>OX465089.1:6296554-7609376 GCA_949987675.1 Chymomyza fuscimana
AAAGCGGAATTATTGCAAGCTATATTGCAGCAACAGGCTAGGACTCCCTTTAAGAATACTTTCTGGAGACGGGTTTTATTAGAGATACGCGCTGTATCACAACGGGCCAGTCTAGGCCTAAGTGTGCTGGCTTGATAAGCCAACTACCGCTATAACCTAACCTAACCTAAAGCGGAATTAGTTTAAGCGAAATGGCTCAATTCTAATCAAAATTTATTTTGGGCCAACTTGTTTTACTTAGACTTCATACTGAAAGTTAAAGATAAGGCAATATTATACTTAGGTACTGTGAAAAATACAACCATATCGATCCATACAGTCTCATAAGTTTGTAAGATTTTTTTTAAAAAATCACATTTACTTTAAAATTTGAGTAAATAATTGCTTCTTATGCAATTAATCTTTGTTGCTATATAATGTTTCTTATAAACTTTCGTTATACTTAAATCAAATCCATATCTGAGAAAAGGGGTAAAAAATTTTGCATATTTTGAAAGATAAATTTTTGTAATTTTTTATTTAAAGAAGTTTTTTTTTTAAATAAATTATTAGCCTATTTTTGTATTGCTTTTTTCCGTTATAATTTAGAGTATTCCAGCTTCGACTTGTATATACCATATTTTTCCAATCTACCGCCCCACTACGGCTCAATAAGATATTTGTATTGGATTTCAAGGCATTGCGTTTCCATTTGCAAAATTCAAAGCAACAACAAACTTAAAGCAGCAGAAAAATCGTAAAAATCTCAAAACGCTCCATAAAAATGGCAGCAAAAACCGAAATAAGACCATAAAACTAAGCAAGTTGGTATTATAAATCAAAGCAGCATAGAAATGTGCAACGAAACTATTTTCATTTGACGTAAATTGATAGCTCTGAAAAAGCATCGAAAATTTGGTGTTTCCCATAAAATTCGGGCACTAAAAACACAGCCATTAAAAATCAGCGTAAAAGCTTTGCAAGATGGCGGCTAGCAGCTAGCGGATCATATAAAGCAAAAACGAAAAAAAACCAAATTAGAAAAAAAAACAACGGTAGAGCGAATTTGAAACTGACTGAAAAGCAAACCGAAAAAGCCGAGCAAAAAAAAGCTGTTGAGTAAAAGTAAAAGTCGCGAAAATTTGTGCTGCGTGGAAACCGCATGAGTAATAAAGTTAAAGCGTGTGAGTGTGTGTGTGAGTGCGTGTGTGTGTGTGTGTGTATGCTTGGGTGACATAGACAGTGGCATAGCTGGAAAGAATGGAAGGGGATCGAGTTGTCCTGCGAGAAAAATTGTCTTGGTATGAAACGTGCTTATAAATGAAAATTTAATTTTTTAGAGGAAACCATTTTTTTTTTGCTGAAAAGGAAGTTCTTTCGAAAACACAAATGGTTACAGCTAGTTTTTTCAAAAAGTTGTTTATGACTCTGACACTCTATTCAGTATGGAGGTATATACAAATTTCCTGGTTATTTTGCAATAAAGAGATTACACAGCCTACCTATATCCGTAAACTTGCTCGGAACTTTTAGTTACCAGTTCAAATAGGTTTCTTGTTTGGTATATTTCCTTCATTATGAGTCAAGCAAATAAATTAGATATAATGCTTTACATTAGTATAGATCATAGTTGAACTGAAAAACACCTAAAAACTAACTCTACATAATTAGACTTATTTTTAAGGAATTTAATAACACTCAATCCGAAATAGTCCACATATTGAGAAAACACATTTAGCACAAACAATTACACATAGAAAAAAATGAATTTTTCACGCCCAACTTTCTTTTGTCTCAAATTTTGAAAATATTTCAACAATTCATATTTTTGGATAGCAATTAGGTAGAAATTTTTTAGGATGAGCAACATATAAAAATTTTGCAAAAAATGTAAAATCTTCTCCATAACACCCATCAAACAAAGCTATCTACGTCACTGCTGTTGCGCCTTTTAGATGTATGGCTCTATTTGCCAAAGCTGGGACAGAGTGAGCATGTGTGCCCAAGCCTGTGGTGCTGTGGTTTAGCAATTGCTAAAATTTGACAGTTTTCCAAAATTTTCGCAATTAGATGGAAAATACGACAATTGCGAATGGGTGTATGTGTGCGAGTGTGTGTTTGTTGACTATTTGTTGCCACTGCCACAGCGACAACTCTTAACAGCAGTTGCCATGGGTAGTACGACTACCTAGTACGACTAGTCGTCAAAGTCAGCAAGAGATTTTTATTGCTACTAACATTTACACAGCATTTGATGTTGATTCAAGTGCGCTTGTATGTGTCTGAGTGCGTGTGTGTGTGGTGTTTGTGAGAGTGTGTGTTTGGTTAGAGCGGTTTAGCGGCAATAGAACATGGCAGTCATCTAGACATCCATTCAGTCAACCAGTCATTCAGTGTGGTTAATGTTGATGATGCTTGCTGCCGCGTATTTAGCTGCGGCAACATACACGGCGTATGCGCAATGTTAATGGGCATGCTTCCCAAATTAAAGATTGTAAGCCAAGCATTGAAAATTGCTTATGATTGGCCAAATTATCTATTAGTATTCTTGTTTATTGAAACTCCTGCGCTATAAAGTACTTTGGTATGCCTTTCTAATACCCTACAAAATGTATCTACAAAAAATAAGAGTTTATCTGACTTTGAGTGAATTCTCCCAATTTTCGTCTCCTTTAAATTAAGCTACTTTAATACACATATGTACTAATATTAAACACATAATGTTAGGCATGAGGCCACAGAGCGTATGCGTTATTTTAAACATTTCAATAAAGTATCTAAAGTATTTGCATGTAATTTACAGAGACACCGTCAAACGTTGAAACCATTTTGTTGGCAGGCACTTAACCTTCCCTACATTATTATCCTAAGGCATAGTTTACAACGTGAAATATTTGGCATACCAAAATGGCACACAAAAATTTTGTCAGTCCACTAAGCATGGGCAGGAAGTAAAGCAAAATGCCGACTAGAAAGCAACAACCAACTACAGTTACAAACTAACTAAACCGATAACGTTTATGAACTCAAAAGGAATAAAGTGTAATGGCAGTAAGTTGGGGATTGGAGCAGCTTACCTATTTGTACCTTCTTATCTTGGTGTGTGTGTGCGTGTGTTTGAGGAGTCCATAACTGGCCAACTGTTGACACCGGAATATGCAACGGGGTAATGTTAGGGCCGACAATATTTTGGCTAATAATTTTCCGCTTGCTTAGGCAAAAAAAGGTTTATCTATGTACTAACTGGTAATTACTGGTCTATTGGGCTAAGCAGAAAAAAAAAAAATGTACATAAAAGCAGTTTTGTTATCTTTATTGCCTGGAACTTTGAAATTTTTGTCCTCGAGTCCAAATTGAAGATTCAAAGCATTTTGCTGGCTAAAAATATGCACAAGGGGCTTAAAGCTGTTTGTGTGTGCGAGTGTGTGTGTGTGGCTTTTAAAAGCATTTCGGGCCAAGTTACTTTGTTGCCAAAATACTTAAGCTTTTAACAAACTTTGGCACTAATAGATATCGTCATAGAAAATTCATAGCTTAAAATTAGCTTCTCTATGTATTTATGCTTTATGTATTAAAAATTATATGCTTTTTATAAAAAACTTTGTATAATGTATAAATTGTGTAAAATAAAGCTTTTAAGCGACCAGTTAGGCAACTTTGCAAAATCTTTTAAAAAAAATGCACTCTTTTTTGACTAAAATACCAAAAGTTTGTGCGCATAAACTTTGAAGGTTCAATTTTTAAATATTTTTAAAGTATGACCAGATTTTATAAAAAAATATTGTTTTACAGCTAGTATATTTAAAAATACCAAATAATTTGAACTTCTTTGCTATTTACGTATTTATTCAGCTGGATACTGATTGATTTTTTTGTAGGTCCTTGTTTGTTTAATATTTAAGCATTTTGAAAGCGTGAGCAGCTTTTAGTAAGAAAATTTGTTTTACAGGTAGTATATTTCAAAATACCAAATAATTTGAACTTCTTTGCTATTTACGTATTTATTAAGCTCTTTTAGTAAGAAAATTAGTTTTACAGGTAGTATACATTGAAAAATACCATATAATTCGAAGTGTGTGATTCACAAGATTTATTAAGCTAGAGACTTAAATGCTTGATTTTATTTTAGTTACTTGTTTGGCATAGTCTTCTTAAGATAAAGAATTCAAATATATAATAAAATTAAATATTTTTTCTAAATTCTTGTTATTACAGCTCTTAAAGTTTGCTTTTTTATTGGAAAAATGTGACAAAAATTGCAGAACTGGACAAATAAAGGTAAGCAATCATTTGAATTCTGAACCAAGCCCATGCACAATGCGACTAGTGGTACAACCAGGGTGTTTATCGAGCAGGTTGTACAAGCGATTGCATTGTATGGGCGGTCGTTTTATAAAGTTTTGTATGCTTGCACGACGAACCAAAATTTTTAAACTTAATTTTTAAAGGTTCAGATAATAATAATAATTTCGCGCCAACACGACAAGAGAATGTATCGAAAAAATTAGGGAAATTTACGAATTTTATGAAAATAAAAAGGGAAATATCGACAAAAAAATTCTCTTTCCGGAGCACGCAAAAACGAATCCGAATAAAATTTTTCGGTTTGGCTTTTCGTTTTCCGGAGCACGGCTGATTAAATAGCTTTAAGTTAACTTAACTTTGCTTATGGTAGCTATAAAATATATTTGAAGAAGAACTTTAGGTTAGGTTGTACCGGTTGACCCCTGGGGGAGTCACACATAGACTAGGTAGTCCTTAGTGGGAAGAAGTACTTTAAATGACAAACTTTTTTTGTTTATATACCTAGGCTAGCAGAAAATCTGACATAATATATTCTGTAGTAAAACATATTTATTTTACTTTTAACTAAAGGGCTCTACCTTTTAATAGGGTTGCTCGCCAATTCTATCAAAAAATCATATTAAAAGAAATGGTTTGCGGAAGACGATATGTGCTGACCAATCGGAGTTACAAATTTTTCCGCAAGAGGGAGCAAGAAAAAAAACGGAACCAAGCCAAATAAAATAAATTTGCCGCATCTTTTATTATTAAAAATAGTTTAAATGCAGTTAATCTCAAAATATTGCAATAACTAAGCAATTATATTGAAATATTCAGAACCTATCTAAATTATTAAGATATGAATGTGAAATAGTTGCTGAAAATTTTCATCCCCATTTTGTGATATGAAAAATACTTAAAAATTTGTCGAATAGTATTATTTGAATCGCTATGCAATTACTTTTTATTTCCCTTAAAATTAAATTCCATAATCTCTGAGTAATTAAACTAGTATTTATAAAATGCCACTCCCTCCAGTCACAAATTGCGAAAGCAATTTTCAGCCTTACAATAACTTGTAAAAATTGAAAATGCTATCTTAAAACTTGCACAAAACTTTTGCGCTTTTCCAACAACTTTAAACTGAAATTTTTTTTTTATTGAGAAGAAAAAAGAAGAGAGCTGACCCACAGACATAGTTTAGCTGGTAAAAAATCAGAGCCAAGTGACCACCCCCAAATGCTGTCAAATCGGTTTTGAAAAAAGTACTCATAACAAAATCTGATGCCAAAAACGTTTATATTTTCAGCATGGTGTAGCGCGGCCTCTCTGTCTGCCCCTTAACCTTTGGTTATGTTGCTGTCTGTGCCAACTAATTCGTACAAATTAGAAGTGGCCAAAACCAAAGATGCCACCAGTGGCATCCAACTGGGTTGGTCGTGTGTTGCCGCCCAGCTTGTAATAACTACATGGCCGGTTATTATAAAAGTTTTTCCATTTCGGAAAAGTTTTTTGCTAGATGGAAATTCTAAAAACGCACACGCACATTGAAAATGGACGATCAAAATAGAGCAAAAGAATAAAACGAAATACAAAATAAAATGTATATATAAATATATATAAAGGAAAAGTGAAGCAATTTACTAGAACACGCCGTGCTGCATTATACTAGTGTCCGTGTGTGTGTGTGTGTGTGCATGTGTGATTGTGTATGCAAGTGACTCACTGACTTAAGAAAATTTCATGCATACAACTTTTGCAGCGACTTTGTAAAGCTTTTCCAAGTATTTTCCATTTTCTTTTTGTGCACTATTTTTTTTTTTTTTTTATTCTTAAGCCACTCTTAAGAGTAGCCGGGCAAACTTGCTGGCACAGGATTTGAATTTGAAATTGAAAACAAGTTTATAACGTGAATTGGCAAATATAGAGCACATAGTATGCAAGTTGATGCTCTGGGGTATTCCCAGGTTGGAAAGGGGCTTATACGCACGACTGACATTGTCACACATATAACCGGCAACGTTTTCTACATATTGATGCAATTGCTTCTCAAGTTTCTTTCGTATACAAATGCAACTACACTCATACACCCACATTCACACACACACAAATGCGAAACTTGGCCATGGTGCTACTTGGACCCTGCAGCGACAACTCGTTACCAAATGTACTACTTCAAACTGGCTACAACGATGGCGGCTTCTGCCTTTACTTTTTATGCTCTTACCAAGTGTATCACAGTTTTGTCATAAAGTTTGCGAAAGCATACAAGAAAATTACCCTGCAGCCATAAAAAGAGATCATGCACTTTAGTAAACTACGCTCACCTTCCTCCTTTCTTGCTAATCTTTGTGGTATATGGTATAAAAATGTTTCTTAGTTCGTGCATCTTAAAATTTTTTGCTGGCTCCCTCTTGCGGTGGATATTGTAATATAGTGTGATTAATTATTTTTGTTGCTCCCTCTTGCGGACAATTTCGGAACTCGGTCTGGCCTCATCAATGAAGAGCACAAAATCTGTATTGCTGAGTGAGTGAACATAGATCAAAAATTCTACATGATTGGCCGTGCTCCGGAAAACGAATTCGAACATTTTATTCGCATTCCTTTGGAAACTGATTTTGTGGTGCACCCGATTTCAACAAAACCGAATGTTTCGAAGTGGAATTTAAAGCGAATCGGCAAAATACGTTTAAAAAAAGTACGCATTTTATACTGAAATAATTTTTAAAATGTTCTTTATATTTATATATATTTATGCCAGCTTGAAGTTTATAGACAATTATTTTTAATTTTTTTTTTTGTGACTCAACACAAAAAATAGCATGCAGAGCCAAAACGAACTTTTTTTTGTGTTCGTGAATGTGCTGATGTCATACACGAACAAATGACGATAAGTGCGATAGGGTTCCCGCGTTACACAAGAAAATTTCACACAACACGAGAACTTATCGGAAAGATAAAGGAAATATATGGATTTATCAAAAATAACAAGGATATATTTCTTTTATTTTTCCGATAAGTTCTCGTGTTGTGTGAAATTTTCTTTACATTTACCAGAGAACGACTGTATACGAAAATAGAGCTACTAAAAGAGGATCAACTAAAAAAATATTTAACATTAAAACGAAAAAAAGAATCAAAAACTTTTGTTTGACAACATTTTGCGATATGAATAAAAAAGCAGTGCGGAGTCCCTAGTTTTTTAAAAATGATTTTTTGTATCCTGAAAGTATCTTTATATAAAAAAAATTATGTATTGAAATATTTTTTTACAATTTGAAATTTTTATTTCCAAATAGTTTTTATTACAAGAGGTAGGTTTTACTCTACTTACTGCACAAGTTTTCTGGAAAATATCTAAAACTTAATCTTTTATGCTTTAAAGTAACATGTTTCTACCAAAAACTGTAATTACATTTGTAATCAGCTGATTGTTGTTGCTTGCGTTGTTAGTTGGGCATTTATACCCTTATGCCTTTTTGTTAGGGTTGCTCAAGACGTTGCTCGGGTATTTAGTGAACACACAAAATTTTTTTTTTTTTTATTTCAATAACACTTTTTTTTTGTTTTATTAAATTGTAATTTTATTATTATTTTAAATAATTTTTTTTTTTTTAGGTTTTGAAAATTTGATGTTCTAAAAAAATTCAGACGGGGCATAAGAAATTTTTTTCAGTTTCTACCATGCGCAAAATGATCTTAAATTTTACTGTATACTGACATATGAATTTATATGAAGCATTCAGGAAATTTTGTTTTCGTATCATTTTATTACCATTAAATCATTTTAGACCTATTCTCCACTAGGAATAACAGGACATAAGAAGAAGAAAATCATATTGGAAGGTAAAAATCTTACGAGTTGTTTTATATAAATAAGCTTTTTGAAATTTTGGCGTATTTTTCCTTTTGTAACTGCTAGCAACTGAAATTGAAATGGAATCAAAGGCATACACTTTGGTGTTGGGAGTTCAAAGAAAACTAAGCTCGAACGTTTATCGAATATTCGTTAGAAATTTTATCATTCGCTGCAACATTTCCCGTAATCGCATTATCTAAAAGTTGCAGGAACTTTTCATTAAAATGAGGGTATAAAGACTTTGTCGCCAGAAGAGTTGTCTTTTTATCTTGATTTTGTTGCTGTTGTCTTTGTAGTTTGACTTTGTATGGCCAAGTTGTTACTTTGTAACTGTGCCGCTGCCACAGCCCCGCCCATGCCTGCGCCCCCTGCTATATGCATGCATATATGTTTACATCGCTGCTGTGTTACTATGGCAACTGGTAACTTTCATTTGGGTAAGTCGTTTGTAGTGTCAACGCTGTAGGCGACTTTGTTTCTATTGTTGTTGTTGTTGTTGTTAGGGGTATCAAAGTGTATTTATATACATACGTATGTATATGGACGTGAGTGTATGCGTATGTGTTTGAAAGCAAATAGACGTTTTCAATCCAAGTTGTTTTCTTTTGCTGTTCACCGGTATTAAAAATAAATATGAACAAGTATATAGTATGTACTCGTGCAGGCATAATATAAGTATAACCTATATACTAAGCACATACAACAATGCTTATGTACAAAATGTGCATGTATTTGCGTGATTTATGCTATGTATAAATTTCTGAACATGTTTTGCACATTGTGTGTTCCATTTACCTACAAAATGCAAATGTAGCCCCAAGTACTTATATCTTCAGATACAGGTCAAGTTTTTGCACTTGAAGTGCGTTAAATGTGTGTGTGTGCATGCGTGTTCTTTCTGTGTGTGCGAGTGTAGAATGTGGCAATGTTTTAAGTGTGACCAACATGCAATAAACTTCTTTTGACAGTTTCACATATGAATGTTAAAATGTTCTCAGTATGCGCTATTATGATAAAGTATACATTTTTATTTTTAAGAGCTCCTGGCGCACTTGATAGCGGATTTTACCTACTATAAAGGAATGCTCCATTTTTCACCTTCGTTCTCTCAGCCGTTATTATCTTATAATTTTTTAAGTCTTTTATTTGAAATCTTCGTTACCAATTTAGATTACTTGCCAGGCCAGACTGGGCTTCGATATGGTGCATTTATGGCTTTACAGTACAAATGATCACGATGGGATCACACTGCTGCCTAGTTCGAAGCTGCTGTATGCTCAGGGGTAATGATCCAGTCAGAGGTAGCTTGCTTTGGAATTGATGGCACTATTGGGAGCCATTTGAATCTGTTCGCTTTGAAATTTTGATGTGTGGGTAAAAGAAGAATGGTAAGAACTTTGTAGAAGCCATCTTGGCGAGACTTTTAAAGGCACAGTCCCATAATGGCGTATTCACAAACTTATCGAAATTCTGTGCTACGCACCTAATGGATACACTTGACTTTTCGATATGCCAGCTAGATTGTCTGTCGCAAAAAAGATTGTCTACTTCAATATTCCTGGGCATTCTGCGACAAATGTTTTAAAAAGAGTTTGGCGGAATGGTACCCGACAAAGGGGTTTGCCAAAAAAAGTAAACATATTTGAGAAATTTTATATATGTAGATACGTTGAGGAGTGTGGGCGTAATCAAACAAGTTTCAAGCTTTAATCCTAACTTTATAATTTGAACCCTTTTCCATGAACAATAAACGGATGTGCCACTATACATTGTGCCACACATTTAACATGTCTCGATAAATTTTTACTGGTTAAGATCACATGGTGGTCACATTCTATATGACTCTTAACTTGCCGACATCTTTGTTAAATATATATAAAGATACATTCAAAAAAACATATGCTATAGATTAGTCGCCGATTTTGACAGCTGTGTCTGAAAGCCTAATAACCTACCTGTCTAATGGATCATAATGGAACCCATTCCCGCAGCTGCATAAACATTGAGACTTTTGGGTCCGTTGTTTGCCATATACCCTAACTATAAAAAGGCATGGTAAAAAAAAATAAGAAGTCAGTTAATACCTAACAGTAGCAATCTGCAGCAGAATGCGTATTGGCTACGTGTTTATATTGATGGTTATGAGCTTGGCTCTTACAATTGGACATCATTGCAATCAATCCCAAACTGCGGATGTTGCAAGCAATATTGTTCAATGGACCATAGCACCTAATCAGAAAGGCTGCAATATACTAAATGAAAACAGCCCTAACGAGTCCTCTAAGGACAGCAATCAACTGCCCACCACCACCACGTTGCCTGAAGCAATGCCTGAGAACTCAACAGTCAAGGAATTATCTCACGATAACACTACCCTGGCAATAGTGGAGCGCAATAAGAATATAGGTGTCGATCCCACAGCTACAACAGTTCCAACAGTTCCAACAGCTCCAACAACTCCAACAGTCGATAGCAGTTCAACTGACAAGCCTGCAGAAGTAACTTCCTCCACTGTCATCTCTACGAATTCCAATGAAACATCTACAGAAAACTCCGTCGTCACAACTGAGGCATCGACTACAAAAGCTGCACGAGTGACCAGAGCTAAGAAGCATAGGGGTGGCAGGTATAGGAAAAGGAAGTATTATTAAGCAATGTAAAAATGTTTTTGAAGATCTTAAATAGGGATGGAAGGATATCCCGACTGCAGAATACAAAGTGCCATACAAATGTCAACCGTTTTTATACCAATTAAAGCGCTTCTTTACATTGGCAGCAAAGGACTTATTTATTTTTCGCATCAACATTTTCTACTTAGAAGGGTTATTTGTCTTGCTGATATTTGTAAAGTGTAAGAAAAATTATCTTCTAACTCCATATAGCGATTTTGGTGATTGCATCTAGCTCCTAATTGTTCCCTATAACTACTAGAGAAAAAGAAAGGATGCGTTGAGTTTAAAGATAATAGCAGCTCAATATGGGAATAAATCGCAAATTCTGTAGGCGGAAAGAGGCCTGAAGAACTAGAGCACATCTTGGATAATCATACCGGTTGGTTATCCTACTTCATCGATTCTTTCTTCTCTTTTTCATATAATAATAATAATAATTTTATAACAATTCTCTTTGTCTTTGAGTACAGGTTGAAAATTAAATTGTAAATATTTTGTCTTAATAATAATAGACACCACTTTATTATGCTATGCTTGGCAGCACTCTATTTTTTTTGTATGGCAACACTGCACGCCTTTAAAGAGTGGGCTAATGGCTTTGAACAAATAAGAAAACTGAATGCTAAAATAACAACAAATGAAAAAAAATGTGCTTAAACTAAAATAAAATGCAAACTTAAATATAGTTTTATTTATTTTAGCAAAGATTGCCCTCTAAACAAGCCACAACTATTAAAAACTTACTCAAGCAAATGCTAACAATGGACACATTGTTTCCTTTTCATTGCAATAAACACCAATAGAAAAAAAATCCAGATAGAATACTAAGCTGGCCACAAAGCACAGACATAAAAAAAAATGCTGCAATCCAGCTGGCTGGCAACGCCTCTAGCCAATGTCTCTCTGCTGTCTTGTCTACCTGGCACAGGACACACTCGCACACAGCGCTAAAAATTTAACAAAACCAATTATTTGATTTTAAAATTCCATTAAAAGATAAAAAATGCTAGAAAAAGTGACTGAAATACATAGTTCGTATGAAGAGGAGCGAGTGGAGCAAGATAGCTAGTGTAAGTGAGAAACCAAGTTTAGTTGAGTTGTGGCCAAGTCATGACTTGTCTGCTACCTTGGCAAGGACAACAGGACAAGGATTGTCGTCTTTTGTGGCTGTCTGTTGACATGCGGCCGCCCTTAAGTGCCAAGGAGCAACTGCGTCGAGCTCGTTGTCATCTTAAGGCAAGCTTCAAGATAAGCAAGGACACAAAAGGGTTTAACACGTGGCCCATAAATAAAAGTCGCACGGCAAGTGTTGAACAAGAAAAAAAAAAGATTCAGACAATGGCCAAAGTTGCCGGACGGCTTTGATAGTTTAGGATAAAGATGACAGCCAATTGTGGTAGTTGAACTATAAAGATGCTATTAATTATGGGTTTGGACACAAAACAATAATTAAGCAATAAATGGAAAATTTTGAACGTGAAATAATCATTAATTAAATTTTTTTACTTTTCTACTAACATGAGATAAGAGACTAGCAGATCGAGAGGTAGGACCAAGTTTTCTAAATGTTTTTAGGGTCGCTGAATCCGAATCCGAGAACATAACCTCAAAAGCACAATAAAAATATGAATGGCGTTATGGGGCTTATTTGACCTCTAATTCAAGGACATACAGATTCTTTATGGGGGGTTTGACATAATGTCATAAAATACAAAAAAATTACATTATTTGGAGGTTATCTCAGAAACTTTATGTGCTGGAATTTTTTAGACAACAGATTTGATCTCGAAAAAATATGTTTTGTGATTTTTTGAGGTTAGGATAGGATTCCGAAGAAAACAAATGTCACATTCCAAGACACTTTTTTCTAGGTCAACCTTTTTCCGATAAACGCATAGGTTGAAGGTTGCAATGAGTGTTGGTCGTCCATAACGTATTATATTATAACATAATGTGTATTAATTGTTTTATAATTCATTGTTAAGAATTTAATCGGCATCACTTAAACTAAAACATTTTTTTTAACCTCTTTCAATTTGGTTCTCTCCTAGATTCTGCGTACTTGTCTTTTAATGCATATAGCTTTTTAAAGTGAGAAAGTGTGACGTCACTAATTCATATTGACTGCAGACAGAGTTCTCATTTAATGTTGATCTGTATGGCAGCTTTATGTTATGGTGATTTCAAAACCGATTGGTTTGAGAATAAATTTATTTCGAGGAACTTTTTAGATTTTTTAGATACTGCAACCAAAAATACGTTACTTCAATTTTGTAATGATCAGAATATTTCTTGTTGAAATAAAAAGCTGGTTTACAAATCAGTCTTAACTTTGTAAATCTAGAATTAGTGACGAAAGCACGAATTTGATTAAACAATGCCCCTGATGATCAGATTGACAATGATCATATGAATCTTTATTTTTTTTAGTAACGCCAAACTATGTGAATAAACCATTAAAGTATTAAATAAGTATTAGGTACCAGATTTAATTTGTTGAAATAAATATAATATATAAATTAAAGAAATTAATGTTTTTTATTGTACAAATCGACTAAAATACTGGGGACAGACTGCCTTGCTCGATCGACTACCATTGGTATTTATAGAAGATCTGTATTGACGCCGCTGATGTTGCCGTTGGCTGCGCTGCTTTTACGAGATCAATCGTTTGCGACGCTCGGTGTCCTGTTCAAGCATGGGCGTACATGTGTCCTATTGAAGTGGGGTCGTCTGGTGTCCTATTCAAGTATTCAAGTATGGGCTGATTGATACGGTTCAATCGGCTGGCTTTGATTTTACTTACTCGACATGAATCAATCGGTTTGTGACTCGAGTCAAGTTGCTTGTGTTGGATTACTACGGAGTGGTGAGTGATGTAGTTGGTTTGTATTTAGAAATACAGTGTGTGTCGTTAACTTATATTTTAAATCCTTTTAAAGCCACAACCACAAAACATTTTGCTTGCACCACTTACAATTCATATATATAATATATGCAGCACTCTAATGCAATTTGTGCAGTGTTGTACAACAGCAAAAACTTCAAATACGATCTTCTAATATAATTTGGTGTAAGTTTTGTTGCTACCAAAAATTTACTTAAAAACTTGGCCCAGCAAATCTACTGCAGATTGCACTTGAGCACATCCTCTCCGCCGCACACTCTTTCTAGAACTCATTCATCAATTTATTTAAATTTTATGTAAAACTAAAAGCAAGTGAAGAACTTGACAGCTGATTTGTTCTATAGACTGTGCTAAACATTTAGCCACCGCAAGAAGTTCACTTGCCACGCCCTTCATCCCACTCAGTCCGCGCCAGCTTCTTTCTCCATTAACCACATTACATAAGAAACTGCTGCTAAAGTTACAGACAGCTCGAAGCTGCTCTTCTGCTGCTTTTCTTTTATTTCTTATACTCGCTTTTATTAAATCATATTTTTCTTCGCTTTTCTCCATTTTTATATTTCTTATATTCTCTCTGTGCGAGTGTGTGTGTTGTTGTGTGTGGAATTTTCTTCGGAACTGACTTTTATGCCGTTCGCCTCGAGCGCACATAATTTCTACTTATGTATTTTCCGCTGCTGCATCTATATAAAATGTATTTTATAGTTTTTCCAAAGAGAAACTTGTAAGAGCATTATACTCAAAGTTTCAATGTGCATTTCAATTACACTTGGGCGCAAAGTGCGAGTCATGTAGGAGAGTGTTTGTATGAGTGGTAACAAATAATAAAAATATATTTTATATACTATGTAGTGCTTATAAGCGTGGAGCATTTTCCAGAGAGCGAGAGAGAGAGAGAGAGGCGTAGCTGGGCGTGGCATTGCCTATTAGACGTATTGTAAACTTCTAAGCTCCATTGTTGCTGTTGTTGGCTGTCTTCTAATTGAAGTCCACAACGAAGACATGTCCAACACTCATACGCCCTGTTGTACACTAAGCTTTTTGTTCATTCGCTCTGTTCTTGTTGCCTTTTGCCCACGTTTATCCCTTTTGTCAGTTGCTAATAAACAAGCCAACATATAAATTGTTGACATCTTGCTTCTACGTACTACTGCAGCTATCTCTGCCAAGGGGAATAGTTGGGAACCCGCCGTCCAAGAACTGAAATGTTGCAGCATTTTTCATATGTCAGCAAAAATGGCATAAGTAAAAAGCTTTTGTAAGTTGAAAACTAATGGACAACAAGCTTGTTTGAAGTCTACTTTACGACTCACATAAAGTTTAAGAGTTGAGGAATTGTTATAACAGGTAGAGTTATTAAGAGATACTAATTCATAAGAAAGCTGTATAGTCAGGTAAGAGCATTTTCAACAAGTAAACATTTTTCAGCACAGGATTCTTGTTAAAGTGGAACATTTTTAGCAAGATTTTTGTTTTGAAATCTGCTAAAGTTATTCAAAGACACAGCCTAGGCAAATGATGGATTTCAATTTAGAATAAAATAAATAGAATAAAATGGGCTGTGGTCTAAAATCCATAAAATCTGTCAAATTGAAAAAAAAAAATTTTCATAAAATTTGCCATTTGCCGGAATTAGATTTTTTGGCCACTGTGGACCAGTGACTGCTTGGATTATGGTTTATGGACCGTTTTGAGTAGAAATTATGGCCGAAAATAATAAATGTGA
Organism: Chymomyza fuscimana; assembly: GCA_949987675.1. Taxonomy (NCBI): domain Eukaryota; kingdom Metazoa; phylum Arthropoda; class Insecta; order Diptera; family Drosophilidae; genus Chymomyza; species Chymomyza fuscimana. Next base: position 6,311,986 of record OX465089.1, read on the forward strand.
TAAAGAGACTAGCCGATATTAAAAAAATTCCAATTACACTAGTTTACAAATTTAAGGGTCATTTTGGTGTTTTTCGACCCAAAATTACCCTAAAAAACACTTTTTTACGAAGGTTCATTTTTCGTGTAAAGTAGTGTTATTTATGGAGCTATCGAAAACTAAATATTTATTTTGATTTTTCTTTGACAAGACATATCCCGACAATGAATAAAGATATTTGAATAATTTTGGCGAAAATAAGTGAATCGGATCACTTTTTAATCGATCTCTCCGAATTTGATGATTTTTACATATGTGATAAAGATACTAGCCAATATGAAAAATATTCCTATTATTTAAGGAGTTGTCCATAACTGAATATTTATTTTGATTTTTCTTTGACAAGACATATCTCGAAAATGAATAAGGATATTTGAATAATTTGTGTATCAATTAAATTTTTATAAAATAATAATAATAATTTCCCTGACTGACAATTTTGTCAGTCACCCCTAGGTGGAGAATGGGGATCTCTTTTGTAGTCGATTTAAATTTTTTTATATTTAAAAAAATTTTTTAAGTATTAAAATTTAAAAGCGATCTGCCGTTTTAAAAAAAAAAAGGAATGATCATGGCACCTCCAATGGTATACAGTGCCTTTAACTATTGGCTAATAAACATAACTTCAATAATAACTTAAAACTGGCTTTCGATATATTTTTTTCAATTCAATTCAATTCATCTTTATTGGAATAACATTTTCTTTTAAAATAAGGTAATATGTACAATTTTAGTGTTTAGGTGTTTTTACCTGTTCATCTATAATATAACAATAAATATAAAATTAAATCTAAATAAAATGCCAAAAATCATGCTGGAGGAAAAATGCCAAAAAAACCCATATGAACTGATAACTAAAACTAAAACTTAAAAACTAACTTATCCTAGAAGCGGTCTGATGTCTCAAGACATTTAACCACAAAGACTACAAAAATTACTATTTTCCTCATAAAGTTTTTCTCGTGCTTTAAATTTTTTTTAAAAAAATCCACTACGACTGTACGATAGACTAAATTTATTTATATTTTTTTTAAGTTTTATCCTTCATTTAAAAAATTTTGTTCCGATATACATATTTGTTCGTTTCACCTATTTTCACCCATATGCAAAAGCTTCTAAAAATTGGATGTTTAAATCTAAAAAATAAACAAAATTTACTATAACCAGTAGTGGTAGTGACCGTGACGTTTGCAGGATATATAAATTAAGTGGGGCAAAATGCTTGCAAGACGCCATTTTGTATGCTTGCAGTCTATAAATTGATAATACGCCATGTTGTAGCAATGCATAAAAGAGTAACTGTGTGCACTATGTTAGTGAGTGTCAGCTACTAAAACATGGCTTTTAATCGAACGTGTCCTTAAACAATCAATTTGGGATGCACACTCACACACACACACACACACACACACACACAAACACACACAATATATACATGAATAAAAAAGTAAACTTGTCGCTGACACTTTTTCAAGCGATTTTTTATACCTCGCAGCAGCTTTTGCAGACACAAAACGATTCTACACACACACACATAGCCAAATCAACACAAACTTTTACTCACACACACACACACACACATATAGTTTTATAAACAATTTAAGCTATACATGTGTTGTTTTTCAACACTAGACAAACAGACATAGATGAGCGCCACCCTCCCACAGCTCTTCTTCAACTGCATAAAACCCACTGCGCAGAGACCCTTAACACCCCCGCTTATCAGTTTCTACAGGCAGAACGTGTTTATGTCTGTTCATTGTCACATTTACTTGTAAAAGTTCTTTTTACGATTCCATTTTTTTTATTTTTTCGTCTTGGCTCGAAACTAACATCAAGGATGCTTCTGCATCTGCTGCATCTTCTGTTGCTGCTGCTGCTGCTGCTACTGCCACTTTGGCCTTGTCTTGCTTATAAGTGTGCTCCTTAGACATGTCAGCGACACATGCAACAGCGCAGTTGGTGCAAGTGAAAGAGCAGATGCCAACAAAAGGGAGCATGAGCGAAAGAGCAACACTACAGTGCAGCCTGCGCCTGAAAGCATGCAAGCAAAAAATTGAATGCCAGAGCAGCAAAACGGAAGCAAATAAGCGCAGCGGCAGCGGCGCAAGCAGCAGACGCCGATTAAAAGTGCAGACGTCGCAAGGACATAAACAAGCCCGGAAGTAGGAGAAAACGAAAAGAAATACAACAACAGCAACCACACATAAACAAAGTTGGCAGCAAGAACGGCTAAAACTAAAACAAAAGGCAGCAAGTAAAGAAAACGAAAAAAAAAAAACGAGTTGGCAGCCGTCGTTAACTTTGCGCTAAAGTGCACACAAATAGTAGCATCATGGCACAGAGCAGACACTCGCTGCTCATGGCCAGGATATGTTAGGCGTCTGTCGAATTGCAGTCAACAGTAACAACAATAACAAAAACAACAACAACAGCAGCTGTAAAAACAACTGCAACAAAAATAACAACGAGGCTTGCACACGATTTGCTTGTTGCTGGCAGCAGGAAACGTCTGCTTAGCGGTTGCATTTCCGCTAAGCAACGCACAGTGGGCCAAGTCTGACATTTCGGTGGCTTAAAGTTAAAGGCGTAAAAGTCGATATTTCAGTTGAAAAAGAATACAGTTATTTTAAAATTAGTTATAAGTGTTTTTAACGTTGCGTCCACTTTTATTTAAAGCGTCTATTAAACAGTTGATAAGCTCGTTTGTATAGGCAGCAATAATTTTCTTCTTATTCATCTTTTCTACTATGAATAAAATAAATTATTGCAGTTTCAGGGAATTTGGATTTTTTTCTTTAAAACTCCTCGAAAAAATTGTGTTTACATTATCTCCGTTCTTACATAACTTAATTTTTACGATATATAGAATAATATTATAATATGCGGTTCTTTTTAAGTTAAAAAGGTTTAAAATCCAAAATCGTCAACTTTCTGCTTGGATCCAACTGTTGGATCAATTTCAATATATTGGAAATAATTTTATATAATTTTATAATAATTTTTATAATTGGAAAATTTTTTTATATTATTGGTTCTTCAAAAATTTATATGTGATATGAATAATTTTATCCATTCAATAGTTTCGCTCGTGTTGTGCCGTCACCTTTTTACTTTAAATCTGTCTATTAAAATTTATTTCAGAAAGATTATTTTAAGGAAGACGAAGTTAATTAATATATTTTTTTTTTTTCATTTCGGGCACGAAATTAAGCATTACGGATCCAAAAGAAAAATTAAAAATAAAAATCTATTCTTAAGTCGCTTTGAAGATCAAATAGTTTTAGTTTTTGGCACTGTCATTGTTTGGTAGAACATTCGTAAAGATTTTTAATGGATGACGGGGCCACTTTTGGATGCTCAAAAGCTTGATTTTTCCCACCATAACCCAATCTTACTCCAATCCCGACAGCGCTGAATACATATTCCTATACATAAATATTAAAAATATTTTTTGCAAATATACGAATACAAATTTAATACATTTTAACATATTTTTTATTTCAAAAGGCATTTTTTTTTTTTAATTTTGAAAGCTTTAATAGCTTATTAGGGCAAGACAGAAATTTGGTTGAGAAAGTATAACCAAAATTTTTAAAACTAGTCGAATTTATGAACATAGAAAAAAATCATATTAAATTGATTATATGTAAAAACTATAATCTTCAAAATGTTTTATTAAAATTGACGTCAGCTGAAGCGATTTGGCCCACTGTGCAGCGTGGAATTTTGAATATTTATGTCTACTTATGCATACAGTCAATGCGCGTGTGCGTGTGTGTGTGAGTGTTGATGTGGGTGATTGTTTATGTGTGCTGTTGGTGTTTTTGGTACGTGTTGTATCTGTGTTTGTTTGGCATCACGCGTGCAAAACTTAGCTAGCATACCAATACCAATGCAAATAAATATGCATATATGCAAGTAATGCCAGTAGGCCACCAACCCCTCCAGATAGCCCCTCCGGCCACACTGCTTACCAATGTTGTTGCTGTTGCACTTGAGAAACAACAAGGATTACAATTTCATTTCAATTTCCTTTCTTGTTATGCACACAAACAAAGAGAGCTGCCGAACAGCAGCTGCATTGCCAACTACTTGGCACGCACTCATGTGCATTTGTATCAGTGTGAGTGTGTAAAAGTGTTTGCGTGTGTGTGAGAGTGATTGTATCTTTAGCTGTGTGCGTGTTGTTTACTTAAGGCTTAAGGTTTAAAATGGATTTGTTTGACTGGCAGCAAGCCGACTTGAGCACGAAAATGCACAAACATTCAGATACAAACACATACAGACACCAAACACAGACACACACACACACACACAAACACATGTAGTACATGCTCAATGCCATTTAAGCTATTTAACAGCTTCCTTGAGCTGTTTTGTTGCACTTCTTTTGCTACTTCGTTTCGTCTGCTTGCTCTCTCTTTCTATCTCTTGCTTTCTTTTTGCTAGTTTTCAATTTACTTTTGCGCCTTGCCGCTTGTGTATACATGTGTGTGTGTGTGTATCTGTGTGGCTTTGGGGCTCCGCCATGGCTTAATTAGCTTTAGTGGCAAGCGGCTGCTGCATTGCCCTGGCTAAAACTTATTCTCTTTTTTTCTTTTCATCTTCTTGCCTTTGGCCTTTGTTCTTATTACTATTATTATTATTATTTTCAAGCGTTTTTAATTTGCAATTTTTATGCCATCTTTGGGCTGCACTCAACTGCATCGCACTCGCAATTGAGTTTCGGAGTGTAATGGCAAAAGTTTAATGAGAATTGGGTAGTTAGTTAGCGGCAAGTGGCTTTTGGGTTTAAATGCAATCATTTCGCTTTACTCTCTTTCAAGTCGTAGGTCAAATGAAGTTCTCAACGACTTTATGCGGCTCTTAATATGCTAATTTGGCTCTCAGATATCAATGAAGCCAAATTGAAGTTTTGCTAATTTGTAAAATTAAAAAAACAGTGAAAGTTAAACATGTTGTAAAGCTACTACAATTGCAAATCTGGTAGTATAAACTTCTTTTAAATATAAATATTTTTGTGTAAATCGTAATGATATAAAAACACCTGTTGTGCTTTAATATTGACCAAAATTAGACAAGAGTTGGGAACTCCTCTAAAGCGTAGATAACATAAGTAAAATATGCAAGTTATTTAACTTAGTGCCAATATATATAAAACTTTTTAAAATTGAAATGGTATTTTTAAACGTGCTAAGACCGAAGTTTTTTCTCCGGTCTATGTTAATTTCGCGTATTTAGTTTTGATTTTTTTTTTTTCATAAATGTAGAGGCTAAATTTTTGGGAACACTTGTTTCACAAATTTGTATAAACAAATACATAATGTATAAAATATTCAAATCGCAGCAGCTTTTTATAACTGCAAAAGAAATTTGTGGGCAACATCTAGACAGAACTGATTAAGACCACTGAGGGATCTAAAGGTTAATACAAGAAAGACCAGATCACTTGTTGAATAACTTCCTACGGACTTCTTAAAAGCCTTGTGGTTTGCGCCATTTTAATTTTTTCTAAATTAAAATCGACCCATCGAATCATTTTCCTTGAGTAAAAATTTCTCTAAAAGACAATATTACAAATTTAATTTGAATCCAAAAAATTTCACTTGACATTATCAATTTATGCAAAGACGCTGTCATATTAAATATGACCCAGTCCCCCCCCCCCACCACGTCACATGAAATTTTTTTATTTGATCATGAGTTCTATTCTTCAATTTAGCAATATACTTTTTACTGCCGCTTCGCAATGCCGGAATCAGAATTCACATCCGGAGAAAGTCTGATTAATTATTTCGTAACGTAGAAATAGACTTTCGTATTAACGAGATGTCAAGATCCGACTTATCGCCCCGTCCTTATCATCACACTTTGTCGCAAAGTCTCTATAGTACAATTATGATAAGAGACCAGCCTCCTCGACTGCTCTTCTATGCAGATTAGAAGTATATAAACATTCATCGCATTAACACGTGTCATCAGTTCAACGAACGTTTCTGTAGTCTAAGAATATAATCTTATCTCAAAAATACACACAAGCTTAGGTTTAAGCTTTTTTAATAATATAGCAGCTGCACATCTTAGCCATCTTAGTGCCGTTATTTGGGGCCCTTCACTTTACATAAATATATCTTTCAACCACTAGTTGTACTAATTTTTAAACAGGTTATTTAAATTTTTTTATATATTGAATTCTTTTATTCGTTGGTCCTTCTAAAAACTACTCAAAAGGCGCTCTCTTCTTTTTGTCATCATTCTGGAGTAAATGGTGTTAGATTGTCGGTTTCAACTGATAGATCATTTTGTGGTATACATTTAAGGCAATTTCCTGCAACGTTTAGCGATGCTGAACCTTTGATTAAAACACAAGATTGTTTGTAAATAGTTTCTTTTACGGAATTTTAAGTGTCCGTCAAGCTTACCACTATACCACGTCACAAGCGCAAGTATAAAAGCCAGAAAAAGGAACTTCATTTTAACTTTTTTTCTTTTTTTTCTGAGTAAGAGGAGCTTTTCAGACTTCAGAGAATAAAGTAGAACTGATGACACTTTCTTATGCGATTAGTGCTTATATACGAATCCGAAGCTGGTTTCTTGTAAATGAAAGAGTTTATGGCAATGTAATAAGGTTTTCTGCGAAACATCTTATCAGTATAGAAGTATATTACTAAGAAATTGAATTAAATCTAATAATAGTATTGTGGATCAATACATGTGAACCATTTGGTCTTCCTATGCAAAATGAGTATCAGTTCTTAGAAACATATAATTTTATTGTACTTTCAGCTTGATCTTGGAACTGTAGAGTAATGCTGATAATGTTATTTATGATGATAAAAAAGACCATCAGTTTTGAACTGAATTCAAGTAAATTGCATCTTTTTTTAAAACTACAAAATAAAGCTGATTATGTTATTGTGAAATAATAAAAGCATTCAAAGCTAAATTAGTATCAGCTCTTAAGAAAACTCTTGTTGATTGCAAAATGTGAACTCATTCTTGGAACCTACAAATTAAAATGATAATGTTATTATAGATCACTAAATAAATAAATAATTTGGAATTGTCCACTTTTTATTGCAATTCAAAATGTTAATGCTATTGTTTTTAAAAGTATTGTCACTTGACAGGTCAAAAATAAAGATTTTAAGCTTCCAACGTGCAAGCAAATATTAAAATTTAAATGATTAATTTAATTAAATTGTTTAAATTTATATATTCTCAGATATTTTTTATCACACACTCACAAAAGTTTTGACGCAAGGGGTCATGTACTTAAAACTAGCCCCACCAGTTTTAAAAGCTAATCACGCATAAGTAAACAAAAAACTTTTCCAAAAATTTTAATTTTTAAACTAAGTTGTTTTCAAAAAAAAAAAAATTTTTTGTTCAAATTTCATTATTTTGAATTTTATTTTTGGAACCAAAAATTTTTTTTTGTTTTTTGTAATATGAATATTTTTAATTTTTTTTTAAGTATGTTCCATAAAAATGTCAATCATTTTTTTTTTTTTTTTAGCACGATTTTTCACCCCTTCTTTGTGTTTTTGAAGTCTTATCTTTCTTTCAGCTTAAGCCCGTCATCTGCGCTGTCCTCCAAAATAGTATAAAAGCACTGCTTGCTTTTCGTTATGGCTCTGGTTTATGGTAAACTTGATGGGTCTTAAAAACATGTGATTATAAAGATTTTTTAACTTGCTTCACAGAAAACCCCTTCAGGAAAGTTTCTATATTCTTGACAAAGGGAACTAGGGACAGGAAATGGTTGTTGCTAAGTGCTTCAAAAATATTTAATTTTCTAACAAAAAACCACGATATTACGTAATTATTGATATCCATCATGGCTTAACTCTATGGATTATATAAAAAATATGCTTACTTTTGAGAATAAAGGGGTCTACGCAGAACGAAATATTTCGCACGGAATGACAAAACTTCATATGAAAAAAAAATATCCCAAATGGGATTTTATATGAAGTTTTGCGATTCTGCGCGAAATATTTCGTTCTGCGTATAGGCCTTAAGAGAAAATTTTTTTCCACCAGAAAAAGAACCGGCGCACAAGAACTCAATCTACCAATATACTTTGTATTTATTACCAAATAAATGTTGTTTTTCGACAAAAATTTAAAGTCATCAATTCTTTGCAAAGATTATTATATATGTATGTCAAACTGTTTACATAGCGTCAAGAACTTGTAAGAGAACCAATATTCCCATTAAATCCATAGGCCTTGGAACTCTTAAGTTCTTTGAGCCACTGTGGTCTCCAGACCTGCTGCAGACACAATTGAAATCCGCATCAGTTGTTAGGACTGTAATAAAAACGCTGGAGCTGTCAGTTTTATTGGATATGAGACTCGGAACAGTTTTTGGCAATTTTGAGCTGCCAAAAAAGTGTTTCCGGACATTATCTGCAGGAGTTTCTGTAGGCAATACTTTGTGTAGAGGAGCAGCAGCAAAATTTTTGATCTCGAGCTGATCGAAGGTTTTTTTTATATGTGAATCCGGAAGTGCTCCGGAAGCCAAGGTAAGCCCGAAAATTATCAACAGCGTCAAATATGGCATTTTCGTTCCTGGAATTGTGGCTAGACTGAGCTGCACAAGATGGTTTCAGCTCTTAAAAGCTCTTCGAGAAGTGGCACAAAAAACAAATTGCTTTTTAGTCAGAAGTAGTTGTTAATTTTAATAGCTGGGAACAGCCTATAATTAGTAGTTAAGACAATTAAATTTTACAGTCAGCGCTAATAGACAGTGAATAAGAAATAAGTGATGAGTATTTTTTTTTGTCTATGGGTTGTTAACTTTCTAATTAATGACTAAGACGTAAATAAAAGCTCATTTTCAAAAATCTTTAGTGCCAACCAACAACTGATAACAATGTGCAAGAATTTTTGAATTTTTTTCGAATAATACATAGTAGGTATATTAAACACTTAAAAGCATATACAATAAAATAGTCTTGCCTCTAAGCTCAAAATACCATGACATTCTGTAACTGACCTAATCTGTCTAGTATAGGGTGGGCCAGTTGTTGGTTTGGTTGTTAAACACTAGTAATTCGGAATATACTACTCCAAAATGGATGCTCTACGATACATTTCATATTCAAAACTACTCAATTTTAATTATGGATCGTAAAGCAAACGAAGCCCACGGACTATTATCATTATCCATTCGTTCAATAGATGGGAAAACAGCCAGAGGAGTTTTCGTCAAAAAAAAGTCATCGAAAATTATGATGATCGCATACGGGCCTGTAGAGCCGGCCGCAGTGGCCATTTGGGCGATATTATTTTTTCAAATATAAATGAGTAGTTTCAAACTTGCATTGGTATATCCTATTAACAAACAAACCAACAGATGGCCCAACCTATATATACTAGTAAATTTGTAAATTAAAATAAATAAACAATTAGACATAGCTTTGTTTTCATGCAGCCTGCGGCATTTATCGATGCAACTGCCTACCACATGCCCAGTCAGTTGACCATAAGTCCACATACAGATACTCACTCAGGCATATAAACCACAGACTGGACAATTACATATATATACATATACTCCGCTGACATAGGCAATTTTTTCACTTCATTAGCTATTTTATTAACGTATTGAAATAAATGTTAAGTACAGTATTTCAATAAAAAATTTAAAATTAAAAAATTTAAGTCCAACCCAGAGTAATATATATTGTGCTTATGAAATAAGATACAAATACAAAATAATTTTTTTTTTTTTTTTATTTTCTTTTTTAACTGAATCCATTTAGAAAACCAAAAATATATTATGTCTATGCAAAAAGTTCCATTTTGATTTTGTATAGCTGTATTTGGAATCTAAAATAAATAAAACGAAAAAAACAATTTTTTTAATTTTATCATTTCAAAATTTTTGTTATTTTTGATCATAGAATCTCTTTATAAGTTTTCGAGGATATGGTGATTTGTATTGGACGATTTAGATACAAGATCAAGATACTATAAATATTTTAAGTAAATTTAAAAAAATTTTTTTTTTTAATTTTTAATAATATTTATTTATTTATTTATTTACCCTAATATTATAAATGTTCATTTAATAATTAATTACAATAATATTTGTAAATACATAAGGGAATAACTTACTTGAAAACTCTAGTGGTGAGACATCAAACTTTGCCGAAAGGGGTCAATATAGATGACTGAAAAGTAAAGAAATAGAAATGAGAGACTGACAGACAAGATGGCTGCATCCATTTTTTGTCATCCTGATCATACTTTTTACCTTCAAGCTGTATATAAAATTAGACAAAATTAAAAAAAAAACATTCAAAACTATAGCCGGCTTATATATATACAATTTCCTAGTGTTAGTTCTTCACATAATATACTTCAATGTAAAGCAACATGTTTTGATCTCTTTGCGGCTTCACTTCGATTTATTACCATAAATTCATATTTTGCCACAACCAGCAACTAATCTCCAGACACTAAGGCAACTAAACATACACACAACAACAAAAACAAAGCCCAAAATCAGTGCAACCCAACACTTGCTGCAATATTAAAAGCAAAACAAATTGGTATATATTCAAAATGTGCAATGTTTACTTGCAACAAATATATATAGCAAAAAAATAAAAAATGAACAAAAACAAGCAAAAATAATTTAGAAAACGAATATTTTTTAGACGCATTTTATTTGTGCATGTAGAGAAGCGTTAAAACTCATATACAAAACACGAACACACTCATAAAAATATTTTGACACAGATTAAAAGTGCATACATACACACCTTGTATGCAAAACACCAACACACACACACACATACTAACACAAACAAATATTCCGTTTTAAGGTTGTAGTTTTCATGCCTCAAAACACAATGCAGCGATTTTTCATTTAAATTTGAATGAAGCACGCACTGAGAGAAAAACCAATTACATCTGTGGTTTGTACTTTGAAAATTCAATATTCTTAGGAATATTAGGAGCTTCGGGTGTTATGGGCCAAACTTTCTAAGCTTGAACATTCAGCCGTGCTCTGGAAAACGAAAAATCCAAACCAAACAATTTTATTGGGATTCGGTTTTGCGTGCTCTGGAAAACGAATTTATTTATTAATAACTTCCCTTTGTATTTTCGATGAATTCGTATATTTCCCTTATTTTTCCGATAAATTCTCCTGTTGTGTTGCCGCGAAATTATTTTTGTTTAGAAATTGTATCGCGGGAACCCTGTCGCACTTATCGTCATGTGTTCGTGTTTTATATGTGCACATACACGAAAACAAAAAAAAATGTGGTACAGTCGAGGCGGTGCCCGACAGTGGAATACCCTGTACCTTTTGTCTCGCAAACAATTTTTCCTGCATATTCGTTCGTGTTTGGATGTGGATTTGTTCATTCGAGCCACATGAATCAGCTTACCAAAAATTGTGATTCTAGGTCACTTGTAACCATAATTACGAGGAGTCAAATATTGATGCACTTTATGGGCAAGGGGCAGTGAAATTTGTACATTTTTGACTATAACTTTTTCTGTATTTGTCCGATTTTGTTCATTTTTTACACATAGATGCATGTATCCACAACGCATCGATCTGTTAATTTCAAATGAAAATATTAAACGGTGTGGCTAAAAACCGCGAAAATCTACAGCGGGGGAACGGGGAAAGATATTGACATGATTCAACAAACTTCATCTGCTTAGGAAATATGCGCACCAGCAGGTAAAGTTCCGTGTCTCTAGATAGTCTCCGAGATCTAGGCGTTTATACGGACGGACGGACGGACGGACGGACGGACATGGCTCAATCGCTACCCGAGGTTATGATAAGCATTTTGGTATAAAGGACTTGGGGTCTGCCATGCCTCCTTCTGTCCGTTACATACATTGCACAAATCTAGTATACCCTTTGTACCTATAGGTACAGGGTATAAAAATCGTTTATTTGTGCATACTACTTTTTGGGTTGAGTCAGAAAAAAAAAATAATTACAAATAATATTAATAAATATATAACTTGAAGTTGGCATATATATAATCGCAGAATATCAATGAATATTTAAAAAATGATTTTAGTACAAAGCTTGTACTTTTTTTTACCTTTTTGCCGATCCGTTTTTATTCCTCTTGCAATAAAACATTTGGTTTGAAACTACATAAAAAATTTTGTTTGGTGAAATTGGTTACATTCGGTTTCAAAACGATTCCGAAATTACGAAATGATTTCTTAGAGCTTACAACCACATCCTTAGCCTTTCAGCTTATGTTTCAAGCCCCTCAAGATCGTATGGAAACTGTAGGAGTTCGGGAAGGTGTACTTTAGTCGGTATGGCCGAATTATAAACGATCCATTTGTTAACATACTTTTATAATAATAATTATAAATCAGTCGAATTTACAAATTTTTCCCATACTATTGTAAATTTTCGTTTATTCTTAGTATAATCGACTATTTATTTCCCAAGAGTTTTTGGTTTTTCTCTCAGTGCAGCTTTCATTAGAATGCATACCTAACATAACCCAGTGACCATAGTCCAAACAAAAATAAGTGCGAGCGAGACAAAGCCCTAGGCTGGGCCACATTTTAGAGCGGCAGAGGTAGCAGCTTGGTAACAGCTTTCGCCGTTCCCGTCACCCTGACCTAAATCAAACAAAGCTAATGTCCGATTTTCAACTCCACAAAATGCGGTAGCTCTCAACTTTGTCCTCTTCCTCATCCACAAATGATGCATTTCGATGGACCGACCCACTGCAACATTCATATTCGTTTCAAATTTTCCATTTCAATACTACCAAAAAAATATAAAGTTTAAAAGAGACAACATTTTGACAGTTACATGACCAAAAAGTAAGGCTTGCTAGTTCCGTTAGCACTATAAAAATTCATCCCAATTTAATGTGAATCTTTTTTGGATGTCCCGCCATGTTGGTTTTTCGTTTTGGAAATTTGTTTTTCGGCCATGTATTTGTTAGCTGGCGGGTTTGGTCAATGAATATTTATGAATGCTGTGGAATGGACAGAAACAGGCAACAATTTAAATTTCCCAAAACATGACGGAAGTGCTGCAGTTTGGAATTTAGAGCTAAAAATCTGAGAAATTGGATTTGAGCAGAAATGGAAAAGTCAGCAAAGGGTTAAAATAAAGAATAATACGATTAAACAACACATTTAAAAGTGTAACAACAAATGGAAATTATTTTAAAGTATTCTTTGGCAAGAAAAAGTGTAAAAAAATGCTTTTAATAATTTTTTTTTTTAAGATGTTTATTTATTTGAATCAGTATTAAATACTATTATAAACACTAGTTACAAAATTTATTACTTACAGCACTAACTCCGATGGGTACTCAAACTTTTTCAATGCTTTTTAGTAGAGCTTTACTAGAGAACAATGAATAAAATTCAGTAAATAAAATCTTAAAAGTAAAGAAAAGAGCTCTAAAATTAAAAAAAAAATGTTTTTCTACAGGGTATGTGGTTCTGCGTGAAGTTTTTTTTTTTTGTTTGAATTTAGTCCGCCGGTATACGCCACAATTTTTCCAGTTACAATCATTTATCTCGGAAGAGACTATTTTGCCGATATACGTTATTTTCTGACACAATTTCACATATACTTTGAGAATGTTGAGATCACTTATTTGGAACTTTCACTTAAAAAATTACCTAATTGTAAGACCACTTGTGTCGCTATAAACGTTGTGACTGGAAAATAATTTCAAAATTGGTTCAGTAAACTAGAGCCAAACTAAACCGTCTAGAACAAGGGAATAACGTTTCCCTTAGATGAATCCCAGGACATAACAGCATTTCTGGGAACGAAGTAGCTGATAGGCTGGCAAGAGACGATACTGCGAAATCTTTAATAGGGCCAGAACTCTTTTGTGGTATTGGCAGACACACCACTAAACTGCTACTACGAGAAGAGGAGAGATCCAGACGGCACTCGTACTGGAATAGCACGACTGGTTTACGACAGTCCAAGCAGCTCCTCGGTTCCTATGATCTGAATAGGTTCAAGAAAATCTCCCACCTGGGCAAGAATTCCCTTAGGATACTTACTGGGATTACTTACGGGACACTGCAGACTAAGGAAACACCTGAGCATGATGGGAATCGTATATTCTAACACTTGTAGGTTCTGTGAAAATAGGGAGGAATCCTCCAGACTGATATATTAAATTTTTAGTAAAAATTAAAAAAAAATTTTCGAAGCAAATTTTCGAAGCAAATTTTTTTTTTCTCACTTTCAATTGCATTTAAGCTATTGAAAGAGGTTGATTTTTCTATATTTAGAACTTTTACATAAAGTAGTAGGTATTACCTTTCAAATAAGTCCATTTTCATGAAATTCGAACTGTCCATCGAACACCAGAAATTCAATAAATCACTACGAGTACACGAAATCTCATGATGTCACCAAAAATAAACGAATTTTTGTTTATAATGGTGCTTGCGTTGAAACAAACGGACTTAAGGCAATTGGAAAAAATGGAAACGATATGGCAATCGCGCACTTAGTACATGGGTTCCCCAAATAAGGCAAACTGTATGCTAAGAAAGGAATATTCGTAGGTCCTCAAATACGTAAAGCAATGCAAAGTAACGAATTTGGAAGAGCATTACCACCTGACCAACTGCATGCGTGGAATTCCTTTGAACAAGTTGTAGGAAATTTCTAAGAAAGATGAAAAGCCCGAATGCTAAGTATGTATATTATTGTGATTGGGTGCTATTTGGAAGGGTAGTTTACTCTAGTTGTGAGAAAAATCAAAATCATGGAAAAATTCCAATTGGTACAGTTTTTATGACCTCATATGTGCAACCGTATTTCGAAAAATGTCCTTTTTCAAAAAAATAGCCATACAAAAAAAACTAGCCATGGGAGGATAAAACAAAAATCGTTTTTTGAATGCTGAAACTTTGCCCTTAAATAAAAAATATGTCTCATCTCTGGAGAAAAAAAAGTGTTTAATTTGTCGACTAGTGTAATTAAATTTATCTCCCTAATCGGACTAGCCAAGGAGCTCTAGAATTAGTAGGGAACACAATAGATCCCAAGGAACGCAGCGCAATTTTCCCCTTACAATAATTGGGACTTCTTGTAATCGATAAAATCTTTATGTGAACTCAAAAACTATGATCCAACGGATTTTGAAGATACGCCAATAATTTTGAACTTTGAATATCTTGTAATATTTGACTAACACTTTTGCTTAGTGTTAAAAATTAAAAAAACTAAAAACTACTGCGTGTAAATTCTGTGTCTGTTTGACATGAAAATATGTTGTACTCCCTATTAAATAAATTATCATGAATGATACAATTCTTTAATTATGCTTAACATTTGCTGAGCTATGCGCCAGCGTTGCGTATACGCAACATGACGGTACGTCATGCCTAGGTGCTGGAAAATTATAATTTGGCAAATAAGTTTTTTAAGGCGAATATCTCGCTTCTATATTGATTTTAATCCAATAAAATTTTGTTTCGAGAAAACAGCAAAAATGGGTTAAAAAAACAACATTTTATTAAGCTATAAAAATTCTAATTATATATTATACTATAATACATTACAATAGCATTCTATTATTTATAGAAATAGCTAATAATTTTTGTGTCCTTGCTCATTTTTTAGTTTAATATAATATACCAATATTTTCCAATGTCCAAATTGTTGCAAGTGCCAACAAAATATTCACTGCCATCGAATCAGAAACTTTCGCGCTAGAAAAAGCCAGTTCTTCGAGAGTAACTTGGGTACCATTGGCAGCCTCTGTAGTTGTATCTATATTGGTTACAGTTGAAGAAGTCCTAGTTGTAGTTTTTGTTGTAGAAGTCGATGAACTGGACTTGTTCTTCAAGTAACGCGTGAAAACCGATTCGGTTGTCGTTTTCATAAGTTCCCATGGAGTGTACTTGGGAGTTGTGGATTCGGCTACAGACTCATTTTTGGGTATAGTGTATATAAATGTTAGATCGTTTTGGCTTTCCAGTGAGATCAGTTGTGGTGCTGCAGAGCTATGGGCAACCTTAGTTCGATTTGGCATCTGTTTCATCAAGCGATCAATTATACTGTGGACCGTGTCCTGTGGCGCTTCTGCACAAGTAGCTAAGACTAAAGCTAGCAAGGAAGCGAATATGAAAATAGATTTCATTTTAAATTTTTGTTTGCAACTAATTTCAGTTTTGGGCTATACAAAGCTTTTATAAGGCAGTGGAATTTGTTCTTTAGAGATTGCTCTTTATCGAAAAACTAATTGAAATATGGTTTTAGTTAAATTTATCTTGAAAAAGGTTCGTCATTACTTTATTTTTTTTAGTGCAGCTTAGTGAGCAGTTTTTATTGGATGTGGTAAGGTAAATGATTTTTAAAAACCTTTAGCTACTAAGCGGACAGATGTTTTTAATTATTATCTTTGATGACAGCTGTTCTTTGTTTTTATCCGATCTTTAGTACACCATTTATTCGTAGATCTTCTGGTCTCTGACAAATTGCTGTTTATAGCAGCAAACGCGAATTAATCGTGAGCTGAGGGTATGAACCAATGCATTGTGGGCCCAGATTTTCATATTTAGGCCAAAACCCTGTCATTTCTATAATAATTTTTTTAGTGATGAAATTTTACACACGTGTTCCTTCTGGGAAGTTTGAGCCTCCTAAGATTTTTTTAAAATATAGATAATGTAGACCACAATTGGAAAAAATTAAAAAAAAAAATTACAAATTTTTAGGTTATTTAAAAAAAAACTGATTTTGGGAATTGGACTATTTTAGATATGAGCTCCACACACATTGAAAAAATAGCTTATACCCAAAATATTGAATCGCTTTAGAGTTATAGCCCCAAACCAAGCCAATTACAAAAAAGTTATAATTTTTTTGGCATGCTCTTTTAATTTGCGAAAAAAAATTTCAAAAATATATATTTCGATTTCCGAAAATCGGAAGGTATTACATTTTGTTGTAAAACAAGTGAAAAAATATATAAAATTTTTTCGATCAAATATTTAGTGGTAGTCGGAGGTACCCTTAAAGCAAAGTAGCTAAATGATAAAAAACCAACAAAATCTTTATAACTACTCGACTATATTTAAATCCAAAAAGTTTTTAAGGTCAATTTTATTTTTTCTCTAAAGTGATATTTATAAATAATAAAGTGAATGAAGATTTCGTAGCTACATGTATCATGGTAAACGCAGGTTTTTTTTTTCTGTAAATTTTCACGAAAGCTCATAAAATACAAAATGTCAATTTTGATTGCCAATAACTTAAAAACCACTAATTATAATTTAATAATTTTTTTGCACAGGATACATTAATACGTGTACAATCATTTTAAATTGTCATTTTCGCCAAATTTTCTCTTTTTTCTGGGGGACTTTTGGCCAAAGTCTGGCTACACGGGCCCATTGTGCAATGGGTATGGTATATTAAGATTTAATAAGAAGATTGTAAACAAATTTTTAAACAAGTTTAAGTATATTAAGATTTAATAAGAAGATTGTTAACAAATTTTAAAACAAGTTTATTTTTTTGAATGCACGGAATCATAAAAAATTTTATTAAAAAACAAATAATAGTCGGAATACAGAATGTAAAAATTCGATCATGTGTTGTAATCCGAAGTAATCCCACAACAACCATCTAAACCTTAAACATAGTTATTATTTATTTCGCTTAATAACACATTGATTAAAACATTTTTTATTTCAATCGTATAAACTCAATTATTTTTAAATTTGAAATGAATAAATTCATAATAACTACAATACACAGTATGTAAATTAATGGATTTTCTAGACGATTGAATGCTAAATTTTGCTTCATCTACCAACAACTGAATTATTATAAATGAATATAAATTACTATTCAAAATATGTGTGTTCAATTTTCATGTCTATTTCAATTAGTGTGCAATTTTTTGTACAAGCATCATTATTGATAAAAATAATATTATGTAAATAATTTGCATATGCAACATAAAAACTAAGCAATTTTTTTGCTGCGTTTACAATTGCATTAAATCACAGAAAAAATGTAAACTAGTTTAAATTGAAGCCCCAAAATCCAAACAAGCTAGCTAAAGTTAACGGCTGCAACCAAAAAAAATATATACAATAAATATATTTATAAAATATTATTGTATCTATATATGTCACAAACTGTTCATAAATTCATTTAGCACAAAAAATTGCTGCCAGACGTAGTCAGGCGTATTCCATCTGAATTATTTAGTATTTAAAAGTGCATTTAAAATTTATTTTTTACAACGAAAAAACTAGCAAGTTTATTTTTTTAAAAAAAAAGCAATAGAATGCTGTAAACATTTGACACACGTACGCCATTTTGTAAACGACTATGTGAGAGGCCATCTTGTTTTGCATGCAGGCCAACTGTTTACTGTTTACAGTTAGTGCGCGTGACGTCATCGATAAGCAATAAAACTTTACTAACTAACTGTCAAGTGTCAAGTTCAGCAACGAGAATGCCAAGTTTTATGGCTAAAAGAGCATAAAAATTCAAAGCGCCACATACGACAGCTGTTACGTATACGCCGTGTATGTACAAAAAATAATAAAAGCCAGAAAATAAAAAGTTTACAAATTTAAGCGGTTCCAATATCACAGCTGTGTTGTATAAACAGCAAACTTATAAGGAATTTTTAATAAACAATATACTGAATAAACACAATATATATATACAGATTTTTTATGTTTTATTCGTGTTAAAATTTTAATAACTCAACAAACAAACTTTAATACAGTTTACTATTACTTCACTTCAGTTTCTAAATAGCCAAAAATATTTATTATTTTTGAGTTTATTTATGAAATATTTGCGTAAATCGGTAAAATATTTTCAATTGGTTTAATCAAACCAAAGATTTTGCAAATACCAGCTCTGACTTGCAGCTCCGATGGAAAACTTTTTAATGGGATCGTTAGAAGAATTCGGCAAAGAAGCACCTTTTGTGGTTTATTTTGGCAGAAGAAGAAATTTTAGAGCACATGGTCATAAAGCTGCTGCTGTCCTTTTCAACTCTTCCAAGACTAAAAGCTTTCTTTTAAGAAAATCGTACGCTGAGCATAAATATTTTTTTTTTCTTGATTTCAAGAATTCGTATTGAGAATGTTGGTTTTGAGATTGCTTTTTAAGAAAGCAAAACATAAGATGCTGTTATATCAAGTACTAATATTTTAATAATCTTGGTCTCTTGGATAAGTTTAAGTGTGCGTTTAAAATCTTAGTTGCATAACGCATATAAATAAACAAACGATCCCACTTAAAATTATTTATTTTGCCTAGTGAGCTTTAAAGGCCGAATACTTATAATAGTCTCTGAGATTTTTCGAACCAGAGAAAGAAACCTTGCAACATATGCTCACGAATTATAACGCCTTGAGTGGGAGATTCTCAAAAATTGCAGTTAGTAATACAACTAATTAATATAGCCCATATCTTTAAATATGATCAATTTAATACGAATTAATCCAAAAAATTAAAAACGGATTTAACATTTGTGAAGCTTTATTAAAAATCACCGAAAATGATTTGTTGCTAGTTCTAGTCTCAGAGCAGGAGCTCGCAAAACAAAATGGCCAAAATGGAAGAAGTACCTATAATGTGTTTAAACCTAGAGCCAACCTAAAGGTCTTAGTAGCCTGGCTACAAATTCTTTGTTATGTAGAATTATATCTTATCTATAATTATATAAAATATAAATAAAATAGAAAACTTTTTGCTTCATTAGTTGATTTATTCTCTTAATTTTTTTAGGCAACAAGTAACTTACATTTAATTTAATTATGTAAACATTTAAATATATTGTTTTCGATAGTGAGTATTTTTACGTTTGTGTCCTCTATATCCCTTTCTTCTTTCACGATTAGTCGATTTTTTCTTCTTTGCTGGTGTTCTCGTTGTTTTGGATTTCAAAGACTTTGCTATCATTTTCTTCAATTGATCGTTAGAGAAGCTCATTTGTGGAGCATTGACAGCTCTCCTTTTGCGAAGAAACTTCTTGACTTCTATATGTTTTTGGTTGTCTAAATGTAAAGCATCTGCTGGCAGATCTAAAAAGTCATCAGGATTACCCATAAAGCTGGTTGGGCTTTGCATAAGGCCCGTCTGGACCAGCCCACAGACCAAGAGCAGTGCAAAGAAGATAAATATTTGCATTGTAACGAGTTGCTTTGGAATGTCTTTTAAGCAACGGAAAGGCGACTGTTTAAGATTAGTTTGAGTTTTTCTTTTTATAGAAAAATATTTATTTATTTTTTTATTGGAAGTGTAGATAAACAGCTGTTTTATTGAGTTATCAAAATCTAGCAACTTAGTGAGTTTAAAAGGCCCTGCAGCATGCTTGGTGACTAACAAATTAAATTTAAAAGATAAGATTTTTTAAAATGTTTTTGTTTTTGCAATGATCGTACTGGGGAATTTTGAGAATATACGATTTATATACCATTTATATATCAAACGATTACAATGATCATACGGAGGAATTTTGAGAATATACGATATATATTCCATTTATATATTAAACGATATCAAAAACAAGTCCCCAAGGACAAATGCTTCACATGGCAAACATGATAAGAAGATACGTAAACCATCATAGATAAGCCTAAGCGCTTGCAAATGGTGGCCACAAGCGTATTAGAAAGGCTGAAGAAACCTGCAATAAAAGAAGAGATGTTACCTGCTGAATCCAGGAAAAAATTTATACAATTTATGTGTAGCTACGGTGTAGGAAGTCGCCTACAAAGCGGGATTTGGTCCTGCCAATGTCACTATTTTTTTATAAAGTTACCTCATATATGATACCAAATAGGATTTGGAAGTTTTTTTTACTATGAAAGTTCTGAGAATAAATTTGAATTTCTGCTAACCATATTATGCATGAAAGACGAATAAAGGTTTTTTGAAAAGTTCAAACCAGATTATTCTTAAAAAAATTAAAATTAAATATTTTTTTAAAAAATTTAAAATGTTGGTTGCTTCTCTATAAAAAGAACTTCCTGTTTATGAATATAAAAATAAAACTATTTTCTACCTTTACGTGCTTTATTATATATATATATTATTATATATACGTGCATCAACTATCGCATACAGTTTTTATGAATATTTATATTTTGCACGTTATTAATTATACAGATATCTTCTAAGTACATATCGAAAATTAAATAGATTTAAAAAAAATATTCGAGCATTAATCTTAATACCATTATCGCATTATTATACAAAAATTAAGCTTCTCCGTCCATCGTTTATTTTTTTTTTTGTCCCAAAAAAGCAAAAAACAAAGAAACTAAATGAAAAGTTGCCTTGCTCCGGAAAAGCACATGGAATATCTCGAGACTGGTGAACTGAGCAGGCGGTAGTTGCACCCTTATATATATAAACTAAGACTAATCTTAAGAATTAAACCAATGAGAGTATGACGTTTAGGGTTGCTCTTGTGGTAATATATTTTTTTGAGTATAATTTTCTAATTAAAAAAATTCTGCTCCATTTGTATGAAGGCTAAATAGTTGGGGTTATACACGCCTGGAGCAGATGACTTGCAACAGTCATTACAAATGGCATAAGAATTGCATTATAAAGACATAGTTGGGTTGCTTCTAAAATATTAGAAAGCAAACTATGTACTTTTAAATACAATCTGTTTTTCTTTTTATAGGAAAATATATCGTAAACAATTAAACAGCTGTTTTTTTCAAGTGCTGAGTGCTTAGTCAGCTTATGTATTCGATTACCAACAACTTTTCTTATATACTTAGTATAGCTGCAGTACACTTGGTGGCTAAAAGTTTCACTATAAAAGCGCAGACATAACATGTCATTATAGAGTTCTCTAGAACAGCAAAGACATCCCACAAAGTTCCACTAAGTTCCTGCTAAAAATGCAAGCTCTCGTACTCATAACTTGGCTTGGCGTGCTGGCCATAGCCGTGGTTTCGCAGAATGTCGATTCACTGGAAATGCTCTCGGCTTCCAATCATCATGCAGAGAATAAGGCTACGGAGAAACAAGCCGCTTTGAAGCCTGCTGCAGCGTCAACTCCTAAATCAGCCGAAGCTTTCTTCGGTTACTCAAAGACAACGCCAAAGCCTACAGAGAAGCCCACACAAAAATCGAACGCCTCGCATGGCAAACATAAGCAGAAGAGGCGTAAACATAGATCCCTCAAGGGTCAACCACAGCACTTGGGTTTGCTGGCAGAGACTTCCACTGTTGTTACTCCACATCATACCAGCACCACAGTGGGCACTCAAACAGTCAATGGCAGCACTAACGTTGTACAAAGCCTGAAGAATCCTGCATTGTTAGAAGACTTGGCAGTTGCTGAATCCCACAAGAATTCATCCAAGGATGCGAATGTAACCGAAACCAAAGCCCAACTAGTGGCTACGGATAGTATTAATGGAACCGCTGTAAACAATACTTCCCCTAAGTAACTTGATATATGAAAAGTACGGCTTGGAAGTTTGTTATAACCATATGAAAGATTGTGTCATTTATTTAATATTTTTAAATAAAATTTTTGAATAATTATAAAATGAAGAAAAATTTCGGAATATTTAGTTTTTAAAAATTTAAAATATATATGTACTTCAATTTGTGTCGAAAATCTTAGTGAGAACGGTTTTTAAATTTTGAGTATGAATTTTTTTTTCAATACAAATTTTTTATTTATTATATTATATTGGTATTATATATTGAGAGATTATATGCATATTGATTAATTTCCAAATGATCTTAAAAAAAACCGACAGAAAACGGGTTTTGTTGAACTTTGCCCTTGGATATCTTGATATCTATAGAAATGACGCATAACATATCGAATTTCTACTACGAGGATATATTCTTGTATGTCACATTTATAGGAGTTACCAATTTTTTATATGTAATATGAAAAAATTAGAAAACTTTTAAATATTTTATACAGAGTTTTGTCTTTTATTGAAAATAAAAAAAATAATTGTTGTGCCTACAGTTCATTTTTTACAAGACGAAATGATTTTTATAATTAATTTATAACTTTTTAATGACGTCACAGTTTAAGCAGAACTTAAAAAATGGTACTCGTTAACTTTAAATCGTGGAGGCAGGCAGGCTAACAATTTTGACTCATATCTCTCTGGAAAAGAACGACCATAAGCCAGAGTTTATCATGAATCTGACAGATACTTGCCATACTTTAAATTAAAAATCCAAGGCTTCTTTGAAACAATTATACAGTAAAAGAATTATACTTCTTATTAAAAAAATAACTTCTATCACTTTTAATTAAAAATTGCTGCCAAAATATGCGAAAAATGGTTGAGCTTCAACTGTTTAGCATAAAAATGCAATTAAGGTCAATTAAAATACTCGAACTAGTACTAGCTGGAAAATAAAAATAAGTCCATGGATTATGAACATGCAATTGCAAGAATATGGATTATAATGCAAATACATTTTACTAAAGTATGCCAAAACCAACCAAATAAACACGCGACTGGAGGAGAGTATGCAATTGGATCAGGACTGCGGATTGTTATGCAATGCATACCATATAATAATATGACCATAATTTCTAGTTACTTTCTAATCTTCTGATAATATTAGCAGCCATAAATAAAGCTCATGCATTCATAAATTTAATCTGCATAAATTTTTATTATTATTAGTATTTGCGAGTTCTGCAAATGCGAAAAATCTCCGCTTCGCATTTGTTTGTATTTGCTGCCGTACCATCTGCTCGTTGGCCATATTAAAATCTTGAATTATTATGGCAACCCCAAAGACTGGAAACAACAGCCAGGGCTGCAAATCTTGATAATTGCATTTAAAGTTTGGTTTAGAGTTAGTGGTTTTTTGGGCTATCAAAAATGAAACCAAAAAAAAATTTAAAATTTAAATCTACCACAATATTTTGATCTAGATCTCTAATTTCAGCTATTGTGGCATTATATTATATATTTCAAAATTTATTTCAGTTTTTACTTTTCAACCTATTTTGCCAACTCGTTTGAATTTCTCTTGCAAGAAAACATTGGGCTCTAAAATGAATCCGGTGCACGGCCGATAGTGTATAGATTTTGCAAAAATTGTAGCATACTTTCTGGGGCTGCCTGCTTGGGAATTGGGATTATTTAAGGCGCTATAACAAGTGACTGCAAAAAATAGCTGCCAATGAAAATTGCATTAAAAGAATTAAATAAAAAAATAAATTTTAAAACCTGGTACGGCAAGCTGGGAAGCAGTGAAGCACCTTTGTAAGAAATCCGCAGATGCTGATTTCCAAAACTTGGCATTCGTATGTGCACCTCGCTGACACCCGTCCAAGATATCTCCACCAATTTCCAAATAAGTAAAAAAATTTTGAAAAACCGTTTATTAGCAATAGTAGTAAAGGCACCTCGTAATTCAGCCCCATCAACAAAAATAAATAAAGAAGTATTTTAATTATAGTAAAAATATATTTTCGTTATACATTTAGAATCGCCGAAATAACTAGATTTTTGGTTAGGAATCTGCATACAGCGCTGCTAATAACAACTAAAACTATTCAAATATTCATTCATGCAAATTCATTAACGTTTTTACTTTGCTTGCGTTTTAATTTTTTTTTATTTTGCTGCTTTTTGCGTTTGCTTTGCCATTATGAATGCAAAAGCTAAGCAGACAGCAACAAAAAAGAATTATATACTATATAAACTTATGGTGTATGCAATATTACGTATACGCCGGCTTGCACAAACGGCCAAAGCTAAAAAATATTGTATAGCAGACGTTACCAAAGCAAAGTGGTTTGTTTGTTTTTTTTTCTCTCGTTTTAGCCAACTTCTCTTGTATAACTCTTGTAAAAAGTAGCTGCAGACGATTGAGTTTTCTTCATTTTGTATATGGCGCGGTCTACCGAGTGCCGCCGCCATAGCATTTTCCACCTTTTGAACATGGCGGCGGAAATGCTTAAACGGCGCATGTTCCTGCTGCCGGCCAAGCGGAAAATGAAATGAAAATGTGTTGAAAATATTGTGTGCAGTCTTTCTGTAGTAGTGTGTGTGTGTGTGTGTTATTAAAAATACAACGTAGTAAATTATAAAAATAAAAAAAAGGCAGTCATAACTTATAAGTGCAAAAGCAGCAGCAGCAGCAAAAAAAAAGAAAATAAAACAAAATAAAAATGCTGTAAAACAAAAGCTCTAGAAAACTTTCGGCACAGTTGACGTCTTGACTGCGGTTTTTTTGCTTTTGCTACTTCTGTTTATTTGCATTCTCTACTTTTGTGCGCTAGGGTTTTCCCATTTTGCATTTCCTATTTTCACTCTGGCTTTCGCTTTTGAAGCACTTGCCGCTTTTTTAATTTTTTAACCAGCTTTTTGACGTCAAAATAAGCGTAATATTTTGTTTTCAAGAGAAAAATCACAAAAACACAAAGAAAAAAAATTAATTTAAAAACAATAAGGCAGACGTGCATATAATGCAAAAGCGCACTCTTTTGGAAGTAAGCATTTTATTTAGAAAAGAATTTTTTTTAAATATGCATATCTATTTTTTTTAATTATGAAAATGTAAATATAAGTGAAAACGTAGACGCAGTGTTGGTTACTAGGTAAGCCCGCGCTGGAAATAAAATTTAGTGCACTAAAAATGGGTTAGAAAAATGTTGTTCTTAGTTTTTGGTATTTGGAAATATTTGTGTTTTAGCTGCATATATACTGCGGGCACTAAAGTACTTTAGAAAGCCGGAAAAGATTACAAGGATTTTTTTGGTTTTGTTTGAAAGAGTCATGGAAGGGTTTTTTGCTTTTATTCAATGGACTCGAGCTTATTTTTCTTTTATGTCGTGTCAACTTTTCCTTTTTAGGAAACGTCTTACTGTTATCTTAGAATCATCCGCCAAATCAAATTTAGGTATGATTACTTGGAGTTACCTTATATTCTGGATTTTTTTTTTTTTTGAATATGTAAATTCAATTCTTTCATCATTTTATAATGGTTGAGTTGGGGATTTACGTGCAAAGCAAACAGTGGCGGAGCCCCCTAGTTTTAACAAAAAAATTATTAATAATACATTTTATAATTCCTTTTTAATTCTTTCTCTTTCTAGGTAAGGCGCTACATTACAGCTTTAATTAGAAGAAATAAAATCAAAAAATAAATTCATAAAAGGTAAATTAAAAAAAAATTTAAAGCATACAAACAAAATATAAATAAGATAAAAATGGTGAAATTTTTTTTACAATTTTAAAATGTTAAAATGAAGTTTTTAGTTTCAATGAAACTTTCATGAAATATTGACAAGATCTCTTAAAATCCTGCATTTTTTTTGAGACTTGGGAAATTAGGGGTGCTGTCCCAAATTTCACAAGAAGATTTTGTGCTGGAGTGCCAAGATTTTGAATCAATTTTAGAATGGAGCCTTTGAAAGTATATTTGGGGATGTACCAATAGTCTGTCGACTAGTTTCTATGAAACTTTCAGGAAATATTGATCCTGAATCCTGAATTTTTTTTGAGACTTTAGAAATTAAGAATGCTGTCCCAAATTTCACTTGAAGATTTTATGCTGGGTTGTTAAGATTTTGAATCAATTTTAGAACGAAGCCTTTGAAAGTACATTGCGGGGATGTTCCAAATCTGTCATCAAACTTTCATGAAATATTGATCTTAGAATCCTGATTTTTTTTGAGACTTTAGAAATTAAAGCTGTTGTCCCAAATTTCACTAGAAGATTTTGTGCTGGAATGCCAAGATTTTTGAATCTTTTATAAAAAATTCAAATATATTTTTTTTTTTTTTAAATTTTTAATATTTTTTTTAAAATATTTGTTTTTTTAAATTTTTTTATTATTTTATTTAAAATGTTTATTTCTTTTTAATTTGTATTTCTCTAAAAAAGTTTAATTTAACTACAAATTGATATGCCTGAAAAATAAGTAATTTATATTCAAGATGTTGAGTTTTTTCTAAACCCTGTAGGGAAAATTTCGCATTG
This sequence comes from Chymomyza fuscimana, assembly GCA_949987675.1. Taxonomy (NCBI): domain Eukaryota; kingdom Metazoa; phylum Arthropoda; class Insecta; order Diptera; family Drosophilidae; genus Chymomyza; species Chymomyza fuscimana. Next base: position 6,339,010 of record OX465089.1, read on the forward strand.
GAATGTTACATATGTAAGATATTAGGTGGAAGAATATTCTACACTTATGAGTACTACTTGAAGCTAGGATCAAGATCAAGTGCACGTATACTATATTGTGGACTTCAAAACTGGCTCCGAAACTGAGATTAAAATGCCGCCAAAGCCGATGCACTTAAGTGTACAAATAGAAAAGTTTTACTTATAAGTAATCTGGAACTCGCTTATTACAATATTTTTTAAAAAGGAAAAAATTGTGGTTCCTTCTTTGCTCTGGCTTCATTTTGCTTACTTCTTAACTTTCTGCAAATATGTCAACTGCAGATACCTTTACGGACGGAAGAGAGAGAATTATTTTCTATAATATTCAAAATATTTCTACAATTATTATAATTTGATACCAATAAAAGTGATCATGCTGCGAGCGGGGCTAAGACTGGAGATGTTTGGCGAAAATAAATGGTGGAACCAAACCAAACACTGGAGGGTTCCAAATCTAGGTGCTAGGGACAACGGGTAACTATATTCGACCTTTTTGTATAATATTGTATAATAATAGTAGCTTCCTGCCATACCATTCTGGAAATCTGAAAACGAAACAAAGTTACTTTTGTACTGCATTAACATGTAAATATACGCATGAACCTTGCCATTCTTAGTAATGCTCAAAAAAGGGGTTATTTTTTTTCATCCAAAACAAAAAGAAAAAATGCTCTTTACATTCTGTTCCTCAGCTAAATTTCTCACTTAAACCAAGTGCATAATTTATAGCACACACATTTCCTTAAACAATTTGGAACCAACCATTTCTTTTACAACCAAATGCCAGCTGAATTCGGAAATCTCTACGCCAATTTAAAAAGGGAATTTTCTTTAACGATTTGTGCACGAATCAGCCACAAAAATGAACACTTTATAATGTCATTATCGATAGACGAGCATCTCAGAATGCTTGAAAATAAAATGGCTGCCATAAACAAACGATTACTTCAAATTTCAACATAAATTATGCAAGCTACAGCCAAAAGACGTGTTCATAATTTTCTTTATAGTTTTCCTCCGACCAAAGGAAAAACGCGTAGCTTTTCCGCTACTCAAACTAGACACTTGTAAATTTGCGCTTATTTACTAGCTTTTTATCATTTTTGAAACCTTTTCAATATATTAACTGTCAAAGCCGCAAAATTATGCCACAAATAAAAAATAACAAGGCTGAACAGACGAAAGGAAGCACAAAAGCAACGATTGAGATAAATATCGCGCATAAATATCATAAAAGCAAAGCCATAAAAACGACCAGATTATCTTGGCCACGAGCAAAAAGAGCCCAAATACAGTCAAAGACTGTGACTATCGTGGAAGTTTGGGTTTGAGTTTAGATATCAAGGACAGTTTATCTCTTGGCTTTTTGTAAATTATATACACAAAAAAAAAAAAAACAACAAAAATGGCAGCGCACTGCAAATGGCGGAGCATTATGAAAAATGTCGCACGCCTAAAAATATGTTAGACATAAATGCAAAGCAATTTAGTGGAAAAAGCCAAGGATGAGTAGAGCAGCAGGAATTCCTGAATATTTATGGACATTTGAATGCTCTGTAATTGGATGGTTCCTTTGGCAAAAAAAAGTAGTTTTACCTAAGTAGGCAGATTTTCCTTTGTTTGATTTAGTAGCACTGCGGATTTGAAATATCTTTTTTAGTGTTTTGAGAAGGGTGAGTAGGGAGAGATTTTAAAAAACTGATTCTATTGTTTGTGGCTCATAGATTATAGAAATATTAGCATGCAAAATCTGCTCAAGAAATCTTTGCATTTACTTCACCTACTTTCAGGCCGGTCGAGAGGGTTTTTCTCAGGGGGCCGGTACATTTTCCCCCCGGAACCGGTTTTTCTCTCTATGGTCCTGCGTACTTTATTACAATCAAGTAAAGTTTTTGATAAATATGGTCAAAATTAAGGAACACAATAATCTAGGAAGCAACATTTTCATAAATATAGTGCCTAAAGCTCAGCTTGGAAAAGTGGTGTGGTTTTTCTGAATAAAATTTTTCGATCCGATGGTTTTTTGATTTTATTTGATAGACGTACTTGTCAATATTAACCTCGTCATTTTTTTTTTTTTAAATTCCGATTATCCGATACTACCGAATTATCGATAACTGAATATTTAGGTAGACTTTTCTTTAAGAAGCCGTATCTTTTAAATGAGTAAAGATATATCAGAGAATTTTTTTTACACATAATTATTTTGAATTTAAAATAAATTTAGGGTTTTTGAAAGGAGATCTCAACTTTGCGAGGAATAATGGAATAAAAAATCGGTAGCTATAATTGAGATAGATATGCTTAATTAAAAGATGCCTACAGATAGAGATAAAACTATGAATTTAAAACAAAAATTGTGGGTTACATATATTTTGTACCAATTATTTTTTTGAACTGAAAGGAGATCTCAACTTTGAGAAAAACAAACGCATAAATAATCGGAAAGTACAATTGAGGAAGTTATGCCTATTTAAGTGATGCCTGCTCATATAGTAAACAGTTGCTTGAAATATTGGCAAATAATGCAAAATCCTTGAAAGGGTCAGACAAAAACTTCAAACTGGCGCTCAAGATACACAAGAACAATAGTGAAAAAAATCGCCATTTTGCAAATAATGTGTTTTTTTATGCTTTAAAAATATTAAAAAATTTCCCAAAAATTTTAGAACGTAAGAATCTGTACGAAATCGGTATAAGGCCGTTTATTTGAGTAATACAACGGATTAGTCAGTCTTAGAAATCGCCTAGAACCACATATTCGACACAAAGTTGGTTATGCGTTCTTCTGTTTTTTTACTTTTTTTTTTTTTTTTCTTTTATAAAGACGGAGGAAGCTGGCTAGGCTGAAAAATGTGGGTTTTGTATAATCTCACCCTCTAAACCTACCACATACTTTACTCTACTTTCTCGAGATAACTCTGCTAGGTATAGCTTCTAAAGAACTTAAAAATTTTACTCCCATTTTCGTATATTTTTTCACAATTTTCTGCTTTTCTACATCATAATCGTCTACAACATGGTTTTTCTAAGAAAAATACCATAAAAAGTTTTGTTTTAGATGCTTTGTAGATTCCACGACTTGTTTTACAAACTCTTCATAAGCTGCAGCTGCAGGGTATAAAATCCCTTTTGTAAAGAACCACAAAGGCGGAGAGTGCCCCCTGAGAAAATCATGAATACAGGCGACATGCTTTCAAATCAAATGAGTAGGCACAAAGTACTTGCTCGATGTTCCAAGTAACTGCGACCATTGATGTGTGTGGGCTAGAGTGTCTTCAGGGTGGCATATAGGCCGCTGCACAAAATGGCGACGCCGCAGACTTCAACAACAACCACACATATACACGCCCAAACTAATTTATTACTTTAATTCGCGTTTGAAGTGGCTGCCGTTTGTCTGCCGCTGCCGCTGCTATTACCTCCTCCACTGCCGCAGCCTCCTCCTCCGCTGACAGTGTCCCTGTCTATTCCATGTTTTATTTTACAATTTTTGTTGAGTGCAAAATAATAAATGGTGCGCCATTTTAACATAGCAACCAGCCCCCGCTAGCTCGCTGCCTCCGCAATCCAGCATAGTCGCTCCAACCATGCCACATGCATCAAATTATGCTGCGGCATGGTGTCGTAAATCGTTTTCCAAAGCATCGTGTGTCATGATGTTATACTTGGTAGCATCTATTGGCATTTGTTCCCATTCGCTTTATCAGCAGAGCCACTGGCAGCATCTCTCTAACCCAGTTTCTATTTAACTGCCATGTCAGGAGGTGGGTGGCATGACGGCTATGGGGAATAGGCGGATGCCCCATACCCTGTTCGCCAGCGACGTCATGACAAACTAACCTTGTAAGCTACACAAATTTATGTGTAGCTACAAGTGTGCAAGCGGGCCAACAAACAAGCTGCTTGCCCCATGTTGCACGCCTGCTCTCTCTCTCACTCACTCCTGCTAACATGGCTGAGTGGGTGTTAGTGTGTATATGTGCGACTATCTGTGTGTGTGTGTGTGTGTGTGTGTGTGTGTGTGCTACTTGGTATTGCGTCTTTGTGTTGCGCTTGTTGTGATTTATTGCATACTTTTTGGCGGATTTGCCTTTTTTTATTCTTTTACTTATATTTTTGTTGTTCTTTTTTAGTATTTGGTATTTTTACTTATTTGCCGTTGAAGTTTTACTTGCTTTTGAACCGAAGGATTACGTAGTATGGATTTTCTTTGCTGTTTGACTGTATGGCCTCTGCGTGAAATTTCCTTTGAAAAGGTGGCCAAAAAAATGTTTACTCTTTATAATAAACTTTTGATTAAAGCCAAAAATTCTAAAATTTTACGAAATTAAAAATTGTATTTCTTGAAACGAAATACTTGGAGAAAGAACATCTTCAGACCTAACAAAAAAAAATAAATTTTCTAAATGGTTGTACAGCTTCTAGTGAACACTGATAGAAAGCTATTACAATAAAGGATCTAAAGAACTCATTTTCAACTTTAATTTTTTAAAACTTACAGGATCCCTGAACCAAACAATCTTAGAGCTTGAAAAGTGGGGAGTGCTCCAAATTCCATAAAAATGCGGCTTTTGGCGTTGCACTCTGAACACTTTATCTCGTGATGGGTCAGTTGTATGAAATAATGTTGTAAAACGATATTGTAGAAAATTTTACGCCCTAAAACTTTTTGGAACATTTGGAAAAATGTTAAAGCACGGGTAAAATGTTATTTGTAAAAAAACAAATTTTGTTTACCTTTCACGGAGTCATGAAATTTTTTGATTGGGGTCATGATATTATTTGTTTCTTTTGAAATTGATCTTAAAATGTCAAGACGAACATTCATGCTAAGTTTGAACCTTTTATCTTTCAATTCCGAACAGTTATGATTGTAATTTTTCTAGGTAATGCTTACTATGGCTACCATGCCATCACTAAAATAATAATAATAATAACTTCCTTAACTATAGGAGTTGCTAACTTTTTATTTTTTGGTTTTTCGCAGTAAATTTATTCGCATAAAAAATTAAAAAAAAAAATATATATATTTAAGTACATATTTAAAAAAATCCCAAAAAAAAATACCATTTTTTTTATTTCAATATTTTATCTGTTATATAAAAACATTTTGAGACAATATCTTTATTCATTTAAGAGATATTGCTTGTCAAAGAAAAGTCTAAAAAGGAAAAATTTTATTTTCTATTATCGATAGCTCGATAAATAATCGGAATTTTGCAATAAAATTTGACATAAAAATGATCAAAATCGAAGAGGTCGAGGAAAAAAGTGGGCCGCTTCACTTGTTTTCACCGATTTTCTCTTTTTCTTATCTTGGCATCAATATCTAAATGGCTTCGTAAAAAATAAAACTTTTAAATTCTACGATCAAATCTTATCTAAAATCTTTTTATATTTTTGGATTGACTTTTATTTGTAAATTTCTTTAATTTTGAGCTCATACGATACCAAATTAATGAGAAGGTGCTCTCTAACTTATTTAAATTATTCCGAAAGATTGTAGAGCAGTTTATTTTAGGAAATATTTTTATGTTGAGCTATATTATTTGCAGCGTATACATTTGTGAGGCTCAGCGCGAAGCTTCAAAGTTTCCAGAAAAAACAATGATAATCCAAAATTTTAAAAAATTTATCGATCCATTTTTATTTACTGCAGCCCTTATAAAAATTCGATGGAATAGAATAACCAAAAAACCACGTTTTTTTTGACTTGTTGCAACAGCTTTTTCAATCGGTGCTAGATTGAATCATCAAGCAATCCTTAGACTAAAGAAGTTATAACCACTTTAAAAAGGTAAAGTCCACTTAAAAGTTACAACTGCCACAAACCATGCTTAACCTAATTGCATGCATTGATGGCAATATCATAAAGTTTTAAAGACAGTCTTTTAAATTGCTCCATTATGTTTGTTATCACAAGCCATAATATATTATGAGTAAGTAATCCATGACTTGACACCGATTCAAGTTTATGGCCAGGCTTTTCAAAGGCATGTCACATGCGTTATATCAATATGCATACAAAATCAAATGCAAATAACACTTGAACTTGTACACAGCGTCACCATACCCCTTGCCTTTGGGGAGTCAAAGTTCCAAGTTACTGCACACAAAGGCTCTGGCCTGTGGGGATGGATCCAAACCAATAACCACTTAACACGTACGAGCAAAAACCTGACTCTGGCTCTGGCCAATAGCTCGCATCAAAAGCGCAAACAGCAAGAAGCAGCACAAAATGGCGCACTGTGCCGCCTCATAACAATCATACGCCCCATTGTGCAGCTTAAAGGCGCAGCGCAGCGGCACGTGTTGGTGGCAGCACTGGCCTTGTGTGCGGCTTGTGGCAAGAGCAAGAAAAAAAAAAAACCCCAGCTGAGTTTGCTTGAAAAACTGAAATCAAATTTTCAACCTTCATTAAATGCTGTGTGAGGCGGCTGCCATATTGACACTGGGCAGAGCGCCATCTTTCTCTCTGCATAGCCATCTTTGTCAGCTGCTTAACACTTTTTATCATTTAATCCTGCGGCAATTGCCGGAACAACAGGACAAAAGTTGCTTGCACGTCAGCGGTGTGGCAATAAATTTTAAGGACATTAAATTTGTTAACAGCAATTTAACTATTAACGGCAAGTGAATAGCAAAAAAAATAACGAAAACGTAAAGCGTATATGAAATAAAAGGGCTGCCCTAAAAGTCAAGCTGCTATGTGCTGGTCCAAACGCTACTACTGGCACATCCATTAACAGGGATTACGATGTGTATGTGTATACCATATATTTATAGGCAAAAACTGAAGATGCCTTATGCCCGGCTATATCCACACAGTAACCAAGCAAAGAAATGTGCCGCCGCCGCCGCTAACGTGGCGTATGTGGAATTTTAATGCAATGCGGTGTACAGGCAAAGGCGGAAGCAGTCATCCAGACGACGACGACGTGACAGACCGTGTACAATGGCAAATGTGGGTTAAGAGCTTGCACCCACATATGCAAAATGAGTCTGTGTGTGTGTGTGTGTGTATGAGAGTATCCTGTGTTGTGTCTGAATGGCAGCTTCGGTTCGCTTTGTTGTTGCCATCGTAAGCCACAATATCGATTAAGGATTATGATAATGATTGTGTGCTTAAGTTGTAATTGCAAAACTCAAACAGCACACACACACACACACAGATACACATGCACACACAGATACAAAAGAATGCACACACACACATAAATTGAGTATGTTGATGTTTTTGGCATTGTCTGTGTGCATGTTGTCGCGCAGGTTTATATGCATGAATAAGTTGTGAAGATTGATTAGGAATTTGTGTCATGGTATTAATGCTTCTGTTTTTATACCCTACACTTTGGTTAAAGAGGTATATTGAGTTAAAAGAGTAAGACAACGAAACGCTTATACTTCAAAAGATAATGAATGCATTCAAAACGTCAATTGAATTATTCACTCTGAAAACATAAATATGTTTTGCTGTACTCATTTTTTTGAGTGAATGTAAGTGAATATCATAATTGTAGCTGTATTTGGCATCTAGCGTAGTCATTCAGTGTACAGCAAATTCTGAGTACAATGTTTGGGTGTGCTCATTACTCGCTGTTAGGTAAGTGAAGACGCTTGAAAAATGAGAGTGCGAGAGTAATTGAAAAATGTTCTGCTGTACATAGGCTATTCATTGGTGATATCATCACTACTGCATACCAGCCATACATATGTATATATATATACATATTATATACTAAGAGTGTGTACACCAAAAAAATTTGACTTTCTTTTTTTGGTTTATATAAACGCACTGTACAGTAAATGTAAAGAGCGCATTTGATGGTACAGTAGAAGACAAAAGATAGAGATGCTTACCCTTAGTCCGTATTGCCCATTGCTCGGAGGTCAAAAGCATAACGAGCGTGAAAAGAATTTTGTAGCTTTCATTTTTCCAGATACAATGTTGGAACTTGGCAAAGAACTGTCTTTTTTCATTATCCATCTGTGGGGAAAAATTTTATGCTACTTTGATATGTGTAAGCAAAAATTACATAATCCAAAAAAAAATTCAAACACCCGTGAAAAATCGAAATCATTTTTTAGAGCTAGGCGCGGATCCAAGATTTGGTCATAGAGGTGGTTTTCACTTATATATGTATATCAGGGGTCGCAAAAAACTGCCACTGTTTACACTAATGGCGACTCAAACATAAATTTGTTTTTAGTTTGTCCTCCAAAAAAGTTTATCAAAACACATTTACTTTTTAAATATCGAAATTTAATGTAAGCAACAAATTACTAAGGTCTGTACGCAGCAGCCCGAAACGCTACAGAACAAGTCTTCATATAAAAAAAACTCCAGCCAAACGTTTGTTGTTATACCTGTTTGGAAGCTGTCTGCAGAGGTCCCAAAAAGACAGTGTTGCCTCATGACGTTGTAGAAAAATATTCCATACATTCTCTGAAGCAAGGGTATGCTATAGTCGGGATGTTTCGGCTGTAACCGACCCACATGTTTTGTTCTTGTTTATGTTGTTATTGTTATAATTGCGTTACACCGCGTCGTTTTAGAATACGCTCTCACATAAATAGACTTGTTTGGATACCGGAAAATCCGCTTTTGAGTTAATTTGACAGCAGCTCAAATTTTTGGTACCTTTCATTGTTTACAATTTATAGTTAATTGACTATTGACTAAACACTATTAAGTTGTTGTCAATTTAGCTTAATAAATCCCAGACAAAGGCTCAAACTTGTCATTCGGCATTAAATCAATCGCCCAGAAGAGCTTAATAATAATTGGAAAGTTTGAGTTTCAGAAATTTTAAACAGATAATATAGATGATAGATTTAAGATGCTAGTGGGTGGTATTAGGTTCTCCAATGTCAGATAAAGTTGCAGGTAATGAGTTAGTGTATTTTGTTGATTAAGCTGCTGTGCTGAGGTAAAATACGGTTTTTATCGATAACTTTCATATGCAAAAAAAAAGTTTTTGGAAATTTTACAAGTATTCCAAAAATTAAGCTACAACATCTGCATTTTCTAGGTATTCAGTGTAAAGACTTAAGACAGTAAACTAAGTAAATACTTGGTTTATTTTGGGTATTTATTTTTAGATAATTTCAACAATATGACAAAGTTAAGTACTTTTGTAAGTTACTATTGTTTTTGAAAGCTAAAAATTGACTAATTCAATGGGTTGACTCTTTTTAAGTAGTTTTAACATAAAAACTAGGTAGTCATGCATTTATTTTTAAGCAGAACTACATTGGTTACAGTTCTCATATCACGATTTTATTTATACGACTTTTGTAATAAATTATTCACTGTTTTACAAAACAGATTTTTTTTTTAATGAGTGACTAGACTCGATAGAATACGTTACAACATTTGGTCATTATATAAAGAGCTCATTGTCGGAAATATCAAATCAGTTTGCTTGGAACATTTGTGGACTTAAGATGCAGCTTATAAAAATAATTACACTAATTTGGTCAGCAGTATTGCTGAACTGCTTACCAGTATCAACAAAGCCATCTGGAACGCATCCTAGTGGAACCGTTCACTGTTGCTATGCCAAGAATGTGCAACATGAAGGTAATAAGACTAGCACAATGCAGGTATTACCACAGGAAAAAGTTCAGACAGCCGCTCCGAATTTTATGGAGCATCCTGTGACTGGCTCACACATAAGACCGTCTACTGAAACTCTTAAGCACGCAGAGAAGATTTCTGTTAAAACTGTTAAGACTACTGCAGCTAGCACTGGCAACCATGCTCCCATTTCTACGACATCCAAAACAGATAATGCTCCAATGACGGGTCGACATGGAGTTCAAAACGAAGATTTAACAACAAGTACACTATCAAGCCATAAGCTGCAGCATCAAGACATAACGTCCACCACTCCTATAACTGAAGGAAGCAACAAAGATATAACCAGTACCACAACAGCTGGAGCAGATACTGTTCAGAGACACCAAACCGAGCATGGTAGTTCTTCTACAACCATGTCCAGTCCTACAACAACTACTAGCAAAACTCCTGCAGCCACTTCACCGGGCACAAAAGGAGCTTTGAAACTATTTCTCTGGAAAAACTTAAATTTTAAAGGCTTTACTTGAATCTTATATAGTGATTAATGAAAATTTTCCTAAATGCTGGTAACAATGTAATACATAAAACAAAATAAAGTTTCCACCTTACGCCCATATTTTTCAAGAAATATTAATTCCAATTTTTGACCAGCTTTTCAGCAATGTGAGTTGTTTAGAAGATTTTTTGCTTGCGTGTTTGTTTTTGTTGTTTGCCGTCAGCTGCTCCAACATGACCGACCAAAGTCCAAAAGGAAACGTCAAAATGGAAGAGAAAAGGTGCAAAGTGTAACCAAATAGTGATGGCAACAGCTGGGAATCCAAATTCGCTTGACTTGACTCTGGTTCAGTTACCATTTGATGCTATCCGAGCATAAAAGAATTTTAGAGGCGGCTTCAAATGTGAAAATAATCTGGAAGACTCTTTAAATAGAAGTAGAAAGTCTTCTATCACTAATACAGTTAATGTTGAAGAGCAAGATTTTTGAGAAATTTAAAACCACTTCCTGACGTTCTTATATACAGGGTGCTCCATTTATAAATTGGTGTTCATTTTGCTATAAAAAAAAAACTGCTATTTATTTGTAAGGTTGGTTTATGACATTTATTTATGAAAAATAATTTCGGTCAAATGACTATCATGGCTGACTTGGCAGTATCCCATTCGATTCACCTAATTTTTGAATACATTTTCAATTGTAATAGCGATAGCAGCTTGAATTTCGTTGCGCTGGAATTGTTTCTGGAGGGTTGGCGAAAAATTTATCTTTCACCGCTCCCCAAAGATAATATTCTAACGCAGTGGCGGATCCTCGTGGGGTTTTCGGGTCTGGACCCTCCTAAAAGTTGGAAAAATGCGTTAAAAGTCATTTGCGAGCTCTGATATATACACTTCGAAGTGAAGAGCCCCCCTCAAGACCAAATCCTAGATCCGCACCTAGTCTAATGGCATCATATCGCAGCCTCTTGGGGGCCAAGTCGCATCACCATTTTTGTTGATTATTCGAATTCCGAAGATAGACGGTTACGGTGGCTCCTTCTTCATTTTCGTAGAAAAATGGGCCGATGACGTCGCCAGACCAAAATCCGCACCAAACAGTCACTCGCTGTGGATGCATTGGCTTCTCTACCACGACCTGCGGGCTTTCTGTGCCCCAGATGTTTCAGTTTTGTTTACTAACATTACCACCGAGGTGGTTCGCCCGAAAAGATAATTTTTCGGTGTAATTCGCCATCCTTGGCCAAAATAAAACAACGCCGGACAACTGATCTCGAAAAAAAATGTTATGGTGGTTTTTGAGGTTAAGATAAAACCAAGACCTGTTGGGCAAATTCTGATAGCGCATTCGGAGTCAACGCGTAGATAAAGATATGACTTGACCCCAGTTCACAAAACTTTTTTTTTGTGGAATAGTATAATACTAGTAAACTCGCAAACTATTTTTAAAAAGTATTGAACTGGAAAATAGTTCTTTGCTCTTTTTCTTCTACAACAAGACACGATGGTGATTCGATCGAAGAAGAATTGTTCTGCTCCTTAAGTGACTTCCTTACTGAGCTGTAGCTGAAGTTCTCTCCGATTCATACAGGGCCGAAGATCTACTTTCGAACTTTTTAACTACAAGCTGAGAAGCTGAACTCATCTCTACACCTTAACTTTGTTTTTGTTTTTTTTCGAAGAATATTTTTTAATAAAGATATCCAAAAAATGTTTTAAAGTTTTTGAAATTATCTACGAGATAAGTCTTCTATCGATTTTCTGCGATAAATTGGACCTACTGGTTTTTTTAATTATGCGATACCGATCCAATATTTTGATAATCGAACATTTGGCGCTATGCCTGCCAGGGTTAAACTTTGCTCACCTGCGGCTGATTCTTGGACCTCCAAAGAACGTATGAGTTGCAATATACTATATAAGTTTATCTTTTTTGTCATTTTTTTTTTTTTTCAAATCCCTGGATAGTTCGCAATATCTTTGTAAAGCGATGTCCGATAGAATCACATAACAAAATCCTGTCATGATCTTGGCACCAAAAAACTTTGACGTCATTATTATTGCAAAAATTATTCTTATTTTTATTAAGTCAACCTCTTATGAATATATTTGTTCGAACGTTTATCGCATCATCGATAACTTATTGACAGGAGTTAGCACTATCATCAACCTGTAAGAGAGCGTTGATTAAACGTTCACAACAATATTATTATTTATCATATAATTTTCTTGAAATCATTTTAAAAACATAAACGAAAATCTAAATTAAAATAAAACCTCCAATTTATCGTCGTCGTGCTGCAGTTTACAAACCAACAACTTTTAGCTGCCCTCTGTTAATTTTAAATAAAAAATACCTAAAAAAGCTGAAAAAGAAGAAGAAGAAACAACTAACTGACAGATTCTTTTGTCACTTTTTGCCGCCTGAAACTAAATGGTTGGTGCGAACCGCGGGAATCCACTCTGATGTGCCACAAAAACCAGGAAACTTCTTTTGCTAAACAGTTCCAAACAACTGCCAGCAGTTCCTTGTGTGTGTGTGTGTGGAAAACTTTTTACCCCATTTTTTTTTTCCGCGCAAGTTTTTTACTCTTCGTTTTTGCTGCATTGTTTTTCATTAGGCATTAAAAATTGTTTACCCTGCATCATCGTCGTCGACTTAATGCGAATACTTTGTTATAATGCAAACCGTTGAGAGTGTTTTCCGTATTTTCCAGCATTTTCAAATTGGATTTTCCCCAGTTAGACACGTGTGGGACTTTGCACGTGCAGAGACCAGAGCCTGTCCTATATATGTCACGCTAATGCATGCATGTTCTTGTTTAAGTTTTTTTCCTATTTTTTTTTTTGTTGCAAATACCCCTCAGTTACCCCGCTAGCATAACTGTCTGTTGTCATATGATGGCACTGCTCTTAGCGGTAATTAGATGCAGGATCCGGCTTGCAAAATTCCGTACGACGCGTCGGCATGCAGCCGGCCTGCTGGGAAATTTTTAGCAATTCACTCGGAATGAGCACGCTGCGCTTGACGCCTCGTTTGAGTGAAGTTTTTGTTTCGATTTGTTTCTAATTGAAAGCCGGAAATTTAGAATTTGATAACTTTATGACACATGTCATTGAGGCTGACGACAGTCTAAACGTTTTTTCACAGCCATCCATCAAAACTTTTAATTACCAAACTAACTTTTGATTGACTCAGCAGTGAGAAAATTATTTTTTAGAATTTTTAGTGGTACCAAAAGAAACGAAAATAGGTTTTCTCTGATTAGACAATTTTTTTTTTCTATATTTGATTTTTTTATTGAGTGTCGTTGTCTTATATAAGAGTTACGCACCCACCCAGTTTGACTATTTTATTTAGCCATCACGAAGATGGCCATATTTTGAGTTTCCTTTAGCACATTATATTTATTTTTATACTAATTTTTCAACCTTTTTATAGGGTTGGCAAGCCGCAGCACTTTGGCTATTTCGGGGTATTTGCTGATGGATTGTTGTAGCCTCTAGTTTGCTTATTTATTTTGAGGTCAACGCTCTTCAGTCACTGTGCAAGGTCGAACTCCTAGCAAGGCATTTGCATATAATGATGAGGCGCAAAGTTCTTTTCTGTAGCTTCTGGATACATAAGCGATTCTGCATGACGTTGGCCTCCAAGAGTAGTAGTAGACGTAAGTAGGCTATATATTTGAGGTCACCGAATCTCCTCAGGCTTACGATAGACCTTTAAACCAAAAAAAAAAATATTTCTTTTAATTGTGTCCTGGGACTCGAACAAAGCAATGAAACTGTCCTTTTTTACTAACGACCTTTATAAGCCACCTAAACAGCAAATACGACGAAAGTTTCCAAATCTCTTGTATTTTCGAGAGCCTGTGCTCTTACGGTTCATAGTTCAAGGCGATAACCAAAAAGATTTAATAATTCGAATCTCTTTGTACATTTTTTGTAAATTTTTGTTTATATGTATTAAGAAAATTAGTTTCCAACACTAAGATATGTTTAGCGATTAAATTCTGTTTTTCAAGAATTGGATTATTGCCTAACCTGTTACTCGTTTGATAAATAATATCAATAAATAAATAATTTAAGTAAAATATGACCTTAGATTCGGCCTTTAAGTCAAAAAATACGTCGAATAGAGAAAAATATGAATTTTCAAAACCGTAACTAAAGTTTTATGCTCCTTAGAGGCTGTCCTGTAAAAATTGGGAAACCTGACTTGATGAAGTCAAACCGACTACGAATCGGCTTTTAGCAGCCGAGCTTCTTGCAGGGTGTATTATTTTCTGTCTTCTGGGTCTTCTGCCTTTTCAATTAATTTTAAAAAACTATGAAACAGTGACCTTATAACTATGTGATATGAAAGCAAAGCTAAACTTATGAGATTTCTTAATACCTCGTTTAATTTTTTAAAAACGTTTAATTTCGGTATAGGTATTAGGTTAGGTTGGTTAGGTAAGAGCGGCAGCTGGCTTGATAGCCTTAGGCCTTGACGGGCCTGTTGTGAAACCGCACGGATCATAATTTTCACCCCTCTCCTAAGAAAAACTAAAAGGATTCTCATCCTGTTGCTACTATGTAACTTGCGATCCTTCTCGGACATATAAACTCTAGCTCCGCTAGGTTATGAAGAAAGTAGTTTCCCAAGTACTTTTTCCTGCGTCTACTGAGAGAGCCTCACAGGAGCAGAAGAAGTGTTCCACTGACTTGACTTCTTCCGCATCTCTGTAGCTTCTGCAAAAATCGTTGCTCGGAGCGTTCATTCTGGTCGCATGTGTTCCGACAAGCCAGTGTCCGGTGATCGCTCTGACAACTGCCGAACACTGCGACCGGTTGAGTCCACAGAGCCTCGCGGAACGTTTTGGGTCGATTTTAGGCCATATTTGGCGACTGATTGTACAATGGGGTGAATTTTGTCACAGCCTTTGTACGTGAGAGCTAAATTTTTGCCTTATTTGTAGCTTAAAAGTGGCCATTGGTATACGAATATCCTCCTTGTCCGGTAGGAGGGTAGAGGTCGTGCACTGTCTGGCCAGTTCATCTGCTATTTCATTGCCTGTTATATTTTGGTGTCCTGGCACCCAAATGAGGCTAATAACAAACTGCTGTGCCATCTCTTGAAGAGATTTGCGGCAGTTGTTGACTATCATCGGGTTGGAAGATAGTGCTCGAAGTGACTTAATAGCTGCCTGGCTATCCGAAAATATATTTATCACACCGGTTTCCAGGCCGGTATTGCGTAAGCAGACCAAAGCCTCCTTAATGGCAAGGATCTCTGCTTGAAAGACGCTACAATGGTCCGGAAGTCGGAAAGACTGCCGAATATTTAGTTCCTCAGAGTAGACTCCCCCCCCAACATGGTTGTTGAGCTTGGAGCCGTCCGTGAAGAAACTGATACAGTCATTTGGACCTGGCCGGGTTTCCAACCACGATTCCCTAGAGGGAATGTCGGTGGTGAATAATGTAGATGGATGTTCTAAGGGGGTGCAGTAATCTGTCATTACCACATTTATATCTTCTTTTAAAATAGACGAGTGCCCATATTCCAAGACTACCCAGAATTTGGCGTCTTTCAGGCGTCTCGATGTTATGGTGGCAATTTCTTTTGCCATTATAAGGATGGAAGGAATGTTGGTGATAGCGTTTAACGCTTCACTCGAGGTTGTTTTAAGGGCACCTGTGATGCATAGCTGTGCTGTTCTCTGCACCTTATTTAGTGTTATAAGCCTAGACTTGATGGTAAGGGCTGGCCACCAGGTAGATACTGCATACAGCAGTATGGGCCTAACTATGGCAGTGTATATCCAACGAACTATTTTTGGGGACATACCCCATTAAAGCCCTATTGTTCTTTTACATGCGAAGAGTGCAGTATTAGCCTTCTGTACTCTGTCTGCGATATTTAGATTCCAATTTAGTTTCTTGTCTAGTACAAGTTCCAAGTATACGTATTAATTTTTACAAAAATATATTTTTTATTATTTTGAGTCATGTAATCGAATCTCGAGTAAACTTTATAAAATACTTCTTTTTACTTATTTATCAAAGACATATTGTAAAATTTAATAAACTATATTTTAATAAAAATTTTTTTTAACTTACCATACCTTCTTTTTTTCCACTAAGCAGTTAATTTTTTTTTATTTCTTATTTATTAAATAATATAGTTTTTGAGAAGACTCTTTTACTCTTTATAGAAACCTCATGCTATATTTTTATTTCGGTTTTATCTAAAGATATTTAGGCATTTGAGGACAGACGGTATTGGAGAAAGAATTTAAGTATTAATTTTGATTTTCCATGTGGCTACTTTAATTTATTACACCTTCCATATTTTAACTTAACATTATTTTCAGTTTTAATTATTAATCCAACAAAATTTTTACTTTTCGTGCAACCAAATGTCGCTAGAATACGAAAAGTCAAAAAAATTTTTTTTTTTTAGTAAAAGATTAAACTAAGGAAATAACATTAAGTTTAAATATGAAAGGCGCCTCTTGGTAGAAAAAATCCTAAAGAAGCTTCAATAAATAATTTCTTTTCATCTATACAGTCTAATTAATACGAATATTTCGTTTTCTGATTTCTACAAAACTAGCTTTATTGGAATCTTTTGAATTCAAAAATTATTACTTAGCAGCACAAGCTAATTAACAAAATTTTTGGAATGCTAACTTTGAAAATTCACCACTAATTGGATATTTAAAAAAGTTACTGTGCTACAACCATTTAAAAGTTTATTTTAAGCTTTGCACAATTATTATTGATTTTTATTAAAATCAAAGTGAAAGTGAAAAACGATTTCTTAAACATGTCTAGCAAAGATAAAATTTCATTGAAATTTTGTATCTTTTTATTTGCCTTAAATGAGAAAACATTTCTTTTGCTATAACAAACACTAAACTTTTGATATAAATAAATATATACCTGTGTATCCATGGAAATTCTTAAGAAATTAAATTCAAAAGCAAAACGCTTTGCCGGCAATAATAAAGCGATTTCTTTCATTAAATTCTAAGAAATTTTGCGACCCTGAAATCGATTTAAATGCCCTAAAATAAAAAGAAATTCGTATGCTACAAAGCGAAAGCAATAAAAATTCAAAAAAATAAAAGAAAAAAAAAACAAAACAGAAATCATAATAATAATAAATTAATATTAAATAAGAAGACGTTTAATGACCAGCTCAAATGTCTTAACACTCAATATGAAAAATGTTGCGCCATTAGAGGAAACACGTTGCCGAATTTATACCTAGTGCTACAATATATACGTACATTTATATATACATAAATATAGATACTTGTTTATATATAAGGCGCAAAGCGTCTGCACGTGTCTAGCATACGCTAAAAGATGATATCGATTTCCAAGAAACAGATACAGAACAGGCGCAATAATAATGAGAGCAGCAAGCAGCAAGGAGCAAGTGCTACAACACCTTGGAGCTCGGAGACATTGAGCTTTAAGTGGCTGAATGAGTTGCCCAAAAAATAAATAGAATTTTGGCTGTTTTCTCGGTGTTTTTTTTTTTTTTTTTTAATAGAGGTTAGAGACAATATATTTTATACTTTGGTTAAAATACTGATTTTTGTGTCCCAACCTTTTTTACAAATCGATTTTTTTAACATTGTCAACTCTGACCTGATCGGCTGGTTCTGGTGTCTCCAGGATTGCAGCCGCAGCACGTATCCCTGAGAGTATCTGCGTTTTATTAAAGTTACTTAAGCACAATGCCAGGAACGAACTAGTGCATTAATTTCACATTACAAAATTGCGGCACAAAGCTCTTGGAAGAAACTGAGATTTCGTCCCGAAAGAGTCTTTTACTTTCACGCACTATTCCTGCTAATGAACAGAGGTAGACACAAATTGCTATGGTCAAACATTTTTGTTTGGATATACACAAAAATTTACACTTACTTACTATACACCTTACCCTTTAGCTGCAGGGTATAAAAAGAAAATGGCGACAAAACTGCCACCAATATACACAGAAGGCAAGCGACAGCCAGATAAAATATCATAAAAATATTTGCTTTATGTATACGCTAAAAAATGTTTCCACTTGACGTTTTGCAGCATTTTTACACAAAAGCGTATATAAAAAAAAAATGGCAGCCAAAATGGCGACGCGCTGCTTACATCGTACAAACAAAATGGCATTTAGCATGTTTTGGGAGTTTTGCTGAGGTAAGACTGCCTTCATATGCTTCCGTATATATAGTATAAGTATATAAATGTGTATGTGTGTGTGTTTGTGCTCCTATTCGCGTGTGCAAATATTATGCTATTTCCGGCCAAAGTGGTTTTTGATAGTCATCTGGCGAGGCCTCGTCTGTCAGCCACTTGAAAATATCGATTTATATCTTGACTGCCACGCATTGTACATTTTGTTAAAAGTTTTGGAGTCTCTCAAGAATAAGCCACAAGCCACAACCCCTAACTGCACACACACATGTGAAGCTATTGAAAAAGTGACAGAAATTGTCTGAAATTTCCCATCATTTGGTAGCTGTCGAAGATTTGTAAAAGCTTTTCAAACCATGTCTCTTATTTGTTTACAGTTGATTTTACAAATCCAACTTAGAAAAGCTAATCAGTGACATGTGTGGTACGTAAAACTATGCAGAGTATCTGAAAGATACGCCAGCTAATGCAGAAAGTTTAAACAAAATTCTAGTCAGCCCGCCATTAATATTTTTGAAGAATTGAATCTATGAATAAAACTTTTAACTAGCGTATTTGCAAGAGATTGCAAATTACAAATTCTAAGCTCTAGATGGCGCTAGAGATCAGTGGCCCTGATTAGTGATACCAAATGCCATTTTTAAACAAACATTTATTATACAATAGTTGCTGGAAATATTGATAAATTTTACTTAAATATCATAAACCTCAATTTGTTTTATCGCGCACTGTTGTACTTAACTGCAATCACAATTTACAGCATAGTTTATATAAGCTTAAGCTGCATATCTTTCGCCATATATCTATCCATAGCTGCACATAAAACCCCCATAATGATGGCAATTGCAACATGAGCAAAGCCAACTACTACGTTCCATGACGACGTTGTGCCACAATGGAGTCGGTTGGAGTCCTCTGTGAGGATTCTGCACATTTCTAGCACGTATTTCTAATTAGCACAGTGTGCCCGGAAGCTAAAGGCAGGCAGCAGTTCATACCTACGTCTCGCTCTCCACAACACCCTTTGTCCCTCTCTTACACACACACTCACTGTACTGTTTATGTAACTGCAGCAGTGCAAAAGTCAGTCAGCTGTAGAGTCAGCGGGTTCATTAGTTGGGCCGAGCACGAACGGGGGGAGTGCTTGTAAAATTGCGCCAATTTCCACAGCGAGGGCTTGCACTGAACTTGCGGCACATGCCAAATAATATCAACGTCATTTGAAAATTTTTGACATTAAACTGCGGCAGCAGCATCAACTCGAGGGATAGCGACAGCAGCTGCTGCGAGGTACAGCGGAAGACAAAGTGAATGAACTGTGAGCTTTGTTGTTGGCTGTACTTCCTCATTACAGATCTTCCGGGACGTGCTTTAACGCGTGTCTTGCAGCTTTCAAGTTTGTTTAATATGCGCTGCTGCCGGCAGTGGCGTCAACGTCGACGCCAACGTCGTCGCTCTGTTTGCGCTGCAAAGTTTAAGTAGCGAAGCCCTGGCACGTGCCTCAATGTCCATTAAACAGCTGTTGGCAACGATTTGGAGCAACTGCCGAAAAGTATGCAATGCTTTATGTGTGCAAAATTGACCTACAAAAGAGAGCGCACAAAGCGAATTTTAGACTGGAAACGCTTCAGTGTGAAATTCTTTGATTTTATTTAACAAGTAAAGAAAAATGTTGAAGTGCACATAATCGAGAAATCAATAAATAAAGGAACGAATTTCAGTCCGATTAACAATAAAAAGGAGAAAATTTTAGAAGAAAATTTATTTATTAAAATTTGTACACAAAAAATGAATTACAAATTGTACATAAAACACACAAAATATTAAAAAAAATATTATTTAGAAATATAACAGAATAAAAAAAACTATATTTAATTGAATTAAATTTAATTTTATTCTCTTTAAATTCGGTATTATATGTAAACCCAGTTAAAAATAATTTATTTTCAAAATTATATTCAAAATTTAAGCTAAAAAAAGGATTATTATATTATATTATTATCACACCATGATAAATGTTCAGTGTATGGCGATTAAGTTTATGCTCAATATTGGGTTAAAGCCTCATCTACTATAAGCTTGATTGCCAATAATTTATTTTAAAAACAAAAAATAATTATTACATTTACCAAATAGTTAAAATTACAAAATAAATTTGTTCGACTAAGAAACAAACCTGGGACTCGAATGGATTTGAAAAGTTTTCGCGCTTTCCCTTAAAACTCCTATGAATATACGAATAATATTACGTTACGTGATTTCCAAAAATATGCTGTAGTCTTTTTTCCAAACACCTGTACGCAGCACCCAAAATGGCTTCAAAACAAAACAAAACTTAATACATAAAAAAAAACGCAAGCAAAAGTTGGGCAAAAAACTTGTTTTTAAATGATCTGTAAAAATAGTTTTGCCTTTTTTTTTTGTTGAAAAATAAAGACTTATATGCAGTAACTTAATTTGGAAGCAAAATAAAAGGCGGGTGCATATAAAATATTAAATATTTATTGTAAAGACTTTTACTATTTATTATTTATTGTGAGCCTTTAAGGGAGCAAGTGGTAAAGTATTAAATTAATTATTTACTGCTGGTTAATGAAATTGGGTATAAAAACTGCCAGATTCTGTACCATAGGCTTGAATTGAAAATTTTCCACGAAATGTAAAAATTTTTGCTGCAAAATTAATTTAAATGAATATATGTTTTTTCTTCTTCTTCTTTATCCTGTCTATCCTCTCTCTGCCTATCAAATATAGGCTTACCCAGATAATGTGGCTTTTGCTGCGTCACCTTTATCGCGCTATCTTTATTTATTTTATTTTGCATTTTTTAATGTTTAAAATTTTAAGTAACAATTATTACAAATTTTATTGGGACTTTCACCCAAATTGGAATACAACGAACGCAAAAAATTTTATTTTTTTTTGGTAGAGACACACTGTTTATTTCAGAATTAAGTTGCAGTTTTTGTTTGGCAACATTTGTGGCTGCTGCTTACAGAACGTATACAGGTGTGAATTCCTGAATACTATAAAATAGGCAATTCATCTTTATCCTTTTTGCAAGTCCAAATTGCTCGTATATAGAGGCATTCCTTAATTCCTCAAGCTCGAGTCAATACCGATCATTTTTTTTAAGTAAAGATAGCCATTTGGCCATCATCCACTAATTTAGGCTATCTAAAGAAACCTGATGACACCTGGACAGATTCCAGTGATGAGTCATTAAAGTTGCTTCTAGATACGCACTTCCCGGGCAGCACAGCGGTTGCACCAACGTGTAGCCTCTCTCATCTTCCAGTCAACGTGTTGGATGACATTATCACGGACTCCAACATAAAATGGGCCATAAACAGCTTTGACCCCTATAAATCTCCAGGTCCTGACGGGATAATACCAGCCCAGTTACAACACGGGGGGGACCTTGTAGTCTCGTGGCTTAAAGCCATTTTTACCAACATTGCTGCGCTAGGTCGGATCCCATCCTCATGGCTAGTGTCTAAAGTGGTCTTTATACCCAAGGCGGGTAAAGCATCACACACTGTCCCAAAAGATTTGAGACCCATAAGCTTGTCTTCGTTTCTCCTAAAAACTTTGGAAAGATTGATAGGGTTATACCTGAGAACATCAATTGATTCCAAAGTATTATCAGAATCGCAGCACGCATACTGTAAGGGAAGATCGACAGAAACCGCACTTCACTCTGTCATTTCATCCATAGAAAAATCCTTGCACAACAAGGAATATGCTATCGCTGCCTTCTTAGACATAGAAGGCGCTTTCAACTACATCGACCCCAAAGCAATAACTAATGCACTTATGTGCCTAGGCGTAGATGACTGTCTAGTGAATTTAATCAGCCAGCTGCTACTGAGCAGAACGGTTATTTCTTCACTTGGCACATCTTCTATCCGCAGGCACGTGAGTAGAGGCACTCCACAGGGGGGCGTGCTATCTCCTCTTCTGTGGAACGTAGCAGTCAACACGTTGCTACGTCGCATAGAAGGAGGTGGCTGCAAAGTTGTTGCTTATGCGGACGACGTGGTTATAATGTTGAATGGAAAATTCCCACAAACCCTTTGTGACCGCATGACACTAAAACTCAGAGAGCTGTCACTCTGGACCAATGAAAGCGGGTTAAGCGTTAATCCAGCAAAAACCGAACTTATCCTTTTCTCAAGGAAATATAAGGTCCCTAACTTATCTCCTCCCAAATTAAACGATTCCGTCTTGTCCTTTAGCGACAGTGCAAGATACTTGGGACTTGTACTAGACAAGAAACTAAATTGGAATCTCAATATCGCAGACAGAGTACAGAAGGCCAATACTGCACTCTTCGCCTGCAAAAGAACAATAGGGCTTAAATGGGGTATGTCCCCAAAAATAGTTCGTTGGATATACACGGCCATAGTTAGGCCAATACTGCTGTATGCAGTATCTACCTGGTGGCCAGCCCTTACCATCAAGTCTAGGCTTATAGCATTAAATAAGGTGCAGAGAACAGCACAACTATGCATCACAGGTGCCCTTAAAACAACCTCGAGTGAAGCGTTAAACGCTATCACCAACATTCCTTCAATCCTTATAATGGCAAAAGAAATTGCCACCATAACATCGAGACGCCTGAAAGACGCCAAATTCTGGGCAGTCTTGGAATATGGGCACTCGTCTATTTTAAAAGAAGATATAAATGTGGTAATGACAGATTACTGCACCCCCTTAGAACATCCGTCTGCATTATTCACCACTGACATCCCCTCTAGGGAATCGTGGTTGGAAACCCGGCCAGGTCCAAGTGACTGTATCAGTTTCTTCACGGACGGCTCCAAGCTCAACAACCATGTTGGGGGGGGAGTCTACTCTGAGGAACTAAATATTCGGCAGTCTTTCCGACTTCCGGACCATTGTAGCGTCTTTCAAGCAGAGATCCTTGCCATTAAGGAGGCTTTGGTATGCTTACGCAATACCGGCCTGGAAACCGGTGTGATAAATATATTTTCGGATAGCCAGGCAGCTATTAAGTCACTTCGAGCACTATCTTCCAACTCGATGACAGTCAACAACTGCCGCAAATCTCTTCAAGAGATGGCACAGCAGTTTGTTATAAGCCTCATTTGGGTGCCAGGACACCAAAATATAACAGGCAATGAAATAGCAGATGAATTGGCCAGACAGGGCACGACCTCTACCCTCCTACCGGACAAGGAGGATATTCGTATGCCAATGGCCACTTTTAAGCTTCAAATAAGGGAAAAATTTAGCTATCACGTACAAAGGCTGTGGCAAAATTCACCCCATTGTACAATCAGTCGCCAAATATGGCCTAAAATCGACCCAAAACGTTCCGCGAGGCTCTGTGGACTCAACCGGTCGCAGTGTTCAGCAGTTGTCAGAGCGATCACCGGACACTGGCTTGTCGGAACACATGCGACCAGAATGAACGCTCCGAGCAACGATTTTTGCAGGAGCTGTAGAGATGAGGAAGAAGTTGAGTCAGTGGAACACTTCTTCTGCTCCTGTGAGGCTCTCAGCAGACGCAGGAAAAAGTACTTGGGAAACTACTTTCTTCATAACCTAGCGGAGCTAGAGTATATATGTCCGAGAAGGATCGCAGGTTACATAGTAGCAACAGGATGGGAATCCTTTTAGTTTTCCTTAGGAGAGGGGTGAAAATTATGATCCGTGCGGTTTCACAACGGGCCGGTCAAGGCCTATGTGTGCTGGCTATCAAGCAAGCTGCCGCTCTTACCTAACCTAACCTAGCCATTTGGGTATTTTACCTTTGCGTAACATTTTTGTGTATAAAAAATTTATTTTCATAAATAAAAATTTGTAAAATGCCTGACCTAGAAAAATTTGCGGCATGCTGTATTAAAAACTTTGCATTTTTTTATATAAATATTGTTTTTCAATACGGGCACAGTATTCTGGCAAATGACGGAACATATTTCTTTTGACAGATTGTCAGTTGTCACGCACATTGTTGTATTTCGCAGTAAAATATTTATTAAAATCTGCTCGTGTTAAAACAAACAATAATATTTATAAAATGCTATATTTTTTTTTTTTTAATTTTTAAAAATAAATGTTATATTTTTTTTTTAATTTATTTGGTAATATGCGTATAGCCAGGGCCGTAGAGACAAAATCCTGGCCCGGGGGTGAAAAATATAGCGGCCTCTCCACCTTTAGCTTGAATCGCGACAGTATGGCAGTCCGGGGGGCCCCCTCCCGACGGGCCAGCATGTAGCTATGTATGTGTGGGACAGTAAATGAAGGCAAACCAGTTTTAATGAAAGTATGAATAAATTATATTTTTATTACAAAATATTGGTATTCATTTTTCATAGTAAAAACATGAAAATTCATTGCCGTGATAAAAATCACAAGACAATTTTATTTAAGATAAAAATATAACAAAAAAAAAAGTAATAGATTTCTTGCAATGATTCTGGGTGTACAAAAATTGTACGCCATGTGTATTGACTAGTGTCTTTATCACATAAAATCATCAAAAGTGAAAACACTGAGGAAAATTGTTTCAGCTTAAAAAAATAATTCATTATTTGGCTTGGAGCTAAATCGGTTTCAGTATGTTGTGCAACCCTGAATGGATTTAGCTTCAAAGAGTTGAGGACACATAAAATTTTATTTAACTATTTTTAAAACAATAATCAATTAGTAGTAAATATTCTTTAGACTGAAATCTTGAAGTACTACGCTTATATACAATTGGTTAGTTGAATGCCTTTGTGTAGGTGTTAGTAGTTTTTCATGTTGTTGTTGTTGATGTTGTCTGTTGTTGAGCTTTCCACTTTTCCACACCATCAATTCCAAATCAATCAATGTCTTTTTGCCATAAATCATGCACATAAATAAAGGACTACAAAAAAGTTGGGTTAGGTTGAGTGCAGACTGACACACACACTCACACTTACACACACAAACACATACATACAATGAGCGCCATAAACAGCTGCGGCATTATATATTATTAATAATAATATGTGAAGGTGTACAACATTTCCATTTTAAATAAGTTGGCAGCATCAACTCAGACCCAAGGCAAACTTTGTCTGCCAAGATGCCGCACATTTTTTTTTTTGTAGTTCTCAGTATATATATATATATATGTGTGTATGTGTGTATGTGTGTGTGTGCGACGCATTTTCAATTAGTTTCTGTGGCACTCAGCACGTGCAGCAAGCCAAATGTATCAACGTCATGACGTCACACACACACACACACACACACTCTCACGCTTGATAGTCAGTAAATAGATTGGCAATAAATGCGCCATTAAATCAGCTGACTGCTGGAAATGGTATGGAACCTGCCACTTGCCTGTACTTGAAGTTGTCTCCGCATAATTGGAATGGGTATTGGGCATGGGATCCCAAGGATTCCAAGTATCCCAAGTTGCAGCTACTAGATAGCTCGGGCTGGTGTTCGTTCGGTGTGGCACGTGTGGTTGCTACGCGTCTATGTTGAAAACTTTTGCAAGAGTAATGAGCAACTTGTCATCTCTTATTGAGGACTCCGGCAGTGCCTCTGCTCAGACAGTTTTCGACATATCTGGAACGCAGCTGCGGCGTGGGCTTGGTTTTGCTTTTAATTTTACATAGTCTGCACATAATTTATATAAGTTGTACATAGTACAACTTTTTAGGTTTGTGCGACTCGAGGCAAAGACTAAAACATCTCAAGTAGGTGTATAATTAATTTGCTATGTAGCTATATTTTCTGCTGAATATTCTGTTTAATTTTTTGCGCACTTAATTGAAATCCAAGAGCAGTCAGGAATAGAATTCTACGAAGTATATTTGTAGCAATTAACAGCTCATCAAACAAAATTTTCATCGAAAGTCCCACAAGCATTTTTATTATATACCTATTAAACAAAGAATAATATGCCACCATGATAATTTAGGTTCAAGGCTACTAATTAAATTGTAATATAAATATTTCGTTACAATTTTTTTTTAATTTAAATTTAAATGCGGGTACATTTTTTTTAATGTGTCCATTTTGCTGCACATTTTGCTACGTTGCACAAATGTGATTACCTATGTTTTTTTTAACCTGTAGCCATAGGGCCAAAAGTATGCTATGTCTATCAGTTAACCTTTACGTCACCTTGTTTTACGAGACCAAATGAAGTAGAGACAAAAACATTTAGTAGTAGATGCGCCTTATTCCCCTTTTGGGTAAGCTTGTTGTCAATATTTTCCTGCGTATCAGAATTTTATACTGCACTTAATTGAAATCCAAGAGCATTCAAGAATAGAATTCAGTGAAATATTTATACCACATAGTCACTTTATTTTTAGTTTTTACTTTAATACAAAAGTGTTCATATACAATTTATTTTCATTTGGAAACAGAGTTCCCATTAAAAGGTACCACAATTTTTAAAATTTTTGTTGGAAAAGTTCTTTTTTAATTCATTGGCTGGCACCTACAGTCGTTAAAATTTTTTATACAGGAATAATTAGACAGATTGAGAAATTAGTTTTGAGTAAAAGTCAACTTATTGTTGATTACATTAGTTTACAAATTTTAAAAATTTTGTATCCCCAACATGTTTTAGTCATTACCATAGTAAAATGACACGCTAAAACCGAAAATGAAGTCCAAAAATTTTTTCATGGAACAGATTTCGAGATAATTCGAAAAAACATTTTTCGAAATTAAAAAAAAAGTGACTACTTAAAAGCAAATATCTCTGGTTGTACCAAACTGATTTTGACAATTTTTTTTATTACTAAAAAAATATTAATAGTAATAATAGATAATTGAATTATCTATCGATTATATGTAGAACATATTTCTGTCAAATTTACGGCTTGGACGCTATTTATGCATTTATATGAAATTTTTCGTAATTTTTAGCAAGTTTTGAAAAAAATTCTATTTCGAATGTAAATTTAAAAATTTAAAAAAATTTTTTCATGCATTTGATTTGATTACGAAAAAAATGAGTGGTTGTCTATCATAATCGGAAAAAAAATGTGGAAATGGTCTACGCAGTACGAAATATTTCGAACGGAATGACAAAACTTCATATTAAAAAAAATCCCATTTGGGATATTTTTGCGATTCTGTAGGCCTGAAAAGAACAAAAAAAAGTACTGCAAATTTAATTTTTAATTAATTAAAAATATTATTGAACATTTTTTTTGGATTTTTAATTGCAAACATTAAGTGCTTTATTAAAAATGACAGAAAAAATGGCATGTTCGAATTTCATTAATTATAGACCTTAACGAGTTTTTAAACAACAAACGCTTTGCGAATTGAATTTTTATATTTTCTATTTCGCATCCGTAAGATTATATATTAAAAAATTATATATTAAATTATTTCAAATTAAATTCAGGTGTAATGTCTTTAATATTCATTTAACATGCAAACTGTTTGCATAAAAAATTTTTACCTGTTTTTGCATACAACATAAAAGTGTTGTCCATAATTTAGTTAATAAATTGAACAATATTCTCTCATAATTCAACTTTTTGTTTATGCAGCTTGCGTGGCAAGTTGGTTGAACAATTTTTTTTAAAACATTTGTAAATATATTATATATTTTTTATATATTTCTACACAACTGTATCATATTTTTTATGAAAATGAAAAGCACTGCTGCATTTGAACAAAAACAAAACAATTTTCTGTGAGTTTCCGTAACTAGAGTAAGTCGAGAGCTATTAAATGCATGTGCGGCATTTAAATGTACTTTGTTTTGAAATGGCTTAAAAAAATAAAATGAAAATTGTGTTTGCACAGAGATGACCAGAGTTGCCTATGCCACCATTTTCATACATGATTCATTTTTTTTTTTAAGTCTGATTGCTGGTAAAAACTTTAATAAAAAGCAAAGCGCGAATTCTAGCTTTATTTTTCACATATGCTGGCTTTTATATATATTTAAACATATTAGTTTTATTCAGAGCACAACAGTTACCATTACGATGTGTATAGAGTTTTTCACTGGATAAAAAATATGAGGTCTATTTAGCTTTCCGATTTAAAAGGTGTAGCTGCCAAAAGTGTGATATATCTTTAAATTATGAAATTGTTCTTTTAAAAGTCGATTTTGGTTACTACTATAAATTTATAAAAATTTTATTGATTCCGTTTAACGCAATTTTCACATGATTTACTTCGTTGCCAATGCAAATTCTGGTTAAAAGAAATGAAAGATGATTTGGAAAAATTAAACGTCCTAAACTGGGAGGAAGCTGCAAAGGATAGAGATTATTGGAGAAATATTGTTCGAAAGGCCAAAGCTGAATTATAGCTGTAGCGCCAAGGATGATGATGATCATGATGAAATTTTATTTCAATTCCCCTAAGCCAAAACTCGATTGAAAACAATGCCAAATATTTAAATCAATTCGAATATGGAAATATATTTTTAAGTGATCCCAATAATAGCCAGCTATCTGGTTGAATTAGAAGATTAACAACACTTGGATTTAATAATTAGCAGTAAAAAATTAACAAATTACTGGTCTTAAGTTTTCTTAAATGTCTACTTTAAGGCCCTTACGCAGCATACAAAAGTTTCGCACGGCATGACGAAGCATCATATAAAAAAAAAAATAGTGGGATAGTTTTTGCATGCTGCGTATGGGCCTTTAGCCGAAAATTGGAGACAACTTACCCAAAAATGATTTAAAAATAAAGCTTCAGCACTACAATGGTTTGTCTTGGAACATTTCGACAATCACAACGAATTAGTTAAAGATTGTTCGATTAGCGAACTAAATTCGAAAAAACAGATAGTATACATATGTAATAAATAGCATGAAGCCCTCTGTTAAGTGGTGTCACGCCCACGTGGTCCACTTATGGCGAATCCCTGTAGCTTACGTCCATAAAGAAAAAACACGTTCTTTTCAGCTGCAACAATGTTCAACTAAATGGGTTTCAGGCAGTTTGAAAATCAAAATTTATTAATTCATTATTTTCCTATTACGCCTTTGTCTTTTGTGGGTTACCTGCGCCTTACTGTGCGCTCTTGACTGCACTCATTCAACTTCTCTCATTAACTGATTTGAGCAGGTAACATGCTTGGCTGCAGAATTTATAGCAGCAGCTGCTCTTGTCGAGCACATGGCTGGCTCAAATAGTATTTCGTGCAGGTGCAAGCGAGCCAAACATACAGTGAGCTATGATCCGTTACTGCTTGTCAGCAGCCCAGTAGGAATTGTTGGAACAGTCGGCCAGTTGCGAAACGTCGCTATTTCGCGATGCAAAACCATCTTAAAGACAATCAAGTATTTCGAAAGAGTTATAGCCAAAGGTCTTAGTAGCCAGCGCTATACCTCTAACCCTAAGCTAGTTTAGAAATTTATTTGTAATCTTGCTTTATATAATAATAATAAAAAAATTTCGATAGAGTGCATTGACGTGCTGCTGTGTTCTAACTGCAGAAAATGTGTACTTTAATCACCTATACTCTCAACATTTATGCGGAAACGCATGCGAGATAATGCTGGCATTATTAAAAAAACAAAGAGATTTTATCGGGACAGATAGTGCACTGATTTTTTTTATAATCTCCCAAAATGGAATGTATATGATTAAGTTATGGCGTGAAACTATAAATAATCCACTCTACTATTGATGGGATCAAATTATTTACGCGAATATGCTTAGGTAACATGAGCGAGGACCTTTCCTATAAGGAAAGCTCTAGAACTTGTGGGGCTATGGAAACGATTATTGACTACTCGTTGGTCCATATATTCTTATTTGATAGCAATATGGTGTTTCTACACTCTACTCTTTACTGTGAAGTTTATTTGGGACAATAAAGCAAAATGATATCAAAGTCTTTGAAATGATGCAAATGTTTTTAAAATCATACACCTCTCTCTGAAATCAATATTTTATCATCGCAAAGTCTTTTGGTGTTAAAATCTACATATTCCAGTGGCAGAAAATAAGAAAGACTATCAAAATGAATGTTCTCTTTTAGAGATATACACAAAACTATTTCCTCTAAGAAATTGAGACTTTGACAATCATCTATGTTGAGGCTTTCAATGTCACGTGCAGCATCGTGATGCACATTTTCAGGCAGTCACCCAATGGCAGGATAGAAAGATACCGAAGTATATTCCCATTCAACATTAAGCAGCAACACGAATAGTGTCTCCTGTCGCACCTCGGAAAAAGCTGTAAATCCTTGCTTACTTCAACCCCATAATATTCTGATATAATGGATGCATTTACCCGTGGATCATATCCATAGATGGCACAAATAATGTGCCATTGAAAAACTTTGCATTAATCGCACGCTATATTTTGCTGTATTATTATTTCAACTATTTATATATTTTTCCTTTTAAAATTTATTAAAACAAACCCATCGCAAACAAATAATTTACAAGAACTCTCATACTTTTTAAAATTTTTGCCAATATAATGCAAAATTTTTTAAGCCATTTTGCGTAAAAAATTGTTTATTAATTTCTGGCAACTTCGATGATCCTTTTTTATGCTATTGAGTAACCCTCAATATTGAAATTCTTTTAAAGTTCAAAATGCGCAAAACTTCGCGTGAAACTTTTTTATTAAATCTCAGCATGTCTGACAATTTTTTTTTTTTTTTGTAAAGGCTGCTGCCAATGATGTTCAGTCAATCAACCTTGAACCCATTTCAAGTATGATTAAAGGCAAGGATAACGCTGTCAGCTGGTCAAATCTCCAGGACGACGGACAAGGGACAAAGTATTTGTGAACTAATTTAATTAATAAAGCAGCTTTTACTTTCGTTACGCTGCCTTCTTTCGTTTTTTTTTTCTCCACTGAATCCCTCTTGTCATCTAACAATGCCTCGATGATGACATTTAATGAGCACTTAGCTTGAATTAATTGCCACCCAGTTTGGAGAAAGAACTGTATTGGCTCTTGTCCTTTAACAGGCGCTAAGCCGTCAAAAAGGCTGCTACAAATAGTTGACATGTTATGCTTGTCTCCGAAGAGAGAGAGAGAATAAAGAGTGTGGCAGGATAGGAAGCGCAAAGCAAGTGTCAAGAGCCCAAATAAACAAAAAAAAAAAAAAGGACACATGACAAAAGTTTTGGTCCTTTTTGGTTGCTGGCGGCCATTGCAAAAGCTTGAAGAGAGCAACACCAAAGAAAATGTAATAAAAATTTGTAACGCCATCAAAGTTTTCCCTGCCGCTCTTGCTCCCGCTGCCACTCACGCTGCTTGCGTAAATCGCATTGAGGAAGCAATAAAAATGTCGCTTAATTGCAAAAAGTTTTGCTTAGATTTTCATTATTTTATTGCATACTTTTTTGGGCTATGTGGTCAGTGCGTGTTCTGCTTCAAGTTTCTTTCTTTTCGGCTTTCCTTTTTGTTGTGTTTTTTTTTTTTGTATACCCTGTAAACGTTGAATTAAGGGGATTATAGATTTGTGCATTGTATGGTATGAATCAGGCAATAGGAGGCATGACTTACCCAGTTCTCAGTTCCGATTGACCCAGATCCGCCTGTCCATCTGTCCTTATGAACACATAGACTTCGGAGACCTATTTGGGCTAGAGACACCAAGTTTTATTTAAAAATTCGCTTTATCTATTACCTGGCTTCATATTCAAATTCATTGATTCTAACCCTTTATATATTTTGTTATTATAATTGGAATTGCAATCCGTGAAAATGATTACGTTCTGGTATAACTTTGAAAGACTTACGGAAAAATGTATCTAAATTAGACTTCCTATAGTTTCAGCTTAAAAATTTCAAGTGTAGCGTCGTGAGAGCCCATTAAGCAATAAAATGCTGATCTTTCTCAATCTCGACTACCCTCGTAAACTTTTTACTCCTATAATGCTTAACTTTAAAATTTTTATGTAGTGTATTTCACAGTCGTCCACCAGTCCAACTAATTCCTGTTTTTATTTTTTCTTGTACTCATGCTTTAAATTTTACTGCGTGTTTAGTGGGGTTTATTTCTTTTTTCCGGGTTCAGCAAGTGTTGTGACTACGCCGGAAGCGCTGCAACAGGAAAGTGCTCATATTTTATTATGCCACCAACCCCAAAAACTAAACTTTAAATTGTGGTAGGTTTACGGAGTGTGTGCCCAGCTAGGAAAGCGTGACATTATTGTGCTGGCTGGGAGTGTGCCTGGGTCCTGCGGCCTGTTTTACACTTGTGAATTATGGCCAAGAGCTTACGACTGCTTTGAAGTTGCATGAATGGAATTAATGTGGCTTAAAGATTGGCAATTGTGTGTTTATGAGATTTGCAGCAAATATGAGTTAGTAAGCATATATTTTATACAAGGAGTAACATGTTTAATGACTATTACAAGCGAACTGAACGTTAAGGAATGAAGTGCAGGTACTATTAGTAGAGATATATCAAATTTAAAGTCTTTCGTTTAAAATATGGCTTCAAGGATACTACTACTACTGAAATCCTCTTTTCCATGTGGAGCATAAGGCCTTTTAAAGGATAAGGATTGTTTATTGCTACAAGGCTATGACTTACGGCATCTCTTCCGGAAATAACACAGCCATATGCGTATCCACGTCCGGCCCACGTTTCTCAATAATAGTTAGCTTCTAGCTGGTTTTGTCTCGATAAATACTTTAACGAAAAAGATTTTCAACTCAATTTTAAGCAAAGCCCAACAAAATTCTACAAAAATTTAAAAACTAAGCAAAATAAATTATTTGAAAAAACAACAAAATATTTGTAAACAGAAAATCTCTTGTACCTTGACCTGCTTCACTTAAAAGCTTCAAATGCAAGAACTTTGTACAAAAAGCCTTGATTTTTAAGCAAGTCAGGTCAAGAAAATCAAAACCTACCTCAATATGTCTTATGTATATCGCAAGTTTTCCAACTGGTACAGAATTCAAATAAAACAAAGAAATGGCTACGTAACACTTTTTAAAGCACCACAAAAAGCTCAAAGCTAACTTTCGTGGCTGGTTTAAAATTCCTTGGCTAAAATCAATAGCTTCAAATTCCATTGCCCAAAAATGCGCTCGCATATAAATTTAATTTCGTTGTCGACTTTCACAGACCATTTATTCCCACCCACTCGCACACTCAGTCTCTCTTACTCACTCAACTACAACAAACAACATACAAAAACTGCGCTTTCACTTCCGTTTCCGCTGTTAAGCCACACATCGTCAAGGCGCTTCGTGCTGCACGTAGTGCTCCAGCTAGTTTTTGGATAAACGAAGCAATGCCAGAAGTAAATGTGTCTGTAAAAGTCTAAACGATTATCAGCTGAATAAAATGAACGGCGGCCCATGAAATGGCGTTAGTTGAAAGCACACGCATAGAACAACAAAAACAACAAACTAGAAAAGTTGCAAAATCACGAATATTATATACCCTATATACATTGCGTTACATTGCCAAAAGGGTCAAGTTGATTAAGGAAAACTACTTCAAACGATTTTTTAAGTTACTAAAAATTTCAGTTCTTATATTTAAAAAAAAATTGTTTCAATAAAAATATTGAACTAAAATATAGAAAAAATTTAAATTTTTGATTTGCATTATATATCAAATAAAAAAAAATTATTTGCATTGCTGCACAAAAATATTTTGGTATTTAGCCTTAGGCACATTTCTTAAGACTTTGTCGTCGATTCGACGAAGAACAGCTTTTGTGTGATTATTTTTAATATATGTTTTTATAAAAATTGTTTCATTAAAAATATTTTTTCTAAAAACTAAAAAATTTTAATTTTTGCTTATTTGCATTATATATAAATTAAAGAAAAAAATTTTTTCATTGCTGCACAAAAACGAACCACACTTTAAAAAATGTTGATATTTAGCCTTAGGCACATTTCTTAAAAATTGTTTTCGACGATTCGACTTAGAAAAGCTTTTGTGTGATTTTTTTATATGTTTCTGGGAAAAGTCCATAAGAGCTAAAAAATGGGACACACACATTTATTTGCAGTGCTGCTTTCGTTAGATAAACTTGTGTTATCGAGTTTAATTTATAAAAAAGTTAGATTAATAAAAATAAGAATGTCGGCAAAAATATTACCTAAAGCTCTGTTGAACAAAAAATTTATATTTTTTTTTTTAATAAAATTTTATTCGAAATACGATCCAATATTAGACGCAACGTCGAGTTTAGTTATTATGTCTTTACGAGCCCGAATCGATTGAGGTGTGGGTGATATTGCCAAAAATTAAAAGAATTTTAAAATTTTATAGGCTGTGTTTTTCACAAATCGATTTACAAATGGGTGGATGTAATGCATCAAATTCGGATATTTTGGCACATAGCTTCCATAGTCCATTTTGATGCAAATTTTTCTATGGTATTGTTACTTAGAAAATGTGTTGCTGAAAATTATATAATAAAATTATATTGCAATTGACAATATAGAGCATACGACGCACTTTCTAAGAAAGTCTTATTATTATTAGTTTTAATTATATTCGCGAGACTGACGCTCTGTCCCACACACATGGATAGACAGACAGTAATGGCAGAGCTTATATACTACATTGACATCCTGATGACTGTTGTGGATTTCTAGTTTACTTCAAAGTAGTATTTACTAATTATTTTTTTCTTGCCAACTTACTATGCTCCTTAACCCTTAGCTTATAGGGTACAACAGCAGTAACAGCACTAACAACAACACGCACAACAACAATAACACTGCAACAAGCAAGTGGCCTAAAGGGTTAAAAACAAAAGCCGTGCGAAACAAAGGCATAAAAACGTCTGAAATAACTTCCGTTAGCTGGCACGCACACAGCTCGACGTTTACACACACCAATATACACAATAACAACAAGAGCAACACACACACAGATACACACATACACATAAACATGCATTCGGTCTATTAAAGCTTATCAAGATGTGCAAAGTGCAACAGCCTAAAAGTATGCAGCGTTTTACAATAAAGCTGGCGTCAAAACAGAGTTAGTTTTAGATTTTGTGTTGCATACTTTTTGGCTCTGGTGCATAAATCAATGAGGCAAAAGTTCAAGTAACTAATATACTAAAGACATTGAAATTGTGCTAGCTGTATTTGTAAGGTTTAAGCCAAAACAAGACTGAATGTATCTGATACGTTTTTTTTTCCAAAGGGCTATGACTATAAGAGTGCTTTTAAAACAGTCTAACAGGCTTAATCTGAATTAAATCTATCTCAAAATTAATCTTAAAGTAATGTTAAAATTTTAGGGATTATATTAAACATTCAAACATGTAAATAAAGGTTTAACAATATAGAAGGATTTTTTAAAAACTATGTTTTATTTGATTAAATTTACTTTGCTTTGCAAAAACGGGACAATATACATATATATATATAAAATCAAAAAAAAAAAAAAATGAAAATGGTCAAACTATTTTTTTGTATGCGATAGTTTTACTCAAATAGTCCATCATTTAAAAATGATTTCAGAAAAAATATTTTTTTTTACACTAAATTTAATTTTTTGCTCTGCTGTCCATAGTATATGTTTGGCCTGAAGGTATAATAGAGCTCATAGAAAATGAATATAGTATACAAGAATATTGTAAAGATGGCGTACATTAAAGTCGGGCGCGGACGATACCTTGACGTGATACCTTGTACCGCCACATTACAATCAAATCCGGTATAATGCTTCAGAACTCTTAAAGATATTTATTTGCCAAATTTGGTAATGATATGATATAGTCAATCGATTTTGATAAAACTTTGCTCAATGCACTATGGGCCGGCGTAGCCAGATTTTGGCCAAAAGTCCCCAGAAGAAAGTCAAAATTTGGACAAAATGACAATTTAATATGATTTAACACATATTAAGGTTATTAATTAGTGATTTATAAGTTATTGGCAATCAATCTCATTTTGTATTTTATGAGCTTTCGCGATAATTTACAGAAAAATAAAACCTGTAGCTACGAAATTACTTTATTATCTATAAATATTATTTCAGAAAAACATAAAATTGAGCTTGAAAACTTTTTGGTTTTAATTATATTCGAGTTGTTATAAAGATTTTGTTGGTTTTTTTATCATTTGGCTAATTTGCTTTAAGCGTACCTCCGACTACCAATCGATATTTAATCGAAAAAAATTTTATAAATTTCTTTATATATTTTACAAGAAATTGGAATTCTTCACGATTTGCGGAAATTGAATTTTGTATCTAAAAAATGTAAAAATTATAAATTTTGACGAAAAAACGTAAGATCTTAAATATGGATTTTTGAAATTTTTTTTTCGGATTTTAGAAGAGCATTGCAAAAAAATTATTACTTAAAAATTTTATTTTATTTTTTTTAATTTTTCCAATTTTAGTCTAAATTATCTTTATCTCAAAAAAATCTGAGGAGGCTCAAACTTCCCAGAAAATAGTTACGAAATAGTTTACGAAAACGTGTGTAAGATTTCATCACTTTAAAAAAATTATTATAGCAATGCCAGATTTTTGGCCAAAATATGACAATCTGGGCCCACAGTACTTCTCTTAGATCTATGACATCGATATATCGACATTTTTGGTCACCCTGATCATACTTACGGTATTTTAGGGGAGACCTTGACATCTTCTTCTGTATGTTACCTACACTTTCGGCTTGCACAAATTTAATATACTCTTTGTACAGGGTAGAAAAGCAATGTCAGACTCCCAGACTATTTTCATATTATTTCGTATTTTTAAATAAAAAAAAAGTTTAGAAAATTTTACGTTTAAGAAAAAGTTATGACATTATCGGAGAATCAATATTTATATAGAATCCCATATTGTATTGTAATAAAATAATTTTTTTTTTTTTTGACTCGGTTGTGAGACCACCCATTTACTGTAGATTTTGCTTCACTGAGATTTTTTAATAATATATTTTCTAATATTTTGAAGGGATTCCTTGGTGAGATGTTAAATAATAAATAAGCCCTAAAAATATTTTAAAGGCTATCTTCAGAATCTATAATATCTTGTAGACGCTTGGCAAAACCAATAATTTTAAAACCCTATTTCGGGTTAGGGTCAAAAAATATAAAAGAATTAGCCTTATTGTTATTGTTATCTGTTTACTGCTTTTACTTTACTAGCTAAAAAAGAATAGTATTTTAAAAGGAATGATTAAGTCTAGTGTCCAATTTTCAAAATTCAATAAATTCATGCTGGCATATCGAAGAAGATGGCACAAGGGCACTATAACCAATCCTGAAAGTTTCAGTTTCTACCTAGCTCTTCCTCAATAATTCCAAATTATACAACATACCAAAAATTTGTACTTACATAATGGCATAACATTACGACATGTATGTACTTATTAAATACAAAAATATTTAACTTTTGTTGCTTAAATGACAGCGCAGTTTGTAATAATTTTTTCGAGCTTTCTCTTATACCAAAAATCGTAGGGGGGTACATCAAACCCCAATGCTGACCTCATTTCCATATAACGCATACGCCCCGTTAGCTGGCCAGCTCTAATTATACAAATTGTCACTCATTTACTTTGTGGCAGTATTTGTTGTTGGTATTGTACGTTTTTGTGGGTATTGTCTGTACCTTTTTAATTTTCATAAATGCTTCGGACTAAAACGTAATTGAATGTCGTTGCCTAATAACAACAGTAACAACAACAACAACAACAACAACAACAACAGCAACAAGAACAATGCGATGTTGAAATTAATAAACACATCACGCACACACGCAAAGGGGAGACCTTAAAAAGGGCATGAAATATGCAACAACCCGTCAAAGGTTGAAGCTAAACGACGTAATACTATATTTCAAAAAAAAAAAAAATTCCAAAAAAAAATACCATTGTATACTTTTAGGCCAAATAAATGACTCTGTCTGGTCAGTTGCGTGTTATATATAAAAATGTTTTCCAATATTGTTTTTTTTTTATTGATCTAATTTTTATGGATGGGGCTTTGACATAACCTATATAAGCTGCTATTGCTTTAAGTTTAATTTTTGTTGGCCATTGTTTAACTTTAAGTTTAGTGCTAAACCCCCCTTCGAAACTATTTGTTTCTTCTTGGGTAGATATTTTTCTTTTTTGTCTCTGCAGTTTGCATTTCCAATTAATTTTCCGCATTTGTTTTTTTTCAACAATCTCCAATTTCCGCTTTTGTTGTTGATTAATTGAAAATTTTACAGCTGAGCTGTTTAGCTGATAAATTTTCTTTTTTTTCATGTTTATTGCTTTCAAATTTAAATTAAATAAGTTTTTAATGAATTTTATTTTGCATTTACATTTACGTACATTATTGAT
This sequence comes from Chymomyza fuscimana, assembly GCA_949987675.1. NCBI lineage: Eukaryota > Metazoa > Arthropoda > Insecta > Diptera > Drosophilidae > Chymomyza > Chymomyza fuscimana. Next base: position 6,377,551 of record OX465089.1, read on the forward strand.
GAGCTATTTAGTGCTTTGTTGGTGCTTTTATATATGTATATAGATGCATTGACATTGTATATAATTACTATGTTGAGGTAGGCAGTTCAAATTAATTGCGAAAATTTAAAACAAAAATGTCATTCATTAAAAGCATTGCGTTAATTTTTAATTAAGCCTCATTTACTTCTCAAATAGAACTTATGTTATTTCTGCTCTTGTGTGATTTTTCACACATATTTATATTTTTCTATGTATTTTATATGGTATATATGTATCTTCAAACACTCTTATGGCAAAAAGGATATTTAGTTTTATTTAAGAATTTTTCTCCGAGACATAAATGGCAGCTAGACTTTCCAGTACAAGACTTGGCCATCTTCTTCAACGATTTTTTCCCGATGTTATTCCATTGCTATGCATGGTGCAGCAGTTTTATAGGCTTCTTTTTTTAAGCCTCTTTTTTAAGCCTGTTTTTTGATCTGGAGATCAACGATCTGCAAGGTTGAGTGATGAGGTGCCAGACCTTGCTCTGAAACGTCTAAATGCGAGGACGCCATAACACAGATCTGAATGGCTTACTTCCGGGTAGGTGGTTCCACCATGTTGCATAAGACCTTTCAACGGCAAAATATTTATTTAGCAAGACAATTGCTCTAGTTTACTTAACTAATTTTGCACTTGTCCTTATCGAAATCTTTTCACTTAACGCACAAATTATATGCATAATTATGTGCCACCTTATGCAAATTAACCAAATAAAGAATACTTTGAACTTCGTATATCTAAGTGCTTTGTTTCCCAACTCATTTTCTTATTTCATCTATTTATTTATTTATTTTTTTTTAAATATTGTGGCTTTTCAAGAAATTCGCAACGAACGACGAAAGCGAGTAGTAAAACTCTGTGGCACGCTCCACACGTATTCGCCGAAAAGTAGGCAACACAAATCAAAAATGTCAGACACACAGCTTTAATTTGCACAGAAGATTTTCCCAGGCACACACACACACACATACGCATGCGAGTCTAACACACGTACAGAGTGTAGCACAATTATTTAGGTTTTTGGTCTATAAACGTAACGAATTTCATGTCCTGCATACAAATTATGATGATGCGGAATGCCGCCTAAAAGTATGCCATGAAATTAAAATGCCACAACATGAAATGCTGGTCAAGAGTAATACTCGTACTAGTCCAAAGCAAAGAGCAACAAAAAGAAAAATAATATATATAAAAATATATGCAATGGTATTGTCGAGAGAGACCGACTAACAAATACTTTAGGAACTTATTTGCCAATTGTTTCTATGGCAGCTATATAATGAGGAGCTTGGATTTGGATGGTTCCAACAAATTATACCAAAAGAAGTTTAAAACTGAGTGATAGATGAAAGCATTCTATTGCCTCATGATTAAGGCTTTACCTTGTCCAAAAGTTACAATAGCTTAGTAGAACATTTGAAGGATTTTCCATTAAAATTAAAACTTTTTTAAAGCGTGGCATAGAGCATATTAGTCTTCCAATGTGCGCATGGTGAATTTCGGGTTTCTAGAACAAAATTTGGTCACTCTACGTCATTTGATCTCCTAGATCTCTGTCTCTGCTTGAGGGGCAGACGACATAGTCCACATCGACTTGAATATTAGTATCTTGTGATTATAACTTATACTTTAACAAAAGATATATACCCCTACACTCAGAGAAAAATGAGAGAGTAATCAGAGACCAACATCTGCTTTGGTCTGCTCTATTTGGGCCTAGGCTTGCAACAGTCAGAGATATTTTAACGTCAAGTCTGACTCTCAGAGAGTACTTGTATATGTTAGTGTGTATCTGTGTCTAAAGTCACTTGAAATAAATTATGTTACATTTTTAGGTGACTAGCACAAAGTTTCACTGTAATTTGTTTTTTTTTTTTTTTTATTCTACATATGTCTTTGCAGTGTACTGGAGGTGCCTCTGTGCTGGGTGCACTTGGTAGGGGGTGCATTATATACATTCGCGTACATATGTACATAATTTACTTAATTATGTGTGCAGAGCACAGCGCGGCATAAAAAACATTTTGAGTTAACGACTTTAAATGTTGCGGTCGCCCAACTCCAACTCCAACTTGCCACACCCACAGCCGCCTCTTGGCATCAGAGCCGGAGCTTTAAATTAAATTCAAGAGCAGACAGGCTCAAAAAACAGCCACGAAATAAAAAAGAATCTAATTTTAATTTCAAAGCTGCTCTCATTTAGAAATACTTAATGATGTTAAAATAAAAACCAAGCGCCATGAAGTGCGTGCACGGGCAGAACTCGAGGCTGCTCCGAAAGTCCGTGGACACCGTGTTGTATCTTCTGCTGCGTTTTTCTTTTAAATTCCCTCCGTTGGTACAAGAAGCACGTACACGAAACACCGCAAAATGCCACAAAGCACGGAAAAGTTTAAGTAGTCTCAGGTCGCAAAGGTGGCCCAAAGCTGGCCCAAAAGCAAATGCAGCTCAGCACTTTATTATTTCACTTATTCTATTTCATTTTTAAGCCAACAAGTCGTCAGGATAAAAAGTATTTTAGCTGATTACACGGAATTGGTAACGTGTTGACTTGTTAGAGGCAGCAGCGAGCAGTTTTATTACACGGGAATTTGAGCTTAAACTGCGCAGTAGATAGGAGAATACATAATAAATTAATAATGATAAAAATTAAAAACTAAGTAAATAAGTTGAATAGGCTAGCAAATGCTTCATAAAAGTGATAATAATATTAAACGACTGAAAAATATATTTTTAAATCTAATATTTCTGTCATCTGCTCTGTTTCAAAATTGTCCGCCAGAGGGATTTTGGTATAAATTTAATTTTAACAACTCTGGACTATCAAAAAAATTCATTCAAAATTCACGAAAAGCATACGCCTTGGAAACATTTAAAAAAATAGTTATTTTTAAGGCATATATGTATGTATACACAATTGCTTAAATTAGTCTAATCAAAAACCCAGCATCCAAAAACATTACTCAGCTTCTTTTCTTTTTCCAAAATGTTGTACAACTACGTGCTTTTTGTGGGAAGGCAAGGATTTAAAGGCACGAGTTTGTTTTTCTCCCTATAATAATCACATATTTTGCTAAACACAATATTATAAAAGCTTTTATTTTGCACTTTACTTGACTGAGGACCAATAAAGTACAAAGAAAAACAAAAGCAAAAACCCGCACAGGAACAAACTCTCACAATAAAGCTTAGGAAAAACAGAAGCATCAAAGTTTTCAATAATTTTTGCTAACGTTTGCTAAATTGGCTATCCGAATGGGGAGTGCAGCATACTTTACGGCTGCTTAATGGCATTAACGAGCAAGGGCAGAAATAACAATGTGGCAAACAATTTTGTAATAAACCAAGCGAAGGAGCTCACGAAAAACAAGTGGCAGGATTTTGAAGCAAAAAGGACGACGGTTTGATGCACTGTAGAAAATTTTTTTATAAAGGGAAGTCAAAGCTTTGCTTTTAAGCGAATATAGGTTAGGTTAGGTTAGGTAAGGTTAGGTTAGGTTAGGTTAGGTTAGGTTAGGTTAGGTTAGGTTAGGTTAGGTTAGGTTAGGTTAGGTTAGGTTAGGTTAGGTTAGGTTAGGTTAGGTTAGGTTAGGTTAGGTTAGGTTAGGTTAGGTTAGGTTAGGTTAGGTTAGGTTAGGTTAGGTTAGGTTAGGTTAGGTTAGGTTAGGTTAGGTTAGGTTAGGTTAGGTTAGGTTAGGTTAGGTTAGGTTAGGTTAGGTTAGGTTAGGTTAGGTTAGGTTAGGTTAGGTTAGGTTAGGTTAGGTTAGGTTAGGTTAGGTTAGGTTAGGTTAGGTTAGGTTAGGTTAGGTTAGGTTAGGTTAGGTTAGGTTAGGTTAGGTTAGGTTAGGTTAGGTTAGGTTAGGTTAGGTTAGGTTAGGTTAGATTAGGTTAGGTCTCAATCAATAATTGAGATCACCCAGAGACCATGAGGTCTATTGTGTTGCCTAATTGTGTAAGGGAAGAAAAAAGTACGAAAGATGAAGGAAGGGGGGAAGGGGTAGAGGAGAATTATTTCGATGGTCAAAGCTGGTGGGCATTACTAGTCACCTAAGTCCGTTTACTTGCAAAACCATTTTGAGGATTCGACAAAAGTGGCCAGATCCGCTATGGGCACATTTGCCAGAGTGCCCAGGTCTTCGAAGAAATGGTTTACCCAGAAACTGGGTTTGTCTTCTAAAAAGCGCCGGGCAATCACATAGTAGGTGTTGGATGCTTTCTGTCTACTCCGTATTTTCGCTGCTGCAGTAGCCATTAGGCCTATGGTGCAGTGCCCTGTTACTTCTCCTACCACCATCTTGCTCCTTTTCTTATGAAAACGCAGCAGTTCAGATGTTCGCTTTGCACTGTACCGTGTCCACAGTGCTCGGGAGACGTGACAACCGAACGCAGTGTCCCATTCTCTTCAGCCTGAGCTCTGGCTGCCCCCTAATTTGCGATACAATATCCTGCAAGGTTCTTTTTATTTCCGTAACCGCAAGGTTAGCTGACTGTGCTGAACCGCTCCTGGCACACTCATCCGCCCCCAACAGAGGGTGTTTGAGAGGTAGTTTACTTTTTATGGTATGCGGTGTCAGAGCCACCAGTCGGGAAGACAGAATAAAAGCCTCCTCCTGTGCCTTCTTCCGTCTTAGAACCACCAGTATAGATCGTCAGCTCGTTCCCTTTAAAAGGGGATTTTTGCTTCCAATCTTACCTCTCCGTTAAAACTGCAACAAAATCGTTCCATTTCCGAACCGCGAAGCAGTAGTCACTACCCCCTTCACAACAAGTACGCCTAAATCATGTAGGATACTGCTGTGACCCGAAGTGGATGGCGTAAGAAGATTCAGTGCCATACCTCTTTCAAGTACATTAGGACACACCAATTTTTGATAGCTCTAAGTTCTAAAAATTAACACACTAGGCGGATTGGCTCCATAATGTTATATGGAAATATTTAGCCGTAGTATGGGAAGTAACATTTTAACAATCAAACCGATTTTTTTATGTGGTTTGAAACCGAATGTTTTGTTGCAAGAGGAATTGTGTACTCAAGCCAAAAAATAGCATGCGCAACTCAAACCGAATTTTTATGTAGTCCGTCTTTCATAAAAAAAATTTCCCTTGTAATAGGAATAGCATAGTCGTGGATAATTACCCTCGTAATGTAAAAAGCTTTGCTAACAGTGAGCAAGGGAAATAAGAGTAGATGGCGACCGCAAAAAATTCGGATTTGGGAGCACTCAAAAGCGTATTTGAATAAAATTCGTCTTTTTGTTTTTTTTCGCTATCCGGAGCACAAAACTTTATAAAAAAGACGCTCATATTCGAAAATTTAACATCCAAAACTTAAGCACATCTTCAAAGGACAATCCACAAACTTCATGCTTACTGCTCAAAGTGAATATACTCCCAAAAAGCTATTATCTCCACAAGTAGGGTATCAAAAACAGTTGCCTACAATTTCAGCACGTCTAGACGGCTAACAATTTTGATGTACTTGAGTTTTCCGACATTTTTTTTTTATACAATGTCTAGTTACACTTTTTATTGCCAAAAGTTGAGCTTATATTTTGGGCGTGCTGGTGAAATGTGCTTCAAAGTGCTTAAATTGCCAGGCTTTAAACAAATTGTAGCATAACTGCAGGCGCACATGTAGCACTTAGTACATGCTATATAGTACATAATATAGGCGGCTATATAGTATATCTTTCAACACCATTGCAATAGTATATGCATAGTTTATTGGGTCATAATTGGCACTTGATGCAAGCACTTTAAATAAATTGTAGCATAAGCTGCGGCGCATGCAAAAAATCGTAGCCTACTTATATGCGCTCATTGAAAAATTTATTGATTTTTGGCCAAATGCAAAATGGCGGCCATTGTGATTTATGTGCATAACTTTCACCGCCCAAAAGTATGCCAGGCTAATTCGAACGCAAGTTGCATGCAAATAAAAACAAAAATATTTAAATAAAAAACTACACCAAAGTTAAAGTATTTGACCCGAAATAGCCGATTTTTTTATTTATTATTATTTATTTACCTTAACCCACTATGTGCCTAGTAGTACCCTTCCTTTAGTCGTTCCACAAACAAATCGCTTGCGCAAAATTGAAAAATTTGTTTTTTACCCTGCAGTTGTTGACCTGGTCGAAATCGTTTCGTTTTTTTTTTCGCTCTTTTTTTTTTTGCAATGAGTGCACTTGAAGCTTCAAATGAGCATGGCAAAGTTTCCAACTGAAAGTTTTTAATTTAAATGGTGCACGAAATTATGGTTGGCAGAGGTTGCTTCGGGGGAGCTATGCAAAATTTTGTGGCAGGTTTGGGGTTGTGCAGCTGTTTATATTAATTACACTGCGCTGACAGCCAACTCGGCTATAATGGATATAAAATGTAGAAACCGAGCGACATGGTTGAAACATTTTGCGGTTAAAGCTAAATGGTAAATGGAATATTTATACGTGACACTTGTAGGTGTACTAGGTGTGAAAGATTAATTACAAAGGCATTTAGTGTTATTTTCGCGGACACTTTAGATAATTAGCTGACATATGAAAATGCACACATCAAGCATACGCCAAGTGGGCCAAGCCATAAAAATAATTGCATGGTGCGCACAAAGTAAACAAGAAATTTTGTGTCAAGTTTATTTTATTTTAACATTAATCTAACTCCAAATGAGAGCAGTTCTTTATACAGTTGATTAATTTCAAGCTGCCTCTGTTTTGCATTTAAGATTCGGAAAGGGTATTATCAAATACTTAGCAAATTAAGTAATGCGTTGAAGGGGGGTAACTCAAGTCGTAATTAATTACTTGAAACAATTTAGCATTTTCATGGTCAATTTGTTTTCTTATATTGGACATAAAGTCATTTTTGTTATGCAAGTTTAGGTTAAATGGTTTGAGGTTTAGTACACCTTGCAGCCAAAGTTTTAGGTTTATATTAAGTTAGTGCAAGAAAGGTATTATGTGTAAGTTATAGCAGAAAATGAGTAGGACCCCAAAGAGATTAGGGCCACTTTTCCCACAAACTTCTCCGATTTTGATGATTTTTACATTTTTGGTAGAGTAACCACGTCAAATTTTATTGCAAAATTCCGATTATTTATCGAGTTATCGATAACTGAATATTGGGTTTTTCATTTTTAGACTATTCTTTGACAAGCCATATCTTCTAAACGTATAAAGATATTGACGCGATTTTTTTCCATGATAGTTAAAATATTAAATTTAAAAAAAAAAATTTTTTTATTAATGTTTTTTATTTTTTATATTTTTTATCATTTTTAGTTTTTAATTTTAAAATTCAAAAGCGATCTTCCATAATCTGAAAGTTTGGTTGCTCTAGCTCTTACCATCTCTGAGATCTACGTGATGGACGACGGACGGACAGACATGGATATAACGACTTTTCTAGTCACCCAGATCATACTTTGGGTAACTTTGCGGGTCCCCGACGCCTCCTTCTGTATGTGACATACATTTTTGGCTTGCACAAACTTAATATATCCTTTGTACCATACGATACAGGTTATAAATATTGTTGCTGTCATAGTGATCATCATCATGCTCATTGTAGTTATTTATTTCTCTTTAGTGTGACCATATTTTAATATATTACTTTTTGCCGCTTTTAAAGCATCACATTATATGTAATTTTTTTTGTCGCTAGATGGCGCAAGCAAGTTTTTGCATATATGTATTCATAATAATATGAACATTATTTGAACATAATTAAAGTTTATATACAATAAAATAAATAAAAAAAAAATTGAAAGAATTTAACCATGGATGCTTTTTAGACTTATATTTATCGCCAAAAATTTATTATATAAAAGTTTTTTGTGGAAAGCGTGCCCCTACGAATAGTTTGGGATAAAGCATTTTGTTTATAAATTTGCATTGACTTATGGCCTTGGATGCCTTGAGTAACAAATTAGTCTGAAAAAGTATATGAAAGATACGAGCACATTAATTTTTAGCTTATTAAGCTCAGGGTGCTTTTAATTCCAAAAAGAAACCTATTAATGTGAACAAGTACATCATTACTTCCAAGCACAGTCTGTACTTTGTTTTTTTAAGATTTTATTCTTTCTTTAGTAGATCTTACTTTCGACTTTTAATTCACTTTTTTTTGTCTTTGTCTTCGTTTTGCTTTGTTGTATCTCTTTTATTACGAGCATATTCGATTATCTTCAGGTCGAATTATGACTAACAGATAAGAAAAGAAGATACCTCAAATATTTGCCCACGTAAGTGTTAATAAGGCACACATTTTGGGTTTTTATTGGGTTAGCTTGGTTGCGTCTGATGGATGTATTAGATATGATATAATAGAAAAGGCTTTTTAATACATATCATAATGGACGTCGTGGCCTTGTGAGCCTGCTGGTTGTAAGTTACCTAAGATTTTTAAAGGAAAATAAAATTTATAAGCACTTTAGAGACAAGAACCTTTTGACATTCCCACTGTGTTTACCTTAATGACTAGCCGCAAATCGATTGAAGTTAGAACAAAACACGTTAATTTCAAAGGCTGACTAAACTTTCTTATTATGTCAATATGACGTAGAAATACTTTTACACTTTTATAACATAAAAGCTGTTACCATCACCAACTTGACAACAAATTAGTTTAGTTGGCAGACAATGAGGACCACCCACAGTGTTTGGATACAATTTCTTAGAAGAAGAAACTTTGCCATGTGCCACAACTGCGACTATTAATCATGGAAGGCAAACTAAACAAATGATTTATGATCTGGGTCCTGCGACAATGTACAAACAATTAACGAAGAGTTAAATATGCCACTTACACGCCATTTCATTAACGTAAAGGGATATGCATTTAGCACCTTCCAGAAGTAGGACTCGGAGACTACTTTATTTGGAATTAAAGACGATTTCCAATAAGCAAGTTTCGCCGCATTTACTTTTTTAAGTCGTACTTGAGTAGAGTCAAGATAATGCTAATTATGTTCCACTTAATGCGCTAATCGCTCAAAGTTTCGAATTACTCCGAGTCGATTTCGAAACGAAACTTGGTTTAACTTTGACTGCCAAGACAGACAGACAGACAGACCACGAGATGCCTTATGACACAGAATGTTGCGTGTTTGGCGGTCATAAATTATAAACAAGCGTCTTCATTAGTTCCAAAGCAGCGTATATACTATATATAATAGGTATATAGCTAAGAATATAGCGTATACGCGCTGTGGGAATCCATGTCCAATGACAATGCGCCGTCTTGCCATTCAAAAAAGTTAAATGCCACAAAATTCACCTTTAAGCGCATTTACTTTATGGCTTACAACTTTTGCTAAGCTTAGGGCCACAGACCTGGAGCACATAGAGCAGACCGACCCAGTGCCCCAGTCAACCCCTCTAAAGTTTGCTCAAAGTCTTGGCGCTTCAGTTGCGTGTCCTCGTACTCAGCGTCATTATGGTTTCTGCCAGCTCCCACACTTCCTGGGTTCGTCTATGCAACAGGACTATGTTCGTTGGAGGCCTCACCCCGCCCCCCCACACACAAAGTACAGGCAGTTCCAGCCCTATGGCTTTTTATTATTTCTTTCGCCGTTGTCGTCTTAAGTGTTGCGCATAATTTTTGATAATTCAATTAAGATAAGTTTATGCCCGTTGTTTCTCCCACACTGCCCCACCTAAATCGAGAACTTGGGCTATCCACCTCTCATATTACACATTCTGGACATTTCATTCAATTAGGACTCACAGCTCGTCAAGCTTGGGCTCAGGGCTTGTTGTTGTTTTCGTTGTTTGTATTTATAGACAGTTTATAACTAAGAGACAAGTATGACTCTCAAACTTGGCTATAAGTTCGTTAGCCAACAGACTGAAGTTGCTCCATTAAATTTAACACTTATTAGCTTGTTTTGCATATTAAAACTGTCTTTATTTTAAAGCTCATTTAGCATGTTACCAAGCTGCCCATCGGAGTAGAGTAGAGTATATTTAGAGTCTTGTTTACCGGATTTAGCAAAGTCAACGTCTGTTAAATATTGCTTAGTGTAAGTAAATTAAAGCCAAATGTTGATTACGGAACAGGTTTTTGGTTTTTTTTGCTTCGTTTTCTACGGTGTTTGTTTGTTAAAGAGTACGGACTAAGTAGATTTTGAGATAGGTAGTTAGGAGAGTGGAATCCAGAAGCAGAGGTGGATAGATTTTTTTTTTTTTTAAATCAAAATGCTTCTATAAGTTTTAATAGTGGCGTTTGAATCCAGTCTAATTTTAAATACGTGAGATTATTGCTTTGCTTGTGGACAAGGCAATGGCTGAGACTCTCGAAGAAGGGTCCAGCTATGTGTCAGTCACAAAAGAGTCTGAGGTTCTGAAGTGTTTGGTGCGATTATTTTTCCAATCAAAAGCGAGCTAAACAGCCGTGCTCACGAAAACGAAAAAACCAAACCGAACAATTTTATTCGGATTCGTTTTTGCGTGCTATGGAAAATGAATTTTTTTGTCGATTTTTCTTTTTTTATTTTCGATAAATTCGTATATTTCCCTTATCTTTCCGATAAATTTTCATCTTGTGTTGGCCAAAATTATTTGTGTTTGACACAAAACAGCTGACATGGTTGCCACAGCTCTGCACCTTTTTATTACTATATGTTGTTTACGTTTTATTTTCATTAAAATATTGATAGTTTTTCATTACTCTATTTTTTAAATAAAAATACACAAAAATATTACTTTAGCAACAAATATTGAAATTAAACACGACCTAGCTATTTTTCTTAAATGGAAAATTTTCTATGTGTAACGCGGGAACCCTGTCGCACTTATCGTTCATGTGTTCGTGTCGAACACAAAAAAAAAATCCGTTTTGGCTGTGAATGCTTTTTTTTGGGTTGTGTCCGAAAAAAATAATTAAAAATAATTATCAATAAATATATAACTTTAAGTTGGTACAAATATAATATAAGAATATCAAAGAAAATTGAAAAAATTATTTCAATAAAAAATAGGTACTTTTTTAAAAATTTTTGCTGACAAAAAAATATTCAGTTTCTAACCACATGAAAATTCGGTTTGGTGAAATTATAAAATGTTCGGATTCGTTTTCTGGAGCAGGGGCGATAATTTTAGAATTTTAATCCTTATAAAATCTAGTGGACCTGGCAGTAATTGCCATGCCCTATCGTTGGAGGCCCTATGCTCCAGTGGGAGGAAAAGAGAATGATAAGAGAGAATTAGAGGTTTCAGGCGCGGTGGCTAAGTTTACCGCAATATCTTGATCGAGTTTGTCCACTATTCGAATTTGAAGCGATACAGGCAAAGTATTTTAAATTCAGAATTAACTTTTTTTTGAAGTAAGTATGCGGGAGTTTGATGCACGCAGTGGGCGGATCACCCTAGTTTTTAGTTTATTAAAACTCAGTCGATTTTGTAATGAACCTTACTTATATCAAATCATTTGCTTATTATCCATCCAAGGATTGATTATAAACTTAAACCTCACAAAAAAAAAAAAAACTATGTTTTATTTATTATAACAGATAACCAGGTAGTATATATCCTTCAATAATAAAAAGAAAAATCGTCAAGTATTTCTTTCCTCTTGATATATATTAAGATATTTTAAATTTGATTTTTTGTTAATTTAACAAATTTTTTTTTTTATTATTAAAAAAATTATTAAAAAAATATATTTATCAATTAGATATAATATATTTACCTAGCCCTTAGATTACTTTCTGGAAGTTAACTCATCGCAGTATTTTTCATATTTGTAGTTTTCCGACTTAATTTTTTGAAATAAACAAAAAATTAGAATAAATGACACATAACTTCTAATATTTAAAGGTTTTAACACTTAATAAGCGCCAAAGTGCAAAAATTCCAAAGTTAGATTTATTTAACCAATAATTACCTGTCCAGCACCTGCTGTAAACCAAACTACCCATTCACAAAACCTTCCAATTCAAACTATAAACCCCACTCAAAAAATTTGACACTTCATGCATACTTAACAAAGCATTTGAAATTTCATTATGTTAATTAAATTATATGATTTTATCGCATCAGTTTGCATTATCAGAAGTTTCCCCCAGGCAAATTGTTTGAAAAAAAGGGCTCTAATTACAAAATGCGGCCCAGAACTTACCCTTTCTCTAACCAAGCATGCGGTGTACATAGTTTTTCCACCCTTTAAACATTTTAGTTTGAAATTTTTGAGGTTAGCTTGCATATTTACCACAAACATTATGCACACGTATATACACTCGCAGAAAAAGTCGATAGTTTTAATTTATTAACCAAGTACAATTAACTTTAAAAGTATCGGACATTCTTGAATTTTTAACGCTAAGAATGTTTTCAGTCAGTAAGTACATTTTGGTTTGACTGATGAGATTTGAAGTTAGCATATTGACTAGGAAACCCAAATTTTAACACATGCCATTAGTCGATAACGATTTGTTTCCTTGCGGAATTTTAATTTATTTGTCTTTGATTATTTTGACTTGCAATAGAGATTTAAATCAATTTCATCTATTTCTGAAAAGAAAAAAAAAAGTAGTTAATCATTACTAGCAGTCAAATGTTTACTATTAATTTTAAAGATTTTTCACCACTATGTCGGGGAAAAAATAGTTTAAGTTCAAATTTCAGATAAGTTGGGCAATGGGTTTTGGTTTTAACCAAATAATGCTTATTTGACATCGGATCAATTTGCCCGATATACCAAATTAAAGCTAACGCTTTAGCTAAGCTCTCTAGAGCTACCGATTTCTTCAGAGCATTATTAATTTTTGAGATTTGATTTTTTTTTCAAAGAAGTAAATTTTTTGGTTAATTTACAAAAGTGTGGGGTAAATCCGACCGCCTATTTTCTGGCTTATTTTGCACAGATATGATCTAAATTCAATGGTTTTTCGATTATAAATCAAATGAGCATGTTATTGTTTTACAAAACTGAATGCATTTATTTAAAAAGATGGCGTACGTTAAAGTCGGGCTTTGGTATGTACTGTACTAACACATTGCTATTAAATCCAATATGGTGTTTCAGAACTCCAAAAAAAATTTTATTTGGTAAGTATTTAAATTTCGTTACAATATTTTCATTAACAAACAAAAAACAGTCGAATTTTACACCCAACACATTTCTTTGAACTATCGGTTCTATAGAGGCTTTACGATATAGTCAACCGATTTTAATCAAATTAGGCACAGTACTTGGACACTCTGAAAAACTTCCGAATGTCAAATTTGGTTACGATATCGAAGGTTCGATTTCTCTAGCTCTTAGCTGAGATCTAGATGTGGTATATAATAATCAACATATTGTTGACATTTTCTTCAAACACGCATATTTTTTATTCAGTTTAAAAAAAAATGTTGCAAAAAAGTTTATTTCAATTTCTCTCAGTGTACACACTCACATGTGCAACTTGTATTTAAGCACATTTAAAATGGAAAATAGAAAAAAAAAGGGGCCAAATGTGTAAGCCGTGTTGAACCTTAGGCTAAGTAAAGCTAATAAAGTGTTAATTAAGCGTTCTGAAAATCCCTGCCTCTCATACTATTACACTTATGCTCCTTCTCTGCTTCTGTCTAACGTTTATGCTCATTCTGTGCTTTTTACAAACTTTCTTTGCAGGTAAGCCTCCAGACACATGGTATATAGGCATATATAAATATTTGCTGCATACTTTGCGGCTGAAGCATATGACGCACACCAGGCCGGAGGAAAACTTTGGGCCGTGGGTTACCTCAAAGTTGTCCTCGTTGTTTTAGGGGCGTGCACACAAACAAGAACTGCCCCTAGCGTTAATTAATGGTAGGTAAACTATTTGATTTCCTTGTTCCCTTTTTTTGAAGTTGAGATATAGGGTTTTTTTTGTTGTTTTTATTTTTATACGAATGTGTTGTGCTTGGGCTGCTTTCTGTGGTTTGGTCAGTTTTGACTAATGGCAGCTTTGATGGGGGAAATGTGTTAATGAACACATTTGCATACTTTGGGGCGTTCTTTGGTTAAAATTGAAATATGAGCTTGGTTAGCCTATGTAATAAGTGTGTGTTATTTTAAGAGTTATAATCATTTTATTACATGTACAAATAAACATAAAACACTTTGGAACGCCGCGAAAGTTTAAGCAAATTTCTTTATTAGGCCAAAGTTTATTATATGCAATTCAAGCATGCACTCTATAAAGTAATCTCTAATCTAGAACACCTGCCCGGGGAACGCTAACCATTATTTAAAATTTAAGCTGCTTTTAAAAAAAATGTGCTTGCAACAAAGATGTTTGCACAAGCTGCTTGCGCAATCAATAGGGGCTCAGGCACGTAACAACTGCAGTCTGGAACAAAAAAAAAAATGGCCAAGAGAAATGGTTTAAGCAAAAGAGAATATAATAATAGCGCAGTTTTTGTTGCAGTGTATGTGTATGTGTAAAACAAATAGAATTACTAATGGAATAATTTGCAACAGTTGCTTTTAATGCTTTTTAGTCTTGGTTTTGCGTTGTACAACACTTAAAAGAGAATTAAGTAGAGGTAGTTAACTACTAAGCACAAGCGATAATGCAAAAGGATTGAGAGGTTTTTATAGAGCTTACGTGGGCTTTGAAAATTAAAACAAAAAATTTTTGGTAGATTTTTTTCAATTAAGAAACAACATGTTGAGAATATTTTAAAAATAAAAAATAGGAAAAATTCGGATCACAGAAATCTGTGCCGTTTATGACATTAGATTTTTGGGCGGCCTGGGACATAGGAGATCTATTCACTTTTTTACATATTTCTTTGAGATAGGATTAGATTAAGAGCAAGGATATTTTTTTGATAATTACGTATTGCTCAAGGCAATACCCTTCAGTTCGACTCAGGCCTGAATTAGTCATGAAATCATGCCTGAATTTTCAGTCACTGAATTTAAAAAATAAAGCTTTCAGGCCTGAACCTTAACCGTAACAATCAGCTATGAATTCAGTGCTGATTGATTTTGAAATGTCATGCCTGAAGTCAGGAGTGAATTTTGTAAAAAATCGGACACCAGTACTAATGTAAAGTCAAGTAACAAAATACAACTGACTTTTCCATTTCTTGCTTTAATTTTCTTATTCTTTTTTGCTTTAATTTTCTATCAAAAGAAAGAGATAGAAAGATAAATTTTATATTTGTCCTTGTTTCTCTTAAAAAGCCATGAGCATTCACTTCCTTTTCATGCCTCAATTCAGGTCTGAATTTTTCAGGCCTGAACGACCGAGCTGCAAGTTATATATATATATTTATTATTTTATAGAGTTTGCGTCTATTTTGAAGAATTTTCTTAGAACAGCTTAATTTGATTTATGAAACTTTAATGTTAAAAAAAATTTGTATGGGTCATTCTCTGTCAAACCAGACACCCTCTCCTCACACTTCAATTTTTAAAATAAATCAACGGTTTTGAGCTTCAATTTCATCTTCTCGTCTTATTTTTAAAGCCGTATGGTGATTTTTGATATTTCAAAATGGCGGAGCTACAATGGTCGTCAAAGCAAAGTAACTCCATAATGTAATCACTATTTTTAATCTTATTAGTGCTTAGTGCTTTTTAGACACTTTTGTGGTAGCTGATTATAAGTGTCGTGTTAGTTTTTAAAAATTTCAAAATGGTGGACCTAATATGTGTTTTTAATTTTTTTGTTTAAAGTTCGAATTGGGTATGCAAATATGGGTTTTCGGGTTCGCTTATCACGAATCTGGGGTTAGAATTTCAAAATTACAAAATGGTGGAACTAAGGTTTTACTCTCCGGCGGCCATCTTTATTGGCTTAAGTCTTTATCTTAAAAATTGAAGTGTGAGGAGGTGGTGGCTGGTTTAACAGAGAATATATATTTATTTTATTTTAAGTTTTTGAATAATAACTGAGCCAGTTACAATGATAAGTTACAATTATTTCAATATAAGGTCGGATAAGAAAGAGGAAGACGAAACTTTCGTATATAGTTACCAATAAACTCGACAAAAAAAAATACTCACTTCATTTTTGTTACTTAGTCTTTAACAAATTAATGCACTTCTTCAATATATGCCCATTTTGAAGGTATAAGTGCATAAAGACCAGAGATGCAATCGCTTTGGGGCAACTTTGAACAAGTTGGTTGCACTTCTTCCCTGTTGCCACTATTAGCCATGCACTAAATCCCAATTAGCAGCACTACTAATTTCAGAGCCAAAGGCAGACAAAAACTATGCCTATCAACTCGCCACATCAACAGAAGTGCTTTCAACTTTGCCGCACAACAATTTCGAGTTTAATTAACGTTAATTTGTTTGCCTTGCACTAAGTAATCCGCAGACCTTCCTGATGCCGCAGCTATCATGGCAGAGCGATCATTAGACGCGGAGCAAACACATCCACTGTTTGCACACACACACATGGGACGTAATATTAGTAAAACTTTTTTCTTTGCTTTCCTTTTATTTTTTATGACAAACTTAACGTTGATATTTATATGTCTATAAAAGGCGCTATAATATCATTTATAGAGAGCGCACCAGAGACAGCCGCAACGAACTCTAAAGTGCGCCATTAAAAAAATATATAGTATAAAGTAACCAACAAAAAAAAAAGAAGTTTAGCTAAGGTTATTAACGGCTTTTAAATACTCTTTAGTTGAGTTGGATTGTAAGGTTGAGGCTTGAGTGCTTTAAAAGTAAAGTACTCTGTTGAGCGTTGGTTTTTAAACGCTTAAGAGTTAGGGAATACTTATAGTTAGCAAGATCATTTATGAAAACAAGAAATTCTGCCAAAAATTTTAAAATGGGTCACCTACGTCGTGGTAGGTTTAGTGTTAATGAGTTTTCACCTGCATAATTTCAACGTTTCAAGGTGAAACTTACATTGTACACACCGTATGAGGTGTGGCTATCATATAGTGTAAGTTTCACCTCGATACGTGCACGCATACGAACATAATCGGTACCACACTGATATTTTTGTTAACGTATTTCTATATAGATGTACAATGATGTCCAATGATATAAAATATCATGCAAATCGTAAAATTTAAAAAATTCCTGAAATTTCACTCGCTGAAAAGTCTTTGTTGTGGAAGCCATGTCCTTTCCAGAGCAAAATTTTCAAGAACTACAAGCTCTCTCACATAAGCTGCTTAATCTAGGAATAGCACGTTTAGAAAATTTGGATTATAGTAGAATATGTGGTTCTAATTCAAATCTTCAAGGCTTAGTTTTAGGAGTTGACTGTAACGCTGGCTCCAAAATTAGTAAATACCTTCTCCAAACCTTAATTTACTGCAGATATTCACTTTTGTTGGATGCATTAGGTCGCTGAACAAATCCCCTAGCTCCACTTTGATTCTTCACGCAGCCACCAAGTGAGAAGCAAACTACTACCAAGATTTTAGTTCCTTTTTTGGTAGTCGAATTCATAGTAACGGAGATATTATTCGCTTTATAAGATCCTAACTGCTACAAAAATACTCACTTTCCAGATATACCCTTTCACTCCACAAATAAAGGATACAGAATGAAAGAAAATAAGCAAGCGTCGCAAAACTATATAAAAGGCCAAGAGGGCAGAGGGGCAAAGCGGCACGAGAGCGCAGTTAGATACTCAAGCATACTCATACACTCATACACACACAAACTCGCTCATGTAGGAGCACACGTTACTCAACAGGACATTGACTTTTTAGGCAGTTGTTGCAAGCATAAACATGCAACGTTCTAGCCAATGCCAGCGGAAGGCATACAACGGTCGGTAGACGGGGACGGGGACGGGGGGGAACTGCAAAAGTTTAGACTGCGCCTGTATTTGAGTAATGGGCGCGAGGGGCACTAAAAGTAATTTATTTTGCAAACACTCGCCTAGAGTCCTGCCTGGCATACCATAAGCAGTTGGTCTTGGTTGCTGTTGTTGTTGTTGTTGCTACAGGACTGCCGACTTTCAGGGGCTTTCGGCACAAAACTTTTTGACGGCTGTTTGGATAAATTATATGGGCGTGCCTATAAGTATGCAATGCCACATAATTTGTATAATTTAAATGCAATGCCGCCTGCCACTGTCTGACGTTCTTATATAATAGTGAAAGAGAAGTTCAAGGACATGGCTTTTGTGTCGGGCCACCAGCTGTGCGAAGCATATATATATAGCATACTTTTGTGCGCGACGACCATTAAATTATTTAATTTAATGGCAAGAATCTCACCAAAAGCTGCAGCTCCCCCTTAGGCTATAGACGAGCAAAGGGCAGCCGGCTTAAGGAGTCGCTGTCATTGCCGCGGGTGCAAAAAGTCAAAGTCACTTGCCCCAAAGGCAAACGATGTGGCAGACGCCATTGAAATTTTTGCAAAGAATGTGTGAGATTGTGTGCGTGTGTGTGTAGCTGCAGGGTGCATATGTATTTGTTTACTTGCGTGGCTGCATCAAAAAAATAATAAAATTAAATAAAATTAAATCCTTCCATAACCATTAAATCCTTAATTTGGCTTTGAAGATTTATATATTTTAGCTTGCTGTACAGCTAAGCAATAAATGGAAAAATTATTTGGTATATATAAAGCTTTTCTTATTCCATCTAAACGTTATACAACTTAAAAAATAAAAAAAATAATGTATTTTCTAAGAAATCTCTTTTATTTGAGCTTCTACCCATTAGCAGAAAGTTCGAGTATAAGGTGTCTTGCTGTACCGACGATAGGGTCGAGAATATTTTTTTTTTAAATTTTGGCCAT
Source organism: Chymomyza fuscimana (assembly GCA_949987675.1). Classification (NCBI taxonomy): domain Eukaryota; kingdom Metazoa; phylum Arthropoda; class Insecta; order Diptera; family Drosophilidae; genus Chymomyza; species Chymomyza fuscimana. The sequence continues at coordinate 6,396,280 of OX465089.1, forward strand.
GTAACAAATTTTTTAAAGTAGGGTAGATCCTTCCTCACTTTTGTGGGATTTCCAAGACTTTCAGGTGCTTGGAAATTGCCACTTTTGTCACTTACGTCGTTTCATAGAAAGAATTTCAATTCATCGACTGTAAGCTGTCACTTGTCTTATATGTCAAGATTAAAACTTATGTAGGGTCAGAACTGACAGGTTTTTAATAATTGCAACATTTTTTTGAAAATTTTTCGCATTAAAGAAAAAATTCCGTTCATACTAGTATTTGCTTCTAATTTTCAAGTTATATCTTAAGTTCAAGTTCTTGGGAACACCCCAACACCTTGCAGATCACAATTTTTCACAAAAGGGGATAGAACTATCCCTTATGGTATCTTATAATATTTTATGATAGTAGGTGGCGCTAGTGTTCTTTAGCGTGTTATGACTAAGACCAACCCAGACAACTTTATAGTCCAACTTTGACTCAATAAAGGTTAGTCGATAACTTTATAATTTGCGATAACATTTTTTTAAACAATTTTAGCCAAGTGTTATTAGCTACTTTTAATTAATACATAAATTTAGGCAATCATTTTATGCACAGTAGAATTCAAGAGAGCTATTACAGCATAAGCTTCCTAATTGATTAAAGATCATTTGCAGAACCTCAGTTGATATTTCAAATTTATTACATTTCTTATAAGCAAATGAAAACATAATACTTTCTTTTAATACTAATCAATATGGCTAATACCTAAGGCAAATACACTTAATTGTTTATTAATCATACCGATACTTAACATACAACTACCCCAACCCAACTCTCCAGCAATAATTGAAATAAACGAACGGACATTAAATTATAATGAGCTCTTCCAATATAAAATAAATTTTCATTTACACACGACACACCTTAACTTTCCAAAGTTTTTCACATGATATGTTTGGTTTTCGTAGGCTTTACCTTTGCAATTACCAAGTTAAAGGCCAAAGACCAAAACACCTACACATATCTAATCTTAAATGATAGATAGCTAGACACGCACGTTATAATGACAAAAGCCGCTGACACATGTCACCCAATTAAAAGATGATACATAATTCAGTAAACCAAACCCAAACCCATAGCCAATCTACACATGACAACATGTTGGCAACTCGCAGCAAATTCCAAGTCCGAGCCCAAGACCAAGTCAAACAAAACCCACGGCACAAAACAAACATGGCGCACACAACTCGAAACTCGAATCCCAGCAACTGTTCCAATTCCAAAAGCCGCACGAATAACAAAAACAAAATACATACACACACATACAGATACCTAAGCACATACATACAAATGAATGGCAGCTGCTGCACAACAATGGCGACCAGAGCGGAAGCAGTGAGAGACAGAGAGAGAGTGAGCGCGCTTTTGGCAATGGCGGCGGCTTCATTGTTGGAAATTGTTGCTTCATCGGGAGTTTGCGCCCGTTTGGCAGCCGCGTTCCCAAGTCTTGCTTACATATCTGCCAAGTGGACGCCGTCATGTTTTGTTTAGCCTTTCAGTACGTGACAGAGCTGTCCAAGAGCACCAGGTGGACCCAGCGTAGCTATAACATGTTAATTGACTAAAAGTTTAGGTTCGAGTTTCCAGTTGATTCCAAACGTGTTGATAGCTTTAAGTTTATGTGGATGGCCAGCGGCCGAAAGACTGCTAGCGCTATAGTTCATAAAAAATGTTTAAGGCCTTATTAAGTCTGTGCAGCAGCTCGGGATAGGAGGCTAATAGTGGTCTAAAGTCGCTGCGCTAGCAGTGGGTTTAGTTTCAAGATCATAAAGTAGCACAAAGGAAATAATTTCGAAAAAAAAGTATGGTAATTTTTGCGAAGAACTAACCACAGAAGAAAAAGACTTCAGATCGCATTTCGCATTCACAGTTCCTATAACGCTCCCATCTTAACTCTCTTAGAACTTTCAAGAAGAAAAATTTTTCGAGCTTATCGTCGGAAAGTGTCGGTAAAGGAAGACACCTTCTACTCGAACTATCTGCTAATGGGTAAAAGCTCCAATAAAAGGGGTTACTGGTAATTTCATTCTATTCAATTCTCTTTCTTAAATCCTTCTTTTCCAAATGCAAATTACAGCTTTGATTCGCTTCTTATTCTCATACTCATTCTCTACTCTGTGTGACTTGGTTAAGATTTTGCTCCCATAAATGTATTGGACTTATTTGGTGTAGGAAGGATGCAGCAACTCTTTTACACCCGGCTGAACTACATTTTATACAAAAATTCTAAGTAAGACATTTGATCCGACACCCTTCTAGAAGGATGGGGAAACCCAGCTCAGAGTATCCCAAATCCATATCCATTTACTTTTAGCTCTAAACCAGGTATTTATTATTATTTTACCTATTGGCAACTACGTGATTTCTGCACTTTATTGTTTTTCTGTTCGTTAATTGACATGTGAGCGCTCATGTAACAGAAACCAACCGCTAAGTCTCTTTTCCCCGAGAGAACTGGTAACTGGTAACTGGCATGAACCAGGTAAACCCGGGAGGTAGCTGCTGCTGCTCTCTCATTAATAAAGCCATAAAAATGTACGATGAGTTTGCTTATTATATGCTTAATAAATATTAGCACACGACATGTAATTACGTTGTGTAACATAAAAATTATAATAAACATTATATAACATTACATAATTGACAGTTTCGAGTGGCGCTCCTTGGCGCTCTCACACCAAAAACTTTACTAACCAACACCTGGCTCAATGCACTGCTTCGTCTTTGGCACCATCTTCACCTTTGAACCCTCTACACACACTCACACAAACACACAAACACCCCAGATACAAATACAACTTTGTTGCCTTAAGTTGTGTTTATTTTTATGCATGTCGCCGTTCTCATCGCTTTCATCGTTCTCGTCCTTGTTGCGCTCGTTTGCGCCTTGTGGCACGTTATCCTTTGGCTTTGGGCCTGGCACCTTGCCACATCAACGTCGTCATACTCAAGGCTCTTAGCGTTGTCGTCGCCGTCGTCGCTTTTAATGTCTGTTGATTTCGTTTTACTGATTTTTAATGCCACCTTGCTACCGTGGCACAGTGGGTCAAGATCGGTTTGTAATTGGTGATTTAGTTGATCACAATCTAACTGGTTGCACATAGTTCACTATAATATTAGTGTTTGGAAAAAAAAATTACAAAAAAGCTAATAAAACTTTTCCATTTCAACTGAGGAAAAAATTTTAGTGAAGCAGTGTGTTATATTTATATTCGATTATTATGTGGCTACGCTCTCAATGATGATGATAAATGATGTGACAAAAACCAGAAATCTCTTGAAAATTTTGATATCTTTAAATTTTTTTGATATTATGTTTAATAAAATATGCTTTAATGTGCAAAAACGCTTCTTGTTTGCGTTGACATACATATGTTTTTATACTTCTTTTAATCCTAACTTCTTTACAAAATAAATGTATTGTTAAATCGAATAATTAGCAGGCTCTTTGTTATTTTGTTTGTTTATTCAAAAGTGCAAACAGATATTATTTTTGAGAAAAAGTAAATCGTATTTAGAAAATATGAAAAAATATGAAATCGCGTTTTTAATTGCGGTTTCAGTAATGGCTCAAACAAATCCCTGCCTTAATGGGTAACACCAAATAGATGACGATATTATACATATTTTGATCTACAAAAATAAATTTATTCAAAGTAATAAAAAACAAAATGGCGCATTTAAAGAGCTGCGAGTACATAACTAATTTTCGGAGAGGCCTCAACGGCTACTGCTTTTTGACGTCGTCATTGGTCTGAGACATAATTAAAATTGGTTGCCCTTAGAGTTGAGAAATAAAACAAAATATGTAGTTTTTTAATAAAAAATCATATAAATTGAACAAAAATATATATTTCTGCTTTAAAAAAAAATATCACAAAAATATGAGAATAATTTCTAAAATTAGATAGTTCGTAAGTTGAACATTTTATCTCGATTACTTATGCTTGACAGGCTAAACTGAAAATATTATTTATTTAAAACAAAATTTTTTATATAAAATCCGAATCCTATAATCCGTAACTTGTTGTTTTATAGGTGCGTAAATCGATTCTTCAAAAACTTTTTCAATATGCACAACTAAAGCTCACTAATCGAATACATTGTATTCACTCCTTTACAACGCGTTGGTCCCACTGTGCCAAGCTCAATCTCTCTCACACCTTCTCTTTGCAACGCTGTTGCGTCTATAACACTTATGCATGGTGTACGTGTATGCTCACACATATTTGTATGTGTATGTAGTTGCTCGTGTGCTGTTATGGCTTTGTACATATGTACACTATATGTTTACCGTTATCTGGCAAATTGTAAGCGCTCTATAATTTCTTCAAGTGTTTATGTTGGTATTGAGCTTTTATTATTTGTTTTTATAGAGCTTCAGTTTAATTAATGTTTATCGAGCAAGTCACTGCGGTTATATTATCCACAAGAGAAAGGGTTTATTGTGCCATATTCGTTCCCTGTAATTTAATGTGGCATAAAAACATATATACTCATTATATGGTTGCCCCAAAACTTCAGGCGCCACTTGCAGCAAAAACTAATTTGCCAAGCGCGAAAAATATCTTTCAACATTTTTGTAGTTTTTTTTGGTTGTCTCTATTTTTCTCACATTTTTTCAACGCGTTCGGCGTGGCAGCCACAACAATTCCTTGCAGCACCATGGCCGAAAAATTAATTATGACAAACAGCTAGTAGAAGAATTTTAGTGAGCTTGTTTTTCTCTGGACCAAACCAAACATTTCGCTTGTAATTAGTAAAGTTTTCCGCTCAAAAGTTTTGTCAAAATTTTCCTGCTTGTCGTCGCGCAAAAATATTTTTCGCATAACAATACACAAAAGTGGTACATAGTATAATATATATATGTATATATGTAGAAACAAAAAAAGAGAAAAGGATGCCAGGCATTCGAATGATGCGGCTGCTAATGAAAACGAAGCCAGCGGAATTCCAAGTCCAGGCCAAGGCGAGGTCCAGTTTGTTGTGTTCTTCCTCTGCTCAGCTTGAGCTGCTGCCCCTGTTCCAGTCGGTGTGCGTGTGTATATGTGTGTGTATGTATTGCTGCTGTTATTGTTGGCGCCCACAGCTCAGCATTTTTTGTGGTCCCAAAGAGTTTCCGCTCTGTGGCACTGTCGCCTAGCTGTAGCAACGGCAACGCCAACGCCACTTTGTCATTTGCAGTGAGTGTTCCAGTATTAAGGGCAGGTCCTGGGCGAGTTGCAGGGTCTGTCAAGTTCATAACGGATGCTCGCCCTAGTGCACAAAATGCTTCCTGCAATGCCGCCACGCAGCGCACACATTGTTTTTATACCCAACACTATTTAGTTTAAAGCTGGACAATGTTTTAAATAGTTTTTCATGTTAAAATTTTTGCGTTTTTTTTGTTTGTAAATTGTTGCGGAGGTGGAAGGGTCTCCAGTGATCTAGGCTAATAGTTTTGGAGTTGTTGTGCTTTTGGTAAAATAGGTGCCAGCAAAGTTTACAAATAAAAGCAATATTTTAGAAAACAATTTATTTGAAGGCAAAAAGTTGACTAGACTTTGAATCTAAAGTTAACAATATATGATTCATTATTAAAATTAGAATGCAGAAATTTTTTAAATTAATTTGAATTTTAGTGATTTATTTATTTTATATTTTCGAAGAATATTTATTCTTTAAAAATTCTGCTTTCTGAGCCCCAACCGCATTTCAGCATCAGGCTTAGTAAAGAACGTCAGAGACACTTTTTTTCGATCCAGTCTTCAAATGATCTTACCAAAATCAGCCTTTTCATGAGCTGCTCAGACCATCTATGAATCAAAGTCCCATTTAGTCACTTTGCCTTAAGCGCTCAAATTGATTTTTATCAATCATTAACCTAAGCATCTTTCCCCAATTTAGTATATAGGGTGGGTCATCTGTTATTTTGGTTGTTAAACACTCATAATTCGGAACGTATAGTACACGTCCAAAGTGGATGCCGCCCGACGGTTTTTTGGCAGAAAAAAAGTCATCTAAAATTTGGTAATGCGGCAACGATCTGGGCGGTATTATTTTTCATACATAAATGAGTAGGTTTAAAATTGCATTTGGTATATACATATGCCCAGCTTTGTTGCAAAATTTGCGTATAAAATGCAATGAACAAACAAATCAACAGATGGCCCACCCTATATTTCAAAAGGCCACTGCATTGTATGTGCTTATCATGTCTTGTACAAGAGTTCATCTACACAACTCTCGAAAACTGTAATACAGGGTAGGCCATTTAAAGTTGTCCGATTTGTTTCTGAAGAACAACATAAAAAACACAATTTTTTTTTGTCCATTTGAAAAATCATTTATTTTGGTCCAAGGAGATTTGTTTCAGCTAATTTTGGATACCTTTAGCTTTAACGACCTCTTTTTTCCACATTTTCCTTGACTTTGGCCTATGTTCGGGCGATACGGCGCCTATTTCACATTAAATTAGCCTATTAGCGAATGCCTTGGATTTCAAATAACCCCACAAATAAAAGTCTGTTGGCGTCAAATCTGGTGATCTCGATGGCCGGTCAAAATAACCACTTTTCGATATCAAGATAATAATTTCGAGGTGCATGTGGAGTCTAAAATCGTTGCTCAAAAAAAGTATCTATTTTTAGTAATAGACCTTGGATTTAGAAAATTTCTATCGCTAGAAGCTTTCACTTCTTTGCAAGCCGAAAGCCAAAGTCTTTGATTTTCATCTTCAATAATATTAGTTTTGGCGCCGTAAATCGGTAGTATGTTATTCTTCTCGACTGGCTAGGGCCTTATGAAAAACGTTCATCCAGTCATATACCTTCTCCTATACTTAATACCATAGAGAGCTTGATCGTCTTTTTGCTATTACTGTAGTACAGTACAATATTTGAATATTTTTTTTTTTGACCATATCGTCGTTAAAAGTTACTTGGTTAAAAATCTTATCAAATAATTAAAAAAAATTGTTCAACCTGATTTTTAAGTTTTATCACTTTTTTTAAACAGAAAAAATACATGAAATGTGAATTAATGTGAACATTCAAATCATCTTTGTTCAAATTATAGGCTTTTTATTTTTCTTCTGGAAAAAAAAGAATTTAAGCTTGACATAGTTCAAGACTTGAAGACTCACGTTTTATGTAGCTTTATCCCCAGCTTTATCATCTTCTGCTATATAAATCAGTTTATGCATAAGCTTGACCCGAAATTTGTATATTTTTTTTTTCAAGTTGCAGTAAAATTTAAACCACAATAAATTTGCAAGCCGCGTGACCTTAATACAATACACAATGCCTAGTACATACGGTATACATAGTTATATATATTGTATATACGGACTACATTGCTGTCATATGCACGCACACGGCGACAGAGAGCCTCAGCTGCATTGGGCTGGACATAAAACAAACGAGCGGCTACAAACACAAAGGCAGCGGAACGCATGCACACAGATACTCACATAGATACACGCAATTCCATGCTTTATATGGTTCACTACTCTCAGCAACACTCACACACACACAGACAGACAAAAGAGACCACAAATAGTAAAATGTGCTGCAGATACATGGGAAAATTTTTACAGTTAGCATAGTTTCGGAAAACGAAAGTAAAATCTCATAGTGGAAAATTCAAAAAAAAAAGAGAAGAGAACAAAACAAAATGCATTTGTGTAAAGGACATAGAAAAATAGAACTAGAAATGGAAATGTGCAAGCACCAACAAAAACTAGATGCAACAAAAGCAACTGCAAGTGGCAATAACTTAAAGGCACACGGCCAAAGGGACTGGGTGCTATAGATATAGCTGCAAGGTGGCTCCAAGCGCAGAGACCGAGAATTGTCAAGAGAGAACTGCAGAGAGGAGCAATTGCAATTGGTTCTATGCACATGTGTGCAAATGTATATTTACAGTCAGAATAGCAATTATGCATACACTTTTAGATTTTCTATTGTGAAGCTATGTAATTAAGCGAAATGTTGTTATAATGACAAAGTTTTTGAAGGCATATTAAAAAATAATATTAAAAAAAGCATAAAAATTTCGGTAAAGAATAAAACTGGAAAATTCTGACAATGGCGCGTTTTTTCGAACAAAAACATCGGACACCTGCTAATAATAATGCATACATTTTATTAGAATGAAGGGGCTACTGAATTTTTATTTTTAGCTTTAATAAAAACTGCCCAATGACCTTACATCATTTTCTCCTCATCTTGGGGAAACTACTGCTATTTTTAATAATTCTTTGAATGTTATTTGAAGCTTACCTTACCTTTTTTGAGAGACTACATATACGAATACGGTAAGATCGCAATCTATTCCAAAAATTTTTAAATTAAGTCGATGCTGTGTTGCTTTTCGAATAGTTGCCATATTGAAATTGTATATTTGCTATGTTTAAAAATATAGTTTTAAAAAAAAAAAAAATATTAAAATTTTTATCTTTTCTCAATATTTATATCTTATACTTCTTTCATATATGGGGTTCACTGTGGTCCGTCTTCTCCAGTTTCATGGCTGTACTAATGGAGCACATATTCATATTTATATTTTATAATTAAGATATTATTTTTCAATATTCCTAAGCCAAGATGTGCTTAAGACAAGTTTTCGCTTAGTTGCAGAGTTTTAAGTCGAAAAATTAAAAGTGTGCGCATAGTTTTTGCTATGACTGTACACGTGTGTGTTACTTTATGTGCTTCGAGTGTATTGACTTTTCTTGTTACTAGAACGTACAACGGCATGTATACGTAATATATATATAGTATATACAAGTAGTACATATTACAAGTATTTTCACCTGCTTTCTCCAGCAACAACAACAACAACGAAACAAAACAACTATACTGTTAGCATAAAAAATACCAAACAATAACCAAACATATAAATCAACGTCGCGAATTCCAAATTGCGTGCCGCAAACATGCAACATGGAACGGTTTTATCTTGTTGGAAGAATATATTTTATTTTCTCTTGAAGTGCTCTATCTATGAGCATTATGTGTTTGGGAAAAATTTGGTAATGCCTAAGCAGTTTTTTTAAGAGTACGCCATTTCTGCAATTACTATATTCCGTAACTTTTAGTACTTATTAATTTTTTGGAGAATTTTAAAAAATTTAAATATTTTCAAACTTGTTTGAGATAAAAATTATCAGAAATAACGCTGCGGAAGACTTTAGAAATACACCCAATTCTATTTTTACACGGTTTTCAAATAACACGGTCTAGAAAAAAAAGGTTTACACAATTTTTTTCGAATTAGTATGATTTAAAAAAGTCATTGATTGACATTTTAAGGAAAAATATTTTTACTAACGTAATCTTTTAAAACTTATTTAGGGAACTCCCGTACCTTATTTATTTTTATATAGTTTTTTCTGGAACATATCTACAGTGTAAAAACAGAATAAGGTGTAATAAACTTATTTTTTTGGTACACCACTTTTGAGTAAATTTCTTTAAAAGTTTAAGTACAGACTCAGTGTTTTGAAATATTTTTTGTAATCATGTTTTTGTTGAGTTTTAGAGCATATGTAAACATTTTAAATCTTAGATAGATATTTGGATTTTGCAATAAATTATGTAAGTTTTCCCAAAACTATTTGGTGTACAATTTTTACTATTTATTTCTAGACATATTTAATATAAGTTGACTTAACATTTTAAAATTTAGCTTGGCATGTAATATTTGGGTATATAACTTGCGATATAACAAATAATGTTATTAATGTTATAAATATCTTTAAAATGTTGTAAGGCATACATTTTTCAGATTTAATTTTTGAGAAAGCAATATAAAATATTTTTGTTAAAGCTTTTTTTTAGACTTACGGAATTAATTTTTTAAGAAATCATGAAAGTTTGGTACATAATCTTTTGTATTAATTTAATGAAAAACTTAATTAAAGAACTAATTGTTTGGTATAAAATTTTATTTTATTTATTAATTAAATGAAAAACTTATATAAGTAGAGGCTTAATAATTTTTTTGTTTAATTCTAACTGCTGAATAAAATTCTGATAAATATTTTTTTTTGCATTTATATTTTTTTTAAATTTTAACTGCTGAATATAATTCTGAAGAATATTTTTTTGCATTTATATTTTTTTTTTAAGTTTTAATTGCTGATCAAAATTCTGATGAATAATTTTTCTTTTTATTTATATAAAATAATTTGTAAGAAATAGTCGATAATTATTTTCAAAAATTTTTATTTTTACTCAAAACGTTGTAGAAACTTTAATTTTTCTTAAAAAATATCATGAATTATAAATTTTATTTTTCGTAAAAAAGAGTTAAACTGCCTTAATATTAATTTACCACTAAGGACTATCTATTCTATATGTGACTCCCCCCAGGGGTCAAACGGTGTAACCTAACCTAATATTAATTTACGCGGATTTTCAGTCACGATAATAGGTAGAATACTTTGAGATTTTGAAATACAATTTTAAAACTTTTTTCATATAGGGGTTTCCATATTTTTGCTTGAGGAAACAGTCCGTCCCATTCATAATTGTCTTTTTAGTTCTTAATTTTTAATATATTTAAGAAAAGTAATTGAGACTAGCTAAAAATATTTCATTTTTGTTACGTGTAGAGTATTTATGCTTCGACCCATTGAAGCAGGCTACAAAATTCTGGGCCCATATTGCAGCTGAATAACGAGACAGCTGAGAAGCTTAAGTGACACATATTTAAATTGATAAATATAAAAGATTAAACCGATGAGATGCAACTATTGATTATCATAGATACATATGAGGACAGATGTGACATGGGAGGGCTGTAAAGCAAATAAGGGTAAAGCTTCGGCAATAAAGTTCGACAGGCAACCTTATTGTAAGCTGATAAGCAGTTAAGAGAGAAAAACAAATTCAAAAGGATTTAAGTTTAAATAAGTTGGATGAAATTTGCTTTATTTAAAGTTGTTGTCAAGAACTATATGAACTTGTTTTTATAAACAAAAAAATTAAAATGGATTTAAAAATTAAACGAAATTTATTTGAATGTGTACCCTTAATATGAACTGAAGATACTCAAAGATGCATAATGGTAACTTAGACATTTTCAATGTTTTCAAAAAAAACATGCATTTTTTTTCAAAACTTATGTACACTGAGTGATATTGTTGGTTATATGAATGCACTTTGTATCTATTTCAACAACTGCTGTGCAACAAAAAACCTACCTAAAACACAAACCGAATGCCAATTGAATAGCAAAAACTCTATCTCACCACAGGAACTAACCACAATTATTCTAAAGCACATATTCAAGCGTCTGAGATAAAGAATCTACCAACAAACAACATGATTTTATAGCAGTCGAATTCCATTTCAACCAAAATGCTCATACAAATTCCAAATTGTTGTTTGTACATAAAGGTTTATGTTGCAGCATAGTTTCATGCCTCATTTTTTGTTTTTGTTTCATACATATATTTACTATACATATATACATATATAACAATAACCATGTGCGAAAATTGGGTCACACATATAGAGTGCAAGAGAGCGAAAGAGGTAGAACTTTAGAATGTTGTACCAGCGGGTATGAGTTTTGAGGGTAAACATTTTTAGGTTTATGTCCAACTTAAACCATCGTCATGAAAATAAATTCAAATTTATGGCAGATACAATTAATGAGCGAAAGGATGCAACAGTAAAAGTTTTTGGTACCACATAAATTGCAACAACAACAATAAATACAAACATGTGCAACAACAGCGCTTCCGCCCATGAATACGCACACACACACACACATGCCATAAAAAACACACACTGGCAAATTAACGGCAAACTCAAATGAGCAAACAAAATGCAGTTGCAAAAACAGCTACAATAACTGTAAGAAGCAACGGAAAGCTTGTTAGAAGTAAAAGTCCCTAATGACTCCTAGAGGCTGTGACGTAGTTAGAAATTTCCCATGAAGAAGCTAATTATGTGTTCGTATAGAATTGAAGCTTTTTTCGAAAGTTATGTTTGCATCATGGAAATTTTTTCTATACATAAATGGATATAATTTTACATAGAAGCTTACTAAAAATTAAGATTTAAAATGTTAGAAAAAAATTTACATATGCATTTTTTAAGTATTTTTGGTTGGAAATTTTGACTTTAAGAATTTAATATGTCTCTCTTTCTCGGTTTAAAATATTATAATTGTTTATTTCTCGTAACTAGTAAATCGTTTTCCAAAGTCATATAGCAAAAGTCGAGCAACGCTTGGTCTCCATCAAATACTATTCTTACTATAAAAAATAAAAAAATAAAATATAATTTCTCATAATAAATAACTTACTTAACCCTAGGATGTGCAACAACCTGGGAGGCGGTAAGTGGTAGTACTGGGCCTCGCGAGGCCCATAAGCCATAGTAAGCTGTCCTTACGATTTTCGTCCAGCTATGTATCCCATCGACAGCTGCTATTGGGTAGAAGTATTGTATGATAGTATAACTGTGTGTGGGTGTCTTTAATAGGGTGGTATCTTAATAAGGCGGGGGGTCGGAATGCCTTAAAAAGTGAAATTACTGTTTCTGTGTGGCACAAGTAAACTTTTGACTAATTTATTAGCATAAATTAATAGTGAGGTATATAATGATTGAAGAAATGGTGACTGTTGAATTGCTGTGTGCTGAATTTGTGATTCTTCAGTAGCACAGCCATGGCACAGAGAAATTTTCTTCACAGAGCCTTGTTCAAGGCACATGAATTTTTTACATTTTTCACACGATCGCTGCAGATTTACTCAATGCCGCAAGAGCCGGTAGCGTGATTCCGTTGTCAAAGCGAATGTAACTTAAGATTAGCTTTAAGCGGTTGAAGGACATCGTGGCTTTGTAGATGTTATGGTAGTACGGTTTCCAAAGTTCTTTAGCTGGCTGTGTATAAAAATAGTCCGAAGAACGCATACATCTCAGTCTCGTTTCTATCGAAACTCTTTCAGTCAAGCCAGGATGGGCAATATTCCAATCGCGCATGATGCTTGATGCCTTGAGGTTTATTTCGCGAACAATCAAATCAACCATCTCTGGAGTAACAAATTGTTTGCTGCATAACTTGTGTGAGGCCACTTCTGGCAACAACTGGAACATAGTGCGCGTGCGGGCGGTATCTGGCTGGTGGATTTTTCATCCAAATAACGCCAGTTTTGGATGCGTTCAAATCGTCAATGGGCAATTGTGAATCGTTCGCAGCATTCGCCTACCGAAACATTCATCTCAATGTTCAACTCTTCTTCTTCAGCATCCGACGCCGCTTCACCAGACGGGATATAGTCCTCATCAGCATCATCGTCACCTCCGAATGGATCATCTTCTTCTTCCTCGATATTCTCGCTCGCAAAAAATGCGGCAAGTCTGTCCTCAGTGAGCTGCTGCCTACAAAACCGTTGACGCCTATTTAGGACCATATCAAGGTCCTCACACACTTCGTCGCTTATTCCCGACATTTGAAAGCAAAAAACCGAAGAGCGCAAAAAGAAAAACAGTAAAAACGCAACACAAACGATGCTTACCCGATCAATGCTAAAAGAAAACTGCATAGATCTCACCAAAAGCTCATATGAAGATAACGAACATGTTTTGTCTTGCAGCTTACATACATTTCCCATACATCAGACGTGCGGGCCTTGTGAGGCCCAGTAGGTACACTTAGCACCTTCATACATAAACAGATTAGGTTTGTTCTACGAAATCAATGCAAATAATCTGTAGATGGTTTCGTTACGTCTAGAAAACATGAGCGGTAGTTGGCATAAAATATTTCGGCGCTCAGGGCCAAGAAAAAATTTTGGCGACTACTCAAAGTAAAAATGGGCCTCGAAAAGCAAAGTCGCACATCTTAGGGTTAAATACTTACTCTCCTGGGGGAATTTGTTTAAAAAATACCCCTTTTGTACGGCACCCCCTAAAAGTATGCAATGTCAGAACATAAACAAAATGTTACCTGCTTCAGAGGCTTAAATGTGCATGTGTGTGTGTTTTAAGAGAGCAGCAGAGAGAACAAGTAAGGTTGTTGCTAGCTTTCGTTATTATGTTCATTAAAAGCCAAGACACAAATACTTGTACACATATAGCGCTTATACATATACAGACACCCACACATTTGTACTGACAGCAGACAAACAATTCCGGATTATAAAACAACAACAAACATGAAATCAAAGCAGAGCAATGCAACTGCATCTGCAGCTCGACACTGTGCGAGAGCACTCTCCCTATTTATTTCTTTAACAATGTTTTGATTGTCTCTCCCCTTAGTCTTTCTATCTCTCTCTCTCTCTCTCTAGCCTCACTATCTCTGTTACACTCTGTGCACTTGAGGCAAGTTTAAAAGGTCAACGCATTTTATGGTAATTTGAGAGCTTACAAGCATAATTTCACAGCTGAGCTTTTTGTATTTTAGTCTTTGGTTAAGAGATATTAAGGAATTTAGGATTGGTAGAAATTGTTGGGATTAAAATAAAGAGCACAATTTAAGACGTTGCTAAACATTTTTGTTTGTATGGATTAGAGACACAAAGCGAAATGCTGTAGCAAAAAAATAGATCATAATTTTAATTGAAATAAACTTTATAAAAAATATTATTTTGGGACATGCCGTATTTAAGACATAGTTTTTTTTCGAAATACAATTTTTATTAATAAATAAAATAAATAGTTTTTGACACAGCTTTAGCAAAACTATTTATTTGAACAGGATACAACAATGTTCAATTGCTCCAAGAGTATAAAATTAATTTTTATTTAAATAACTATCAACTTATACGAGTCTATAAGCCGTTGGGTAAGATATGGTCAAAATTTAATTTTAAAATACCGATTGTTTGAAATCGTGTTTCGGATTCAATGCTTTCAAATGAACCTAGTCAATTTTGTTTAATTTTTTAATCATAATTTATATTAAAGAAAGCTTCTGGTGAATAATAAGAAACACTTTTTGAAGTTATCAACAAAATTTTTAATTTTTTTTTTGTTGTATGTATATGCTTAACCTACACCATTAAACAAACCTTGATTTTTCTTCGAATTTTTAACCGGAAAGAAACGTTTCAATATATTAGTAGGTAAGTTAGTTTTATTTTAAGTCAGTGTGAACTTACCATATACAGATCAATTTTAAGATGGTAAACTTTATATTGGTCAATTGTCTTGAATAAATATTGCCAAAAAAATTATTTTTATATTTTCAATAAAAAAGAGCAAAGAATAAAGTTAACATAATTCCGTCAAAAGGCTTAGAAAGCTTTCTCGTACTCCTTTAATTATACGGCCACTTACAAAAAAAAAAACGACTTTCGGGTCCAAGGATGAGACTAAGCTTACTCAATCAGATTTTCGGGTTCAAAGGGCAGACCTCGTCTTCTATATGTTTTTGGTGTCGCTGAGCTCTAATACGTGCTCCAAAATCCCCCAAGACAAAGTTCTGAAAAATCCTCAAAAACTTCAAAAACTTTTGGAAGTTAGCTAAAATCCTGACGTGCTGGAATTTTTTGACTTGAACATAGAAGAAATATCGCCAGACAACTGGTTTCGAAAATAAGTTTTGTGGCGTTTTTTTAAAATTGGGATAGAACTTAGAATTCGTCCGAAGCCATTTGTATCTTTTTTTTGGCGTATGTAATCTTTTTTACAATAACTAGGTTTTATGTATTGTATTAAAACAAAATTTAGTGAAAATCAAGCTATGAAAAATTTTGATTTTCTTCCTAAGACTGAGAAAAGTGTTATCTCTGGCTGAAAATTGTTGTTACCTATGACTTGGTGTTTATGTTTATTAACTTAAAAATCTCATTCAATCCGTATATATAAGACTGAACTCTTTGCGTCTAACCAATGTTGGTTAAGCATAAATTTTATTTACAACAGATAACCCCCATGTGTGGTAGTAAGTCTGCACAAATTACATTTTACCATAAACAAACAAAGGCAACTCTGTTGGCAAAAACCTATCTTATAGGTACACAAAATGGCAAACATTTTGTGGCCAAGTATACAAAGCAATTGCCATAATTGACACACTTGAGTGGGACAAAGCAAAACACAGTTTGTGTCAGTGTGTGCTGCAAAGGGAAGACTGAGTTACTAAGGGAGCGAGGGGGAACTTGACTGGGTCTACTTGTGCACTTTGGCTAAAATGCGCCAAACTTAAACTGTAACTGAAAAGACGCTTAGCATTTTGCGGTCATAGAAGGCGCAATGCAGCAAATGCAGTTGGCAAAAACAATGGCACAGTGGGGCCAAAGCAAATGCTAACCACAATAAACAATAAAGTGTAGCATAAAGCGGAGCACAGGGGGCAGCAACAACTCGAACGAGTGTGAAAGTGCAACTAAAAGGGGCAGCCAAAAAGGCAACCAAGCAGCCACAGCCGCAGTCACATGGTGGAAGATTAGCAGCATATAAATAATGCCTGGACTGGGTAAGAGAGCCAGCACACACAGAGAGAGCGAAAGATACGGAGAGTGTGTGACGTAAAAAGGGCTGTGCGTGTGAGAGTGTCTATGTGTGTTAGAGAGAGCGTGTGGTAAATATTTGCGGCTGTGGGAGCTATAAATATTTTTTGTGGGTCTGCATGTGCCATTTGTAAAGGTTAGGGTTATGGTTGAGGCAGGTCGACAGCAGTCAAGGCAGTTATATGGAGTTGCAGAGAGAGAGAGTGATAGAGAGAGTGTGAGAGGGGGGAAATGAGACATTTATTGTGTTTTAGACACTTAAAGGCAATCGCTTAGGACAGTTTCTTGAAATTTTTGCAAGGGAGTATACGTATTCCATTTGGATTATTTTGAGAAAAATTATTTATTTATTTATTAAGAAGGTTAACAATGAATATTTAACATACTAAAAATTTAAGAGCATTGTATTGTTAGCCCATCGGCCGAAAGTCAGTCCTGCAGTTGTGATATATTATTTTCTAAACTCTGCCTTTACGATTTCAACCCCGAATCATGCAAAAAATCAACTTTTCGGCATTTCGCTGAAAACAATACAACTCCTTAGAATTTCTAGGATTGTTAGGGGAATATCGAGTTCGTGTGGCGTATTTTATACTCTTATACCATGAAGAGTTGCATTATTATTATTATTAAGCCTTGTTTGGCGTCGAAAGATTCCAAACTGCCTCTAAGTTGGGCATAGGCTATCCACAAGTAGTCTCCATTGTCTTCTTCGTAGAGCGGTTTCCCTGAGCTCGATGATATTAGTATATCGCCTGCTGCCACGTTCCACGCTGGTGTTGATCTCGTTCAGGACAGATCGTCTCCAGGTAATTTTCGGGCGGCCTCTTCGTCTATTGCCTTGCGGGTTGTATTGCAGGGACATATATGCGATGTCGTTCGGTGGTTTTCGCAATGTATGGCCGATCCAGCCGAGCTTCCTTCTTCGAATTTCTATATTGACGTCCAGCATACCAGTTCTGGACCACAGTTCTTCATTTGATATTCGGTTGGGCCAGAACATTTGTAAAATCTTACGAAGACAACGATTGACATAGCTGCGTATTTTCTGCTGTACTTGTTCTGTTACAAACCATGTTTCGCAGCCATAGAGGAGTACGGACAAGACACAAGATTTAAAGATCGAGATTTTGGTTCGGATACTATAACAATTCGATGACCAGATCTTGTTTAGTCGTGTAAAAGCACCGATTGATTTTTTAATTCTTGCCGTTACATCGGTCATTGTGCCTCCGCTAGGTGTTATTGCGCTTCCCAAATATTGAAATTCACCGACTCTTTCAATTTGTCGGTCGTATAACGTTAAGGGCTCTTCTGACGTCGCATTGATTCTCATTTCTTTTGTTTTGGTCACGTTGATAAGCAGACCAACCTTTGCTGATTCGAGTGATATATCCTGTAGCTTTTTTTGCATGTCAACATGTCTATGCGAGAGTTCGCACTTGTCATCTGCATAGTCGAGTGATTCCAGTCTTGCTGCGAGGTCCAGTGGGTTCCATATGATACCCCTTGGTTTGTCAAGCGTTGCACGCCTTGTAACTGCATCAATGACTATGAGAAATATAAGTGGCGACAGTAGGCAGCCTTGCCTTACTCCCGAAATTGTTGTGAATGGTTCTGACACTTTGCCGTCATGAATCACTGAGCACTTAAAACCTTCATAGCTGCGTTTTATCAAGGATATAATTTTTTCAGGTGTTCCGATGTTTTTGAGTTCAGTCCAAATGCATTCTCTGTCAATGGAGTCGAATGCTTTTTCATAATCAACAAATAATAGGTATAACGGCGATTGCATTTCTACTGATTGCTCAATGATTATTCGTAGGACATTTATTTGGTCAATGCAGGACCGTCCCGGTCGGAATCCAGCTTGCTCGTTACGTAGTATTTTATCGACATGCTCAATCATGCGCTCCAAGATGATTTTCATAAGTACTTTTAAAACGGCGCATAGAATCGTAATTCCTCTCCAGTTATTGCAATTCGTGGCATCACCCTTTTTTTGAAGTTTTACAATGTTGCCTTGCATCCAATCATATGGGAACACCTCATTGTTCCAGACATCCGCCAGCAGTGGCTGCAAAGTATTCGCAAATAGGTGCGGGTCTGCTTTCAATACTTCTGCAGGAATAGAGTCAGCGCCTGCAGCCTTGTTGTTCTTGAGCGCCTTTATGGCCGCGACAATTTCCCTTCTGCTGGGTGGCGTTGTCCTAATTGGCAAGGGTAATATGTTATTTTCACACGTTGGTTGGATCCCATCTCTCTGAATGTTAAGTATATTGCAGAAGTGTTCCTTCCAGCGTATTAATTGTTCTTCTACATTAATTAAGAGTCTGCCGTCACTGCTTCTAATCGGCCTGGAGGCTGGTGTTTTCCCTCCGGCAATTCGCCTAGTGATGTCGTAAAGGTCTTTCATGTTGTGCGACCCTGCAGCATTTTCTGCATCAGTTGCCAAATTGTCCAGGTGTTCTCTTTTGTCTTCTCTGATTGCACGTTTAATCCTTTTGTCCAGGATAGAATACTGTTGCTGCGCAGCTTTTCTCTCAGTAATATTCCTCAAACAGTTTATTTTATTTTTTAGAGATGCTCTCTTATCTATGAGTTGCCATGTGTTCGGGGTGATGCATTCAGTGGTTTTATTAGGTTTTCTGCCTAGGTGCTCATTGCAGGACTCAATGATTGCGTTTTTTATTTTGGACCATTTTTCTTGAATATCAGTGGCCACTACTTGTCTATCTAGTTTCACTCGAACTGCATTACAAAAAACATTTCTATGTTGTGTGCTGTTTAGTTTAGCTACATTGAACTTTGTTGTTTTCTGGTCATGTTTTTTTGTTAAGTGTCTGAGGCCTACACGTAAGAGACCATATAATAGGTGGTGGTCAGATCCTATGTCCGCTGATCGTTTGCTGCGTACATCACATAGCGAATTGCTCCATATTGCACTGAAGCAGATATGATCGATCTGATTTTCTGTAGCAGAATCTGGAGAAACCCATGTTGTTTTGTGCACTCTTTTGTGCGGGAACAATGTGCCTCCAATCTTCAATTCATGGAAACCGCAGAAGTCTACTAGTCGCTCACCATTGTCATTCATCTTATCAATGCCATGTTTGCCAATAATATGGTTGATTTCTGAATAATCAGCGCCAACTTTGGCATTGAAGTCTCCCATAAGCATTTTCATATCGTGCTGTGGGGCCTCTTTAAACACCTTCTCTAATTGGCCATAGAAGCTATCTTTAATATCATGCGCTGCATCTTCTGTTGGTGCATAACATTGAAATACTGTTAGATTCCTACTGCTGCACTTAAAGCGCACCATCATGATTCGCTCACTGATGTATTTTATATCAATAACAGTACCTTTATACTTCGAATGGATTAGGATTCCAACACCATATTGGTGGTTGTCGTCTTCGTTCGGCATACCCGACCAATGCAAAATGTGCCCACCAGCCGTTGGTAGTTGGCCGCTCATGTTCCAGCGCACTTCACTCATACCGATGAACGCTAGCCTTAGTGTTTCCATTGTTTTGCAAGCTTGCTCAAGTTTTCCAGTCTGATATAACGTTCTTACGTTCCAGGTGCCGAAGCGTAAGTCTTGTCTTGTTAGTGTTGTTCGTTGTTGCTCATTTTGACTATTTCTTCTATTTATGGATTGTCTGTGTGTATGTTCACTATTTATACATGAAATTGGCACCCCCAGAACCGATGTGCCAGCCGCCGGGGCGGAGGGATTAGCCGTTGTTCGGTTACCCCCTGGGGTATTCTCATCTGTGGAAGTTTTATTCATGTTGCTTTAGTGTTGTTGTTGACGGAATCTCGCAATGGTTACAGGCTCAAAGCGAGAGCTTAGTGGGTTCCATCAGCCGTTTGTGTGACTAAGCGCAATGGTGGATCACGTGGTGATCTATGGGTGCCACCGTTGACCTTACTGGTTTGGTTCATCCACTGCCAACCCTATTGCACAACCCCATCCTGACCGTGCAAACTCCCTGTTAAGTCCAAGAACCAGAATATGTCTAGGAGGCCAAAAACAGGTACCCTTCACCAAGTTTCGCTCACGAGTCGACGTGATTACCAGGGTGTGGCACTAGGAGCCAAAGGTGAAGAGTTGGGTTTCGGGTGAGAACCAGACTCCTTCAGCGACTATGCTCAATGCATAGCCCGACTGCCTCTAGAAAAAGGTGCTATCTCTCCCCTACACCCTACACCCCAGAAGAAGAGTTGCATAGTTACTTATATATCTAGATCTGGGCGGTATCTCGGTGCTAGCTTCAGTAGTCTATCAGAAGTCCCGAATATGACTACAGCTAAATGAAGAAGTCACAAGACTAGAAATATCCCAGGTAATTAATTTTATCTCTTGCATTGAACTAGCTCAGGAGCTCAAGGACTAGTTGCGTATGGAATATATCCTATGGTTGTTTTCCTCACACAATTATTATTCATCTTATTCAACCTGCGGCTTAAAAATAAAATAAATAATATATGCATTATTAAATATTAATTCAATTTAGAAACAATTTAATAGCATTTAAATAGATTTCAAAATCTAAAGCAAAAAATTGTAATGCACAAAACTTCGCTTTAAAGAGAACGATTTTTTTGTTTGCATAATTTAAAATTGATTTTTCCGCATATGCTTTAAAAATTTGCAACAAATCACAACAACTCAGTGGTCCCATTATCACCTTGTCCCACATCCTTCAAATGCTATGAGCCCCTACTCTCCTAATCACTTCCCTTTCTGTGTCTATCATAAATTTGCAACACATTTTCCTTGTAGCACAGCCCACACATTTCAACGCCCCATAATGTATGCTATACAAAATGGCCTACAAATTTCAACACCTGCTGCCACTGCCACATGCCGCAGGCAACAAAAGGTTAAACTTTTTGCTGTTGTTTGTCGCTGTTTGGGGTTAATGGTCTGTCTTGTCGTCCTGTCGAGCTGCCATTTCTGGTAAAAGCATTTGAATAATTTTGCACACATTGCAGGCGCATAAATAAAAAACAATAAAGGAATACAAAATGTATAAAAATGCAAAAAATTGAAATATATATTATTTTATATATTTGTATTAAATTGTTACAAATTGCCGCAATTTTGGGTTCGCGTGTGAACCATGTTTTAAAATCGAATATAAGCACAGGTCGCAGTTGTTTGAACCAGAAAAAAAAATACGTAAAGTGGCACTGTAACGTATTTTGTTTTACAAATATTGCAAATTATGTATACTTTGCGAGAATTAATGTTGGATTATAAATTTAAAAAAATTCTAATAAATAATACATTTTGAAAATGTAAACAACAACTTTCTTCAATTCTAAAGCAGAGCTTAAAAAGATTTATAATGTAAATATCTGGGCTTTATGTATGCCCTTTGGGTTGAATGCATAAAATATAAATTCAGGACATAATGTCCAACAAAATATTCGATACTCACCGAATTAAGATACTGTGGTAAAGTAAGAAAAACTTTTTTTTGGACCAAGCTTTTTGTTTTGGTAACCTTAGGCAAAACAGTTCGCCTGATTCCGAATAATCGGCTTTAGGGATTTTTAATATATTGATTATTTTGTTGTAGTACTAATTTTACAAAAGAATTCTTTCTACGGATAGAGCATAATTATATGAACGCGTTAGCCGGCCTGCTTGGCTGTGCTCCAGTGGGAGATACAGGAAATAATGATGATGTTAGCCAAAGAAAATTCATTGAAAGCATAGATTTTATATGGCTGTCCACTTTCTGCGCTTTATAACGAAAATGTCAATATCATCTTTGAGAATATTAAAATAAATGTCGATTTAAAAAAAAAGAAAAAGATTTCATTTATGTATTCCACCATCTTTGAAATATGATTTTTTAAAAAATAATTTTATGAAAAGTTATTTATCGATATTATATAATTTTGTTATATTAAAATTTTTCAAAAAATTAACAGATTTTTGCCAGAAATTTTAAGACCAAGGCACTGCTAACCCCTTAAAAGTAAAGTTATCTCATTGGCGTGAACATATAATGAAATTTCTGAGCAACTTACAATTTATTGCCTCTTTTTTATAGACGCTGCTATTTTCCTACTTCAGAATTCGCAATTTGTTTACATAAAAATATTAGAAAAATATATTTCATATACTATTTTTAAATATAGTTTTTATACTAAGACTTCCTGTCATTTAAAACGGCTATATTAGGCGTATCTGTAAGCCATATCTCTTTGTCGTCTAAGCCGTCTAAGCTTTTTCGTCATTATTTTTTACTATAAAATTTTAAATAACTTTGAAATCACATAAAAAATCATAAAAATCACACTAAAGATAACGTTACGTCTCTGCAACGAATTTTTTAAGTCAATTCACGGATGTAACGTGATGCTGATGGGGAAACTGAGAGAGAAGAGATCGTACTGCGATGATCGTGAGGGGGTAAGAGAGTAAAATATTTAAAATATCTAGATAGCGCAAGCGTAATATGTATAGTTAAAAAGAACAAAGACCAGAAAATAAAGTTGACTGTGCCGTCGTTGTTAGCAGAGCGTTACTGCACACACTCATACACACTGCGAGCCAGTGTGCATGCATTAGCTTGTGTGCTAGCTAATATTTTTGCTCTCTCTCTCTCTCACTTTTTTTACTCTCACAAAAATTATGCTCTCAATTACTCTACCTTGTTGTTGTTGTTCTACCATGGCCAAACGGTTAGGCCGATCGTGCCTCTCTATCGTTTGTTCCGCGCTCTCGCTTACACGCACAGGCTCAAACGGAACGTGAACGTGGTTCTGCTATTGTACATCGTTTAATCACGTCAATACATCGATCTCAGAATAATTGTGACCGGATGAAAAAACGTCAATAATACAAATGACCAAATTTATTTATCATTGTTCATCATGATGCATATTTATTTTGAAGTTAAGCTCCCATATGTAAAGCTACTACTATTCTAGGTTTTTTTTTTGTTAGTCTTCTTGGGAGGTTAGGGTCACTACAAGAGCCTTCTTTCTCTTGTATCGGTTTCAGTAATCGATTTTTATTTTCATTCGATCCGGTGATTGGCCAGATGCGACTTATCCCAGTGCTGCTCGTGGCGTCCCTTGGTGATGGGGCGCTCCCCATCCAGGATCATTCTTCTGGATTAGCACACTTTTTGCTCGCAGGTGTCATATGTGCTTAAAAGCCGCAACATCTATTTGCGACGATGAAAACCAAGATGACAGCAGCGGTTTGTGTCTTCGCTGATCGCAGGGAGCTTTCTGAGTTTTTAACAGCATCACTTCTTATTATTCTTGCTTGGAAAGCTTGTGTGCTGTAGTGGCGGGTTTGTGGTAGCAAATATTAGAAAATCAGGAATAATTGGGATTTGGGGGCTTTGGCGCTGGACGGTTCGTAGGTTCGACCCAGGAAGCTCTGGGATGGGAGTGCAGCACGTCAACCACTGCACCAACGAGGATTATGTGGTTCAAATAATTTGAAACGTTTTTAAATACTTTTTGCAAACGTTAATAATAAATAATATACTGTATCATTTGTTTTCTTCGGAAATTGTTTTAGAAACAAAGCTAATTCTTTAAGAATGTTAGTTTTTAAATAACATATCTTCAAAATCTTTCCATTAAAGTATTTCAATAAAAATAAGTTACGATTATATTATAAAAAGTCAACACACTTCATGTTGTGTCCACATATCAATTTGCACTTTAACACTTCAAGAAAAAAGAAACATTTATTTTATTTTTAATGGGCCTAGTCAGCCAAGTAATAATAAAATCAAGTCCAACAACTAAACAAACATTTCTTGGCAGTTGAAAGTTTATGTTTTTGTTGTAGGTTGGTTGGTTGTTTGTTGGTTTCCTTACGATTGCAATTCACCATTCAGCAGTTGTAATTGCAGGCAGTGCGATTGCCAACATGCGCGTTTATGGCCAATTCTCAGGCTTGTTAGTCGGACTTGATGTGTATTATAAAATCATTTTTCACGCCCCAAGCAAGTTACAGTCAACAGGGCATAAATAAATTAAACGTAAAATAGTGCATAGTAGTAAATGAATATGACGAGTGTAACGAATATAAGTACAAGGAGCGGCGACTATGAAGCACGCTTTAAAATGGAAATTTTAGTAAAGTAGTATGCAGTTTCAAAATTTTTTGGAATTTTGATCACTGGTAATGCATCACTTAATATGTGATCACTGATAACTATCAGAACCTTAAGCTCACACGTCTTACAAAAAATCATATCCGTAACGAGATGGCCTAAAATAAGCACCCTGTATAGTGAATACCTCTCGAATTATCAGTTTCCAGCTGGAAAACTCGTAGAATTTCAACTAATATTTCTGCTTAGGCTCTTCGAAGTAAACTTGTTAAAACGTTTATGGGAGTTCCAACGACATAATGTCAACATTGTTTTATTCATTAGGCTCCCATGAGGGTGAGTATCAACAAAACGGACATTAGCCTATATCTTTATGTTGAGTGCCATTTTTGCAGCCTTCCTTGATCATTTAAATTCAAACTCATCGAAATAATGTTTAGAGTCCACAACAGCTGGCACAAAAAAGGGAACACCTCAGACCTCTATAACCACCAATTAACCTAAATTTATTAGCGTCATTTCATCCAAGTGCCATACGTTGCCGTAAAAACAATATGCCCTTTTTTTTAGCACATTTAAAGCGCAGTGTGCTTATAGAAAGAGGCACCACTGTGCGCGTCAGGGAGCCGTAGTCGTGGAGCAGTCATAGTCCTAGCCGTAAAATTGGCGTAAAATTACTTTGCACGCAGCGAGGCTGACGAGGTTTCAAGTTGCCCCAGCGCCTTGTCGTCTGTCGATTGCCCAGACCGGAGCACAAGTCAAGACAAGGCCAGGCACACTTAGGCCGGAGCTTATTGTTTTTTGCACTTGCAAAAAGTGAGGAAAGGGTTGGTTGTTTTTCTTTCATTGCAATGCAAATTCATCACGTAATCGTTAACAGACGCTGGCAGTCGGCAGTTGGGTTGGGCTTCCACATCATCGTCCTGGACGTCGACAGCGGCAGCAATTCATTTCAGTCAAGTGCAGCGCGGCTGTGAAAAGACAAACGCCGCCGCCTGGTTACAGCCAGGGCTGGTCTGCTTTGACCCGGACGGGTCCGGGTGCGGCCCTGCACTTGGCAGCACTTCAACTGTCGGTCGGGTCGACCTGCTGTCGTCACTTTTAAGCGACGCCATCAACGCTGTTGTCCTTGTTTATCCCTGTTTCCCCTTTGCCTGCTGCATTTATTGTTTGTTTTTGTGCTGTGTTTCATTTTCCACTTGGCTTTTGCTTCCATGTTGTCATCTCTTTTAGTATCCAACATCATCTCGACTACAGTTAGTTGCTCTTGTTCTTGGCCTTGCTGCGCTTTCGTCGGAGTTGTTGGTATATGGCTTGTTCTGATACTATTCATGGCATTTACTTTGTGTTCCTCTTTCTCGGAGACTTGCTGAAATTTATGAATTTTTCATTTAAAAATGTTTTAAACTGTTGCAAGGCGATGAATTAAGTTTGTTTTAAAAATATTGTCCATTAATTTTAAAATGTCTTTAATTTTTCTTTTTTTTTTCTACTTGCAGGTAAGGCGACAACCCTGGACTTTAAACAAATTATAAAATGGTTGATAGTAAGCTCAAATATGTTTAAACCAAATTTAAAACTTTATCTGAAGGTTATGTGACGAAAAAAACGATTTCCAACATTTTTCTGCATGTATTTTTTTTAACTTTATAAAAACTGGGATAGAATCATTTTATGGCTTATTTGGTTTTTTAGTAATGTTTAAAATTTATTTAATAGTTTTTTAGTACTTAAAGCCTCTTGTGTGAGCTCAAGGTTGTATGAGTTTTTCGACTTCCTACATTTCTCTGCGTGGATACGGACCAAAAAAATGTACAATTTTTATTGTACAAATTAAAATTAGAGAAGGATAAATATTTTATTATTCCCATTATGTTCAACTCTCTGAAAAATTTAATAGACGTTTTTTAGGGCTTATTTTGGTTTTCTTGCTGACATATTAATTTTTTTATAGCTTAAGATGTCTGCTCAAATGCAATTTGATACTTAATTTAAATCACTGCAAAACACGAATAGATTTTCTCTTGTAAAATCTGTATGAAACCAAATCAGAGTTAATGCAATTAGACTTCTAAGCCGCATCTTAATGCAAATACAACTCACTTTAAGTGGCACAGTTTAAGAGCATTTTGAATTATTTACGTCAACTTTAGTGCCACTGTACACGAACCGACTCGCCCAAAAGATTCACTCATGCACTCACACAACTGTAAACAACTCATATCTCTCTAAATGCATTCACACAGAATTATCGATACATTTGCAATTGTCATTAGTAAGTCAGTTAGTCAGTCAGTCAGTCACTTAGTTAGTTAGTTGGCTCATTATTGTTGTTGTTCTGGTTGTTGTGCATTTAGTAATCCAAATCACAAAAAGTGTCAATTGCACTTCACACAACTAATAGAGCATTATTCTGTAACTCACAATTCGCTGCTAAGTTTATGCGGAAGAGATATTGCAATGGCGAAAATCGTGATTTACTTTAAAGAACTTAGATATAGATTATTTGCAGAAATGTCGACCAGCCAGGAAAGATCTTTTAGGAAGAGTTAATCAAGAGTGTAGTCACTTACTAGCCTTGCAATCATTAAATATTCATTCATATTTAAGATCAAGTACTCAAGCTTCGATTTGGGAAAAATTGTGAGATTATTCCTTTCGAGAAGAAATCGAAATTAATTTTTTGGAAGCTTTTTGCGTTATGTTTTCAAATTTTATCATAAGATAGTAATCTAAACAAATTTCCAAAGGTAGTAAGCCCCATTTAAATTTTCATTAGAAACGTGGTAAAAATTGTGAAAATATTCGGATTGAGCCAAACGAACGTTTTCTGTCGGTAAATAAGTTTTTTTTAATGAAATGCCTATTTTCTTTTGGTATTCGTTGATGTCCTAGCGATATTTGCAATCATTGGCGCCGGGCTTATTGAGTCTATTAAATTATATGCAGGAGTTCACTCTATTTATGTCGACCAAATTCAGAAATAAGCGGTTTCTGTACTTGTTGGCCTTCAGAGGAATTTAGTACCTTCCAATAAGTCCATCCATGAGATCAACGCACAAATTGCTATTATATGTCAGTAAATACTCTTTCAGATTATCACATAAATCGGTTCCAAAAGGTTTTGTAACTAATTAGGTGGATTTATAGATACAGACCGATTTGTTATCTTTATAAACTGATAAGGAACACCAACCACGATAGCACAGAATTTCGTAGAGATCCTCTAGGTTTTTGCTTTGGATCACTCTCCATGGACAGCTCATAACTCGGAGCTCGATTTTGGCGATTGGTACCCCAGGAATGAGTTCCACGGGATTGAAGCTAAACAAGCAGTGAAAGTGTTGTATAAAAATTACCAAAACATATAATAAAATAAAACTTTTTATTATTATTTATTTATGGTATAAAATTTCATTAGAAAATCCCGGTCCCAAGATTGAACCGCCAAGTAGAATTTGGTAAATAAAATTATTTTAACAAGAGCTAGATGTTCAACTATGGATCCCCCACTGTTTATTGTTTCTTCTGCTATGTTGCTTTAAGAAGTTCTGTCTTTTTACGAACTAAGTAGAATCTCAATCAAGTTAGTAACTCTGAACGGCAGAACAATACCTAAGCCTATCTCTGCTCGTCCAACTGAGAATTTTGACATATAACATATGTCTCTAGACAGTGTATACTAATATGGTTTTAAGGTCTCAGTATCCCGTCAGTCAACTTAATTCAAAGTGGGAATATACGTGCTTCAAGAAGGGTACACTTATGCCGTTGTAGCAAGTTCCAAAGTGGAACCGCCCTATGCTCACCATCAGTGGTTGTGTTAATAAGTAATTTTTCCTGTCCGTGATTTCTACTAACCCTTTTTATCCAAAGGCGTCTATAGCAAGAAAAACTTCTCCAGCCAACATGGCTGCGGCTCGACGCTCCGTCACTCAGTTGCCAGTAGGTCTCAGGATGGCAGAGCGCGAGAGCTAAAGCCGCATCCTCTTAAACCTTGCGGTAAACACAAAGCACGAGAAGGTCTTTCCTTCAGTAAGTTGACTTGTAACCGCAGCTTTGGAACGTCATGTCTCGTATCCCCAGTCGCCATTGTGTAAAAGAGTACCGCATACCTAACCCCACTATCAACCATCCGCCTCATTGTCCAAGCTAGCCATTGTTCGCCAACTTCCCATCTGCAGTCTGTTCCTGCAGACCTTTGTGTACTTTGCGGAACAGTTTTCTCTGCACAGGAGTACGTTAATCCGCCTGTACCGATGATCATCTTGGCCTGCAATACTCTAGTCAATGACTGAGCTCATCACTGTGCTGCTTCCTAGTTTTCTTTCGGTACCGCAGACCACAAAACCTTGTACCCTATCTTATGGATAGGGGCAGCACATATTTTATTGCACCGATTTTCCGGTGGGAGTCATAATGCAGAAAGAATTGACGGGGGTATGATATAATATGGCAACGGCAGTCTACGTCCATTAATATGAACAGACGTTAATTGTTCATCCCTCCACGTCGTCTTATGTCCTGGTTTATTCTGCTGGCTAAAACGACGTCTAGGCTTACGACATCTTAGCTTTTTGCGGAAGAAGTTCTGTATGTGTCCAGTACTTAGCGAACGTACCTATTCAACGTGACCCGCTCAGGAGGGGAGGGGGTCTTCAAAATGTGGTTAATATCCTCTAGGAAAATCTCGAGTTTTTTTTTTTACCTACTGACGAATTAATACGTGAAAACTAGAGAGGGGGGTCTTGGCATATACTACGGTTGGTTACCGTGGAGGGGGTTCAAAAATTGTAAACATTTGGTCACGTAATTTGGATGCGTTCCCTTATCTGTGTGATGTATGGAACTGTGGTGGATTGATGGCATTCGAAACTATAGCGAACCTTCGCAGATTTAATTTAGGTCAATGCAACCTTTAATGGCCAAGATCACGATATTTTGCCACAACGTGTTTTTATTGCCTATACCCTTTTCATCCATTGAAACACCGATGCTGATTGCTAGGAACTCAAATAGCTTTTTCGTTGTTTTGGATCTGTACAAATTCCAAGCTCTTCAAAGCGATGATAAAATATCAATATCTTTTAGCTTTACCAAAAGGGAACTAAATGTTACAAGATGCCCTTGAGTCGGAAAATCGAGAATAATATTTTGTTTGACTACGGGACCTACATTTTTTTACATTAAATATTAACTTTAATTATGTTCAAATTATGCTTACAATTACATTGTTGTGAACAAAAACAAGCAAAAATTTGCTTGCGCCATCTAGCGACAACAACTAGCTTGCGCCATCTAGCGGTCACACACAGCAGAAAAATATATGATGACTAGGATAACTTCTGAATATTATAGAGTGTTTAAGCTATTTAAATATAAAGTTTGGTAAAATATATTAAATATACCTTATGTTTATAACTTCTCTCTCATTGCAATTTTCGCTCCCATAAACCCGTGCAACTGAATCAGATTTCAGATCACACTTAACAACAAACACTTGTACCGTCTGGCACCCTATTTTGCTAAAATACGAGTATTTCACTTTTTATAGCGCATATTTAAGCATTCAACTGGGATTCGATTCGGCGTACGGGGTTTGGGGTTTATTTGCGCCCATTTCTAGTATGGTTGGCTTTGTCTATCTATCGCTTTGTTGCAAATTGATGTCAATAAGCGATAATTGAATTAACGCTGAAATGCACAGTGTACACTGTGCTACATAGCAATGCATTGTTTTCTAGTCGCGTGCAATCAGCAAATCCTCCCCTTAACTAAAGGCTCCCATTCCCGCAGAGCCACCGAGTCTCTGCCCACTTGACGTCAGCAGGTGCTCGCTGTCATTGTCATTTGTCGTTTATCCTTTTTGTGCTAAATGGATTTCGCAATTGTCAATGTTTTGCTTTGGGTTATCTTCGTTTTTGTCTTTATCTCTAATTGTTTGGCCGCTTTTAGCTTGTTATTTACTTGATTTAGCAGCCAGTTTACTCGGCGTTAGTTATCCGCTTTTCCAAAGGGAGGAAGTCGTACTCTAGAATTTTCACCCCACGCTGACATGATTAGCATTAATTGAACATTGATTTCTTTCTTTTTTTTTCTCTTGCAACGTTCATTGATTTTATTTACTGCACAAATGAAGTACTATTTCCTGTTTTGCATTGCAGAACAGAAGATTTTGATTTGCAGATACATCTGCAATCTGTTTGTGTTTAACTGAGCTTAGTGGCTGATTACTCTATTCATTTCAATTAAGGACTTCTATAGCTTAATCTTTTTAAAAAGATGCTAAGTAATCAAGTTTAAGTGTTGCGTAGAAAATAAATGTACATTTATTATAGTGAGTTGCTGGACTTTTTTAAAGTGGGATTTCAGCAGCTCCAAAGATCTTGATATAGCTCTTCCTGTTAGAGATTTGAGACGACGCTAGAAATTGTATGGCTCTGCTTGATAGCCCATTTGCATAGACATATCATCTTTTCCGCCTGTCTGTATGAATAATTATATCTCGATAACCATTAGAGATAAGGACATAACTGAAGATACTCTTTACATCGGAAGAGCTATCTGATAATTTATGATAACTTACCAGTCAACAAACAATTCATCTTAAGAGAATGCTGTATCAAAAACTATGACTATTTCGAGGCTAAGCAAGACTCAAGCCAGTTTCTTCAAATTTCCAGTTGAAAACTCGTTCTTAGACATTCTGTGCTATCACAGAATTAATAGGATGCTGATGTCAGCAACCTCTTTACGGATTTATCGAATTCGGTCAGTCTCGACCTAAATTTTAGCCATATTTTATTTCTACGCTCCCATCCCATCTGATTTCGTTTATCAATTTCATAACTTTATTGTACAGCCAAAAGCTAAGGGCAAGATCTTTGCTGCTTACTTTGATTGATGATTGAGCCATCAATCAAAAGCTGACCACCACCTACATATGGTAGCTAACCTCAATTCAATTCACAAAACTAAACCGCCGCAAACACACACAACCACACAACACACACACATACACACACACACCTTTCGGAGCAAGTTCAAAGGAAGCAAGGTCGCTGAGTTTCAGTTTTCGGTCAGAGCAGCTAACCAACGCATCAAACAAGCCGTCATACCTTCAGTCAGTCACTCAACCAGTTACAGCATCAGTACGTCAGTCAGTCCTTGAGTCAGTCCATCAGTCAGTCAGTACGTCAGTCAGTCAGTCAGTTAGCAAGCAGCCAAACAGCATCTGGCATTTATGGAGGTTCACACGTGTGTCTTCTATAGGTAACCAATGCTGTGTACATCCATCGACTGCCAAGTCAAAAGCTGTCCAGGCACACTGGACTCCTAACGAGTGCTTGCCTTCACCTTTGCACTGTACCGTGGTTTGTGTGCCTGGCAAGAGGCAAACAAAGCTGACGAGCAAACAACAAGTGCGGTAAGCGGCAAGGGGGTGGCATGAAAAACTCCAGTTTGGTTACGTACCGCTGCGTTGGCGAACAAGATACAAATCCCAAAAAATGGTTGCAAAAAACGAAACGAAAAAAGAAGAAAGGAAAAGCTGATTGCGATATATGCACGCGGTTTCCAAACTGACAGATTTTTATATGTCTTTCGGGGCACTGCAATTCTTTATTTTTCCTGTGTGGATCCCTTGAGAGATGACAAGGGTGGCCAGGGGCAGCTGCCACCTACAACGAATGCAACTGTCGAAATTTCCGTTGGGTTTTGGTTTTTGTTTTTTTATTTGTAGTTGTTACTAATACACTGAGCGAAATTAAGTAGAGCATTGCTGTAAGAGAGATGAAGTGGCCTTGTTGTAATGGATATCTATAAAGCGGGGAAAATGTTTTTAAGTTCACAAAATTCTAGTTCGCTGTAAAAGTTTCAGTAACTTGTAACAATTGTTCAGTTCAATTTGCGAAAATGTTTATTTTACTTATCTCTTGTCACTGTAGAAAAACTTTATGCTTTAACTGTTCGCTAGATGGTATCAGAACTGCGCAAGAGGAGGGACCTAGTCTTAGATGGATTGATTGTGTAGATAATGTTGCAGTAGAGCTAAATTATAAAGCAGGCGAAGACCCAGCACGCGTTATACAGCCAACAATGATGATGATGAATATTAAAAATTGCCAGATTTTTGTTGTGAAACTTAATAAAATAAACTTGATCCGCCTGCACATATAAAGATTCCAAATCTTAAAATTGTTTGTTTGAGTCTTAGTCCTAGTCCCCTAGTCTTTTGTTGCCGGCATCTCCTGAACTATACTAGACTTAGACAGAAATAATGTGATTTTTATCAGATATCACACAATCTGACGGTCTCCTTTGCAAGAAAAGAAACTGCTTCCGCATACTTATTTGTCTCTCATTAGGTTCTATCAAGATAGGAGACACCTACTCTTCGCTTGACCGAACGTAGCACAGCGTTCTTGGTCCGCAGCTCTACTCACTTTACACTGCCGGTTTATCCGTTCCAGACGATGAACTTATGGAGGCTCCCTAGAAGGCTCTAATTGTGACATACGCAGACGATATCGCTATTCTCTACAGTTTGTGGACTTGAAGGCCTCCAAAGGTACTTCGACACACTGACTGACTGGTGTAGGGTATGGAATTTAAAGGTCAAATCAGGGAAGACGTCCAACCCGTACTTCACAGTAAAAAGGACGATCAGCCCACCCTTCCAGTTAGAGGGAATGATCCTGGAGCAGCCAAATTAAGTCAAGTACCTTGGCATCACGCTGGATAAGTGACATACTTTTAGGGCACACCTGAAAGCTACTCGCAAAAAGTGCGATAAAAGATGCAGCAACTGCGGTGGCTGCTAAACAGGAAGAGTGCTTTGTCACTTAGCGCAAAGGGCAGTGTACGTTCAGTGAGTCTCCCCGATCCGGCTCTACTAGCTGCAGATTTGAAGTATCGCGGCAAAGTCAAGCTGTCAAAGTATCCAGGTACTGCAAATTGCACCTGCTACATGCGGAGTTGGACCGAACATTGTGACCTTTATCTGCATGCTGTAGAAGAGCAGATAAGCAGGCACAGCAGGAGATAGTGACAGACTCTGGGGTCATAGTAGAGAACTTGCAAGGAGTCTACTTCCCGCTAGGCCACTAAGACGCCTTAGAAAACAAGGATTCGCCAAAACATTTGCTCAGTCGTGACAACCCTCCACCCTATTTATAAATCCTCATGCCACGAAGTTTGGATTTTTTATTGTTATTTCTGTTGTTGTTAAGGTACTAGCTATTTACGGATTCAACACTTATTTTATCTTAAAAAAACATAAAAAATCGGTTCCGAAGAGCTGCTGGATTGTAATCCCAAAAGTTAATAGAGACTTTACCATGATCAAATGTAGACGAACTCTACTCTTTTTGAGTGCTTACTGCTCTCTTTCAGTATAAAACACAAACTAGCACTGTCCCCTACCTTTCGGTTACATGATATGAACAATAACATAACACTTAAGTGGGTGACAAATTTCTCTCAGTGTAGTTGTCGTTAAACGCTTTCAACTTGCCCAATTTTGCAATGCTTCATGCTTTTTTTCCATTACTCCTGTATTTATTTCCATTTATTTTTTTATTTTTGGTGATTTTGTGGGTTACGCCTTGGTAGCCTTACGGCAATTGCAGCGCTTTACACAGAAGTTTGGCTCAACGATCCCGGCATAAAAGGATCCGCCCGTCCGTTTTTTTACCCGCATCTTGCACACACTCTCTCATGTTTGTTTGTTTCTTTCTATAAAATTTGAATGTAAATATGCTTTGTGTGTGTGTGGGTGTGCATCCTGGAATGCGTTTATCCTGTTGCCAGACATAAAGCGCCTGAGCTCAGTGGAATTTGTGTCGATTTTACTGTGTTTATGTCTGGGAATACAAATGAAATTCATTTATTTTGGATTTTTACGTGCTAAACCACCTTATACACAGCGCTGCATTCTCTGCATTCTCCCACTCTCAATCACTCTCTAGCTGAGAGAATTAACGTCATTCAAGCGGTAAATAAGAAAATTTCACTGCTATTGTGCGATATGCATGAAATGCAATCCACCAACTTGACCTGATTGCAAATGCATCAAATGTCAAATGCAGCCAGAGAGAGAGAGAGAGTCCTCTGCGTAAGCAACCAACTTGATGGAGTTCGTAATTATGCTACGAATGCGGGGAGGCTACGGCTGGGACAAAGCAATATGCTGGCGAGGATTTTGAGATGTAAAGGAAGTCATTAAATTGCTGATTGGCAAATAAGTCATAAAGTCAGCTGCGAAATGCGGCAAAAGCAGCAGCGGCAACAACAAAAAACAAGCAGGCATTAAAAAATTCAACAAACGGAAACAGGAACAAGGCGCAGGAATTGTTGTCCCTGGAGGCTAAAGAGGGCGGTTCGTCTGTTGGTTGAATGACTGACTTTATGTCAACTTGGTTCAATGACAGTTCACTGGGTATAAGAGTGTGCGAGTGTGTGCGGCAGGCAACATGTCATTGACAAATGTCAGTTATGTAAAGAATATGTAGCATATTTATCAGCGCACAACACATGTAAAAAAAGAAGACATGAAAACATTGCGCATACGCCAGGTAG
This sequence comes from Chymomyza fuscimana, assembly GCA_949987675.1. Taxonomy (NCBI): domain Eukaryota; kingdom Metazoa; phylum Arthropoda; class Insecta; order Diptera; family Drosophilidae; genus Chymomyza; species Chymomyza fuscimana. Next base: position 6,431,444 of record OX465089.1, read on the forward strand.
GCAACGACAATAAAATTATTTCTTTTGCACGCATACCAATTGAAATATGAGCCGTCTTTAAATTGAATTTTAAAATTATCAGCAATACTTTCCAACAGTTTTCGCAACTCCCTCCCCCCAACCGTGTCTGCCACACCTGTCCTGCACACGACACTCACACTTAGCTGTTAAATTACAGATGCATGTATATGTGTTCTTATATATATATGTGTGTATAAAAAGTTAAAAAACTTTTTGTTGTTTGTTACTTTTAATCAGATGCAAATGAGCGACCAAGCGGTGAAGAGGGGCGTACCAGCTGACAGCCAGCTGGGCCATCAAAGCGCAAGCGGGGAGAGTTGTTTTGTTATGTACTCTGCTGCGGGTGTGGGCAGAGTAAAACTTGAAGACTTTTTAATGATTGTTATTTGTTGGCAAAAGTTGGAAATTATTGAAAATTGAATTTTCATATAATTGTTGTTAGTACACAATACATTAAAGCAAAGTTAGCAACACGAATAAGTTTTTCGTACGTTCTCTCGTACTTTTAGAAAAAAAAAAGTAAGTGTGAGAGTGCATAATTGTAATTTATGCGTAAGTAATTATAAAAAACTGAGCTTAAAGAAAACAAAAAAAATATTACACATGAGCTGAAGACAAAAGACTCTAAAAACACAAAGAAAATTCGATTCTCTTGCGTTGTTGTCTGGCAGTGGAACCTACAAAAAATGTGTATTGGGTTTTTAATCAACTTTACTATCAAAATATAGCATATCATATAAAGTTATTCAAAATACATTATTCTTGAACAAGTGACGTCGAATAGCTCAAATTGTTTTCGAAAAAGCTCAGTTGGGGCAAAAGCCCGCAGACTGAATTCTATTTAATATTATTCTTGCAAATACTTTCGATATAATAGGTAGAAGTGTTATTCCTCTGTAATTGCTGCAAATTGAGCGGTCACCCTTTTTTGGGATGGCTATAAGAGTGCCCAAAAACCAATCCTCAGGCATTTTTTCTTCGGTCCATATGTCTGAAAACAATGGGTGTAGCGGATCGGCGACGTGGCTTGGGCATATTTTTAAAATCTCTGCTTCTATATTGTCGTGATCAGGGCTTTTGTAGTTTATGGGCCATTTTGTGTTGTCTTCTTCATAAGAGTGGAACTGCTGATCAGCCGGACGGCGCAATATCTGAGGAATATGGCGGGCTGGGTAGGACTTTCCATTTGAGCATTCTCAGTAGAATGACTTTTTCGTGCCTCTGCTCGTATTACGCCCGTTTTTCGCGCAGTGCTTGGCTCAATCGTATCAATTAAGTTCGATATCGTTCCCCAGTGGTGAATATTCGGGCGAGCCGACGACGTAGAAGCACGACCTTGTAGTACCCAAGATTTTTCCCTCTTTGGGTTGCTGTAATGAATGCATTTTTCATCACCCGATGAAGAAAACCCTGTATTCTTTGCCGCTGGAGCAGTTGTTCACTGGCGAAAAAACAATGCTCAACGTCTCTTGGCTTCAAATATTAAGGAACCCAAGTTCCTTGGTTTTGTATCATTCCCAACACATACAATCGCTTGGAAATGGCTTGGCGGGTAACTCCTAATGCTGAAACAAGCACCTCATCTAGCAATGCCTCCAATTCAGCGTCTTTGAAGGTTTTGGGCCTTCCTTCACGTGATCGCCAACATCGAAATCATCGTCTTCGAGCGGAAGAAGAAAATCAATACTTCCCGCCAATGACTTGGCACAAAATTAGACATTTTCACACAACCAAAACTATATAATACAAAAATAAATTCACTAATGAGTCAAAGAGGTCTGTCATACTGCTAAAGCCATCTGTTGACAAATAGCGAGAACTTAGTTGCGCACTTAATAAGTTGCAGTCTTTGTTCGATTGCGAATTTAGGAACTGCATACAGACCTTAATCTATGCCAAATTTCCAACTTTTATTTTTAATGGTTTTTCGAAATCACGTTTAAACGTGTAAAAACCTTACATTACACCTAAAAGATAGTTTATTAGCACAACTATTTTAGATGCAATAATAACAAAACAACTTCAATTATCATGTCTACGCAAAAAAGTTCTAATCACGTAAATTTTTTTAAAACAATATATTCTTTACCTTGATACAAAAATACCAGAGATGCCACTATAAAGAATAGTTGGTAGCTAAATATAAAAAAAACTTAACCTTTCAATAATAAAAGGAAAAGTTGAACAGAAATAATGTTTCGTCGACTATTACACATATCAATCAAAAATAAGACTAGAAATAAATCTAAATTAAAATATATATATTTTTTTTTTTACTGCAGTAGGCGGCAGTTTCCATCAACACCAACAGAAGCATGCCACAAGAGGCAGCCATTGTCACGAAAAATGCGGTTAATAAAATAAAAAAATAATAAATTAATAAAAACTCATAATAATAAATATAATATATGCAACTGTCTGCCAGGTTGTTGATATTTACATTATATGGTGCTTAAACGATATGAGAATTATAAGCACAATTGCAGAAAAGTCAACTGGTAAACAAAGTGAAACCGAATGAATAATGTCAGTGGGGTATCTTGCTGTAGTATAATAAAATTTTCCACATTACTGTACGAGTAAGGGAATGGCTTTTAAGTTGTCGCAGCTTGTAAGTTCAGACACCTGGTCGATTTTGATGTTCCAGCAAAGAAAATACCAAAATTCCACCTGTCTTCGATGGCAAATACGCCGTAAACAATTTTAATGTGTTTTTGATGCGAACAGACTCAAAAACGCAGCGAGTGTGTGACAAAATATAAAAAATGTTTTTAAAGAAATCGGAAAATAAAAAATATTACTTTTGATTGCGCTCAAAAAGTGATCAAATCCAAATATAAAATCAAGTAACTGAAATTCAATGATCTTTAATAATCAAAAAAGGTTTTCGGACATACAGTGAATGGCTTTAAAAATGTAAGTTGCCTTACTATTTGGCTTGTAAGTTGTCATACATCTATTTTGATTTTTTTCCATTGCTATGTTTTTTATATGACTGTTTTGTGTCTTGTGTATTTTGTTTTACTTATAAGCAACAGCCTACCCAACGATAAATAAATAGACAAGTTGATCTATGTCTATATTTTAAAACTTTGCTTACGCGACAAAAGTGAACAATATTCCACCAACATAAATTGCGCCAAAGAACTGACCCCTGCCTGTGAATATTTAAACCAATTTAATTGAACAATCAGCACTATGTCTCTCATTTTACTTTGAACTAATTGAAATTAAATGTTATGCCATTCAATATGATAAATAATTCTCTTTTTTTACTATTTTACCCTTTACAATTGAATACAGGCGGCTCGGGTTTAAGCCTTTTATTCCCTAAACCCTTATTTTTTTAACCGTATACACGCCCCAAACCCACGCAGGCAACTGTCACATTTGTCTAGGCCAAAAGGCGACAATCGGATACAAGGGCAGCAGACGCGACAGATTCTCTATATAAGCAGACTAACAGATATGCAGACAGACAGCCTACAGACCCATAGACGGCCAGCCGTTCCAACGACTATATCATTTGAGTCCTTTTCAATTATATGTCGCACTAATTACACGCTTTAAGCCGGCGGGCCCCAGGACGTCGTAATTAAATTCAAACGAAGCCAGCAACAACAACAACTACGCTGGGACTACATTGTAAATTTCTATTAAGAGAAATTCCCTAAGCTGATTTTGATGTCTGGATGTCTATCAAATGGACCTAGCAAAACAAAAAAAAGAGAGAACAACCGCAGGCATAGTAACCAAAAATAAAGCAAACGTGGGGATAAACAGGAATACCTGACATAGCTGGTAACCGAAACAAAGTTACCCTTTCAATTAAAACTTTGATGTATGCCAAGTACTAATGAGGCGTCAGATATGTGTGTCATAAAACTTGAGACTTATTCAGCTTGTGGTCTTAAGGTGGCAAGATATTGTCGCGAAGTATTCTTCAGGAACTGTCAACAAGTAAAATGTTTACGAAAGAAGAGTAAGGGGTTGATACAATTTGAAGGTTTTAAATATTTTTAGGAGTTTTATTTACATTTAGAAAAAACTAAAATTTTATTTTCATTTAAACGAAATTTTGATGTACTGTTGTAATGCTGATACGAGTAGGTTCAAATTTGCTAACGGGGTACCGCCTCCTGCTTGCTTTGCTCCAGAACCGATTTTCAGTATGGCTTTTCTTTTGTCGTTTTTCGGATGATGTGGATGCCTTATAAAAGCGAAATGTATGAATGCCATAATTGCTTAGAAAGCTAAATTTTTGGTTTGTAGCGTTTTTATAATGTTAATTAGTTTTTTAACTGAGAATCGGTTGCAATATTTGCAACTTTTATAAAATAATCGTACAACATCGTTTTGAAATCAGACGGACCAGTTTCAAAATTTGATTCCCAATGAAACAAAATTTTGTTTGTGAATTCACTTAGGAATAGGAAAGGAAATCCGAAACAAGACAAATGGACTCTTTGCCTTATTCTGTATAGGAAATACTTTAGTGCTAAAAAAAATATGAACTATATAACGATATCGACTTCTTTTAGTGGTTTAACAAAAAGTTCTTAAAGTGATTTCGAGAAGTCTTAAATCAGTAATCGAAACTGGGCTGACTAAGAATAGGGTTACCATGTGTCCGCTTTTCCTTCTGGTGTTCGCTCGTCCGCTTTTTTGCAGAAATTTTCTCTTTTTTCGTTCGATTAGACCGATCATATTTTGTCATACATATTTTCATATCTTTTATAAAGTATCTAAGCATATTTTCCACAAAAGTGGATCAGAGTACAAAACAAACAATTTTTTGAAGGTTTAAAATCATATTTTCTGTCCCAAGAGAGCCCCCCTAAAATCATAAAAAATTTCTTTGTGAGCGATTTTTCTGAATGTTTTTTAAATTTTCGTCCTCTCTTTTATATGTCAATTTTCCATGACAAACTGTTAGCGTAAGAAAAAGCATCTAACAGCATTTTGAAAACTTTGGAGGTGATTGATTCTGTTCTCAAGTCTTTGCAGATTCGAACACAAATTTTTGCCTTTAAAAATTAAAAGTATTCTCTCGAAAACCCGAAGTGGAGGCCAAGATACTGAATGTGATCATTTTGAAAAACAAGATTTCAACGTTTATGATCACCACTTCAAGAATTTCGCGTGTTTCAACGGCTTAATTTCAAGCAAGGAGATCAAAATTAATGTCGTCTCTCGAGAAAACTGTTTTGTATTTAAAGGCCCATACGCAGTTCGAAAAATTTCGCACGGAATGACAATGACTGGAATATCCCAGTTGGGATTTTTTTTTATATGAAGTTTTATCATTCCGTGCGAAAATTTTCGAACTGCGTATAGGTCTTAACGACAAAAAATTACTCTGTACTTTTCGATCAAATCATGAATTTGAAAAAGTTTTTGAGCTCTAAAAAAGAGGATTTTGGAGCAACGATAAAATCTGTTCGTTCTTCGCTACAATTAAAAATGTAGCATCGTATGGTGAAATATTCAAAATTGACAAATTTTTCTTCGCTATTTCCGCTTCAAATGGAACAGCTGAGCGCATTTTTTCGCGCATAGAATCTCAATAGACTGATGAGCTGAATCGATTGTCCGTACCGACCGTGCGTGACATAATTACGGTCCAGTTTAATTTCAAAGATTTCGAATGAAAAAAGTTCAAGAGATATAGCGTCCAGAAAATCAATATTTGTTGAAAAAAATTGGGGATCCTGACAAATATGTCACACACTAGTAACTTATTTATTGTTTGTGGAATGTCCGCTTTTTTCACTCGGACCATCTGGAAACCCTAACTAAGAATCCAGCCTTTACTCTAATGGAGATATTGATATAAATCCCCTTTCGGCATTAGCCTAAATTGTTTTCATGCCGCATTTTAATGAGGTGTGAATTGTTATTGCAATAAATATTATATATTAACTTATTTTCAATGTTGGCTGTTATGCAAGTTAATGGACTCTTACTTTTGTAGAGCATAAAAAACAAATTTTTAACGGCACATGGAATTCGGTATAATGTACTATAAATCGGTAAGGACTACAATTTGGCAAGCCTTTAATGCGCGAAAAAAGGATTAAGAGCGGACACATACAACCGAGAGAGTGTGTGATAATGGGAGGTTGTGGGGAGCAGGAACATATGTACAGCTTGTATGCAAATGTTGTTGTCAGCAGTGGCACAGTCAAAGGGGGGTTGAGGAGGGCACGGACAACGTTGTGTAGTGAGCTGTAAGGCGCGAGCATACATTTACATATATTTAAATTTGCATTTCCACACACTCAAAAACACACACACACACACTCAACCACACGCGCACACACACTAACCAATGCAGTGGAAAACACACGTATTCCAATTTACACGCGCACTGACAACGTTTGAGGAGGTGATGGAGGTTGTTCCTGGCAGTGGGTGTCGGGTGTGGAATGCGAGGGGTTGCTTTGTTGGCGACGCTGACAAACATCATTAAACTGCAAACAGTTGCCTTTTAAAATCAGTCAGAGAACTGTTCCGACTGACAGTCTTAAATTTGATTTGTCGTCCTGCTCCTCCTGCTTGTTGCTGTTGTTGTTTTTGCTGCTACTGCAAAATATAAGAAACGCACGCAAATTGATTTGCGCATTGGGATGTACTACCTACATACATATATGTTCATATATATATACATATATATATATAATGTATCTGTATGTTGTGCTTGCAGATGAGCTTCATCGGAAAGTAAGCAAAGGACACACTTTGCCTGTTGATGACGCGTGCAACTGACAGCCCGCAAAGTAACACACATACAATCACTCATACCAGCAGGAACTCACCGCTCACGCACAGTGGCTACACTGAAAAAAATAATCAAGCAGTATAAAAACTTGGCTTAATTTTCATAAATATTAGCAATACATATAAAAAAACCTTACAACACAAATTGTAAAAAATTCACTTAGATTAGAACTAATATTGGTACTTTGTGGAGCCAGTTGAAACATGGAAGGGAAATCATCATCATCATTAATTCCTTTATATCCCACTGCAGCATAGGGCCTCAAAGGAAAATACGAATATTTATTTATTTATTAAATTAAGATGTTCTCAACAATTGAATTATTCTGAAAGAAACTACTTTATGTACTCGCAGCGAAGGCCTTTTAAACGGAAAGTTAATTTACTTCTTTTAATTTTCACTTTTATGGACGCTCTCTCTATTCGAAGGCAAAATAATAATAATAAATTTTTGAATTACGCAATTTTCTTCCCATTTAACTCAGTAGTTTTTTTCATTAAAATTCGCGCATACAGCCATAGCTCAATCGCTAACCGAGGTTATGTTAAGCATTTTGGTATAAAGAACTTCGGTTATGCCACGCCTTCTTCTGTCCCTTACTTACATTGCACAAATCTATAGGTACAGGGTATTAAAATTGTTTTTTAATAGTTAATTATATTTGGTGCGCTTCCTAATCCAGCGAAGAATTTTGCACTTCTGTCAATTTTTTTCAGTGTACTGAGCTTAGCTTAGCCAAACAAACATCACACACACACACTCAAACATGAGAGTGTATCTGTATGTGCTTGTGTTGGAGTCGCTTAAGTGGCTCTTCCCCTCCCCCACTACATCGCACTCCATCCCTCCACCCCCTGCTGGAGCATGCCATTTCATTTCTTTTGCAAATTGATGTGATGTGCACATGATATGCGCCAGCACCGTTAAGTATGCTATGCCATGTCCTTTATTCTTTCCTCTTTTTTTTGATTTACTTTCTTTTGCTTTTTGTTGTTGTTTGCATTGATTTTTGTTGGCAACTTTTTGGTTTGTGGCTGGAAGGGGTGATATGTGGATTGTTTGTTATGTTGAACCGTGTTTTATGGAGCTCATTGTGGGTTACACTAATTACACATATTCAATTGGATTTGCAGCAGTTGAATAGGCAATGGAATGGTTTAGTAGCTTCTTGAGAATTCCAACAGAAGAATTTTCAAGTAAGTGTGTACATTTTATTTAATTAAATGAGAATGGCTTTAAGGCTGCGATAAAATAAAAAATGAAGGCAATTTACATTGTAAAAAAAGAAGAGAGGACAACTTGCTTACTGGAGCTTAAACCAAAAGCATGACTACATTTGATCCAAAAAGATGTAGTAAAAATTTGCAGCTTAATCTTTCATTATTGGTAACGTTAGCTTACATTTCGTTTTCAGAGAAAACTGCAAGATTTTTGTGGACTTGGGTGTCTTTGGAAAGCAGCCATAATACTTATTAGAAATAGAACAACTTCTTTCACTTCATTCGAAACACTTTGGATGCAAATGTCGAAATAATTTCGGCTTGTAATTTATTAAAAAATTCTTGAAATCAAAAAAACAAAATGTAGACTTAATATGTGTGCCAAACTAGGCAATAGAAGATCTTATAGCATTTTGCGATTTTTTTTTAAATCACTTTGAATTTTCTGTTAAGGGGAGGTTCTTTCAAATTTGGCCAAAAAGAAGGCAAAGTTTGGGAATTATTTGTGACATGATAAAAAGACATACAAACTTCCTGTTTTGATTGTTAAATGCAATTTTTATTTCACAATTAGTGCAAATTTTTTTCTCGATGTAATTCAAAATGGCTGCTGAAAAATGGCGGCTCTTGTCTGCCTCTGCCCGCATAATATCGTCCCGGCATTTCAGTTCTCCAGTCTCTTGGAGTGAACTGAAATGAAAAATGTTTTTTGTTTATTGAAGTTAATGAAACTCTCTATGCTTTAACTAAAGTGCAAAAAAAAAATTGTTTTTTTCCACTTTTTTTTGTGATTTGACCTTGCTTTAAAATAACAATTTAAAACTTTTTCATGTATATCAATAATATAAGGCATACAAAAAATTATATCCTTTCAAATATGGTTTAAATGAAGGGAATCGAAACAATAGATCAAGAGCTATGCTTGAAATACGGATGAAAGACATGGTTCCGAGAAAAACGCGTTTAAAGTTTTTAGAACGTCCTTCAGTGCGAGTGACTTAGGTGCGTTCAAGACGCTATATTTCTATAAATATCGATCGCATCGAAAAATCCTTTCATACACATTTTCTACAAATATGTAGCTTTCATTTTTTGTAAAAAAAAAAAGTCGATTTTCTCGATTAAACCTCCACTTAAGGTAACTTTGCTCTGAATTTGAGTAAAGGAAGTCACCAGATCAGCTTTTTCTCAAGCAGCTACAATGTGAGGCTGATAGTCAATCAGAAGCGCTGTGCAAAGAAACCTACAGGAACGGTCCCAATAAGAAGACTGTAAATAAGATGCTTCAACATTCTCCCAAAAAGCGTATTTTTTTTTTTACTAAATCGCAAAGTTTTCAATATTTTTCAAGACAAATAATTTATTTACAAAAAGTTTATTTCTGTTTATTTGGAAATATCTTGAGATATAATAAGTACCTCTGCTGGGTACCTGATCACTCTGGGATACCTGGAAACGAAGGAGCGGACGAGTGTGCTAGAAAAGGATCAGCGTTACCTATGGCCTCATCTGTTACGGATATAGCAAGACCGCTGCAAGATGTAGTTTCAGAGATCACGAAGATTGTCAGATCCGAGCCAGAACAACAATGGGACACCGTGTCAGGCTGTCACATCTCCCGAGCACCCTGGCTAAGATACAACCCAAAGCGAACTTCCGAACTCATGCGATTGCACAAGAGCAGGACTGGAGGGTGATGGGGGTCGTAATGGGGCACTGCGCCATAGGCCTTCTGGCTGAGAGTATGCATGTCCCCCACAACGATTTCTGTCGCAGCTGCGGGGATGAGGAGGAGATAAAAAAGATCCAAGACCTGCTGTGTGACTGCCCTGCAGCATCTGGGAAAGCCCTTCTTCGAAGACCTGGCAGTCTGGCAAATCTGCCCATAGCGGACCTGGCTCTTTTTATCGAATCCTCGAAATGGTTCAGCAAACAGGATGATGAGGCAACGCACAGAACTTTTCACAGTGATCATTCGAATTTTTAAAAAAATTAATAAAAAAAAAAAGGTTTTTTTAAATCAAAATCTTATCTATCATTGAAAAAAAAATAGTAAAGATATCTTTATTCAGCCGTGCTCCGGAAAACGAAAAAAGCCAAACCGAACAATTTTATTCGGATTCGTTTTTCGTGCATTCTCTTTTTTGGATTGAGTCAGAAGAAAAGTAATTCCAAATAATTGTCAGTAAATATCTAATTTGAAGTTGGCATTAATATAATCTAAGAATATCAAAGAATATTTAAAAAATTATTTCAGTATAAGATGCGTAGTTTTTTAAGCCTATTTTGCCGATTCGTTTTAATTCCTCTTGCAACAAAACGTTTCAAACAACAAACGGTTTCAAACCACATGAAAAAATCGGTTTGGTGAAATTGGGAGCAATTTGTTTCAAAACGAATCCGAATAAAATGTTCGGATTCGTTTACCGTAGCACGGCCGATTATTATAAGCGAATCGCTTATTTTGGCCGAAATGTATTTTTTTAAAAGCATTAAATTGCAATTTTTTTTTTTTTTTGAGAAATTTATCTTTTTTCACAGCACAAGATAAACTTGACAATAATATTAATATACTATATAAATGCGATAGGACACCAAGGTCATCTGCGGAATAATTCTCTGGCATATTTCATTTCGCTTAATAATATTTCCTGAAGCTGACTGATCACAGATACATTTACACGAATTCAAAAGCTTACATAAAGACTATCAATGGCAACTTTTATATTGGATTTATAAACTGTTAACTTTTAATTTTAATTAGTTTGCTGAGTATATATTTTTTTCGCTCCACAAAAGCCGTAACAGATACATTTGTATCTCGTAGTTGCCTCGTTTGTGCGCGCTGCTGTCAATTAGTTTGACATATTAATGCAAATAAACATTTTGCGCTGTAGATAGATCCGGTTGCCTTCGGGTTCGATTTGCGTGTGGGAGCGTTAATTGGGCTAATTAAATGAGATTTTGCATGAATAACTGCCGGGCTTTATACACGGATATGCTGTGATTGAGTAGAAGCCGTGTATTTTGGCCTTAACTTGGACCAACTGCAGCCATCTTTCAATTAACCCGTAAAAATGATGTACGACGTTGCGCAGTCTTGTTGCAAAAAACGAAACTAAATTCAGAAATTTCATCTCGAAAATTGCCAAAAAATACTTTCTTTTTCTTGCCAATGATAAAGTAAAAGTGCTGCCAGGGATACAGCAAAGTGCCATCATCGCTGACAATGAAATATCTCAAAAATGCAGCACTGAAAAGTGCACTCCCGCAGAGCTGCGTCGAGTGTACCCAACTGAGCCAGTTATCCAAAGAGTTTTTTCTACATTTATTTTTTTTTCTATTATTTTTTTAAATATCTTTTTTTGGCATTGTCTGTGCGCCGGCTGCAGAGATGAAAAATGTATATAGATATTAATGCCATTCACAATTTAGTTGCAACAGCATCTTCTTTAAGAAATTGCTTCAGCTCTCTCTATCTTTGTCACCAGTTTGGGGCAGGGTTAGTTTGGGGAGCGGTGTAGCTGTAGTAGTACATAATGGCTATGTAGCGATTTATTAGAGCTGCTTGGCCATAAGCTGCTGCTCCAGCCAAGGTTTAGCCTTGGATACCAAATGTATCTGCTGCTCTCTATTTCATTTTTTGCTCAGCATCTTGCAGTTTTCTCTTTCGTTTTCTTATAGGCAGCTTTTGTGCTTTAAAAATTATACAGTGAATATAAGATTTCGGTCATATTTTTTCTTTTTTTTAATATATCTTTCTTTTTGGCTTAAATTCTTGGTGAGAGTTTATTGAAATATATTTTTGCCATAAAACTTTTTTTTGTGTAAGTTTTGGAACAAAAATTTTGCCATAGAAAATTTTTAATAAATTGTGTTTTAAAAGCTTAATTTTTGGGCTATATTTCGCAGGAGATAAAGGAAATAGTAGGTTATTGTTGCAATATTTAAAGAGTTGTTTGGAAATTTAAGGGGAGTGTCACAAAAAAAAAGAATTTTAAATTACCAATTTCGTACTAATTTTTTTAATACCTTTTTTCTCTTTTTTTTGTGAGAGAAGGCTATGAAATGGGTAATAAAATAAGTTTTCTGAACACTTCCTTTCATTTCTCGCTGAACACTCTCATTTATTTTTGCCTATCAAATTAAGATAATTGAAGCCAGTAAAAGTCAAAAGTACAGAAATCCTTTTATATAAGTTTAGTTCAAGTTTGAGCCATTATTTATAATTATTTTTGGTATCTACATTTAATTCAATTAAATTTATTGGTTTACCTATACAGAAAATTCGTTTCACCGAAATTTGTTGTATGAGTACGCTACAGGGAAGCTCGACTGCAAATATATTATATATTTACTTATTTAAAGAGTTATTCGGGGGTGCCACAGAAATCGTTAACGCTTTTGGCAACGGTTTGAAACCAAATCGTTAAAAGGTGCCACACAAATCTTAAAGATTTCATTTTTCGAACAATTAATTTCGAATGTTTACGCTTTTGCAAGAATGGCAGCAAAGGGTTGCTACCTTGCAAAAATTATTTTGGAACATTTAGAAACTCATTTAAATAAATGTTTATTAACAGTGATCCAATAAAGTTTATTCTTTATTACATTAAGCGATAATTTTCAGCATGTTTTGCATCATTTTAATTTCCATTTGTACAAAATAAATTTAAATAAAGTTTGAATATTTGTACCGCCCAATACAAGAGTTTGTATGGCAACCCTACGGGTCAACAGCTGTCCTCAGCGTAGTGAATGGCAAATTTCGTTTGTTTACATTTGCAAATTTGCACGAAAATAGTAAATAATTTTTAAAATGCCACTTGCGGGATTTCTAGCCATTGATGCCTTAAAAAAAACACATATGGACGAAGAAAAGGTGGAGCGAAGGTGTCGAAGAACCTCTAGATAGCTTCAAGGCTGTCATACAGTCCAGCAAAGAAACACACACACGCAAATGCTAGTGAAAATTGTAATGCTAATTGTGTCCTTGCAGTAGATGGATTTAGTATTTTCGATGCACTCGCTAATTATTTAAAACGACGTTTTTATTTATTGAATATATTACTTCATTTATTAAAATCATTTGCTGTTGTGGCTTTTTTCTCCTTAGGTTGCGCTACTGATATTTTAATTTTAAACCTAAACTGCTAAATTATTGACATTCACAACCTTGCCTAAAAACATCTATTAATATGCTTAAATAATCACTTCGAATTATTATTATTTAGAACAGCAACTAGGTGGCAACTCCTTGCCACGAAAAGATTTTGCACGTTGACACAGAATGGCAAATGTACCAAGGATTTTAATAAAGATTTCGCAAAAATGAAAATCATGAATTAAAACATTAAATTTGTCAAAACACAAAGATAAAGAAAACACAGAAATTAAATACACTTTCCAAATAAGTAATACTTTCATTGAATAAATTAGTTTTTATTGGTGAATTTAATCAAATCTCAAGCAATTTTGTCGAAGATTTTGAAACCGTTGCGAATCATGTCTGTGGCACCAAGAATCGGAATGTCAACGAAATTGCAACGAAATGGTTTTCTGTGGCACCCCCGATTATAAGCTTAGCATAGTAATAAATTAAATTAAATCATATATTCAAATCAAATTATTATTTTGTCCTCGCATAAACTTTTTAAACACTGGGCAGTCTCTCAAATACATAAAACGCGCGGATAGGGCACAAAACTCTGCCGCAGCGCAGTCGGCACACACGCAGTGTAAGTGTGACACTTTTCTCTCTAGTTTATGCTTTATGGTCGATCTTGCGCTCTTGTGCGCTCTTGCTTACTGGGCTGCTTACTCACAAAAAAAAAATATTTGTTTGTATGAGTTTTGCCCACCACTGCTTTGTGGTGCTCGTCAGCGAAACTTCTTCCATTTTATTCTACTTGCTCTCTCAGTATCTATTACATATGTGCCTATGTGCTCTCTCTTTATGCTCTTTAATGTTATTGCTGTGGCCTCACCCAAAAACCAAGTATAATGATGGCGTAGGTAAAAGTCGGGCGCGGACGACTTACGGATACCCTGTACCACTCTATAGCAATCAAATCTGGTATATTGCTTAAGAACTCCAAAATATATTTGTTTATCAAATTTTGTTACGATATTTTCATAAACAAACAAAAAACTGACGAATTTTTCACCAAAAACGTTTTTTTGACAGATCGATACTATGGGATATTTCGATCAAAGTTGGTACAGTGCTTGTGAACTATAAAAAACTTACGAACGCAAAATTTTTGTTCGTGGTCCTCTGAACCACCCCTTTGGGAGCTATATAATATATCTCCGATATCAAAAAAATAAAATAAGCTTGTATCCTACGGAATAATATGGGCTCTAATCTGAATGTTTGGTTGCTCTAGCTCTTAGCATCGCTGAGATCTAGGCGTTCATATGGACGGACAGACGGACAGGCAGACAGACAGACGGGCAGACGGACATGGGCATATTGACTTCTCTAGTCACCCTGATTATACTTTAAGTAACGTTGGGGGGTTTCCGACGTTTCCTTCTATATGTTACATACATTTTCGGCTTCAACAAACTTAATATAGCTATTGTACCATAAGGTAAATGATCTAAAAAGTCCTTAAAAATAAGTCAATTATGTACAATTAGTGCTTAGATTGTTAGTATTCTGTTTATCTTTATCATATAAGTATTATATCAAATCCAATTATTTTCTTCCAAAAAAACTGTTTAACTGCTTTAATTTCCCAAATCTACTCATGTTCTGAGGTTGTTCTTCTACATAGAATAATTTTTTTTGTGTATTTTGCGATTCTGTCCGAAAGAAGGTCTTTGAAGTATCATGCATATGTTTTTATAACTTTTTGTTTGATATTAAGCCTAAACTGATATGAAATTCTTCTACTATTAAATTGTGTTCCCCTTTCGAGGATTGGAATATGCGAGAACACAGATTTATATTAAATTCCGAAATTCCTTCACGCTATGAATGCTGGGGAGTTAGCAATACCGCTTCATTGATCATATTCAAAATATCGTACCTAAAAGAAACTTAGATATTTTCGTGAAACTTGTTTCTCAGGACCCTCACGCTGAATCAACCACCTCTAAGCAATTTGTACAGCTTTCTAAAGCTTAGTCCGCAAATTGATTGCATAATCGAAATACATATTTAATATGCCTATATCTAACAACAACTCAGCCGTATCTTGAAGCTTCGAATATTTGTGTGAAAAAATCCCAACAGATGTTAAATATTTTATAACTTTCCCCCGCAACGCTTCTGCCATGCTTAACAAGTTGGCATAATTAAGCCATGAGAGTCTCGTTACTAAACCAGAGCTGGCTGCCTCATTAAAGAGCTGTTGTTCCTGGGTCTCGGGCTGCCACACCTTCCACAAAAAAGGCCAAATGCTGCACCACCAACAACTTGAACTTTTGTTTTTTTTTTTCATGATTTTTTTGTTGTTGTTCGTTTTATTTATGAAACAAGAACAACTTGATGGCAACTTCAAAAACAATAAAACAACATTTGCAGCTTGTTTTTTTCTGCTCTGTTCCCGAGCCCCCTGCCCCAGTGTTCTTACCTGTCCGAGCACTTTGCTTTTGTCTGCTTGTATTGCACGGCCGTGGGGCATTTAATTCCTTTGGAAAAGTTTCCTTTCACTTGTCAACGAAAGAAAAAGGAAATGTCTGCTTGTTGTGGACGCACATCAAACGGCAAACGGAGAGTTTTGGGTGACATGTTGTCCGCCATTCAAGCGACCAATTTTTGAAGGCCCCTCAGGGAGTGCATGCAATCTGGAAAGTTTTTGTCCAGTGCACAGTTAGCATTGTTAAGTCGTTTACAATTACATTTATTTTATACTCAATATTAAATTTCAAATTTATGTGTATGTATTTTTGATTTGTTGTTTTTTCTTTCTGCTGGCTTCAATGGACCGTTGTAGCTGCCCGCAGCTAAGCGTTACAACAACAATTTGAAATAATGATCATCCGCTTCGGTGTGCCCATAATTTTTATTGTTTATGTCCTAGCTACTAACTCTAGAGCTTACCCGGCTTCTTGCTATACACCTGGCTGTGTTTTGTTTTCTACAAAAGTTTATAAAATTTTTTTGCACTACATAAAACTTTATCTGCCGCGAAGTATGCAACAGCGGCCCACAACAGCAACAACAACAACAACAAGTTTTGATTAACTTTTGTGCGCGCTGAGGCAGCTTTTGCTCATTTCCTGGCAGACACCCCAAACCCCTAGAAATCCGGATAACAACACTCTAAAGCGCTGCTCCAACAAATATCCCTCGAGTTATGACGCTTAATTATATCAGCGCAGCCGGCGCACGTGCGTTTTAAGCTCTGCTGACGCTGGCGCAGACACTGGTAACGTCTGCCAAGCTGATTTATCTTCGCGGCGCCCAACGTGGGGCGCACACATACCCTCGAGTCTGGCCGAGTCATGAAAAAATACTGCCACGTACTATATGCACATAATGAGCTGTCGAGTTTTTCTCAGACTCACTGTTTCAATTTTGTTGCTTTTTTTTTTGGCCCATTCTTTGCTTTTTTGTTAATGTTTTAACTGTAAACTAGCTCGAGGCGTTGCGTTCTGGTCAACTTCAGCTCATCATAGTTAGAGGAGGGTTTGGCTTTTCGTTGGGATTGGGAAACTTGTAAGTTTTGCAGGGTTGCTTAGTGTGGGTTTGGTTTTTGTCTTTGTAGCCGCTGGCTGCATTCGGCAACAGGGAACATGCTGCTTATTTGTAGTACATTTCCAGCTTTGAAGGTATTATTCTTGTTTATAGATACACACGCACACATGTATACACTTCTATAGCTGTGTTTTTGTTTTTGGCATTAATCTTTAGTGCCTTTGCTTTGATTTTGTATCTGTGCGGATTGCTTTGAAAGAGCATAATAAATTTAGTTCTCTGTGGTTATTTGCTTGCAATGAAATTCTAGGGTTGCGTTTGCAATAAGTACAAGAATAATGTGTGTTTCAAATCGAATTGAAGGTTGTTCAGAGGTCAAACTATTGCCATAAATTTCTACACATACTTATGGGGCCAGGGGATTATTTACTGTTAGTTGCTCTAAACAGGATTCTTTCCAGGCTCTGTTGAAAGATCTTAAAGGTTGCTAACTTTTTAAATTTTGTTGGAAAAAAATTTAGTATGCAATGTTTTTAACGATTATTTGAAGTAGTCAATTTTAATCGATATTAGTGGTATTAATTAATCATAATCTATAAGAATGAAAAAGATGCAATAATTAATATTATTTTTTTGATAATAAAAATTTTTCATTTTTACAAAAATTCTAAAAAATCCTAAAATTAAAAACAACATTTATATCTAAACTTTATTTTCTTGTTTTTTTGCAGGTAAGATTTCGCTGATTTCGGACTATATGTTGTCCAGTAATACAATTTTTGGAACAATTAACGACTTCCTAGTCGGATTGGTAGGTTAACTTATTGTAACCATGAGAAACATATTCCAGAATAATTTGAACAAAGTATAACCTTTATTTAAAGGTTTGCTTAAACGTAGCAAATTAAGTCAAAATACGTAATGAAGGCCACGTAGATGGCTTTCTATACCTTTAATAGTAGATTCATGATCCAAAAAAACGCACTTAAGGGGACGATATGTGCTCTAACAACAATTGTGCTTCAAGAGATCTCAATAGCTCTGGATCAACTTTTTCTCTTGACCTCAAAGCCAGACTAGTTGGATAGTTTTCTTTACTCTTAGTGGCGAATTTTAAAATATTTTTGGAGTTACTTAAACCAATATAAAGTTCTCCACAAATTCTGAAATATTAAATAGTTTCATAATTTTATAAGTCTGTAAATTTCACATAAATCCTTTCTCAGCCTTAAGGAACTATGAAAATCAGGCGCGGATGCAGGAACTGGGCTTTGGGGGTTTTTCACTTCGTAGTGTAAGCTATACATATATCAGAGCTCACAAAAGGCTGTCAACCCATTTATCCAACATTTGGCCGGGGGTCCGTACCCGAAAACCCCAAGGATGCGCCACTGATGAAAATAAATTTTTTTTTGTGTAGTTGTATTATAACATAAACAAAAAAACCCATAAAGAATCGTTTTCGAGGTCTGATGTCCGACAATAATTTGTAGGTACATGTTTTTGGGGTCGCTGAATCCGAATTCAAGGTCAAAAAGACCCCAGCAAGTGAACCTTGATAGATAGCCTTCGAAATAGCTGGTTTTTAGGATAGAACCAAAGTCTCTTGGCCCAATTTAGATAGCGAATTCGTATTCAAGACATCGAAATAGATAAGAAAACCTATGCCTCGACCGCAGATCAAGACACATATGAAGCATTTTTTTTTTTGTTTTTTTTTTTTGAGGTGGAGCAAATTTCCTTTCGCATCCACTAACAGCGTGCCGAAAGTGGAAGCCCGACTTGCATGAGCTAAGTCTCCACCCCTTCTTTAGGACCTACTCTACCCCGGAACAGCGGTAAACAATACTTCAAGGTAGGGTCCCTACATGTCGTTTCTCCACAGTTGTTCATAGCCATCGTTCAGACCTCTCTTTTTTCTTATGCTTTTCTTTTTAAAGCCCGCATGTAGGCTTTTGGTATTCGACATGCTACGCGACTCGGGAAAGGCGGGTATGTAAAGCCCGTGACTCGTGCCAAGGGGTCCATGGCATAACGTGCACAAAAAAATAAAATTGTATTTATACAAAGCTTTTCTCGGCTATTTATACACACTAGGGGGCTCCGCCCCTGCGTCCTTCCCACGTCAGCCCCCGGTCTTCTTTTTTTAATTCAGATTCTCCAGACTATTGTATAACCTGTACAATTCTTTATTTACATAATGTTCATCCCATGGCCATGCTACAGTCGGTGCTGACCGATGGTTAATGACTTAGCTAAAAAAATCAGTGTGGTACCGATTGTATTTGTATGCGTGAATGTGTCGAGGTGAAACTTACATTGTGCACACCGCATGAGGTGTAGCTATCACATAGTGTAAGTTTCACATCGATATGTTCACGCATACCAACACAATCGGTACCACACTGATTTTTTTGTTGACTTATTTATATATAGAGATTAACTCAATATAGTCGGCTGGAAACTTTTTATACCGTCTTCCTCATGGCTTGTACGAGTATAATATTTCACAATTACTTTTGGTATGCGGCACTCGTCTAGAGAGACAGATACTCACTGGCGCATTCTAGGGATATCGAGATGCTTCAGTTAATTCGTGTGTATTTTATTTCCTACAACTACGCAAAAATTATAAAATTCCGAAAATTCTTTAGCCAAGCAAACATAAGTTAAGCTACAACATCCTAGTATTTCATTTCAACAGTTAATCTCCTGTACTCGAAGCAAACTACACTTTAAAAAATGTTCCCTCATAAAAGTTGTAAACTTTTCTTAAATATGTACGACCATGCTTGATTCACCAATGATTTACCAACTCCAAGTGGAACCCTTTTTAACTTCAAGCATGCTCAACTCTTTGAATTCCTTACAAGTTTATCTTAAAGCCCAATAAAATGCTAGGACTTTTCACAGTTTAACCCAAGTCAACCACAACGGGAGTAGCTCCCAAGAAACAACAACAACAAGAACAACAGCTGAGAGCAAGCAAGCAACCCTGCTTGCCTTTATAGGCCCAGGGAACGACACCAAATTTCGAACAATTAAAGCACACAAATGTGCAATTTGAACAATTACTTAAACTTCCGTTCGTCATAAAGAGCATACTTGAAGGCAGCCCCATTCCCCAAAGCCACCCTTAACTCAGTACAGCCCAACACCCGCACCCACACCCACACCCAGCTTTAATCCTTTTTACATTTAAATAAGGCAGCCAGAGCAGCGCCTGGGCAACAAACCAGCTAGACCCAAACGAAGTGGTATATAAAATTATATACCAACCGCACTAAATGCGCAAAAATTTGCATAATGTTCCGGGAGCTGAAACTACTTACGGAGAAGAAAAAAAATATATACTTATATAAAAAATAATATGCAGCAAATTCAGTTAATGCATTAAATATTTAAATGTTAACCGAAAATGATAAAATTATTAAACATTTTTATACCGCTCCATGTGCTGCCAAAAAGGGTTCTCTATGACGTTTGTGGTTGGGGGGCAGCGGGGTACTTACATTGTTTTCATTTTTAATTAAATAAACAACTCGTTGGGGAATTTGTTGGGCGCATGAATGCGAAGTTATTTTTCCGGCAACAAGCAAACAACGAGGAGCGCATCCGTTGCACATCCGTGGGCACAAAATCCAATAGAAGTAACAACAAAATACAATAAATTGAAA
Organism: Chymomyza fuscimana; assembly: GCA_949987675.1. Classification (NCBI taxonomy): domain Eukaryota; kingdom Metazoa; phylum Arthropoda; class Insecta; order Diptera; family Drosophilidae; genus Chymomyza; species Chymomyza fuscimana. Next base: position 6,451,793 of record OX465089.1, read on the forward strand.
AGAAAAAACAAGAAACAAAAAAATTAAAAAAATCAACAATCCGCAACTACAAAAAAAAAATATTTAAAAAAAAAAGAGAAAAAATAATATTAAAACTCGTAAAGAGTAAAGAGTTTCAAAAGAAATGCTACGTTAGCGACCACAACAACATGGTACAACAAATTAAAAATAAAAAATAAATGCAGCCGCAGAATCTTTATGGGCAGTTAAGGGCGCTTGAATACTCTTTTAATGGGACTTGGGGAAAAAAAATTTGTAGAGCAATGGCTTTGCTGGAAACTTACGAAGCTAGAAATAAAAGCAATAATATTTTAGTTTAAAATTTAACGCATTTCATTAAGTCCAGAAAAAAAAAAAAAATGTAAGGAATCAGTTCCTGCTCATACATTCCAATATTTTTGTGAATTATCAAAATATACTACTGTGTTTGTAGCTAATCCTGGATTATGATACTTGTTGCTTAAAAAATCAAGAAACTTGTATGATTCAGTATTAAAAAAAAATTTAACCGGCCGTGCTCCGGATTCGTTTTGAAGGCGAATGGTTGGTGCTCTCAATATCACCAAACAGATTTTTTCATGTGGTTTGAAACTGAATGTTTTGTTGCAAGATGAACTAAAACGAATCGGCAAAATAGTTTTAAAAAAGTACGAATTTTATTCTGAAATAATTGTTTAAATATTCTTTGATATTCTTAGATTATATTTATGGCAGAGATATTAGATATTTACTCAAAATTATTTTTAATTATTTTTTTTATGACTCAACCCAAAAAATAGCATGCACAGCCCAAACGAATTTTTGTGTATCTTACATGAATACATGACCCATTGGTGCAACACGGTTCCCGAGTTAAGTCCCAAAAAAACCCCCAAAAAAAATTTCCCTTCTAACAAAAATTTCTAACCATGTCAGCTGTTTTGTATCAAAAAAAAAAATAATTTTACACCAACACATCATGAGAATTTACTGGAAAAATAAGGGAAATATCGACAAAAAAAATCGTTTTCCAGAGCACGCAAAAACGAAACCGAATAAAATTGTTCGGTTTGGTTTTTGCGTTTTTCGATGCACGATAAAATACTCCTATTTCGATTTGTGGACTTAACCAAATGGTTATTAGGTCGGAAAGCACTCGGAGGAAACTGCCGTTGCCAACAATAAGGAAATATAAAAAGTATACTTCATCACACTCGGAAATTATTTAGAGTATTAATGCAGAAAACTTCGCAGAAAAACTTGTAGGAACAGTACCATCTCCTACCATTTCTCGAAGACTGAATCATTAAGAATATCTTTCACCAAAAATGGTAATAGTTAAGTTGAAGTCGGCTTAGAAGGCTAGTAAAGTCATAAAAATTTTCCAGAGGCTGGGTTACTCCAATTCTTGGGGATAGCGCCAGAAAAGAAGATTTATGTACTATTTAATAAAAAGCATCATTCTCAATAAAAAAAAAGGGTAATGAATCTGTACATCCAAAGATATGGGAAAAAGTAGCACATCTACAAAAAAAAAAAAAAAACAATAAATACTATAGGTCATCAAAAAAAGTTGGCTTCAGAACGCAGAATCAGGTGCGGATCCAGAATTTGGTCTTGGGAGGGAGTTTTCACTGCGTAGTATGTATATATCTGATCAGGGGGATCCGGACGCGAAAGCCCCTCTTAGATCCACCACTGCGCAGAATTGGAATCACCGAGCCTGAAGTTAAGGGATCATCCATAAATTACGTGACGCTGATTTTCGTCAAAATATACCCCCAACCCCCTCCCCCCATTTTCCATATGATTTTTCTGTCTCGTGACGCTTTGCCAGACCCCCTCCTCCCCTGGAGCGTCACGTAGTTTATGAATGATCCCTAACTGTTGCTTTTGTATCTTCTATCTACTAAGAGCCTAGCATATAAACACATTTTGCCTGCCCTGAGTACATTCTCCTACTTTATAATAAAATAATCTAAGATCTGTTAAAAGCACCAAAAAATATCCTGAATTACGAACTAGTTAGAACTAGCTCAAAATCAAGGAGCTAACAAACTTTCAACTTTACCACTTTACTTAGTGTGAAAAAAAAAAGTTGAGTAATTCTTAATAATTTATTTCGGAAGACGATTTGACTGTTATAAAAATAATAGTAAAGTAGAAAGTAATTTATAGATAAAGATTTAAAAAAAAAACTTGTTTTTGGTCTAGTTTTTTGACTTTTTGAGTAATTACAAATTGAATTGAGTGACTAGTATTTAGGGCTATACTTGCCGTGCCTTCGGTTTGTTCACCAGGTCACCAGATATATTAATAAGATTATCGAGAATGACTTTTGTACAACATGCCTTTTAATTGCGGGTCGATAAAGAAGAAGTTTCTTTTATTTTGTTGAATTTCCAGAATTTTGCTAAGAAAAATAGACTATTGTTGAGCGAAGTCTAACCCAAGCCTTACACGTTGCGTCTGGTTATTCAACTTCTCAGTTTATCAAGCAGGTTGTACAATCGATTGTATCGTATGTAAGACAAATCAAAATGTTTCCCTTTTTTCGATCAACAAGCCAATTGTACAACCAGTCGCATCATGTATGGCTTTGTTAACAACTTATCAAATGCATTTACAAAGTGCGGCATACCCTTTTTTTTGCAGTGTATTGGAACCGTAAAGTTTTAGGGGGGTATAGGTACTAAGGCAATGGGCTACAGGACGATACGTAACGGAGTGAAACGAAGCGTCTCTCCATTGAACGTGAACTGACATTAGGGATTAAAAGCGTAGTATTTTTTCCGGTTGTTGTGATGTTGTTGTTGCTTTTGTTGCCAACCGACGACGTAACTCGGAACTGGGAGCTGCAAACAATTCCATTCATTTGGCCTGCTGGCCGCGTGCAACTGCAACGTGTAGCAGTTGCAGGATTCATTAGCGATTTGTTTTTTTTCTTTCTTTTCATTTTTTTGCTTTGTTTATTGTTTTTTTGCCAGCTCGCTGCAGGATATGTCAGCCAGGCTGGCAGGAACCCACCATTGTTGTTGTTGTTGTTTTTGTTATTTGTATTTGTATTTGTTTTATTATTTATATTTATTTGTATTTGTATTTGTTTTTGTACTTCCTTGCGCTCTCTTCTGCAGCGCGTATTTGTTTGCTCATTACACACGTCATCATGTCAACGCTGCCAGCCACAATATGTATCTGAGCTGAGGGTTGCAGATTGTTGGGGAATTGGGCTTATAGCAGTATTCTGTTGGCCATCTTTCAGTTGCAAGCGCAGCAGCGCTGCCTCCACCCTACATAGTCGCCCCCTTTAACAATGGGCGTGACATCTGTTCATGTTAGTTGGCTAACAAGCATGGACATGGCCACAATGCAAGCGAAGGGAACAATTGCTTTTGATTAAAGCCCTGTGGATTGGGCAATATACTATATATAAAGATACATATGTACTACATGCATAGATAGCAATACGAAAATGGAGTATATACTAAATGTTGTGATAGGTTCGGAATGTTGTGAGTTAAATTTGAATGCTTTCATTCATTTAATTAGATTGCGGCTCATAAAAGTTATGTAAAATGAAACTTTATATGGGAATCGATGAGGAAGTGCACATTGATTGGAATTGATGGGAGGAATAAAACTGTAGCTCTTAAAAAAAGGAATAAAAGATTTTTTTTAAAATATACCATAATACAAAGTAGTTGAAAACTTTTGTAATGTCTATGATAAATACGAAATACTTCTCTAAGTATCGTAGGAGAAAGCAAAATGCCATGAGTCAATTCGGACTCATTAAGTCTGTTAAAATGAGAGAAAATTTAGATTTTCTCTTCTAATTAGTAGTTCTAAGCTTCATTTTATTCTAGATTTTTGTGTGTAGAGTTTTGTGTCTATAGTTTTATATGTAGAGTATTTTCAATACTAATGTTGTCGCCTTCCCTTTTGCCTATGTCTCATTATTCACTTTTAAAAAAAGATAAATTCCCTTGGATTAGTTTTTTACTCTGAAACTGTATTTGATTTATCTATCATTGTCAAAAAGGTCAAGCTTACTATTGAAAGATTAATAGGCAGATATAGAATAAGTATTAAAAAGTTTATTGTTTTAAAAGCATAGCTCTTGCGAACTTCTATATAATACGACAGCTACGAAGAATGTTTTTATATCTTTTATCTGAAAAAGTTTCTAAAATATTTAGAACAATTTCACCCACTTTGAAAAACAATTATGTTGTTTTTTTTTTTTTTGTCAGAAAGGAATGCATAAGTATTCAGTTACGGCTTACACAAAAAAAAAATCTGCATTTTTGCCCAACAAAGACCATTAACTATGAACTACTACTAGGGCACTTCTGCCCACAACTGTCTTTTAAAAAGTACCAATATCTACTAGTGTGTAGTTGTTTCCTAAACTGTTTTTGATTTTATATAGTATATAGTACCTATGTGGTATGATAAAAACCTAAACAGTCTAAATCCGGGGCCAATAAAATCCAACAAGCAGGAGTTCTGAAAAAAGCTTAAAAAATCTAATAAAATGTGATTATCTCAGAATCCAAACGTCATCGTCGGAAATCTGGTAGTGAACAAATTTTTTTTAGAAGTTTGATATAATAGATCCACACAAAAAAAAACATCTGTGCTGTGATGTTTACCATACGTTTTTCGGGGTCACTGAATCCGATTAATAATACAAAAAAAAATTTCCAGGTATTCGGAGTTTTGACATAACCTAAGCAACAAGAAAAATTTTATGTTTTCGCAGAACCATGACGTGTTAGGGGTTTTTAGGCCTCAGATTAAGATTCAGCGACACCAAACTCTATGTCAAACCAGCCAACCACTCCTCACACTTAAATTTTTAAGATAAATCTAAAATCTAGCTTAAAATTTTCGTCTTCACGTCTACTTTTTAAAATGGCGGAGTTATCTTATCTAATTCTCAGAAAAACATTATTGCATTATTATTATTTATATGCTATTCAGATACTTTGTGGTAGCTGATTATAAGTATCTTATTAGTTTTTCAAAATTTAAAAATGGCGGACCCAACATGTGTTTTTAATATTTTTGTTTAAAGTTCGAGTTGGGTGTTCAAATATGGGTTTTCGGGGTCGCTAAACACGAATCTGGGGTTAGAATTTCAAATTTACAAAATAAATTTTTAAAATAAGAGGTCCGCCATTTTGTAATTTTGAGATCCTAACCATAGATTCGTGATTAGCGACCCCGAACTGTAAGCACAAAAATAATTTTTTATGTTTTAATCGGCATCTTAGTTCCGCCATTTTTAAAAAAAAAAATTGTCTTTGACATATCTCGTAGTTAACATAAAATATTTCGCAATCAGCTAACTATTAGCAAGGCGTCTTTGCGTTCTATTGACCATTTCGAATGTCAACCAGTGTTGTGCATCAAAAGAAAGTAACCCTCTTGCCTAACACTTACTCAACACTTTATTTCGATCTGATTAGACTGGCACACTGTAGTAACACATATTTTTCAAGGTCAGCAGTGTAAATATTTATCCTGCATTTTATCTTACAATTGTAATCAACTAATCTATCCCTTAGCCAATATTACAAATGTATTACCAACAACAACTACATATTGCCAAATTCAGCTAGAGAAAAATAGTTTTTTTTTTGCAATCTCATATGCTTCCTGTGCCAAAAGAAAAACGAAGAAAACCAAACAATTTTCTCCGTTTCAATGTTAAAATGAAAACGTTAACTCGTTAGGACTTTCACTTACTTTCCAAACACAGATACATATACTATACATACATACATATATGTATAGGTAGTACAAACAAGTATATTAGTGTACTATGTGGAAAACGGAAGTATGGCTTTTTAGCAAATTCGTGCACTTCATTATGAACTGAATGGAAGGACGAAATGAAATGCTTTCAAATGAAACGAACGAAAATCACATTACAATTTAAACACATCCTTGCCGGGCAACCGAATGCTGCAAAACGGAGTATAAAGGAGTAGTAAGAGTCAGGAGCACACGAATTTTCAAGTTCTCCAGGAACGTATACGTATACGTATAGCTCATGGTAAATGTAAATAAAATTCCATAGCGAAACATTTTGCAATTACGACTGCTTGGCAGCCGGAGGATTCTACTACGAGTGCTGGTCATTAAATATTTAGCGGCAGAGTGAGTGTGGGGGGTTGCACGATGTAGCAAAGTGTAAGTCACAATGCAGCAGGGAGTTGGGGGTGGAGCAGCTTTCGCTCTATTCTGGCGTTGTTTGCCTGGTGAGAGCGAAAGTCCCAATCGTAATGGCCAGACGGCAGCTTAACAAAGAGGAAGCTTTGCTAGGGATTTGAATGTGGATTGGAGGTTATGGGACGTTGGGTAAACGACTATGCTGGAACCGGGTTGTAGGTGCTGCAATTGTGTGAAAATGTCGCGAGTATTTCTTTTTTTTTTTGAGCTTTGCTTTTGTTTTGGCCTTTACGCTCTAACTGGAGACGTCGTCTGGCCAGGAACTGAACTGACTCATTGTGACTTTGCCTTTTGGCACATCGCTGCAAATTACAGAAATTAAAGCTAACGAAGCGCAAACACGGCTCCGGTCATACAGCCGTAGTTGTAGTTGTGTAGTAGTGGCAGCTCCGACATTGACAACAATCTTTTTCCTTGCACTGAACCAACTGAGAAAGTGTCCTCCACGATGCTGGCACGCAAACTACGGCTCAAGGTGTCATCACCTTTGCGCTGTGCGGGTGAAGTAGTAGCTCTTTTTTGGTTTTTGCCGCTTTTCCTGTTTCCCGCTTTTATTCAATTTCTTTTACGACACTTTTGCCGCCAAGTTTCTCGGTTTCTCTGCAATTTTCATCCTTTTTCGTGTGTCTCGCACTTGAAGTCGTTGCAGGGATTAAAAGTTAAATTCCCATTTTGTGGCAATTGAATTAGCGTTAAAAGGTTAAGTACGTGTTCCTGGCGTTCTTGAGCCACTTTCAGCATTGGCATTGCCATTGTCGTCAAAGGGCTCGAGTTTTCTTCACATTTTACCAAGTGGTGGATATTTTTAAATGAATTCATTCGCTAGCACTACTTGGTGGGCTGTAATCATTTACGGGTCATTTTGATATCATTTGGACACTTTGTTGGGCTACCTTGGTTAAAAGTTTGCAAATGGATTTTTAAGTACTTGCTACTGGGCTTAAGTTTGGAGATCCTTTGAATAAAAAGTCGCTTCAGTCAACGATTGAGATTGAGGATTATTCTAGAGGAGCATATCTGTCTGCAGCAATATATTCAATAAGACTTAAACAAATTAAGCAGGAAGGAAAGTAGAAAACTGATCCAAATCCAAATTTATCGTTTTTGGAGTGAAGACGGTGAAAGGCCTATACAATCTATGACTCTAGCAAGTTTTTATAGAAGTACTTCTACATCTCAAAATCTTCTGCCTCTAATATAAAAGTGTCTCTTGTAGGATCATTTTTGAAACACTGATTCAGGAATATTTATGATGAGAAACTTGAAGAAAGCTGTTGGTACTGTTAACAAAAGCTATTTCTAGGTTCCCGTAACTGGCTCATCCAAAAAACTAAAACTAGACTTCTCGCCGCCGCATGGAACACATCTGAAAGTTTTTCTGAAAAGGTCTGTTTTAGTCTTTAACTGATCTGTCGATCTGTTACTGAAGAACTCGCATTATCATTACTTTTCTCATAATACTGCACTCGGAACTTTAATATTAACAGACATTCTAACTGTTCAACATTTTTTAAGGTGATTACTATGAACTACATTAATCAAGAAAAATAGGGTAGGGACTGTCGAAGTTCCTTCTCAAAAAAAAAAATGGGTGTAACCGAAATTAAAATCAGCCTCCTTCTATCATATGAATGATTTGTAAGTAGAGAAGATAATAAAGTATCCATGCTACTAAGGGGCTCCCATCGTTACAGCCCTGCCTCCCGCCTCATGCGGGTGTTCACCTAAGCCATATTGAATCCGTACATGAATGGTTTTTTTTAATCCAAAACATTTTAATAGGTAAGCTCATGGTAATAAGTTCTGTCTACATGAATAGGAGCTCCATGTTCGGATGGACTTCAAAAGACTAATGGCTTGTTCCCAATAACTCTCTGTCTTTAAACCACTTTGTTCCCTAGAATTAATTCTAAGTTACAATGTTAAATAAATAGATATATGGTTTATACTGAACGAATTAAAAGGAGCACTTCAAAAACACGAATTTCAGATCTTGGTTGTGAAAGTGGATATTCATTTACCATTTAAATATTTCAGAGTTAATATTCCAAGAACCTTGCGAATCGAAATTCTGAAGCTCAAAAAGATCTTTAATTTGAACAAGATTTAGCCAGATGTCTTATTGCGTTAAAAATGAATCGTATGCATTCAAATATTTACTAGTCTACAGGTTTATATCATTTAACGAATACCCTTCAGTCCAAGCTACAAGTTAGTTCTGTGTTCTAAGACAGCTGTATCTAGTTTTCCGATTCCTTAACTTCGTATTCGTAGCGCTGTAAACCAAACTACGAATAAAATTTGTAAAAAATAGTTTTAATGTAAAAACAACTTTTTCTGCGTTTTCTTTGCTCTAAGTTGCTCTTTAATTCGGAACACTTAAAAAGATACAATTGAGCAACCCCTAAATACACAAAATTAACTACTACCACTATTTACTGTACCAATTCTTCGCTTCCTTAACAAGCTGCAAAGATGTTCAATCAAAAGTTGTCCCACTACAGCGGCAGCTGCCTTTAAAACAGGACTGTCCGTTTAAGCCAAAATAAATTTAATAAAATCAATACGATAAAGTGGCAAAGGAAGCAACATTTAACAGCTGTTGGGGGGCACGAATCCTTACGAAGCCTGCCCAGATGCAGATGCTGTATGTTGCCCCACCACGGTCACAACGGAAGCGTCCAACTTGAAGTCAACCGAAACAGCCGAATAAGCAAAAAAAAAAAAAGAACGAAATAAAAACACATAAATAATAAAGAAGGCTGCCACACACTCAATTACCAATGAGTAGAGTCGGTGGCAGGGGCAGTGGCAGTGGCAGAGTTCGCGGCGTCAGGTGGACAGCGTAGTGTATTGCTTGCTACCTGACCGCTGCGCTGCCAACGCAGACACCTGCCACAGTTGCCGCCGCACTTGCCACTGGCGCGTGCTGCGCTGCTGCAAAGACGCAGCCTCACGCTTCATTAATATGATAGTGTGGCAGGGGAGGGCACGCACAGGTGGTGGCAGTTGCCACGGCCTTGTAATTGTATCTACAAGATACAAGACGTTATCGTTGCCTTTGTTTTGCTACGCTCTTTCGCGGCTAATTTCCAACGCACAGCTGCCAAAATAAAACAGCTACAACAAAAACGGTGCGCGCTGTCAACGTCGGCAGCGCAGTCAACGCCGCTCGCTCTCTGTCTCACGCTTGTGCTCTTGCTGCGCTCTCGCGCTCTTTGTAGACTTTTCTTTGTAGAGTATCTGAGCAGTTGTTTATCTACGTGCGCACGTTTATTTTGGCCGGCCGCCAGCTAAACGCGCGGCTATGTTTTATATTTTTTTGTCCTTACCCAAAGATTTTCTTTGGCTTTTCACTTTGCGCCAAAAATAAACATGAATAAATTCGCAGTCAGTGAGAATTTTCTTTTACACTTCTATCTTTTTATTTTGCATGCCTTTTCTAACTATACTTATATATTTATGTTCCAGCTATGTTGTTGTTGTGCTTGTCTTTGCTGGCTAATTAATGGCCCAAAGTCTGTGACCCAAATGTCGACTTTTGTCTATTCATTTGATTAGCCAAATTTGTTTGAAGTAAGTAAATACAAAAAGTAAAACAGAAGAAAAAACTGAAAAAAATAAAAACAAACAAAACCATTTTCTTTTAATGTCTGTTCTGAACTTGAAATGACCAAAACTTGTGGCCATAAATTTTTCCCTATTTTCAAAGCTAAATCATTTTGCAGCCGAAAACCAAAAAAAAAAAAAAAACTTTTTACAAGTCAATTTCAATTCATTGAGCACATTTTGTGTTTATATTTTATGAGGCGTGTGTTTATAAAATGAAAAAAAAAAACATAACAAATATTATAAAAACCAAAATTCGAAACAAGAAAGTTCATCGCGTTAATGGTTTTGTTTTTAGATTTTAGCATATTTTATTTGTATAAATATCTATAAGAAAATGGTACATAGTCTCTACTATATATATGGATAGGTATATAGTATATAATATGCGTACTAGATTTGGCAAAGTAAATATTGAGTTGGTTTCATTTTCATGCTTTTATGCGGTCCCTTATGCTAATAACATGGCTAATAGTATTTTTGGTTTATTGGAAAAAAAATGTAATAGCTTTGGTATTATTAATTGCTGAGATTATTTTTATTTATTTATTTATATTTCCAAAGAGCAAATGACATAATGCTGTCAGAAAAGCGCTTTAGGGCTTTACTTTTTGAAAATTGCTTATAAGTGTCTTAGTGGCTATAATTGAAAAAAATAAATAACAAAAAAAAAAACAAGAATATCAAAAAAAAAAAAAAATGAAATAGAATAGAATACATTAAGAATTAAAAAATTAATTAAATTTTCCTTTACTCCCAAAATTTAACCCTATCGCTTCGGATTTATTTTTTAATTTTGACGAAGTTTAATTTTATGTACATTTTTTTTTTACAATTTTTTTTTTAATTTTAGACTATATAAAATTTCACAAGAACCATAAAAATAATTTGATATAGCACGCTTAGGCTCTCAGCGAAAATAATTAATTTTATCAGATTAGTCTTAGGAATATATGTATTATATATTATAGGCTTATATTAAGCTTGAAGATGAGTTTTAAGAATTGCTTAGTATTTATGGTGTTGGTCTCTGCGAACATTCCTGTAGGAGTTGGTATTTTCAAGGAGCTGCATAGGTTGCGGATAAGGGCCCATATAAAAAAAAATCCCAAATGGGATATCCCATATGGGACTTAAACAGTAAGTGGTTTACGAGGTGATCTATTGTGTGCTTTGATTGCAGTATGGATTTCAGCGCTAACATTAAGAAATTTAATACATATTTCTATTAAAATATGTGCATTAATTTTTTTTATTATAAATATCTCGTCAAAATCGTTATACAACATTATTTCATACAACTGACCCATCACGAGAAAACGTGTTCAAGCAAAGCACTCATCACTTTGCAAGCTCTATTTTAAGAACGATTATCTGTTGAAATTTATGTTATACACCAATTAGAAAATTTGGAAAAATGTCAAAGCACGGATGAAATGTTATTTGCCAAAAGACGATTTTTTTGGAATTTTGGAGACGGGTTCATGACTTTCATTGTTACTTTTAAAATTGATCTTAAAATTGTCAAGACATTCATGTCAATTTTGAACTTTTTGTCTTTCAATTACGAGGAGCTATGCTTATTTGTTATTTTTCGAGGTACTGTTTACTACCATGCGAGGTGCCATCACTAAAATAAGCGTAGCTTCCACAATTCTAAAAGTTACTACCTTTTTTTTTTTTGTTTTTCGCAGTGAATTTACACGCATAAAATGCATTAACATTTTTAAAAGTGGGAGATACTTAAATTTTAAAATTAAAAAAAAAAATTCCCAAAAAATTAAATTAAAAAAAAATAATTTTTTTTTAATTTATATTTTATCTATCATGGAAAAAAAAAATTAGCGTGAACATCCTTATTCGCTTAGGAGATATGGCTAGCCAAAGAAATGTCTAAAAGTTAAAAATCCAATTTTCAATTATTGATAACTCGATAAATAATCGGAATTTTTTTAAAAAATGTTTAATGAATATTTTATCTATCATGGAAAAAAAATTTGCGTGAACATCTTTATTCGCTTAGAAGATATAGCTAGCCAAAGAAAAGTCTAAAAATGAAAAATCCAATTTTCAATTATCGATAACTCGATAAATAATCGGAATTTTTAAAAAAAAATTAACATATGTAAAAATCATCAAAATCGAACCCGTCTATTATTACAAAGCCGCCATTATAAAAACTGGCTTCAATTAAAAAAAATGTTGGTTTATATTGGTTGCTATAAACATTTACAGACCAATGAGTAAGTCAAATATTTATTTGTGCATTTATATTTTTAAATAAGGCCATTCAATTTAAAATTTTATAGCTGACTATCTCGTCTATTATTAGTGATTATTGAATTCGTTACAACTTTTTGTAAATACCAAAAGTATGTGCATGAATACACTGCGTCCTAAAAGTTTTCAGTAACTTCATAATAACTGCTCAAAATCAATCATAAAGTATTAAAAGCTGTAAAAATATGCATTGTTTGGTATTTTCAATTATACAATAAGCGCTAAAATTCGTTTATTTTTTAATATATTCTCTGATGCAAATTATCAATGTATTTTTATGAATCGCAATTTGAAAATTGTTGATCGCCAATCAAGCCTGATTAATAATATTTGTTATCTACGTCATAAAGGAAACACGATTTCATGTATTTTTTTTCTCACCAACTGGTTTCTAACCCTTTTTCGACGATTTTTGCAATGAATTGTCTAGCTTTATGAAAAACTGAAGCTTTTGGCTAAATTCAGATTGTTTGCTTCGATTTTTGGCAATCTATTGTCTGAAAAACCAAAGCTTTTTAAGTAAAACAGTGTTTCTCTTGAAACTTGACACTTCTTTTGTGAGCTGAGGCTACTTGAAGTTCTATTGGGCATATGACTAGATATTGAGCCGTCCATAGTTTCGTTTTTCAGTGTTTACAGTCGTTGTTCTGAAGCACTACTGAATCCAGCGCCGATAAGTTTTTCCGCTTGATTCTACAGATTTCCCAAGCTTAAAGCCAACATCCGGTTAACCCAAAAATACTCTAGCATTTGTTGACCGGAAAATTATAACCAACACTGTACATTTTGTATGCAACTAAATTGTTTGCACAATTGGCATTGGCCCATTTAAATCAATTAACGTGTTTCTTGGCAAACGTAAACGAAAGATTTGAAACATGTTTCATCAACTCTTGAGCCAAAAAGAAAACAAACAAAAAATATCTAATAAGTAATCTTATTAAAAGCGTATGCAAAACAGACCACATACACACACAAAAAAATGGATCCAGTGAATATTGACGCCCCTCTGCCATCCACATATGATGCCAAAGTCAAATTTATAAATGGTGGCAAATATAACCCGCCAACAAGAAAAACAACAACAAGCAGCAGCACAGCAGAAACAGTGACCAAAAGGAAAATAAATAAATTTTATGGCAAGAAGAAAAGTCTACAAAGCAAAGAAAACGGAAAAAATACAAAAAACAAAAAGAGAAGCGCCAAAACATGTGTCAGGCGGCCCAAACACTTGACCAACACGCGCAGCACACAGCTGGCGACGTTAGCGTCAGCAGCGACAGCAGCTGCGGCATCAACGTCAGCGCCGACGTCAACGTCAGCCGGCAACAATTCGCGCCATGTCGCTCCAAGCACACGGAGTAAATAATGTGCATGTGTTAGTTAGGGGTTGCTTTTGCTTACGCAGCGCAGCAGCTGCCAGCCACTTGTCTGCTTGGCGGCGCTCAATGCTCAACGCTCAGTGCTTAACGTTGACGTCGACGCTGTCGTTGGCGTCGCTGCCACTGTCGCTGTTGGCGCTGCTTGGCTTTGACTGACTTTTGGCCATCAAGTGGATTTCAGTTTCATTTTGAACGTCGTGCGTCGAGTACACGAAAAGCACGCGCGCTCTCTCGTACGCCATTTACTCAACGATACCCTGACAAGTGACGTAGTTAATATACTAACAACTAGTACACAAGTATCTAAAGAGCAGTCTTTGTCTGCGTGTGCTGCCGCCTTTTTGTACCTTTTTGTCGTTCGTTGTCTTGGCCTGGCCAAAACACAATTGCCGTAATCAGCGCGCGTGTGAACAAAAATTTTTCTAAAATAATAGAAAAATAGAAATAAAAAAAAAAGAAGCTGTTGTTTTTCAACGGTAAAAGTGGAAAGCCAAAAAGCGTTGAACTTGGAAAGCGGCGTTAAAGTAAGCAACAAATTCTGCTAAGTAGTGAGTTCTAACAAAATCATGACAGAATTTTGCTGCAAATATTTGCTGGCTCTAAAGAAATCAAAAAAAGTGTATAAAATATACAAAAATCTTTGAAAAAGAAATAATTTTAACTTGGCACCATATGGCAATGAAAACTATTTAAGCTAAAAGTCAAACGAAACGAATAATAAAAACTGAAATCTTTAAGATTTTTTTTGGATTTCGAAATGTCGAAAAATATATAATCTATATATTAATAATTGTAAACAATTAATTCTGAAATATTAAAACGTAAAAACGTAAAAATAGATTAATTTGATTATTATTAGCTTCAAAAAAGATTTAATAAGTAATATAAAATATGTTATAGCATATTAGTAAATGAAAATAAAAAGATATGCAGATAATGCATACATGCGACAGTAAATAAATGGATTCTAAAATAAAATACTTGGAGTCACTGAATCATAAACAAAAAAATATTAAACAAAATATTTGCCGACAGTTAATTGATAAATAAAATAAATTGTTAAAAAAAATAAAATAATAGCAAAAATCTTAAATTATAAATAATTTAATAAATACATTAATAAACAAATAAATATAAAAAAATATATAAAATATTAAAACTGCAAGAGTACCTGTGAAATAATAAAGCCCATTTGTAAAATATAACTTGTTATAAAAAATAATAAAAAACTATTTATATATAATTTCTTTTATATATAGTAAGTACTACTAACAAAAAAACGCAACTATGGTTTTAAAAAGAAATCTTCAAGTTCATCTACGATATCAATGAAACATAAAAAAAATCAAACAAATAAGGGAAATAAATAATTGTTACTTCATAGAATCTTGTACAATTATTTAAAATAAGCATAAGATAAATAATACTTTATAAATAAGTAACTGCAAAATATCACGTTAATTTAAAAAAACAAATTACAAAACGTGAGATACTCCCATTATTGTGTCATTATTATTTTTATTTAAAAATACAATTAAATATTTACAAAATATATATATGTATTTATATATTTTAGAGGCATTATTATGATGAAAAATAATAAATGGTTAAATTTTAAAAAAATTCGTGAACAGAAAAATGTGTCTAAAATGTTTATTTGATTATGTATACGAAAATATATGAAAAATAATAAGTTAAAATACATTTAATAAAAGTTATCTATGTATATGTGGCATACGAGTAAAAAATTTTCTCCGAAAAAAGGAAGTGCCAGAAATCTTTTCTGCAATACGTTGATGTGCCAGATATACTTTATAGTTCCAATACTTCTTCTGAATTCGGCCAGAAATATTTTTACGAGCTTTCAAAATATTTCTCGAAGTTTTTGACCGGCTTATTTTTAAATAGATTTACTTGATATTTTTTTTAATATTCACAGTAAGTTTACACTCTTTCATTCTCTTGAACAAATTTTCGCTCTTAGCTAGCTATATAAAATACACGTCTTATGTGCGGTATCCATATGTTTGGATTTTCACCAAAAAACAGTGGATCGTTAACTTCGAAGGGCTTGGTCCATTGGCAACTTTTATGGAGTTGATGCGTTTTAAGAGATCCACTGATTTGTTGTTTAGTTCCAATCGTTAATATGCGGTATCCAACAAATCTTCTTGAGACCAAATGTGCCTCCGAATTGAAGATACTTAGTTAACTTATAAACCAATTTTATGAGAAGATTATCTATCGTATTAGTAGTCTAAGCTGTTTGTCCCAACTCATCTGCCAGTACCAATATCGCCTGATCCCGAAATAGCGCATATTTGTAAAATAAAAATATATAATCCAAGTCAATAGCCAACCTTGAAAATTGTTTCCGGTGCCAAAACATGCGATCCAATAAGATCTAAACTCTGAAAATAAAATTCACTTGAAAATTTTCCAAGTGACCTCACCGTTTGCATTTACATACATATAACAGAAATCATTCAACTTCATAAATATAAAAACCACATGACGTTAATGTTATTATTATAAATAAATAAATTACAATATATAGAGCAACATATGTATATAAACATAAATTTATGTCAAAGTAAAATACTAAGTCAGATATAACGCTAAACTTACTTGTCATAGAAAATATAGAAACTTTTTTTTTTGCTTTCGTAAATGAGCAAATGTTTAAAATATTTATGTGCTAAAAGCGAAATTGTCTTATACTATATAAAAGTATATATATTATGTTGTATATATAGGAATCTTTGGCTAAAGCAAATGTCGGCAGGCGGCAAACCGAATTATATCATAGCCGCTTCCAATTTTAAAAATAGCGCGTAACAATTTTTTGGTTTACTTATTTTTTGCATATAATTCATGCAAAAAAAAATGTGTCATGTTAGGCAAAAAGGCACAAACTATGTGAATATATTGAGAATGTTTTTTGAAACTATAAAATGGACCAGAGACACACTACGAGCAGTATATAACAAGGCAATATACACACTGTAACGATATACATATGTGTCATTTGTTGTTGTTGGATGCTATGAATATGAAAATCTTGTGAAAAAAAAGAGATCTTTAAACAACTGACTGCATGTGTTGGCCTATGTATATCGTTTGGCTATATAATAATAAAATATGAGCAATAATGTAATAAATCTAGGTTTTTACGCGTAGTTTTTAATATTTAGTTAGTTGTAAAATTTTGACAAGACAACTTTATGACTTAATGGATAGCGAGTAAGAAAATGTGGCATTTATCTTACGAAATCAAAAGGAATAATAGCTATACGCAGAGAAAGCTACAAAGCTTCAAAAAATAAAGCATCCTAATGCGGATTTTGTTGAATCTACGCGTAGTTTTAAATAATGGATGTATTATGTTTAAAAACTTTTAGTTCTGAAATACTGCATTTAAGTTCGCCAAAAGCCGTAAGAATTTAAATTTAGAAATCGGAGATCAATATTTTTGTTTAATAAATCTGAAATATGGGAAAAAAAATTAAATTTTAAAAAGAACCATCCTAAAAATACTGTCCTAAAGATGCAATCCTAAAGATGCCATCCTAAGGATCCCATCCTAAAGATAACATCGTAAAGATACCATCCAAAAGATACTATCCTAAAGATACCATCCTAAAGATACCATCCTAAATATACCATCCTAAAGATACCATCCTAAAGATATTATCCTAAGGGTACCATCCTAAAGATACTATCCTAAAGATACCATCCCAAAGATACCATCCTAAAGATACCATCCTAAAGATACTATCCTAAAGATACTATCCTAAAGATACTATCCTAAAGATACCATCCTAAAGATACCATAAATTTTTCACTGTATGAACAAAATTAAACGCTTAAATAAAATTAATATCTATACTATCCTAAAGATACCATCCTAAAGATACCATAAATTTTTGACGGTATGAAAAAAATTAAACTCTTAAATAAAATTACATCGACAGTGAAAATTTTCAATTTTTTTTCTTTAATAGCAAACTTTTTTTTTTGGCCGGAAAGTAGATTGTTAAGATATGTTTTAAACTTTCTACAAGTCACTTTAATTAAAATTGTGTATTCTTGTATGATTGTCAATCAAAAATTTTACAGCGCTTTCATGTGCTGAGAAGAATTGATGATGATGATTTATTTCTTTTCGCCTAAGTGGCTCGACTTAGAGCCTCAGAAGCATGAGAAAAAATTTTGGTTTTAAAATCTATTTAAGATTTCTGGCAAAACTCTCTTATATGATAAGATAGCTTACTTCTGGTTTAACTGGTCGAGTATTTTTCAAGCATTGAACACACTTTTTGAAAATACTCTTAGATTTTTATTGAATTTTTTAGTGCCTCATTTTTGGACTTTAGTTAAAAAATTAATTTAAAATTTTTTAATTATAATAAAATTAGTATTAATTTCTTGTCTCCACATCGGTCAATAGAAAATATTAATCTGTTCTTTTTTAAAATTTTTTTAACATCATTTTAAATTTTAATGCCATTTAAAACATTTATTTTATTTGGATAGAAATCTGTTGTATATTTACATCTCTTTTAAAATAATCAAATAAATATTAAATGCTGCACAATATAAATAATATTGACAGTTTAAGCTTTTTTTCTTTTTTGGTTTGTTGGATGCCACATGACAGCTGCTGCCCCAACTTCTTGCCACAAAGTCTGGCCTCTCCCAATGTCAAATTTTGTGTGCACGCAAAAAGCAACAAGAATCAAACCAAACAATTTTTGTTCAATGCCTTTACTTTTGGTACATCAAGCCAACATTTTATTTTTGAACGCCCCTCCCCGACAAAAACAAAATGTATATGGTATATATATTTTTTTGTGCACAATTTAATTCACGGTTCGATGACCACAACGGAAATTCCTTTAATGACCACATGCGACGACGTGGACAATGACAATGATGGTTATGGGGATGATGGTGACGGTGAAGCTGAAGGTGACGTTTATGGAAACGTTGCAGGGCAATAATAGGGGAGAGAGAGCTACAGACAAGTGCACGTGAGTGTGTACACGCAGAGAAAATTATGGTCAAGAATTGAGAATCGAAATTATTTAGTACTAGAGGGAAGACAGAAAAAAACAAAAAACAAATTTGATCTAATCTTAAAGTAGTTTCTTAATGACCATTAGTTGCTAACTAGAAAAAAGAATTAAATAGAGAGAGGGATTATAAGAGTCTCTTTTAACTTTTATCTTTTTCAATTCTCTTATATAAAAGTAATATGAATGAATTTTAGTTAGTAATGCTTTCAAAACAATTTTTTGTGACGTAAAAAAAAAACAATAATTTCGATTTTCTATTAATTACACAGGCGAACATGGTTTAGTTGTTGGAAAGCTAAGGGTCATTTCCGAAGTAATTTGCTTCGTAGAATCCGAATCCGGGGTCATAATTGGCCCATCACGTCAGGATTTTGAGATATTTGAGGTTAACTGAAATGTAGGGAAAAACGCCGTTTTTGTTGTTGTGTGTTAGGTGCAACAAATTTCTTAACAAAATTAACTAAAAATTTTTTCAACATAAAAAATTCCTTCAAACTCATTTCAAAGCGAATTTTTAATTTGATTGAAAGTTTTCTGCTTTTTAGCTGGTTTCATTAACTGCTTTGCTTGATTTGATGCCAATGTCGTCGATTATTTCTCACAGTGTATGCGTTGGTAACTTGAACCCTCACAGAGTCTGCGATATGAACAGGCCTCTGGAATCAACCTAAATGTGTGTGTGTGCGTTCGTGAGGCGACTCATAAAACGCAACGTTGCATTTCATTTAGTATCTTTTGGATAACGTCATTTTAACGGCTTGTCTTTTTTGTGCCTTTTTTTACATCTTTGTACACATTTTTGAAAATTTTCGCTGAGCTTTAAGGCAGCTGTTGTAAAATATTTAAATTCCAAAAACATTGTGCAACATTATTTTGAAAATTTAAATTGCGAATTATACGCACCGTTGCACATGTGTGAGAGGCCTATGTGTGTCTGTGTGTTTTTGTATCTGACAAAATGTGTGGGTGTGTGCGTAATGTGCTCTACGTGCAATGAGATTCAAGTAGGCGGCAACAAAAGGCAGCTGTCGGTTGTTCAGTGTCATGGCGTCAGGCGTCCAATTGGAGTGGGCTCCGAGAGGTTCTCGAAACTGGTAGGGGGCTATACGGCCTAAGCCATAAACGCGTACAATTTGTATTTAGGCTAAGAGTTTTCTTTTGTATTAGTTTTGAGCAACATGACAGTAATTTTTTGTTGTTGTTCTTTTGTATCTTAGGCTGATGTGGAAATGGCGAAATATAATTTGAAATGAGAAAACGCAAAACGGCAGGCAGGAATTTTAGAGATTGTAAAAATTTTGGGCAATTTGAAGTTGTTTTAGGAATGTGGGTAATTTTGAGTTGTATTAAATTAAATATGAGTTCCTCATTAGCTTGTTTCATAAAAAGTGTTAATTATCTGGAAGAGTTAAAGTTAAGTTGTAATTCGGTTTTCGATTTCAATTCCACTTTTTTTTAAGATTTGAGCTACACACATGCCTCCCAAATAAATTTCATTCTTAGAAAATTTGCAGCGTTAATATGCTGCCAAAATGAGAACTTTGAGAAAAATTGGTCAAAAAAAAAAAAAATAAAATGGAGAAATAGAGAATGCTTAAAAAGTTAAAAAAAAATGTTTCTAACTAATAAAGCTATAACAAATTTTGCCCGAAGGCTTCTATTGCTGTAGCTACAAAGATTTGTATAACCTAGAATTAATTTCTTCTTCATAAATAAAATAAAAAAAAGACAAAAATCATAACGCATTAATTATTTTATATTCAAAAGCCAAATATCCAATAAGTGCCTACTATTTTTGTAAAAAATTTAATATAATTTTATTATTATATTTTACATATATGAAATATAAATAATTTTTTACCCACTACAAAATGTTAAATAAATAAGAAAGCGATTAAAATACGTTTTCTTTGCTTCAATACTTTTCACCAAAATGACATACTATAAATACCCTACGTTGCTCTGGCTTACAAACCATTATAATTTAGAATTAACTTCTAATTTATAACTAAATAAATAAATAAAAAATATATTTTAATATTATTACCATTGACTGAAAACTGTTTTTAATAGTAAAAAAAACTCACATTATCAGGAATCGAAGAATAGCAAAAAAATAATATGTTTTCAAACCATCTGGTAGATTTATTTTTAATTTTTATGTTTTATTTATTAAACACCAAAAACTACACATCTTGTTTATAACACATTCAATAAAGTGTATTGCCCAATAATAATCTTAAGCAGCAGAAATTTATAAAATTTTATATCAATTAAATTTTAATGAAAAAATATAAAAAACAATAATTAAATAAAATAAAAAATTCCACCCAATGCTTCGACCAGGAGTGACATACATTATGTATTCAATTTTTATTTTTTTACTAAATTGTGATATGTACTGCATGTCAAGGAATAAAACAAAATATAATATAAAATACTTGGTTTAATAATTTTATATTTACACATATAAATAATATGAATAAATAAAATACCTATAACACATTAAATATAAACATAAACTTCAAATATGGATCAATAGTAATATTTTTAAAGCGTCACATTATTTTAATGTGCATTTAAATTTTCATATGTTTTTAATTTAATAATTTATTGCAAAACAAATATGGATAATCAGAGAAGCAGTAACAATAAAAACAAATAGCATAATTTATGCCATACAAATATATAAATATATAGAGTATATACAAATCTTCCAATTATAAATCAAATGAGCAATGGAATCCGTTTGCAGCTTTGTGGATTTATGCAAATTATTATTTGAAATGAGACACACAATTTTTAAATGTAAGTATAAATTATTTGATTTCATGTTAAATTTAATATGTTAATTTTAAAATAAAATATATATACATATTTAGATGCAAGCCATTGTATTGATACTATTATGCTTTTATATATAATTTTTATGTGCATATATAAACTTATAATGGGATTTGTTTTAAAAAATTGTACAAATATTTTTGTAGGAAGTACTTGAGCAACTCATGGTATGTGAGTAGGCGCTTTCTTTAATAAAAAAATAATATTCAAAATAAAAAAATATAAAATTTTTGAACTAAAAAGTTTTTTCGCCTTTTTTGAACTGTGATATAGTTAATTAAAGTAATTATCAAAGAGGTGTGTCCAAATATACAAGATGACATGAGAACATAAGATTACCTAAGAGCAACCCTAAAAAGCCCATAAAAGAAGATTTTTTTAAGGGTGTAACCCCTGTGTGGAGGGTGATTTTTTAAGTTCATTTTTCGATTCTTTTCCAAAAAAAACTTTATTTTATGTTCAAAATCCAAATAGGTGAAGATAGTATACATATTTTGAGCTATAAAAATTAATTTTTCCAAATTAATAAAAAACAAAATGGCGCCTGTAGAGGATTACGAGTATAGGACTAATTTTCGGAGAGGCCTTCACGGCTGCAGCTATTTGAAGTCGCCATTGATCTGAAACATAAAAAGTATCCTCTTACACTTTGCACCAAATCTTTGGTTTTTAAAAATATCAATTTTAAAAAAAAATACATAATTCTGCAAAAAAAAAAGATTTTTTTTTTAAAAAAAAATCATGAATGAAGATCCTACGTGGTTCACCAGAAAATAATGCTACAAAGATTTTGTCAAAATTTTAAATCGATCGGATAAAAATTGACTAAATTATTCCTTAATCCATTCGAAAAAAGTGGTTTCGAGAAAAACGCGTTTAAAGTTTTAAAACTGGAACAACATTTCTAACATAATTGTCTACCAATATAGCTAAAAAAAAACTTAATTTTCGGAAGATTCTACACAGGTGTTACCCCTTAAAAACTCAAAATCGTTTTAGGATTTTTCTAGAATCAGCTAGCACTTTCTCACAGAATTGGAATCATCCCACACTCAAATTTAATGTTGTACAGTGTAATTTACACTTTTTTGAATTTATTAGCTTGTAGGGTCTTAGTTTAGAACTTTTAAGTATGTATAAGCAATTATTTTGAGCATATAGATAGTTTTGCATCAAATTTCTAAGAACTTCCGGATTGTATTGAAATTCGTTTGCAAGAAGGCATCCTAATAAAAAAATTTAATGATATATGAGCCACCCTGGCTACAACTAACTTAATTGTCTGTAGCAGAATTTTTTTGCATTTCTACTTGTTGAGAACTTTTGTCTACACTGAATGCCAGTTTCAAAACAGTTTTATTTTTTCGCAAGCCTTTCCATTTTTCTTGTTTAGGTAAATCAAAAAAGTTCGAACATTGCACTTGAAAATTCTACAAAAGCAAAGAACTCAAGCGGAAACTAGACAGCAAATTTTCAGTAAAGTTAGAAGAAATAAAGCCCACCCGTTTTTTTTTTTTACAAACAATTCATATGAAAAATGCTTGCAGTAGCTTCATTTGTTGCAATTACAAAAAAGTTGGTGGTGTGGTGAGGGGGGCAAAGCAAACTCTTTGTTTGGGGTTTTTGCTTTTTGATTGAGAATTTGGAATAGTCTGAAGTGTAGCATACTTTCAGGTAGCCGACTGAATTGTTGAAGTTTATTTTCTGGGCTAGCTAAGGGAAAACTCTTTGGTAGTTTATATTTTATTTCTCTTTTGGGCAATCAATCAAGCGAAAAGGTAACAAAAACGTATACGGCAAAGGTCAGCAGTATTTTGGAGGGCGGGGTCAAATGTTTTAATAGCAGCAAACTTGTTAAAAGTTAAGGAATGACTGCACATCATTTACTGCTAGGCGAAAGAGAACTTTAACGTGCAAAGAGAGTAACAAAAAAAAGGAAAATAAAAAAATACATTTTTCTATCAAAAAAGTGCAAAAGTTTGAGTTTACTACTGCAAAAAGATTCACTTGAAGTGCAAGAATATTTTTATTTCTCAAGTCTACAAAAAGTTTATTAAAGATAAGTCAGGTGACTTGAGACTAAAGTAAAATACACACAGCCAGAAATTGAGTGGGGGTGGCGGGGGGAAATAAGATTTCTTATGCATGGCATAAAAAATAAACCCAAAAGAAAACACAATGGGAACAACGAGCAGAAGACAGCCGCAGACACTCCGCACAAACCCGACTAAATCAAACTAAGTGACTTGGCAGCAATGCGCTGGGCGTCGCAATTTTCCCAAGGCGTCTAAGCAAATACGCACAGATACTCACGCGCACACGTGCACACAGATACAGATACACATACAACTGCCACTCACACTGAAATTAACATTAAAAGCGCGCAATTTGATTTCTTTATTCGTAGCTTCTTTCTCTGCGTCTTTAATTCTTTCGCTCTCCTCTCCCCCCATACTTGCAGCCACAATTTTATCTAGATTTTGTCAAAGACTTCAATTTGTTGTTCTCTTGAGATTGGAAACTTTTCGTTTTCCGTCTTAAAGTGTTTAAAATGCTTAAACAACAGTTCATAATTCATTTACTGCCATTTGTGGCATAAATTAGGCCAAATGGGGGAGTTTGGTTTATGATAACGTAGCTCTCAACTATTTCGTAAAACTAGGTCAGGTATTTTAAGCCAAAACCTGTTGTAGCTACTTTAATAAAACAATTTTAAAGTTACTTTTGAATTGTTTAAGATATGAAATAGTTTTAGAGCTGCCAAAAGTTAAAAAGATTTATGTTTCGTAAATGCGCATTCTAATTATTTGATGGAATTATTTTCAACGAGGTACAGATTGGAATATACGAATTGGTCCTTTCATTTTTAATGCTACATATAAAAGATTCAAAGTATTCTTGAAAATGACATATATCATATATCTACGAAGGTGGTCCGATAAGTACTTAGCCTCACCGACCGATGGCGCTACTATCGTAAGAGAAATTTTCTATCGTGTAGTACATTCTCGTAGACGCCTACTGTCGAAATTTGGGCCGAATCGAACTCGTAGTTTTGTTTTGACCACGTGAGGAAGCGAATCCAAAATTTTCGTTTTTTTAAGAAAAACCGTAGCCGTCTACGAGAATGTACTACACTATAGTTAATTTCTCTTGCGATAGTAGCGCCATCGGGCAGTGAGGCTAAGTACTTATCGGACCACCCTCGTATTAAAAAACTATCAGGCATACTAATTTGAATGACCGTCTTTTAAGTCAGCCAAACATATTGTCGAGTCATGATCCAACAATTTGAAGGTGGCGCAATGCGCAGTTGCATTAATCGTGTCTCTCTAAAAAAAGAGAGAGCAGGCTTAATTTTTGTATGGCAGCTATTTCAAATAGTGAACAAATTTTTATCAAACTTCACAGAAATGTGTTAACTAAAACGAAATACATAAAAACATATAAATACAATAAAGTTGTTTTTTTTTTTAAATATTGTATTTTTTTTAGATTTGGATAGAAATATTTTTGTCAAAAATTGTCATAAATGTTAAGCCTGAAACAAAATACAACTGACATACATTTGGTTACGATATATTAGGAATAGCGCAGACGCACTTAGACACAAGGAGGCCCTTTGTGATGCCACAGGTAACACTGGCTGAGAGCTGACCAGGGATGCCTTTATAACTAAGTATATAGGCATTCGTGGTCAGCACACGGTCAGCTCTGAAGAAGAACAGGCACGACTTTTCAACTGTAACCATATTGTTGCATAACCAGCCTGAAAGTTCAATGAACCTAGCTATATCTCTGGGACAGAGATTGGAGAGGTCTGTACGGCCGGTCAGAAATGGGGATCCAAGGGCCCTTAATATATATATTAAGAAACCGATATTTTAGAAACCAAAAAAAATTTTATGTTTTTTTATATATTTTTTATTAGTCTTTACACTTGTGTGAAGTTTGACCAAAATTGGTTCAATATTTCATATGGCTACCATACAAATTTGCACCAGTGTTCGCGCACTTTTTTGCAGCACCTTGTAAAATTCATTGCATCATATTGAAAAGTTGTCTGTTCTAGGCACACTCTACGTCCTAGTAACTATTCCTTTCTGGGTAATGGGAACAAAGTAAAAATATCATTCTTTGTGTGCAGTTTTTTTTATTTTTATTTAACGTGTATATGGCCTCCAAAGAACTAAATCGGATAAACTGTTTAAAACATGACGAAAAAATCCAAAAATCATATTTGAGTCTTTTTGTCGCCACAATTACTTTAACAACTGAAAGTCCTTAGTTTTGAATTTTTGGAATTGTTATATAAGGGTCCGTAAAGTAATTGGTTAACAAATAATTTTTGTTCTTTTTTTTATTTTACTTACTTACTTTTTGTAGTCCTCTTCTCCTTGTGGAGCATAGGGCCTCTACAACAGATCTAAACCTTACTCTATTGGGAGCATCACGACCAATTTCATAATTTCATTCCAGGAGTAGTTATTTATTTTGTTTTATTATAAAAAAAGTATGGAATAGTCCTAAGGACACTTGTCCATTCGTGTGTAGTTCTCAAAACTGACAAAATTGAAATCTTTTTCTTTTTGATATCTTTCGCTTAGATCAACTTAAATTTTTATCCATTTCGGACTTTTCGTAAAATGAATTCTTAAGAATTTTCGGTCAAAGGGCGTTTTTATTTTTGTGGGAAAATGGTTAATATATAATATTAAATATTTATTTAAATAAACAACAAAACCTATATTCTTTTGGATTACGAATAGAAATGGAAGGTTAAATTTTTCAGCTGCTTATGTTAGCTCTATTTTTTTTTTTTTTATTTTGTTTGAGCAATAAGTAAGATGAAAATATTCGTATTAATTGCAAATTTTTTATTATTATATGGAATCGCCAACGCAGCCCAATCAGTTGGAACCAGCTGTGATGGATTATATAATCTGTCTTAAGCCCGGTTTGGGCCCTCTTCTAGGTAGACTTTCTGGCCTCTTCTTTGATAACCGTTTTTTTTAGTTTCTGTGTGATCTTCTTTTATGCCTTTTAATGGGATGTTCATCTAGGAGCCCTTTCGCATTGGGCATTAGCAACGTCCTCAGAAAATCCGTTTATTCCGAATTAGTAATCATCTGCAGTGTTTATTTTTTTATTTAATTTTCAATAGTTTTTTTTTTATTTTTTATTTGTAATGTTGTATAATTTACAGATTATGCATTGAAAAAACGACCTTGAGTTGGGTAAAATAAAAACTTAATCAATCTTTCTAAAAAGTTCAAAGAGTATATGATGCTGCGTATATAAAATTACTTTTATGTTTGTAGATTTTGTTTTTATTGTTGTATATGCACATTATATAAACACAACGTCCATGTTTGTATTAATTTGTTTTTCCAAGTTTATTTTTACTTATTATAATTCAAATGTGAAAATGCTAATAAAACATTCGACGTTCGTTATAATATCCAAATGGACCACAGTTGGTCTTTGATAGGATCAGGATGACAGCAGCAACAACAACAATAACAACGGAATAAATACCACATACATATTGATGATAAAGATAAACAAACAAATAAAAAAGCAATTAATGCGCTTGTCATAATCAAAGGCACAGTGTGTAGCTGTGTGTAACTGTGTGTATCTGTGTGTGTATCCGTTTGTATCTGTGTGTTTGTCGTCGCAACTAATTAAACAAAAACAAGAAGCAAACGCGTTGGTGCAACAAACATTTGCCCAGTGGGAAAAATTGTAATAACATTTGAGTAAGCCTAATAAAAATATTAATGGATCCTCCCCGGACGTATGTTTGTAGTACCCCCTCCCATGCATATGCTTGACATATTGTAGGCCGGGCCATATAAATATTTGCCTGACGCATTACAGCCGCGTGGAACATGTTTGACCATGGTGTTAGTGGTCAGACACACTTGGCATTAACCATGCGTTTGTGTTTGGCTTTGCATGCCACAAATTGCTGCATAAACAAAGGCGTTGCCCCAAGCGGTAGACAGCAAAAAAAAAAAAAAAAATTAAATTGATGAATATGCCACGAAGGAAAATGAGTTTACTTTTTTACTGGGGCGTTGAACTATACCAAAATGCAGCACATATGTTAAGAATCCACCAGAGACACAGTCTATCGAAAAGAAAAGCGCGTCCTTCGGCTCTTAATAATTATGTCGCATGTTGGTATTTGGGTATTTTGGTATTTTGGCGTTTGACGTGCGCCAAATACGCGTTCTGTTCCCGCAGCCCCCCACGCTGTGCACTCTTGCAACATGGCCCACGCTTATTTGCCCAATGTCTAGAGCTCCGTCGCTTGGCAAATAATGTTGTCTACATCTAGGCGCTTATGCGTTTGTTTGCCAACTAACAAAAAAAAAAAAAACAATACAAATAAATTTAAATCAATCCACGACAGCGCGATACACTGCGCCCATTTTCTAGATTGTACTGAAACGTTAGGAGGTTCCTCCGTTTTTCAAGATTTGAGCGTTGTGAAAAAAGTTTTGTTCATTAGGCTCACATGACAGCTTTGTTGGCTCCTCTTGCTTTCTTCTACGATCAACTATACAACTACGCCACCTCCTCTTCCAGTTCTCGAAGCTTTTCCCAATTAAGCTTGTTTCTTTGCCCCCGATTACAAAAAGTGACCCGGAGTCACTAATAAAAAAATCAACCCAGGTTCCTTCATCACAGTTATGGGAAAGTGGATAAGTCCCCGAAATTTATTGTAAAGGCCCATACGCAGTTCGAAAAATATCGCACGGAATGACAAAACTTCATAGAAAAAAAATCCCCTTTGGGATATCCCATTTGGGATTTTTTGCTTTACATGAAGTTTGGTTATTATGTGCGTAAATTTTCGAACTGCGTATGGGCCTTAAATGAGAAATTATCGCTAAATTTCCGATTTAAGTATAGGGCTGATATTAAATATATCATTTATAAGATCTTTCGGATTTTTGAAGAGCTTCGTTCAGATCGCTTTTATAGTCTTCTAATAATAATCAGTAGAGTATATCAACATAATTCGACAAACTTTAATTTCAAATGGATAATGGGTATTTTTTGGTGAAATTCGTTAAAATTTATGTACTTCGAGTTTAAGGTGTTCACTTTGACACAGTTGTAACTATACCAGTCCCATGACGATTATTTTTTCAAAACAAACTTATGATTTGTCACTTTATCCTTCTTGCAGAAATCCATAATACCCTTCAAGCAGTGGCTACAGTGTATAACCATCCTGTCTGGCCGTATCTTTTGACTGTCACTGCTCTTCCCATACTATATATCATATGCATATATGTATATTATAATACTTTGGCAAGTTCTTCTATTCCAAGGGCTACACTGTAACAACAACAACAACAACATGCATAACATTATTGTATTTTGTTTTAAAGCATATTTTTTTCGCCACACATAGTTATATCTATGCTTAGTATATACATATATAGTATATAAATTTATGTATGTTTTTAGCTGCTGACAGTCAACTATATATATATATACATATACATTTTTTTTCGTCCATTGTTGCAGTTTCTGTTACTGCCCTGGGATTTTTCCTATGCACATGTCAGTTTTTTAGTAGATTTATTTGGCGCTTTTATCTTTGGGGACAACATGTCGCGACATATCGGCTGGCAGTAAAAAAAAAAAAAAAAAAAAAAACAATGAAAATTATTATAGCGTTAAATTTTATGCAGCCAAATATGAGCATATAGTGTATTTTCGATTTTTTTTACAGAGTTTTCAGCAAAGTGTGAAAAACGCCTAAAGTTATGCAAATGCATAAACCAGGCGGCGAAAAAATATTTGCGTTTGTATTTTAGGAAATTTGGAGCACTGCTTTTTAAGATCCTCGTTGAAAATTGACGAGATAGGTTGGCCATATAAATACAAATTTGTGTCTGCTATTATAGTTGAGGTTATCTGAAGTTCGTAAAATATAAACGTAAATTAAATTGAAAAAGTTTGTTGATGACGTAGATGGTATATTTTTATATAGGGTGCTGCATACTTTAGTTTTTCTTTTTTCTAAATAAGTGGTTAAGCATGTTTTGGTTAACTCATTAAATAAAAAAATATATTATATCAATAACACTTAGGTTATTAAAGTTAATAATATACATATTAGCTAAATGCGTATTAAATTGCCATTAGCTCCTATCACAGAAAAAAAGCAATAAGCCCATGAATAATTAAAATCAATACGATATATCTAGAATGATTTATGGTTTCGGCTTAATATTATGAAAAACAAAATTAGAAACAACTTGTCGTATGTGTAAATGGATCTTATCTGCTAGACCATCCCATAAACAACTTTAACAAATATAAGTTGGACTCATTAGACTAGGTTACAATCATTTTCATTGCTCAATATAACCAATTTAGTAATTTAAATTTTTCAAATAATTTAATTTTATTTTTAAGAAAATTTTATGATGAATTTAAGCATCGATATGCTTATACACGAGTTTCGATACTTTTTCTTAAGAATTTCGGAAAAGTTAGTCTCACATAATTGGCTATATCTTGAGCTTCAATGATCCTTATTGAAATCCTTAATGATGATGTAGTATGTTTTCTATTATTCTGATATTTGAAATGAACATTTTTTTTTCAAATTTAATAATACATTTTTTTAATTCACAACATTTAGCTAAAAATTTCAAATAACACATGCCCAAAAAAAAGTGTTGCGAATTTCACATGGGACAGGGCTATGAAGATGGATTTACAGTCGCTAAATTCGAATTCGAGCTCCGAAAACCCCCCAACATCCTATTTTTCTGAGATAACCACCAACCACCACATGAATTTATTTTAAAACTTCTGGTTTTTAACGATGTTCTGGGGTCGCAGAATCTGAGGCCCAAAAACCTTTAACCCCTAGCACGTGAGGTTTCTAAGATAACCTCAAAAATACTTCAAATACATTTTTTTTATAACTTAAAAAACCACACACAATTTTTTTTCTAGACCGCTTCTACGGCGATATTTTTTATATAGGGTGGGCCATCCATTGGTTGGATTTTTAATCAATCATTATTGGTAACAGACCCTTTCAAAGTCGATGCTCTTTGACATGTGTCAAGTTAAAAAAAAATCATATATTATAGTTTTTGTCAAAAAAAAATTATCGAAAATTACGATGTTCGCATACGAACCTATAGAGTCAGACGCAGTGGCCATGTGACGATTTTATTTTTCATACATAGAGCACTATTTTTTTTTTTGGAAAATGTACGAATAAAATCAATTATCAAACCAATAGTTGGCCCAGCCTATATTTTTTTGGAGTCACTGAATCCGTATACGAGATTAAAAAAACCCTAGGATATTTCTACGATATCCTCTAAATTTTTTCGTTTTACGAGTTTTTATTTTTTTCTCGTGGGACTATGTTATTATATTAATATTTTTAGTAAATATTTAAAATTTTTGATAAAACATTTTTATTTAAAAAAAATTAAATTAAAAAATTCAAATATTTGATAAAACATTTTTATTTAAAAAAATTTATAAACATTTTATCACAACATTTTTAAGTAAATATTTAAAATTTTTGACGAAACATTTTTATCTAAAAAAAAAAATAATTAAATGAAAAAATTCAAATTTTTGATATTTTTATATAAAAAAAAATGTAAAATTTTTTTGGGTATAAATTTCCCGGAAACTTTGAAATAAATTAAAAGTTTAAATACGAATTTATTAGAATTTTTGTAAATTCCGTCAGTATATTTGCCCAAAATAACTATTTTTCTTTCGACAGGGTAAAATTTTTCAAGCAGGGAAGATAACCTCCCCGGTAAACTCCTTCTTAAATGCCACCAGAGACACAAAGTTCTGTCGATAGCAGAATTTATCGCCAAGTTTATCGGTTTACGCTCGTATGTGACTCAGTCCCCCGCAGAATTATTTCGCGGCCTACATCTACGCTAAAGAAGCCTTTAAATCTTGGTACAGTTTTTCACCTTGAAGAACTTAGCAGTCAGCTTAAGACTCCTAAAGATATGGGATATTATAACATTATAATAGATCCTAAAGACGGGCACAAAAACGACCTTTTTCTATATACGCGTCTTCTAAAGCTCACTCATCAGCTGAAGTCACAAAATTTTATATATACTATATTAGAGTGGGTCCATCTGTAGGGGTTCGAAAAAACTTTCACGGGCTCTTCGCGATTGTGTTTCTATAGTTCATTCTAAGAAACTTTCCAGAATAAACTATAGGAATAAAACGAATTTCGTGTCGCCCACTATCAAAATAGGTTTTTTTAAAATTAATTAAAAAAGAAGAGCAAAGAAACATTGTACCGAAAAAATGTGACCCACACTAATATATACCCATGTGACTCTAATAAACAAAAATGTTTTCGGCAAACTGCTTTTATCATCTCTTTCCACCGCATCAAATCAGAGAGTCCCACTATCAAACACTTTTCTAAATACTCTATAGAACAGAATGTCCATACAAAATCAGAGTATACATATGTGCTGCTAAACTGAGTCGTACCAAGTTAAAAAACCTGCATACTCATTTTCTCGTAAAGCATGTTTCAAAAGTTGGCTTATCATACTAGCTGAGAACTTGAGCTGGGAACACGCAGAGCTGTAAAGCATGCACCAGAGAATTGTGGCCAACAAAATGACTTGCAAATTAATTAGTGAAATTGTTTGGGGAATGAAAGTTTTACTCGCTCTCTATTTTGTTGTGTGGTAAGTTGGGTCCTGTTTAGTTTGTGTTTTTTTTAGCACTCTGTAACTGTGTTTAATTAGTGGCCTCATAGTCAATTGGCTTCAAAATGAATTCATCTGGATACAATTGAAATCCGGGACGGCTTGGAAGTTTCTAGCCTAAAGAATACCAACTCCAAGGGGAGAAATTACATTAAAATCCTAAATAATGAAATTGCTAACGCAATAAAATGATTTTATGATTATGGCATGTGTGCTTCAATGCATGAGTGTGGTGTAGGTGTGAGTTGGAGAGTGGGTTGCCCAAGGGTAGGCTGGGGGGTTTTTTGTGACATGCCAATAAAAGTCAATGTCGTTATGAGTGTGAGTGTGAGCGGGTGTGTGTTAGTGTGTGTGTGTGTGGCATACTTTTGGGCGACAAGGCAAAGTCAAGTCGTACGCGCACTGTAAATTAATAATATCAACTTTGGCAGCAAATGTCAAAAAAGGGCAACCCCCAACTTCAAAAACCCCTAAAACCCCAAAACCCCGCTGTATATGTGTATCTCTGTGTGAGTGTTGTGCGCTGTGTGCGTGACTCTTTGGTGTTTATGGTTGCGGAATCAAGCTTTAATGTTTGACATTTGTGACAGCAGCGCTGGGCGGGGGTAAGGGACGCTCTGGAACTCCTGATTCCAGAAGTAGACAGCTCGTTCTAATGTTTGCTACGCAAATAGCAATAGCAGTGTTGTGGATATTGTTTTACCTAAATGAGATTACCTTTATGTCAAGGCGTAGCCTAGCTATAACTAAAATATAGCATACTTTTCGGCATATCAGCACACAATTTGAAATTGATGTCGGGTAATTTTCCAATACAAACATATGTAGGACATTTTCTGCTACCAATTACATAAAGTTAGGTATTTACAGTTTTTATTGCATAATTTATGTTGCTTGATTGCAAAAATTGATTGCATTTCATTTGGCACAATTTTAATTCTATTTATTTTGATTTCATTTCATTTTGTTTCACGCTGTTTACCTTTGCCCTTTGTCATTCGACAGTCGAACAAGAGCAAATGTAAACATGAAAACATTTCCAATTACATATTAGGAAACCGGAAACAGTTTGACATTTAATGTTAAAGAATACCTCTGAGAGCTAAGCCGTGTCTAAAGAGAGGCAGTTCGTAAGTTAGCTATTTTTATGAGTTTTGTGCAAAAAATGGGGAAAGCAAGCAAGGCTGAAAGATAATTTTAGTGTAAACGTTGTGAAGAGGCAAAGTTTGCTTTAATTTTTTTGTGTATTTGAAACTTGAGCTTAATGCTGAGTTCGAATACAGTCTTTCGTATATTTTTGACAACGTATCTTTACTTGTGTTAAATTTGTGAAATAAGTGAAAACTACGATTATGTAGCGATATATCGGTAACTGAATATAAAGATACACTTTTGTCTGAAGTTAGAGTAAAAATAATAATCAGCCGTGCTCCGGAAAATGAAAAAATCAAACTGCACAATTTTATTCGAATTCGTTTTTGCGTGCTCCGGAAAACGAATTTTTTTTGTCGCCATTTCCCTTTTATTTTCGATAAATACGTATATTTCCCTTATTTTTCCGATAAATTCTCATGTTGGCGTGAAATTATTTTTGTTTGATACGAAACAGTCAGAAAAAAAATAGTTAAAAGTCAATAAATATACAACTTAATCTAAGAATATCAAAGAATATTTAAAAAAGTATTTCAGTATAAAATTGGTACTTTTTTAAACATATTTTGCCAGTTCGTTTTAATTCCTCTCGCAACAAAACATTCGATTTCAAACCACATGAAAAATTCGATTTGGTGAAATTGGGAGCACCAAGCATTCTTTTTTAAAGCGAATCCGAATAAAATGATCGGATTCGTTTCCCAGAGCACCGCCGAATAATAGTTTTACGCTTAACTGCCTCTCAACAATATTTTAACTCTATTGAAGCCATATTTCAAACTATTGAAACTCAATTTTTAGCAAATTTTTTGCAAGTTTTAATTTTTATAAAATTTGAAGGTATACTTTTGTATAGTTCTTAATAAATTGAGTGCATTCAGCGCTCGTTTGTCAAAGCAGGATAATGTCCAAGCTGCACACACACACACACACACTACACCCCATAGACAAGCGGCAATCAGCAGCTTTTTATCTGGGGGCCAAAAAAAAAAACTGAGTTAAAACTCGAAATAAACAAAACTGAAAAACATTCAACACTATAAAGTCGAGTAGATTGACTGGAAGCGCACGGTGGTGTACGTAAAAAAAATGAAGCCAAAACCACTACGACGTCACAGCTACGTAAACAAAGGCAAAGAGAGAGGCAGAGCGCCAGAGAGTGAGAGCTAAAGAGAGAAAAGTTGTGTAAAGTGTTGCACATCAGCCACAATGGCGCTAAGCCAATAAATTAAATCAAACAAGCGCGATAACCATTTCACTTTTGCCATGTCTATCCGCAACACACACACGCACACACACACAGATACACACTCTCACAGACACATTTGCTGGCCACACGCAAAGCAACAAAACAAACACCAAGACCAACAACAGCAACAAAGTTAAAATGGCGTAAACAATATAAAAAATGGAATGCATGAGCTTTTCACAACAAAAAAAAAAAAACAACATCAGCAGACCCCAAACGAAACCCAAAAAACCCCAACTCACAGAAAACTCAAGCCGACACGCCCCACTCCACATAAAATAAACCCCTTAAAAAATAAAAAGTTGTAAATGCATTTTAATAAAAATAGAAGAAAAGAAGACACTCAGCGTAAAGAAAGATAGCAAGCGTGTGAGCGAGACACAATGTTTCTGGTTCGTTGGAAGTAAAAACCAGAGCGAAAATTTTTTAAAAGCTTTTTTGACACTTTTGCCCCATATAATATTTGTTGTTGTTGCTATTGTTGTTGTTGTTGTTGGTGCCTTTATTTTTTTATGACACCCGCCAGTTTTGCGTCGATATGAAAATATTGTTAATTTTTGTACTGACACGCTCGACATTTTATTTTGACTACGCCATTTTGTTTTTCATCTCTGGGAAATTGTTTAAATATGTTGTTGCTGTTGTTGTTGCTATTGTTTTTATTGTAATTATGTGAGAGTTTGAAAAGGAAATGCGTTGACCATGTCCTGAACAGTTGTTGGTCACTCAATTAAAAGATACAATTTATGAACAAAATAATTGCAGCAGGTTGTTTTTGAACATGGCCGGCCCATTGACTTCTCCATATCTAGAAAAAAAATCTCTGTCTATAGTTTCCACTTGTAATGATGTAATTTGTAGGTACTTTAGCAGGGCTGCATTTTAAATAAAATATTTTTTTTTTTAAAAAAATACAAAAAATTTGTATCAAGATTTGAAATAATATAACTTGCAAATAATATAGCTTATCCATATCCAGGAGAAGGAATCTCTGTCCAAAGTAATTTTTAGAATTTAAACAGGGCTGCATTTTAAATAAAATATTCCTTTTAAAAAAATACATATAATATATATCAAGCTTTGAAAATTCCATACTTGATCATATTTAAAGATAAAAAAATCTTTTTTCTTTTTTAAATAATTTAAATATATTATACAATAATATAGCAACAGTGGCCTACGACTCGTAGAAACATCATTTTTTGGTAATATACTAATATATAAGCCCAAGGCAGAAAAAAAAACTGGCTGTAAGATCTTCCAAACTGTTTCTTAAACAGGATTCGTTCAAAGAAAAAATCATTAGAGCTAGTTTGGAAGCAAGCTGCCAACTATGACTTCGGTCTTATTAGAAAAAAACGAAAATTACTGAATTTTTCGAGACGATCTAATACCTGTTTATAGTCTCTTCAAAAATATGGTCGAAAGAACTTTACCATTTAAGCAAAACTACCTGATCTCTAGAAGTTTTAGAGGTAATTGGTTAAGTCCTTTACAATGATTGCGATTCGGTAGAACAAGCATTCAGTATCTCAAATCGTTTGCACCTATGTTGTACATCCTTGAGCAGAAGTAGACATCGATTAATCAAACTCTACTTCGATTTTGATATATATTTCAATTTTGAATTCAGTTAAGAATTCGAACTTAAAGTTATTATCAAAAGTATTTATATATGCTGCTTGTATGTATTTTTTCTTTTGTCTAGAAAAAAACTTTTATAATCTGGAATTAAGTTCTACTTTCGAATTATAGGTTAGGTTGAATCGGTTGACCCCTGGGGGGAGTCACACATAGACTGGGTAGTCCTTAGTCCTTCGAATTATATAAATAAATACAAAATATTATTTATTTTTTGCCTTAGCTGTCGAGTAATACATTTCATATTTATTTATGCGTCCCAGCCTCAAACTTAATTTTTATCTCTTTAAGTTTCAAGTGCTTCCAGCCCTAACCAACAAGATTTAAGAACTTTTGACTTTTCTACCAATTGTAGAATCCAAACCGGCTGTCAATTGTCTTAGAGTATATGAGATCATATTCAACCAACAAACGAAAAAACTTTCAAAAAAGTTTTATACCTGGTAAGAGCTAATACTTAAAACATACTTGTGTGCGTGCCCAAGGTCATAAGTGGAGTTTTACTGTTCTTTGACACAGTTGGGTTAAATCATATGTATAAAAAAATAAAATTTGGTAAATCTTTAGAAAGTTATTAAGTTAAACTTATTTGGTTTTCTTAAGCCATTTTTTTTTTGCAAGAAAAAGTTTGTTAGTTTTTAGAAATTTTTAAATAATATTTTTAGTAACACTGAGAAATTTGTTGACAAATTTTTAAAGATATCGGAAACCATAAGAGCTAGCTGGAGACAAGAAATTTTAAGAAAAGTTAAAGCTTATAGAAGCATGTTGGTATTTAAGGCTGTTACATCCGACAAAAATATCTCTGCTTACAAGCATATTATATAAACCAACTTGGCACTTAAGAACTTAAAAGAAATTTATTAATTATACATTACTTTTCTTTAAATGCATTGGAAATTAGATTAGGGTGATAATTTACTATCAGGCATGATATTTTTCAAAAGATTTACCTTTCATTTAACTTGATTTTTTTTTTTATAAATTTATTTATTGGCAATCAACCGATCAGTCCAATATTGAAAGAAGAATTAAATCGCTACACACTAATCATACTTTAGTGTGCAATAGGGCTTATGTTACTACTACATATACATTTATACAATATTTACAAAAAGAAAATATACAGAAAAGATTCGATTGAATCTACAAAAAACTCAGGTGCTTATAATCTGCTAGAACACAGAACATTTCCTCATAAAATATAAATAAGACGCACGAGCTACGATATTAAATTACGCCTTCTGACGTCACATGGCTGGAGTCGTTTCAGCCGTCTTCTAGGTCTATGACCGGCCAGCGCGCAGGCAAGAGAATCCTTTCATTTAAAGAAATCAACGATTATTTTAAGTTTTTCCAATATTTATATATTTTTCTTAATTAATGCCATATAATTAATCGATTTATGCGTCTTAAATCTTAAAAAAAATAAAATGCAGCTCGCAACTATAATATTTCGGCAACAAAAAAATAATATAGTGCAACTAATTTATATGCATAATTCTGGGCCAGGCCAAAAACCACCAAATAAAAACCAAGCCAACATTCAAACTGGCAACGCACTTGCAACCAATTGCTATAACTTAACAGCAAGCAAAAAAAAAGTATATATATAAAAAATACTATATATTATATACGGTACTATATATTATATACAGCAGCCGCAAAAACTTGCCAAAATATCAAAAAAAAAAAAAAATAATATATGACATAGTCGGACATTGACCGAAGGATACCCTTTATAACCATAAATTCGGATATTTTTTACCGATTTTGGCGCAGTTCGAAAGTGAAGTCGTTGAGCCTTTCTTCTGAAGTACAAGAAGCTGCTTGTATGCAGTTTCGCAACTTATATCTTATTGGGGTACAAAATTCGTTGTTTATAGCCTTAAATTCGGAAATTTTTACCGATTTTGGCGCAGTTCGAAAGTGAAGCCAAAAAGGCCGTTTTAGCCTGAAATTCTACTAAGTGGAAAAGGAAGCTGATGTCCGTTAAACTCAGGAAACTTCACTTTAAGATTATGCACATCTATGAGTAAAATTTGGTGTCTAGCACTTATGGTCTTTAAGATCTAGGTGTTCATACCGACGAGAAAGGAAGTGACGAACATGACTCAGTCACATTATGAACTAATGCTTAACCTTTTGGTATAAAAAATGAATGATCTGCGCCGCCAACTTTTGTCTCTTACATATACTACACAAACCTATAATACACTGGACCCCCTTATAGTGCAGTGTATACAACAAAAAACTGAGGTCACGCTAAAAGCGCGCAAAATGTGTTGCCAAGTTTCAGGAGCGCGGGACTCGCTCAGGCGGCAATAACAACAACAACAAAAAAAAAAATGGTTGTAAAATACGAAACTACTTAGCGCCGTTGATGAATTGTGACATTTTTATGGGTTTGTCTCCCGCTCAACGCGACTTGGATCGCTTGAAAAGTTTTGCCAGCGAAAAGCTTTTGGCTTAGCCACTCTCCGCTCTTTGGCCATAAACAATATGGTCGCACAAACTGCCAAAAAGCCAACTAGCCCCTAGCCAAATGGCCAACATTGTTGTCTAAAATATTGTGCAAATTATGAAAGTGGCAACATGTGAGCAATGCGAACAAACTGTGCCACAAAGCGTCGCCATTTTGTTTGTTTGTTCTAGAACTTGGCGTAATGTGCGGCTCACGTGTCCGCTTGTCGTTTGAGGCTTTCCCTCATAACTCTTGGCATATTTATAGGCTGTCGGCATTACGTATACGCAGCGGGTGCAAATTTTTTCAACTAACTGCTATTTTAATTAAAACTCTTTACGCTAATCGTGGCGCGAAATCCGCAGCCGCAGTGGCAACTCTGGTATGCCACATTGAGTATTTTTTAAGCATTTTCTTTCTTAATGCCATTTAATTGTCATTTACTTGGTATTTTTTGTATTTTTTTTTTTGTGCTTTATTCAAACGAAAAACAGTTTGCCAAGTTTTTCCCATGCAATTGTGGGCAAGTCATTTTAATGAGCCCATTTTAAGAGGCCACAAGCATTGTGGTTCATTTGAATTGGCCAACATTGATAAGAAATACTACAAACGGGCTAAATGACTAACTAACGGGGTGAAAGCGTGTACTTAAAACTACTTTGGCCTCATTATAAAAAAAGTTTTTTGCCTCGCTAAACGCCCTTAATAGTTTTTGCGTACAGTTGCCTATTGAAGTTGGAAATACATAATTAAACTTTTAAATTGTTGCAGTTAGATACTTATGGAAAAAAGGGCGTTTTATAATCAATTTTTAATGGAGTGTTATTTGCAAAGGACGTGAAGCATTAAATTATATTTATAGCCGAGTTAAATGTGATTTAAATAGAGGCTAGTTGATATCAAGTACAATTGAGGACCAGTAGCGTTAGAAATTTTTTGCATTGATATGTTTAAATGAAAAACTTTTCAATGTGAACTATTGATAATGTA
This sequence comes from Chymomyza fuscimana, assembly GCA_949987675.1. NCBI lineage: Eukaryota > Metazoa > Arthropoda > Insecta > Diptera > Drosophilidae > Chymomyza > Chymomyza fuscimana. The sequence goes on from OX465089.1 coordinate 6,491,461, forward strand.
TTTAAAGAGACTGCAAAGTAACAACATATATTCTCCGCTGAGAGTGAAAAACAGAGTGTACCAAATCTACCAGCTCAGCCTTACTTACTTACTTACTGTAGTCCTCTTCTCCTTGTGGAGCATAGAACCTCTACAACAGATCTAAAGCTTACTCTCTTGGGAGCATCACGACAAATTTTATTCCAGGAGTAGTTTGCGGCATTAAGCTCAGCGTCAATCGTTCTGCGTCAGGTTTAGGCTGGAGCCCCCGGACGTCGAGACCCTTGAGGGTTCCAGCGAAGTGCTTGTTTTCGAAGCGTGTTCCCAATCCAACGCCATTTATTCGCTCGGGCCATCTAATCTTAAGTATTCTCCGCAAGCTTCTCCAAGATGCTTCTCGAGCTTTTCCACGTCTCGCAGCCGTAAAAAAGTATCGATTTAACATTAGACTCAAAAATGCAAAGTTTGGTTCTAATCGATATGTGGCTGGATTTCCAAATCTTGCTGAGAATGCCAGAGGAGCCAACTCAGCCTAACATTGCCTAAAAAATCAAAATTTGCAATAAAAAAAGTACAAAAAATATGTCTCGACTGGAACACGAACCGGTTACTCGAACTGGCTTTGTTTATATTCGATTATCTCCGATACACTGTGACAAAGCAACAATCAACTCTGCTCAATATTTCTTAGAAAATAAAAAGATGCAATAAAGAAAGTAAAAAAAAAAATATATCTCTTCTGGAATCCGATCCGGATACTCAAACTGGCTATTGCATTATCTGCAAAGGTACAATTATAATGATGATTGTACTTAATCGAAAGATTTTTTTATTATAAATAAGTAAGAGATATATCCAACTTCGGGGAAAACCTTTTTTCGAAAATCTACTCACTTTCATTAAATCCTCAAAATGGTTCAGCAAGGAGAGAGATGTAGGAGAGTAGGAAGACCCACCAGCTTTGCACCCAACCTATCTCACCATCAGGCCCGACGAGACGGGTTGTCGAAGGAGGGGATGCCTCCCGGGCCCGGAGTTATCTCAGGGGCCCGGTGTAATTGCTGTCGTACTTACTGAACACAATGATTCAAGCTAAAGGTGGCATATTTGGACCGGTACTTTTTCCCCCCGGGCCCGGATTTTCTCTCTACGGCCCTGCTCATCATGAATCCCCCACCCCCCTCCCATACTTCCTAATCATCGTTTAATAAACCAATGGTCTCCGGCTGTACTTGGCATAGTCCGAGCAGCCTGACTTACCTAACCTAATAAAAGATAATAAATATTCTCCAAGATATAGGCAATCATACGGACAAACAGATATTTGCTACAATATTAATTAATTTTTTTTTCATAATTTAAAAAAGTTATATGTATTTTATTAAATACTATAAAATGTGTATTATAATTTTGTTCGTGTTTTGACAAACAATTTTTTTTTTTGTTTTCTATCGTGCACCAAATCCTTTAGATTAATTTGAACAAAATAAGAGATGTGTTTAAAAAATAATAAATTATGATTCAAAAATACTTAAGAAAAAAAAATCAAATAGCTTAAGAATACTTCAAATAAAAAAAAAAAAAAATTTATTCTCAAAAAAAAGTTATTTTTTTTTTATATCTTTTAAAAAATATTCGTTAGCTTAATTGCATTTATATAGGAGAATACTTTTTTTCAACAAAACTATAGCGCTTAAGTTTAAAAACGGAAATTTATCAAAAAATGTATTTTTTCTGGGCTGTTAGGAAAGTTTTTGGTAGCTTATCCAGATATACCCTTTGAATAAGGGTAATTTTTTTAAAATATTTTATTTAATTTAATATTTTAATAAATATATATTAGGGTTCTACACCTGCTCGTTGCGTTTACCAATCCCCGCTCAGATGTTGTAAAACCTAATATGAAAATAGAATTAAATTAAATTTAAATTAAAATTAATCTATTTCATAAAACTAAAGTATTTTTATATATTTGTATACATGCTCATTATTGTGGCATAAAATGCATATAAGTCTGTCACGCCTTTCATAATATCTTATTGGTACTATATTTTATATACATACATACGTATTAGTAATATTCCCCCTGTGATTAGTTGGATAACAGCCAAGTCTATATAAAATTTAAAAAACTAAAATACTTCATTATATTTATTTCCATCAATCGTCAAGGCAATATTAATGGCTGTTCTTTAGTTATTAGCTAACTGACAGCCAACAAAAATATCTTATAGATAAATGCTGCATAATTTTAAATTGTACATAGTTACATATTTACACAAATTTATTAAAAAATAGCTATCTAATAATGAATATTTTGTTAAACGAACTTACAAAGAAAATCTAAAAACAAATGGGCCAAAATATTTTAAAATTCCTTTCATGAAATTTTTATTCTCTAATTTTTTATGCTGCTTTTTTTTTTTGCTAAAAAACTTTTAATATACTATGCTTTCATTCAATTAGGAAAATATGTAGTATGTTTAATAAAAATAGATTTAATATTGTGCTTGATGCTATGTTACAAGCTAAATAGAAAAATTGTTATGCACTGTGAGAAAAATGCTAGTACGTCGTAGTCGAGCCGAGCTCAGCTGTGCATAGCAACGCTTCAAGTTAAAATTTTAAATTTTAGATCAAAATGTTTTGTTTGTTTTTAAGGAATTTGTAGAATTTGATGCAGGAAGTTTTTTTTTGTTTTTTTTTAATATTTTGTGCAGAAACCTAAATAATATCGAGTAACCTAACCATTTAAGCCTAAAAATGAGTAAGAATTCAATATCATCAAGAAATAAATGGAAAAAATCATATTAACAATAAAATAAAACTGCATTTGGATCTCCATTTTTCGAAAGATTAAAATTTTTAAAAATATATATGGCAAGGATTTATGCTTAATTGTTATTATTCAAGGTACAGTTTATTTTTAGAAAAAAAAAAAAAATTTAATTTTTTTAAAAATTTAAAATTTTATCTTTATAGGCCTATACGCAGCATTCAAAAATAGTGGGAATGACAAAACTTCATTTAAAAAAAATCCCATTTTTTTTGCGAAATTTTTCATTCTGCATTTAGGCCTTATTTATCTATTACACAAAATCCCATTATTTTTTTGTACGATGTTTTGTCATTCCCACTATTTGGGATTTTTTTATATGAAGTTTTGTCATTCCCTGCAAAATTTTTCATTCTGCGTATAGGTCTTTAAGGCCGAAATTTCGCATGCTGCGTATGGGCCTTTAACTAAAAAAATTTGACAAAAAAAAGTCTAAAATTTGAAATTCCAGTATACAGTTATCGATAACTCGATTAATAATCAAAATTTTGGCTAGTAGCTCTATGTGAAAATATTCGAAATCGAAAATTTTTGACCAGACTTTTTTTTATGGCTGCTCACAGCTTCCTTAAGCATCGAGTTTGTTTCAAGAAAATTTCATTGATTTGAAGTCAGAGGGTTCAATCAGGTGCCCCATGACTTCCGAAATAGCTTCTATGGGATTATCTTGTGATTTTGTCTTATTTCGTAGGGAGTCCCGGGATGACAAGAAATTTCTCCGTTGGAACAGCTTGTTATTTTTGTGACTCTCTTTCTCACAAATTACTTGCTAACTTTCAGCTGTAGGTAGACTCTTCAGCGGCAGTATACAAAAAAGTTATCTTGTTTGTTTTAAATAAATGCGTGACATTGAACTTAACTAATTAAACCAAGTTTTATGTCTTGCGATTTGGCCATAACCACATGCGGTAGTTTGGTCAAAAGCTATTAACCGACCACATATGCAAATCAGTTGTATCCTTCTTATACTTATATTAAAGCTACTGTATAAATTAAACTATTATAAAGCGCTTTTTATGACAATTGGCCTATAAAAATATTTGCTACAGTATTTTGCTATATCTTGGAGCTACTTATCAATATAAGTGCCACTTAATATGCAAATGCTTTAGAATGTATTAACTTGATGCCGCAAACTGTAAAAGCCAAGCGAATTCCCGCAGAGAGAAATGACATTTTGCAGTCTGAGATTTCACCAAGTTAAGTTATCTTTGGGGCATTGAATTCAAGCGATATGCCCCAACTGTGATATAATAAAAAAAAAAAGAAAATAAAAAAAACTCTGGGCCAGATGGCTGGAAAACTGAACTTTTTTTGAATGCCAATAAACATGGCTAACTGACTTGGTTGTGGCTCATTAGAGTGCCACAAGTGAGATACAGAAAACGATGAAAGCAAAAAAGGCAAAGAAAAGCAAAAAAAAAAAGAAAAAAGATAAACGGCAAACATTAAACGATATCTCATCAAGAAAATCATCTTAAATATGTTTCTGCCTAATTTCCCACAATTGTGTTTTGTATGGAATATATTCTTGGTGTGTGTAGGTGTGGACAAGTAGTGTGTGTGTGCGTGTAAGTGAGCATATGCATACAAAAGCAATTTAGTTTGTCCCTCTCTATAATATTACTCATAGCATAAGCAGAAAAAAAAAGTCGCAAAAAGAAATCTAATAATTTTTTATGTATTTCTATTCTTCTCTTTTTTTTTGCTCTCTTGCAGTTGAATGACCACAAGGCCAAAAGATACGAAATGTGGAAAAAGGTAGCGGAAAGAAATCAGCAAAGCAAACGAGAAAATGTCGTAAAAAATGAGAAATGAAACCAAATGAAATGAAATGAAGCAACAAACACACATGTGTGTGTGTGTGTGGGTGTGTGCGTGGGATCTACGAAGAGCAGCTGAAAACTGGGAGCCAAATGAAAACTTGGTACGGGAAATTACATGGCAAAAAGTAAGCCACATAAAACAACGAAAACAAAAAAGGAAGCACAAAAAGCTTGAAAATGATACACGACAGAACAAAAACAAAATAAAGTAGATGTGAAGAAGAGTGCCGACAAAAAGAAGAGCAAATATTTAAAGAGCAGGCACAAGGCACACGGCGACAAAATATTAACAAGCAAACTTTATACGGCCAAAAATAAATCAACCAAAAGGAGTGAAAAGAAGTGTGAATGAATAACAGCGCAAAAGGAAGAAGATATGAAGACAACGAATAACAAACAGCAAATAAAGAAGCTAAAGAAAGAGCTGCAGACAGATTAATAAAATGGAACTAAACTGTTCTTTGAAAATACACAAAGCTTGGAAAATCGTAAAATATTAATATTAAAACAAAACTTGAAGCAGCAAAGATTAAAAATTCAGTAAAAATAAACGAAAGATTAACAACACATAAAAGCATAAAATCAAACGACATTTAAATAAAAAAAAGAAAATCAAAATAAAAAAATTTAAATAAAAACTATAGAAAGTTGGGAAATATAGAAATAGTTTTGAATGGCTTTGACTCGATTTTTTTTCGTATTTTTTTTTTGAGAATTCTAGAATTAAATAAAATGTCAGTTTAATTTAGTGTAAGTGTTTACAATTGTGTGAAGTTTGATCAAAATTGGTACACTATTTCACATAGCTACCATACAAAAATTGAGCCCGCTCTCTTTATGAGAGAGACACGAATAACGGACCTGCGCATTGCGTGACCTTCTTATTGTTGGATCATGGATAAAAAGTATTGACCGTTCGAAAGAGAGGAAATTATAAAGGCATCAAAGCAATTCTTTTTTAGTTTAAATTTATTTCCAACATCTTGAACTTTTTCCATTGTGCCATAATGGCAGACAAAGTGAAGAAGGTTATTTTAGATTATGAAGCTTATAATTACTGAAGTAGGCTTGTTTTGCGGCTAAGAGCCCAAGAATCTGATAGGCAGCCTTGGTGGCAATTAAAAATTTGTCGATCTTGGCCCTGTCCACAATTTTATTTTATAAAATTTTAACTTTAACAATTTGCTGGCGCCATCTACCGGCCACAGTAAACAACAAAGTAAATGATGACGATAATAGAGAGATAAGCAAGTAATTTTTGAGTCTAAAACATAAATCAATTTGTATTGTGAGCAACTTAGTATTGCTGGAAGATTATCTTAGTATTAGAAGACATTCCCTTTGGTAGCTATGATGAAAAAACTTAAGTTCGAATTCTATTTGGAAAGAAAATATTCTGCGAAGTTAATAGAGTTAAACAATTTTTTTTGTTTATTTAAGCACGTAAGTTAAAAATGTCTTGCATAAATAAAAGTTAATTAAAAATAACTAGAGAGAGAGAGAGAGTGAGAGAAATAAATACCGAGTGGGTTGTCTTCAAGCGTAGCTCAGCAAATACAGCTTCAATCTAGCAAGTTAATCTATTCTCAGTTTTACAACTTTTTCGCGTAGCTTTTAAGATGATGCTGCTGCCTGCAATTTGATGCCACTTAATTTGAAGGCCCCGCCGTACTCGCCGCCCTATATGCATCATCGTCATGCTGCTTTCATAGTATATTTTAATTTCGCACGCGCCAGCTGTTCAAGCTGATTAATGGGCACAGTGAGCGCAAAAAGCGGCTGTCAATCAAGGCGCACAGTCTCCTCTCTGAGGGGGGGCTTTCAGGATTCCCAAGGTGGAGGATGGAGCTTTTTGCTAGTGAAAGATGGGGCAGGTAGCGAACATTGGCAGCTAGTTAGCTAGGAATCTCGTTAAAGTAAATGGTCTCCAGATAACTTACAAATTGTTTGCAGTTAACGCGCCTTGGCGTAGAGAACGTAATATTAATTAAATGTCAGTTTAACTTAGTTACATTTCTGGTATTCGCAGAAGTTTTGTAAATTGTGGATTGTGTAGGTGCTAATTATAATTAAATTTGTCTGCCAAATTCCATTTGATGCCTAAATTAGAGGTGAAATGTTATGTTATAAATATTAATTTGCTGTTTTAAACTTATTTGCATATAGAGTAACTCGGCAAGTTTTTGGTTCTGAAGGCATTAAGGTAATTGTGTCTGCTATATACAAAGAAGAAAAGTATATTAATTTTTGGAAATCTTTGGACAAAATTTTGATTAGTCTATAAAATAATTCGATGGTATTTGTTTATTCGTTAGTTATGTTACAGCAGCCGCAGATCTAGGATTTTTCAATTCGAAGTGTGTATATCAGAACTCGCAAAAAACAGTCAATCCGGACCTGGGGGGCCCTGAACCGAAAATACCCTATGGATCCGCGACTGTTTGACAGGCAACTCTTATGAAGCTTTATATTTATATATTTTAATTTTTTATAGCTTAAAGGCTTTAAAGTAGCAAAAATATAATATATATTAGCTTTGGGAGTTGGGTTATTGTTCTTCGCGTATTTTTTTTTTTACGTTTTTACCCATTTTTATATGAATTTTTCTCTTTCCGAGTTTTGACATTAACCCTGATATATGTATACCTATATTTTTTTCTTAAATAATAAAATCTAAAAGAAAGATGTTGAAGGAACTTGGGTTTTGCGAGGTAGAATCATTCTGCTCAAGCTATTTACATATTGTATACTCAAAATGCTCTATATTCACATATTTATACATAGTTTTTACGAGTATAGCCAACAATTTGTTTTTGCAAAATACTTTGCTTATCTGACTATTTGTAGTGCCCTGCTCTTGAGCATGCTCGAACTTTTATTAATATTATAAATTTTATTATTTTTGGACACTCAAAATGCTATAAGTCAGTGGTAATTTCCGCTAGACCAAGTTGCTAATATAAAGTTTATGTATTATGCTTATATATGCTGTGTTTGTGTATATAACAACAAATTGTGGCTTTAATTATGCCACATAATGTTGCACAAACTTCACAACACCAAACAGAAATGATCAAATGCGAAAATAAATGAAATATATATCGAAAACTAAAGAGAAACAAAAAAGAAAACTTGAAATAAAATGGCAAATGTACACGCCTACGCAACAGAGGCTCAAAACAAACGAAACGCAACGAAATGAAATAAAATAAAATGATAAACAGTGGGTGGCAAACTAAAAGCTAAATAAATAAATAGTTGACGTTGACTTTTGACGGCGACTGTGCACAGTCTCCATGAATTTTGCCAAAAAAAAATATATATACATATATGTACATATATTTGACAGATATATCTGTATACATGTGTGCTTTTATATATATTATATACTAAATATTTGAGTGTGTGCTGCACTCAATATGTTCGGTCACGTTTTCATCAAAAACATTTTGACTTAGTTTTTGTTAATATTATTTGCTATTTTTCTTTTACTCTTATTTATTTATTTATTTTACTGTTGCGGCTTGCTCGTTTGCCTCAAGTGCCAAAGGCAAATATTGCGCATACGCTGCGTGTGCACAGGCCCACATCAAATCAATAAGTTCTACGCTATATAGCCATGACCAGCGGCATTCAAGCCAGTGCCGTACTCACAAGTCGCCCTAGAAAGCTCTCCCGCGCCCATTTTGCTCTACAAACAAGCAAACATCAGAAATTACAAAACTACAATTTGTGCAGCATACTTTTAGGAAATTGCGCTTGTTGCTCCGCAAAACCAATAAAATCTAGAGAGCTGAAGTTTTTCCATTTTTTTTGCCCACAAGCTTTTCCGGTTTCATTACAACTAAAGCAGTTGTCTATCAGCTTTTTGATCAAATCAAATCAAATATAATACATAACCTGCTTGACCAAAAATTTGATTGAAAATGTTGGAAAATTCTATTTTCTATCACATAAACTGTGGTCTATAGTGCATCAGTTGACTGATTTTCCAAATTTCATTGCATAGTTCCTTGCTCAATCTGCAATTTGATTTTTAACAAATTAATTTTAAATTTTATGCTGACAATTTTTGTTGCTTTAAGCCAATAGCCCAGGCACAATATACCAAAAAAAAAAAAAAAGACAACCAATAAACAACATACAGCTTCCAAGAAAACTCATACATAAGCTGTAATTGAATTGTGAAAATGTATTTCTTGGAAAATAAATAAAGTCCATGTACATGTACATAATATCGTATATCGTACAATAGAAGTGCGAAGTTTAAACACGTTTCTTGATTGGAAGTGTGAGAACTTGTAATTGATACCTATCAATAAAAAGTTGAAGTGTATTTATTTGTGACAACAAATACAAATAAATTGAGACTTACACTAAAAGAAATATGACAGCTATATATAACAATTTTCGTAAGCATTTTACTTAGTTTTTACTATCACAACTAGATTGACATTTTAGGAACAATTATGTCGTATATTGAGCTTAACGATTGGTTCGTAAATACTTAAAATATAGCTTGCTGGTCCTGGCCCAGGTAGAAATTTAAAGAAATTCAGTCCAAAATTAAAAATAATTATTAAATCAATTTGAGATATATTCTTTGAAGCATTGATATGAAATTCTGCGTAACCTCAAATTTGCTTTTTCCGAATTTTTTAATATTCTAAAATTGTGGATTTTTGGTATTTCACGATTTTCACATTTCTTCAGCTGTACGTAGAAGAAGACTCCCAAAAAACCCTACTCGAGTTAGTCACTTCACAGAAAAATTTCAGCATATCCTAATTAATGTTGTGTTTTTTTGAATCAAAACCTTTTTCGGAGTTAATTACTCCAAATTAAAAATCACATAACTATTTATTAGTGCGTGCTCGAACCTAATTTTTAGCCCTGGTAAAAACTGATTTTAATAAATTTTTTTAGTGAAACATGGGATTTTTTTTTATATATGCAGTTATCGTTAGATATTTTTTTATGAAGCGATATTAGTTTTTTAAAAAATTTATTTTAAATAAATAATCTTAAAAACTAAATAACGAAAGCAAAGAGCAATAATTATAAATAAATAAATTAAAGCAAAACAAAAAAAAAAAAAAAACCCAAACAATAAAATTTAATATTATTTTTTTACATAACTTCATTTTTTATAAAAAAATTTTAAAAGTAGTAAGTAATTAAAAAATTATTTTTAATGTTAAGATAAATGCATTAAACCTATAGCAATAATTAAATAAATTATAAAACACGACATTATATTTAAAGAAATTGATTTTAAATAAATTAATATTAATAAAGAGCTTCAAAACTAAATAAAGAAGCTAAAGAGCAATAATAATAAATAAAATCTAATTTAGAAAAACTACTAAATATAATTTTTAAAAAATCGTAAAAAAAAAATAAATTAAACATTATTTTTTTACATTAATTAATTTTTTATGAAAAAGATCTAAAAGTTGTAAATAATTAAATAATAAATTTTAATTTTAAAATAAATGTATTTAATATAATCACAAAATTTGGAAATTAAACAAAGATAAAAAATTTAAAAAAATAGGTTTCAAATAAATTGTATCAATAAAGAGCTACATAATTAAACAATGAAACTAAAGAGCAATAATAATAAATAAAATCAAAATTAAAAAAAAAAAAAAAATTAACATATAATTTAAATAAAAATCGTAAAATAATAATAAAGGAAAATAAAAATTTTTTTTTGTACATAATTTAAGTTCTAATAAAAAATTCTAAAAGTAGTAATTAATTAAAAAAGAAATTTTAATGTCAAAATAAATGTATAAAATATAATCGCAATAATTTCGAAATGAAGCACAGATAAAAAATAAAAATACAATACAAAAATAAATCATCGACTCGTAGTGTCTTAAATAAAAACTAAACTTTGCCCTTAAATAGCAATCATCAGATTTTATTTTTAGTCAATAATACAAGATTAAATACAAAGATTTCAAATGAAACCAAAAGACCTAAAGAAATAACAATTTCAATCTGTAATTGAATACCACTTCACAAAAATATTTTTCTTAAATTTTGTATAAGACTAATTTTAACTTTTATCAATTTCTCTTTGCAGTAAATTTGTAATTCCTGAAATTCAATACCAAAGATGTAAGACGCAAGTCATCTACAAAATAAAGTGTAGTTAAAATTAAATGCAACATAACACAAAAAAATAAAAATAAAATTCTAAGCAAAAAAAATTATAAGAATTTATTTATAAACTAAAAAAATAAATCTAACAAATGCCAAAGCGACGCACCAACAACAACAACAACAAAATTGCTAAGAAACAAAAATTCATTTGACAACGAACAAAAACAAGTACAGTAAACACACACGCAAACTAACAGAGACACACAACAACAACAACAACAACAACAACAACTACACAGTAACGAACTATACAATAAAAGCACGACGTAGACGACAATCCTTAAACGAACACGACTGCAATTGAATGAGTGTGAGTGCGAGTGCGTACGCATTGGAAAAACTCCTAAAAAAATACCAAATAATTTAACAGTGCAGCAGCAGAAAATTGGCAACATTGCGTGCCACGTGCTAGCAACATACTTAAAATTGGCAACATGTTGCTAAGGCGCTTACAACACAGCGGCAGAACGTCGCTAATCGGATTTACATATACCCCCACATGGTTATTGCTGCTCTGTCTGGCATTTGTTTTTGCCAATGCCGGAGCACAAATAGGTAAGTCCAATAAATATTATATACTAACTCAAAAATGTTTATATTTCTTTTATATATTATGTTACATAAGGCAACAAGTGTTTTTTATAAGTCTAAGGAAAGTTACGATTAAAAGTCACATAATTTTTTTTGATACGGAATGCTTGTTAGGGGCTATTATGTATATATAGTATACTCTATATTCACTCATTATGCATGCTTCAATCATGAACATAATTATGCAACATGTTTGTTTAAGCTCTTAAAAAACATTAATTGCAACTGTTACAATTGCGCCTAAAAACGTTTATCCAAAATTTGAAGTGCCATTGAAATTTGGCCATGAGGCGAACTCCGCATATCATCATCATTGCAATTGCAATAAAATTCAATTATGCATTTCACAAATTAACGATGCACATTGAATAGGAATTAGTTGAAGTGTGTTGCAGCCATTACATTGCTATACATAGTGTATGCAATGAATTTACATACTACAAATAAGCACTCTAGTTGCATGCAACTTATGCGACAAGTGCTGACAATTTGCGGCAAGGGGGAGCAGAGCAGCAGCTCTCTAATTACAAAATTCCAATTTATTTGGTTGTATAGAAGTTGAAAATGCATTAGAAAGTAGTTAGTTGGTCATATAATAAACATCTGTATCGAGTTAACCTTTAAATAAAGGGAATGAATTAATATAATTCTTTAAATGCAAATTTGCATTTAAAACATCCGACAGGGCTTATTTGCGTATGTGGTATAAACACTTGCGAGTTACGGTCTGAAATTGGCATCGATTCATAGCAATTAAGTAGATATTGCTTATATGCAAGTATTGACTTACATTTATATGTAGTAGATATTGTTTATATGCAAATATTGAAATGCATTAAAATAAAGTATATATTGCCTATAGGCAATTTTATTTTAGAGCATCATATATGTATATAAGTGATTTTTGCTTATAGACAGTTATAAGTTATGTATACATAATTCGCTTATATGCATAAATACATTTTATTTTGCTTAAGTTCCAATTTTATAGTGTATGAATGTTTTTGCATATAAGCGATTTTTGCGTACAGGCAGTTATTAGTTATATTGCCTGTATATGCAAAGATTGCAATGCATTAATATGTAGTAGATATTCTTAATATGCAAATATTGTAATGCATTAATATAAAGTATATATTGCTTATAAGCAATTTTATTTAGAGCATCAATGTATAAGTGATTTTTGCTTATAGACAGCTATTTGCTAAGTTTATTATGCACATATTGTAATGCATAAATATATGATATATTATGCTTATATGCAAATATTGTAGCGTATGAATATTTTTGCATATAAGCGACTTTTGCGTATAGTTAGTTAGTTAGATTTATTGATTTTAAGCAATTTTTGCATATAGGCATTTATTAGCTATATTGGTGGTTAGGAAAAAAATTTAATATTCCAAATTTATTTCAAGTGGCTTATTGCATATACAAAATTTTAGTGCATCAATATTTTTGCATATCAGCGATTTTTGCTTATAGGCAGTTATCAGTAATATTGATTATAAAAAAACAAAAATGAAATAATATGAATCTATCTAAATAGATTTATTAAAAATATATTGCTTGCTAGTAAATTTTATAGCGTATTATTGTTTTGCATATCAAAGTTATTATTAATCGATAATCGATTAATCGAATATGAATTTGTATTCATTTGAATTCAGTGAAATACGGATGTAGTCATTTCACACCTCATCTATACAAATCATTCAGGCCAATTTTTTTGATAGTGATTGTCGGAATGATGTTTATTCATCAATTCGGTCCATTTTTTATTTAATTTTTTTTAAGCAATTTTATTGTTAGTCATTATTTTGATACCGCTTTTTGTGCATAGCTCAATAAATTCATCTACATGAATATTTTTAAAGTGAATTCACTTGCTTGCCAGAATAAAGTTTAAATCCAACAGAAAGTGAGCTATATTTATCGATTATATAATATGTAATCCAAGTTGATGGGAATATTTTTAAAACTTTCATAAATTTGTTAGTAAAAAGTATCAGTACGGATTAAAAAGTCAATTTAACCATTCCAATCTATTTGTCTGAACGCAAGTCTGTAGCGATTAGATATACTCTATGTTGGCCTCGCCTTATCGACAATAGAATATTCCCACAGTTTTTAGGTTACAATTTAACGAGATCCTTTTCTATGTTGCTACTAATTCGTACCAACTTTGGAAGCTACCTATATTCAAAACTGTTCCAATTTACGACTCTTTCACCGAAAACCATCTATTCAAAAATCTGTTTTTGAAAAAGCTAGTCAACAGTATTAAGAGTTACAACTCTTTTAAGCTTTAGCGTTATTAACCCAGTAACCCCTGCCTAGAAGAAAGTTGCAACTTCAGGTGAATACAAAATTTATAATTTTCAAATTTTGTATAAAAAGTTTAAATATATATTATAGTCTGAACAGCCCGACTATAACCAGCCAATTTGTTTAATTTTATTTAATGTCAAAATAAAACTCATGCTGCACCTATGCGCTCAACTTTACTTGATGCTTGTAATTCACAAGTAGTTAACACGCAAAGTTGAATAGTCAGTTAAGCAATTCGCGGTGTTGTAAGTTGTTTAAACTTAGCCAAGACACAAACCCACCAACTGCATTTGTTTTTGGTATTCGCGGCTTGCAGCAAACAAAATTTGCACCAAAATGCATTAATTATGCTTTTGCATAACAAACGAACAATATTAAGGAATTATGATTGTGTGCGTGTGACTCTGTGTGCATGTGTGTGTGTTTTGTACAGTTTCCAACACTAATGAACAAAATGCAGTTTTGTTTTTATGTGCAGTTTAATGATGTTGTCTCTTCTGAGCGAAACTAAAACATCTGTATTTGAAATTTGCGTTTGGGGGCTACAAAGTTACAAATGTTTTTGGTATTCGTATTCGCATTTGCATTCGTATTCGTATTCATATTCATTCATTCATATGTTTTGGCCATAAATGAGTTTGGCTTTGTCCATGGCCGCAAATTTATGCTGCAACCAAATTGTAATTTCTAATGAGATTCATTCAAACATGTAAAGAGCATAAAATTTAATTGCAAAAAGGATTCTAAATTGAGCGCCATACCAAGCTGACTAAGCTATAAGTTCCGCTTCCGCTTGCTGCTAAATTTCCGTAAAGAGAACTCTGATGCGCTGTCTGGCTTATTATTTAATTAATTATGCACTTACGCCTTTGTCTAACATTTTTATTATGATTAATTTAATGACAGCGCACAGACAGCAAATAAGAGTAAAAAAAAAAAAAAAAATAATAATAGTGGCAACAACAAATTACTGGGCAAAACAAAAAGGCGCAGCAGAGGCTGGAGCGGCTTTTATTAGTGACACTTTTTTAATACACTGTAACCAAAGGGACAAGGGTATTATCGATTTGTGACAGACCATGAGTTCCGATCTAGAGACACCAAATTTCAACCAAAGCTGCGCAGGTAAATTTGGTTGACTAATGTCGATTTATTTTCTACATAATACAAACAACCAAGTCAAAAATTGAAAGAATTATAAACTGTTGATATAGGGTGGGCCATCTGTTAAACAACCAAACCAACAGAAGGCCCACCCTATATATTAAGATGGCTGCAGACTTCAAAAAATGTAGGCTTTAAAATGTTTCCATTTAGACTCTTCCCCAAACTTCATCAAATTGCATTTTGTTTTCCGAGCGTCCAACTCATGTGAGTCTAATAAAGAAAAGTCTCCCTGCACGTTTTTTGCAGGGTATTCCACTATCGTTCACCATTCCGACTAATTCGCATTTCATTTTTGTTGCTGTTGTTGACACTGTCATTTTGCAGTCGGCCAAAGCAAAAATGTTCATTATGTTCATGTTTTTTTCACAGTGTTTTTTACTGCTAGGGTTAAGAAAAAAATTGCTTAGTTTTTGCGCCTGTTTTTGTCTGTTCTGCATTCTCCATTTTGCTTGTCTAACAGAAATTTCTTTGTTGTTGCCTTTGATGAGCTTGTTGTGTTGCATCCTGTTGGAAAATGTCAGAAACAGGATATGCAGCAGCAAAAACAGGCATAACAAGCCCAACTAGAGCAACAATTAGGGTTCTTATTCACTTACTTAATTTTTTTATTCATCCTAAAGTTCGTCTGGCTGCTTCAATGCTGAAATCGCGAAAACAGGCAGATTAAGAGACATCAAAGGGATACAAGCTGACGGTTCAAAAGATATGATTACTTTTACACGATACTTCTTTCCACCTCGTATAACGACACCTTCATTAACGACAAAAGCTCTAAATTGTTTTGTGCATTAGGCTCACATGAGTCCACATAACAAATTTAAGTACTCTAGCCTACATGCAATAACTTTTTCGAATTCGAGAGAAATCTTTAAATTGTGCAACCATTTTAGAACATTTTGGGGTTGAATGGATGAATGTATACGATAGTGCTCTGCGAGTCAGTGACTCCATTATGATTCTAATCGATCGACTCGTGAAGCTTACAAGCAAACCCCAAGTTCTATGTTTTACCAACAGTCTGCAAATTTACAATTATTAGAAAAAAAACGTCTATAAAAAAGTTCACCAAACTAAATAAATTATCTACAGCTTTTACGAGTCCAACCTATGCAAACCAAATAAAATTGTTGTCATTATTAAATTATTATACAGAAAAATAACAAAAACAAGCCGAACAAAAAGTTTTGTAAAAGCACATTTTCATAAATTTTCACACGCCAAAATTCAATTGAGGCAACTTCAGGCCATAAAACTTCAACTAAGGCCCCCCAAAGAAATTGAGAGGAAAAAGGTAAAAATAAAAAATCACTGACCCTTGAAAATAAATAATAATTACAAACGACGCCGTTGGAAGTAAATTCTTCGAACAAAGGCTTTGGGAAAGACGGTAACCAAAAATCGGACTGAAAAAACGAGGTAACGAGAAAATCACACCATTAATTACGAAAAGAAAAAAAACAACAAGTGCTAATGTGTTGGCGTTGTGAATGAGAAGCAATGTGGGAGAGAGAATGCGAGAGAGAGTGAGCGTGAGCGGCTGGCATGTTGGAACCAGAGAGGGGCCGTGCTGTAGTTGTGCATAAGCATGAGCAATGTGGAGCAGACTTATTAAAATATTGAATGGTGCTGTTGGACCAAAAGGTGACGCAGGGGAAGCGTGTAAGGTAGAATCACCTGCAATTGAAATGAAATGTGACACGCAAGGCAACAATAAAAACAAACACAACAAAAACAAGAATGGACTTTTGTGTGCGTGTGTGTGTGTGATGTGTGAGAAAGTGAAGGTGTAGGCAACAAAAGGTAATTGCGGGAGGTTGTGTAGTTAAGTATTTCGTCTACTGTATACTCTACACACAAATGAGTTGTGTGAAAAATTTATTTGGTTTGTAATCTAAAAATTATCAACGATTCTTTAAACAAGGTTTAAAAATTTTAAAATTTGTTTCAAATGTGATTTGGATATCAAAACTGTATCCTATAATGATTATGTTCGCTATGGAGAATTTGTAAAAATCTTTTTTGAACAATGAAAAAAAAACACGCTCTTGAATTTTCGTAAAATTTATTTCAATGGTACACGGTATCACATTGTCGCCTCGACTGTACCATATTTTCTGATATTCAATCCAAAATAATTAAAACCCAAAATTTTAGTTCTTTTTTTTAATTCGAAGAAAAATTGAAGTAAATATTTTTCAGTGTTTTTAGCCCGTTTTAGTAAGCCCGAATTGTAAGTAAGAATATTTCCAACAATAATTCTTGTTTTAAGACGTAATTATTTCACCCTATTTTGATTAAAAATGCAATCCTACAAATAAGACTAGTTTGCAAATTTAAGGGTCAAGGAGTGAACCTTCGTATAAAATTGTTTTTTAGAGTAATTTTGGGTCGAGAAACACGAAAATGACAACCTTTTTTTTTCTTAAGCACATTTTTCGAGATTTTTTCGAAAAACATGTTTTCGGGCACTTTTTTCAGTTATTCGTCAATATCTCGTGAGCAAAATTTTGTATCGATATGAAAGACTATTAGATCGAAAGGTATTGATGTGCTCTTTACAGTAATATATGATATAAACAGATTAAGTAAAAATTATTGAAGTTACAAGCAATTTTTTAAATAAATCTTCATGTTTTCAAAACTGCAGAGTTTTCGTTTTTAGCAGCAATATTGGTAAGATCATGCAATCGTCGATGTTTTATATTCGGTTTTCCGTAGATTTCATTTATTTTTTTTCGTTTTCGAATTAATTTAATGAAAATTGCGCTTCAAATGCGATGAAGTTGACGCCGCGTCAGACGAAGAAGACGGTGAATATATTCCATTTATTGCAAAGTTCTTGTTGTTTTTGTTAAGCCTTAAACATGCATTTCCGTACATATGTATATACAGATATATACATAGTATATTTATACGTTGCTGCCATTTAAATGTGCATGAAAATGCATGGGAAATGCATTTGCGAAATGTTGCCGCCGCATTTCCTGCTCCGCTCTGCAAATTTCCCAGCTTTGTGTTCTTGTTATTTGCAAATTGCATACTTCATATGAATACACAGACAGTCTCTTGGCCGGCTAAGTAATACTCATGTATGTATATGTATCGCTTTGTATATACATATATAGTACATATATATGTTTAACTATGTCTAACCTAACCACCCAGAGGCAGAGCATGCTTCGTTGCATGGGAAAATCTTTACTACCAAGAGAAGAAGAAGAAAAAACACATACAATTTTTGCTTAATATCATCAGTGAAGGCGGGAAATTTGGTTTTTTCTTTGTCCATATATTTTATGACTCAAGTTTTCATTATAAATTTTTTTATGGCTAAAATGATGCGGCAAATGCAGCCCACAAAACGTATACACGTTATACCTATGTATATCTAGTTAAATATATGCATGTATTTAAATAAGTATATAATATAAAAAAAACGTGTTTATGTGTAGTCCAAGTTGGGGTGAAAATTCTTCACACGTTTAGGGCGCAAAAAGAATGAATTTTACGAGCCAAGTTTGTGACGCTTTAATGAATGGCTATAAACGCGACTTGTGAAAACATTCGACGAGTCTGCAAAAGGTATCACCTTTCTTATTTTATTTAAATTTAGAATATTATTATATTTGCAAAGACTCTTGATTTTGACATATTTTAATTTTTTATTTTATTTAATGGGTGGAAAAAGAATGCCATTGTTTTCAAATACTGTCCGCTGATTGTCTTTTATGAAGTCAATTAAAATATTATGCTTAAGAGTATGCAGGATCAGTTTCGTACGTGTTTATTATTTTAAAAAAATTCATTTTTTTATATACATATATATCTTTTTTGCGTTATAAAAAATGTATAGAATTTCTTTGGGTTAACTTAAATAGCTTCCCAATCAGGAATAGACTGGTACTTTAACTTTTTTTCCTTTAAGGCCCATACGCGGTTCGAAAATTTTTGCACGGAATGACAAAACTTGGGATATCCCAAATGGGATTTTTTTTTATATGAAGTTTTGTCATTCCGTGCGAAACTTTTTCGAACTGCGTATGGGCCTTTACTCAGAAAATAATTCATAGGATGCAGATCTATCTGCTTAGAAAAGGTAACAAGACATCAAGGGATTCAGGACCTTTGAATGACCTTCATTTAAATTTTCATATGGAGCTGGCAATTTCACATTTTTAATTTTCGATAATGTTCTTATATTTCCCTTACTCTTTTCGATTTACTATATTTGACAAATTCTCAAATTTCCCTTGGTCTAACGAGCTGAGCATTTTTTTAAATTCGTTATTGCAAAAATGTCACTTTTTTTAATTTGCTTATTTAATGAAACCACAATTTGAATATTTTTTTTCTAAGGGAAATTTTTTTTGCGCAACACAACAACCCTCTGACATCTATCGGTTATCGATATGGCATTGTGTGTGTGTTAACCGAAAATTCGTTTTGGATTGTTCATACTATTTTTTGGGTTGAATTAGGAAACAAAAAATATTTCAAATAATTTTGAATAAACATTCAACTTTAAATTGGTCTACATAGAATCTAAGAATATTTAAAAAATATTACATTTTAAGATACGTTCACATTTGCACTAACTTTGGGCATTCGTTTTGATTTCTATTGCAAGAAAGCAGTCGCACTCGAAACACAAAAATGGAGTACCAAATATGTGAAATCAAAATGAATTCGCATATTTTATTCGTTTTCGTTTTCCGGCACATTTTATTCTTATCTTAATGGGGTATCAAATTCTGCAGGTGAATATATATATTATAAATATAAAACTGCTGACTTAAAGATATTTTTTGAAATAAACAAAATTCCAAAAAAATCTTGAAAGTGTTAAAATCTTGCATTAAACAAAAGAACAAAGCGAATATAAAAATAATAAAGCAATTAGATGCCAAAAGTAACAAATATACAGAGTAAAAAGCTTTTAGAAACGACATCAACCAGCTGCATTTTATTTCTGAAATGATTTAATACAATGCACAAAAATAAATAAAAATAAGAGAAAACATTTGCTTTAAAATGTTTTGCCATTGCGTGTAAAAATTCGGTTTATTCAAAACAAATGTTTTTGTTATTTATAGATATATGTCTTCTTTTTTTTTTGTTTTAAGTTTAAACAAGTGAATAAATTTCTTTTGCATTTGGCCATGCCAATTGAATGCAATATATAAACATTGGAAGCACTTTTAACTATATACCTCCCTTTGCATGTATGTACTGCATTTTTTTGTTTATTGTTTTTTTTTATATATAGACAAAATGGCGTCATGACAAAATGTTTGAAAAACTGTGCACTATAAAATGTGACTAGTGTTAAATCGTGCATGCAACATAAACTATGCATAAAGACAATTAACAAAAAAAAAAATTCCTCAAAAGATATGAAATATTTTTATAGTAAAATATGTATGAAAAAATTAGTACAACTGCAATAAAAGCTCGAACAAGTGCTGTTAATAAATGGTCTATAAAAGCCAAAGCAGTCAATAGTTTATTAAAAGTGCGCAGTAGGGGGTTTCGCCTCCTGCTTGGTTTACTTGAACACAAAATTGTTCAAATGCTTTCATTTTGAATTCCAGACTTTTTCAACTATAAACAATTAGCTTTGAGTATATAAGTTTTAATTTTTTGGTCACCAAGTAACCAAGTTTCCCAAAACGTCCTCTTGCAAATCTGAGTAATAACTGGAAAACATCTCCTGTTTCGTTTGTTTTTTTTTTACCGGAACAAACTTTTCTTTACCAGATTATGTTTTGACATTGTTTTGACATGTTTCAGCCGTAATCCAGAAAACGAAAAACCAAACCGAGAAATTTTATTCGGATTAGTTTTTGCGTGCTCCGGAAAACGAATTTTTTTTGTCAATATTTCCCTTTTCATGTTTGAAAAATTTCTTATTTTTTCGATAATTAAAAAATTTGTTTTACGGAGCACGGCCAATTATTGTACTCTAGTGCTTTTATGCAACCGATCTTCAGTTCATTATTACCGTGCCTCGGAAGTATGATAGAGAGAAGGTATTTGGTGGATGTTACGGACTCACATATTCATCAATCTAATTCGTCTCCAATAAATGTGCTATTTTCCATAATGGTTGGATATTAGGTGGGCCAAAAGCCAATCTGATCGATAGGTTAGGTTAGGTTATGGCGACAGTTGGGACTAATCGTCCCAACTCACGTAGGCCAGGCATTGGCCCACTTCTTCCCCACTCCCCATGTCTCCTATATGAGATGAGTCACAGCCATCCGGCGGCCTGAATAAACCTTAATAGGCATTTTGGACTCTGCTCCGAGAGCTGAAATACGTCATCAAGGAAATATGACTTTAGAAAACGGAACCTTGTTCTGCACAGTCCAGGACAGTGGCAGAAAAGGTGCTCTACTGTCTCCAGCTCCTCCTAATCGCCACAGCTTCTACAGAAGTCATGGTGAGGAGCGTTCAGCTGAATGCTTGAATTCCCACCAGCCAATGTCCGGTAGTAGCACGGATGACGGTCGAGCATTGGGCTTTATTTCGATGGAAAAGTTCTTTAGTTCTTTTCCTGCAGTATGTCGTGCATGTTTGCCGAGAGATTCTACACGTGTTCGATATCCGATTCCACGTTTGGTTTGCAAAGAGAGCGAAGTAGTTTCGTATTCTCAGTTTGGAACTGGCCATGGGTATACCCAGGCCCTCCTTGTCTCGAAGGAGGATGCTGGTAGTTCCTAGTCTAGCCAGTTCATCCGCAATACAGTTGCCTTCGACATCCCCATATCCTGGGACCCATATGAGGTTGATTGAAAACTGCTCAGCCATCTCTTCCAGAGACGAGCGGCAGTTGTTCACTGACTTCATGCACGATGTCAACGAAGCGAGGGACTTGATAGCCGCCTGGCTGTCCGAGTAGATACAAATATTCTTATTTTGTACTCGTAAGTTTGTCATGGATTGCAATAACTTTTGCCTGGAAGACACTACAGTGATCCGGGAGTTGGAAATTTGAATTCCTCAATGTAGACGCCTCCACGCCTCTGGTCGTTTCTTATGCATATTTTACTTAAGGATAATGTTATATCTATTAACGATTTCTAACAATAACTTCAAAAAGTCCTAATCTTATTCGGTCTGAATGCCATACGCAGCATGCAAAAATTCCGCAGCAAACGTCAAAACTTCATATAAAAAAAAAAATTCCTTTTTTTGGGATATTTCCAAGTCCCGGATCACTTAAACAGCGTGAACAATATATTAAGCTTTCTCCACAAACTGTTTTCCCTATTTCTTTTCTTTGGCAAAACTTAACTTTACAAAATCTGAAAGTCTTAAAATCGGTCTTATGTCTTAAGGCCGATACGCAGCATGAAATATTTCGCACGGAATTGCAAAACTTCATATAAAAAAAAATATCCCAAATGGAATATCCCAAATAGGATTTTTTTTTGTATGGTTTTGTCATTCCGTGCGAAATTTTTCATGCTGCGTATCGGCCTTAAGACATAAGACCGATTTTCAATTGAATTTTGAATTCAATCAATTGAACGGCCTTTAAGAAATTCTTGGAATACTACATACATACGAGTATGGCAAACTACCTAATATTAATTATATTATATTATATTAAATATTTTAAAAATTTGTTTATAAGTTTCTTTTTGTATTATCCTTTTTAAATTAACCTTGTTTTTTGTTTTTAAGTAATCAACTGATTATATTATATGTTGATCCTAAATAAATAAATAAATAAATAAATAAATAAATAAATAAATAAATACAAATATGATTACGGATAAAAATTATTTTATATTAAAGATGAATTAAAGATATGGATTAGAAGCTAGCAGGTGTCACTCTTAACGCGAAAAGTTTGCAGATGGTGTAATCCGCTTATTATTTTTGTGTGTGGATTCAGTTTGGTATTTTTCGAATGGAGCTGGTACTTCGTTGGTAATTTCATTTGCAGTTGCTTTGTTTTTTTTTTTTTTTTTGCCTAGCAGATTTCAATATGTGATGAATCTTGTTTATTGTTTTCAGCGCCACTCATCAGCGATCTATATGATATTGTCTAAAAAGAGAAAGCACTTCAATGTGTTTTCTATACGGAAAGAGTGTGGCTTATGACATTTCTTATTGACTTGTGTCAACTGGTTTATTCTTCTCACAAAAAACATATGCTTATCAATTCAGCCGCCACCTACCCGCAATTCGGCCACGTCTAGATAATATCTTGACGTATATCTTTAGTCAATGGATGAATATATCCAATTTCCTCCAAAAAGCTAAATCCGAGAAATATTATATAGGTCAAAATAGAGCTGATACCAAAAGAGCGGCGTGTATGAAAATTAAATGTTGACACCCAGAAAAGATTCGCAAATATGGCTACAAACATGAATAAAAAGGCACCTTCCATATAGCCCGAATCAGCTGTCATGGGTTCGCCGTTGTAAGCACGGAAGGCTAGTATAACTCCATTTGCAAGAGTAAGATCTGCAAAAAAATAGGGGTAGGGATAAAACAAAGGTAACACCAAAGAGCTGTGGGCTTACCATGGAATGCACCACCTACGCCTGCAGCAAAGGCCACAGCTTGATATCCATGTCTGGCCATGTTTATGTTGGTTATCAACATGGACATTTCCATGCCCCAGCATTTAATGGTAATACTACTAAAGTAGTCGCTCAAGGACATTCCCATGCTAACAATCTTGGTAATTGCTGCTATTTCTCTTTCGCAAAAGTACATTAAGGATATGGAGCTGATTGCACACAATATCATAAATCCCTGCCAGAAAAATAAGTAACTACTTAAATATATTGAATTATTTTTGAACTTACAAAGTGATAGGACGGCGGTACATCGGTGCGTGAATGAAACAATATAAATAGGGCCAGCGGAACTGTTATCATTGAGACATAAAGTATAAGATTAGCACGCCCCACTATTAAAACTTTATTTAATTATTTGATATTTTCATATATACAAATTACTTACGCATTACTTTGCAGAAGAGCATAGGAACTGCAACTATTTGTACTAAGTTGAGTAATTTGCTCCAAGCGTGTTTATCTTCTTCAAGATTTACAGATGGTATCAGAAGTTTGTTTATAATTAAAAGAGGTGCTTTTAAGCATAAGTAAGCTTTTTGAATGGAACGAGCACGTTTAAATTCCGAGTATCGCAGAGGTTTCAAGTTTGTTATAAAATCTTTATATATGAATTTATTTCGTTTATTAACTTCTTTGTAACGTTTAAGGCGCGTTTCTTCCGGATCATATGACTCATGATGTACGCTTTCAAAAGTGTATATATCAAAACTTCGGATAGCTTTCATAAAAGCACCACGGGGCATAACGCGTGTGACAATCTTTTTTTTAAATAATGGCAAAAATATTTTTTCTTGTAAATTGCTCAATATTATATCAATAACATTTACGCTTACAAATATCACATAAATTGAAATAATGCCTAAGAATAAAACAATAACATTAAATAATATGGTCACACTAAAGAGTTTATTTGCATCAGCTGGTAATGCTGTGTGACACTTGGTGGCGCCATCTTTTGGCAAGAGTACTTACCCAGCGCCATGCCGAACGTTACAGGAGAGTTATAGATAAGAATGTACTCCATTACCATAAGCATCATTACAAAGAAAAGATTATCACAAATTGTATTGTACTCATTAAGTTTGGTTGGAAAAAATAAGCAAGTCAATCCTCCGGATACGAGCATTGTAAATAATCCTGTTGCCAGACTACCCGTAAACAGCTGAGTCGTTGAGTTTATATTATAGCTGAAGAATATAGTAGTTGCAGAATTTCCGGCTGCCAATAAAGTAACTCCTGTTGTATGCTCATCCATATTCAACTTACGGGCAATGGATTTTAATGAGGGCGTAAAGCTGTCATATAAGCTGTATATGATTAGTATTCCAAACTATTCTATACGGAACTTACAAATTGTCTGATATGAGATGAATCCATAGGGCAAAGTACATGCACAGAGTCAAACCTAGCAGACCCAATAACAATTGCATTTCAAAACTTACTGCCCCCACTGAGCAGAATGTTAGCTCCAGATAGTTTATAAAAGAAGGCATTGTCTTGCAATTGGGCATGGTACGCACGAACTCGCAACGTTGGTCATGTGGAAGAGTCATCACAACATCGCAACTTACCTGTAGAAATATGATATGAGAAGCAACAGCAAAACGGCAAATTTATTGCAACTTACATATTTATAATGATCCTCGAAGGATTGATGAAAGTATGTAAAATTTTCTTGAAATGGCATTTTCGATACTATAGACTTTTCAGAGCGTCAGACGTCGGTATTTGTTGCTTAAATATCTTAAAGCTTAGTCAAAGGTGATTTGATGCTATTGTTATAAAGCCTACTGACTGCATCTTTTATTTTGATTACAAGTTTAAACGTATCGATATAAAAGTATCGATTTATTTTATTGATCTGGCAACTCTCGAAAATAATAAAGTGTCACTCAGCTGTAAAAATATCTCAAAAACACACAGCACAATTGACTAAAACCTTCAAATTTTGCAGGAACTTAAAGAATCAAATTCTTAACGAAATTTTGAATATCGCTGTAAGGAAGATAGTGTTCAGAAAAAAATGTATTTATCTTTGAAAGATTTAGTTTTGTTTTACTAGGCAATATAGAAATTCTACATAAATGCCCCAAAAATGTCTTAAAAAAATTGAAACATTTAAGACTTTTTTCTTAAAGCCCAAACACGTATATATCTAAATATTGTATCAAGTATACGCCCAGTCGTTTTCTTTTATCAAACCTCAAGTAACCATTTAAGAACCAGTTAAATTTAAAAGCCAAAAGAGCCTCCCACCACTAGCCCCTATTTTTGCCTGCCTCTCTTTGCCTTTTCCTGTCTTTCGAAAAATCGCTTCGTCTGTCGGTTTGTGTGTGTTCATGTGTGTGGGCTAACACGCACAGCAGAAAATTTTATTTTATGACAACCACAAGAACACAATGCAATGTCAAACAGATACAGATACACACACGCATTAGTAATGTATGAGGGTGTGTATGTATGTGTGCATGCGTGAGTGTATGTGGCACAAACTGAGCATGTGATTTGCAAAAGAGAAGCAGGACCACCAAGCACAACAGCAACAACAATCGAAACGTGTTTGCCAGCTAATGCAAGAAATGGCGTTTAATGCTAAGTTTACACTGCATCACATATTGTCACAATTTAGCTTCACAGCGGCACGTCAGAGTGTAAACTGAGAAGGCACTGATACTGGCAAGCGCGCTGAGACGGGCCTAAATAAAAAAAAAATTTTTTTTATGCTTTCAAGCCTGTGAAAATCACAAACGTACAAGAAGAAACTGCATATAAAACATATTGTCGCGAAATTAAAATTAATCCCAAGCAAATAAAACGACAACACTGTTAGGACATAATAAGCCGATGCATTATGTAAGATGGCGCCAGCAAGTCCACTAGATGGCGCCAGCAGTAATAACAGCTGTTCTGTTTGCAGCCACAACCCAAACTAACGTGCGAAACATGTTATTATGGGTGTAACAAATGGCTGGTCGTCGACATTTTTTACTAAGCTGCTTACTATTTAGTATTTGTTGTGGGCTGCCAAGGAACCAAGTGACGCCTTAACAATCCAAACAAAGTGTTAAATTGAATCCTATTTGAAACAAAAATAAGCTTATTGTAGCTACGGCCATTTGAACTTCAAGCCAAACTACCACAATAAAGTTGAGATGAATACCACAAAAAATACAAAAATCCGACAAAAAATACCTCTGGTCATTACGGCAGTAATTAATTTGCAGTTCTTATACAATAATGCGTTTGGAACTGCATACCAGCCTATAGATAAAAGAGCGAATTTCTGTGACTGCGGTGATGTCACAGAAATAAATAGTTTTTCGATGTAAACACAAATATCCGACTGATATTATATGGGCATCTTTTGTAGTCGTTCTTCCAGTTTTCGAGATATATCCATTTAGTTTAACAATTTGCTTTATCTTTATAATATACATGTTTTACATAAAGCTAGACACTGAAATTTACAGAGTTAGATATAATAATCTTTTCAGCTGAAACATAAACATTTGGTATAGGCATGAATAAATATTGTAAGTGCATTATCGTTTAATAGCCATATATCCATTTAAAATTGAAAAAAATAATTTTTTTTTTGTCAATGTGAACATAGCATAATCCTTAGCAATGTGAGACACTCACAGATACACACACGCACATTCTCATATCTTAAAAAAAGGAGCGCTCGCCTTTTTATTCCTTCAGACAGACGGCGGTTTTGCCTTCGCGCCTTATCTTGATTTGTGGCAATTGAATGTCATGTGCAGTGTAGCACCCGCAACAAAGGCTCCAACAACAATAACAACATCAATAACAACAACAACTGACAACATAAACATTACCAGCAACACCCCCATACCCTTCACACACATTGCGTGTGGCACAACAAATTTGTATTTTTTTTTTTGTACATTTTCAATTGTTGCCACGTTTGATTACTTCGAATCGGGGAAGCAGCTGCCTGAAATTAGTCGGAACAGCAACATCAATCGAGACAAGGCAATCTATGTCTGTGTTGCATGTTATCGATTTGCCTGGAGGCAACAACTTGTACATATTTACTACAAAAGCAATGTGATACACAAATTCATGTACAATTGTTGAATTTTTGAAAAAAAATAAGGGCGTCTTAATCTTGCAGACTATAACAGATACCAAAGTAAAAAACAAAAAAAATTATATTTTATACAAAATCTTGAAATCTTGATTCAAGATTACATTTGTCTCATAATTAACTTAAGGTTAAACTTGATCCAAGTGTATAATATGCTCCAATTAAGATTTTTTTTTGATTTGATTACATTACATGTACATTACGTACATCTTGATTCGGGAATCAAATATTTTATTTTAAAATAAGATAAATATACTAATTTCAAGATGATTGCGTCCTTATTTTTTAAGAAATCATGATCACAATTCAAGAGTATCGGACTTGAAATAAGATCGAAATTCTACATCTCAGGATTTTCGTTCTTGCTCAAATACGAAATACTCGATTTTTTTGTCTTACAATTTAGTTTCCCTTCCCGACCCCTGCTGCAAAGTATAGTACAAAAATTTAGAATAAGTTCAAAATGGTTTCAATATCACCCACTCCAGTGCGCCAACTAGTCCAAATGCAACTAGTCAGACTAATCCAATATCTTTTTTTTTGTATTTTATTTTATTGCAAAAACTCAAAATTAATTTTTTTTTAAATATCTTTTTTGAATTATAAAAATAAAAAATTTAAAATTTACCAAAAGATAGCCCATTTTCACAAAACATTGTTTTTTTGTGTTATTAATTAAAACAGACTTTTTTGGAAAACTGAATTGTAAAATTGAAGAAGTCAGAATTCTTGAGTATTTGTATAACGCATTGACCCGCGCGCATTTTTTCAACATTTGACAACCAAATATTATATGGTTAACCCTGGAAGGTCATCGTTCGTCGTTTCGACGACGCTTGTTTAAATAATGCTATTTTATCTCTTTTTCTTTGTTTATTTTGTGCTGATTTTTCGTACAGCGCCAGTCGCTGTTGTGCTTTTGCTGTGTGCAGTTGGTAGGCTTCATACTCTTCGTGTAAGTATTTATTTTTATTAATTTATTTTTTATGCGTAGTCGAAGCGACGAACGATGAACTTTGCGCAAGTTTTGCAAAGTTTTTTTCTAAAGTTTTTTAAATTCGTGCAGTTATAAAAAAGATGAGTGCCAATAAATGTTATACCGACGAAGAAATTGAAAAATTTCTTGAAGCATGTGACGACGAGTACGAACAAGACGACGAGTTAAGTGGTAATCTAGATGACAGCGAGGTAGAATCTGATGTAGAGATCGAACAGAATGAAAATGTTGAGACCGCAAGCTCGTCTGAGGAGTCAACCGACATAGATGAGGATAATATACCTTTACATCTGTTGAAAGCCAAGTCTAACATAATTTCTTTCAATAAAACAATTTTGCGGGGGAAAAATCAACATAAGTGGTCGACGCAAAAGGGGAAATCTCACCGTTATGGTCTAAATATAGTACATCAAGTTCGAGGACCAACGCGTCAATGCAAAAATATAATAGATCCACTGCAGTGCTTTCAAATGTTTCTAACAACAGAGATCATAGAGGAAATCGTGCAATGGACAAACGTGGAGATTGCTAATCGTCAGTCTACCTTACTTGGAGGTACAGATGAAGCCCAAAGAAAAAAAACTTCTTCTAAAGAAATAGCAGCTCTAATTGGAATTTTGGTATTGACAGCAGTCAAAAAGGACCAGCATCTGTCTGCAAACGAATTATTTGACAGATCTTACAGTGGAACGCCATATATTTCAATAATGACAAAAGCAAGATTCAAGTTTCTTATGTCTTGTATAAGATTCGACGACAAATCTATACGCATTCAATTAATTGGTGACAAGTTTGCCCCTATTAGGAAAATTTGGGAAATGTTTATTCAAAAATGTCGCGCTAATTATACGCCTGGGGAATACAGATGGCCAATGTGCTATTTTTTTGGTATGCTAAATATGGCTTTTATAAACAGCTATGTTATCTACTGCCATAATATATTTCAAATAAATAAAAAACCGCTCAGTCGCCCAGCGTTCATGAAAAAATTGCATTCTTCTCTTACTAAAAGTCATTTGGCAGATAGACTAGAAGTACCGGTATTGTCGACGTCACTGCGATGTAATATCGAAAAATTAATTCCAGTGGATAAGAATGCCGAAAATCGTGAAATAAATATAAAAAAACGTAAAATTTGCGCTATTTGTCCCTCTGCAAAGCGACGGATGACAAAATCATCCTGCGCAAAATGTCAAAAAAGTCTCTGTGGGGAGCACAAAATAGAGCTTTGTGCCTCTTGTACAAAATGAAAACTTTTTTTGTTGAAAATATGTTCCTTTTAGGTTTTATTATTACTTTTAAGAAAAACAAAAACGATTTATTGAATAATATGTAGCTAAGCTTACTTTTTGTTATGTTTTTGTATTAATGTTTTGTTTGTGAAGCCAAATGAAGAAAGGCTGTGAGATTTTTATTTATTATTAAAAAACAACTTAAAAACGACATGATATTGTTTTATTTGAAAAATATAGAAACAAAATAATATAAAAATAACAACTTTTGTGGGTTTTGATACATAAGGATATTTCAACACGACTTTTAATAATGCCGTCGTCGAATCGACGAACGATGATCTTTACGTTATAAAAATAACGATGATCTTCCAGGGTTAATTGATTAATCTTCGACCTCGTCCAAATCCTCTTAAACGATGTGGCTGCTTGTTCAAAACAGATTGCTGCGTATCGCTGATCCCAGCAGATCCAAGCTGGGAGCCAAGTTCAATAGTTTCATCGAACTGCATTTTTGTTCCACGACCGCTTCCAAATCCTTTCGTCTTTGGTTCCGCTTCCAAAGCAGTTGAGCCATTTACAACTGGTTCTACATCTTTGCCGAGTTTTTCATCCACCTGCAAATTGAGCAAAACATTTTTTGCTAGCAACGAGTAATTCTAGAACTACTTACAGCTTCTGGATAACTCAAAACTCCATCTTTGGGAGGCATATGTTTTCCTGGCAATAGTCGTATCTGCAGATCAGGACAAATAATCTCGCTGACAATGTACGTCCAGCGCATTGCCTGTGTTTGAGCACAATGTTGATCCAGATCTGATAGCTTGTGGGACTGTTAGGAAATATATTTTTAAAGCCAGAACATAAACTGTTAATCTCTTAAGTTATTTATCTTACTTGGCACGAGACGCCCGAGGTAAACAGGAACTTTGTTTTGAATGCATTAAGCACCTGGTACAGGGACGGCGGCTTAATGCCTGCCATTTTACACGCATCTAGTTTCATTTGGTAACAAATTTGTTGTATGGAACCAATGTTCCATTTGAGGTCTTGGTTAGGTCCCTCCAGCAATTCAAGCCCGGCCTTCACCAACGCAATCTCATCTGCATCGGTATATAATATCGGTATATCACACTGATCTCTTGAGCCCACAAAGCTGAGAACTTTGGCAAGTGTTTCCTTGGTGTTATCAGCTTTATCCAAGCGCAGTTGATGACTGCTCCATTTCGTAAGATAGCCCCTTCATGTGATTTAAAATCTCGGGGTATACTTTAAAATTTGCAACTTGCTGTACACCCAACTTGACAGAATATTTCACTAGTCCGAGCTCGGCCGGAAAGCAGAGTTGTTCGCCATATAAATTTTTGGGGGCTACAAAATAATTGCATTTTATTAAATATATTGTACTATCTTTAATAGTTGCAGGATGCTGAATTTCATTTAGGCAATCCGTTTTGGTCGAACTTGGTTTTTCGACATAAAAAGGTGCTCGCTGTTCCACTGTCATAGACTGTAAAAGAGAGTTTAGAAATTATGACACAGTGAATACCTTTATTTATTATTTTACGTACCTTCCAAGCAGTTTCTACAATTTTCTTTTCCGTATCCTTGAAAAGTTTAAGAAACTCGGCGAAGCCATCACAAGGCATTGCTAATTTAAGATTAAGTTCTTTTTTTCAGTATGAAAGAAAAAAGTTAAATTTTATATATATATTTTTTTTTTTTTGTTATGTTTAATTTAAGCCAACTATCTTCGACAAGATTACGATTTAAACTGATTTAAAATACTGCTGCTCTAAAAAGGAAACCTTAACGTCAGAAAAAACTGCTGCTTAGTTGTTTTTTCCTTAAAAAAATCGATATAAACTTTCGATATAATTTTGTTACAATAAATTTTTGATATATGTATATAGATATAAAGAACTTCAACTGGGTTTTTATTTAGCGATGTGAACAACATCAAAATTTGCAAACACATGCTTCCTTCGGTCTTGAGGTTCAAAGTGCCGGATATCCATGTATCCAAATCTGATATGTATACACTTAAGCTATCAGCTTTCACTTTGGAGATTGCGGTTTGACAGCTTGCTTGACATTTGTTTGGAACTACATAAATACCAAAATGTAAATCAATTATAGCTCTAATTGAATCTCTGTAATATATACCTTATAGGACATACATATATACTTGTATATATATGTATACAGCTGTACACACTGATTAACGCCAAAACAAAATTCAATTGGCCAAAGTCAAAGCGTAAAGCAAAACTGTCAATTAGTCAATGGCTCTGGTTTATGGCCGGGAGCAGTCAGGATGGTTGAGATTCTGCGGCTAATGGTATGAAGTTACACTGTGGGTCTGTTGCTGCCAGGACTTGGCCGGAACGACAATCAAACCGCAATTAAATTTCCCTGATCAAAATAAAATTAATGGCAATTAAAACAGAACGTAGCCAGCGAACAGATGAGATTAGTAAAGAAGCCACGAGTTCCGTGGCATTACCAGTTTACAGCAGGTCACTCGGTCAACAGCTGGCAGAGAGGGACCAGTAGCATGCACCATGTGTGTGGGTGTATAAACACGTTAATTAAACGCAAGGATAATTATAAGGCGACACACAGGATGTAAAGCACATGCGCGCAAATGTTAATAGTATGGTTAGAAGGCAAGGCGAAATGTGATTGAATTGCCAAGTGGCGAGTGACGTCGACAAGGCACAGTCTCTAAATGTGTTGGAATCCGGAGACGGACAAAGGAGGTGCGCATAATTATGCAACAGCGCAAAATGGAGCAATGTGACAAGCGCAGAGGCACAGCCACATAACTCATACAGTGAAACACAAGGACTTGTATACACTTACACAACCAAGTTGTCGACTTTTGAGTCTGGAGTACTTGGAGTACAACTGAATTTTGTGGCAGGAGAAGGGGGCAAAAAAAGTGAGCAATAGGAATGCATATATGCCGGAGCACGTAAACGAGGCTAAACAAATACTGTAGGTTATGTGCGGAAGTAGCAAAGAGGCACTTTGACTTGTGAGCAGAGTGGCTATCACAGTGGAACAGGTGGCAGAGCGGCGGCGGGTAAGCTGACTGCGGAGCACAGTTCGAGATTTGCGCATAGAGTGCAAATTTTCAAATATGTGAAGCAGATATAAATATTTCCAATATATATAAAGGAGTTGGCAGCACTGATCACAGCAGAGAGCAGTAAGCAGTCGAGAGCAGAAGTAGTCCTTAAGAAGCAGTCCAAGGGGATCAGTTGAGTTAAGCAATATTTTTCACTTTGGCAAAAACTCTAAAAAATTAGCAGTAAACTAACTCGATATTATAAAATAGTTATTTATCAAAGGTTATTGATAGCGAAAGATCATCATCAATTCCTATATCTCCCACTGGAGCAAAAGGCCTCAACCAGTGGCGGATCCACGGGGGTGGTTTTTGGGTACGGACCCCCACCCAGAAGCTTAAAAAAATGGGTAGACAGAACCCACCCCTAAGACCAAATCCTGGATCCGCACCTGGCCTCAACTATGCTTTTCTGAGATTTCAGCTATATTGGAACTCGTGTTAAGGTAACATGAATATTGCACCTTCAAATCTGATGTGCAGGCTGCTGGAGCAGGGGGATTTCTCGTGGCTCGATTACCCCTTGGAGACTTTGAAATCTGGACGTTTTGACCCATGCATATATTAACTCTTGCTCAAGGGGGTAGATTTCGTAGGTATAAATAAAAGGCGGAAGCTTAGTAGGAACTACCGGCCTTTTATGACTCAACATAAAGTGGAAGTAAACTTCGCTAGCAGCTCCTCCGGTAGCTCAACATAATCCTACCGACTCATAAAGGGGTTAACTATGCATCAAAGCATAGGTAGTTAGAATTGCTGCAAGTATCGATGCATCGATTAAAGTTAAAAATAGCGAAAACATCGATTTTGGCCAACACAGATGCTTCTCCAGCACTACAGCAATCATTAAATGGGTGTTTAGTATTGCTGGAGAAACATCGATTTTGGCCAACATACATATACATATATAGATATTTTTAGCTTCGATACATCGATGCATGATATAACATCGATGTTTCTCCAGCACTAGTAGTTAGCATGATTGGTTACTGAACATTCGCCATGTCCCTTTGAGGATCAAAGACACTCAGAATTTATGAGGAAATCGGTGCAGTCCGAAATGCTCTCTGAGACCCTCCTCTCCTGTCCGAACGCTGTCCGGAACTGCTCATTGGTTACTCGCAGGTAGCCTTTATATCTAAAGGTATTTTGCTATCCGCAACGTGTTACCCTTCCGGTTGCCTGCAGTTCGGCTGGCAGAACACCCCTTATCGGAAATATCAAAAGTTACCAGTCTTAAATTTTTGAAGGGAAAAGAAATGCCATGCATCTATTAGCTGAAAAATTACATTATACTGCATTTCTATATAGGGCAGCGGTGGGCGCTTAGACGGCACGCGTGCCAAAGAGCTTTCACACGTACGAGAAAAGAGCTTTTTACCGTAAAAGCTCGTCTCGTACGTGTGAGCTAGTTTTACAATGGAACGCAAAGCAGAGCCGCGTGGCAAGAAACGAAAGAATAAAACTCGATGATATTGTCGAATTTAATGACAACTATGCCAAAAAAAAAATGATTTGTCCATTTTACCTCCGTTTTTGCGAAAGCTCTTTTTTGTTTACGCACACAGGCACAAAAATTGCATTAGTAGTTTTGCCCACCGCTGATATAGGGCATTGCCATATTAAGAAAAAAGTGTCAAATTGACTATGTGAGCATTGCCAGATATGTGTCAGTTCGAGTTACTCAAAACAAAGGCCTTATTATGGCGAATTATGATTAAAGCACTTGCTTTCTAAATAAATAAATTTAGTAGAGCTGCCAAAACTCTCAACTCTTAGAAGAATCAATGGCAAAACTTTTTAACTTATATGTTTGGTGCTCTGTGTGAACACATTATATCAAATCCCTTCACTTAATTTTATAAACCAAGTTTTAATGCAGTTCCTGTTGCCATTCTATGCCGTATTGAGTTGAAAAATTATACGACAATGCGATAAAACTAATGATGACTAACTATGCTTATCCAAGCTTAAGACTTTTGCAATAAAACTTGCAAGTCTTACAAATCGTGGTCATACATGCAACCCTGCATATATATGGTATATTATTTTTTCATATATTGCTCAGTTTGTCTGTATACTACATACATACATATGTACATGTACATTGTCTGGATGATGGCAAATTGAAATTAGTTAGAGCTGAGCATCGGCTTAATGTAGCACCCTCATACACACACACTCGCCGCCACACTCAAGTAGTCTATACCACTAGACGGCACTTCATTTTAATCAAGTTAGTCGAGGAGTCGACTGCCAACGAACCAGAGAACCCAGCAACCAACTAACCAAGCTGCTAACTGACACACTGAGTGACTGACTGAGTGACAATTATGCCAGCCAGTCTACAGCTGAGACTGTCGCTCCAATTGAATATGCAAATTGGCAAGTTGGCAGCGCTGAACCGGGTGAAAAACCAGATAACAAACCATCCGAACCATTCGTACCACCCAACAACACATAGTCTATCTAATAAAAAGCTAACGACTGTATCTCAGACATACACTCTGAAAAACAAAAGAGAAAATTAATAGAATTGTTATGACTCGCTCTGGTAAGGGTATAGTAAGTATTTTTCATGTGCGTCTGAGCATCTGTCTTCTATTTGCATTCTAAATGAATTCTTCTACTTGGTTTTTTTTTTTTATTTTTTTTAATTTTATTTCTATGTGCTTTGATTTGTTCAAATGTTGACTTGAAATTTTTGTAATTATTGCAAATGTGCGAACATCACAAGTGCTAAAGAGACTTGCTAATGAAGTGTATTTGTCAATGGGTTCTCAGAGGGCATATGCAAGCACAGGGTTTTTGGATGAAGACGAACTCTTTTGATTTGGTTCAGTGGGAAGGAAACTGAATCAAATAGAGAGGTGTGAGTGTTATGACTTTTAGTCAAAAAAAACTTGTTAAATGTATAATAGAATGAAGACTTTAGCAAGATAAATTAACTTTTTTTTTTTTTAAATTGTTTTAAGATTTGCGTGTAATAGCTTTTGTAGCTCGATAATGGAAAAATGGCTGCTACAAAAAATTTACAGACCTCACTATCTTTTATTTATTTTTTAAATGGGTCATTCTCTGTCAAATCAGTAACCCCTCCCCCTCACCGTTCAATTTTTAAGATAAATGAACGTTTTCGGGCTTCAATTTTTAACTCCATAATTTAAGCACTTATGCTTAGAAAAACATTATGGCAACCCCTGTTATATGCTATTCAGATACTATTGAGGTCGCTGATTATAAGTATCTTGTTAGTTTTCAAAATGGTGGACCTAAGATGACCACCGGAGAGTAAAATCATATTATGTAGAAAGATAAGTTGGATGTATTGATATTTTAAAATTTGTATTTTTGTATTTGATTATTTATCTGCATACATTGACCATTTCATTTAATCCGCCATTTTGAAATTCTAGCCCCAGATTCGTAATCAGCGACCCCGAAAACCCATATTTGCGTACCCAACATGTGTTAAATTCACAAAAATGATTTTTTTTTCTATTTTCGGCAGCCATCTTGGAGTTGTCTTTAAAATTGAATAGCGAAGGGTGGGGGGGGTGAATAAGACCTATCCTGTCCCTTCTTACCCTTCCATTGCTCCTTTTCTCTTTATCAGGAATCACAATGACCCGCAGGTTCTCTGGAGAGCTCTATGTTGAGCAAACTAACTTATCTAACCTAACCCATATTTAAAGGTGACTCTGAAAAAATGAACGAACTTTCTTAATCTTCTTCATTGAGCTTAAAATTTGAACGAAGAAAAGGGTTTTCGTTTTTTTTCTTTTTTAGTATTTACTTTCAATGAAAAAAAAAAATTATTTTGGCTCTTTTCTTCTTATTTCTTTTTGTCATTTTATACTAGTTTTGCTTACATCATTATTGAGAATTTGGAGGGAGTTTTATTATTAGTTGTAAGAAGATTCAAAAACAAGATATTTGACAGGATTTCTTTTCTAATAACATTTCCACGCATAAAATCATTTAGCCAAAGGCTTCGCATTAAAATACCAAAAAAATATTTAGGTTCAGAAAATAACGTCTTATTTCAAAATGGCCGCTATTTCGAGACCTTATATGAACAAAGGCGTGTTAGAAAACTCAAAAATTTGATTGTCTACAGTTCTTTAAATGCATTAAACAGCCGAAGGCATGCCTTAAGATCCACTCATACTCTTTAGGGATTATGTGGTACTCAGCGAGATCCCCTATAGTTTCCATGGCTACCAAAGCCAACATCTTAGCATTATTATATTTTTAGTTATGCCCTGAAATCTCTTTGGCATGGCAATAGTAGGCAGCATTTCTTTAGATCTACCCACTTGACTGGTAGCTTTTAAATTGGACAACTGGCAGGCTTATCAGCTTTATTAAATAGACTCCTGCTAAGGGGCAAAAGTAAATCCTTGAGCAAATACACACACACACACACACGCAAGTTGCTACAATTTGCTGGCTTAACATTTCAAAAATGTATTTCATGCAGTGCCTACACCAAAAGCCGTGGCCAAAACCCGCAAGAAATATCAAAAACAAATTCCAACAACAACCAAAAAAATACACTCTCTCACGTAGTATATATGTATGTTATGTATGTATGTACAAATAAAGACAAAAGGCAAAGTCGAGGCGGAGCAGCTTAACAAGTGACGCTGGCTGTTGAAAGGCCCGAGGGTCTATACAGTGGGTGGCTTACTGGGCTGTGGTGGGGGTTGCAGTGGTAAGGGACGCTTCTGATAAATTCCAGTTTTGACAGTCGAATTAACCTGTCATGTTTGCCATGGCGTTGTGGTAAACAAACAAGCAGAAGACGCGAACGCGACCAAGAAATCAAATGGAAGCGCAACAAAATGTTGCATGCCTTGCGGCGCTTTGACATGAAGCATAAACAAGCACACTGCATATGGGTTAAGCCACTACAACCGCAGTTCCAAATTATGCGCTAAAGTAAACTGTTTTTTTTTTAGGTTTTTTGGTAATTTTTTTTGTCTTTACTCTCTTCTTGTTGACTTGTCACTCTGACTGACATTTCCCTTTGGAGAGCACACTCGGAGCACATGTCATTGCACAAAACTGTCATTTTGTTTGTACGACTTGACAGTTAACCATTCATTTGAGAGAGAGACAGGGAGAAAGACAGATTGAGAGAAAAACTGCATGTCGTCAGAGTCAAGTCAAAAGTTGCAGCAACAGCTGAGTCTTGAAGGTGTCACCAGGGCGTAGACAAATTAAATGCTGCCCTATTTCCTAGTCTCCATCCTAGACTCACACAAAAACTAGCTGCCAAATGGCTTCGAGTGCATTCCCAAGTCAAGAAAGCTGCCACATCTGCATAGAAAAATGACATTCTCTCTGGCTTGACACGCATGCACCTGTCGCCGCTTCCCAGTAACTGCCACTACCAGTGCCACAGCCACTGCTTCTTCTTACTCTTCCGGCTGGCTGACTCAACTTTAAATGGCTGCATTTTTCAGCCAAAGTGCAGCGCAAATATTTGCTAATGTTACGCTGCCATTGGCACACTGAGTGTGCATAATGTGGCACTACCCGGATCCGGGAATCTTTAGCCATTTTCACAGCCCCATCACAACAGCTAAGGGGTTGCTCACACCCCCCAGTCTGACATTGATTAAATGCAGCGCGTTAAACAAATTCTTAAGGCATTGTATGGCTATAGAGCTGAGGCACCCAAAACTCTCTAATGGCTGTGATTTTTGCAGCTTTTGGCTTGGGGCAACTTGAGCTGAGCATTTGGCAACACTGCATGACTTTTTCCATGCATAAATTAGGCTAAGTAATAGGATAGCC
Organism: Chymomyza fuscimana; assembly: GCA_949987675.1. NCBI lineage: Eukaryota > Metazoa > Arthropoda > Insecta > Diptera > Drosophilidae > Chymomyza > Chymomyza fuscimana. The sequence continues at coordinate 6,530,246 of OX465089.1, forward strand.
AAAATAGGGTAGGGTTCTAAGCAGCGGTAATAACCCTAGATAAACAAATCATTGCAGGTGTTTCGCAGCTGACTAGACAATGGAAAGTCAACAGAGGATACAGACGAAATGAAGCAATAAACGGATTAGAAATGAAATCGTTTTAATTTGTTAGATTTTGAGAAGAAATTTCACTAAAATTTCTTCCATCCCTTTCAAAAGACATTTTTTTTAGTGCGTGAGAGGCGATGAATATTGAGTTTATGTCTAGAAACCTGAAACTGGTTCAACTTTATATGGCAGCCATATGAAATAGTGGACCAATTTTGATGAAATTTCACACAAATGTTTAGTCTAAAGCAAAACAAAACTTGCATACATTTGGACGTGATATTTAAAAAAATAAAAAAAAATTTTTAACATGTATTTATGTGGCTTGCCTCAACATTAGTGGAAAATTTGATCAAAATCGGTTCACTATTTCATATAGCTACCATACAAAAGTTGAACCAACGATCTCTTTTCCAGAGAGACATAAATAACAGTGTAGCACATTGCGTCACCTTCTAATTGTTAGATCATACGTTCATTTTTACTCAAGATTTCATTAAACTTGTCCAAAAACTTAATTCCAAAACATTTCAGCTTTGCAGAAGTCTCTTTCCAATAGTCTGCTTTCTTAAAGTTATGCACACACTGGCTATGTTAGAGAGTAGGGTAACACTAATGAGTTTCTTGTTAGTCTGGCCCCACTAAAGCCTGCCTTCGGTCAGGATATGTTCATAAATCAGTAGCTGTAACACCTTTTCCAAAGAAAAGTCACCAAAAGCTTAGTTTTCTAGTAAGCGTAACTCAATATGCCAACTGGTTGGCTAACAACGTGCAGCCAAATACGCACATGTTGCAACAACAACGACAACAAAATGTGGCAGAAGTAAACAACGACAAAACGGGTTTCGATGTCAAGGCTTCCACCTTTTGGAGTGGTCTCAGAGACATAGTACACTCATAGAGCTGGTCACAATAGTGCAATAGTCGTTGTTGAATGAGTATGAGGTTGTTGTTTGCTAGCCAGTACTACTGTGTGTGTGGCGCTTCTTGTAGCATGCCACAAAATCAATGAGCATAAAGTATTTGCAACAATAACAAGAATAACAAGCTTAGCCAATCCAAGCAACTGTCGACAGTTTTGAACAGTTGGCAAATTTTGAAAGTGAAATTCGATACGAATGTCTGCCACATTTGCCTGGACTTGCAACACTCCAGTTTATAACTTGGTGGCAAGCAACCCAACCAGTTGGCCATTGATGCGTATGGCTTCTTCCTTTTTATTGCTTCCCTTCGTGCGTTTGCTGTAAAATAAGTTTTAGCCAAGTGCAAAAACAAAATCAAAATTACTTGGACAAATCCCTCAAGTACAACTACATAGTTCCTGGGTCCAGCTTAACAGCCAAGTCAGAACACTCGGTCAGCTAAGCTGAGGCACTTAAGCATTGTCAACAAAACAAGCTCATACTCCCTTACTCCCCCTGCTCTAGACTGTTCAGTGCGCAAAATTTAGCACCTGGCTTCATGTGTTGTTGTTGTTGTTGATGTGATTACTTTTTGCTCTTGGCCAGGCTATTTGTTCTTGGCCTTCTTGTAGTGGTTTTTGGTTTTGTTGACTCTGCTGCATGTAATCCTTTTTTCATCAGCTTTTTTTTTTTAATTAAATGAGCTTTAGGTTTTGGATTACAACGGAAATTAAATTTTAAATATTATTTGTTTCCGTTTTGAGCTTTGGTTATCAATATAGGTATATAGATATTATATGCATAGTAATATATAAGAAATTGTTGGGAAAAGAGTTGGGGCTTCATATTATGATAGTCATGGCTTCTTACAAACTAAGAACAATATAATCTTTTCTATCTTGCTTAGGTATATGCAGAATAACTTTTCTTATAGAAAATAGTAATAATTATGAAGCCAACAAACCGGTTCGAGGGTATATATGACGGTTGGTCAACATCTTAATAGAACGAGAAGATTTGGTTTAAGTCCGGTGTCATTTTGCTTTTCAACTCTGGGCTCTAAAGTATCTTTTGTTATCGATCAAAAGATCCTATCGAAGATTATAAAAATTTCTTGTTTGTCTGTACGATATAAGCCGTCACCTTTTAATTGTAAAATTAAAGAAAAATGAAAGAGGTCGGTGAAAATAAGTGAAGCGGGCCGCTTTTTTCTCGAACTCTTCGATTTTGATGATTTTTACATATGAGCTAGAGCTGTTGTAGCCGATAGCAACCACGTCAAATATTATTGCGAAATTCCGATAATTCGTCGAGTTATCGATAACTAAGAATTGGATTTTTAATATTTAGACTTTTCTTTGAGCTGCCATATCTCTTAAACGAATAAAGATATTGAAGCAAATATCCATAATAGATTTTTTTATATTTTATTTACAATCTGTCTTTATTAGACAATAAGTAAATTTACTAAATAATAATTAATACAATATAATTTAAAAAAAGGATGTATTTTTTAAAGAATTTTTTTTTACATTTTTAAAAAATTTTTTTTTTATTTTAAATTTAATTTTAAAACAAAATTGACGCAAATATTTTTTTCCATAATAGATACAATATTGAACTTAGGAAAAATGTATTATTTTTGATTTTTTTTTTTAATTTTTAAACAATTTTTTTTTTTATTTTAAAAATAACCACTTTAAAAAAAGTGTTAATGCCATTTTAGGAGTAACCGGCTTCACTTATTTTCACCAAGGTATATTAAATTAAAAAAAAAATATAAAATATATATATCTTAAAATTTTTGAATTTTAGACCTCACACACCCCATGTGTGTGTAAATGTGAAATATAAAAAAAACATATAATTACACTTAGTTAAAAAAAAAAAATGTTGTGCTTTGACTAACAAATTTCGATTCCAAATTCTCTTGAAATCAGCTAAAACATTTGCAGCTGCTTTGTTCAAGTCTTGTCATGACTCACATGGCGTATGCGTATTTTTTACATGTAGCTATTTTTAAACAAACGACTAGACACTTGCAAAGTCTATTAACAAATTGCATGCGGCACGCTTTGTACTTGTATTTATTGTTGCTACTTGGACGTGCCACTTAACTGAAATTAGCCCAAAAAGTGCAAAGAGTATTTAGAGCCAAAAAAAAAACAAAAACCAAAAACTTAACTAGGTCCCTGAAACGACTATTTAGAGAGTGAATTTCAAAGCAAAAATGATTCACACCAACTTTCAACTCCTTTTTCTCAACTTGCCGCATAGTTTTGCATAAATCATTTTACTTTGCTGCTACTCCGGTTACTGCCACTTGAGGCAGCAGCTTAAAAACTCTTAAGATCCTAGAACCGCATTTGTTGCGGTTGAGTTTCTCTGCAGGTGATATGTGTGCTTAGCAACTTAAAAACTTGGAATTTAGTTCAAAAGTTGACTTCCAGCATTAAACTTTAACTTGAGGTCAAGTGCGCCACAGAGTTGTAGCTGCTGCTGCAGTGTTGGCAAAAACAAAAAAATACAAAGCTGCCAACTCATTTTGTAATTTGTCTATGTCAACAGGGCGTATCAGCTTTTTGTTCTTTAAGATTATATATGCCCTAATGCGCACAGTGTCTTACATAAGTAAAAAATAAAAGTTTTTGTTTGTCTTTGACAAAAACTTGACAAACAATTTTTATGCTTTTTGCAGACAAAAGTTAAAGCAGTTTAAATATTTTGCGTCTCAAACAGATTTTCTTTTAAGAAAATTTGGCAGCAAGTGTTTTGGGTTTTTTTTTTTTTGGTTTGTCATATGAATTTTGTTAGAAAATTTGTAAGGCCAAAAAAAATAAAATTTGGCCCAAAGGAAGCATTTATAGGTGATATATATTCTATGGTAAAATTTGATTTCCATAATTTTTTTAATTTTTCACATTATTTTTAATTACGTTTTTTTATTATAAATTATATATTTTTTTAAGAATAAAAATTTAAAAAAAAATATATAATTTAAAAAATAAATAAATATAAATATACATTTTTTTTTGTAAGCCAGCGGCCAATGCCGCCAGCGCTGCGATAAAGTTATCTTAAGTTTTTAGGCTGAATTATACCTATTAATAAAAAAATCTTTTTTTTTTTTTTGTTGGGTCTATCGAGAACAAAATATATAGAAAGTTATAATTTTGAGAGGATCGACTTGAACCATTTAATATTTTTTTTTGACTTGAGCTTCATTCATGTAAGTATATTAGAAAATGTAATATAATGTAAATAAAATCGCACTCTATTAAAAAAAAAAAATGTCTTTGAAACAAAATAAATTTTCGAAATTTTTGTTAATTTAATAATTTATAAAAAGCCTTAAAAAATATTGATGTAAATAAAAATATTCTTTATCTAAAGTATGAAATTAAAAGCGATTTGATCCTTTATATATATCATACAAAATTTTAGAAAACTATTTTTTTTGAGAAAAAAGCGATATTTGTCAAAAACGGAACGATACCAATTTTGTAATCGAATAGCACGGACGTCGAAGGAAAAGGAACCGGTGCTGACTATCGATTTTTTATATTTTGTTTTTTTGCAAAAAATGTGATCATTTTTATTTTCGAGCAAAATTGATATCACTATTGAAATTTAAACAAAAAAACAAATTTTTTTTAAATTATAAAATTATTGTTTTTTTTTTTTAATTAACATTTTTGTTTAGCTGAGATATCCCAAATGGAATTTTTTTTTATATGAAGTTTTGTCATTCAGTTTGAAATTTTTCGAATGTTATTTTTTTTTATTCAAAGTTTTATGATTCGTTAAAACAAAAAAAATGATTACAGTATCGTTATTCTTTTACGCGATATGTCTTGTTAAGAAAAGTCTACCAAAAGATTCAGTTATCGATAAAACGATTAATAATTTAAATTCTGAAAAAAAAACTTACCAGGTTGATATTGGCAGGTACTACATCAGACATGTAAAAATCATCGAAATCGAAGAGATCGACTATTTTTGCCGAAATGCACAATTCAGGAAAAATTGATTAAGCCTTAAAAACCCATATTGCCACGTTTTCCTGAATCTGGCTTGTTTTGGAATATCGATTTCAAGATGTCGAATCAGCAAAAAACTCCTAAAAATCATACATTCAGAATTTTAATCAGAAGCTTATATAAAGCTTTTCTGCAAGAGTATCCTATATTTGATATTAGACACTCAAATTTTCTCAAATATTATTTTTGTTTTTTCTTTTTTTATATTTTGCATACACAAGTCTTCAAAAAATCAGCTAAAGAAGTTTTCCGTTTTGTGTATGTAAATAATATAAAACAGCGCGCAACAAAAAAAGTTCAAACATATTCAAATTAGGCCTGAGCGCATTTTGATGATGATGAAAACTTTTCGTTACTGTACTTGGTTTTTTTTTCTTCTTCTGAGTTTTCTTTTATTTTCTGCCAGTGTTGTAAAGTTTTTTGTTGACAGCATACCTTTTTTTTTGTTCATAGTAGTACTATTTCTTAGTAGAAATGCTGTTATTGTTGTTGTTGTGGGTTTTTGTTGCCGAAACATGTTCCCATCATTATAATATATAATGCTTTATTACATTTTCCAGTCTGTTTTTTTGTTGTTATTGTTGTTGTCGGCAACAACTTCTTAACGCAATATTTTGCCATTTTTCACATTATTCTGCATTTAGATATTTTCCCATCTTTTTTTTTTGTAAGAAGAAAGCGAAAAAATTTTTTTAAATGAAGTTGTCAAGTTGAAACATTTATTTGAGGTGTCATATTGTTTGTTGAGGGTGAAAGCTTAAAAATTATAAACTGAGTTTATGTTTTTATGTTATGTAATCTGGCTGTAGAAATGTAAGCTGATTATAGGAATAGGAAGGAGCAATGGAGTCTTCTAGTTGACTAACTTGGGATACCATCATATACAGCAGTTGCATGTCACCAATGCTATGTAGGTACCAAAAAAATGTGGAGATTCTTTTATTTAGCTTGCTCTCTTAACTTGAAGCAGGTGCGGATCTAGGATTCGGTCTTGGGGGTTCTTCACTTCGAAGTGTATATATATCAGAGCTCGCAAAAGACTTTCAACCCATTTTTCCAACTTTTGCGGGGGGTCCGGATCCGAAAACACCTCGTGGATCCGCAGCTGACTTGAAGGCATTTACAAAATTAAAGTGTCGTCTTCTGTAAAGCTTAAGGGTATAATAGTTTGAGTGTAGATTTTCTTTTCTAAATACGGCTTATCAAGAGCCCAAAATTGTAAACTGAGTCTGTAGAGTGAAATTTGAGTAAATTCTTATCTTATCTATTGATTCTTTCCTCTCTGTTTCTTTATAAGTTATATATACTGCTTGGCTTAGCTATGTGGTTTTCATTTTAAAGATGATAGAAGAGAACTGATTTAAAAAAATACTTAAAGTGTTTTCTTTGGAAGATTTGTGATTCCGATAGCTGGCTTTTCAGTGATTTATTTTTTAATACCTTTGCCGAAAAGCTCTTATATCACTTTTTTTGCTACATGCTTGTAAACCAAATATAACGACAAACAAGTTCTTGACATTATTTAACACTGTCAAAGTAACATAACCTAAAAACAGAAAAAAAGCTAGTTTTGAATTCCTTTTTTTGTGGTTTAAGAACCAGGATGAACTGAAAGCGGCTTTTGCTTATCGCTTGACATGTTTGTGACTTTTACCATAGTTAACCAACAGAAATTCACAGCTTTATCCGAAACATTGACCAAAATATCCCTACAGACACTCTGAGTATTTGTATTGCATTTTTCATATGCATTTTATATGTACAAGTCAACGACAGTTGACAAGAGAAAAAAATAAAAATAAATATATAACCACAACAAAGGGCAGCAAAGATGAAAAGAGATTTTCAGTTTTTCATTCAGATGACATACAAATTTATTTTTTCAAGATATGATAAAGTTCGTACATATTTGTGACATTGATATGACTTCAGTGGATTTAAATGACAGAACTGTATTTTTAATATATTATATGCAGTTGGTTTGGTTGAGATGAAAAAAAAAAAATAAAATTATTTGGTATATAAAGTCGATTCATAAAAACTGTAATATTAATTTATTGGTAGCTTTTAGCTGAGAAATTTAAAAATATTGGTAATTGCGTTCGGAATTAAACCATGTGACTATCGCACTAAAGCTGTAGAAATATGGTTCCGAACATTGAAAGGATATTGTTTTTTTTACTTAACTTCCTGTTTGGGATAACCTTTAGTTGTTATTTTAGTTTATCTCGTTGGCTAGTAAGTGGTACTTATATAAATGGATGGACCAAAATCATTTTTTTTAAGTTTCTGATATTTTAAGAACCAAGTTCATGATTGAACCAAGTTCATTCTTCAGCTTCCTAGCTTCTTATTTACAACTTCATAGATACGTATATAGCACAGATGTTTATTATTTTATATTAACTTTAAGATGACCCTTATAACCAAACAGATGAAGTTAATGGTTTGCTTAGAAATTGATACTATTCACAGTATACATGCAATTAAAATACAAGAATATGGCTTAAAATTAAATTATTTCTACCAAGAAAAATAGATCTCCTAAATAATGTATACTCAAGTATATTTCGGTTCTCATTCTTTAAAGAATTAGTCTGGAATAAATTAATCTCAGCCGTTGCGATAAGTACGATTTTGCGGAATAAGCTCAGCTGAACTCGAGCTCAACTATCCAAGTTGTTTCTCATACATACTTAATTTTCCAGAAGGAATCACAGATATTTCGTAACAAAACTTTGCCCACTTAGAAAACATTTATTATTATTTCAAATATCCTCGGCCGTTAGCTATTTCCTTACTCTCTGGTATCTTGTTTTTGCTTTATACTATTTCCAAACTAGCTTTCGATCTTGAGAAGATAAAAGCCTATTCTAATCTTAGCTTTGTTATGCTTCAACTGATTTGAAGGAATTTCTCTCATAAATCCTATTTGTATAAAAAAAGTGATTATGTAAGTCATCATCCTAGCAACACAGTTCGGGGTGAATCATTGCTTCCGTTGCAAATCGCCTCCAAGTTGTTCCATCCCCATCGCACTTCTCATTCTATGCCGACTTTTTCTTCGATCCTTTACCATCTTGAATTATTTGACTTTAAAAATCTTCGTTTCAAACCATGTTCGTCACTTTAAATACTCTCTACTTTAACGAAATTTCCAGCTCGTTCTCGCTATATAAACCAATCAACAGCAAACAAAATAAAACAAGCTCTCCCTCAAGCTAAGTTCGTTTTGTAATTTTATGCAACATGCAACAAGAGTAGGCAAGGAGTGAGGATACAGGCGGGAATATGAGGCAACAATAACAAACTGAAGTGAGCAGCAAACAACTCCAGACACTCGCAACGCACGGTATTCATCTCGTACTCCCATTCCGACTCTTCTCACATACCAACAAAGGAGCATATCCTTTCGCTTACGCCTCAACGAGAAAGAAACTTGTTTTTATAAATTTGCAAAATACAAGAAAAAAAGTTGAAAAGGGAAGTGGTTAAAAGGTAGAGAGTGCTGGCTGTAGAGAGGCGCATTGAGCAGAGAGCAGAACCAATGCCACCGCAGCACTTAATTCGCTTCCTTATCAAAACAGCGGCAGCTTCAACTGACATTCTACAACTCTCACCACTGCGCTCTTTCTCTCGCTTTGCTACTCTCTTTCTTGAATGCGCCCCTCTTTAGATGTCTGAAGTGTACTGTACGCACTCTCTTTCTGTCCCTTTGCTGCTGTTACTGCGCTGAGTCCAAAAAAGTTTTTTAATAAAAATATTAAATTTGCATATGTTACTCCCAGACGATGACTCCGCTGTCGACTATGGCAACGAGTCAAACCAGACCTTTGGGGTTGCCTTTGGTTACCTGTGGCAGGAACTGCTTGCCGCCGGAAATGCTAACCACTCTCTAGGACTACAGAAGGGTTTGAGCTACGAGGGCAGCGCAAATGTGCAGAGCCAGTGCGTTTTTATTGCAGGATTGCCCTAGAGCTCTGCTGGTTTTCAAAATTTTTTTTTTAACATATTTTGCTAGACTTTTATGACGCGACGGGGATTTCACAGAGGCGGCAAACCGAGGAGGCAAGGTCAGGTGGACTGGGCTAAATCAGCAAATATAGTCAAGACCCAAACCACTTGCGAAATTAAGTTCAAGTGAGCGCAAAGATGCGGTTGTAGGTTTGTGTTTTTTTTTTAACGCTACTTATACGCTGATTAAGCCAATGCTTTTTGAAATTGTTTTTGAGGGTTACGCCGAGGTAATGATAAATGTGAGAGAACATTTTATGAACTGTAGCTCAAAATGTTGTGCACCAGTTGGCTGTACGGCTACAAATAATTTAAAAGCATAGCAAAAAAACAAGTAGAATTGTAGTAACAGCTGGCTAGTTCTCATGCACAACCCTTTTAGCAATATGAGTTTTGGAAGTTGTAAGATTATTCTTTATATATTATATAGATTTCTTTGCGACTTTCAATTAAAACAATGCATGATATACTGGAAGTGAAATGATTGCGACTGCAGTGACTGTACCTTTCTATGTTATAGGTTAATCACAAAATAAAGCCCATAAATGCTATAAACTACCCAATATGCTGAGGACCAACGCGTTCGCCAGACGAAATCCTAAGTCATAAAACGAAATCGAACAATTTTATTCGGATTCGTTTTTACGTGCTCCCAAATTCCCTCATTCTTTGTCAGCACAGCTCTAAACCTTTCGAGGGAAATTATCCTCGACTATGCTATTCTTATTACAAGGGAATTTTTTTTTTAAGGATATGAACCATCCTGCTTAACATGAACATTTTTTAATGCATGACATGGACCATAAAAAAATTCGGTTCGAGTTGTGCACTCTATTTGTTTGGTTAAATGAATGCAAAAAAATTTCGCACGGAATTTGGGATATCAGTGATTCCGTGTGAAATATCGAACTGCGTATAGGCCTTAAAGTCCCATACGCAGCATACAAAAATTTCGCACGAAATGTCAAAACTTCATAAAAAACAAAAATCCCAAAAAAGGGAAATTTTTTTTTGTATGAAGTTTTGACATTTCGTGCGAAATCCCAAAAAAGGGAATATTTTTTATATATGAAGTTTTGAAACGTGAAAAAGCACTGCCAGCATACAATCAGGCATCCAAGTATTTATCAACAAATGTCTACGACTAATATTGAAGATTTGGCGGCCAAAGCGTATCTCGAACGAAGTCCTCAGGGAGCGTACTCAGCACACACAAGCAGTGGTAGAAATTAAGCGAAGAATGTGGAAATGGATTGGTCACACCTTGTGAAAACCTTCGACCAGCATCCCAAAGCAAGCATTGCCAGCACGTACCTGGCGCCGAACCATCGACCGTGTATTACAAGATGCCGGATACTTCTCGAGTGAAATTAAAAGAGAAGCGTCGAAGAGAGTCAGATTTCGTAGGATTGTTGAGGCCCTATGCTCCACTAGGAGAGGAGGACGACAGAAGTAGTAGTAGTAGAAAAGTATTAATTAAAATTATTTATCGATTAACTATTCAACTTGAAATTGGCACTAATAGAGTCTGAAAATATCAAAGAACACTTTTAAACCTATTTTGCCAATTCGTTTTATAATTTCTCTTGCAAAAAATCATTCGGTTTCAAAGCACATAAAAAATTCGTTTTGGTGTACCAAACATTCGATTTCAAAACGAATCCGAATAAAGTATTCGGAATCTTTTTTCGGAGCACGGCCGATTATTATCATGGAATTTTTAAGCCTTCACAAATGCAATTTATTTTATTTTTACCGATCACTTAAATTTTATTCTGTTTTAGAAAAAAAAGGTACTTTTTGTCTTATGTAGTACCTCTAATATATTTATTTTTGGGATACGCGTTAATAGGAATACTTGCTTTTAATAGCATCATACAAACAAAATTAGGAAGCTAAAAAGTGTAAGAGCTTTGCGCTCAAAATTTTAATTTATTACAATAATAATAGTAAATTATTTCATTAGTGGACCAAAATTGTGTTTATTGAACTTTTAAAGAACATAACAAAGTCTACCATTCAATATTTTGACCATTACCACTAAACATTATAAATATTAGCACTCAATTTTTGACCCAAAATAAATTTACTTTATGAAACTATAAAATCTTAATCAAAAAATATTTTCTAGCCATTGAAATATTTTGCGCATCTTCAAAATATTTACACACATTTAAAGTAATGACAACAAAATGGCCAATAACAATAACAAACCAGCTCAAAAAAAAAAAAATAAACCTAACCCTTTAGTGTTAACCCTGAAGGTGTCCCATTCTAAGCTTATGGCTAAAACAAACTACGCGATAACCACAAATTCCATTAAAAATCCCATTTCGTTCATTACTTCATTATGTGCCAGGTGGGATGACCTCAACAGCTCCAACCCCTTAGCTGTGGGGGGCTGGCACGTAGAATGGGAAATAAAAATTATGTCACAATGTTTGTACAGTGCCTCTCAACTGTCTGCTTACGAAGGAAACAAAACAAATACAAATGTAAACAGAAAACCCATTTAAATATGCAAAAGGTGTAGGATACGAGATCTGTTGGATTGAGTGGCATGGAGCAGAGACTATTGGATGGTCAACTTATTTGACCTTTGCTCTGCTTTGCTCTTGACTACTGAAATAGAAAACAAAATACCCAAAAAAAAAAAAAGCTAGTGTTGAAAAAGCACAAAAAATGCGCCCTCAAAAGTCCAAAACCAACATTAAATGTCCCTTTTGCCCCACATTTTTTTGGCGCTCTTTACTCTTTTACTCCTTTTCTGTCTTTGTGTTGACATTCCCTGTTGCGTCGTTTTTCTATGTTTCCGTCGGTTTGTTTCACTCACACACACATACACATACACATACCTAATGCCGTTATATTTTTTTGTAGTTTCCCGTTTGCTGTTTATTTTTGTAGTTTCCTTTTTTTCGTTTTTCGTGGGAGTTGGAGACTTAACTGGCATAAATAAATTTCGCATGTTGGCGGCACATTTGTTGGTCTATATCGTGGCGTCCTTTTTGGTTTTATTTTGCACATTTTCTTTGCCCTTTTGACGCTTGTCCCTTGTTCACTCTGTCGTATACGTCGTTGTTGTTGTTGTTGTTTTTGTCATGTTAATAATGTTTTTCGGACGTAATTACACTTTGACTCTGAGCATGTTTAGGTTTTAAAGTGTTGCCAGGGGCTCGCATTAGGGGCGTAGTGCTCAATGTCAACGTTGATTGATTAAAGCGGCAACGGGATTCTTCCTTGAGTTGGGTTCTTAACCGAGCTATTTGTGGGCTAAATATTTGAGTGTAGATTTGGTATAAAAATTGTGTTTAAATAAAAGATCTAAATAGTTATAAATAGAAATTTGTACAGCTTTAACTAATGAAATGTTTATCTTTCTGTCTCCATTACAGGTATGTCAAAAAGATTGATTTCTAGAAAAGTTCTGGAGTGTGCGTACTGAATGGCGTTGTATGTATGTAATGTGGTATTAAAATAGTAGTATTTTTTATATTAGTGCAGTGGTGGACAGTCTCTCAATTTACATAACTAGCGAGGATAGGGCACCAAAATCTGCCGCAGCGCAGTCGGCTCATGCACAATCCAAGTGTGTAAAATCTCTCTCTCGTTTTGCTTGATTACAGTTCTTGCTCTCTCGTGCACTTTTGCTGACTGCGCTGCTTACTCACACAAGGAAATGTTTGTTTGTATGAGTTTTGCCCACCACTGTATTAGAGTATCTAAGCCGTATTCCATGCGGTAATAACAATTGGTAGTTATAATTAGGCAGAAACCCAATATTATACTAAAATGCCAGTTTCGCCAAAATTTTTTATAATCAGAAAAGTGAAATCGAAAATCTGTTTTTAGGCAACGTTCAAATAACATTTAACTAAATCTGAATAACCTCTTAACTGAGATCATTTATAAGTTAATTGTGCTTCAAATTGTGATTCATATTTTATATCGAGAGTGAATCAGAAATCTCTACAAAATTCATTTTTTTTTTTTTAACCATTTTAATTCCTAGGAGGAACATAGGGCTGTTAAAAAGTTTTCATTGAACCCTGTCTAGGGCTAGGTGTTTGATTTCACTTGAACTTTTTCCGGAGCCTCTCAGTTCGGCTTCAACTTGCCTCTTCAAGTCAATTCATTTTATTTGAAGTCTATTAAATAATAAGCTGTTTAAAAAGTTATATAACTTTCGAACTTTTAAAGTTAATTTTGGCTTTAAGGCGCATTGATTTGGCTAAATTTTAATTAAAGCATATAGCCTTCATACAGACGTATTTCAGTTGATTTCAAATTGAATTGCAATGAATTATTTTCATTTTTTTATTTTAGACAACTTAAAAAAAATGTACACCTTTGACATTAGAAAGTCTGGCCAAGTTATTTTTACTTCATATTTCCTTTGAAATTTAATTTCAAAAATATCTTTAAGATTACTTCAGAACATTCTTCTTCTTCTTTTGTTGAGACTTTTCTTTAATTTGCTTTCAGCAATTAACTGCAAATAGAAAATATTCCATATACAAGTAAATACTTTCCGCTTATAATTGGCCCAGAAGCATTTGTCAACTTTTTCAAGAATTTCACACATTTTTTTCCAACCGCACTCAAACCACAAAGCAATTTTGCTAAGCAATCTAAAAATATGTGCTTATATTTACCGCAGCTCTTTAACTTTTGTAAGCCCAGACGACCAAAGGAAAAGTTGGAAAAGTGCCCCAAAGAAAATCCAAAATAAATACCCACACACTCGTATGAAGGAGCAAGGCACACGCAATGCTTTGGGCAAATTAACAAGCCATTGGCTGGGTCCTTTCATTTGTTTTTAAATTATTAACTCACATTTTCTGGCCCGAGACGATAGCCCCTTGCCACCAACAGATGTGGCATATATGTATGTACGTGCACATATATCAAGCGTTGTGGCACATGACTTTGCTAGGTCTAATTAATCTAGAGGAATGTCAGGGGGACCAAGCAAGTCGGTTATTAATTTTTGCTTTGACTGCCGCCTATGGGAGAGCCACAACAACAACAACAACATAGGGAAAAAAATCCCGAGCTATGTACATAACGCACTTGTCAAGATTTATTTCAATTTTCCGCCACACACACACAAACATACACACACACACTAAATGACTCTTATCACAACAATGCACACATACTCACACTCCCATACTCACACTCTCATTTCCAAAGAGAGTGGTACAGTTATACAGTTATGGACTCATAGACGGGCAACAAGTTTCATGACTCTATTTCTTTCTCTTTCGATGCGTACGTGCAAAAGTTGACTGTTTCCCAGTTCCAGCCCCAACCAGAGCCCCCACCCCCGCCCAAGGCCTATGTCATGAAACGTGTCATGCTTCCTGCGGCGATTTTGTTAGCCCCTCGCTGCTGTCCCTATTATATTTTTTTTCCAGCTACTGTTTTTCTTAGGCTCTCTTCTCTTTTTTTGTTTCTTTTTTTTCTTTTTGCTGAGTAGGCAAAGTTTTTGCTGTACTTTATTTGAGTGTGTGTGTGTGTGTGTGTGTTGGCCTTAAGAAAAATGAGACACAAAAGTGCTGTGTAAATGTGTGAAATTAATACACACACATGTTATACACAATTTGGGCGCGTCATGCTGCCATTAATGTGCGTACACTGTGAGAAAATGTGCTTTATTTACAATAAAAAAATTTAAACCAATACTTTAAGAGGTCTCTATTTAGTAAAGAATAATGCTGAAATTTCATACCAAAAGGAAATTCCAGAAATATGTGTTGCAAAAAAAATACCAAAAATGGTATTTTGTGCAATTAGATACTAAATACTCTAATTGATCACTAAACAAATTTAACAACTATTTAATTAGTTGGTATAGAAAAATCGGACGAAAACTTCATTCATATTAAAAGTAATTTATTTTACAATTTTTGTTTATTTTGTTTGTTTTATTTAACCTAAAAGTAACATTGAGAAATAAACAAAATTGATACTTAAAATATACATATATTCATAGTAAACAATTAAAAGATTACTAAGTGGTTAGCATAGACAGCAATTAAGAGAAGTACTGAAAATTAATACTTTAAATAATAAAAAATTTTAATTTTGAATAAAAAAATAAAGTAAAATAAGCAAAAGTTAATTGTAGGTATATTTAGAGAGTAAATAAAATAAAATCGTTTTTTTTTGTCTTAAATTATGTACGTCGTCAAAGAGTACGCGCCATTTTTTAGCTCTGAATATTTTGGAACACTTCAAATTTGAGATTGCACCATGAGACAGTGAAATATTCGAAATTTTCGCAACATTTTGTCAATTTTCAAAAAAAGAACAGGAAAGAAATCAAAAAAAAAATCACAAAAACGCGCTCTGGGGGCACTCAAAATTGAAAACGGATGTCAAAAATGGATTCCTGGGCCCCGAAAACCCTCATATACACATTTGGCTAATGAAAAAAAAATATTTTTTTTCTAATTCGATTTTTAAATATTTTAAAAAAACCTATTCTGAAAAATTGGACTACTCGAAATTCGTTTTAGACATATAGTTTTTTGGGCAAAGTTTCTTAGAATGACCCATAGAATCAAAATCGCTGAGAGGCTTTATATGCATATATAAAATAAACTGAAAAGGCAGATAAAAAGTAAAAACTAAACTAAACATCTTAAAACAGCCTTTCATAATCGATTGTAAAAAAAATGTAAGCTATAAATTACTATACACGCATTTTTTGTGAGTGTAATGAAATAAACTCTTAACAATCTCCATCTCTGACGAGTAATTTGAGCCACAACTGCTCTAAAGTAAAGTTTTAAACTTTGAGGCCTCAGCAGAAGATTGTTGATAAGAAATAACGTATTTTTAGAAATCTTTATTTATGTAAGCTACTGTACTTTAAGTTCTATCAGTTAATCAATTTACTTATGTTTGACATAAAAAATGCAAAAATTTTTCTCACAGTGTGCACATTTTGGTATGTATGCATGTATATTATATACGTTATTATTGCATTACCAAGTTCAAGAAAGAAAAAAATTGGCCAAATAAAACGAAATTTAAGCCGGAAAAAAGTAGAAAAAAAATAATTTGCAAAAAATAAAATAAATAAGCAGACAGTTGGCAATTTTCTTATCAAGTAGAAGTCACAGCAAATTGATAACAAAACTTAATAAAGACTACAAAAATGTTTATAACATAGTCAACGGCCCACTGACAGGCTGTTAGTGAGGCCAAGTGCAGCAATTTATGAGCCCAGTGTGACCAGCGCAACAGTTGTTTGTTGTTTATTAACCCCACAATGCCTACTTTTATGAGGTCAACAACAGCAGCACTTGTTACCACACTTTCTTATAGAGTTTTATACATGGTGGTTGTTGCCACCTTTTTATTGTTTTTTTTTTTGTTGCTACTCTTGTGGCAGAGTGCCCTTTTAGCCTTTTCTCTCCCTTTGATAATTACTTGGCATTGTAACGCTTCGTTGGATTTCAGTTACTTGCATCAAACTGTCACTTTTGAAGTTGCTGCTGTTGTTGTTGTTGTTGCATTTTAGCCACTTGTAGGTCATGTCCAGCCCAATGGAACCTAGCTTGGTTCGCTTTGGTTCACCTTGGTTCGCTTGGGTTCTTCCACGTGCGACTGCAGTGGACTGGAGCGTAACATCCGATGCATAATGCAACTTCGACTTCTGGACGTTTTATCAACTGCATTTTGATCATGTCAGTTTGTTTGTATGGTAACCCTTGCCATTTTTGAACTCTGGTAGTTCTGCTTGAGTGCCAGTTGCGGGTTGATAGATAGCATCGATGGAGTCAGTGGATGTGAAGTGAGGAAGAACGGGTGTTCTTTTCTAAACTATTCTGTACTCGCAATGAGTTATTTAAGTAATTTCTGTAATAGACTTGTTTTGAAAAATAATAGCAGATGCGGAAATAATTTTATTGACAACAGAAATCGAGAGAATATGATTTTTTCAGTTTTCTGAATTGTTTCTTGAATCAAAAAATTTAAACAAATTATATCTAGCATTTAATAGTTAACATAATAAAAGTTTAACTGACGCTATTAAAAATGTGTAATGCTAAAATGTTTTGTTTTGAAGGCATTTTTAAGTAATCAGTGAGGGTCAGCAGAACGAAACTTAGTCTATAAATTTCAGTTGAAGTTTTTTTTCAGAAGGTCATCCCCAGTTAGGTCGCTTGGCATGTATACTGAGGTTTTGGTGCAGAGTATCAGATAATGGATGTTCCACTCTTCCACTTTCCAACTTTTCACTAAGCTACCACGGACCTTATATCAATAGCTTTTTCGGCATTCTTGACGCCAGGAATTCCTTGGTGGAGCCTAGAAAATGAAGATTTTCTTATAATGTTTTTTAACAATAAAAACCTTTAAGACAAAAACTTAACAAATAAATATTTTTAGGGAAAGCTGCACTGCGACGCTTATGATATTTTGTGCTCCCTTGAAGCTCTTGAGCTCCTTATTTAACCCAATATGCGTGACAAACTTAATTATTTGAGATGGTTCTAGCCGGGTGACATCATGCATCGATATTCTATGGCCGCCAAAAAAGGATTTCCATCTTTTGGCAAGGGCATTACACACTGCAAGGAGGTTTCCTCCTCAGTTTCACAAGACCTGCATGTGTTGGAATTTAAGATACTAATAGTACACAGGTGTTTCCTTAGTCCGCAATGTCCATCCAGTAACCCCAATTCCCAATGGAATTTTTGCCCAATTGGGATATCTTCTTGAACCTATTCAAGTTGTTGGAACCAAGTAGTTGGTTGGTCTGTCGTAAGCCCTCCTCGCTGGTCCAGTCCATTTCACGTCTGGACCTTTACTCTTCTCTTAACAGCGGTCTGGTTTAGGTCCTATTAGTGGTTTTGCAGCACCATACCTCGCCAGTTCATTAGCTGCTTCATTCCCGGGAATGTTCTTGTGTCCCAGGATCGATCTAAGGGGGACTCTGTTCCATTGTCCTAGATGGTTCAGTTTGGCTCTGGTTTCCCAGACCAACTTCGAATTAAGCTTCATGGCAGCCACCGCATTAATCACGACTTGAATGTCTGACAGTATAGTAATGTCTTGTAGGTTGAAGTCTACACATCTGCCTATGGCATATATCTCTGCTTGAAATAAGCTGCTGTATATACCCAGGGCTTCTGAAAGTCGCGTTCTGGGTCCCGCGACTCCCAGTCCAGTGCCTTTTTTTGTGAGGGACCCACACAATGGTACGTCTTTTCATAGGATGTATGTCCTCTAACGTTCTCCAATCCTCTTTGTTGCTCAAAATAGTACTAAAGTTTCTTTCGAAGTGTTACTCTGTGATCATCTCTGGGTAAGAGGATGGAGGGGACCAGTTTTCCCAGTTCGGCAACGTCTCAAGCACTGATTATTTGGCCTTTTCCAATTCCATAAGGACTTCCAATGCAGCTGTAGGACAGGTTCTCATGCCTCCTCTCATACAAGTAGGCTAGGCTCTATAGAAGATTCTTGAGGTCATTTTGAACGGAGGTAACCTCCACCCGAGCTTGATTTAATAGAAAATATAATTTTGGTGTAACTTTTAAATTTTACAAAGCTAATTCAACTTATTTTACTAATTTATATTTTTTGCAGAAAATTTTTGCAATTTTAAAGAAAAAAATTGCAGCAACTATATACTGCACTATTTTACGTATAAGCTGCTTCAAGTTAACAAAATCGTTTATTTATGACAAATTTACATTCGTATCCTTTTGCTCTTTGCAAGCCCTACAAGAGCTCAACAACTGAAGCATTAAGTGCCGAAAATTATTTTTAGAAAACTTTCTGCATCACAAATTGCAATTTTCATAACTTCAACTAAAGCTATGCTAAGTAAGATGGTATTAAAAAATCTTCAAAAATTCTCATTACTCTCAGTAATATTTTTGTACTACGCATTTTGCATGCTTTTTAATTATTTTATTATATTTTATTTGAGCTAAAAATAGTCATAAGCTTCTTATTTAAAATTGAACTACTATTTCAATTTGACAAATTTTGTTTATTGGATTTCATTTGTTAAATATTGTTTTTCAATTGTGAAAATAAATGTGCCAACTGCTCTCACAAATTCTATGTGCATTGAACTACACATAAGCTGTATAAATTAAAGTCTACCAAAAAGACATTTATGATTTATATAGCTCTATATAATGGTTATTTACTAAGTTGTCAGCAGCCAAAACAATTCGCACTTGTATATTGCTTTTTCGTACACATACAAAAGCTGCCTGCTACAGCAGCAACTTAAATCTTGAAAAACTCTACACAAATATTAAAAGCTGAAAAAAAAAAGCTTAAACTATGCAAATTGCTGTTTGGAAATTTGTTTAAAAGTGTTTTGAGGGTGGCTTCCAGTGCAGCATGGCGGACACTTGGATTGAGTTGTGTCCAGTGCTTTGGCAGCTCGAAACAATGTCACTCTGGCTTTCGGATAAGCGTTCCCTGTAGCACAATTAAGTCTTGGCTGCCAAGTGCCAAACACAGACAACAAACACTTATCACACTCACACTGACAGTCACACACACACACAGATCCTGCCACAGACACTTCCTTCTACTGTGGCTCAAGGGAGCCACCTTTATGAAGTTCCTGGCATAAAACTAACGATAAGCGCTATGATTATAGTCTTGTACAAGATGTCAAAACGCAGTTTCTTTTTCTCGTTTTATTTATAATGTTATAAAAAAAATAAAAGAAAAAATAGCATATATTTTTGGATATTGAATTTGAAATACTCTATTGTGCTCGATCCTATACGCAGAACTATTCAACTAACCCAATATGCGGGAAAAACAAACAACTTGCATCGATATTCTATGTCCGCCGAAGAGGGACTTCTTTCTTTTAGCTAGAGCGAGGAATAATTCAAATTGCTAAAATTGTCTCAACAGTTAAAGGAAAAGTTTTCATGATTTCCACAAATGCATTTTACATAATAAAAAACTTTTTTCTTCATTTCTTTTTGTTTCTAACGAAAACCAGTGAGATTATATAAAAAATCAGAAACGTTCCAGACTTATATTTCGAATAATTCAAAATCCTAAGGCCTATTCCTTCATAAAATTGGAAAGTAGTGCGCTTCACTGCCCTTATGATTTATTTTGCCAGTGTTCAGTCATCCAGCAAGTTAGTATTGTAAAGGAATTCATGCCTATTAGGGACAAAAACCGATGATCCAATGTAATTGTGGTCAGCCGTGTGGATTTCTTCTGTAAGTTGCCTTGGTCTCTTCTCTCTCTGTACTTTCCAACAAAATACCTCTGGTTCCATTAGAGTTATTTTTCAACAAGCTGATTTCCGGTTTAGTGTGACCAACGTCTTATATGAAAAATGATTTGGTTAGGTCTTAATTGATTCTGTTCCTAGTTAACAGAATTGCTGTTGTTCTAGAATTTTCTCATGATATTAATGACTACGCTCTTATAAAGATGAGATTAAGATAATTTGGTATATACGATTATATGAATAATGAGTCATGCCTTCTCAACAGAACCCTAAAGCTCCGAATATATAAAACAATATTCCAACCAAAATAAACGTATGGATATGAGGCGTGGATTCTGAGGAAATCCGATATAGGCCTCCTAGAGAGGACAGAGAGAAAATTTCTACGAAGAATCCTTGATCCGATAAGTATAGATCTTAATAATTACCGCGTTCGCACCAACAAAAAGCTACGGGAGATATTTAACGACACAAGTCTAGCTGCCTATGTCAAGTCACAAAGGCTTAGGTGGGCCGGACATGTTGCGAGAACCCGAAAACCCATTTTTGAAAAAAACATGCTTCAATCAACCAGATGGAAGAAAAGTAGTTGGGCTACCCCGAGCACCCTGGATAAATGGAGTGAAAGATGATTTAGAAAAATTAAACGTCCTAAACTGGGAGGAAGCTGCAAGGGATAGAGATTATTGAAGAAATATTTTTCGAATGGCCAAAGCTGAATTATAGTTGTAGCGCCAGGGATGATGATGAAGATATGAAAAATTTAAAGAATTGATTCATCTGTATGGACTCTTAGATCGAGGTCCAGAATAACCAATGCCTCTTAATAATAGAATAACTATGGAAAGTACGTCCTCCAAATCGATGTCTAGGATATAGTTTCTATATTTCATTAAAAGAATTCCAACCATTAACTATATGAGCAGTCAAATGTGGATTCATAACATGGATTTCTGGGTTGTCACACTGAGAAGTATAAACATTTACCTTGGGTGGGTTGTCCACCTCCCATGGATTCGCTTCTATACAAAGTTCCTATCTGCATCGCTTTGAACCATCAACGTCATGCGCAAACTTCTTCGCAAAACCCATATACCCCTCCGCAAATAAAGAGGATAACAAGCCTTACTTTTTGCCACCTGTGTGTTTTAGTGTAATTGTATTTGTGTGTGGGGGTCAGTGTATTGTATTATATGGATACGCAGCAACCCCAACCCCCACATTTGTATTGGCCAACTGACAGTCGTTTGTCTAGCTTTGGTTTTTTGTTGTGTTGTTGTAATCGTACTCTACCTTTGCACGGTTTTTCTTCAATTGTCAGTCAGTTATCTGGCATGCCTATCTGTTTGTCAGTTCTTTTTTATGCCTGTGTGTGTGTATCTCTTGTATCTGTATCTTTATCTGTCTGTCCGTCTGTCTGTCTGTGTGTGTGTGTGTTTGTGTGTCTGCCTGTCCGTTTGTTGTCATGCTTTGTGCTAATGACACGTGTGTCTTTTGTGTTGTTGCATACTTTAAGGCGCTTAACATGTCAGCCAACATTTCTTTAGCCAGTTATTTTTTTGCGGCCATTACTTTTTGTCGCACTTTTTCTTTACTCTTGTAAGCTTAAACGTGCTTTGCTTTTGATAGTGCTGATTACCGTAGATACACACACACACACACACAAGCATACTTTGCGCACACAGATACACATTCGAAATCGATCGATGTCTTGTTTACACATATAGCTTTGCTGTGATTGAGTTTAAGGGTTTTTGAACAGACTAGAAAAAATGTCATGTAACTTAAGCTGAGACAGCTTACAGATATGGCAAGAAAAAGTGCGCTAAGGATTATATTTGGTCACATGATGGGGTTGTCCTGAAATATAATAAGTTAAGCGTATGTACGACGCTATTGAGTCATAAGCAGCCCTGCCGTAAAATGTTGTATACGTATATAATCACAGTAAAATTATAGTTGCTTTTTATGCCCACTAAATTATGCAAATACTTCAACCCAAAACTCTAACGCCCAACTTGTTGGGGGACTTATGCTCTTGGAATATCATACACTTGTCAGCTGCACCCAAAATGGGAACTAGCTAGAACTACAGCTAAACATGTGTGTGTGTGTGTATGTGTTACCAAGCTTTTTAGGCCAAGCAGGCAGCCATGTCAAATGCCTAAAAGCATACAAATATCTTATTACCGGCACTTAAAAGCAACACTAAATTTTAATGTCACAAAACCCAAAAAATACTACCAGCTACTAGTAAAAGACCCGGGGCCTTGGTAATGTCGTTGGCGTCGTCATGGCAACGACTTTGCTGTAGAGAAACCATAATTTAATTTAATTACAGAACGCTGCCGGCTGGCATCGTTAAGCGCAAAATGTTGCATAGGTTCAATAATGTCCCAGTAGTATATAAGAACAAATATATTTGTGGTATACCTAGCAGTTATAAATAGTAAACCATGTACTCATAAGGTAAAGCCGCAAAATGGCCAGCTGTTGTTTTGCCAAAAGGGACTAGCTTAGCTTGACACACGGCGCCCAAAGTGGGGCACATTTTTGGATTGAGTCTGGAAGCGCTTTTTAAAATAGATTTGGTCAAAACATAAGTATTTTTCTTGAGCATATATTAAAAAGAGATCTGAAAGGCCCGTAAGACCTTCGCCCTCTCCCTTCCGTCTAATTCGGGAGAACGACTTTCCTCCTGCCCCGCGCCTTCTTCTGAGCCGTTCTCGTTCCTTTACGACTTTCCTCCTACCCGGGCCCTCTCCTTTCGCGTTCTCCTTCCTTTCTTACACTTTTTGCTCACCTTAACAGAATCTCTAAGTAACTCCCTTCGAAAGTCACAATTCCGCCTAAAAAGTTGTACTCCAAAAATTAAATTGCTTAGTCAGATCTTTCCACAGTTTTCACTAATACATAGTTGCGCCCAATGAGGGGCACATAAATACTTATGCATTACTTATAATTACTTCCAAATGTAGAGCTCAATATAGTTTACTTCCCTAGATTATTCTTTAAAATGCTTACAATTTTTTTACAACTAAAAACTGTTTATTTGCTTTGTTTTTTTAGCATAAAATATTTTTCTTAGTAAGTTTACAGGTAATCCATTTTTAAGTCAAATAAAGCGCCCAATTGGGGGCTCATTATATAAAATGTGCTACCTAATGTGAGATGCTCATTGTAATTGGTTAGTTTAGATACTCCAACGTCGAAACACTGCCGTCTATGCCTAATTTGGAGCGAACTTATAACAAATGGCCATACTACGTTTAGTACAAGTGCAAACACAACTGCAAATACCACAAGTGTTGGACGGCGCAAAACGCTTTGAAGTCCAGAGCACGCCCAGCATGGGGCCACTTTACGCTTGGGGCGCGCCCAAGGCGGGGCGTCATTTATAATGCGTGCCACAAATCTCAGCTGCTACATTAAGTGCGGCAAGGAACAAACGTGTAGCTTATTTTAAATTTTTGTACTCTAAAGTGCATGACCCTCAAATGTCCTTAAGCTGTCAAAAATGAGTGTCAAAAGCAGCATGGTCGAGTGGTTGGGCGTTGCGTTGGGTCTGTGTATGATAGTCCCAACAACAAGTAAAACATAAACACAAATTTTATTTTGTTGTTACTTTTTCATCTCTGACTGCCAAACAACACAATAAAATACGTTGAATTGTCTTGCCCTACCCGGTCCCGGCTGTCAGGACAACAGAGCGTCACAACGCATTGTGTCCTTTAAGTGGCAGTTTGGCTGCTGCCCACGCGCGTACATCCGCCATATTGAAATTATGCTAACGGCAGGGGCATGCCGTTTTTTTTCATTGTCAAATTTTGTGACTGCGCCACCTGCCGAGCGAAGTAAGCAACGCAAAGGGGCAGCTATGGGCAGTCAGGGAGCGTGGAGAACTTGACCCACCCTTGTACAGCTGTACACTTAATTTACATGATTTTTGTTTGCATATTTTTAGGCATTTACTGTTGATTTCATTTTTTTTATTCTTTTTTTGTTTTTTTTATTTTATTCAAGTTTGTTTTGAAAAATTAAAGGTTAATTCCTGCCTGGCTGTCATTTAATTAGGCAAAACACAACAAAAATACGCAAAACAAACAACAACAAACGAGCGACTTGATTTGTTGAAAGAGAGTGAGCTGAAGAGAGTGCGTTTTTTTGTGTCTGTTTTTTTTTATGTTGTTTTGCTTTATTGCTTTTGTGCTTAAATTTCGTAGGCGTGACCTCACGTAGCTCTGCCTGCCTTTAAATTTTATTCATACACAGTTTTTTTTTTCGCTGCCTTTGAGCCGCGCCATAATTTTATGAATTTTAATTAGTAATGCTAATTTAAATTGCGTTGCTTTTCTTATATGCTGTTAAATTAAATATTTTTTGTTTTTTTTTCCCCCATTCTGATTCCTTTTTATTTATTATGTAAGCCTGCAAGAAATCATGAATTATTTTTAAGCCAATGCATTGATGAATTTTTTCAGCTTATCAGTTGTTTTTTTTGTAAATGAAAAGCAAATTCAATTATGTATTAATTTCCTCAGAATTTATCAAGGAAGCTGTCAGGTATTTTTTTTTTACAAAAATTGTCATTATCTGCAAAAAGTATTTTATGTTTTCCTTTTATATTTGTTTGGTTTCCCTATACATTTATTAATAGCCACTCTTTCATATATTTATGCAAACAGTGTTGCTGATATTTTTATAATTTTTGAAAAGAGTATATTGATTTTTATGGAAATTTTTATTCTAAGGCTTGAACCGCATATTCCAATTTTATTTTTAGAATCCATTTTTTAACACTATTTCTACCAAGAGGCGGTTTTCAAATTTTAACTTAACATTATTTTCCTAATTTAATCATTTATCAAAAAAATTTATTTTTTCTATTCGTATTCTAGCAACGCTCTTAAAAAAATTGTAGGTACAATAAAATCAATTATTAATAATTAAAGTGTATGAAAACTTCTGGCTGTGGGTGTACACGCGTTTCCCATTTTTTTTATGAGAGAATAAAAAGCTGCGTTTGCTGTTTTGCCCTTGTCCCTGGTTAAGCATGAAGTTTGCCAATTTCTCAATATTTATATGTTTCGTGGGTATTCACGGCAAATTTCATATATCGATTAATTGATTGATGAACATGCTATGAATAGCAGATGAAGGCAATGTTGTTACACACACTCACTCCTTCCAACACTCATCCATGCCCGCTCTAGCAGAGCAGATGAAGCATTAAGCTCAACACCATAAACGCCTACCAACACTGGCTTTGCCTTAGCAGAGAATACTTTGTGCTGTTCGCGCTTTTACGCGACGCTCTCTCTCTCCCTATCCATATGACTGCTAGCATTATGTAAGTGGTCTGCATATATGGAATGTAGCTACATGCCAGGCACGTGAGCTTTACTATACTAAAAATGGAAAAATATGAAAAAATATTGTAGATTGTAGGGAGCAGCATGGAAAATTGTTTGTATTGCATATTTTTAGGCGCCAGTGTTGTCTCTTTGAGCATACATACGTATAGTATACTATATGCTGTATGTATATATAAGGTATCGTGTCAGGCGCGCTCAAGCGTTAAACATGTTATCGGCACTTTTAATGGAATTATTGTACACAAAAAGCCAACATACAACAAGCAAAAAAAAAATGCATACATAAAAATGGAAAAATATGAATTAAATGTTGTGCATGTACATGAGCTTTAATTTAAGTCCCGAATTTATTGAAACTTAAATTATCTAAACAAAACACAGAAATGAAAATATGTACGATACTATATAATATAATATAATATTCTATTAGATGCACATTTCTAGGCAACAACATCAAAGCACCCAAATACGATTCAATTAGTTGGAAAATTTTGACATGGTCTTATTGACTCTTTTTTTTTTTTTTCATTTCCATTTTTTGAAAGCACCTGCTGTTTTGCCTTACAAAATTACAACAAAGGCAGCCCTTCAATCTTCCATCAGCTTTAATTTCATTAATAAAATGTGCCACCTATAATTTGGGCTGAAATTGGGATTGGGTTGGTTTGTATTAATTAAAAAGCAACACTCAATGTGCACATGTCAGTCATGGAGTATCTATATGTAGTAGATGACGACTTTTTATACACTGTAATCATAAAATTTATTAAGGGTAGTAACATTTTGTTAAAATTTATATTCATCTTGGAGGGTATCCTCAGAGGCACTTAAGAGCACAGTCATAAGCATAGATTGATCTAAACCTGTCATACTCTGAAATATAATTGAACCAATTTAGCCTTCCTCTCTTAATCAGCAATAACCAAAATTTATTTTTTATTTTACGATACTAGCTGTTTTACGGATCTAAAAGATTACTTAGGAATTAAAATGATCAGAAATGCTCCGTAATGAGCATCGAACAAAAAGGCTCAAAAAAATTATTTTCCTGATTCAACATAATATGAACTGAATCTTCAACATAAGATATCCGGTAATGTTGGCCTAATAACTTTTATGATATCTCCAGCTAATTTATAAAAAATTAGGTATTTTTTAATATTTGCATTTGAAAACATATAAAAAAAAAGAAATGCAAAGTAAACTAAAAAAGATTTTAACCTTAAGATATGTTATTTAACTACAAAACATAAAAGTAATTTGAACTAATCTTATCATATTATCCATCATCTTACCTTATTTATAAAGCTTGAAATTTTACATATCCTAAGTGAAAAACTTTTTCTTCTATTTGCCTAATTCAAAAACTTGTTGTGAAGAACTCTAGTACTTTGTTAAAGACAGAAGCTGACTGCTATAGTATCCAGTTACAGCTGTCATTTTTTATGTTTATTGCTTCTGCACTTACTGAGTCTTATACAGACTTTTGGACATATTTTTATTGGATCCCTGTAAATTTCCATCATCTTTATGTAGCAAACTGTCATACTTTTCTGTGCTTTATTTTCCATTTAATTTTTTTTAATCTTTCATAATCGCAGTAGTATCATGGCTGACTGTCAGCTATCATCATTATTGATGGTTGAAGCTCTAATATCTTAATGGCTTTTTAGACATAAATATTTCTGCGTGGTCATCTTCTATATAACTTACTAATTCGTTATTTATTTCTGACGTTTTTGGGCTCTCTTAGAATAAGATTCGCAAGTAGTCTCAGCGCCCCAATGCGTATGTAGAAGCATCATCTTCAAACCTTGCATATCGACAAACGTATTGAGTTTTGTTATTTTGGGCATGAAGCACAAACTCAGCATCATCTTTTAGCATAACTATTTCATCTCCATACATTGCCATCTCTTCAGCATCATCTTTCAGCATAGCTTTTTCATCTACATACATTTTCATCTCTACAGCACCATTTTTTAGCATAGCTACTTGATCTTCATACATTTTCATCTCTACAGCATCATCTTTTAGCATAGCTATTTCAACTCCTTAAATTTTCATCTCTAGGCATTAAAAACTAAAATATTGTCTACATGGAACTTGAACTTAAAAACTGTCTGCAATGTATTGCATATTCGTTGCTTGTGAACTGATTTTCTTCTACTAGTTTTTAATTACATTTAACATACAACAGCTGCTGGCAAAAACTACCAAAAGTATGCAAAACTTTTTCTCATTTTCTTTTTTTTTTTGTACTGCCTTTGACAAGCAATTGAGTTATGTGTTGACTCGGTGCTCCCAGATCCCACCTCTCTTTTTGGACAGTCCTTGTCAACGTCATGTAATTAGCAAAAACATATTACTTTAATGACTGGAAACAAGGTTGGTCTTGGCAGAGCCTTTTTTTGCGGGCAAGTGGGGGGCTCAAAAGAGGCTGGCTAAAAGATTTCATTATGACAAGCCAGCGAGTCAACGAAGCGTTCAATTTTAATTTAATACATCACATGAAACGTGGATGCTTGGTTGTTGTTATTGGGTTTCTGGGTTATGGAAGTGGCCAAAATTGACCATTAAAAACGTTTATGAATTTTTCGTTGCTCTAATTGGTTTTCGTATAGCTGTAGTCTCTCATAAAACTCAATATTATTGCAAGAAATTTAATTTGGCGCCTTTGGAAAGTTTTATGGACATACTTTTGGGCAAACATAAAGTACAATTTACGTAATGAAAAACGTAAAGGAAAATTGTTACGTCTATTATTGATAAGTGTTAGTTTTAAGTATCTTTCAGAAAGAGGGTCATCAATAAAGAGTTACTTAGAGCATTGATGCAGTGACGGGGCTTGAAGAGACCCAACCCTTTTTAGATTCGTACTAAAAGTTTAAACTAAGTTTACAGATGACCAAAATTTGAAAAAGAAACTCTGCATCATCCAACAAAACAGTCTGCTCGTATCTTTTTTTTCTTTAGCATAAGGAACACTTGAGTCTTTGTTATTTTATTGATGGCTTACAAACTAAGTAGCGCCTGGAACATTTCTAATTTATACGAATTTAGAGGATTTCAATGGAAGATTTCAAGAGCAGCATAAATAAAACTTAGAAATTAAAACATCTTATTAGAGCTATATGCAATTATGGTTTGTACACGTTTCACAAAAATTTCGAAATAGATAAGAAGAACTTCCGATGAAATATTTCTGTACATGAAATTTACAACTACATATCATATATGCCCTCAGCTATCCACGCCCCTGACTCTCAAAGAGACGGCCATAAGTAACCACAAAATGCAAGCCACAGTTAAATGTCTTTACACAGCAGCTCACAAGGCAGTTTGCGTTAAATTATGCGGGCTGCTGAAAGCTTAAAGGATGCTCGAGACGAGGCAGCAGCTGGAAACACTGTAGACTAACTTGCAAGCACGTTCCAGGCTAACCCTAAACACACACATACACGGGGAGAGGGAGTTGGTTAGGAGAGAGAGAGAAGAGCAGGGTGACAACGACCCCAGTAAATGACACACAAATTCAATGTCAATGCGTTGACACTACTACAAACAAGCGAGTGACAGCAGAGAGACGCACAAAAGTATGCTATAGAATAGATATGCTTAGGGGCAGGACACTAGTTATAGTAGTTGTAGTAGTAGTCGTTCAGTCCTTGCTTGCTGATGATGACAATGATGATGACAAACATACACAGAGACTTACAGCGACATACACATATGCAAGAACTAAATGTCTTTCTTTATATGTGTATGTTGTGTGTGTGCGTGTGTGAGTGTGTTGCTGGCCAAAGGACATGTAGCAACTTATAAACCATGTAGAAAAGTTTGATTTGCAGCAGACCAAGAAAATAATGCCACCAAAGGACGCAAAAATATGAACAAGCCAAAAAAAAAAAAACAAAAAAAAAAGGAAAGAAGATACTGTAAGCTGGAAAAAAAAAAACACATGCACAGCATACAAGCAAAAAGTTTTTGCTGGCTGCGGAAACGGAAATAGAATTATAAAAGCCAAGCTAAAGACGTTTACAGACTATACAAAAACCAGCTAAGAGCAGGCAGTAAGAGAGCGACACTGTGTGAGCGGTACAGCAACACACACGGGACACACACACACACATATGAAAGCAGACCTTTAGATAAGAAAATTGTTTGCCAAAGGCTTAAGGGGACAGCCATGGGTTTGGCGGGTAGACAGCAGCAAAAGAGATCATAGAAAGTTTTGCTTAAGTTGTTTCTGGGTGTGAGTTGGGAAGTTCCAAAAAATTTATGAACAGGAAAAACCACAAACTATGTGGGTGTGTGTGTGTGTGTGTGAATCTGTTGCGGGCCTCTGAATCAAAAATGAAGTGCGATTTATGGTCATACAAATCAAAGTTTGGTGCTTGAGTTGATTGCTAACAATCTTTTTGTATGACAGTGAGAATTTTGTGGGCGGGGCAGTTGGTAAAATTGTGTGTAGGGCGGGGTCAACCCCTGCTCACCAAAAGCTTTCATTATGTGTGAATGGGTTTTGTAATTTCGACACCCGCTTTTACGCCCGTAGGTAACAGCAAAGAGATTTTTCGTCCTGGCATTGTGCACAGCAACGAGCTACAAATTAGTTGAAATGTGAAAAATGAGGTGATAAATTTTGAAACTCTGGACTGGGAAAAAAGGATGACGACGACGACGACAACTTTGAATTGCAGCAGCTAACCGAAACGAACCAGGCGTACCGCTTTATGTGCAATTATAATCTATGGCATTTCCTAAAGTGGATTTCGGTGGTGAAAACTTTTTTGAGGGTACGAGTTAAGGTCTGGTGAAACCAGTTATGAATAGTCCTGATGCTGGAACTGGTTTCTATGAAATGCTGTTGAAATTTTCAAAAGTTTATGTGAATTTTAGGTGTTAGGTGTGTGTAGATACTAATTTAGCTTTTGTTTGATTTCAATTTGTTGGCACTTTAAAGTCATTTTAATAATATTAAAAGCTTTAAAAGGGGTTTGACTTTGGGTATAGGTCTGTTATTTGTTAAGTGTGACCTCAAGCGTGTATTTAGCTAATTTGTTTAATAAGGCTCAGTAACTTCTTTCAAGATTTGGACCACTTCAGAAATGGTGCAAAAAATACACAAAATGGTATTAGGTGACCTTGGACTAAAAGCTCTTTCTAGAAGCTTCGGAAAAGTTTTAAGCGTTACTGCTGAATAATATTTGAGTGAAATTAAAAGCGGTGTATATTGAAGTTTTACTCAAACTTTTATTTGGATTGACATATCTCTGCTCAAATACCAACATGTATCAAAAAACGTTATGCCAAGTAGAATGTTCTTAAAGAAAGAAAAGACCAAATAATAATCAATAAAATACATTTAAGTAACATAACATAAATTTAATATTTATTAATATTTTCAAAATACTTTCAAGTTGACAGCAACTTTGACATCTTCTCATGTTGCTGTCACGAGTTGAGCCCATTATAAGCTACTTTAAATACAAAGTTTATTATTTGCCTTTACCTAAAGGTTAGGTTAAAGATAACCACAATAATAAAAATAATAATAATAAAAATAAAATAGCGAGTTGGCAACCCATCACCTCCAACGCAACGCAGCTGCAAAGGACTTCAACTTGGAATGACAACCCAGTTAAGTAACCTAGCAACGAATTCCATTTGCTGCGGCTAATACAGGACAACGTATTAGAGTCAGACGTCGTCGTCGTCGTCCTGCCTGGCAGGATTTTCAAGTTGAGAAATTGAATATTTCACATGTCTGTTTGAATTTTATAAGCATAGAGCAGCAGCTGAAGGACTGTAAGACTACACCAGGAAAAGGAACAGGAAGTGTAGCAAAAATAGATGATAGAAAAAAAGCAGCATAGAAAAAAAAACCACCAAGTTAGCCGACAAACCAAATAGAAAAAATTTCAAAAATAGAAAAAAAAGGGAAACGGCTCTCGTGGAGTTAAGGAGATAGGGGAAATGTGACTGGGCGCTTAATCTAATATGCCACAGAGCAATGCAGGAAATTTGCGGATAAGAGACGAGAAGGAAGGACACACACTCACACATACAGTAGAAGACGGACAAACTGATTGTCGGTTATGGCTGACGTGAGCAGCAAAGCCCAGCAAAAGATGGACAAGTTAGTTTCCATCTTTACTTTTTTATACACTTTACGAAAAGAGTTTCAGGGCATATTGAGTTAGTTGAGATGTATGTAACAGGAGGCTTATTCGAAGCTATTTAAGATCATTATGAGCAGTCCAGTCGATAAATATGGCCGTGAGATGTCGGATACCACAAGAGCTGCAATCCACAAATTCGCTATGGAGGCTGCTTTGGGGTCTAAGCTAATGAAGTCATGCTTAAAAGTTTGTCAAGCTCTCACTCATTTCCCGCATATAAAGGTTATATGTTTTCCTAATAATTTTCTGATATACAGTCTGTCTGAGAGACATTTTTAAGGTATATAATAAAAGTTGCCACATGGATTTCGGCATAAGAACTAGCGAAAGAAGTTCTTCTCAGAAGTAAAGGGTATACCGCAGTCGTTGACGCTCGACTTCGACATAAGCAGTTTTTCTTTTTATTTCAATGTCGATGCTCTTATCTCTGCAGCTAGTTTATGGATGTAAGCAAAATGGCGGCTAGAGAGACAGGAGGCCTAGAGAGCGTGAGCAGGGGCTGCTTACGGTAAAAATGTGTGAAATAAATGATATTTTATAACACACACTCACACACATAGACACATAGACACACAGATGTATAGATACCAGACACGAGCGAGCCACAGACTAAATGGAGCGTAAATTTCAAATTATGTTATAGGCTTTTAGGCTGATAAGAAAATTGTATTTTTTATGCATTTCAAGCATGTGTAATTGTATGTGTGCGAGTGTGTGTCTGTGTGTGTGTCCATATATGATTCGATTTTGCTTGAATTGTGGCTGAGAAAACTATTAAAATATAATATTTATGCTGGATTTGTGTGAATATTTTATGGAGCTATGGTTTTGCCAATTGGCAAAATATTAAAGCATAGCTTAAGGCGCACCAAAGCAAATACAAAACAGATAAATTGAATTTTAGTTTTTCTCTAAGCTATTGCTTGTGTTAGTAAAGAAAAAGGGTATAAAAGCTAAGCAGCGTATGAAATGAAATTAAGTTATTCAAATATTGGACAAAAAAAAAAAAATATAAATAACTTATAAAAGTGATTTTGCTTTTGAATGTGTCTCTCTGACAGATTTAGTTATTTACAATTTTAAAAAGAATTTAAATGTGGACATTTTTGTTAGGTAGGGATTTTTGTTTACTATATAACAGGAATAGTAGTTTATGAAAAATTTGCAATTTATGAAAAAGAACACATCCCACATCCGCCACATTGAAACTTCTCAGTCTTAAAAACTTTTCGATCTAAGCTTCTCATTATAGCATATTCCATGAGTTGTGGCTTTTAACATATTTGTTGCTCCATTAAAACATTTTCTTATTAATTATTTACTTTGGGTATAATTTTATCAAATTTGGCTATGATAACAAAAAAAATTCGATTTCTACCTGAATACGTATATGTACTTAATTTTTTTACTGTGTTACAAATTGACGCAATTGAGTGCGTATACTTAACTTTTTTCCTTTTTATTACAAATTGACGCATGAAAATATCTCTCGAGCGCGTATACTTAATTTTTTCCAGTTGGTAACAAGTTTAACGCAAAACCTCAAATACCATTTGAAGAGTATTAAAAAGCAAAAATCACAAACATGCATACTAAATTGGTAAAAAAAAAATAAAGAAAGAAGCTCGGTTTGAAATACAAGTTTATATTTAACTATTATTTTATAATGTTTTTTCTTAGGTCAGGATATGAATTAAGTCTTTTTAAAAATATGATCAATTTTGCCTTCGACTTTCATCCAAAACACTTTATTTGCTTTAATTTCCCTCGACCCTCTATAGCTCTTATTGACCCTGGAGATAGTTCAGCATTTTTTTTTTTTTTATAGCCGTGTTTTCCAAACTGACATTACTTTTAAAGCCAAACGAAAAATACAACTTTTATAAATAAATAAACACAAACTGTGCATTTAACAATTTAAATTCAAATAATTGAAAATAATAACAAACTTTATATGCAAAACAGTTTAAAATAATGCTTAAGCAATAAAAGTAAAAGCTTATAAGCCTATAAAAAAAATAAAAACCTCAATCTTTAAATACCATTGCAAAACCACATACAAATTTAACTCAAAACTTTGCATAGGTTTTAAAAATTAACCCAATTTCCATGCTGGTCAATGCCTCAAAATCTCAACCAAAATATTCCATATTTATTTTGCATAATTTGAGGCTTAGAGCAAAACAAACCACAATAAATAACATAAATAAATCAATGCGTCCTACAAACAAAATATCAGACAAAGAAAATATGTTGAATTGTATTGTTAACCTTCGAATTTGCATATGAAAATCAAGAAAACAAAACAGAAAATGCTAAATAAATAATATATCAATAGCAACAAAAAAAAAAAGAAAAGAAAACAAGATATTTATGGCCTACTTAAAGGCTTACTTAGGCCAGTACTTAATGCCACTTTAATTTCAACTTAAAAAAAAACAAAGTATGTTCGAAAGTAATTTGCATGCGCTTTTTGCAACATCCATATAACAAACTGAGAGACCTCTGGATCAAAGTCAGTCGGTAGCCAAATGCCAGACAGTTAACGTTATGCAAATTGAATCAGGATGTTCATTTCTGCAACAAGATTTTTATGGCTCTGCGGCAGACATAAGAGTACAAAAAATCAAAAGGAAAAAATCAGCTGAAGAAACCGAAACGCGTATACACTCTAAAATTTCTAACGAAACGATATACTTGTTGGCTGTTACTTATAAAGTAAAAGGATGGCTAAGGTTTGGCCAAATATTTGTGATTAGTGTTGGGGAGCTCCTTACTCCTTACCCAACATAGCTTACCTAATTGTCATGAATACCTAACATACAAGAAAAACTAGGAATCCAAAATCTTAGCAAAAGATGTGTATAATTTCGAAGCACAACAAGTTTATTTCATGGATCGATGTATGATTCTATTCTATCAATCAGATGCTTTTTCTACTACTAATAGAATTTTACGGTTTTTGTTACGTCATGTGTATTATGGAAATAAAAAAGACAAGATTAAGGCGTTAAAAGTCATAGTCGAAAATTTGCTTATGTCTGCCAAAATTTCTATAAGGCGTCATGTGAGCCTGTTTAAAAAAACGATGGCGACCTCCTGTAAAAAAAAAGACACTCAAGGAAGCTCCCATATCCGCCACTTTCAAACTCTTCAGTCTTAAAAACTTTTCGATCTAAGTTTCTCATTATAGCAAATGCCATGAGTTGAGACTCTTAACATATTTGTAGCCCCATTAAAACATTTTCTTATTAATTATTTACTTTGGGCATCATTTTAGCAAATTTAGCTATGATAACAAAAAAAAAAGCCATTTCTACCTTAATGCGTATACTTCATTTTTTTACTGTATTACAAATTGACGCATTTGTGTGCGTATACTTAATTATTTCACTGGGATACAACTTGATGCATTTGAGTGCGTATACTTAATATTTTCGCTGGGCTACAAATTTTACGCATTTGCGTGCGTATACTTAATTATTTCACTGGGATACAACTTGATGCATTTTGAGTGCGTATACTTAATATTTGCGCTGGGCTACAAACTGAAGCATTTGAGTACCTCACTCTTTTCCTTTTGATTACAAATTGACGCATGCAATTCTCATACAAATGCGTACACTTAATTTTTTCCCCTTGGTAACAAAATTTAATGCAAAACCTCAAATACCACTTGAAGAGTATTAAAAAGAAAATCTCACAAACATGCATACTAAATTGGTAAATAAAAAAAAAGAAAAAGAAATTTAGCTGCTAGCTTGTTTCTGCGCCTTTTTGTGGCTGCCTTTATCACCTTCATGCTGCGGTGTCTGTTCGCAAAGGATACAACAGCAACAACAAAAAAGTGTCCTTTTGAATTTATGAGTCAAAACATACAAGACATGCTGTAGACCAACAACAATTTTATTCATAAGAGTGTCCATGACTCGCAAAGCCTTTCAATTTGAATGGATGTATGGGTGCGTGTGTGTGTGTGTGTGTCTGTGTTTTCGCTTTTCTTTGAGAAAATCACACCGCTTTTCTTTATTTTGGCTGTGTGTCTATATGTGTGCTCTCCTTTCAACAGGCTTACTTGCTTTTCAGAAATATTTTACCTGCGTAAAATTCAACATTTCAAATTGAATATAATTTTTAATGTGTTTTCTTGGCTACTTATCATATAAATTAATTTCTAAAAAACAAATTTGTTTTTCTCTTTTTGCAGATCACACTATAAGTGAACATGAAAGCAAATCGGTGGTCCTGCCATGTCCTGTCAATGAGCAGAAATGCGGCAAATTGCATTCACTAAATTGGTTCAAAGGCGATGATCGCATCGCAGCCATGTTGCTGGGAGATAGCAATGTGACGAGCGTGAATAAAGAATTTGAAAATAGGTAAGTCTATCGATCTATCGAGTAAACTATTATCACTACAAACATTATCGATTTTGTTTTTGAGAATCTGTTTACAAAACTGCATTGGTTACCAAACTCCAGAACAATTTTTAAACTTATGTTGAGAGCAACTAAGCACAAAAAAAATTTTGGGCCACCCTAATTGTATTTTTTATAAATTTTGAAATTAATTACTCAATTTTTGTAAATGTTCATAATGTCTACCGTCAGTACAACATTTTCTATTATTTTTATTAGTTTTGAGCTTTACTACATTTTAAATATTTATTAAATCTTCAAATTATATTATTAAAAATTTTCAACCACCATTTTTGCTATTTTCAGAGTAACTGTTGAGCAAAATCCATACAGATTAGTTATTAAGGATTTGAAAATATCTGATGAGGATATCTATCTATGTGATACAACATTTTTTATACCAGAAGAATCGTGTGATAATTTCAATGGCTATCGTGTCGAATTGACAGTCTTAGGTAAGTCTATCTAAAAAGAAATTCTACAATATGTTTTATACTTTGCAACATGAATTGGTTACTCAAAAGTAATGCATGAGCTTCAAAATTTTTAACAAAACAATAATAATAATAATAAATATACATCATATTTGCTTTACATTTGGCTTTTCTTTTGTTTACGCTTACTTTTGTAAATATCTCAAACATATTCATAATCAACTTTATATAATTTTTTTTTTTGGTTTATTTTATGTGTAAATGCTTTTGTATTCTGTTTGCTAAAAGGAAAAACTTAATAAAACTAACAAAATAAAACTAATTCCATAAAGAATGAGCATGGAAATTGTTTGCGCTTCTTACTAAACAACTGCAAGGAAAACTTCCATTTTCAAATTGCATGTATTGAGGCGAATTTTTGAGATGCTTTCTGTGTTTTGTGTGCCATGTTGAAAATCTACTCCATACTTACTCATAAATTGTTTGCAGTCAAGGCGTTTTGGATTGCATTAGACAGATAAAATGGATTGGTAAATCAGAAGGGAAAGAGAAAAGCTGCTAAGATAGTATTGAATAGAATTTTCTGCAGAAGATTAGTTGAAGAACTAGATATTAGATATTAAGAATAAGAATAAGACCAAAAACCAAATAATAAAAGGAACAGAAAAAGTCAAACAAATAAATCCAATTTGTGAGACTCGTGTGAGGAGACTAAAGGGATATTTTAAAATCGAAAATTTGACTCGTTTTCACCAGTTCTTGTAAATGAAGATAAAAATTGTATAGATTCCGATTTTTAAAAAAATTTAAGACTGAAAGACTACAAAATATCGATTCTACAAGTTTTTAATTATTTAAACTAATAAAAGACGAAGAATAAAATACAATTATTAAAAAAAAATTCCATTCTCAAAAAAAATGTTTTCTTAGTGTCTTCAGTTCTTGGTGCTACTTTAAAAATATACAACATTTTTCTCACTTGTTATTCTTAATATTGTATTAAGAACGAAATTTTTGTATTATCTACCCAGTCAAAGATCTAATCTTATGGTGAGCATCATAGGTATATTGAAAAAATCGGAATTACAATAAAATATAATGATTTTGTAAGTATTCAGGATAACTCTTGAAATGGTCTTTCTAAAAGCTCTGAAAGCCTTTTAAAAATTAATAAACTTTATCCTAGCAAGAGCATAGAATTTTAAGATAAATAAATAGCTCAACTAGGTGAATAATTTAAGCTTTATAAATTCTAAAAATATATAGCTTTTTTTATAGAAATTTAATTTATATTAGTGTAAGCCTATTACCAATCCATTTACTTCTAAACATTTTTTGTGCATCTATCTACTCTCTATAGAAACAAATTTAAAGCCTTGACTGAACAAAAACTATTTCAAACATTTAACCCAAACAATTGCAACAATTATTATTTTATATATTGCATATAAAAATGTATGCCTTTTGCTTGTCTTTATACACTGTACATAAAAAAAATGTATCTATATATTACAAAGTTATAAAAAATATTTAAAATAGTTACATGTGCATATATATATATTTTAACCTTTTTCAAGTGCAACCAAAAAATTAGCCTTTTAACTGCTATTTTTTTCCATAACATTTGAACGTGTCAAAACTCATGCAAATATTTTCTCTTAACTGATTGTACTCTTCAAAAAACCAACTAAAAAACAATATCCTCAAAAATATAAAAAAAAAACTAAATCGCATTCAAAACGCTCGTCAACATCGACATGGAAAATTTATATATACATACTATATACTGTATGCATTGCTATCAAAAACTCAAACAAATTCGCTCTAACAAAAACAATAAAAAATCTATACATGACTACTGACAAAAAAAAAAAAAAAAAAAAAATCACACACCACTACGCCACGCCTCCTCTCTTCACCATAAACTGCATTCACAAAACTTAAAAAAAAAAAAAAAATATGTGTCCTCAAAACACCAAAAATTGTTTTCATATATATATATTTATATTCCCCCGATTGTATGAACTGTGTGCCCTACAATATGCAAACTGGAAACAAACTAAAAAACAATTTAAACTCCAACAAAATGCTTTGAATTTAAATTTTTATTTTATTTAAAAAAAAAAATAATAAAATATTTACCCAAAAACGTAAACTACCAAAATATTAAAAACATTTTTGGCCATGAATAAAAACCTTCGCATAAAAACCGTAGAAAACATTGGTAAATTTTTAATACTATAAATAATAATTATTTTTTTTGTTCAGTTTTTCGCAAAAGCATCAATATTAAAGAACATAATAATTAGTTTTTAGCATTATGTTTTAACAAACTTTATTTTTAATTTAATGGAAATTAAGTTTATTTTTGAATTCGTTTTTTAAGTCGTTTGCATTTATTTTTCAATTTTAAATGCGTGACAGTGGTTTTTTTTATTTTTTTTTACTTTATCGACATTTTGAATTTTTTATAATTTTCAATTTTTTTATTTATGAAAAATTTTGTAAAAAATGCCAAAATTTTTGGCAAAGTGCAACCTAAATAAATTAATTTGCGGATTTATATACAGAGGAACTTATGATGGTAAACTTTTCCATTGTTTGCTCAACCTATAACCTTTCATAACTTAGAATCAACTTCTACTTTATAATTATATAAAGAAATAACTTACTTCTCAAGAAGTTTTCAGCTTAGATAAAAAGTTAGAAAAAAAATAACCATATACTGTCCTTAGGTATCCTTATTGAGTTTGATTCCTTGTTTTTCGAAATCCATGCTAAGCAATGTGTCCAACTGGTTAGACAAGTTATATTTTTTTCAAAAACATTCAACTTATGACAAATTTTTTAAATTCGTAACAGCTGACTAACGAAAACGAAAATTTCACTCACTAGGGGCTCCAAAAACAAAAAAACAGATTTTTGAAAGTCCTAAAGGAGTCCGCCAGAAGGCACTAGAAATAAATCAAACCAAGCTTCAAAATTTTTTGCAAGTAGAAAAAAATAAATCATGAATATTTTTCAATAATAATTTATTTTCTAAATAAGTCCTAAAGTAATCCGCGAGAGGACGCTAGAAATAAATGAAACAAAGTTTGAAAAATTTTTCAAAAATACTTTTTGAATATAGAACAACTTTTTTTTTAAGAATATGGCAATTAAAGTTAATTTATTTTCTAACATATATAGGCATTAAATTAGCATATATTTACTAATATTAAATTTTTAAAAAATTTAATTTTGATTTTTTTATGGTCTCTACTAAATATTTTAATATTTTAATATAATTTAGTTTTGCTAGTTTTTTAAGTTTTACATTCTTCTCAAAAGCTACATTTCCAAAGCTTTCTCTTCATTTTAAATCATTTTCTGCAAATTATTGCCAAACATATTTTTTTTATTTATTTTTACATATTAATTTAATTTTTACAACTAATGATTTTTTCTAATGCAAATCAATTAAATATATATGATTTATTAAAACACAAATTCAACATTTTTACCTCCCGATAAAATTAAAACAAACAACAAAAAAAATATATTTGTGAACTACACACACATGCAAACAAACAAAAAAACGCCACACATATATGCACACACACACACTCACACACATCTACAACGGCGTTATAAAAAAAATAAAAAAAAAAAACAACCACAACCAAAAACCGTGGTTCCAAATGGTGTTCGCATCCTGCAGTGCCACCCACGGAGGTTGTGATTTTGGATGAGAAGGGCGACCGTATAGAGAACGGCAGCATCGTGGGACCCATGCAGGAGCGTCAGACGCTCAAGGCGACGTGCATAGTGCGCAACACACGCCCCCAACCCGATGTGGGCTGGTGGAGGGGCAGCAAGCGCCTTGCCACATGTAAGTACCACAGCATGTAGTATGACTAACTAAATAACTAACTAAGTGGGAATAGTCGCTGCTGGTGCAGAGTATAGTCTGCGGGTAGTCCGCTGCTTTTTGTTTTTTTTGCAACTTCTAGGTCTTTTTGTTGTCATAAAAGCAGCTGAAGCGCGTTTATTGATTTCAGGCCAAGCTAAGTAGCCAATTTGGAGCATAAGCCATGGCTGCGTTCTTGGCTTTTACGATGCGCCACAAAGTTTATGCAGTGACTGGCCGTAAAGCGGCGTTTTTGTGTGGGCGTGTAAAGGATTTATGTGGCAGGATTGAATGTGGCTGCCATTTTGGGTAGAGGTCCGCCCAGCTTATCAGTTTGCATATAAAATTACACGGTAGTGGCCAACCGACTTGACTTTGACGCTGCCCATAAAATTTGATGCTTTTTTATTGTAAAACATAAAAACAAAATTAGAGACGTTTTCATTAAAAAAAAAATTTAAGTACCAAAGGTTGTGACTTCCTGTAGCCAGCCCGCATAAAGTAAATTAATTGATTTCCAAAACAAAACAAAAACACAAAAAAATTCATAAAACTTTTCTTTTGCTTGAAAAGAAAAACAAAAAAAAATATTTGCTCATTACATTAGGGAAAACCAAAAATTAAAGCACAGCATGTGGGCTACATAAATTTATAAACGCATTTTTCTGGCCTTGAAGAGCACTTAAACGGATTTGTATACCCTTCAAACAAGCGGTTAAGAGGCATATTAAGCTCCTGATTCTCGCAGACTAAAGTTATAAATGAAAGCTATTGTGTATGAGCATAGTTAGTTAGTGGCCTAATTAGCCGCCTAGTTGGAGCATAGGGTCTCCGGATGAGTAAAATGAATTTTTCCTGTCAGGCCAAACTTTTTTAACCCTTTCAGTCATTGCGTCCAATCGATTGGACATTTTTATTTTCTCGATTTTTCTTATCGAAATTACGTTAATTAAACAAACAGTTGGTTAAAGTCCTTTTCAATTTTTTTGGCAATTTTCTTATTTTAGTTGTTAAAAAAGTTTAAATTTAAAATAAAAAAGAATCAACATTTTTTGAGTGAAAAGTAAATATACCATAATTTCAATTTATTTCACGGTTTTAATTTATAATATTTACATTACAAAATTTAAGAGTTCAGGTTCGGAACATTTGCAAGGATTAATTATGATATAATAGATTGGGGAAAACTATGTATACAAAAACCAACTGTATAAAAAATATTGCTTAGGTTCTACACAAAAAGAATCAAAAATCATCATCGCTATTGAATAAGTGTGACCAATCTATTTAAAAAAAAAAAAAAAAACACTCAAAAGGATATAAAAAAGCTTGACCTGCAAAGGTAAACAACTTTCAGTACTCAACGAGTTCTATCATCCAATTTCAATATGTCTTATCCCACCACCAGAACCTTATTTGGTCGGATGCACATCTTAACCTTAATTATTAACTGTCATTCAGATTTTTTTCCCCAAGACTTTAGCTCTAAATGACCAAATTCTTGAATCTTGAAATTCAAAACACAACTTTTTTAGTAGAGCTCTGAGCAAAAATTTCTAAATTGGAACTTACAAAAATCACCAATTGTTTTATCGGTGTGCAAAAAATCGATCATCTCTAACGCATATGAGTACGCTTGTTATCGGAACTAGTTTTATTTGATTTAGATAAGAGAAGTTTGACATATTTTTTATATGCTTTAAAATTTTCTTTAAAAATTGCAATTCTTATATTTTTAGAAGCAAAAATAACTGCATACAAATAAATCTTTTTTAGCTCACCTATCGCCTATCGATAACCCAGTATGCCCATTAAATGCATTGGCAATGCTAATTGTCAGATATCTGCTGGTATTTTAATGCCTTTAAGTACCAATTGATATTTGACAACTTTTTTTTAAAAATTACAATTCTTATTTTCTTTTCAAACCACCTTTCGCCTATCGACAACCCAGTGTGCCCGTATTTTTCAATGCATTGGCAATGCTCATTGTCAGATATCTATTAGTATTTTAATACCACTAAGTACCAATTGATATCTGGAAACGCTGTTTATTTCTGGAGTGAAAGAGATGAAGATGTTTTGTTTTATAGGTATAATGGAATGTTCGATAATAGAATATTCGATATGGGCGATTTCTTTAAAATAGCAATAGGAATAAGAGTATAAAAAGTTTATATTTACAAAAATCGTGATTTAATTTTTTTTTTTAATTTGCAATATGTTGGCTAACCATATTTATATTATTTTATATGATATAATTAGTTTATTTTATTTATTTATTGTGAATTCCCTTAATATATTTTCATAGTATTGAGCAAAAGCTTTTCATCTGAAAAGTTTTGCATATATCGATACTATGCTTAAAAGCGCTTCAAAAAAAAATTTGACTAGAGTTTTGACAAGGCTGCAGGGTATACCAAAGTCGTGCCATCCCAACCAAAACGGGTGAACTTTTTTATTTTTTGTTTTTCTTCACAAAAACCGAAACCGAAAACCCTTTTTTTTTATTTTTCGCAGAGGCAATTAACAGCAACAAGGCAAGCTGTAGCAAAAATTTTGAACATTTCCGTTTTGGTTTTTCCC
Source organism: Chymomyza fuscimana (assembly GCA_949987675.1). Lineage (NCBI taxonomy): Eukaryota > Metazoa > Arthropoda > Insecta > Diptera > Drosophilidae > Chymomyza > Chymomyza fuscimana. Next base: position 6,573,421 of record OX465089.1, read on the forward strand.
TAACTTGCATTTCTGATAATTGGCCAGAAAGGTCTACAACAAAGCGGAGCGGGTCTAAAGAGGGGCTGCTTATTTTTCTTGTTTTTAGGCCATTTTATTTATTTTTGTTTTTAAAAGCCGCCTTATCACAACGTTGCATAATTGCTTGTAATAAAGATATTGTTGCTCTTATTTTTTTTTAAATTTGGCAAGGTAAGCTTAACCATTTTTTCGCATATGGCTAAAAAGGTTTAATGAGCCACTGCAAATCCTGTGGGATTACAACAAATTTCATTAGCTGTTTGGGAAAGTACAAAGTTTAGAATGTCCGCATATTAAATGCAGTACAATAGCTAAGCTAAGGCTTTATTTATTTTTATAATGGCATAATTTAATTATGTATCTTATATGCTCACAGATTCACCTACACATGATCTTAAAGATGGCCTTTATACATCAACTCTCGAACTGGAGTGGCAGCTATCACGTGAGGACCTTGCACAGGATATTGAGTGCCGTGTGGAATCTGCAGCTGTTAAAGACGCTATTGTATCCAAGTTTAGCGTGGATTTACAAGGTGAGTCACTATTCTGGTTAAGTGTCAAGGTGACTCAACCGTGTAGTTTCTGGTTGAGAGATATTCTAGACCAAATAAACCAATTGTGTTTATGGTCTTGTATATATCTTATTGCGGTAATGCTTTTCTTTTAACAAAAATAAAAATGCACTTAAATGACAATAAAAATGTAGTAAAAATAGGAAAGCACTACGAAATTCATGAGCTCTTAAAAAAAATCATTAAAAAATAAATGTGTCTGCTTGAATTTCGCATTAGTCATCTGTTTTGACTGTTAAAGGTAATGTGTTCAATATACGAGTAGTATATTATGTACATCAATACCGAAGAGATTTGAAAAGAAAAAAATACTCTCATATTAATTTATTTATTTATTATTTTGGCAAAAAAAAAACAAACAACCTTAAAAAAAAATATAAGTTATAAAATTAGATCATAAATAAATATCTGAGCTTCATATTAATAATATTGCTTAAAGGTAAGCTAATTTTAAATATTTAATGGGCTGAGACTTAAGTGAAATATAATATTTTCATGGTTATTTTTAATTTATAAATAAACAAAGTATTAGTTGGCCAAAGAAAATAGGATAAATAAAACCTTGAGGCAGAATTATAAAACTTAACACTACAAGGACGTACCTAGTAGGTGACGCATCTTTCAAATATTTGATTTCTTAATTTTAATTTATTTTTTGACAGAGCGGGGCATGAAAAATATATTAGAAAAATAGACTGAGAAGAAAAACTTTGGGCAATATGCTTCATTTTTTTTAAAAACATTTTCCATTTTGGAATTTTTTCCGCTCATCGGTACACTGTCCAACCCAGATTTTAAATCTCAGCTTCACAAATCATTGCTTTAGTATAACTCAAATGGCTCTTATCGATTTTTTATTTACACTTTTTTGGGGACATGAATTTATTTCCCAAAATGACTCCCAAAACAAACGGCTTAAATGAATCACGTCACCTTTTGAAAAATCGCCAAAAATGTTTCATTTCAGTTTTATCTATTTCCTTTTTTTTTTCTCATTTCCTTCTGAAATTTTCTTATTTTTTGTCGTTGCTTTAATCTACATAAATTTAAAAGCGCAATAAATTTACTTTGGCATTCCATTGACTGAGGTTTTGACATCTTTGGGGTTCATTAACCCAACCAGCTGCAACAGTTGAACCCTTCTAATTACAACAAAAACAACAACAAGGCCACAAACAAAAGTGTCCTCAGGCTTAACGCCTTTGCCGACGTTTTCGTTTTTAAAAGTCATGCAAATAAATTTTTATAATTAAAAGCTGACAATACAAAGTAATTTTTTTGGTATGTATAGGTTGCTCCTGAATGATTCGACACTTTTAAGTGAACGACAGGGAACAGGACGAAAATTAATGAAAGTCATTAAATATGCCATAAAACCAAGTAACTTAAACAAGTAAATTTTTCATTTAACCAGCGGCTAAATTGATTGATGGCAGGCAAAAAATGTTCATACAGGGTTTGGGTTACCTCTAAAACATTTGCCATGCAAATGACTTCAAGTGAAGTTAAGTGAAGTGAAGTGCAGCTTAGGGAGAGGGGAGTGACTGGTTAGTGAGCCGATAGAGCGGAAATGGGGGGGAGTGTGGGCAGACACATGCAAATTGCCATTATTAATATTTTATATTACAACGAAAACGAGAGAGAGAGAGAGTGGGAGAGCAAAGGAAAAAGACACAATGGAGACTGACAGTCAACTAGGCAGACAAAAGCCAATTACATGCCCACATCTACAAAAATTTTGCAACACACAAACATACACAGTGAGAAGAAGGTTGCACAGAATTGAGCTTTCAAGTACACTTTATTAGCTAAAAATTGGTCTCTAAAAACTAAACGTTAAAAATAATTAATCGAGAAAGTTAAATCAAATTTATAAATCGTTTGTTTCGGAACAGAATATGCTGAATTATATTAAGAAAATTTGATTCTCAGGAACTTTACTTATTTTAAAAATCGTGACTATCTATTTTCTCTCAGTGCACATACACAAACATACACTAAACTTAACTTTTATTTTGCCTTTATTTTCTTTTTTTCTTTTGCAGTGAGACCGACGAGCATAAACATCAACGGCGTGGAACATCACACGGTGCAAGGAAGCAAGGTGGTGCTAACATGTGACGTAAGTATTGAGCGAGCAGCAGCAATAGTCAGAGAGGTAGCAAAGATTGTGGGTGAAAGAGAGCTAAAATGCAGTTTAAGTTTTCAGTAGCTAACGAGATACTCACATAGAAGCAACAAGGACATGGTTGCTTTGGACAGCATGTCCTTTGGCCAGCATGTAATTGACAATAATTAACTGCCAATTATTTTGCGATTTTTCGTCGTTGTCGACATGTGGCCCAAACTTGCTCTCGACCAGTCTATTCGGTCTGGTGCAAAACTAGAAAGGTTGGGTCTTTCTAGACTAATGTACTCCACATTGTCTTCGGCATTGGCTTACCATTCCATTTTAATGTGCAAAATGTTCAATTGACTGCACTCTCCAGCAAGAGTCAAGGAAACATGTAAGTTGTCCTGCCTATGAGCCTGCCTAGTAAGCTGCATAGAATTATGCAAAATTGTCTATTGATTGCGTATTATGTTTAATGGAATTTCATGCAATTGTTGCCGGGTTTTTTTTTTTTTTTTTTTTGTTTCATGTCAACGTTAACAACAACAATGAAATTTCAAGACAGCTAATGGAAATATGTGCAGCTGCAAGTTAATGGAAATTTAATGGAAATTGCTCAGTTAGAGAGACAGAGCGTAACAGACACGAACTTACACGAAACGTTTAGTTAGTTATTCAACTAGGCGTATGCGTTATGTGCCTGCCTGCTAATGGCAAATTGCGTAAACTTGTCGAGACATGAAACTTACTTAATAGTTATTTTATATATCGCTTAATAGATACATGGTGCACGCCCTGCTGTTAACTTGACTTGGTACAACACAACATTGGCTATAAATCCAGAGGAAAATGATTTGACCGAAATTAGAACCAAGGCGGTAAGTAAGACAATTGGACACGAATTAAATTTAAGTATATGGTCAGTCCACTAATTGAGTTAACTTAAATGCGACTTAAAAGTTTTTACGCTTCTAGTCCACAAAGAGATGTACTTTCTTAAGCATACAAATTTAATTTTTTTTGCGCAATTTAGAAGGTGACTTACGATATTAAAGAAACTAGTTCTTTTGAATTTTTTAGTTACATATGTTTTTTTTTTACAAATTTTACTGCTGTTCTGGTTGCTTCAAAAATAAAATTGACCTTTGGGGAGATTTCCACATTTCCAAGAACTAGTTTAGTTAGCAGTAAAAAAGTTTTAAGTTTATTATTGTTTAAAGAAAGTAATTCATTTCAATTTTTTAGTTACATATTTTTTTTTTTTTTTACAAATTTTTCTACTGTTCTGGTTGCTTTAAAATAAAAGTGACCTTTGTGGTAATTTCCGTATTTCCAAGAACTAGTTCAGTTCGCAGTAAAAAAAGTTTTAAGTTTATTATTGTTTAATCAAATAGACACATTTTTACCCAAAAAAAAAAAAAAAAAACAGAACTAGTTCATTTAGTTCTTTTATTTGGTTTGTCTTATTTTAGGGCTTGAACCAACTCAATAGTTTTAAGCAAAAAGTGCAAATGGAAGCGGCGTTATAAAAGGAAATGGTTTCATTGTATAGAAATTTTTATGGAGGTTTATTTTAAAGAAACTCAATTTTGCAAATGATTTAAAATTTTTATGAACTAGTTCATTTGGTTCTTCTATTTCTTAGGTCATATTTCAGCGCACGAATTACTTCAAAAGATATCAAGTTTGATTTTTTGAGAAAGACTAGTTCACTCTATAAAAGTGGTTCTTTAAGTTCACGAACCAGTTCGTTAGATAGTAGTGAAAGGCAATGATTTCTACATATAGTAGTTTATCTGTTTTATTTTTTACTTTTATTGAAAACTGTTCACGGAAGTGCAGAAGAGACTTTTTGTTCCACTTCAATAATATACATAGATGTTGCTCTTAAGTCACCTAATCCGTTCAGTAGGCATGCAAATTGGACGTAAAAAATTTAAGCGTACCAATTTCAGCTTTTGTTGTATTCGTTGGTTGAAATCGTGAATCGTGATCACGTCTAATGACTAGTTCTTTTAGGCTCGTTCGAACTAGTTCATTTGTTCAATAGGCAAAAAAAATTTGAGCGTTACCATTTCTACTTTTCTTGTAGGCTTTGGTTGAAACCATGATCACGTCTTACTTAAACTAACAAGTTCCTTGAGGTTCGATTGAACTAGTTCACTTGTGGAATTTAAGTGCGCATATCAGCTGTTTGATAGCTATTGAAATAAACGTGAAATGATCGTGATCTAATAAAGACATATTTTAAGAATAGCTTACAGCTAAATACGGTATTGGAACTAGGGACTCTAAAAAAATGAAAGTGTTTATAAACAAACCGAGATTATTCTTATAATTTTTAGTATTATTAGTGTTGTAAAATGTATATATTATATTCAAGAATCTTATTTATTTCTTCTTTAAACAGTTCGAAAAGGAAGACGGCACCTATCACACCCAATCGGAGCTTATTTTTAATGCTACACGTTTTGAAAACGATCGTAGCTTTCGCTGTGAGGCTGAAAATGTTGTTTTGCAAATTAACCGGGAGAAACCTTTAGCCTCATCACTAACATTGGAAGTGTTGTGTAAGTATAAAAAATGGTCTGCATTTTTAGTAATAGGGGCTTATGGCTTGGAGATATAATGTTGTAGTCTCAAAAAGGTAGGCCAAAAGATATTGGGGCAGTTTCTTGTATTCTTAGAAGTAATCTTGCGAAAAATTTTATTATAAAAGTCTTTAAAACCACAAGTCGTTCTCTCTGGAAACAACTTTTCAATCGTTTTTAACTATAATATAGGGTGGGCCAACTGTTGGTTTGAGAAAAAAAATAAAATTCAAATTTAAATCAGTTTGGACTTGAATACAATCTTGCTCCCAGAAATCGTTTTAAGCAAAAAACTTACAAAAATTACTTTAAATTATAGTACTTAAAGTGCTTGATTCGATATGTTAATCTAATGCTAATCTAATCCTTCCACTCCACTTGCAGATCCGCCTGTTGTAAAAGTCAGTCCACCGGAAATGGTAACAAACACCAGCGAAATTGTGTTGCTCAATTGTGAATACTTTGCAAATCCCGCCTCGTTGACGCATGTCGTTTGGTAAGTGTTGTGAAAAAGCATACAATTACTTCTGACAAAAAAAAAAGAAGAAAACAGCGTTGATAAACTAGAATATGTAGCGCATAGTGCATAGTGTTGGAAAACTTTGCAAAAAAAAAAAAAAAACAAATTTGATCAGAGCTCAAGCGGCAAATGCAAAAGTCAAACGCAAATGCAAACGAATTTAAATTGCTTTTAAATCCCAGGCTCCAAAATGCAGCTCTGCGTTTATGTGGTGCGTGAGTGCAATGAAAATAACATTGAAGTGAGATAGCAATGCTGCATTTGTATAAAATGTTACCAAAAAATAGAAAAAAACAAAAAATGCCAGAGCCGAGGCCAAAAGTGTTGCGTGCTTTGAGCTTTTGAGGGCGCTAACCTGCCACGCCCAATGCATATATGCATGTACATATATGCACATAGGTGCTTTTGTAGTTAGCTCGTTACCAGGCAGCTTATATGACTTTCCAGCCCTTGTCTCTCTGCCACTGCGCCCTCTACCTCAACCAACCTCATAGCTGCCCAGGCAAAACTCAATTTAACTAAAATTTCCACAGTAAACAAAAATCTAATTAAAAACAAATACAAAAGTAAATGGACAACACGCACCGAGTCGAAATCTACGCAGCAACAAAATCAACAACAACTACAACAACACTGCGTAGTACATAGGTGTATCTGTATCTGTATCTTTTTGTGTGTGTCTAAATGTATCTGTCTGTATGTGCGTGTGTTTTTGAGCACTGAAAACGGCCTTTGTTTATATAACAGCACACAGTTCTGTTCATTTTCAACGTTATCATCGTTCTAGTTACAACAACAACCACAATAACAACAAAAACAACCTAAACATTGCATTTATATAGAGCAGCTAAACAAAATTCAACTGCAATTCTAGAAATGTTCGTAAAGCGCTATCCCCATCCTCTCAAGCCCTTCTGCAATCTCTGCATTCAGGTTCTTCGAATTTATAGCGCGGTTTTAGGCGTAAAGTGTTTAAACGGAAACCACAAACAAACCAATTCATTTAAAGAGTTCCCCATCAACGTAGCGAGCTGCAGCTCGTATGTTTCATCTTTAGAGAATTATTTAATTATATTTTCATACATACTTTTGCATGTATCTTATTTTATCTTATCTTTTTACATAACTTACATAGCTAAGCATTTGTTTTGCTCTGATTTTTTAAATATCTCAGGACTTTCAACTGTCTAAAACAATTTTATGTATGAAGTTAAGATATCCACGAAGTCCTTCGCATAAGTTCCAGCTGCAATGACTTAGTTTACTCAAATTGTAACAAACTGTGTCACACATGGCGTATGAGTGACTTTGGTTTGCTCTGTGCTTTGTGCAGCTTTGTTTCTACGCGTGTGTGCCACAAATGATAAAAAGTTCATTTTATGCACCAATTGCTTAGCGGTGCAGCCACTGCCACAACCCTCACACCCCCCTTCAAAAGCCATGGCCAGCTGTCATGTCAACAAGTCAAGTTGCAGCTGAGTGTAAAGAGTAGAGCGAGAAAGATATGTAGAATGAAACTCAAGAAAGCATAAAATGCCAGAGCCCAGAGAGTAAAGAGAACCAAACACAAGGCAGAATGATAATAATGAAGCTGCAGCTGTTGATAATGCTGATGATGATGATGATAATTATGATGATTTCGATTTTAAGCAGAGTTTGCGGCGTAGAGCCACAAGACAAAAGCCAAAGCAATTGTGAAAATTGAATTTCGCGAGCGCACAGATACAACATAAACACATACTCGCCAGATATTCTCACACATGCTCTCATAGATACACACACACACACACACACACAAATACGCTTGCATATGAGTAGCACTCTGCACTTGATTAATAGTGCGCAAAATGCCAGCCTGAGCCAACTGGCTGCATGCTTTTGAGGCCAAAACGCAACAGCTTTTCATATAAATATAGTACATACATATATATGTGCAACAAAATGTCAGCGGCATGCAACACAAGCAGCAGCAGCAGCAGCGACAAGCGTGCTTAATTAAACAACAAAAACAACAGCTACAGCAACAGCTATAGCTCGCGGATATGATGAATGAAGATGAAATGCGCACATAGATACACACCAACACATATGCATGCCCCACACTTGGCTGCCATGTCAAGTGGCTGCATTTTACAAGCCCTTTCAAAATTTTTACCCACTTTTTCATTTTGTTTTTCTTTTTGTCGTTGGTTTTTGCAACCAACTGAGAAATTAAATGCACACACAAAACTGACACAGAAAATTTATTTAGCTAAAAACAGGCTGGCAGCTCTATTTCTATGTGTGTGTGAGTGTTTGTATCTGTGTGTGTGTGTGTGTGTGTGTTGCATGTTGTGTTTACAGTTGACTTAAAACTGGCTTGATGCAACCTCTTGCGCTTTTCTGTGGCGGTTGCAAAAAGGATTAGCAAACATTTTTTTACACACACATGCAGCAAAATTTAGTGCGTTTACAAAAAATTTGTTGCATACTCTTTGGCGCTGTATTCAGTTGACAAGTTGTTTTTTAATTGCCTGTTAGAAATGATTTCTTTTTTGAAGGAATTAAATTAGAGAATGCTTTGATTGAGACGCAAAGAAGTTAAGTTTTACTTTGAGCAATAAAAAGGTGCTTACGTAGTTCCATTTAGACAAGTTCTTAATGAACCAAAAAGAGATAATGGAACATTTGAAAGATGCATTTATATTAAAGGTGAAAGTCCCAAGGGGTCGGGTTCCCGGGCAATTAAAATTGAATATTAATGAATATTTTTTCATCTTTCTAATTGTCAAATAGTTATTAAAAGGGACAAAAGAAGAAGCAAAGAATTTGTTTTTATTTATATGATAAATATTTTTTTTTTTGTATATGCAAATAATGCAAATAATCAAAAATACATAAATTTCATAGATCGCAGTTTTCTAATTTTCGATCGCCAATCCAGCCAGATTATCTGGAGATATTATTAAAGGGGCCACAGCGTTGTACTCATCAGAAGGCCAAGAGCTTATCAACATTATCTTATGGTGGAGATTCAGTTCATATGATGTTGAATTAGGTTCTTCAAACTTGCTTTTTTGATTGGAATATGAATTTGGGAGAAAGTTATATCTTTACTTTGATTTCGATTTTAATTTTGTTTAAAATTTATGTAACAAAATAGGAAATATCCATTTCCTATCACACACTAAATTTTATTTTTTGTGTAGCGAATATCATCAATATTGGACCTAATTTGTATCGATTGATTGCCAATAAAAAATAAAAGTAAAAAAAAAAAAATATATAAAAATCTATATAGGAATATCGGTTGTTCAGTCACCTAGATTGGGCTTTTTATGAAGATTTTATTCCGCTGTACTGAGCACGTTAGGTTTTAGATTAAGTTGATTCATAAAAGAGAAATCCTTATATGACTTCCGATCTGTTGTCATAATGATTGGTCAGGAAAAGAAAGGCTGCTATTAAGTTAAGTTAACCAATGAGAAAAATAGCTTATTTCATATAATTTATTTTCACCTCAGTTTATGAGCATCATCATTATGATAATCATGAATATTTTTGTATTTTTGATTTTAATCGATTGAATAACTTGAACGATTGGCCATATTAGTATTGATTTTTAAGCACCTTGATATATACTAATACTTTTTATACAATTATCTCAAAATTAATTTTGATTTAAAATATAGTAGCTTAATGAATTTTGAGGAAATCTTAAAAAAACGCGAAAAAATTAAGAAAATGACTATAATGATTTGTTTAATTATTCGCCTTTGTTTCATTCGATTAATTTCTCAAAGCCATTTTGTTTACAGCAAGCAATCCATATTAGCAAACTGATTTTTGCCCAATAAATTCCGAATAAAAAGACTTTTTCTCATCAACAATGTGTCAGATTTTTTCAATTAAAAATATACAAACAACACGCAATGCCAAGTGCTATTTCTACAAACCTCGCAGCACCCTAGAGATCTTAAATTGCTTAACAAACTTTGACCGCCATTTCAATATTAAAAGTAAACATTTTCAAAAATTACTTTGGTTTCTAAATAAAATCCAGCATAAAATGCCTTTTCTATTTCAATTATATGCATATGCTTTTCGATTGATCTAAGGGCACTCAAGTTCCCCAGCTGCCCCCCGACTTCTACTTCCAATCAAATATCCTGCCTAGATTTATCAATAAAATATTTACATTAAATTAATCTTAATTTGCAACGGCACTAAACAAAAGCTTTTCTAGTTAGCAAATCTTCTATGTATCTAGCATCTTCAGTGCTTACAACCCCCAACGATAAGGGTGAGCTCAAGAGCAACCCTTAAAAGCTGGCGGCAACAATTGAATGATAAAATAAACAAACAGAGAGTCCTGAAAACCATTTAACCACAAAGCAAACAATAAATGCTCACACCTAGCAGGGGGAGCCCCATACATACAAATATTTAATATATAAATCACCACAGAAGTAATTGTAATTGTTGAATTATTCAAGTAAAAGACATGGAGAAAAGGACAACACATTTTTTCGAAACCACAACAAAAAGTTGACTTTATGGCTTCATGAGAACCCAGAAAAGGACTTCGTAGCGAAAACCATCCAAAAATCGAACCAATTAAAAATGTCTGCACAGATTTCGCATGTGTGTGTAAAGCTGTGCATCTTAATGTGTGCGTGTGTGTGTGTCTGTGTAGTAGTAAGTAGTATCAAAGTTAATGACGTTTTGGAAGAGAACTTGGCCTGCTATACATAAGGACTGTGCATATACAGAAGTAAATTAATGAGTCTCGGTCAGCTTGAACATATGTGTTTGAGTGTTTGTCAGCGTGTGTATGCCCAAAAGCATTACACAGAGAGAAAAATTTGACAAGATTGTACTTAGACTGAGAAAATCGTGCAAGAAACGAAAAGCTTAAAAAAACAAATTTTTAAATTTATAAAATGAGATGGTCGCGAAAAGGTCAAAGGTCATAATTTTCACATTTTCCGTTGTTGACTGTATTGTTCTACATAAACTTTAAAAAATGATTTCCACTCAAACAAATTATGGTTCAAAAAGTCTCATATCTATCTAAACGTAATTTTAAAAAAATATACAGTCGGCCGGAAAAAATTTGGTAAGCTCTAAAATTTATTAAATTAATAAATTAAACTCTTCTACAAAATTTTACAAAATTTTGGTATCCTCAACATGTTTTACTTGTTTCCGTAGTAAAATGACATGCTAAAACCGAAAATACAGTCAGAATACAGAAAATACTTAACAAAAATTCCAGCAAATATCTCTGGTTGTACTAAACTGATTTCGATTATTTTTTACCTTGACTATAGATAGTTGAATTACCCATCGATTATCTTTGGAACATACTTATTTTTGTCAAACTTATATTTATGCATTCATACGAAATTTTTCGTAATTCTTTTCCAAGTTTTACTATTTACCATATTTATTTATCTTTTTCTCTCTGTGTACCTACTTCCTTCTGCGAATTTGGCATACATGCACAAAATAATAAAAATAATTTTAATACTTTTTTCCGCTTTGCCATTAAGCGAGAGAAGGGAAGAGAGTGAGAGAGACATGGCCAGTACACATACTTTCCATTTGTTGGCTTGTTGAGCTGGCCGACCAACTGGCAAACATTTCCGGAACAGACTCCAGGCAAATGGACTTAAGTAAAATATTTTACGTTAGCCACAAGAAAGCTACAACAACAACAACAACAGCAACTCCAAGGACAACAACAAATGGCAAACGGATAAGCAACAACTCTCAGTCTGCTGGCAAATGTGCTCCAGACAGGCAACCACATTCGCTGGTTGTGCCACGCCCCTGCCGGCCCCTGTCGGCCCCCCCATAGCTTTTTGGCTTATATCGTAGCACTGGTAGAGGAGCAACCAACCGATTCTGAACAATCGACCGACCGACAGACCGATAATTAAAATTAATTACGCTTGTACCAACCTACGGATTTATTCAGCACAAGTGAACGCAACGCGCCGCACAGTTACACTTACTCATTAAATTAACGAGCCAGTCGAAAACCAGAAGCAAAAATTTTTGGTACCCATAACTAATGAGGCAAATAGGCGACTCTGAAATACTCTATAGAGAGAAAATGTGAACAAGTTGTTGTTCGGGAGCACTCACTAAGAGATTGAATATTATCATCGAATATCTGGTATCCGACGTCCAATTGCTTCATAAATTGATTAATTCAGATACATCTTATATAAACCAGAATTTATCTAATTTTTATGAAAAAACCCTATATAGGAATTTAATTCTTAGCTGCGATTGAAGCTATAATCTTCTTCTTCTTTTATTTCTTTAACACGTTGAGGAGCATATGCCCTCTACCTATTATACAAAAGATTAATAGAATCATTCCTGTGATCTGGATCGCGTTTTTTTTTACTTCTAATGACAAATACTTATGAGATAAAGGCGGAAGAGATAGTTAGTCCATCTTCTAAAAGAAACACATTTTTTCCCATAGCCGTTTTCTTTCAATAGCCTCAAAGACTTATCTGAAACAAAAAAAGAATTGTTCTAAGATTGCCTTAACTCAGCAAAAGCCCGTCTAAAAGGAACCGTGGTAGACCCATAAATGACGAAAAAGATTAAAAGATTAAAGATTAATCCTCACAGAAGGCCTTGTACATTTTGAGACTTTCCAGCTAAAAAGCTTCAAAAAAAATTCCTTAATTTTCTTGTTACTTTTTTACAGTGTATGCCATAGTTCAATAAAAATCCAAAATTCGAGCAACTTACTCCCAACTGATTTTTGGACGCATTGTAATACAATCCTGGCCCAAACTGGGCTGGCCATGAAAATTGCTTTTCTGCCTTTGCCGCCTCGTTTATTGTAAATCAATTAAAATATATGTATACTGAGTCATGTTTTTACCTTTGGCCAACTCCACCTCAATGCAGGAGTAATAATTTGAATTTATGGCTCTGACGCTGTAAAGTATGCAATGATTTTTTTTTTAATTTTACGCACATGCATTCCTTTTATATTTATTTATTATTTTTTTATTTATATTTTTTATTTTTTTTTTTTAACTGCAGCATTTTATTGCCGGCATGCGTAAAATTGTTTTTTTCATTTAATGTTTCTGTCAGGCCAGACAGTTGCAGCCCTTGTGGCATGTGCAGCCAAGCGTTGAGTATATATATGTATGTACATGTATGTACTTGGGTGTAAATATTATACATATGTAATTGTGTGTGTGCTGACTTTTCAATTGTTATAATAAAGGCAAAAGTTAACAGTTGGTTTTGAATAATTGGAATCTACATAATTGTAGGTTGTGTATATGGCCATATAATAATGTAATATTATATCAACAACAAGAACGTTCCATATTGAACATAATTGAATATTATTGAAAAATAAAAACAAACTTAGTTGGAGTTATGGTGTTTTGAATTCCAAGTGAGGTTGAAATGAAATGGCATTGAAATCGAATCGTTTTGAATTCATTTCGAAGATATATAGTTGTATGTATATATTCTGTTTAAGATATATCGTCTTACTTTTATAAATAAACCTAAATTGGAAACAATTCTACCCGATAGTAAACCACTTCTATCAAAATGAATCAAAAACGATTTGATTTCAATATATTCGATATATCGAACTTCTAGTTCCAGTCTCAAGAAATAAAAACAAATGTAATTTTTTAACAAAAGTTAATGCTGGAATTTCTGAGTAAAATTCTTAGTCCTTATTTTAATTCGTTCAGGTCTACCTTACTTCGCCGACCTAAACTTAAATCCTTTACGACTCTCAGTTTGGCATGGTTTTGTGGAAAACTTTTTTTGCTTGATTGATCCTGGAGGCGAACTATGCCATAAAAGTTCCCGAGGTCCAGGGGTCTACCACAATATGAAAATAAAATATATAGATGCATTACTTTATGTGAAAATAAAATGCATTATGTTCTATTTAGATTTTCAGCAAGAGATTAATGGCTCTTGTAATTCAAAAAATGTACAAAATTTTTAAGTTCAGTTTAGGTATGTTCAGGGTGGTTCTTAAACACTTATATTTTTGTCATAAACTTGCTTTGAACATTGGACTAGCTGAGGAGCTTTAAGATTCTTTGGGTCGCATTGTTGTCTTTAGCATTACACCAGTTTACAAATTTAAGGGTCATCGAGTGAACCTTCCTAAAAAAGTGTTTTTTAGGGTAATTTGGGGTCGAGAAACACGAAAATGGCAACCATTTTTTTTCTTAAGCACCGTTTTCGAGATATTTTCGAAAAACATGACAAAACAAAACTGATTAAGTAAAAATTATGGAAGTTACAGGTAACCAAAGTCGAAAAAAGTGCCCAAAAACATTTTTTTAGGAAGGTTCATTTTTCGGGTAAACTATGTTATTAGCAATATTTTTTTAATTTTCAAAATTTTAATTTTAATTATATTACAAAAATACATTAAAAAAAATTACTAGAAGTCACTAATATTTTTACCTCACAAATATTTCTTTCATTATTTAAGAATGGAAAATAACGATTTAAGAAATTGTTTTCAATTCATCTAGGACTTATTCTATGACTAAACTAGGTACTTAATAATAAATTATTAATATGCGTAAACTCGGAATATGTACATCTAGAGAGAAGCGGTTGAACCTCTCTGAAACTAAGAAATTTTTTTGTACATACAAAATCGAAAAAGTTCTATACGCATTGAGTCTGTCGATAGAAATTGAAATCCTCAAATCTGAATGTCTCGCAACCCTGCATATAACTTTTGAAAACACATTACTTACTGATACTGATACTGATGATTTTCTGCAGATTTTGAACATAATAATCAAGCTTTTGAGGCTTCTATGACTTAATAAGCTTTTACCTAAATTAAATTGATTTAAAAAAAAACTTCAAACTTTTTTATAAGGACTGCTAGGGCTGCCAACTGTCTGGCAAGCTGATTGTCTGTCTACTTGCCAATCGTTTTGGCATTTCCAAGTAAATTCTAAAAAGGACAATGCTGTAATTGTATCATATATGTATGCTCAAATGTGTGTGTTTGTGTGTGTGCGTTACCTATAGTTCCTACACAAGAGCTTATGTACAGGAAGGACAAGCAATGAGAGTAGCCGGGGTAGAGACCTGGAGTGGCGGAAAAGTAAATAAGTGAAGCAGAAAGTAAGGCAAAACATTGCAAAGCATTTAAAAGCAGCACAAAGACATTTGACATAATTTCCTTGTCATTGTTGTAGTTGTTGTTGAGTCGACAAATGTCAACTGCGTTCTGAGCCGGGACGTAGTAGTTGCCATCAAGAGCGCTCTCTTGCCGCCCCAACTCTGTCTCCGGCAAAGTCTGTCTGATTTAACAGTAAAGGATTTGCAAGTTGTTATGAAAACAAAAGCACAATGAAACGTGCCTATAAATTTTAAATAGCCTGCAAAAGTGGCAGCAACAGTCAGGCGTCTCTACCGCTCTCCAACTTTCTTTCACTCTCTTTGTGCCCGCTCTCTCTCTCACCCTCTCTCGCTCACTGTATCTCCCTCTGTTGCCATGCTGCATAATAAATGAATGTGCCACAGTCTGTATCTGTGTGTGTTTGCGTATCTGTGTGTGTATTTGTATCTGACGCAGTGCTCCACTAACTAGCTTAATCGCCTTAAGTTATGCTCTGCAACGTTGAAAGACAAAAAGTCACAAATGCTTTAAACTAATTCCTTAAATAATCTGTCATTTTCGCTGCTCCCCCCTCACTCACTTTCGCTCTCACTGTCTCTCTTTTTGTGCAGGTATCGCAATGGCGACGTAGTAAATGTCAATGATACCGAACGCTATCAGGGCGGAAATTCGGAAAACGTCGCTTTGGTTATTAAGTCCACCGATAAAGATGACATTGGCAACTATACCTGTCAATTGTCCAATGTGATTGGCAAAGGCATCTCCGAGCAGCAAATTGACTTGGATGTGCAATGTAAGTACAGTGAAAACTCTATAGACTCTTAAAATAAAAATCTTCCTGCCATAGTTGTGCCCACTGTGGAGGTGCTCATGATACCCGAAGGTCCAGTGCGGGAAAGCGATGAGTCAAATGTCACGCTCTTTTGCAATGTTTTGGATGCTAATCCTGCGGTATTGACCAAAGTGCGTTGGTATGCCAATTCTACGCTGCTCAAGGAACTGCCCGATTGTGAGGAAACCAGGGTAAGTTAATCGTTAGCTATGGTTATATGTAAAATTTTATAATAATCTTTCAACATTTTTTAACAGGAGGATCTGTGCCATATTGATCCCAGCAAGCTGTTGCTTGAGAGCATTGGACGCGGCTTTTTCTATAACTATTCCTGTGAGGGTTACAATGGAGCCGGCTGGGGTCCACGCAGCGAGGACAAGGAACTGATGGTGCGTTAAAAAAAATCTCTAGACTTAATCAAAAATGGGCAAAATACATCTTCGAAGAGGGTTTATCCTTCTCTAAGACTCAGGCTCAGTTTTGTGCCCATTGTATCTGGACTCATACTTCATATTTTACTTTTGACACTTTCTTTTAATCTGAATGTTCTGTCCATTACCTTCTATCGCACATCTCATGTTCCTTATCCCATATATTTTAATCATTGCTTGATCAATTTCATTACATTGGTGTCCTTTGCTTGTATCTTATCCACTTTTGAGATTATAATCTGAATACTTTTTGCTCCTGGTAGCTCTTTCTTTACTATTCTTTTACTTTTTGGATTCAATTTCTTCGCTCTTTTTTTTATTGATAGACCATACCTTTATTTCAAATACTAGCTTGAGGCATTTCTTCTTTTTTTTTAATTGTTATTTAATAGCTCAATTCTAAACTCAATTTCATACCTTACATATTTTCCTAAGTAACTTTAAGCCCTCTACTCAATTTTTTTAGTTAATCTATACGCTCTTCCGTTTTTTCTTTTTCATAGACTTAGAATTCACTTTCGAACCCAAAGTAAGAGCAATTATTCTTAGGAAGCTACTTAAATTGTATTCTAATTCTTAGAGCAAAATACTTTGATACGTTTTAAATTTTTTCTCTTTAACCAACCGTTTTTAATGCAAATTCAAAAAAATCAGTTCTAACCCAATTTTTGACAACTTCGAGATCAAAATTCTTGAATCTATTTACAAAATTCATCCAGATTACTTTCCTTTTTTATGTTCTTTGGTTTCCTTCTATCCTCTTCCTCGGCCTTACCCACTTTGCGCTATTAATTCATTCCGTTTGCTACTTCTTAATCTACATCTTTTATATAATATTTCATTGTTCTCTCTTATTAAATTATGCTCGATTTCTCTTTTCAGGTGCACTATGAGCCCGGTCCTGCCACACTAACTTACTTTCCGCTCATCGCAGTCAAAAAGAAGAGCGTTATTTTCTCCTGCTCGGTAGATGATCCTGGCTTCCCCGAGTCAAATAGGTTTGTAGATCAGCATCAAACCACCACAACCACCACCAACACCAAAACCAAAACCAACTTATCCAAATTCATACCAACAACCGCAATAAAAAAAATAACAACAATGCCAACTCCAAAACAAATTGCTTATCATACCGTACAAGCCCTGCAACCGCACGAAGCTGATGCAGCTTTCGAGGCCTTGCTTATACAAAAACAACAAGAGTACCAAGAACAATTGAATGCTACACACACACTCAATCAAACACCACTACCACCATTACCACCAATATCATTATCATTACCACAATTATCATCATCGTCTGGGGCAGCTAGAGCTCATGAAATTAAAGAAACGCATGCACTAATTGATTTACATTTGAATCATTCCCTTTGTACATTGCTCACGCTTACCTCCTTTACGCCAAAATCACAAATATTAACCCTGTATACGGGAAAACCAACCACAATGCCATCACCATCGTCACCTGCGTCGCCAACGTCATGGTGGTCAACGGGCGCTTTTGCACTTTACCGCAAAATGGGCAAATTCAACTTCAATGCTCAAACGCTCTGTCAACCCAACAGATATCGTTGGATGCGCGGTGGTCGCGGTCCGCTGCAGGATATTGTTACCAAGGACTGGACTGTGGAACCGGTGGGTCTGGACAGCCGCACCAACTACTCCTGCTATGCTTACAATGAGGGCGGCAAAGGCGTATTGGCCACAGTCAATTTGGAAGTACATGCACCGCCATTTTTCATCAAGAACCTGCCACCGTACACGGGCATGCTGCATGCCTCTCGCAATGCCAATCTGACCTGTCGCATCGAGTGTGTACCACGCTGCGAGATCTCCTGGCTAAAGGATGGTGTACCCATTGAGAAGAATGATACGCGTTACTTTGTCAAAGAGAAGTATATGGATGCATCGCCGGCTACCGGTGACTTTGAGAGCATGCTGTCCGTTTTGGTAAGTACAGCTCCACTATTTATGGGGGTTGAAATTGCATTGCCACCAACTGGGTTTGTTCTACCCCAAACTCCTCCATCCAGCAGGTAGCTGGCAATTGAAGTTCCGTTTTGATTTTGTAATGAGTTGGAGCTGAATTCGTGGTCGGACTTAAGAGATTTCTAGCTTGATAGATGGTTGCCGCATATATTAGCAATGAATTTGTATTTTTTTTCGCTTAGATGTGGGAGAGGTGTGATTTGTTCGTGGCTTGTATTTGGTTTTGTAATGTGCTTTAGATATCGCACTAGGGGTGAATTGCATAAATTTGATGGGGTGCCTCGCTTGTTAACTTGTGGGTGAGCTTGTTGTATGCAGATTCAGACATTCACAATGGGGAGGTTAGCATATGAGCTAATGATGGGGAGCACGAATCAAAGCTTCAGTAGAGATGTCTCCACTTGAAGCAGAATTTACTTCATTTTTTGCTAGAAGAGCTTAGAGTAAGTTGATTTTTACTTAGTTTTATGAAGTAGGAAGAACTCAAAACATGGAAACATGAAATGACGGAATTTGGAGAGGTCCTTGGCGGAATAGCTTTTAGGTGAGCTTGTTGTACCAGGTTAGCAGAATTTATTTCAGAGAAATATGAATTTACTTAATTTGATAAAGTACTTAAGAGGTTGAAAGATAGAAAAATGATATTAAGAAATTGGGAGGGGTCCTATTTGTATGTGAGCTAGTAGTATTCTGATTCCAATATCCGAAATGGGGAGTTACAATATAAGATAATGATGCCAGAATTACATAGTTTCAAGCAGAAAGAAAGATCTCTGAGAAAGTTGACTTCATAAAGTAAGGAAATTACGGAATTGATGCAATAAAGTAATAAATAAGTATAAAAACTATATCAAAGTATACCAAATATCTAGTATCCTAAGGAAATTCTTGATCAGTTGGGATATTTTCTTGAACCAATTTAAGTTAAAGAACCCGAGGAATTGCTTGGCTTGCCGTAAGCCAGCCGTGCCGGTCAAGTACATTTGATGTCTGGACCTTTCCTCTTCTCATAGTAGCTGTCTAGTGGTGGAATATTCTTGTGTCTCAGGATACATCTAAGGGAGACTCTGTTCGATTGTCTTAGATTGGCTCTGGTTTCCAGAACCAACTTTGAATTAATCTTCAATCCAGTCAACGCATTAATCGTAGCTTGACTGTCTGACAGTATGACTCTGTCTATATATTTTCTATCTAAGTTGATTTCTACACATCGAGCTATGGCGCATATAGTATTTCATCCTGAAATATGCTGGTGTATTTACCCAGAGCTTCTGACAGTCGCGTTCTTGGTCCCGCTGCCCTCTTTGGTCAAAGACCCGTCCGTATACCACACAATATTGTGCCTATTCATAGGATGTATCTCCTCTAACGTTGTCCAATTCTTTTTGTTACTCATATAGTACAACAATTTTTTTCGAAGTGGTCATGTCATCATGTGGACTCTGTGGTCATCTCATCTCTGGGTAAGAGGATTGAGGGGACCTTTTTTCTCTAGCACTTATTATGTGACCCTTTCCAATTCCCCCGGCTGACATTCTTAGCAGTGTTGCTTTCATTTGGAGCCTTATAACAATATGGAGTGGTGTTAATTCCTTAAGGACTTCCAATGATGCTATGGGACAGGTTCTCATGGCTCCTGTCATACATACACAAGCTAGCCTCTGTAACATCTTAAGATCATTTTGTAAGGAGGTAACCTCCACCCGAGTGGCTCCGTAGGTGAGCATCGGCCTTATGACCATTTGGTATAGCAAGCGTATAATCTTGGGCGATGTTTCCCATAATTTGCTGGCTATCCTTCTACACATATTTAATATATATACATAGATGCTACAAATATTTGCCTTGTGTACCTTGTTGGAAATGTAGATATTTCTTGAGTATTTTCACTCCGTTTTTTTGTTGTTTACTTTTTATTTTTGAGAAATTCGTTTGTTTGAAATGTGTCAGATTTTTGCGATTATGATATACGTTATAGTGGTCAAAACCAAAAATTTAAAAATAAAATACAATAAAAATTCAAAAGCCCAATGTCAGCTGTGTCTTTCTTTTGAATATTTAAGTCATCAGCTTATTCAATCAACGACAAGGTCCATTCAAGTCTGACAAACTCAAGTTTTCTGACACTTGAAATCCCAAAATTTAAATTATATTTTGCCTGCAAATAGCATCAAAAAATCTGTGTCAATCATTGTCAGCTTTATGAAAAATAAATAAAAGCAAATCACTTGATGTATAGAATTATGTAGCACAAGGGCTTAATAAGGGATAGACATCAATATGCAGATACATAGAGCACTTGTAAAGATATTTGCATATTCATTTATACGTATACTTACTATATTGTATATTTTTTGAAACGTTTACAGCACTTCAATATGTCAAATTGGCCAAACAAGAAATTCGATATCGAGGCGGATAATGCAAATTATACGTGCGTATCAACGGCCAACACGGTCGGAGCTGGCATTAAGAGCGCCACATATTTCAGCATTGAATGTGAGTACCAGCTACAAAATGAGAAGCCATCAGGCTCATCATCATCAAGCATAACAACAACAACAACAACATCATACCTAATATCATTTAATGTCATTGCCAACAGATGCGCCCGATAACACGACGGTATCGGAGAATATTGTCTATGTGCAGGAAGATACCATACCAGGACGTGTCATATGCAAATCGCGAGCTAATCCGGGTAAGTGACATGACAAAGCCCAACAAGACTTGACAATGGACTGAGTTGTGCAAAAATGTCTACATCTTGTATATTTTACAGAGCCCTCATATGAGTGGCGCTTCCAGAACAAGACGGTGACGCGTGGAAATGCGTTGATTATCAATACGGCCATGCAGCGTAATGATACGGGCATCTATACGTGCTTGGCCTTTAATAAACACGGCAAGAGCACTGCCGAGACGGTTATTGATGTACAGTGTAAGTATTGCAGCCCAGATATGGGTTGGGAAAGTATTTAATACTATACTAGGGGGCTTCGCCACTGCACTATGCCAAAAATAATAATATTAAATTCTAAGCGTCGTTTGGGGTTTTTTCGTCATTTAATTTTATTTTCGCTTTTTATTTCAATAGTTAAACCACGCTGCGAAATTGAAAGACTAGAGATTGATGACCGAGATACGCTAATTTGCACAGCATACGGAAATCCTGAAGAGGTGAGTGCCAATCGCTTGTATCTAAAACTCAAATAGACCAACATAACCATAAACACGCTGGCCCAAGCTCCAACAGTAGCGCATCAAACCCTTGAAACCATGTAAAAAGCCAATAACGCTACCATTTCAATTGTGGCAAAAAAAAAAGGTAGAGTAACAAGTAGTCAAAAGCAAAAAAAGCAAACTTCACGGGATAAAAAAAAACCAACTCGAATTCCAGCACGCTTGCTCGTTTGCCGGATTTTTACGTCTCTGCAGGCACAGCGGGCTATTGCAATGACTATAACTCCGGCTCTGACTCCGGCAATGGTGTTGGCCACGGCGTTTGTGATGGCCATGGCGATTGTACACACAAGAATTTTCAATTTCATGAGTTTACCTTTCGCTTGTGATCCCTTACGCCGCCACCACTGACACGCCCCACCTACGCCCCTTGGCTATGGCAACTCCGCGAGTTCAATTCAGAATTTCAGTTCGGGATTTTCTTTTTTGTAGTCCCGCATAAATCAGTGTAGCCGTTTGACTTCCTTCGGTTTGCTTTAGTTTTTCTCTTTTTTTTTCGCTCTCCCTCTCTTAAACTACAGTTCTCTGGCAATTTCTCTCTGCAACTACTATTGCATTTGCTTTTAACGGCATTGTCGATTAAGCCCAGAGAGAGAGCGGGTAGAGGATGCCAGTTGAGCTGTTGGTAGTGCAGCTTGTTGACCCCCAAGATTTATGGCCACGCATAGTGGCAGCACCGCGGCACAGTGGTTCGTAATTATTTGGTTGGGAATTATTCAACTGGTATTAAATTTAAAATTTAATAATCAAGCGAGAATAAATTTACATTGATTCATGTGCAGGTGGGTTTCGAAATTGGAATTGAAAGTAAGCAAGTGAAAGCGTAAATAAAACAAAAAAAAAGAAGTTCGGGTATATAGTTTCAGAAATATTTATTAGTTACTAGCGTAAAGCATTGGAATATAGAGTGGATGTATAAAAGTTGAGCAGCTTTCTGTGTTGTGATAAGAAAGAAGAATTTATTTAATCGATTTAAGATTGAACTATTAAATCAGATGTATTGAGGTCCCCACAAATCCTACAAACTTGTTGGTATTTGTATCAGGGCTATAGGTAGAACAGCTCTGAGCTTTAACCGTGAGAGACCTTTTGGAAGGCTATAGAAACTCATTTATTGAGATAAACACAGGCTTTGTATAGAATTTTACGCTCGACCATTTTTAAGAATATTTCAAATGGGTGAAATAGGGTGGGCCATCTATTGGTTTGTTTGTTAATTGCATTTTATTCGTATATTTTGCAACAAAATTGTGCAAATGTATATACCAAATGCAAGTTTGAAACTACTCGTTTATGTATGAAAAATAATATTGCATATTACAGGCCTGTATGAGAACATCGTCGATGTTCCGACGGCTCGTCGACACTTGCCTCAAATAGGTTTTTCCACAGAACGACCATTTTCATACTATCATCCTTCATCCTTGGACGGGCATGTTTCGAATTATGAGTGTCTAACAACCAAACCCACAGATGGCCCACCCTCTATATTCTTTTTGTTTTCTAACCAAACTAAACATATGAAGGTTTCGAATTATGAGTGTTTAACAACCAAACCCACAGATGGCCCACCCTCTATATTCTTTTTGTTTTCTAACCAAACTTAACATATGAAGGTTTCATTTTAATTTATTTTTCGTTTTTAAGAGCCTTATTCATGTGCGCTCTCTCTTTTTTCGTAACTTTACTTATCATATGCATTATGGTTCCAAAAAACATTTTTTCTAGAATAAAGGAACTAATATATTCAAATATATGCTCAAATATCATACTAATGACACCCTATAGGTGTTTATTTTTTCGATACAAATTTGAGGAATGTTATATAGAATCGAGAAAGAAAATTTGATTCCGTATCGCTAGATTAGAAAAAGGCAGTCAGTATTCCGTCCTGTTCCACAATTTTATGAATTCATTGTATTAATTTTATGTGTTAAAATTTTCGGGAAACGGTATTAATTTTGGTGCCATAAAAAATGCTGCCCAGCCCAATCCGCTTTCTAAATCCCTTGTTTTTCTTTGCGAAACTACAGAATTTTTGTGCCGATCCAAACTTAACTAGAAATGAAATTAAATGGAGTAATCAATTTTCACGAAGCTGTAATTATTTCAGTCCAGGGAATGATATGGGGAGATAGATTTTACTCAATTACCGAATGAAACAATTTTGCGATTCCTACATTTTTCATTAGAAACACGTTTATAAATACGTTTACATATCTTCGTAGGGTTAAGTTTTGAACTTGACATTTGTTGAAGAGCATTCACTTTGAACGGGTACGTTCCGAATTATGAGTGTTTACCAACCAAATCAACAGATGGCCCACCCTATATTTTATTTGTAAAAACTCTATATTTGTGACCACTACTGCTACTTTCAGAATCTGTCATACAATAGCAAATTCAGTTTTTGAGGATTTTATCTTTCTTGGAGTTATGCTTATTTGTCACTATTACAAAGTAATGTCTACTATGGCGACCATTGGAATTGCCTTCTCAGAGTTACCGAATTTATTCCCAAAGGTTCTACTGATCAGGGTAAAAATTACTAAATTATTTAGATTTTTTTCGTTTTTCTTATTCTGCAAAAAATCATGTGCCAAAAATTAGCAAATTCCAAACTGAAAAACTCCAGAAATGACAAACTAAAAAATCAGAATTCAAAAGTTTTAACGTGGTTAATAATGGGCTATTCAGTAATTTTAATGCCAGAGCTCTTTAACCTAAAATCAAACTCAAAGTTAGAAACACAAAATCCACTTGGCATTGAATAGGCTCCCAAGGGTCTTGGCATCAAAGCAAAGGTAAATGCGTCAGCAGGTGAAAGAAATGCCAACACAAAATTCGAAAAATATTACCAATAACGAAGAAACTCAACTGAACCGAAACATAATCAAGTTTCAGGCAACTACAGCAGCTAGACCTGAACAAATAGGGCCAAAAGGAACATGGCCAATGTGCAGAAAAAAAAGCTAAACAATTATTTGACCTCGTTTATGTGCCTTGTACCTATGTTGGGTTACGTACAACATTCCATATTTAGACAGTACTCAATCATAGTCTGCATTCTGCTTAACCATGTTTTATGTTCTTCTTTCAGGCCGATTTTTCATGGTCAATTAAAGCTGAAAATGAAACTGTCGAATGGCTTGGCAGCGGTGACAGCAAAAACCACCAGGATAAGAGCTTCTACATACTGCAAGAGGATTATGCAATTGCTCGTACCTATCGATGTGTGGCCAACAATACGGTCGGAGCTGGTGCATTCTGTGAGATTGAAGTTGCTGGTAAGTCCTGCAAAACAAAGAACACGTAACAAAAAACTTGCATAAAAAAATGCTGTAGAAACAGGAAACGTTTTTTATAGCAGGCGGCTAAACATGAGAAAATTAAGGCAAATGTGCGTAATCATAAGCACAAAATGAAAAAAAATAAAGAAATAGGAGAAAAAAGAGATGAAGCGCGTCTGCCACTAAAACGGAAGCTTATTACTGTCAATATTTGCTTCATCTGTTTCCGTTTTCCGGCCGCTAGCGTCGCCATTGCCGCCATTTTGAAGCCTTGCAAGTTATGCTGGCAGCTTACAAAAAAAAAATGTATATAATAATTTACAACAAAAAAAAAGCTATTTTTAACGTTGAACTACTAATACTCTTTATAGGGCAATGTTGAACTAATTCTGACTAAACTTAACTCGAAAGGAAAGTAATGATGAAAATATGCGGAGAATCGTTTACATTAGTAAAGTTTTCAAAAATTGATGGATTTCTAGAGACTTCAACTTTCAAAAAAGCCTTATTTTGCAATTCTAAACCAAAAAGTATTTTGCCACAAGGCATCATTCCTAACTAACTTTAATTTAGGAAAATCCTTCTTAACTTTATTAAATATAAAAAATCTGTAATTTGAAAATCAAAATGGTTAAATTTTAAGTTTAATTTCTGTCTTTTTTTCAAAAACCCCAAATTTACAGAAACCTGTAGAGACAGTGAATAAAGATGCTTGAAATCTTAGATGAAAAGTTGTTCAAGGAAAGCAATACAATCCACACTAGCCCATGTTTTATTTCTAAATCGAAGTTTGCTCTCTAATGCAATACTTTCAATAAAGTTCTAAATCGTAGAAAAATATAGCTTTTTCGATTGTAGACAGACTAAGTTATTGTTGACTTTCATATAATGATGGTAAAGCCAAAAAATATCTTGCACATCTCTACGCTAACTCTTCAAAGCTACTAGCTCTCCTTAAATAAGCTCAAAAAGAAATGCACTTCAAAAAATCGTAACCTCCAACCCCCAAAGGTATGCCTTTTTTAGATACAATCGAACTCCATATAGAGTATAAAAATAGCTGGAAAATTATGTGGCACGTCGAGAGACTTGTCCAACGTTTGGCATACTCTGCGACAGTGGCAATTAGGGAATTGTTTGGATTTTATTTTGCAGCTGTCGTTGCTCAAAGCTACCAACTACCCCCTGGCGCCCGTAATCCCTTATTTTATACTGGCTTTGCTTTTTTTTATGTTATTTTAACATTTTCCACGTTTTATTACAACAAACGGAAATTGATTTTTGCGATTTTTTTTTTTTTACATTTTTCTTTTACTTTTCGCTCTGCTTTGGTCGCCGGTTAGCCGCCGACGCCAAAATCAGTTTTTATGGTCGACTATTTGAGATTCTACTTCTGCTTCTTCTTTTGCTGCTACGCCTTCGCCATTCTGGTTCTGCTTTAAGCTGCTTTAGCAAGTGTTTCTTCGTACTTCCGGCCGCCATTTGAATGCTGGCCAATTGTCAAGTATATACAATACCTTCAATACTCTACTCGAGCACTTGAACTGCCAATTTTTATTTCATTTCATTGATTGAAATTCAATTTGACGGCGATGCTTACTTTTATATAGTGGCGTACTATTTTCTTTTATTTTTAATAGTAGAGCAGTGCGAAAATTTATGCATTTAGCTTCATTTCGGCATAAAGTTTTGCAGGTTTCCTTTTTTAAGTTTTTTACTCCGCAAATATAGCTCAGCTAGTTAAAGTTTTTTTTTATATAACTAGTCAGCACTGCTTTAATTAAAATAACAATAACTCGAACTACTTGGGCGTGAATATTTTTATAAGAAGAAGCTCTATATACTTTTGGCTTAATCATTATTTTTATTTTCAAAATTTGAAATATTTATGTTTATGGTTTTATTTTTTTTTTATTGTATTAACAGCTGGTTCTGCTTTTTATATTTGGTGGAGAGGTAAATTTAGATTTTTTTGTTCAATTTTATTACTTGTTTAAATTTTTGTTAATTTTCAAAAGTTTTGAATGGGCATGAGTTCCATTTCAGAAATTTCAATCGTAATATCTTTTGGGCAATAAAACCATTTTCAGGCTCAGTTTAAAAGCTAGCGCATAATTACTCTAATCTTAAGACATTCCCTTACGAGATTTTCCTTACTTTCCCCCAAAAATACGTTTGAAACTAAGTTACATCTACAAGTTAAAACTATTTTATTTAAAAATTTAAAAAAAAAATCATTACCCCTATGCTGCTTTACTAACAATCTGATTTCTATTTTTCTTCTGTAATTAATTGCTGAACATAAATCATTGCGTATCCGGGCTAACTAATAAATAACACCATTAAATAAAAAATATCATTAACATTAAATGCTTCTAGTGCGACCAAAAAGTAAGTAGACGCATGCTAACAATTTAATACTGCCTTTTAAAATTATTAAAAAATTGCGTATATTTTTATTTTAAGCAAACATAAAAAATATGCAAAACGTTTTTCATTTATATAAATTAAATTATGGTTAACGACGCTTTAAGTTTAATTCCACATCATAATATTTTTTAAGAAATAATATTTAAAATATGCTCTTGCCTTATTTCTGTTTTAATTGCAAAAACATTATAAAGTTGAATCAAAAAAGCAATTTCAGAAAACTGCAAATAGACTATTAAATAAATTGCTTTATTTTTTATATTTTCTACTTCTTCCAAAAACGTATTTTACTCAGCAAAATATGAAACATTTACCCATCAGAGTTTACTTCATTTTATTATTGAATCGAGTAAATATTCAAACAAATCTCTCAAACTCTGACACAAATCCAAATCGATGCGGCTATAAACTATATACTAACATTTAGTAGCATACATTTATGCAAACACACTCACACACATTAATCTACACAAATACATGCACGCAACAATAAAACGCCATTTTTCATTTGCCGCTGGCTTGTTTAATTGCATAAGATATGGCGGCTAGGACTACTAAATGTTGTTGACACGAAAATCCACACGCCAAAATGAATAGTTTATAACATATGCTCATACACACACACACACACACACAAGGATACACAGATTGTATGAGTGAGGGTGGAGTGGAGAGAGATAATGGAACATCTACGGAGAGAGAGAGAGAGTGGGTGAGGGTTTGAATAAGAGAGTAGCAGTCACATACAGCTAGAGACTTAAAACAAATAGATAAACGCTGCAAACAAAGCCAACTGACACACATTACCAAATACACTCCACGCCAATTGAATAGTACCAGAGTTAAATAATTTAGTTGCTTTGGTGCATAAAGTGCTGAGGCTTAATTTTAAGAAAATTATTATATTAAGAAAATCATAAAAAATATAAGTTGTTTTGTATTTTTTAAATTTCGTATTTGCCAAAATATTTTTTCAATTTCAAAGGTTTGCTTTATTAATCAATTAAATTCAATTCTTTTAATACGAAATACTCCTGGAGTGTAATGTACTAGAAATAAATCTTAATTATTTAATTACGCTTTCTGCTTAGTTATTAAATTTTAATGAAATTGTATATATTATTATAGAGTCATATAAGGCGGCGTAGTATAGTTTTTATGAGAATTTTTTGTTGTCTATTTTTCTTAAATTTAGAATAAAATACTCTTAATCTCAGCATTAAGCTTAAAAATGAGCACGAATTATTCTATTATTGATTAAATTAATACTCTCTGTACTGTTCATAAAATCCTGCGAAATATTCTCAAAATAAGAATTTTTGAATTAAGAATTTTGCTGACAATAATTGAAAAATTACTTTTGTCGTAGCTTTATTTATTTTTAAAAATTCTTTTCTTAAGCGCTAAACGCTTGTTTCTGAGCGAGAAATTCATGATATTTTTTTTGTCTCAGTGTAACTATTGATGCGCTCAAAGTTACAAAAGTAAATCTGGTATAAAAAAAGAAACTGAGTTTTTGAAATTGATTAATGTTTTGTGTAGAATTTAAATAAAACAACTAATTAGCATCTACAATATTTTCTAAACTTAAAAAAAATAATATAAAAACTGAACTCTTGCAAATAAATTTTGTGAAAATCTTAGTTCTATTAAAAACTAAAGAAGCTTGAAAAATAGAAAATAACTTAAAAAATTTAGTTCATAAGCTGGCTAGAGTAACTAGGGGCTAAATTTTTTTTTTAATGTGCAAACATTTTTTTTTTTTTTAAAAACCCAAATTTTCTTCAATTTAAATTTTTTTGTTAAAATCCACTGACGGAATTCCATTACTTCTTAGAAAACTTTACTTAACTTACAAAATTGAAAAATAAAAAAAAAATAAAAAATTGAAGAAATACAAGTACAAAATAAAAAATAAAATTTTTTAAATTCAAAAAAATTTAAATATTTTTAATGTATTTGGGAAATAAAATTCTTCTGGGTTTGTGTTTGAATTTTTATTATTTAACTTTTTTTTTTGTTTTTAGTCGTCTGTAGATGCCTCTTCTTTTCTATTCTATATATAGTTTTAATAAGAAAAAATATATATATTTGGATAAAACGAAATTTATAGCTGACTAACTTTTATTTCGTGCATTAAGTAATTTGTGACACTATTGCTATATAGCATCTATTATTAAGTTATATCTTTTAACATGTGTGTTTTTTTAAGTATCTAATGCATTCTTACAGCTAATTGAAGCAGAGCACACATTATAATTTTCTGTTAAGGATAAAACTTTAAATAATCGGAATAGTTTAACAAAATCATATTTTATGTATACAAAAATCATAAAAATCAAAGATATTATAAAGTACTTCTTCTATTTCTATTTTTTACTTAAAAAAATTGAATTAGTAACTACAATAGCAAAACTTAAAAGTGTGCTATACAAGTGGCACGGAGTGTACATTGCGAACACAAACACACATACACACACACACACACGCATATGCCACAATAGTTCTGTAAACCACTGGCTCGGTATGGCAACGCCATAAAGTATATACTACATTGCTGGCAAAGACAATTCATTTGTTTGAATGATAAACAGCTGAATTATAGCAATGTGCAAAACAATGAGGCACATGAACAAACATGGCGTAACTCACACACACACACACAAACACACATACATTGACAAACCGGAAGCTATGAAAGCGTTTAGTATAGTTTTGCTCTCATTTTTTCTCTTTTGTAAAATAAAACAAAGATGTTCGCTCTGTGGCAGAGACAGGCAATGCATTAGTTTTGCATGCACACAGAATGCATGAGGCGTATAAAAACGTGTTGGGTAACGCAGAAAAAAAAAAATGTATAAAAAAAATGAAACCAAGTGACAAGTTGATAAATTAAAGTTGCAGTAAGACTTGGAGCAGCAGAGTTATGCTAGGCACTATTCTGACAGTCAGTCACTCAGTCAGTCACTCAGTAAGTCACTCAGTCAGTCACTCAGTTAGTCACTCAGTCAGTCAGTCAGTCAACCAACTAAGCAGACAAGATTTATAAAGAGATCTTGAGAGATTTGACGAAAGAAAAAGTCTTTGCCACATTGTCAAAGGCTAGCACTTTGCATGTGTTTTAATTTTACTTTATTTCCCAGCAGCCTTATCGGGTTTTCTTTTAAACGCCGCACAATATGCTACATTATTTTTCATATACATTTCACTCTTATTATTTTCTTTATGCAACAGAACAATTGGCCTGGTGGCAACGCTGGGACAAAACAACGCTCATTATACTGGTGGCCGCCATATTGGGCTTATTGCTGGCCGTCATCATAATATGTTGCATAATTATATGCATATGTCGTCGCCGTCGGCGTCAGGATAAATGTGAGTACAACAACAACAACAACAAGCACAACAACTACAAAAACAACACTAGCTACAACTACAAACGACTCTGAGTATAAAAGCAGCCATTTTGTTATGGCAGTCGTTGTTTCTTGTTATAATGAATATTTTGTAGCATAGTTTAAGGCAGCATAATAACAACACCAACAACAACAACTTTTACTACTACAACTATTACAAAACAAACCCTCAAAATGTATTTCAAGTTTTCTTACACAAATATATCAAAGAAAATGGTTGTGTGTTTTAAGTTGTTTGTTTGGAAATCCGTTTAATTTAGACCTAAGTTTAACAAATATTTGCCTTAGTGAGGTTTATGTTAGTCTTAATTAATTGAATTATTTGTTTATTGGTTTTCAGTTTTTGAGCTCTTACGTTAAGCATGTGCTACAAATTTTTGCTTAAGCTTCAAGTTTTGCATGATGAACCCATGTTTATTCAAGCCTTGTCTTTCAAAAAGCATGCCCTCTTAACACCAAGATGACAAATAATGTAAAAAGCTTCAAAAAATGTTGTTTACTTAACTTGTCTGTTAACTATTTATCTTGATTCATAAGTACAAAAAATCAAATGTTTAAGTTTTGAAATTTTTCATTTTTCATTTATTTCCTGCTTACAAAATCGTAAAATATTTTCGTTTGTCATATAATACAAATTTTTTGAGTTCAAATAATTTTGAGTAATTTTTAATATGAAATGAAATATATTTGTGCCTTTTTACATTCTTCCCACGTTTACCTTAATTTTAAAGTTATTTCTATTAAATTGTCTAAAAATTAAACTCAGCGTGTTCACGAACCGGTTTAAGTTATCATAGAGAAATATCTGAGTGAGTTCGCAAACCGCCTAAGTTTACGGCAGCAAAAAAAAAAAATCGTTCGTAATACTTGCAAACTAGTCAAAAATAAACCGTTCAGCAAATGAAATTAAAATTATTTTTTAATTTCAAATAATATAATATAATTTTTTTTTTAATTTTATATACTCAAAGTCACGACTTTCTTGCCTTAAATGATTGTCGGAACAAGTCTGGATAATTTATTTCCATCTTATAAATGATTTAGAACAAGTCACTTTGTTCCTTTTTTAAAATTTTAATCGTATAAAGAGAAACTGCAAATCTTCAAAACTCTTCTTTTTCAACAAAATATCTATGACTTATTAAAATTAGACAAAAATAATAGTGTCTTAAAATTTAGAACTTCAAAAAATTTTCTGCAATATTACTACATATACATTTTTTATTCTACCAACAATATAAGACACTATATCAAAACAATAAATACAATAATAAGTTAATTTTAGTTTAATATAAATTTCGATATTTAGTTATACAAAAAAATACCCACAACGCCAGATATTACTTGCCCTTACCTGATAGTTCAAATATTTCAGTCTAAAAAAAAACAAATCACATTTTTTTTTATTACAATTTTTTATGTATATAAAGCAGTTTCTACCATATAAAGTAGATTATATTATATTTAAACACTTGAATGTGTTCCTTAATTACCATAGTTAAGCTCTTTTATGTAAATATGTACTTAAAAGTTTTTACGTGCAAAAAACAAATGCATTTTATTTGTTGCTTATATCAGAATCATAAGTCCTTACAGGGTGTTTCGGGGTTTGTGTATTTATATTCAATCAGTTGGATTCCCAAGTGTGTTTTCAAATCCGAAACAAAAAATTAATAAGCTTAAAATTTTAATAACAATAATAACACTAGTTTACAAATTTAAAGGTCATCGAGTGAACCTTCATATAAAAGTGTTTTTAGCGTAATTTTGGGTCGAGAAACATGAAAATGATAAGCTTTTTTTTCTTATGCTCCGTTTTCGAGACTTTTTCGAAAAACACGTTTTTGGGCACTTTTTTCAGTAATTCGTCAATATCTCATGAATAAAATTCATTCAAAAACATGTTTTTCGAAAAAATCTCGAAAACGGTGCATAAGAAAAAAAAGGTTGTCCTTTTCATGTTTCTCAACCCAAAATTAAAAGTGAAATTTTGTTAAATTTTGCTTTATCATTTAAATTTATGTAGCTTATAAAACAAATCTTTGGAAGTGCAAATAATTCATTAATTGTAAAAAAGAAACAAAAATTTTTTTTCTGGCTTTCGTGCTCTAGCTTCTACAATTGAACACCCTGTAAAGACTTATTTACTTATGCTGTAAATACCAACTAAAAAATAGCTTATTTAACAGAAATATATAATTTAATAACCCTCAAAAAAAATTGCAAAATGCTTCATACATAAATATAATTATATTTTCTCTCTTTTATTTTCAATTATATACATATATAAATTCGCTCTATAAATTGCGTAAATGTGAACATAATTTTGCTTGGCTGCATCAATGTTTCAATGCTTATGTATCAACAATAACAACAACAACACACATGAAAACATATACATACAACAACAAAAACAACAACTACTACTACATCAATGGAACATCAATACATTTGCTTTTATTGGATAAATTATAAAAAATTTACCAAAAAAAAAATTGGCATTAAATTTGTATTTATGCAAATTAAAATATAAAAACGCAACATTAATTACATTGCCACAACAACAACTTCAACAACAACAATAATAACAACAACAACAAAAAATGTGCACACTAATTAACTACCACAACAAACAAAAACAACAACAAACAACATAAAAAAAACAATGCAAAATGGTTGATTTTAATTTTTTTTTTTATATATCTTGTTTGCGCTCTGCAACAATTTCAATTAATTTGCTTGCTGCATCTCTTGCTCACTAACACTTGCAACATATTGTTGTCTCTGCTTGCCACACTTCACAAATGCCATATTGCTTGTTGCAACAACAACAACAACCGCAAATACAAACTCAACCAACCATTAAATGTAACTGCTGCATTACACGCTGTTTTAAACGCTAACAAAACGCGTAATTTTTTTTTAAATATATTTATGGCATTATTATGTATGCATATGTATATACTTATATATCTATATATAATGCAATGTACAACATCAACATTTGCAAAATACATACGCATACAAACACACATGTTCGAACATCCATGAATAAACATTAAAACTACAACAACAAAAACATCAACAAAAATCATATTCGATTTTGATTAATTGGTAAAGATCATACGGAAGTATCCATAAGTGCCAACCAAAGGTAAGTGATGATTTTTCATTTATTGTATATCGCATAAAGTTTATTCCACGTCGTATGCTTGATATTTTTATTTGTTTTACGATGGTCAAACTTGAAAGGCTTTGAGCTACTAAAAAACCAAGACTAGAAATCTCGCCAGGTGGCAACTCTGTTTTCTACGTTACAATTTTTTTTTGTTTTTTATTCATTTTTTTTCCTTGCAATCTGTCAGTTGATAACTTCAGGCAGTCCGATCCTTTTAGAAGAACGCAACTTGCATCGAAGCGATATTAGACAAATCGATCTGGAAGATCTATAGGTAGATAATATTTTTTTTTTCGTTGCTGAACTGCGATTGCGATTCCAAAAATTAGTAGATCTTCTTTGTTTTCAATTTGAGCTGCTCTTGTTTCGCTTCTATGTGCGACCTTTAAGTGAGTCTCGTGTCCAAATGATGTGGGATCAAACCCCTCAAAATATAATTCCCCACAATCTATTATATAATTTTTTTTAACTTAAATTTGTGCTTTCTCTTACAATAACAAATAACTAGTGACTTTATGAAGTAACTGAATGAATTAAGTCACTTCAAATATTTTTCACAGTTTTCTTCATTTTTCTGCCATATTTCTGGCAACCTAGGAATATCTTTTTAAAAGAATTCTTGTTCGCTAGATTCGACATAACTATCAAGCCTTTAAATAGCCCTGTGCTTGTAGTCCATCGCTATGTTCCGGAGCAATTGGAATTGAAACGATATCTGGTGAATATGGCGGTTGGAATAGAACATTTCAGAGATATTTCTTGTATCCCAAGTCAAATATTCCACTCAAAACCAGTGATTTTCCGTGGCTCTCTGTTTTTCAATAAAAATTCCTCGGAAATCATAATCGTGAATTATTTAATTTTTCTAAATTAAAATTAATTTAAACCTTATAAATATAATGACGTTGGTTTTCATCGAATAGATAACATGTTTTAAGTTCCAACAAGCTAATTTGTTGAAAACAAGATGAAATTAATATAAGCATGTTTCCCACTACTTCTATGTGGGCTAAGCAACTTTCGAAATTTTATTTATAAATATTTTAAGGCCCTTTCGCTTCGATTATATTTCTTCAATTATATTGAAGAGTTTCGCTATAAGCTTTAATCAGCTTTCAAGTTTGACTATCAAAAAATAGTATTATAAAGCATGCTTTTTATATAATTATTACATGTAAAAAGTTGATAATATTAAATCGCCAAAAAAAAACATTTTTAATTTCATTGTTTTAAATTTATTTTATATTTTTTTTTTTCTTTCGTTGCATATTTAAATGAACTCAAATAAAAATGCTAATTGTGCGCACCAATATAAAAAATACACAACAAAAAAAAAATCAAAATAAACATTATACAAAAATACACAAAAAAAAAAAAACAACTACAACAATGACAAACTGACAAACAACAACAAAACAAACACAAAACGTAACTTTTGTTATGGCAAACAACAATTTGTGTGCGCTCTTTATATATACATGTTTATATATGTGTTTATGTATTTGTTTGCTTTGTATACATGTGTGTGTATCGTATGTGTATTTTGTCATATGTGTCGCTTGCTTATATAACACGCTTTACATCTAACCAACACACGCACAACAACTCACCACTACATTACGTATACGCCCCAGTGTATTGTCATATCAGCCGGTTATAACGCCACAAGTGGGCGTGGCACGGCCCATACAAGACACAACATTGCCAAATACATTGCTACCGGCCACATTGTTGCCACCACAGCAACAACAACAACAACAGGCACCAAAACTAACAACAACAACTACAACAACCACTGAGCATGAGAACAACAACGAGCTGGGCAGCGTTCTGACAACGCCTACGCCCACACGCACTGCTCCCGCATGTTTGGCACCCAAATCACCGCCCCGCTGGCCACTGCGTCCTGGTGTCATGCTGCATGTAAGCAGCGATACCAAAGAGAATCTGGCCGTGAATCGCATGACACTAAAACCAAATCCCAGCACCACCACCAACAACAACAACAATGCCAGCCAATTGTCGGCGCAGTTGAGTGCTGTATTGAATGACAGCACAACTAACTCCAATATCACCATGCTAACCGAGGTGACAGATACGAATGCATCCAGTCTGACGACTACGTCGACTACGACAACCATGGAACGTCATAATAGTCGTTTGCGCTCTAAAACAGCTTTACTTGCCGCCTTACAATCAACAGATACAGCAACAAACACCAGCAGCAAAGGTGCAACAAATGCTGCACAACAACAACAACAACAACAGCTAACGGCAGAGACAGAGGCATGCCTGAGTGCAGCGGCTACGGCGGAAACGGAACCGCCCGCCATAGTGCCACAAAACAAAATGGCGCGCATGGAGCGCATTTTGGCCTTTGTTTTTAGGCGTGCCAAGAAACCGGGCAGTCTGGAGGATGGCACACGTGATAGCCAGCGTAGCCATGTGGGTCTGCTGGGCGGCGTGTTGCGTCAACCCTTCTGGGGCGGACGTGGTCAGCGTCAGAATGATGGCTCACCCTTTGGCGTGCAGCACAGACTCAAGGGCATACGCTGCAGCGGTAGTGGTAAAAAAAAAACAAAGCTTTTTTTGTACACAAAACTGTTTTCAATTTTGATTTCGATAAAATACTGCTGCTGTACTTTTTAGATGTTATCGATAATTGTTAGTGCATCGATAGGCAAAGGGATTTGAAGGTTAGAAATGTTGAGTGCGTCGTTTAAATTGAACTCAGAGGTTTGGGCTCGAGTAAATTGCGATACACTGCTAGCCAGGTGAATTTTAAAAATTTTAAATATGGAAATAATATTTACCATAAATATTATAAAAGGCATATTGATCAAACTGACAAACTGAGTCTTATTTCATTGACATTTTTTTAATCACATTTTCCTATAATTTAGATAATGATGTCCAATGACCATAAATAGTTAATATATAAAATATAGGGCGCAATGATATCACCTGGACATAATGAAACCAAAAAGTGCGAAAATTTGAATGTTAAACTCAGAGCTCGCAAAAAACTGTCAACCCATTTATCCAATGCGGTCGGCTCACGAACAAAACAGAAAAAATAAAACAAAAACGGTCTCTCACTGAGCCGAACACTTTTTGCGCTTCGCTTTTCGGTTCTGGTCAGTGTTTTCGGTTGAGCAAAACAAATGTGTCTCTCTCACAATAACACTTATGTTGAGACACTTTGAGCGATCGACTAAAAAACCCTCAGCAAAAGACCGTTTTGCAAAAAGTGTCCGCGAAAAGTGTCTTTTGCGTGTGTATGCGTGCTTGTAAGTCGTCTGTGCGACCAAATCGGCTTGTGTCTGTAACATGCACGAAGTAAAACACGGGCGACTCGTACAAGCACGCATACATACACAAAAGACACTTTTGCTAAAAGTCTCAAGCAAAAGTGTCCGCAAAAAACACAACCAAAAAGGAAGCGAAAAAATTGGTCTTGGTCTGAGCCGAACACTTTTGAGCAAAAACACAATTGAAAGTGTTTTGTCAATAGCTTCTCTCAAAGTGTTCGTAAGAGAGCGGTTTTTTCGGACACTCTGAAAGTGTTGAGCATTTTTTGCGAGCTCTGTTTAAACTACGAGTCGTTTCACTATTTATGGATTTTAAGAATCCCTATTATCGATATTTTGTCCTTTTAAACAAAAAAAAAAAGGTATTTGATATAAAATTTTTCAGTCTTTTAACTAACGATAACATCAAATTAACATCGAATCAAATTGCTTATCGATTTACCTAAAAAAATATTACCGGAATTGAAAACAGTTCATGTGTTTTATTTATTTCAAGCATTTTTCGCATTTTTATTTATTTTATTATTATTATTATTTGCTCATTTTATGTTGCGCTCTCTCGCTACAATGCTCACACGCACACACACACACACATACGCATTAACTCACCTGCAACTTAGTCACCTACAAAAAGACGCCCAGCAAAAGTAATGAAGCTGCAGTTGCAACATCCACAACAACTAATGAAACCACAACAACCACAACAGCAACTGCAACGACAGTGCAGCCACTGACCACAGCCGTTTGCAGTCCCAGCAGTGCCCGATCACCTGCCTCTGTGACATTTCAAACGTCTTTATCCGACAAGACCTCAACGACAACACCCACAACAACAACACAAACACACGTCAAGGCAGTCCAGGCCAGTCCCAATACTCGCCGCGTTGGGCTTGGCGTGAGCTCCTTGGAGCGTCAGCCTCAGCGCGGCATATTGAAATGCCCCACACCGCCGCCGCGTCCACCGCCACCAACGTTGCCCTTGCGACATCGCCCTGGACAAATCGTGACCAGCCCAAGCAGCACTGCCACGCTTCCACCCCTGCTCAAACGCACCGTGGTGGTATCACCCACGAAGGTCGAACGCGTCCAAAGTAAGAAACTCACAAGTCATCTCCAAAAAAAAACCAGTACATATACAGTCCCTACCATATTTCAAATCATCATAAATCTCTTACATTTATTACATTTTTCTCAACACACATTACATGTTTTGTGTGCTTTTTAAGTTTAAATTTAAACTTCATGCTAGATATTGTATACATTGCTATATAAAGCCAAGGACTCTGTTGTGTTTGTGTGTTATGTCAAAGGTTATTGCAGCCAGGTGACTTGCATTATTGAAAGTGGATTTCTGTGTATGGACTCGACTACTAAATGAAGTTAAAATCAGCTTTTAAATTAAAAAAGAAAACTTAATATGAGTTTTTTTTTCTCTTTTAAATGAGATTTTTTGTGTTACATATGGCTAACATGACGTATACGCAATATATATTTGACGTATACGTAATAAATAAGCAGTACTTTTAGCATGACAATGCTTAAATAAATGAAATATAGCAAAACGTTATTCTTAGCTTATATTTAAGGTAGCAGGCTGGCAGCTGCAACAAAAATTGATATCGGTTAAATTTAATCCTGTTGAGAATGCAATAAAAATGATAAAAGCAATAAACAAAAAAATTTATCAAAAATGTTTGCAAAATTAGTTCAAAGAGAAATATTATGTACAAATGAAAATGAAAGATATTGTTGAGAAAAATAATTTTAAACATTATAAAGAGATTAAATTTTTTAAGATGTTCGGCTTAGGGTGTTCCATGAATGAGAGGGTATTGACTTTTATTAAAATTTTTGAAATAAAGTATGTCTAGAAGGTTTAAAGATTGAGGTAAGGCTTGGCAAGCAGCTTGTTAGCCTTGCGCATACCTTTGGACTTAGAAAAGTGCTTAAGAAGAGCTCATCCATATGTGGAAATAAATCTTCTACGCTTCGTCGTGTTGAATGGAAATGCTTTCTAGGAAGTTGTATTCAAATTCAAAAAGTCACATCTTTGCTCAAATATATTACATAGAATCATGAATTGCAAGGATGCATAACAAACGTTTTTTTCAAATTCTTCCCACTTTTCAACGTATTTGTTGCCTTTAATATTTTAGAAAATCATCCTTTATACATAATATATAATTGCAGCTGGCAATTGATAAGCGCTTTACAGGAGAGCGAGCCAATAATTAACAGCGATAGCTCTCTCTGTTGTGTAACATTTTAACATACATACATAATTGCAGCTGACAATTGACCAGCAGAGCTTGGCAGCCCATAGCACAAACGGGTACTTTTACTTCGTGGATTTACACAGACACGAGGCCGAAGCAAGCCGAAGTCGTCAATTTGAGAACAGCCGAGAGTAAAATTATTACTCATTTCAGCTGAACTGTGGCTTTGTACGTTTCGTGCACGGAGAGAAATAAATGTTTAAATGCGTCGCTATGACCAGTTATCATAATAATGGCTTAAAATTTAATTCAATGTTCTGCACTTCAAACATTTACAACCCAATTCATATCCGCAGTATATTGCTCACTAACACACTCTCATTTTTCGGCCGCTCTGATTGACCACCGCTTTACAGCAGAACAAAACAATAATTAACAGCGATAGCTCTCCACTCTGTACATACATAATATATAATTGCAGCTAGCAATTGACCAGCGCTTTACAGCAGAGTGAGAGCATAATTAACAGCCATGGCTCTCAACTCTGTTGTGTTACATTTTAACATTATGCCAATGCAGATCATATACAGCTTACATTTTATATAATTTCAACAGTATATAAGTACATCCATTATTTATTAAAAAATTTTTATTGCAGCCATAAACTGCAAACCATATCATACACACACAACATTGTCTTAATTTCATATTGTACTATACATATATATTATTTTTATATTTCAATCACCTATATATTTTATAACAAATTTATTAATTATTTAATTCTCTTTGTAATCATTATCGCTATTTATTGTAAGTAATCTTTAATGAATCAAACATCGAAGTGCTTATATAACAACGAACTTCAAGTAAGAAAACTGCCAGCGAAAAATCAAAGCTTAAATTCAGGTTAAAAACATTTTATTAAAAATTAAAAAACGTTTATTAATATGCTTGAGCATTTAGGTTTGTTCGTCTTGTTCGAAATTTAAATGTTTTGTTTTTAAAATAAAATTAAGCATGCACCTTAGCTCTGTTTAAATGTTGTCTGCTTGTGCATTGCTGCAAGTTTTTTTTTTTTAAATTAAACAAAAATTGTAAAAATTTAAGTCAAGTCCTAAAATTTTCATTGATGTATAGTTTTTAAGCCAACTTAGTTATTTTATTAAAAAAAAAAATATAATTTAAAAATCTAAAAATAATATCTTAGGCAAAACAATTTTAAAAACACGTTTAAGTTTAGTTTTAGTGCTTTAAAAATAGCCATATAATTTATTTATTTCAATTTGACTAATTAATTTCTTTTTTCTTATTTTCCCCTCCAATTTTTACTTTTTACTCAATATTTGCGTTTTGCTTCTAATTTAAAAAATATAAAAATAAAAAAAAAAAAATCAACAACGCGCGCCTAAACATACACCACAATAAAACAAAAAACGTTTAAAAAATATATTAAAAAAAAAAAAAAACCAACGCTAATTTGCCTCAACGTCTATATATATAATGTATTACCGATGCCTATGTATGCCCAAAAATATCTATATATATATTAATGTATATATATATATATATAGTACACGACAAGTCGTCTTCACTGGGGGATCCATTGACGGAGCCTGGCGAGTATGAGAATCTACCGTTTCATGGTCTGCAAACGGCACCTAACAAGGTACAGTTATAACACATTTATGTTTTTTTTAAAATTCAAAATTTTCTAGTATTATCTCGATTATTATGAGTATTCATTTAAATTACTCGCCAGCACACTCACTCACTCACTAACTCACTCATTTACTCACTCATTCATTCACACTCACTGTTGCACTCACATGCCAAGTCATTGCTAATTGCCTTACCAATTTCTATGCTACTAACTAAGTAATATAAGTCGAAGCTTTACCTACTATGCCTCTTACATGTATTCTTGAGATATATATTGTATATGTATTATATATTTGTGTCCTTATCCTTGTTTCTTTGTCTTTAGTGGCTTGATTGTTATGCAATTTGCTTTAGTTTCATTTTCATTTCTCTCTAGTCAACAAAAATTGTGTAATTTGTCTGTCGTTAAAGCAAAAAAAAAAAAAGAAAAAAAAGGAAACTCTGTTAATGATACAATATATATTCATACATATAGTATATATATATATACAAATATATAGCTAACTAGCTTACTCCTTAAGCTTTTTGCTCCCAAATGCCTAATGATGACTGCCATCAGCCATTCATCATTCATTTGTCATTTGTGACAGTTGTTTTTTTTTCTCTACTCTTTGTATTCCTTTGTTTTTTTTTCCCTGGCTCTAGAGGTATCATTTCCATTTCATTTATATGCCATTTACTACCTTTTCTTTTGTTTTTTTTTGTTTGCTGGTCAAGGATAGTTACCATGCAGCAAATTTAAGAATTTGTATTTTTCTAATAATGATTTATTTAAATAATCATATACGTTGCAGTGAATTTTTTCATTTCTATTTTTGTTAAATTTTTATTGTATATATTAAATTATTAGTGCGTATTTTGTATTCTATATAAATAGTTTGTAAGTTCCATAAATGTTTTAAGTTTATTAAATACTTTTTAAGCCTATTTTTGTTCACGCTAGAAACAAAAAAAAAAAATTAATATCAATTTGTATATAAATAGTTTTTAAGTAATGTACATATATATTTCCAAACATTTTTGTTATTTTTTTTTAGATCCCATTTCAATTCAACAAATTAAAATTATCTTTAAATATGCGAACTTAACTAGAAAGTGAACAGAATAACTTAGATAATATAACATCTCAGATTTCAAGTTTAATATTTGAAAAATGGCTCATAGGAGTCCTTCGAAAATTCTTCGTGAAACAAAGCTTATATTATAAAAAACAATGTGATTATATGAGTTTCCTTAAATATTACTAGGAAATTGGTTTATTGTCAAAAAAAAAAGGAAATTTCATACGAAAATATTTCCTCGCATTGGTACATATATGCTTTAATTAATTTTTTTAATGCGAGCAACTATTTTCGTATGAATTTTCTGTATTTTAAATTAAAAAAAAATTATTATAGTTAAAGTAACTTTTAATAATATGAAAAGCGTAGCTTTAAAAATCATTGCTCACTTTTAGTGACTACTCTATAAATGCATTAGTGAAAACATCCCGAGAACTATTTAAAAAAAATTGTAATTTGGAGAAAAAATTTTGAGAGACCTTTTTGTATATCGGCGAAAATAAGTGAAGCGGATCACTTTTTTCCTGGACCCCTTCGATTTTGATGATATTTACACAGCCAATAGTAACCGTGTCACAAAATTCTCATAAAATGGCATTAACCCTTTTTTTTAAAGTGCGAAATCACTTTTGAATTATAACATTTTAAAAAATTTTTATTTTTTTTTAAATTTTTTTTTAAGTTGAAAAAAATAAAAAACAATAAAAATAAATTTAAAAACAAAAAATTTTTTTTTTTTCATTTTCAATTTGTGTCGATATATTTATTCCTTTAGGAGATATGGCTTGTCAAGGAGAAGTTTTAAAATGAAAAATCCAATTTTCAGTTATCGATAACTCGATCGAAATTTCGCATTAAAATTTTAAGTGGTTACTATAGGCTAGTAGCTCTACCACATATGTAAAAGTCATTCAAAATCGAAGAGGTCGTGAAAAAAAGTGGCCCGCTTTACCTATACATATATTTTTTTTGCTGAAGACTGAAATTTCTATTTATGATCTCCCAAGCTTGAGATTCTCGGAAGCTTACAGATATCGAAAGTCATCACGCCGATTGCATTAAGCGCCATCGGCGAAAGTTCGAAGTCCTTTTGTTAATAATACATCGGTCATTTTTTGAAAATTTTTTATGTTATGCATTGATAATATAGTTTAACTTGTTTTTTAGAATCAGTTCTATAAAATAGAAATATTTTTCCGCTTATGATAATGAAAATGCAAAAAAGTTGAGTTGCCCTTAACAGTACCTTAAAATCGATTCTATTTACTTATCCTAGCAAAAAATAAAGCTTTTTTAAAATTTCTTCTATTACCAATTCTAGAACATTTTCTTTTTAAGTCAAATTTTATTTTTTAAATTTCCCTTTGCTGCTTACTGCGTAGTTAGTATTCCCAACAATGTTTTCGAATCTCATCTCTGCAAATTTAGTCACACTTAATATGATAGTAACGTCTTCGGAAATAATTTTGACTTCACCACTTCAACCTCCAGGGAGTCCTTATTTTATGAATATTAATCTGTAAAAAACTTCAGACAATTACGCTTCGCTTCCCAACTTAGTGGCTTGGGAATCATGAGGTGATAGATAACAAAATGTATGCATAGGCTTAGCGTTTTATTCGTTTTTATATATTTTACAAATATTTTTTCCACCAAGTTATACCTTCTAGTCAAGTTCGCATATTTACGAAAAAAAACACACAACTCTATTAATTACATAACGAATTT
The DNA here is from genome assembly GCA_949987675.1 of Chymomyza fuscimana. NCBI lineage: Eukaryota > Metazoa > Arthropoda > Insecta > Diptera > Drosophilidae > Chymomyza > Chymomyza fuscimana. Next base: position 6,617,172 of record OX465089.1, read on the forward strand.
ATAATAAACCCTCCAAACTTGAAGTTCACACGTAACTCTCTAAATGTTGTTCGCTAGTTTAAATGCTCCTCAAACTTATACACACACATAAACACACAAGAATACACAATTTATATTTAACACCACGCAATTTAAGTATAAAAAGATCATAACAATATTTAGCTGTAACTAACTAATTAATTTAAACTAATTAACAATGCCTTAAAGTAACTAAAACTAATCTCTTGACTAATTAAATGTTTTATTTCCAACAAACAAAACCCCGCTCGCCTGCGACTAATGCCAAAAACAACAACCGCTACTGCCAACCTATATGCATGATATATATCCATACATATATATATGTAGTTCTCTACTACCCCTACAAATTTTAATAACAACACAAATGTGGTGCGCGTCGCTCCACGACCCAAGAGACTAAATGGAAATATCAGCCAACAGCATCAGCAGCAACAACACCAGACTCTCCAACATCATCATCACCAGCCACATTATTACGACCAGCAGCAGCAGCAGCAGCAGCAACAACACCATCAACAACAACAAATGCAACAATACCAGCAACAACAGCAACAACAACAACAACAATACAACACCATGCAATACGGGCGTGGTGCCACATCAACACTCCAGACACATAATCGCAGCCTGCATAATATACAGGACCAAAGGCATGTGCAACCGGAGTCGGATACGGAAAGGGGCAACGATCAAATAACCTATAATCTGAGCACTTGCTTTCCCAAAACCAGCTACAACGAGTACTATCATCAGCAACAGCATCAGCAGCAGAAATTCCACACCAATTCCGCCTCCAATGCGCAATTACTGAACGCCATTGAGCATGATTATCAGCCTACATATGCGGTAGTGGAGCGCTCTGGCGCTGCAACCGTCAACATCTCGGCGGGCATACCACCGCCGCCACCAGCGCCCAGCTCAGCGCTGCTCAATACCAATCCCTTTCTGGCGGCCAGCAACTTTAAGAAATATGAGGCAGCCGGGGAGTTAGGCGGCAGCAGCATGCAGCGCGTGAAGCGCAAGGGTGGCAGCCTGCTGGAACGCATGGACATGGATAAAAAGTTCTATTCACTAAAGTTTCCGGGCGCCGGCAAAGCAAATAATAATAGAAAACAAACGCCAGCTCCAGCGCCGCCCTATAACTTGAATGCCTCGCTGGTCGTGGCATCCACGGCAACGGCATCCAACAAATGCAAAAGGCATCACTCCTTTGCTGGCGGTAGCCATGGCGATATTGATTCCATAGGCACAGCCGCACTTAAGCAGCCATTGCGTTTCTATGATCCGCCCGTGTACGAGAATCTGACGGATAAATCGGACATAGAGGCAGCTCTGGTGCCAGGCAGCAGCAGCTGCAGCACGGCCACAGTGCAGCTGCACTCGCAACCTACGGGGTTAGCCACAAATGTTGGTGGTGCTGCAGCTGTTGCCACAGCTGGCCAAAAGAAAAAACATCACCATCGCCAGCACCAGCAAAAGGGTGATGCAGCCAATGCGCATGCAAATGCTGGCGCAGACTTTCAGCTGATGGAGCCGGAGCGTTTGAGCATTTATCGCAGCGATTCGGGCATATCGAATAGCTCTTACGAGTCGCATGCCACGCCCTTGCCGGGCGGCACATTGGGCCAAGTTGCACAAAAGACACCCAAGGCGCATAAAAGCTCCAGCGCTGGCTTTGCCTCGCAGCTGGGCAAGAAGCAACAGCAGCTGCAGCAGCAGCAGCGCGGCGCTGGCGTGCCACCTGTCTATATGAATGTGGATGGACAGCCGCTGGTGCGTGCTGGCTCACCCGCGCACATCAATTCGTCCTATGAATCCGCCTCCTCATCGCAGCACGATGGTCAAGCGGGCGGCAGTGGCAGTGGCAGCGCCAGCGGCAGCGGCGTTACAGATCCAACCTCGCTGTCATCCTGCACATCATTGTATAGCAGTGGCACTGGCACCATAATCGGTCTTAGCAACGCAGCTGGGCGCTGTAATCGCCATCAACAGAAACAGCATGGAGCAGGCAATGCAGAAATCACCACACCCGAGGATTACGAGCAGTACCAATTGGGTCATCAGCCGGGCCATTCAGCCTCAATGTTGTCGGTGGCCAGCAGCGTCAGCTCGGCCAGCAATCGAAAATGCAAAAAGCAGCAGCCGGCCCAGCAGCCACATCGTCTGACCCCCCATGAGGTAAGTACAGTGTCTGTGAATGCTTTTCCAAGCTTTTGAGCCGCTTTAAGCTTGCTTCTATGCTGGAGCAGGACTGGACATGTTTTATGCCAATAGGGATACACGCACACAACAAAAGTACTACTTTTATAGAAGTTTTTGTAGAAGATTACTTGGGTTGAACCATGGAATAATGGGTCAATAATGTTTAGGTGAAATATATTTTTTTTCCCAATTCATCAATATAAGGTTAAGGCCTATACGCAGTTCGCAAAAAAAATTTTAGGAGCGTTTCAAGCATCACAAGTTTTCGTAAAAAAAAATTTGTCAAAAATCGCGATACACGATAATTTACTCAAAATCGGGAACTGTTAAGGCGAATTATACTTCCGAAGATTAAATAGATGCTTTTTAAGAATGATACAAAACCACTTTGTAGAGCTTTTAAGTTTGAAAAGATATTATTTTTAATGTCTTACGAAATCGAAAAGCGAATGAGAACATGCTTCGACCTGGGAGTAACACAATACTCGAGTCAAACTTCTCAATATCTTCTAACTCCTCTAAAACCTTATTTTTCTTAATATGTGTTTTTTTCACTGCTCTTTCGTACAAGATTTACAGAATTTCGCATGTTGAAATATAAGTAGGGATAGTCCCATATACGGGCCACTCTACTGAGACTAAAACCCACACAGGAGGATATATTTAGGGGATGGTTGGCTTGAAAAACTTAACCATAGAACGGAGCATTCAATAACTGACTTCGGAAAGTTTCTAGTGAGTCTCTAAGTCTCTGAGTGTTAAGAAAGAAAAAAGAAAAATTTTAATCCAAACACCAATTACTGATTTCATGAAAAAATAAAATTAAGAAGATATAATTTCTCTTAAACGAATTTTCAATATAATGAACCAATTTTATGTTCCCATGCGAATTGTGAAAAGTCAGACTTCCTAAATAAAACTTTTAGTCAAAGTTAACAAGATATTTGTTCTTTTAAGTGATAGACCACAATTTTTTACACATTAATTATGTCAAATATTTTTGCACAAACTTTTTTTAATTTAATGATTTTAAACAAACAATTTACTTATATGATTTAATTTGGCTTTTATTTCATGCAACATTTTTTTTGTTGATTTTTTGCAACACACATTTTGATGGAATACAACTTTACAACACTACGTTTGCTACGTCAACAACAAATAACAATAATACACTAATACGGTGTGTCAACAACAACCACAACAAAAACAACAACATCTGCGTACAACTACACAATTATGTTAATTATTTGCTTTGCATGCAACATACACATACAAACAAACACACACACACGCTTGCACGCTTTTGGCCTAAATGTGTTAACGCAACTAACAGCAAACCAAAATGGCGAATAATCCATTTTTAGCAATTAAACGGCCCGACGACAGCCACAACAACAACAACACCAACAACAATAGCATCCCCGGCAACAACAACAATCACATGCTCATACCCTGCAGCAACAAGAAACTACGACGACAGACTATCAGCGACCCCTACGCACATATCAAATGGCATTACGCCCATGCCACAAACAACCCCTCCGCCGCCAGCTGCAGCAACAACAACAACAACGCCACTGAGCAGACCCCTTCTGCCTACGGTCATAGCGCCCAATCCGCGCACACTGCGAGCACGTCAACAGCAATCGGCGGGCATGGGCTTGGGTACGGGTTTGGCTCTGGGACTGTCCAGCAAATTGGAATCAGCCGCAACAGCAACAACAACAACAACAACGACAATGAAGCCGCCACAAATGCTGACGGCAATCATCAACAACAAATGCTAATGCCAAATGAATTGCTGCTGCAAGCGACTCGATTAACAGCCATCAGCGATGAGAATTTAAGATATGCCCCCATGCCACATGGAGCCGCTACCCATGCCGATCCAGCTGCGGCCTATGATTGCTTAGTAGTGCGGCGACCTATGCGTCTGCCCCTGCGCAAACATCACACCTTCCACTTTCAGACGACGCAAACGGCGGCGGGCAAGTTGCAGCAACTGCGGTGCCAAATGCAACAGCAGCAGCAACACCAAGTGGCACAAGGTCCATTACTCTATCGTCCATTGGCTTTGAATGAGCAGCATGCCTTTAAGCCAATTTCACCGACACCAGCAACAGAAACAACAGCAACAACAACAGCAACCACAACAGAGGAGCCGAACAATGAGCCACAACAACAACTAAGTGCACCGCAACTAAATCCCGCCGCCTCATTGGAGGCATTAGAGGCGCTAACTAAAACACATCCAGACTTTATGTTTACACGACAAGCGACCACTCAACCACCAATTGCCATTAGCAGGCAGCTGGAGTCAGCGGAGCAGCAGCTTTATGATGAGGACGAAGACTTGGGCTACTCCTTCTGCGAGGAGGAATACATGGTGGATGATGTAAGCGACGACGAGGATGAAGCCGAACTAACGCCTCAAAGTGCTACAGCGCCACCCACGACACCAGCGCACGGCGCCACAGATGCCACTGCCCCATCCAATCTTGCCATTGCCAATGCCACAGCGGGTGCATTGAAATATTTTATGACACAAAGCTATAGGGAGGTTCACATCTGATCCAGAGACAAGCCTAAAAACGACGCATACAAGGTATTTAGTATTAAAAACAAGAACAAAAGAAATTAAAAGGGAAGTAACCGAAAAAAAATATACAAAAAAAAAACATAGCTGAGAACTACTTAAAATTAATTAGCTTAATTTTTAGATCTAGCTCTTAAATTCATACGAGGAGAGTGTAATCCGTATAACTCCAATCCAAATAACTTGGAAAAGGTTCTCATATAGTCAAAGCAACATCTTGAAAATTTTTATATATCGGCAGTGTAGGGAAACAGCAAGGGATTGATCTGTTAAACTTCTAGGGGTTTACGCTTATGGTCTGCAAATAGGTTAACCTTTTCTGCCTCAAGAACAGGCACGTACAACCCTAGTCCGCGGAGTCCAAAGTTTCATCGGGTGGTTCACGCAAACACAACTCAAGTGCAATCCAAAGTCATGTCCCACTGTGGTCATTTACAAACCTGGAGGGGGGGGGGGGATTTTTTTACTTATTATCAGAAATTATAAATCTTACGTATATATTGTTATACGTATATATACGTATATAGCCCACAATTGGGTACAGGGAACCTGGTTGTTTTTTTAGCTAACTATGTTATAACTAATAAGACTTTCTTATAAAGGTCTTTAAAATCATATTAAACCAATCGCAAGAAGGACTCATAAAATGATTTCTCTGAAACAGATACCCACCAGCTTTGTCCAAAAACTTTTTCTAAAAAAAAATTCATTAAATCCGAAATTCCCAATTTTTTCAACTTTTATCAATTTTAGAGCTTACCTAATTTATTCAAATCGTCTCTTTATTTTTCAAATATTAAATTTAGAGAGCAAGAAGCCTCTTGAACTTGAATTTATTTAATAAAAAATTCTGTTTGTTTATGTAGAGTCTAAAACGAAATTGGTCAATAATACGAACTTTGACCTATTTACCTGCCCATCAAATTCTTTCGGTTTGTCTTTAAATTTTATGGGAAAGGAAATTCTTTAATTTTACCATATTAACGGTAGCCACCCTAACGCACAGTATATTTCAATTCTGGCAAGATACTGAGGTACACTGGGTAGCTTATGTCAGTCGCCAGCTTTTGAATAAACTCAGGGTACAGGTTTAGCTCCTCAGAGTAGGAGCTTTTAACGGACGCCAGTTTCTTAAAATTGCCTGATCACGTGTTTCATATATTTGTATATTTTTTTTCAAGTCCTCCGAAAACATCGTTTGATCTAAAAAAGAAAAGACTTTTTTTTAAGATTTTTTGTCCAATAACAATTTTTCCTTTAAGAACTTTCCAATATAAAAAAAAAAAGATTTCATTTCGAGCTGAAATTAGATTTTTAAGTCCTCCAAAAACATCGTTTGATCTAAAAAAAAAGACTTTTAGGATTTTGAGCTGACTTCAGATTTTTTGTCCAATAACAATTTTTCGTTTAAGAACTTTCCAAAGTCGAATTTAAGTCTCCTTAAAAACCAACTGAAAAAAAAGGATTTAATTTCGAGCTGACTTTTCAAAGTCCAATTTGAGTCCCCAACCGAAAACCGAACTTGGCCAAAAACAAAAGCTATTTCCATATACTGCCGATATAGTCAAAAGTTTCATTTTTAAAATATCAGAGTGCATAAATATTTATATATAATGCAATATAAAAAAAAAAAAAACTTTGTTGCCTCCAGCAAAGTGCGTGCAACCCCAATGAAGAAATCGAATAAAAAACAAAAGTCCAAAATAAAAATTGTAAATCTTAGTTGGCACTTAGTGTAAAAAGTTAATGATTAGCATATTAAATAATTAAATTAATTAAAAGAATTTAAGATTTAAATCATCGAAAATTAAACACATTTAATATTTACCCAAGTAAGCACTTTTGCCTGCAAAAACAAGCAAAAAATTCATTAAAATATAAATAAATCATCACATATACATATATAATATATAAACGTAAATATTTTTTGCAATTAATGATTAGATTATAAATATAATATATAAATTAGGTACTATGCTTAGGCAACTCTGACTGTATGTGTGTTAAGTTTGAAATAGTTTTGTGTAAATTATACAAATTAATATTTTATTATAAATTATTGTACATGATATTTAAATAGATGTAATGTACATAAAACAAGTATATTGATTGAAATTTTATAATTGCGCTGCAAGTTAAAGAAAAAAAAAGAAAAACAAAAAATGTTTGCATGTTGGTGCAATTTAAAAAAAAAAAATATTTATTTTAAAAAAAAATATAAAAAGTTTTACTTTTAATTAGATTACAAAAAAAAATACCATAGAAGCAAAACCAAACAGAAGCCAAGCAAAAAAAATTAATTTCTAAATTATTTACCATAAAGTTATTAATTTTTAAAATTTTATAAAAAAAAAGTATTTAATTTAAGTTTATAATAAGTAACTATTTATTTTATTTATATTTATTTATTTAATTTTTTCATTTAAGCTTAAAAAATAAAAATGTTATAAATTCACTGCAACTTAAAAAAAAAAACTAATTCTAAAAAACTTAAGAAAAAAGCAAACATTATTTTATTGACAGCCAGAAAAACTGCTCTTCACCCCTCATGCCTACTCAATTAACCCATGAAAGCAAAACATTTTGTTTTAAAATTAAAGTGTGTTCTAAATTTAATTAAATTAAAACCAAAATTGATTTCTTATAGCAGCATGTGTCCGATTTTGAGGATCCATACAAAGGCAGCAATACATATATATTCTAAACTTTTTTGTATAACTTTCCACTAAACAAAAACAAAAAACTAAATGTTTTATGTCAAAATAGTGAAAAAAAAGGTAAACTATTTGTTTTTTTTTTAAAGCCTGCATAAATTTTAATAAAAAATTTTATATTTAAAGTATTTTTTTGAAACGTCAATAATTTATTTCGGCTGTCGTTATGCTGTCTTCAAACAAAAAGTAATTTTTTATAATTGATTGAATTATATAGCACACACTTTTCCAGCGCGCTTACTCTCTCTATTCATAAATGCTTAAATTTAAATTAAAAAATAATTCAAGCTAAAACGCACGACAGCGTTATAAATTATTGTATATATGTATATGCATGTTGGACTCGAAAATTAACAAATACATAATTTTGGCATACTTTTAACAACGATTTGAATACTCAAAATTCCCAAGTTCGAGTGTTTTTTTTTTTAATATTTTCAAATCATTCCGTACAGCCACTAAATGCCGCCAGATTCGATGATGAGTTTATCTATGCCGATCTCGAGAGTCAACATTATGGTCCCATCAATTATAAGGCCGCCTCAATTTATGCGCAGGTCAAGAAGAACAAGAAAACGGGGGCCTTAGAGGAGGTAAAAAATTAGTCAACTTTTAGCTATCTCTTTCGGATACTAAGCAGTGCATTTTTGTAGTTTTTCAATTTAATTTTTTTTCTTAATTTATGATTGTTATTTAATATTAATTCGATATTTTTTTGTTGGTCTTAAGTTAAAAAAAAAAAAACAAAGCAAAACCTATGGTCAAATGAGCTTCTCGTTTAGCAAAAATATTGAAAACCAATTTAAACTTAAATGTAAAATTGTTTAAATGCGAATGAATACGAATTTCTTAAATTTATAAACACACACAAAAAAAAAATATTTATAGTAATTGTTATAAATAAAATTCAATTATAATATATACTGTAAGTTAAGCAAACATTTTCACAGCCTCAAAGCCCATTCAAAACCAGCCCAATTAAATAGACAGGCACCCTGTAGCTCCCATAAATTGAGTGCTAATGTATAAAAAACAAACTCATAATTTTTAACATTAAAACAAATATCATATTTACATAGTAGCAAGCAGTGTACTAAATAAACACAAACATTAAACTAAAAAAAAAAGAGGTATAAAAAAAATTAATAGCAATTACAAAACTAAAAAGTAATTACAAATTTAAAGCAGCAACAACAACCAATCGAACAAATTAAATATGTAACTAAATATAGATTTTTGTCACTTTTTTTCCTGTATATCAACTCAAAAAAAAAAAAAAACAAGAAACAAAAACAAAACAACCCACAAGCAAACAGCTGCAAAATAGACAAAAATAAATATTTATAAAAAAAAGCCTACATACATTAAAAAGCATAAAATATAAACGCATAAAAAAAATTTAAAACCATGACAGACAAAAAACAAATAAAAACAACAAAAACTCAACCACAAGCAAACATAATTAAAAGTAATACGAGGCAAAAAATTGCTATACAAAATATAAATTTAAAAAAAAATATTAATATTAATTTGCATTGTTTTCTATTTGTATACTACTACATGCAATATTTAATAATTGCATTAATTGATATTAACAAAAAAAAAAAAATTAAATTAATAAATAAATGACGAGGCGAAAAGTTAGAACTACAGCAATTAATTTTTGTTATGCAATTTATTGTAATTAATTATAAATATAATTTATTATTAATTGTATGACAACAAAAGAAACACATATATATATATATATATATATATATATGTATACATAAACTAATGTGTAATCATACGAGTAAATTATATAAAGCAGCATTTACTCCAAATGCAAAAGCCAGCAAAACAAAAAAAAAATCCAACAAAATTAAACTTAAAAAAAAAAAGTGGAATTAATTTAAACGTAAACAACTTAGACTCAAGTATATATATAAATTAATATATATATATATATATAAAACAAATTATTACAAAAAAAACGTGAAGAAAGCTAAATAAAGAAATAAAATGTAAAACTAAACTAATTTTTTCGTTTTTATTTTAAATGAATATTGGTAAGATAGTAACTGCAAGTGGTAAGTTTCTCAATAGCTCGTTAACATCTTTAAAAAATTAAGATTCGTGTAGATTTTTAAGTTTTAGCTCTCTATAAAGAGGTCATGATGTCTTAGTCCGGACAGCCTTATCTCATGTTTAGTTTTAATTATTAAGTTTCTTGAATTTATGAAGATAGAAGCTCCAAAATTTTTGATTAGGTATAGTACAGTAAACGAAGAGTTTCATCTGGTTTTAGCTTTTTACCGAAATTTTACCCATATATTTTGTTAAAGTAATTGAAATTATCTACAAAATGAGTCCTGCATCACTTTTGTACGACAAACAGAATCGAGTAATCGAACAAAAAATATGCTAGAAGACGCCATTTGAGATGTTGATATATTAATAATAAATATTAACAATATAAATTCTTTAAAATAAAAAAAAAACTTATATAATCATATTTTAATGCACAAATTAACATAGACTTTTGGAATACTATCGAACAGGATTGAAAAAACATATTTTCTATAGTGGCTTCAAACAATTTTTAATAATACTATTAAACTTTAATAAAGGGTCGTCAATCTTGAGATTTTTTTTTCAATAAGGTGAGTACTATCAAGTTGCCATGTGTTATTTATTCAGTTTTCATTGTAGTTTCATCATGGAAAAACTTACATCCGATCAACGTTTACAAACCGTATAATTATATTACGAAACTTCGCGTTCTGGGTCGCCATAATCGACCTACTGAGACAACTATTCGCCATACCATCAATAAATTTGAGACCCAGTTTTCATTATTGGATGACACTCGACCGAATACCTGAAATTGAAGCCCGAGATCTCGACATCATTTGGTTTCAACAAGACGGCGCTACTTGCCACACAGTAAGCTACGGCGCAGTTGCGGCCAACATTTGAAAGGGATTATTTTTAAAAAGTGAATGGCAAGAACGGTTCTTTCTATTGATAATAAATTTTTCGATTCATTTGAAATTTTTGTGTTTTTTTTTATTTAAAAAAAAAACCTCAAGATTGATGACCCTTTACTACAGAAAGATACCCCACTGACATCATTCATTCAGTTTCACTTTGTTTAGCAGTTGATTTTCCTGCAATTGTGATTAAAATTCCCAAATCCTTTAAACACCATTTAATGTAAATATCAACAACCTGGCAGACAGTTGCATTTATTATATTTATTATTATTAGTTATTATTAATTTATTATTTATTTATTTTATTCATCGCATTTTTCGTGCCAATGGCTGCCTCTCGTAACATTTTGCTGCCGCTGTTGATTGGAACTGCCACCTACTGCAGTGGCCATGCTTTGTGCACCAGCAAAAAAATAAAACAAAAATAAATTTATAATTCGATTTATTTGTAGTCTTATTTTTGATTGATATGTGTAATAATTGACGAAACATTATTTCTGTTCAACTTTTCCTTATTTATTGAAAGGTTAACTTTTTTGTATTTATATTTAGCTACCAACTATTCTTTATAGTGGTATCTCTGATACCTACATACATGCATGATAGTTGAAGTTGTTTTTTTAAATGTTGTGTTGTCATTTAGAGGTATTTATTAACTTATAATTTGACAATTCATTTGTTTTACGTCCGTACAGTTTGATGCAGAAAAGTAAAAAGCAATTCTCGATATACAGGGTTGCTTAAGTCTATGGATAATCGATAAATGATATTGTATGATCGGTACACGATAATTTGATTACATTTCAACAAGTTTCTTTTCTCAAAAATTGAAAAAGAGTCAAAAAACATCTGGACAAGGCGAAATACCTGCTATCTACAAGTAAGGAGACGACACCACGTGGAATAGATAGCTACAACTTCGAAGTTGTAAAATGACGTCAGCATGGAAATACGTCGACGGATTAATCTTGCTAACCGCAAGCATGGACACTGATCTGGTTCGGCGCATACAACTACAACTTCTGCGCTGGTTAGGTCATGTTGCACGAATGGTTGATAATGCTCCAGCCAAAAAGGTATTCGAGCGGAAATCACTGGACGGTCGACGACGACAGGGACGCCCGCCTCTGCCATGGGAAGATCAAGCGACGCGACGGAGGATTTTCGTAGCCTTGGGATTGCCAATTGGCGCCAGCAAGCATAGGACAGAAACCGCTGGCGTAGGATAATTTCTGCGGCCAAGACCGATAACCGGTTGTAATGGCCAAATTAGTAGTAGTGAGGAAAATATAAGATGATATCGACAAATTTGTAATTGGGAGCACGTAAAAAGGAATAAAATTTATATTATTATATTATTTTTTTTTTGAGAAACTCGAAGTAGATGTGATTATTCTAAAATATTCAAAATTTAATTATGACACATGTGCGTTAAGTAACAGCGCTTGGAACTTTAAAGTCAAGGGTGTACCTTTTATGACAACAAATAAAACTGATGAACATTCTTGGAAAGACTATTACTATTAGTGATGAGCAATATTTACGTACCTGTGATTTGTCACACGTATTTTAATGTAACGTGTCGTATCAGTGACAAGTATTTTGTAATTGCGCGAGTATTTTGTCACAGTCACAACCCACGGTGACAAAATACTCGTGGCTATATGAACTGTTACAAAATACTCGCCAAGTATTTTCGCACCAATAGCGAAAAAATACTGCGAGAGTATTTTGTCACAGTCACAACCTAAGGTGACAAAATACTCGTGGATATATAATTTCGTATGAACTGCGATAAAATATTCGTAAGTACAAGATCCTATGAACTGTTACAAAATACGCGCCAAGTATTTCCGTACCAATAGTAACAAAATTTTGCAAAAGTAAATACTGCAGGTAAATACTTGGCGCGTATTTTGCATTTGTATATTATTTTATGAACGGTTACACAATAGGTGGCTAGTATTAATGAATACAATAGTTTTGAGATATTTGTTGCAATATGAAGAAGGATCACATGCAAAGTAAGTGAAATTTTGGAAATTATTGAGTGTTTTAGATGATAATTTTGCCTTGCAAATATTGCAAGATCCAATTGGTACGGAAATACTTGGCGCGTATTTTGTAACAGTTCATAGGATCTTCAACAATCAATTTATCAAAATATATTCAGAGGAATCGTGTGAATTACCCAAAGCTGTAAGATATTAATTTTTTATAAACTAAAAATTTTATAATTTTTTTGTTTTTAAAAGCATGATAAAAATCCACGATATTCTTTCGTAAACATTTTATTATGTGCTCGGTGTCACTGTCACGACCTTTTGTCACTGATTTTTTTTTGTCACAGTCACAGTTGTCGCTGTGACTGCAAATTCACAGTATCGCTCATCACTAATTACTATAGCCCATGAATTTTATTAAAACCTAAACAAATTTAAGAGCTGCCAATTAACTTAATTAAGCAATAGTTTTAAGCTCAAAATTCAAGCAAAAATTGTTCCAATTTCGAATAAATGCAGTTAGCAATATATATCCAAACACGTGCATGCACACATGGATGCAAGCACATGCAAGCGTGTACATGTGTAACAGACATTGTTGCAATAGTAGTAGTTATGTTGCAACTCACCCTGCCCACCCGTCGACTGTATGTCATTTCCGTGCAACGTACTGAATTCGGTTATTGCTTCCTGCAGCAATGTTGCGCTGTCATTTCCGGTGCTGCCAAACACACACACACAGATACTTACACACACACAAATGTTATATATCGCTCGTTCCACGGTCATTTGCAATAGTGCAATGATTTTCATTTATTAATTTGCGCTTCAAATTTTTGCACGAGCTAAAACATTCACCTCTTTATAGATATGGTTCCATATACCTCTAGTATTTCGGATATTCACACATTTGTTTGAACAATTTGAATAGCATCGAAATGCAGCCATAATGAAAAAACTTTCACTATGTTTCTGAACTTCCGCTCTGTTTCAATCTGCGGCTACGCAATATTTGCACAATCAATGAATAGCACAAAAAAAAAACCGCTCTCATTTCCGCAATTTCATTGCATTAGATTTCATTTTTAATACCACCCATCGATTTGGTGAATAGGCAGCAAGTTGTTTGCGTTATAAAATTCGCTTTTGTTTTCCGTGGTCTCTAATTAGAATTTGAAAATGTAAATTCTATAAAGGTTTTTTTTTTGTATTTTTTTGAGGTATGGCTGTGAAAATTTGACCGCCCATCGTTTAAGAGTTAGTGAAATGAAAAACCAATGACTAAATTAATTGCATATACTCGTACTATGGCGTATAATATGGTTATTAACGTATTCCATTTGAAGTGCAGCTGCGCAAAGTTCATTATAGAGAGCAATAATAAGTTGACGACATTGAATTTTTTCTGCATTTTTGAATCCTAGATCAGTGGTGGGCAGACTCTCAATTGATAACACGCGCGGATAGGGCACAAGATTCTGCCGCAGCGCAGTCGGCTCACGCATAGTGTAAGTAAGTCAAATCTTTCTCTCGTTCTAGCTTGATTGTCGTTCTTGCTCTCTCGTGCGCTTTCGCTTACTGCGCTGCTTACTCACACAAAGCAATGTTTGTTTGTATGAGTTTTGCCAACCACAGACGAAGACGTTTTTTTTTTTTAACTCTCTTCCTCACGATCGTCAGGATCTTCTTACCATGTTGTCGTAATTGATTCCGATGAATCAACAAATTGTTCGTCTGAGCGACGTATCGTTATGTTTTATGTTAGTTTTTAAATTTTTTGTGTAATGAGTTTTAATGCAAATCTTAAGCGAAAATGATATCAAAGACTACAAAATAGCTAGTTGCGAAAATATTCACAAATTCGGTAAGTATAAAAAATCACAGTAATTTGAGTGAAAGGGAAAAGGAATGACTTTACTCAAGAAAATGATATTGTGGCTATTTATGACTGAGATGAAGATTTACATTCTTCACAGGTATGAAAAATGGAGGTGTAGACCCCTCCAAATGTGAACCCTGATCCTGTGCGCTGAACACAAACAGGTGGGCTTATGAAACTTTTAATATTTATATGGTTAGGTTATGGCGGCAGCTGGGACCTGGGTCCCATCTCACTTAGGCGAAAGAAATAGGCCCTTTGTGATACTGTGATACAGCAGTGGTGGACCTTTCTCCACCCTTTCCCACTCAAAATGTCCTCTATATGTACCAAAGTCACAGTCATACGGTGGCTGTCTTCTTATCTTCTATTAGAAAAGGGGAGATACTAAGCGTCTTGCACATACCTACCTGGCCACCACACTGTTAGATACCATCTACAGAAAATTGGCCTATCGGACTTTTCAGAGCACACACTCTGTCTCGAGGACGATGAAACCACCAGACATATTCTCTGTGACTGCCCAGCACTGGTGTGGGACAGAGCCTGTCACAAGGGAAAGGAACGAACTAGTCCCTTCCACCTTAGGTCAATACCAACGAAAGATCTACTGCTATTCATGCGGAATGCCGAAAGTCTTTTGCAGTAAATTATGGGTACGGTACAAAAGATCTTCTGATTGCAGAGCCCCACCTCTTTGTGAGAAAAAAAATCCAAAAAAAAAGCTGTTTGTGGCGACCTACTTAGAAGCACTTTTTGAGAAAACTCATTTGATACCCAAAGGTATCAATCAAAGATCAAAAAAGCATCTTTCTTTTACTATTTTTATTAGAATTAATAATTGTTTAATAAAATAATGGTAAGAAATTATTTAATTCACAACTTGTCAAACAACATTTCCTTCGAAAATTACCTTTAAGGAAGTAAAATACAACGTACGTCGCTCAGAAGAATCGTTATCTTTTCGAGAGAAATAAATTGCGTAATCTTTCCAGTGCTAAATTAAAATGTAGTCATAAATTTGTTCACAGGAAAATAATATTTATTTGCAAAATTTACTGTTGCAAAGATTTTTTGCAATTTCTGTAAAATATCGCACAAATCTGCGACACCCTTGGTCCTAGGAGAGTACAAAAAAAGACGAATTCAAAAACAAAATTTAGCGTATAAAATGTTCTCAAAGTCATTTTCAGAAATTAAACCAAATATCTTGCAAATATCCAAGCAATTACACCATCAAGTATTTTCAATCTCACATTATGATAGCAACTTCTTGCTCCATTATCTTTTAGTATTGTATTATCTTTGAAATGATTTAAACTAAACTGTACTACGCTTTTCATAGATATAGTATATATGTATATGTATGTTAGCTCGCTCATATATACATGTATGGACACACATTGGCACTTCCGTTGCAAGGCAGGAATCTTCGCCAGATTATGCATGACGCCGTGCAAATCAGTGAACTAAAGCTGCCTGCCTGGTTGAAAGGGGACATTGGGCTATGGCCTCCCAATCCTTAATCCTTATCCATTCTGGTGTGCTACAAATACATGGATGATGCTACTGCATTCGCTCAGCATTTGTAGTTGTTGTTGTTGTTTTATCTGTTATTGTGATGGTTGTTCTGTCAAAATGTGTCCCCTCTCATTCAGCTGAGCTTTGGATGCCACTGTGCTCTGTCCTGCACAAAGAATGGTGTCATTGTCAACGGTAGCGTCGCCGTCGTATCATTATTGCCAGACTCGTTCCCAATTTCACTCTTTCTCGTTCTCATCCTTGTTGTCAATCAGCCAGAGCGACACAGAAATTATGAGTTTGTATTTTGGCATTCGGCAACGGCAACATCTACGATGCAATCCCAAACTTGGCAACGAAATTTTGTGCCACTATTGTGTTGGGTAGTTTATAATTTACGCGTAGTACCGCCCCCTGCATCATTCTCCCTGAAATTATGATTCTAGGAGCGATGCTTTGCATTTGCGATTCTTGCATGCTGATTATGGTGCAAGGTTCGTGATGTGATGAGCTCTGTGGTAGCTCGAATGGTTTGTGCGTATAGTTTGTGTTTAAGCTCTGGGTACACAAAGATTTGTATTCTTTAAATTTCAAGCAGCTATTGCAATCAATTTAAATAGTTTGGCTTTAATATGAGACCAAGTATTTATTTAATATATTTTAGGTTAGAAATTAAAAATCGAAAATGGCAATGGGTCGGTACGCTGCGCAAGCCGAACTCATACATCGCTAAACAAGCCCTAAAATGGAATCCACAAGGCAGCCGCCGGTCGCGGGCTCCCTCAAGAACATGGCGAAAACTATTGACGCCGAACTTACCTCTGTGTGCTACTCATGGAACGACATCTGCACGGCAGCTCCCAACAGGATACGGCTCGAGGAATTGTTGATGCCCTATGCTCTACTAGAAGTTAATGTAACAAAGACAAAGAAGGTTAGGATAGGGCGGCAGTTGGAACTTAGCGTCCCAATTCACTTAGGCCATGAATAGGCCCGTTGTGATAACGCTACGATCGACCTTTCACTACTCTTCCCCACTCAAGAGGTCTCCTATATGAGAGGAGTCACAGCCATCCGGCGGCCTGGATAAACCCTAAAAGGCATTTTAGACTCTGTTGTGACTTAAAAAAGCGAAACCTTGTCCTGCACAGTCCAGGCGCTCCAGGTGCTCTTAATTAAAAGAGTTCAAGAATTTCAAACAGTGACTTCAACATCAATAATATAAAAAAATATCGTCGTCGTCGTCATCATTTATGAACGCGCAGAGTATTGCTAGAGATGAGAGAACAAGTAAAGTGAGTTTGAGATGTGCGAGCAAGCAGAAATCGGCACGTGCGTTACAAAGGAAAAGACAGAAAAGAAAAGAAAAGAAAAGAAAAGAAAAGAAAAGAAAAGAAAAGAAAAGAAAAGAAAAGAAAAGAAAAGAAAAGAAAAGAAAAGAAAAGAGGTATAAATTAAAATTTATGGCGTGGAGGGTAATTATTTATTATTTCATATATTTTATTATAAAAATATGAATTCTGTATAAATATAAAAATCTCGAATAAGGTTTTTTTTTCAGATAACTGCCTTATTAAATAATGGGCTACTTAGCTAGCCACTAAAACTTAACTTTGGTATCTTTTTGTTGGCCTGCTCTTTGTTAGCTTTGACAATAGCCGGTTGCACCTCCTTGGTCTTTTGGGCCAGCTCGGCTTTCAGCTTGGCTGCCCATAGCTTGAGTTTATCCGACATAAGTTTCATTTCATGCATAAGCCAAATCATCTTATCGGTTAGCTTTTCGACTGTCAAAATCACTTCCTCGCTGCGTCTTCGTTGTAGCTGCATTGAGTTTTCAAAGTACAACCAGTTACTTATGCGCCAAATCGTCAACAGCAGTCTGTTGATCTCCTCGTGCGTGTATAGATAATTTTCCCCATAGTTTTCTTTCGTATATTTCACAGCTGACTTTACAAACTTTTCAGCAGTCCAAATCATGCCTATCAGATGTCGCAAAGCCAAGGGACGTTCCTTGTGTTCCAGATAACGTGTTTGAAATTTGTTGGAATAGTGTTGCAAGTGTGCCAACTTGAGTTCATAGAGTTCAGTTGAGGTATTCATTCGATCTTCGTGAAGCCACGCGGTAAGCGTTTTGCAAATATAAATCAGAATACGCGTTTCCTTATAGGTGGCACAGCTGGCATATTTCCAATCCGTCAGTTTGATTTGCACTTCAACAATGTGCGACTCCAATGATTTCAATGCTGTGTCTGGACGAGATTTCAGTTTTGCATCACCGTAGTTTAAGGTTTCGTTGATTCGCTTTTGGAATGTTTGCTTTAGCCGCTCGAAAACTTGTAACTTGGCTTGCGCCATTTTGAATATTGCCTCTTGAGCCTCATCTTGTTTGTTACCCTTTGGCTTAATGCTTATTGCAGTGCCTTCAGATTGCACATCTTCATTTTTTGGCTCATATTCTGGGTTGGAGCTCTCAACGTACATGTAAGTCAAAATTCCGGCGTCATTTAGCACAAAGAGTGTTTCAAATTCAAAATTATTAGACCGGCCCAGCAAATTCACACGCATGTTATAAGCACTGCCCAGGCCACCCTTCTGCTTCTTACCATTACGCTGCAGCTCATCATATTCTACGTAAAATTTATTTTTTCGCTTGTCGCCTTTTAATGTCAACAATTTCTTTTGTTGATGGGTTTTGATCAAAAAATTTTGTTTCATCAGCTGCTTGATTGTCTGCTGTACTCGAGAATTACGCGTGGCACCGCCATGTAGTATCACCTGATGTATGTCATTTATCGTTAGAGTAGTTTCTGTTTCCAAGGCAACCTTCAAAGGCTTAGGAAGATGTGACAAAAGTTCCTCAAAAAATGTATCAATCTGTGCATTGTGCTCATTGTCGTCTGATAGCATATGCATAAGGCGCCCGGACTCCAGGAACGACTTGATAAGTTCTGGCCAGCTGCGCCTTACATCAACCTCAAAACGCACCTGTAGCTCCAGGCTTCCTAAAGTGTGATTAAATCCAACGCCCACCACTTGTGCACGTTGTTGGTCTTTACCAATTGCATCACCCTGGATCAGCTGATAGCTTACCACAGCCTTTGATGTGTTCGTGGCACCTAAGCCATAGAACAGGTAATACTTTATTTGCTCGTCGCTCTCATCTGCTGGAAGCTTACCATGCTTTAGCACATTGGCTGGCACAGTGATCAGTTGTATTACTGCCAGATGGAAAACTGGGCTATCAATGCTCTCGTCCAGCAAATGCAGCAGATAACTTAAGTCTGCTGAAGAATTGCTTAGTCCCACGGTACAGGCCTGTTCGCCATATTGGAACTCATGCGGGCCTGTTTTCTGGCATAAGAGAATAGCAACTCTTATCCAATTGAAACCCAAATCATTAGACATCGGAACGGCTGCAGTATTGTGCTCAGCTTGTACGCGAAGGCAAATGCAAATCAAAACTTGAAATAGGTTTAGTCGCATTTTGTTTGCAATATGAAAGTATTTAATAATACGAAGTATTTAGTAATATTTTTTTTAGACACTTTATAGTACTGAAGTCTCCAAAAGTATTTTACTTGATAAAGATTTATTTGTAAATGGCATAGAAAATCCAAGGTAAACTGATGCATACAAATGTATTTGACATGTGAAACATTTGCTACTTAGGGAGACAAGACTCACAAAAGATTTCCTATTTGGCCAATAGGGCAGACTGAAAACTGCTTGGACTGCTTGGTGAGATTAGCGGTGAAAGCGCACTTGTTCTCACCAACGCTGGGTAAATTATAGTTGCCTTTCAGCTTGGCGCACTAATTATTGTTTACGTATTAGTGCGTAGATTAATGGTATTAGTGCATAGTCATAAGTGGAGCGTAGGTGATAGGGATAGTGTTAGGAACGGCAAACTCTTTCTGATCAATTAGGATAGATAGTTAGATAAGCAGAGTGCCGTTTAGGATTTATTTGTGGAAGTCAAGGATTTGATGGCGATCGTGATCTTTAAAGTCTTATTGAAAAGGGGAGAGTCTTGGCCAGTTAGTGAAATGAGATGAATCTCAGTGAGTGAAGTGAATAGCATTAGTCAGTGCCGCATATTTAGAAGCGTTACGCTTAAAGTAAAATATAAAACAATTGTAAAGAGGGACGCGAATAAGGATATATTTAATTGGTAGCGCACCGGGTGCGACTGCATCGGAGTTCGTACGTATCCAGTATTAACATCGGCGTCAAAAGATTCCGAACTGCCTCTATGCTGGGCATAAGCTACCCACAAGTAGTCTCCATTGTCTTCTTTGTAGAGCGGTCTTCCTGAGCTAGATGATATTAGCATATCGCCTCCTGCCACGTTCCACGCTGATGTTAATCTCGCTCAGGACTCATCTTCTCCAGCTAATTTTCGGGCGGCCTCTGCGTCTATTGCCTTGTCGTTCGGTGGTTTGCGCAATGAGTGGCCGATCCAGCCGAACTTCCTTCTTTAAATTTCTATGTTGTGTATATCATTAAAATTGTTAACATTGTTAGATTTAAGCTTAACTTAGTTTTCCCAAAATATTTTTGAAGTAAAAGTTTTTAGGCGGCATTGTGTCATTCGAAGGCAGTAACTTTGAGATTCTGTAAAAAGGAACCAAGTAGGCATATTTTAATCAAAAATCAAAATGTTTTTCGAAAAAATGCTACGCTAAGGACAGTCAAATGATAGGTGTGAAAAATAGTTCGAAAGGAGTGAGAGTGCGCCTGTTAAAGGCTTGAAAGCGTGAAGGCATGTTTAGTCTGTTCGAAATAGATGTAAAACTTTTTAGGCTGCATTGTGACTTTCGAAGGGAGTAACTTCGAGATTCTGTTAGGGTGAGCAAAAAGTGCGCGGGGGAGGAGGAACGAGAATTAAACAAATTCATTTTCATTTGTTTTAAACTATTAATACATTATTATCATTTAACTCTATCCAATACAACTAAATCTCCAAAACAAGGTGGTACATTTGTTTTATCTTTTGAAAATTGAATTGAAATGAGATTTCTTTCTTTCTATACATTACAAAAGCACAAAGAAACTATCGTTTAAAATAACAAATTTTTTCATGGATGAACATGCATTTTTGATGAGAATCAGACCAGCCAAAAGAGTTTCCATTGCAGAAAAATCTGACAAAATAAATATCCCCAAACGCTTCGTAGACTTCTATAAACTAAAATATAGAATTAATTTACAAGTGCAAGGCCAGTCGAGAAACGTTGTCCCTTTATGAACCAATTCAACATAAAGTTGTTGCAATTTTCTTAAAATGAGCTACCATCCCCGTTTTAGCCATGTTTTTGCACTCAATAAACAATCCACATTAACCCCAAACTCTGGCGACAATAAAACTACAACAATTGTCTCACATCTCAACGTTTATTAAACACTTTGAACTTATTTCCAGTGAACCTACAATTTTTCGGGGCTGGTAAGCCCCTAAAGCACCCACTCTAAACGAGGCAAATTTTCCGAGCAATTACGTGTTTGTCGTACTCTGCCTCTTTGTTAGCTCATAAAAAGTCAAATACCAAACAATCTGCCGTTGGCCAAAGGACCCTCTCAGACACACACACACACATACATAAAGATTTCAAGGCAGGCCCAAACAATTACTAATTGCCAGCTGTGGCAAACCTGGACAACAATCATAGGCAGCAAGTGGCATGCAGCATATGGGGCAGCTTTGTGGGGTCAACTAATGTTGAAATTCACCTTAGCAGTGACCCCTAAATAAACGACGTGGAAATGGAGCAGACAGAGAGCTGCTGCAGCAAAGGACAAACTTTTTGCAACAACTTTTGTAGCATTATTTTTGTGTTTTCTACTTTTTCCCATGTCAAAGTGTCGTTCCTAATGATACGCTGCAGTTGTTGCAAGCAGTGCGAAGTGGCAAGTGGCAGCCACAAAAGCAACGAAACTAATTTTTTGGTACAACAACAACTCAACAAAATGCCGTCTACGCAGTGTATGCAAAAAACGGCCAAAATGCAGAGTATATGACATTTAATGGTGCTGCCAACTGTTGTCGAACAGACAATAACTAAATGCACAGAGACCGGGCTAACCTCTTTGTTCCTGACCAGCTCCATTTGCTGGCAGCAGTTTGTTAGCACTCGGTCATTGTGTCAGTTAGTCAGTTCAGACAGTATTTATTCCCTCTCTGCCACTCAAGCGACCAACTGCGGCAGTCACTCGAACTTGCAACCAACTCAGTTCAACCAACTTTAACTCATTCATTACTTGTCACGTAGTCTGCCACGGCGTGGTTAGGTCAGCCAAAGCAACAACTTTTGCGTTGTATACAAAAGTTGTCAGTCTTTCTGGAATCTGAATAGAGTTCAGCTTGACTGCCACAAAATAAGTGAATTTCCAAATTAAGGCCAGCTTCGATTAGTTTTTGAGATGAATGCAAGCCGCTAGGAAAGCTACGAAATTATTCTCGAGTTTTGTGACAAAATTTGGCCGTAACAAAAAATGCTGCCATTAAGCTAAAAATTTAATTAAAAGTCTTTTTTTCTCTGTGAAAGTTCATCTAGATAATTATGTTTTTTTTAACTTACCGCATTAATAGGAAATATAAAGACAGAGACATTGCTATACTATCAGACAGTCAAGCCGCGATTAATGCGGTGGCTAGCTTGAAGATTAAATCGAAGTTGGTCTGGGAAATCAAAGCCAAACTTATTGTCTAGGACAATGAAACAGAATCTCCCTTAGATGGATCCCGGGACACAAGAACATTCCCGGGAATGAAGCAGCTGATGAGCGGGCAAGGAATGGTGCTGCAAAACCACAAATAGGGCCTGAACCTTACTGTGACATTGGCAGGCATACTACCAGACAGCTGCTAAGAGATGAAGAAAGGTGCAGTCGGGAAATGGACTGGACCGGCACGGAGGGCTTACGGCAGGCCAAGCAACTTGGTTCCTATAACTCCAATAGGTTCAAGAAGATATCCAATTTGGGCAAGAATTCCCTTAGGATACTGACTGGGTCACTGACGGGACATTGCAGACTCAGCAAACACCTGTGTACTATTGGCATCTTGAATTCCGCCACATGCAGGCTTTGTAAAACTGAGGAGGAAACCTCCCAGCACATACTTGAAGGAGAAGGAAATCCCTTCCAGGCATAGAATATCGATGCATGATGCCACCCGACTAGAACCATCTCAAATAGTTAAGTTTATCGCGGATATTGGAGCTCTAATGCTTGAATAGATCCGAAGGGTCGCAGTGAAGCTTTTCCCATTAATAATTATTTATTTTACCTTTATGTAAAAAAAAAATCCCTTTTGAGATATCCCATTATTATATGAAGCTTTGTTATTCCTTACGAAATATTTCGAACTGCGTATAGGTCTTTACCTCGAAAGTACCTCGAAAAACCCCAAAAGTTTTAGATAAATAATTCTTTTGGTTACGAAGATATCTTCACCAAATTTGGCAGTCGGAAGTTTTTTATAGTTCCCAAACACTGTACCAAAGTTGATCAAAATCGGTTGCCTATATCATATACATAGCTCCCATTGGGCCAATTGGTCAAAAAAAAGTGTTTGGTGCAAAATTCGACTGTTTTTCACTTGTTTATGAAGACACCCTCACCAAAGTTGGCAATCAATGTACAGGATTTAATTGCAATGTGGTGGTACAGGGTATCCCAAAGTCGTCCGTGCCCGACTTTAAGGCACGAAATCTTTTTTCTTGCTAAACTATCCGGCAAATTATGGAACTTGAAGTGTTCTTAGTTCACATGAAAACTTATTGCATTAAACACTTAGAGATTACATCCTGCAATAATCATATAAATTCATCTGTTTCGGAGCATGAAGTTTGTTAAATCACTTCAGGCACTATCTACTATGAGCAAATCTCGGTATGCATACATGGGATCCAAATCCGCTACCAACATTCCCGCTGCAAACTCATTAATGTGTTCACTGTTCATGGTTCGGTGTCGCCAGCGTCCTACTCATCTTCGGGATGCACAATCAAAGTTCATTTGTAATGTTTGCATTGAGATTCGAATTGCCAAACGCCCAATCAGCGCCTGCTGCGTGTCTATGCGTGTCTGTGCATGTCTGTGCACGTCTGCGCGTGTCTGTGCATGTGTTTGCTTGCATCTTTCATGGGGCTTCGGCATGCACCACTGTAACTCTTTGAATTGAGTTTTAAGTTTGGTGATGACTGCTGCCTATTGCTTACTTTTCCGCCAGCCCGTGCAGCACATGCTCCGACTACTCGAAGGTACCACCAGGATTGAAACGGGTCGAGTGGAGTCATATGTACGAGAACGTGTATAGATACTCGTACATTCATAGTTCAAGTGGCTAAAGTTACTGGCAAAAATTGAGTAAAGTTGTGTGTACCAACTCCGTGCCTGGGCGTGACGTCTGCTCGTTTGTAGAGCTTTGTTCTAGTTCTTCCTGGACCCCTTGTGGTTGACAGGCTGCTGCTTGGTCGCTGTCAACTTGCTGATGACTGGCCATTGTGGCAATCATTTTCATGTTGTTGCATTTGCCGCATAGCTAGTTGTATAGTACTCATTGAGTGGCATGCAACCAACAATTGCTCGATTGATTGAACCGATGCTTTACGTAAGATGGCGCCACCAAAGTTCACTAGATGGCGCCAGCAACCAAAACTTTTCGGTGTTGCCACAACTTTGCGCTTATATGCACATTAAGGTAAGCATTATTAGGTGCGCAGCTAAGTTCGCTTTTTTTTTTGATGAACATATAACTTTATTGTAAAATAATGGTTACCAATGAATCATTCAAAGTATTGTCCATCACAAACTACAAATTTTTCCCATCTTTCTGACAGAGCTCGATGTCTTCATATAAGTGGAACTGCTGATCAGGCAGATCATGTAACATCGAACGGAACAGGTAATAATCGGACGGCGTAATATCTAGGAAATATGACGTATGGTGTAGGACTTCCCATTTGAGCGTTCCCAAGTAGGTTTTAACAGGCTTACGTCAGGCCGAGCGTTGTTATGCGGTAGAATCACTTTTTCGTGCCTCTCATCGCATCAATTGAGTTCGATACCATCCTCCAGATCCTCCAGTGATGGTTTCGCTTGGTTGGCTCATAATAAATAACACCGACCTGGTCCCACCGAATACAAAGCATAACCTACGCAGCGTGAATATTCGGGCGAGCCGACGACGTAGAAGCACGACCGGCTAGTACCCAAGATTTTTTCGTCTTTGGGTTGCTGCAATAAATGCATTTTTCATCACCCATCACGATGCGATGAAGAAATCCCACTCTTCTTTGCCTCTGGAGCAACTTTTCACTGGCAAAAAAACGACGCTCAACGTCTCTTGGTTCAAATGTTAAGGAATCCAAGTTCCTTGCTTTTGAATCATTCCCAACGCATGCTCGTAATGCTGAAGCAGGCACCTCATCAAGTAATGCCTCCAATTCAGCGTCTTTGAAGGTTTTGGGCCTTCCTTCACGTGATCGTCAACATCGAAATCACCGTCTCCGAGCGGAAGGAAATCAACACTAAATTAGACATTTTCACACAACCAAAAGTATATAATGCAAAAATAAATTCACTAACGTGTCAAAAAGGTCTTACTGCTAAAGCCATCTATTGACAAACAGCGAGAGCTTAGTTGCGCACTCAATAATTTGCAGTCTTTGTACGACTGTGAATTTAGGAACTGCATACAGACCTTAATCTATGCCAAATTTCCAACTTTGATTTTTAATGGTTTCTCGAAATCACGCTTTAACGTGTAAAAACCTTACATTACACCTAAAACACAACTATTTTAGATGCAATATTAACAAAACAACTTCAATTATCATGTCTACACAAAAAAGTTATAATCACGTAAATTTTGTTAAAACAATATATTCTTTACCTTGATACAAAAATACCACAGATGCCACCATACAGAATAGTTGGTAGCTAAATAAGTATAAATAAAAAAAAGTTAACCTTTCAATAATGAAAGGAAAAGTTGAACAGAAATAATGTTTCGTCGACTATTACACATATCAATCAAAAATAAGACTAGAAATAAATCGAATTATAAATTTATTTTTGTTTTATTTTTTTGCTGGTGCACAAATCATGGCCACTGCAGTAGGCGGCAGTTCCAATCAACAGCGGCAGCAAAATGTTACGAGAGGCAGCCATTGGCACGAAAAATGCGGTGAATAAAATAAATAAATAATAAATTAATAATAACTAATAATAATAAATATAGTATATGCAACTGTCTGCCAGGTTGTTGATATTTACATTAAATGGTGTTTAAAGGATTTGGGAATTTTAAGCACAATTGCAGGAAAATCAACTGGTAAACAAAGTGAAACCGAATGAATGATGTCAGTGGGGTATCTTTCTGTAGTAAAGGGTCATCAATCTTGAGGTTTTTTTTTTTAAATAAAAAAAACCAAAAATTTCAAATGAATCGAAAAATTTATTATCAATAGAAAGAACCGTTCTTGCCATTCACTTTTTAAAAATAATCCCTTTCAAATGTTGGCCGCAACTGCGCCGTAGCCTGCTGTGTGGCAAGTAGCGCCATCTTGTTGAAACCAAATGTTGTCGAGGTCTCGGGCTTCAGTTTCAGGTAGCAAATAATTCGTTATCATGGTGCGATAAGAAAAAATGGACCGATGATTCCACCGGCCCATAAACTATGCGCTGGACGAGGTCTATTCGGTCGAGTGTCATCCAATAATGAATTTTGGGTCACAAATTTGTTGATGGTATGGAATTTTCGTAATATAATTGTACGATTTGTAAACGTTGTTCGGGTGTAAGTTTTTCCATGATGAAATGGCAATGAAAACTGAATAAAAAACACATGGCAACTTGACAGTACTCACGCGTGGTTTATCAAAAGAACCTTATTGAAAAAAAAACCTCCAGATTGATGAATCTTTAGTTCTGAAACAATTCCGGAATTCCATGAAAATCTGTAACTTAATGGAAAACATTTTTTATGTCTACTATGTATCGAAAGAGTATGTACAGTATACTTTTCCAAGGGCTGCGAGTTCTCAAAGGGTCCAAAGCTTTTCGCAAAGAATCTAAAAAATAAATTTGCTTTAAAAATAACCTGAAGTATTTTATATTTATAATTTTTAACAACATCATAAGTAATAAAATAAAAAGTAAGCTGTAAAATGTAAATTTAGAGGATCCTATCTGATTTGTGAGTTTCTTTCAGCGCAACTGACATCGATTGTTATGGAACTATTGAAATGGGAAATTATTTTTTACTATATTACTTTGAAGGAAGAAGTGTACCTATTCATTATCGCCAGGGATGTCCAGGCCCATTGCTCATCTGGATATTTTTGTTTTTGTAATGGCTCTTAGGCATAAGGCCCTAACTGTATATCACCCAGTGCCAATGCAAATTACAAAAACAATTTCGAGCGTTCTCTCACTTACTCTCTGTTACTCTGTTTGCTCTCTGATCTCGTGTGCACAAAAACAACCCTTGCGTATATTTGTTGTTAGTCCACAGATTTTCAATGTAATTTGTTGTTGCTTTTCGTTTGAGCATGCACTCACAAAAATCGGTATGAGATTCTTTCGCTATTTTTTAGGAAACTTGTTAAATGGGACTTTTAAGGCGTTGCTTGCAAACAAAAACTAGTTATGGCCTTGTACCTTTCGGTACAAAAGGTATACTAGATTTATGCAATGTATATAACAGACAAATGGTGGCTATAGGTCAAAACATATGAATGGAATATATATTTTTTGGAAAATCCGGTGGTAATAAAACAAACTTGCACGTGGCCATCATAAATAGATATTTTTTCGGGAAATCCCTTGGAAGAAATTCGCACTTGTATACAATTTTTTTTCTATTAGTAACAAATGTTAACAGGTACCAAGGGTGTTTTGCATCCATTGACCAAGTTTAGTAACTTTGCAATTTTTACGCCCCTACCTGCGCAGGTAAAGAGTTACATTGTAATATCTTTCAATTTTATTTTAAAAACATTTTTATACTGATATTTTCCTAATTTTTCAAATACCCCTTACACCACAGCGAAATTATGCGAGTTTTATCTATTTTTGGAAGCACATATATTTTTGAATGTGCGTTTTCAAGCTTAAAATTAATTAAAAATAAACTGAGAAATCGATTAACAAACGAACATTTGGAGGCATTATTAAAACTATCATTAACTAAAATAAATATTAATATTGACCAATTTTTAAGTTCTTTATAAGTATACATATGTACCATAACTTTTTTTTTATTATTTTTTACCACTCTTATAAGAATGTACATACAATTTCTTACAGTGCACTCAATAAATCGTAATAACTGTTTACTTTAAATGTGTTAGTGGTTTTCTTTATATGTATTGGTTTTTGCTCTTCCATAAGCAGTGTTTGGACATCCCTGATAATCGCTTCCTTTTCCTTTTTTTTTTCTATACCACAACTGTCCTTTTTTAAACCTATCCGTAACTACTTGCATTTACTTTAGTTGCCAAACACTGCCGAAGTGCTGGCCGTTAACTACTCGCGAGAGAGAAAATACTGTAAAAGAGTTGCTCACTAACACATTCACATTTTAATGCTCTCTTTTTCGAAAATGTGCAGTTATTTTTCACTAAAATATTTTTTCTTATGTACACATAATTTTTTGTTGCCTACTTTTAAGGGTTTCTTTACAAAATGTTATTTATTCGCTGATGAAGCATGTAGGTAGTTCAGACAACTCTTTCTTTTCAAAAAGTATGTTTTTTTCTAGTTTAAATGCTTAATGCTTTGCATTTATTTTTGCACGAATTTTTGAATTTTAGCTTCATTTGCAGTTGCGCTTGTTAATTCTTAGAGCAACACACAACAAGCACTCAAGCTTTTAATGCAGACAAAATCTCAAAGCAAAACAGTATTAAGAATTTATGCTTGCTAGTCAGTAACTAAATGCTAAGTTAGTACATATGTCTAAGTGTATATATATATACGTAAAAGTACGTGTAAAGTAAATGAGAAAATGTATTCATAAGCATGTATTTACATGTGAGTGTGTAGCTTGTTGAGCTTTGCGTTATAACTTGCTACATTTTAATGTTGCAAAGACAACAGCAAAGCGCCATCTAGAGGAGAGCAAGAAAAACTACTTTTTAGCAGTAAAAGTGTATATAAAAGAAGTAGTTGTGTGTGTGTGTGTGTGTGTGTATTTTCAACACATTTTATGCTTTGACAAAGTTTTTCGTAATGACAGAAACATACGTCAGATACGCACTCACACACACACACACCCTGACACCCCATGCATGTGTGTGGCTTAAATAAATTAACAAAGTTGCGCTCTGACTCACTGACTAGCTGCTGTTGCCTTTTGGCAAAGCTTTGGCTATAAAATAAAGTTGAAATGAAAATAAAATTTAATTCAAGTGACGCGACAACGTTAACGTCAACAGCGCAGTTAGCGTCAACGTCAGCGTCAACGTCAGCGTCAGCGTCAACGTCAGCATGTGTTGCTGTTAAGTGCCATCATCATCGTTGAAAAATGTTTTGCAGTCTACCCGATCTCTCACATACTTGCAAACATTCTCGCATGCTCTAAAAAAAAATGGTGTACGTTAAGGACCCGTGTGAACGAATTCGATATACCTGTTACTTGAGACGGCAAGGAACAAAGGGATACTCTGTAATCTTTTTCTGAATTATTGCAAACAGTAGAGGCAGCAGTCCAAAAAGCTGAAAAATATGAGAAAAAAATTATATTTATACCAAAATCTTCTTGACTTCGCTTAGTTGAAAAAGTATTAGTAAAGTAAGAGTTTACTGAAAAGATCGATTGAGTGGGTGCTCGAAATCATTATTTACATGAGACTATAGCTATATGATCTTGACTCAATCTGTATGTAGGTATATAACTAAATACAAGGAATTGGAATTGCTATAATACAATTTTTTTTAATTCTCTTCTCATAATAAAATGGTGTATCAAACATAGCGCCAAATTTTTAGGTCACCTTTCTATTCGTGTGCCATATTAGCCGCTTGATATATTTGCTCTATCAGAATTTAAACAAAAATTAAATTTATTCAAATCAATAAAAACTCTCGTTTTTTTGAGTGGGCTGCTACACACTATCCTTCAATTCTAAAGCCTCTACTTCGAAATATCTTTTAGTACGAAATGTAAGAAATTCTTCTCGATAAAACAGAAAGCAGATATAGATTTCATTGAAGTCACACCATCCGCTAATAGCTTATGCGCATTGTTTGGTAAAACTTATAGTCCAGAGATTTTATAGTTTTCGCGTTCTAACACAGAAGAACTGGACTCTAAGGATACAACTATTTTTGCTGATTAACTTGGAATAAACTTCCTTTAGTATGGAATTCATTTTTGCCCCACGTTACTAAAACTCAGTTCGAACTAATATACTCTTTAACTTTAGTAGCAATGGGTATAAAAACTTTACACATGCTACAAAATGAAAGGCGCAACTTTTGCGCAAGTCATGCAACAACTATTGCAACAAAAACAGTGTGACCAAGTCGCAAAGCAATTGAAAAGCTACAGCAAATAGTTGCCATATACACACACACCCCCCCTTGCCATACAAAAGTCAAGTGTTTAATTAAGATTTTCCAGTCGAACAATTTGTAATGTTTAAGCCTTGCTTAGTGTGGCTTTTAGATCTCCTTTTTTTTTTTGCCTTTGATTGACGTGTACATTTTTGTTAATTAAAAAATTTGTCGCTCAAAGGTCGTACAAAATTTGTCAGTTTGTTTTGACAGCTCTCTAATTATCGCCGCTGTCTGTAGTTTTTCGTCTTTGACATTTGAACACATAATTTATGTATATGGCTTGGAAAACTTTTGCCTTGGCCTATCAACGACAAGCTGTACGTACGTCAGATGCAAGGCCGGAAATAGGAGCAAAAAAGTTGGCACTACATTTTTAATGTGCCCAGGTGTGGGCACTTTTCGTGAAGGACTCTTCTTGCTGTATTTGCAAAACAAAAAGGTGAAAATGTCAAGTAAACAGTGCTAAATGGTTGGGAATAATGGAGGTAAACTAAAGAACTGTCCAGCAATTAAGGCTTTCAGTGCAGATAGTACTAAAACAAAAATACATGACCTTTTTTTGACAGCAGGAATAATTCATGATAATTGAAAAAAGTTTATGCAATTGGAAATAAGAAAAATTTGCAATACTTAAGTTAGTTTGTATTTTTTTTAATATTTGAAAGCAAACTTGTATATGGCTTATTGAATTGGAAATATAGTTTAAACTGTAATAAAGAAA
The DNA here is from genome assembly GCA_949987675.1 of Chymomyza fuscimana. NCBI lineage: Eukaryota > Metazoa > Arthropoda > Insecta > Diptera > Drosophilidae > Chymomyza > Chymomyza fuscimana. The sequence goes on from OX465089.1 coordinate 6,648,374, forward strand.
AAAATAAAATTGTAAAAAAATTAGAGTAAAGTTATCGAAATAATTCGATACAAATAGACAGTTCAATACAAATTAAATTTATAAAAGTGAAAATGCTTCTGGTACTCAAAGTAAGTTTCATGAATACACTTATTCCATGATGATGGTTAACTTAAAGTGTTAATAGTCAGCTTTAGCCTCTAAAATTATTCATAATTTTTCCTGTTTCAGGAGATAGTTCAGTTGTCTGACCGTTTTCCTCTAATCACAGCAAAACCAATTGAAATGCATTAATTATTATATATCAGTTCCTTGATAGAAATTTAGTTAAATAAGAAATCAGGTAAATTTAACAATTTGCTACAACAGTTTTATTGCTCCTTCAACGCGGATTGGCGAGCTTAAAAAATTTTTCTTTGGAACTTAATGGGAATTCCAGCTACTAGAGCTAGTAATCCGACCATTACATAAAATTGCTCGAGAAACGGAGTGACGCTAAAAACTATTTAGAAGAAACTCCTTACTAGAAGGCTTTATGGAAGAAACAGAAAATCTATATGAATCATTATATTCTTCTTCTTCTTTGACAAAAACCCCTGTGTGCCAGGGCGTAGGGGGGACCACGGTAAACTTTCTCCATTCCAATCTATTATTCGCCATCCTCTTCAATTCACCAATAGATCTTCTTCTTTTCTTCCCTATTTCTTCAATACACTCCACATACGTGATGCGAGGGCGGCCAACCGGCCTTCTTCCTTCTGGCTTTGTTTCCATGTAACGCTTTGGAAATCTAATCTATCTTAATATAAATCATTGTAGAGACTCGAAAAAGAAAATCTCAATAAGCAAATGAGTTTGGGAATTCTATCTCTCTGATAATGGAACACTAAGCCATAGATGTCAAACATACCAAAACATGAGGAAAAAAGGGATTTTCATATGTAATATAGTAAGAGTTCCACCTTACCTGAAAGCTTTCGAGCTTTTAATTTATTCTTTAGACTCAGCAATATCTGTAAGCCCGCCAAAATATCTTCTGAAATAAATTCTTATTTTTGGGTCCTTGTCGCATATATTTATGGCAGTGAAAGCTGGAAGATCTCCCCAAGTCACACGCTACGACTACAAGCGTTCATAAATCGTTGTCTCCGGCGCATATTGGGAGTATTCTGTCCGATCTCTGGAAAAGACATGTTATATCAGAATTAAGAAAATGCGGAAAAAATAGAAGTGAAGTGAAGCAAAGCAACTAGCGTTAGATAGAGTTCAAAGGAACTTGTGGGAAGCCCTACGTTCCTTGTAGGAATTTAGTGGGTTATATACATATGCCGCATATTTAAAATAATTGCTCTGGGCAAGTTGTGGTTTGTTTTTACTATAAAAGCCTGCTCAATACATATATAACGTATACGCACTACCAACAAAATAATAAAACATTACCAAGTTTAATTGTCAGCAAAATGACATTTTATAAGATCAAACAATCAAAGTTCAATGACGTTTAATAAATCAAATGCGCTTTAACTCGTGAAAATAACCTCTAAAGTGGAAATTCTGGTCGTCATGCACAGACGAAGAAAACTCTACACTTGAGTAATACTTTCCCTTTTCCATTTCATTTCACGCATTTCATTATTCCGGCTGTCATCGGCAGCAGCAGCTCCAGCTCCAGCTCCAGCGCCGTCACCGTGGAACTATTTAATTTTTCACACCACTCTCAATGCGACTCACGTACGTAGGTACAGATGTTTTCACTTTCACTCTGCTTTCACTTTTCTCTGTTTTTTTTTACGGTTTAACTGTGTTATAGTAAACATATATAATCAAAATGATTTATCAAATACTCTTTCTATTTAGTATTATATGAAAAAAGTTATAACAAATTTAATTATCAATTTAATCATTTTTGCTGATGCGTGGGTCCGACTATCCCTATTTTAAATTTTGCAAACTCTGTAGAAGCAAAGATATTATTTGAAAAATAAAAATTGTTCGTATAACGATTCTGTATGCATCAAATCCGAAGTGCTGAAAAAATCAAAGTTCGCTAGTGTCAAAATTGGTACAGTCTGACCCCTTGGACAAATTTATTTGTATTTCTCGATTTTAGAAAATATGTCAAATTCCACACGAACAGGCGTTTATTCTACCAATCCAAAGTGAATATGTTTTTAAACGATTCCAAACACAAATAAGAATATTCGAAGTTTCGAGATTATTTAAAAATAATATTCAATTTCTATATCTAACATAGTGGAAGGTTTTTTTTTTTTATTAATCATTATTTAGTAAATTTATTTATTGTCTGGAGACAGATTGTAAATAAAATATTAAGAAAAAAACAAAAAAAAAATAAATTTTTATATCTAATCAGAAAAAAAATAATTTTAAAAATTATTTTAAATAAAAATTAGACGATTAGAGAGTTAGAGGCATGCCTTTTGCAACAAATTATTTCACAAATTTATATTGGCTCAAGAAAGGTCTGTACAACTTTTTAGGAAATAGTAACCAAATATCATGCCCTGGTTTGGATTATCTCCCCACATTCGTTCCATATACTAAAGATATCATCACTTCAGATCAGAAGAAGACTTTCATTTAATATTTCAACATTAAAAAGCATGACTCAAATTATTTTCAACTAACCTCTATAAAGAAAAAGTGAATTTTATGCAACTGCTATGTGTTACAAACTCGATTTATAAACTTCTAATACTCTCTTTTGCAAAGTGTATTCAAAACAAAATGCCTTTTTTGTGTTTTGTTTTGGGTTTGCCAAAATGATATGCTTCGCAGTTTTTATGGCTCATTGAAAGCAGACAACGGTCGTCTAAAAAAAAAATTAATTTTAAAACCAGTCAATTAGGTTTTAATATTGTAAAAAAAATAACCGGGACCAAATGGAAAAACACAAAAAGGGCAGGTCAATTGAAAATGCAGGAACCCATGAAGTTGTACCTTTTTGAAACCCAACACACACCCAAAATAAAATAAAAAAAAAAGATGCTACAAAATTTAAATTTAGCAAAAAAAGTTTCAGGTCCATTTGATGGCAACTATTTTTCATTGGCCAATTAGTTTGTGACCCAAATTGTCAGTATGTCAGTTTTTCAGTTCTTCAATGTCACAATGTCGAGTTTCAGACAATGGTTTTTGTTTTTGTATTGAGTTTGATTTAATTTATTTTGTTGTCTTGGATCAACAAAGTGCATAATTGATTGATTGCTTGGACCATGATTGAACAAATCTGCAGCAACCCTCGCATATCTCCTTGCGCGTCCTTCTTGGCTCATAAATAATAAATCAGCTTTTTGACAATATTCCATTTCCAAATGTCCCCAGCTCTGTTTACTAGTGCAGAAAGCCCTTAATGGTTAAATGCTTGGCCAACATATGGAACTCTTAATGTGACTTGTGTGTTCGACAAATGTTTAAGGAGAAGCGAAATTCTTGCAGAATCCTCGTTGAGCAAAAATTAATTAATATTTAAAAAAATTTTTTTATAAACTAAAAAAGTTGCTTATACAAATTAATAATCTGGCCCGATTTGGTAAAGTGTGTTCTACTGTATATTTGAGTATTATACTAAATATTATGCAGTAGGTACATGGAGGCGAGGCAGTTCATAAGTTCTAGATACTAAAAATATCAGAAACTCGTATAGCGATTGAGCTATTCCCATCTGTTTGTTCGCCTGTATGGGCACCTAGAACTCAAAGACTACAAGTGCTAGGCTCATCATTTAACGAACAGAAGATCTGGTGATGTTTGATTAAAGGAGCTAGCCATTTTCCCCAGCTGAATTGGGCGATTTTTAGCCATGCTCAATATTACTTTTATCCGCATAATATTTTGATCTTTTAACTTGGTAAATTCGCTTTCAACTTATTATAACTATTACTATTATTATACTATTTTAATTTTATAATAATTTTATTTATAAATTTTATCTTTTTATTAATTAATAAACTGAATATATTTATTAAATAGCGATATAATAAAATTTTTATTTCAAAATCGTGAAAAACATTTGTTTCTGTTTTTATCAAAAAATTTAAAATTGAAATTATTATACATATATGTAATTTTATTTTTTAATATAATAATTATTGTATTACATATTTTTCATTAAACATTTTTTTCAATACAATTTTAATTGTACAATAATTACCTATTATATATTTTTAAGTATACATTTTTAGTTTTATTTATTTATAAACTGAAAATATGATTTGTTCTGCAATTTTTGTTTTATAGGTAAAAAATTAAAATTAATTTTAAATAACTTTTATACCAAAGTTTGCTCTATAATGGTTGTATGGTGTATTTATTTGATGTAAACTTCAATATCTTTCCATCAATTTTCCATATTAAGAATCCCACAAAAAAAAAATTTAATTTTAAATATTTGAGTAAAATGTTTTGTGAAAAATCTATATTTACTTTATTTTAGTTCAATGTTCACAAAAATATTTCAACTCAATTCAAATGCTATACTAAGGGATCGTATTGAACTTTGCTTTCCCGACTAGGGAAACAGTTTTTTGAGAATCAAATTTTTTATAGACTATTTACCAAGTGGCATTTATTTTAACATTTGGGAGTTATTTCTAAAAATTAATTTTTGAGCTCTCGCATTGTGCTTAGCTTCAAATAAAGTAAATCGGTTACAAATTTCTGGTGAAATATAAAAACAACCTATCTTTATATATAGGTAATATATAAATTAAAGTTCATAGAACAGTACAACAAAAAAAAAAGGCCGACATTTTAAAGCACGGCACTCTAAAAGCCGCTTCTGTTAAGTCTAAGCAATTACTTACAATTAATTTTCACACTAATTATGTTCATAAAGAGTAAACTGCACAAGTGTTGGCCATAAATTGTGCAGCCAAGTTACTGGCGCTTTGTGCCACACGGAGGCAACTTTAAAGATACACTATGGAGCGACAATGATGGCGATAAGGACGACGACAATTTGAGCTCATAAATTGGCAGAAAGCAGCAAATATTCTATGGCTGTTGCTGCCGCACTTTGTTGCAAGCGAAAAATGCGCCAAACTTGCTGCGGCACATCCTGCCACATGCTGCAATTCTCCAAGGCGCATAAAAGCCGCAGGATTTCATTTGAAAATCCCAAGCCAAAGTCAAGGCAGCGCACAACAAAAGGCAAAAAGATTTCTAGCTAATATATTGTTGTTGTTTGTGGGTCTGGCAAAAGTTTTGCGCCAAAACAACTTAGAGCTCGAATGCCTTTTATAGCTGCCATATTCAAAAGTTAGCAGCACTCATACGCCACGTTGTTGTTGGACTGTCAAAGCAGCAGGCAATTCATCAATCAATCAATCACTCAAGCAAATGCAAATTATCAATGTGCCAGCATGCATGAAACCTCATTTATTTGCACAATTTGCAAACATTTGACGCAGTTCAAAGGCAATTCGGGATAAAGTATCTTCAAATTTCCAAAACCAGCTGCGGCTACTTGATGCGAAATTATTTCGAGTTGCTGCATTTTAGCATTTACTATGACTGCAAATACATGCACATTAAACAGTTGCTGAAGATGCATCTTCAGTTGGTCAGCACTGTCGTAGAGTCCGGAGTACTCTAGAGTCAACTTCATTGCATATTCTCTTCTAATTTTATTTTTATTTCAATTGCATTTCTTTTGAACTACTTCTATGCTATTGACATTTGAACATGTGCAGCACTTTTGGCCATGGGTAAAAAGCTGGAGTAGATAAGCCACCCCCACAATGTCATCTGTCAGTACACTTACATGGCCCACAGTTGGCCAATCAACAAATTCATTTATGCTACCCCAAAAAAGAAAAAATCTATTTGGATTCCTTGTTGCATGAAGCAGCAAAAAGTTTGCAATAACTTTGTGTACCAAATGTAAAATTTTTTATTAGTCAGCATTGAAATTGAAAAAACGAAAAAAAAAAAAAAGAAAAAAAAGGGTAGCACAATGTTTGGAAGAGTTATACACATGAAATTGACTTGATTAGTGAAAGATTGAAGTTACTAACAGATACTACTTTAAATTGCTGGCTTGTTAAAATTGTCACTACTTTGGCTTTTCTAGCCAATTATTTTTTGGCAGTCTACTTTCTAAAAATCTGTTGAATAATAAAGTATTTCAAAAAAAGGAAGATTTTTTGACATCTTTGACCATGAATATCTCGTGAAGCGATCTTTTTTCATTGTATCTTTATAAAGGGTCTACCTGAATAAGATACTAATGATGCAGTTCGATTCATAGGGCAAAAAAAATGTTTAACAAAATTTCCGTTTTTAAGCTTAACGTGTTACGTTACGTGTTATTTTTTTTTTTAAACAAAACATTTTCTTAAAAAAAAATATAAAATTTTTTTTTATTTTTTAAGTATGTTCCTTAAATATGTCAAACACCATATTTTTAAAACACGTGTTTTTATACGTTATTTATTTGGTGTGAATATGAATCAAATCGATTTGTTGAAACAATGCACATTGGGCCTGACCCCCAGAAGAAAGTCAAAATTTTGATAAAATTACAATTTAATATTATTTTACACATATTACGGTATCCTGTGCAAAAAAAATTATTAAATTATAATTAGCGGTTTTTAAGTTATTAGCAATCAATGTCGATATTTTGTATTTTATCAGCTTTTGCGATAATTTACAGAAAAAAAAAACCGGCATTTACCATGATAAATGTATCTACGAAATCTTCATTCACTTTATTATTTATAAATATTACTTCAGAGAAAAAATAAAATTGAGCTTTAAAACCTTTCGGTTTTGAATACATTCGAGTAGTTAAAAAGATTTTGTTGGTTTTTTTTTATCATTTGGCTAATTTGCTTTAAGGGTACCTCCGACTAACACTCGATGTTTGATCGAAAAAAATTTTATAAATTTCTTTATATATTTTACATGAAAATGTAATTCTTCACGATTTTCGGAAATTGAATTTTGTATCTAAAAGTTGAATTTTAAAAATTGACCCCCAGAAAATTGTACTATTTTTTGAATTGAAGTTGCACTAAAATATAAAAAAAATGTACAATTTGAAAATATTATGGCATACTTACAAAGATGCAAATCAAAAAATGTCAAAATTATCAATTTTGACGAAAAAACGTAAAAATGTAAATATGGATTTTTAACCATTTGCTTATTTTTAATTTTAACTTATTTTCTAGTCACAGTGAATTCAAGCGCAAATAATCCAAAAATTTGTTCTTTAAATACTGTTTCATTTTACATTAAAAAAAACGTTAAAATATTTGTAGTCAAAGAAAAGTCTATCTCAATATTCAGTTAGCGATAATACGATAAATAATCGGAATTTATCAAATAATGTCGTGCTGCCTTGGCAAGTACCTTATCATACATATTCAAATCATTATATTTTTAGCCATATATGATTTTTTTCAGTCTATCCCATTGAACCAATCTCAAAAAGTTTTCCACCTCTGTGCGCTTTTGCTGCTTGCAACAATATCGACGCCCAATTTTTTGACTATCATTTCTTCATTGCTTGCCACCATTTTGGCAATGCATAGCCTTGATGTTGCCATCTTGACATGCTAGAAGCAGAAAAACTTTTTGTTTCCTTTCCACTTATAAGCACATTTAACATTGCGTATACGTCATGTGTGCTGCCATTCGCCATTTGCCTTTTGTTTTTTCTGCTGCTTAGCTCAACTTGTCAGCTGTGTCTATTTTGCATATGTGTGTGTGTTTGTGTGTGCGTGTTTTTCTTTACATCCTTCACCCTACCTACTTTGCATTTTCTTTTTGCTTGATTTCGCAATTTACACGGCATAAAGAAAGTGAAAAACAATGTAATAGAAATTTCATAAACTTTTGCTGCATGCTTTTGGGCGCGCTGCCATGCGGCTGCTGTTCACAGTCGACAACTGCAAAATGCCTTTTATCTACAAGGATTTGGCACGAAATTTTTAGAAGCCCGAAAAAACTTTTCGGCTGCATGCTGCGATTTTTTTTTGATTTTTTTTTTTTTTTTATATGTGTATATATCTAAGCAGCAAGATGGGCGGTACAAAGACGTTGCTGTAAAATCCACTTAAGCTGCTTTGCAGATTTCCAGCATGAGCTGCTTGTTTTATGTTGCAGCGACGCCGATAGCGACGTCGGCAGCGCCGTCAAACTAAGCTGATCTGAACATTTTTATGCTTTCAACGGGGGCATTGCATTATTTCAAGTTTGGCGGAAAGTATTTAAACCATAAAAATGTTACCACTCCCGCCCTCGCTTTCACTCTCTCTCTCTCTCTACTTGCGTCTGCTTTGTCTTTGCTCTTTTTTATACTTTTATTTTGTCTTTATATTTTTTATCTTTAGCCATGTTCGTTCGACTCGCAAATTCGATTTGCTGAGCGAGCACGGGTTGGCCGTAAAGTTTTTGCATTAGTGCAGCACTCGTATTTAGTCAAAGATTTATTGGCTGTTGGATCAGTGTACGGTATATGTGAGACGTAACAGTTACAATAACAGTTACCAACGTGCTGTCAGTGTATCTGTGAGTAACTTTGTGTTTGTGTGTATGTGTGTGTGTGTGTGTGTGTGTGCCCCATTTGTGCAACTCTATCGCATTTCAACTACTCTCGCACAATTTATCACCGCAAACACGTAACTACCTTAAAAAAACCCTCAACTCTTCCTCTCCAACAGCATCAGCAACCATTGCAAACAAGCATTGAAGTTAAGCCCTGCATCACATTTTGTGCGGATATTATATACTCTTTGAAATAGAGTGTAGCTGGTTTCTTCGGTGGAAAACGTCGACGGCACTATCGATTCATAGAATCATATTTTCGTCAAAACATCCATAATTTCCAATAAAATTTATTTTAATTCATAATTAATATATCCGGCGTAAATAAGATCAATACATAATTTTTTTCAATGAACGATAAAATTTTGATTTTTTTTTAAATTTTTTAACAATGAACTGTGGGCCCAGATTTTCATATTTTGTCCAAGACCCTATCATTTCCAAATAAAAATATCCAAAAAATCGGGAGGAATTACATTTTGTTGTAAAAAATGTGAAGAAATTTATAAAAATTTTTTCGAGCAAATAACGAGTGGTAGTCGGAGGTACCCTTAAAGCAAATTAGCCAAAACCAACAAAATCTTTATAACTACTCGAATATATTTAAAACCAAAAAGTTTTTAAGCTCAATTTTATTTCTTCTCTGAAGTAATATTTATAAATAATAAAGTGAATGAAGATTTCGTAGCTACATGTATCATGGTAAATGCAGGTTTTTTTTTCTGTAAATTATCGCAAAAGCTCATAAAATAAGCATTGAAGTTAAGCCCTGCATCACATTTTGTGCGGATATTATATACTCTTTGAAATAGAGTGTAGCTGGTTTCTTCGGTGGAAAACGTCGACGGCACTATCGATTCATAGAATCATATTTTCGTCAAAACATCCATAATTTCCAATAAAATTTATTTTAATTCATAATTAATATATCCGGCGTAAATAAGATCAATACATAATTTTTTTCAATGAAAGATAAAATTTTGATTTTTTTTTAAATTTTTTAACAATGAACTGTGGGCCCAGATTTTCATATTTTGTCCAAGACCCTATCATTTCCAAATAAAAATATCCAAAAAATCGGGAGGAATTACATTTTGTTGTAAAAAATGTGAAGAAATTTATAAAAATTTTTTCGAGCAAATAACGAGTGGTAGTCGGAGGTACCCTTAAAGCAAATTAGCCAAAACCAACAAAATCTTTATAACTACTCGAATATATTTAAAACCAAAAAGTTTTTAAGCTCAATTTTATTTCTTCTCTGAAGTAATATTTATAAATAATAAAGTGAATGAAGATTTCGTAGCTACATGTATCATGGTAAATGCAGGTTTTTTTTTCTGTAAATTATCGCAAAAGCTCATAAAATACAAAATAACAACTTTGATTGCTAGTAACTTAAAAACCGCTAATAAGAATTAAATAATTTTTTTTGCACAGGATACCTTAATATGTGTTAAATCATATTAAATTGCCATTTTGTCCAAATTTTGACTTTCTTCTGGGGGACTTTTGGCCAAAATCTGTCTTGAGCGTCGCGACGTAAAGAAAAATGTTCATATATATAGAAGCTTCTTGATGTTTAACCTTAAATGTGTTCAACTTCTAAAAATAACAATTCGCTTTCTGAAATTTGTAGTTATATTTATTCTAATAGTGAAAGGGGCCTCCGGTGAAAAAAGCGATATTTTGAGAACCACTAGAAAGTCCGTCTCCGAGTCCTTCAATAGAAGTGGATCTTATGTCAAATGGTCAGATAATTATGACAGAAGATCTGCAGGAAATACTTCCGAATACACAAGCAGTAGAGGAAGGTCAAGTGCAAGAGAGGAAAAGGAGCAGAAATATGTTGGGGAAAAACAAAGTGTCGACGAAGTGATGGCGAATGGTTGCTAAGACAACGACACAGGGTTGCATAAACTTCTGTCTCTAATTTGGGCTCCAAATTTTCTGTTGAAACAAATAAGTAACGACTCTAGCTTTAGTTCAGTGGAAGTATCAGGTGAAGAGATGTTTACATCAATTGATGGACACCCAAAAGGTTCTAGTGGCACAGAAAATAGTATTAGAAAAGGTTCCTTGAAGCATTTAGTAAAAGAAATCTTAAATAGCGAATCGTGCACGACATTTTTGGAACACCAAATGACAGCAGAGATTTTAGATAGATAATCTTGCTTATCGCCTCGCACAGAAACCACATTTACTATACAAGAGATAAATAATTTGTATTCACTCAAATATATCGTAAAGAGTATACAAATTTCATCACCTAAAATTAAAAATTTTTTCTTGATTTTATTCGTCACCCACGAACTTACTTAAGAGCTGCTCAAACAAAGGCGCCCCCTATCGGCGCACATAATACATAATGGTCTGGGTCTCACGTCTCTGTGTTCACGTTATGATATGAGTAAGACAGACAGACGAGACACCCCATGACCCTTTCTTTGCTACCACGACACCGTTATTGGCACTTTCAGTTCTTGACGATGCTTGACGATGGCGTCGCTTCATTCCCCGCACCACCAGCCAACAGAGTTGCTTCAGATTTTTATCGAACTTTTCTTTCGTGGTAGTTGGTACTTGGGGTGTTGCTTGGCATCATTGTCACCGCTGCGTTTTTCATTGTAATACAAAATTTCAACTGCATTTGGTAAATGTTGCGGGCTTCTGGCCATAAAAGATGCCCATTACATTGATTTACATGCGCTCATCTTGGCGTCTTCATTGTCATACTCGGCTGGAGTCTGTGGCTGGGAACTCTCGGCTTTTATGGTGCATAGTAAAAGATTTGCCTTTGACATTTTTTATTAGCGCGCGTTTTATTAGCGACACTTAAAATTTTGGACATTTTCATTGGTGTTAAAGAAGAGACTTGGCGTAGAATGGGATCTATAGGAGTAAATTTGAACGATTTGTTTGGAATTGAAATTTCTGCAACAAATGATGCTGGAATAGATCATTAAGAGCTTTAAATTATAGTGCTGTGACGCATATTTGACTAACAAGGAGGAATAATTATACCTTACCACTAAGGACTAAGTCCAGTGGTCAACCGGTGCAACCGAACCTCTCTCATACTGACTCACTTTTAATCATATATAATAACAACAGTTTTGGGACTTAAGTAAGCCTATAAGTATTATTATATAATATTAAAAAGATTGATGAACTTATTTCTCAACTAGGAACCTGCTTAATTTCTCCATCACAATAAAGGTTTTTGTTTTTGCCATTTTTTTCCTTAGCAATAAATATTTGAGTCAAACTCCTTTATATTTATATAACTATTTTATTATATTTTTTCTTTTTATTTAATTTTATTTTTCGCCAGATAGAAACAAATATTTTTGCAAAAATTTTTTAAGGCTAGTGCTAGAGCTAGAAGTTCCACAGTTTTCGTTTTATTTATATTTACTTATATGCAATTCTAGCAACAAATATTTTAGACCTGCTTTTCTAACAATAAAAAAGTATTAAAAAATATTAAAAAATGTAAAAACTAAAAACCAGCTAACAACAACATTTGCAAAATGCAGGTGCTTATGTATCAATGCTGAGTATCGAGTAGCACAGGAGGACAATGCATTTCGATAAATACAATGTAATCGATTAATTTCAAATTGCCCAGCCTACGCTGTTATCGGCAAGTAATATCATATTCAAAAGTAAACCAAACTCACAGTTTTTTAAGCCCATCCCTTAGCCAGATGCCTGCCTATCAGCACAACCTTAACCAAATTATCTCCACTTCAAATTTTAAGTGCAAGTTGTACTTTTTTTTCGTTGGTAACCCTGGCTTTGTATTCCGCCATTTTTTTCGCCAACTCACTTCTAATGCCTCTGCTATACATCTTTTTGTTTTACATTTTTATTCACTTTGGAAAAGTGCCGAGTCACTGCAGCCACGCCCCAACACACCCCAGACAATGGCACAGTGCTATCCATACAACCGAATTGTTGGAAAAGCGGCTTGGACTTTTCCGCCCTCTTAGCCCCCCTGCTGAGCATTTCATGCCGCGCTTCAGCCTTTGAAGTGTATTTTCAGCTTTGACCAACGTTTTTGACTGTCAATTAAACTGCACTCTGCCTTGACAAGCCGATGACGTTGACGTAAGCGTTGCCAGCGTCAACATCGTCGCGTCGTCATCGCCATTCACGTTGTCCTGCATGTCCAGGACTTTTGTGGGCTTTGACAGTTCGGATGTAGCTAAAGTGAAAAAGGGAGCATCCTGCCCCTACTGCTAAGCACGGCATTTAGTTCCTAGAAAGTTTCAGCAAGGGTTTATGTTGTTGGTAGAGTAAGGTGAGTTCCGAAACTGGTCTGAGGTCTTCATTCAACGCAGGTGTAGCGTAAAATTGTGTTCTCATACAGAAGCCAGCTGGTCGAGCAACATTGCTATCGTCATCAGCGAAGTTGACCTTTTTTTTTTTGTGGTAGGTAACTTGTTGTTGTGGCCCTTTTTTTTGGTAGGCGGGTTCACAAAAAAATCTTTTCAATTTCGTTGGATTTTTGCCGAGAGTTTTCTAAAGCGCTGCTCCTTTGCCCATTCAAGCAATTGTAATTAGTGTGTGAGAATGTGTAGGGCCTGTTTCAGGATTTCAGTTGACTATTTTTGTTGTAAATAAAGTGTCGGCTGCCATTTTGGAATTAAATATAATTGAATTTGAAGTGAGTTGATCCAAGTTGAAACGAGTCGAATTGAGTTTCGAGTTGATGGTAGGCTTAGTTGGAATATTCTTCTTTTGCTATGGGCTCTAACACTTTTAGGTATTTGGTAAGCATTTGCAGTTTAAATTAGATAAACAAATAAATTGAACTGCCTTAGTTTAGATTGCATTTTATGCAGGCTTATTTTCAGAAACTGTGATTACTTTTGTAAAGGATTTTATAATATTTAAACGATGCTCAGTATTCATAAGGTAATCAATGAAATATGCATAAGATGTTAAATTTAAATGCTTGGGGTTAGAATCTTAGAATTATCTTAGCTAGAATCCTTTCAAAAGCGAATTGCAGTGTTAAATAAACTTTTTAATTTTGCATTTTATCTGAACACTTGAATGTAACTATGGGAACCATGCCTCGACTACAAATGTGCCCTCTAAAAAGGAAAAAAATTTTTCATGAAGTGGCCACTGCCGTTGTTCTCTTTTCACAAAAAAAAAATATTTAAAAAAATTTTTTGTAATAAATAAATATAATTTTCAGAAGTTCGTTATTTTAAAGGTTTTTATATAGAAAGCGGAAACTATTCAAATCTAGGTCAGAAAAACTTTCTCAATTCAGGACTTCAATATCTCAATTCGTTCTCCAAAAGACAGTAATGACAACACATAAAGGCAATAATCTTCAAAAAATACTTTTTTAGGAGCTTTTCAAATTTATGGGACGAAGACACCATTTTTAATAATAACGTTTTATAGATCAAAATTCTTTTTTTTTTTGTAAATCAACCAATTTTATAACAAGTTTAAACTAATTTCTTGGATCTGCTAAATATAAAATTTTTTGGATCTGCTAAATATAAATTTTTTTTGTGGGTTTCTACTTTAGCCTCATGCTTATAAGGTTGTTAGGGTTAAGCTAAAAGGACTGCTTCGAATCAATCTCCAAAGGCGTTCAATTTTTCTCTGTAGCTAAGAATACAATGTAATTTTTTTGAATCCTATTTATATTTATTCATTTTCTTTCGTAGTAGAACTTCACGTCCTAGCCCGAAGCTCTTAAAGCCAACCTGTTGATATTTAATCATTTTCTTAAGTACGATAACTTCGCGTTCTACTCCCAAGCTCCTAAAGCCAACCAGCCAGAACCTTCCTTAGTTTTGGACAAAACATCTTTTTATCTAATAGATAATTTCTGGGGATGATCTATTGATTGTATACTAAAGTTTATTGAGCTTTCATATTAAAAGACATATGACGTTACTCGACTAGCCTCTTTCCAGGGTCTAAGTAGCGTAAAAAACGATCCACCATAAAATTTTTTCATTGAGGTCGCCGCTCATTCAATTTATTGAAGCGTCATTTATACGAATTCCGAACAATATTTAACATTTAAATAACATTAGCAATATTATTTTTAGCGCAATTCAAATCAACCCAAGCAAATTCCAATCACCAACTAAAACACACTCACATTACGTGTCTATGGAAGCCACAAAACAAAAATGGCGTAAAATAAAACTAGGTTCCAATAAAAATCCACAGCTCCCGCGAGAGTCATGCGAATAAAAACAAAAGTGCCGGCAACTGCAGCAAAAGAATGGGAAAGACAATGACGATGACGTCTAGAACAACAAGAAGTGCCGGAACGGGAACAGGCCAAGTGACAATAGTCAACGCGAAAAGTAACAGCCACTATGGCCGGGAGCTGCCACAGCAGGACCAACCTCAAACGTCGGGCGGCTTTCAGCCCGTCAAATGGCATTCTGGTGGGTTCTCCGTTGCAACAACAGCACCAACAACAACAACGACAATGGTCGCGGAGGACAACGCATTGTTTATTTAAAAACTACTCTATTATGGGTGCGCTTGCTCAGCTTTATAAAAATGCAATTGCAGTATGGGGAACATTGCTAAGGACACTTTATCTGAGTTCGGCAAGGGCCACGAATGCCAGAACCCTGGTAGAAAGAAGCAGCTGCACAAAAGTATAATCGCTGTTTGTATACACTGTACCATAAGAATGAAAGTTCTTTAAGTTTTTCAAGAAGTTTGCTACCCTTAAGGGGTACTAGGCGTGCTTAGAGGCTTAGGAGAAATCAAAATATATACGAGGGTGGTCCGATAAGTACTTAGCCTACAAAAGAAAAACGAAAATTTGGAATTCGACTCCACACGCGTTCAAAACAAAACTACGACTTCGATTCGGCTGAAATTTCGACAGTAGCCGTCTTCGAGAATCTACTACACGATAGTAGATTTCTCTTGCGATAGCAGCGCGATCGGGCGGTAAGGCCAAGTACTTATCGGACCACCCTCGTATACTAGTCTAGAAATTCATCAATGGCAAAAGAAGAGTACCTCCGGCACAAATTTTGTTATCAAATCTTAAAAGAAAGAACAGCGACGGTCTGCCATCTAAGCAAGTACGTCCACGCCTCTCCCACCGAGTCCGCTACACTGTATAACACCCAATATACAATCTTTTCTGTTGCACAAAAAAGAGGAGATACGTTCTGATAAGTCTGGATCCTTCTAAACATCAGTAGAAGAGGATAATAATACCATGCAAGACGTTTTGTCTGTGATTCTTTCTCACTGTACGAATATCAGTGTTCTGGTCTGGCTGCTCATGGCTGCGGAACCTATTTGGCAGCAAGTAGAAGGGTGACAAAAGCTGGGTCCTCTAAATCCATTTCAGGGCAATTTATCGGCACCCAGACTTGCATCCACGAATGTAGGATAGCCAAACTGCGCTTCGTAGAGGACCCTGAAGCTTCGTCGAGACCTGCCAATATTGACTATCATGCTAGGCAGTACCTTGAAGTGACAATAACAGAGGTAACTCTCACTTGAACTAGGACTAAAATTACACTCCCCGAAGAAAAGCATCCAGGATTCGTTGTCCCAAATGTTTTACTTACTTTTCTTGCAATTGTTGTTGCACTTGGGCTTACTCACAATAAATCCCTCGCGTCGAAACCAAAAACTTTACATTTGCTTTTGCACTGAGACACAAAGCCAAATACAAATGCAAAAAACAGAAAAGAAAAAAAACCACAGAAAACTGAAAAAAGGATTAAAAGAATAAAACCCGAAAAAAAAAAATTGTACAGTCAAATTTCATGCAATGGCGACCAGTTCGCGCGTGCCCAAGATGGCTGCTCATTGTCCTTGCCTGTGGCTTGGCTTGCCTTGTGCATTGATAGCGCTCTGCGTATGTGCGTGAGTGCAAGTGTGTGTGTCTGCGTGGGTGTGTATCTGTGTGAGTGTGTGCATCTGCTAGTTTGTGTGTGTGTGTATCTGTGAGCACACTGCATGCAGTGGCATAATGTTGATGATGAAAACGTGCGCATTGTTTTCAGATTTTCGGAATTTTAATTAAATTTGCATTGTTTCTAGTGGCACTTGACGACGATGGGGCCAAGAGGGGCGTCATCATCGCCGATGCCACCGCTGGCGACTGTCTGCCACTGGAGGGAGTAACCGGAGCTGCATGCTCCCCAAAGTAGTTACACCGCCATTGCTCTCAAATTTAAATAAGTTTCATATTCCTTTGTCGCATAGTTATACTACGCTGGTTAGTTAGCAGTTTTAAATTAGTAACTGCTTGTTGGCCAAGTAGTTTGTGTTAGTAGGGTGAAAATATGGCCAAAGGCCAGACAAGCGGATAACTTGCACACAAGCAGCTTAAATAAATTTGATTTTTTGAAGCTTAAAAAAAAGTTAATAAATTAAAATTAATTCAATTTACATATAAACTTGCGCTAAGCGCAAAGTAGAAAAATATTTTAAACGCAGTGTTAACCTTTGTGTAGGACGAACTTTCTAGGCTTTATCCAGGTTTACACTGAAAATCAAGAGCGTTTTCCATGGCCCCCAAACTCCATATGTATATTCAAATCAAACGTAAAGTCCGTCTTACTCTATGGCTGCAAAACCTGGTTGATGACTGGAGTCTTGGCAGGTAAACTTCAGGTGCTTATAAACCGCTGCCTAAGACAAATACTGAGGATATGGTGGCCAAGAACATGACGCGTCGGTGTCGATCCAAATTCGGCGTCGCATATAGAAATGGATTCCCAAAAGAAGCGTTGGACTGGAACCCACAAAATAGCAGTGCCTCGAGAGGCCAAGGACAACATGGCGCCAGACGCTGGAAGAGGGGAAATTAAAGCTTCTGGCTGAAGGAAAATAAAAACTATTGTGAAAAACAGAGAAAGCTGGAGAGGGTTCGTAGACACCCTTTGCTCCAACTAGGAACATAATCTTGGACACTAACTAACTGACACTGATAGCAGCTACGAGCTTTTTCACTTTTTGCATCCTGTCGCGAGAATGATGTTAAGTAAAAATTTCTTTTAAAATGAGATATATTAAGTTAAACAGCTGAAAAAAAAAGTGTGGCCGCACCGAAGCACCGATAACAATAGGCGATAGACAACCCTCTAAATCGATCACAATAAAGTAAATAAACAGCATACTTTTGTGCTGACCAAATCAATCCTCTAAAAATTGCTAAAATTTGTCTTGGGGTCAATTTTTAAAATTAAACTTTTAGATAGAAAATTCAATTTCCGAAAATCGGAAAGAATTTCATTTTAATATAAAATAAACAAAGAAAAGTGGTAGTCGGAGGTACCCTTAAAGCTAAGTTAACAAATGATAAAGAAATACTCTAATATGTTTAAAACCCCCAAGTTTTTAAGTCCAATTTTATTTTTTCTCTGAAATTATATTTATAAACAATAAAGTGAATGATGATATCGTAGCTAAATGCAGGATTTTTTTTCTGCAAGTTATCGCAATAGCTGAAAAAATACAAAATGCCTATTTTGATTGACCACTACTTAAAACCACTAATTATAATTTGATAATTTTTAGTCACTGGATAGCTTAATATGTCTAAAATCATATTCAAAAGTCATTTGGTCCAAATTTTGACTTTTTTTTTGGGACTTTTAGCCAAAATCTGGCCACGCGCCCATTGTGCATGGTTGAAAAAAACCTATTCCCGCTTATCTCTCTACGATTATGATTACCAACAAATAAATTAAACTTAATATTATTCCTAATTATATGTTATAGATAAACAGAAAAACACCTAAACACTACATGGACATATATTTACATATTTTTAGGGAAAATTTAAACATGTGATAATCCTACTAAAATTGTATTGTAAAATTCAGTTCCTACGTACAAGTCAAAGTAAATGGTTCTAGACTTTTCAAGCGTTCTACTTTAGAATATATGATAATTTTGTACTATTCTAGATACGTTCTCTTTGAATACCAACTTTAAAAGATCCATGACATATGTTTCAATACATTATTTGGATAATTCAGAAATGCAAACCCTAAACCTTGTTAAAGAACATTTTATCAAGAATCTTAGAAAAACTCTTGTTAAACAGTAGACATTGAAATTCAAACAACAACTTCCATTCCATACTGTCTCAGCTCCAACAACCACTAACAAATAAGTCGCATGTAAAATAACGATCCTAAATTCGAAACTTTCAGAAGCACAACTTATTTAAAATTTAAGCGCCTTGTATCGCTGCGACTATCCATGCTCAAGCACAAAGAGACACACAAAACGCCATTGATTGAGCTAAATGGGCAATACGAAACCAGGCAACCAGATAACCAGCTACATAAAAACCCAAATCTTAGACTATATCCAACCCGTGCCGAAGCAGCCCAACAGACAAACTTATCATTTTACAACCAAATTATTAAATGTGACACTTGAGAGACGCATGCCGAAAATGCCAGTCGAGCCGGCACAATGTCTAGGGATGGTATTGGTATCTTAGCCGGGGAGCTGGGAGGAGGAGGAGAAGGAGGGCCCAATGCGAAGGGTTGCTCATAAAAAATGCTAAACAAGTCAACAACATGCGCCTTAGCCAGCTGTCAATAAATATGAAACTCCTAAGCTGCAAAAGAAGACAACAAATATCAATCATAATAAAAAATACATAAGCAGAGAGAAACGAGAAGCAAAAAAAAAAAAAATACAACCGGCAGGAAAATGTAAATTCTCTGTGTTTGTAAGTCAAAGGACCACGACCAAACAACTTCTGCTGCCAAGCTAAGAGAAAGGACGAAACAAAAAAAAACAAACAACAACAAACAAACAAGTGTGAATAAACAAAGTAAATGTGACATTTGTGTTTGGAGTATTCGTATTCCAAGGTTGGGGACGAGATTGAAGAGCTGGCTCTAGTGACAGCCACATGAAATATGTTTGGCACATTTGCTGACTAAAAGTAGCTGTCAATTGCGAATTTTTAGTTGATGAAATGTCCTGGGTGATTTTCAAAAATTAATGTTCAGGATAAGAGACAAAAAAATACACTAAATAAAATGAGTGCCAAATGTATCGAAAGTGTAATGGGTGGAAACTGTCAAAGCGGTGGTCTACACTGGAATACACTGACTCCAATCTTCTTTACATTTTTATGGCCATGTTTAAGCATTTGGATTATTGGCATGATTAAGTTTATAGAGATTGTTTAAAAAAGAAAGTAAACATTTACTTACATTTTGAAGACTTGCTCAAATAAAAAATACAATTTTCCTCGGTGGTGCAGTGGTTGGCGTGCCGCACTCCCATCCTAGAGATCCCTGGCTCGAACCCATGAATCGTCCAGCGCTTAAATTCCCAAAACCCAATTATTTCTGCTTTTCTAATTTTTCCATCCTTATACAAACCCAGCTAATCCCTGCAACTTATCAAACAAGCACTGCAGCAAGCAGGTTTCCAAGTGATGCTGTAAAACAGCTCGGAAAGCTCACTGCGATCAGCGAAGACTCAAACCGCTGTCATTTTGGCTCTTATTTTCGCCAACGGATGGCGCGGCTTCCAAGCTCATATGACACATGCGACCAAAAAGTGTGTTAATCCAGAAGATGAACGTCTTTCCCTGGGAGCTTGGATGGTGGACCAAGGGAAGCCACGCGCAGTTTTAGTTTGACCGGTGGGATAAGTCGCTTCTGGCCAACTACTAGATCAAATAAATAAGATAACTGAAACGGACACAAGAGAAAGAAGGCTCTTGTAGAGGCCCTAAGCTGCTAAGAGGAGCAACAAACGGAAAAAAATTTGAGGACGCTTAAACGGAAGGAGTTATTTATAAATTTCCTGTAATTTCCATCTTTTGCTAACAAATAAGATAAATTGTATTATATTATTTCCCGGATCCCCGTACATATTTTTTTTAAGTTCGTAGAATTTTTAGAGGTTATTTTTAGCGGATTAAAGACCAATCCCTCTTTGGTTTGCAAAATAATTTCATATAAATATACCCAGGAGAAATAATTATATGTGCATTGCTTCAATTACATTTTATTAATTAATGAATGCTATATTTTTTTTCCAGTTTTTGTTATGAACTTTAACAAAAATACAAATTTAATTTTTTATTTGCATTCCTTAATTCCAAAAAAAAATTATGCCGTTTTTTTCCATAGAAAATAATTATATGTGCATACACTTTATTTTGTTTAAAAACTACTAGACATCGCTTATTTCCACAACTTAAAGATATATAAGTCAGATATTGTGTTTTAACTTATTTTATAGACAAGTTTAAGGCGGTGGGGCATTATGTCAATCAGAATTTTATTGTGTGGAAAAGTCAATTTTGTGCATAATCCACTAGAAGGTCACTTTTAAGGTTTTCTTAGGAGCCATAACTCGTTATGTTTACAAAAATGTTTATGAATGGTGTCTCTGAGGTATTTTAAATCAGATTTAGGCCACTCCATAAACGAAATATTTTGCACCCCAAAGTATGTTCTTCTGCTCCGTTGTTGGAAGGCTTAGCAGGCTGAAATATCCTATGCAGGCTGGCAGAACCTTGGGATATGGTACCGAACATATTTCTGCACATACATGTGACCAGATAAAAAGCATATAGCAGAATTGCATATACCACTAAACGCAGACTATGTCATGAGGGATTTTCCGCTACCTATTTGTTCTTAAAATATATTCAAATTATACCTTATGTCTCATAATTCTTGTTAGATATCATCAGAATCATCGAAATTAGAGGTTTACATAAAATTTTGTAATCTTCGTCCTGTTCTTCGTCCTACTTTTCAGTACCACCAATCATTTTGGACTATTATGATATCTTGCTCAAAAAATAATTCCCTTTTCTTAATTTCAAATTTTTGCTTTGGTATATATTAAGAACTCTTTAAACTTTTCTTGGGACTCGGAAATCAAATAACTCTCTATGCACATATAATTATTTTCTATGAAAAATAAAAATTGAATTCTGGATTTACTCTAACGGAAGGTTGTTTTATAAAAAAAAGAACACAAAAGATGTCTCTAAAATTCTGCAAACTCAAAATTAATATTCCGCTATTCATAAGTGAGATAGTATATCAAAAAACAATAATGCATTTTTATTGTATTTATAGAGCTCTATAACATATATAAAAACCATAAAAATCAAAGGGGTCCACCAAAAAAAGTGGCCCGCTTTACTTATTTTCGCCAATATGCCATAATATAAAAATATGATATATATTTATATATAGTTATAAAACTTAAAATTTAAGTTTTAACCGTACCACAAATGTACTACCTATATACATAGTATATGAAAAACCTGAACCTGCTGTAAAGTTCAACTCAGCAATATTTCACATATAAAAGGCTAATTTTCTGCTGACCAAAGAAATATGTTTCCAAGTTTAGACCAACTTCCGCTTATTTGCTGCTCTTTGTGCATTTTCCCGGGAACTCAATGGCACAATTTGTGATCAACTGCATGTGACTTGAGCATTGAGCATTGAGCATTGCCTTTGGCAAACAATTTTCTCAAATTTTCTCCTGTCAGCGGCCATTATAGTTTCAGCATTTTCCCAAAGTGCATATGTGTGTGTGTGTGTGTGTGTGTGTATATACTTTGTACATGGGTTGCTTATTGCATGTGCTTGCATTTTTCTCAACTCAAAATATTGAAAATGTCACGTAGATGGCTAGGCTTAGATACAGTATATACTCATATATATACACACTCGTATGTATATAAAATAGTAAACAATTTTAGTATCTAATGCCAAAGCTTTAACTGTCTAGTATGTTGGGGGATAATAAAAAGAGAAGAGAAGCAAAGGACAAGTGAAAGCACATTTGAATAAATATGAAAAGCGCCTTAAAGTATGCAACAGCAATATGCACGTTTGTGGCATAAAAATATTCAATTTCATATGCATTTACGGCAGCAGCCGGCCGCAAACTTGCCATAAAGTAAAAAACCCCAAGAGGCAGCTGTTTTGCATATGAGGACAAGGCAAAGGCAGATAAACAAATGAAAAAGGAGAACAAAATAATGTAGATAAAAAATAATAATAAAAAACGTGGCAGCAAAAAGTGCATATAACAAAGGCGAAAGTAGAAAAAAAAACCACAAGGCTATATACTCGTACTTTGGACCACGAACTTTTCACACACTTGCAATTTTTATTTTATTTCATAAGGAAATCTTGAAAGCAGCGACTTTATTTTTTGCAAATCTTTGAAGAGAACAAACACAAAATTAAATAGTTTTCAATAATCCAAAAATTCCAAGCACCCGAAGGTAACCTTAAAAATCACATAAAAAGAGCTATTTTAGTGGTGGTCTCAGAATCCTGGGCTTTTTTTGTCCACGGATTCGGCTTAAGCGGCTCGTCGTACAAACGCTTTCAAAAAAGAATTATGTGTTTTTTAAGATAACGTTGTAACATAGCCACACAAAAAAAAAATAATAAATTTTCAGGGTCAGACTAAAATTTTTTGGGTCCCTGAATCCGAATCTTACAATTTTTTATTTTTTTTGTTCAATAAAATGGCAAATAACTCTTTTTTTACCTCCAAAGACAAATTTTGAAATAATTTAATAATAAAAAAAATTAAATATTAAGTTTTATTTCAAAATCTTGTCATAACGATTACATAGGTCTGTCTAAAAATACCGGGGTCATGTCAGTTGTTGGAAAGCTAAGGGTCATTTCCGAAGTAATTTGCTGCGTAGAATCTGAATCTGGGTTCAGCATTGGCCCATCACGTCAGGATTTTGAGATATTTGAGGTTATGTACCCGAAAAATTGGGTTTTTTCCTACTTCAGAGGTTATGTACAGGGTTCAACAAATTTTTGTGGTCTGTCTCTCCAAATACATCATTTAGTACCACTCTTACCCTTTAATTTAAGAGTTCAAGAGATTAATTACGATTTTTTTCGCAAAGTTAAGGCCGTTTTTTGGGTACATAACCTCAAATATCTCATTGAATTAATGAAAAAAATTTATTTATGATTCGGCTTAATCGATCAAAAAAATATTATGTATTAAAAAGGTCGGAAAAATATCGTTCTTAAATAAAGTGTTTGTAAGTTGTTGTTGTGATATATTAATGTGCCCAGATCATAGCCATCTTAGTAGCCCAAAACAGGCAAGTTCCTTCTAGTCCACAGAAATTTTGTGATCAATAAGTGCACTTCAAACATTCAAATCCTTTACCATATGGTACACTAATTAAAGAGTATCTCTACTGAGCGCACTATCAGCTTCGTGAACTCTCTCGCTCTCTTTGTACCTTTATTCTAGATGCCGTCATTTTTAGAATTTTCTTTTGCAATTTTGTGGTTTCCCCGTTGGGCTACAAGAGTCATCATAATATTCTATTACCAAGCAGACAGCCAAGGCATTTGGCCATTGACTAGATGGCCCAAAAAAGCAGCTGCCGTGGTTGTTGTTGTTGTGCTTGATATGTTGGTCCAAAGCGTTTTGTGCTAAGATTCTTTATTTAAATCATTGTAAAATTTCATGTTTATGGTCTATTTGTTGTTGCCTTAAGAGTCCTGTGTACCACTTGTATGGCAAATAAAACAAAAAAAAAAAGTCCAGGAAAGCGCATAATTAATTAGCGCAGTTTGCAGTGTTGTAAAATGGCAGGAGGTGGCAGCCATTTTGTTGTTGATTATTAAAAAAATATAAGTATTTTTTTATGCATGCGGGAGGCACATAAATAATACTACAACGATGGCCTCTGTCTGTCTGCTCCGCCTCTCTCTACTCTCTCTCTCTCTCTCCCTGGCTGAGTGGGAAGCCTTTTTGAGTTAATTAAAGTGCACTTGGCTCTCTTTGTTTGTGTGGCTACAGTCCGACAGTGTGGGTGTGTGTGTGTTTACTGATTGCTGTTTCATTACATGTACTATATAAACCAACTAAAAGAGAAATAAAACTATAGATACATATACGAGTATGAAAAATCAAAGGCAACAAAAATCCTCTTACAGCTGCTCATTATGTAAGTATATATAAATACATGTGCACATATGAGTATGTAAGTGGTTATTAATATACTACCTGCATAATTTGACCAAATATACGATGAAAAAAAAGTCTCTTAATTCGAAAAAAAAAAAAGTAAGAAGCACGCAAACCATAATAAAATAAGAACATGAAGAAGTTTTTCTCTGCTTAGGTATTTTTAGATTTAAGAAGGTCTTAAGCAATGGCTTGTATACAAATTTTGTTAAGTGCATCTCCAACCGTTGACTATTTCTTGTAAAGATTAGGTAAACGTGGGTCGATTCTGAGCTTCAGTGAAAAGGTTCTTATTTCAATGAGCGGAGGGATATGAACATAATTAATTGCTTTATTAATTTTTGCTCTTATATGCAGTCAATTTACATTTCAGTTTACTTTTCGATCCTTATTTGAAGAAAAGATTTTTAAATATTTTTGTAATGGAATTTCATTAAAATATTCTTGGCAATCTGATTGGTAGCTCTATCTAAGATATCTCCGGGTTTTGGCAATAACATTTTAAAAATGCAATTAATAGAAATAAATGAATTTTTGAATACTTTCCAACACTCAAATTCACAAAAAAATTCGAGAAGGGAGAAAAAGTTATTAAGTGCATGCGTTAAAATGAGTTATGAGAAGACAATAAATGACGGTTCGTCAGATTTTTCCTAATAAGTTTAATGTATATTTATTATTATTTTCTTACATTTTTGGCCACCGAAGCTCTTTGTCTTATTGCGCTTGGTTTCTTCCAGCTAAGGGCTTGATTTTTTGCATAAAATGTAAAGATTCTTATTTTTGAGCAAAGAGCAAATTTGACCTTTAAATTAAAATAATAAAAAAAAATAGTCAAAAAATTTTTTAAAATAAATTTTTTTTTTTTTTTTCTCATTTTAAATTTTATATTTCAAAAAAAAGATTGAGCCTCTCACATTTTTTTAAGATGTAGATAATCCAGAGCAAAATTAAAAAAAATTAAAATAATTTTTTTAACCTAATTTAAAAAAAAAATCGGCAATGGGAATTGGAGCATATTTCACACAGAGGTAGATTGAGCTCCACATACATGAAAAAAAAGCATTTACCCAAAATATTGAATATTTTTGGACATACAGCCCCAAACAGTTTCAGCGTTCAAAGCCTATTACAAAAAGGCTAAACCACCAAGTCCATCTAATTCTCGAAGTCATAAATTATTTGCCCCGCTCTTTCATTTTCCGAAAAAAAACATATTTTAATATCCATATACTAATTTTAACACTTTTTCAGAAAAAATTATAAATTTTTTTGATTTGTGATGAATTAATTTGCCTAATTTTTAAAATTCAACTGTTAGATAGAACATTCAATTTCCGAATATCGGGAAGAATTACATTTTATTATAAAATAAATAAAAAAGTGTATAAAAATTGTTTCGATCAAATAACGAGTGGTAGTCGTGGGTACCATTAAAGCAAAGTAAACAAATGATAAAAAAAACAAACAAACTCTTATAAATGCTGTAATATATTTAAAACACTCAAGTTCTTAAGTCAAATTTTTTTTTTTTTATTGCAAATGTAGGATTTTTTTTTTTCCGTAAATTATTGCGACAGCCCAAAAAATACAAAATGTCAACTATGTTTGGCAACTACTTAACAACCACTAATTATAATTTAATCACAGGTTTCTCTAACACGTCTTAAATCATATTCAAAAGTAGTTTTATCCAAATTTAGACTTTTTTTTTGAGCACTTTTGGCCAAAATTTGCAACTTGTTTTGTGGAGACGAAGTAAAAGTCTGTGCTGTGAATTTCGTCTGAGGAGTCAAGGCCGTAGCGGTTCTCTTAGCTCACAAAGTTGCCTCGCATTATATTCTCCATCTGCAACTCAAGCTATGATCTTTTTCTGAACTTAAAGAAATGGCTGGGTGAACAAAGATTTCCTTCGAGTGATATGAGTATATAGTATATGAGCTTAAAAGATGATTTTTATTGAAAGCTACTGGTACACTTTGCCAGAATAAATGATGGGCTTGGTATTTGGAGGACTGTCTTTAAAGCATTTGATGGTTTGCGGTTCTAAAAACACATTTACCCCATATAATAGAGAGCTATCAATTCCACAAATTTTACTTCAAAGTCAACAGCGTTTTAACTTAACTTAATCTTTTTTCTATTCAATTTGAACTGAAGCAAATCCCAAAGCTTCAAATATACTTTTAGGTAATACATATATGATATTTCTGGAATTTCTTTGAGAGCACAAATTGTAACCGCAAATGGCTGTCCGCTTGGTCAACACCTTTGGTCACTCAATGAAAATTAAATTAATTGAAATTTTCGCAAGCATCGCCTTCGCACTTTCCCTACTTTATTTTTGCTTATAACCGATTGCAGGCAGTGATTCAGTGTCTGCACTTGAACCCAGAGCTCTAGGGGACCACTGGGTAGCTGTGAACATCAATTAAATTCATTGCCAAACAAATATTGTACAAAGGAATTATAAAAGCAGCCAGCCAACTGGCGGTAGACACATGTTCCCAAGTTTTGTTGTTCTGTCTGCCAAAAAACCAAAATACAAGCCAAAAAAGCCCCAGCCGGTACAGCTCGGAATCGGAATCGGAGCATTGAAGACTGGGAACTGGTAACTGGTAACTGGAAGCTGGGCACTGAAAAATGGTAACTGGTGCCTCGCAATGTGTTGATTGAATGTGTTGTTGCTGCTACTCATCCCTTAGCCAAGTACTGGATGTTGGAATGGCTCCTCGCTGCTCCTGTTGTTTTTTAGCACTTTACAATGGGCCAAAATAGCGCCGACATTTTGTAAACAAAGGCCACTGGGCCCTGTTAGAGTAGTCCAGGCTTTTAAGTTTTTTATGTGACGTTTGAGCTGCAGCTAATGCCAAACATGGCCAAAAATTGCACAATAAAGGGATTTTCTTTTTCACTATTTTTTGGCCAGTTTTGAATAGGTTTTCGTTTTTGGGATTTTAGTGCTTTGTGTGTGTAGCTATTCTTTTCTTTTGGCTTGTTTTTTAAATTTTTTAGCTGATTGCTTTATTACAGAGTAGCTCTCCACACATTTTGCATGTACCCACTATCATCCCCGCACCCCCCTGCAGACACAATATGTGCTAAAGGTTAGCAGGGTGCTAAGAGGCTACCACAATTTGATTGCTTTTTGCACGGGTTTTGGGCGGGAAGAACTGGCTTTAATTGAAAACCAACAGTATATAGCATATTGACAATTCGTCGTGTGTTAAACTAGTTCTATTAAATGAAGTATGTGTTGCATGCCCCGAGCCATGTTAAGGGCAAGTGTGTGTGTTTGTGTGTGTGTTAGTGTGATTATTATTGCAACATATTCTAGCTAGCAAATATTTATTTTACCCCATTCAAACTTCACTTTCTAATACAGTTTTCTGACACTTTAAAAAGAAAAGGATTTAATTATATTTTTGTTGGCTATTACAATGTGTTCATAGATTAAAGCAGTGATGGGCAGTCTCTCAATTTACATAACTCGCGAGGCTATTGCACCAAAATCTGCCGCAGCGCAGTCGGCTCATGTACGGTCCAAGTGTGTGAAATCTCTCGCTCGTTTTTGCTTAATTGCGGTTCTTGCTCTCTCGTGCGCTTTTGCTTACTGCGCTGTTTACTCACACAAAGAGCCCATCACTGGATTAAAGTATAGGTATTCACACCATCATTTCATAGCTCGGCTTTCCACCCTATTCTTCTAGCAGCGGCATGGTCAGCCCCAACTCTCCCTGCAGAAAATAAAAGTATAAGGTAAACAAGTTAGCAGAGTCGTTAGGAGAATGTATTTCATTATTTTTGTTTGGCTTCTTTTTTTTAAGTTAGTTTGTGAGATCGTATAAGCTAGAAAAGCTTCAATAATTAAAGCATTCAGCTAATAGAATTCATAAATACCCTACAATGACTAGAAGAATGAGAAATATGTTTATCAGGCAGAAATGCAAAATGGCAAATTGCCCAAAAACAATTTACATGCTATGAAACAAAGGGCATTCTCACACAAAAAGTGTTGTAAAAATGACATAATTCTGTTAGGGTGATCATAATTTTTATATTGTACTGAAATTTTATCTCTTATGCTTTTAAATAGCATTTTTCTTCAAAAAACTTTTTTTAAAAGAACCTATAAAAACAATATAGTTACACTTGCAAACAGCTGATTGCTGTTGGTCATGTATGAAAAGTAATTAGTATTACCACTCCGGTTACTTTTTGTCCTCGTTGGTTGGTTCGTCAAGCCTTCGTGCCTCGGGGTTAGAGTTGCTCACGTCATTACTCGGGTATTTTTGCCTTAAGACATTTATGCCCTTCAAAGTGAATTCCCAAATTATGGATATACAACAGTGGTCTGCAAGGCCCTATCTTACTTATACAGAGATTAGTGGCGGCAGCGACGTCGACACGTCACATGCACTTGCGTGCGAAGCAACAGACACGAGGCGGCAATGGCGTTGCTTGTGTCGAAGCGTTGTGACGTCACTGCGCCACTTACACAATCGCAAGCTAAAATGTGAGCGTAAATCGTATAGCGTATTTATTACAGAAACTCAAAAAAACATAAATTGAAATAGATTATCAAATAATAAAAAAAAAGAGATGATAATCCGCTTGACTGTACATCTATCTTAGTGGCGTCCGTGTAAAGGCCCGAAGATCTTTAAGACTGATTTGAAAAGGGATTTTATCTACGTCTTGGTATAGTAGTCTTTGCTACTCAATTGCAGAGTATGGTCAAAGTAAATCAATTGCTAACATCGTCATATGTTATGCACACAATTTTTTCAAAATGATTTTTCCCATAACTCATTTTCGCTGTTTTCGAGAAAATAAAATTTCTTCGAATGAAATCAATGTAGAGGCGTGACATTAGCCTTGAATAACTTGTTTGCAAAATTTTATAATTTTCCTGCATCTAGGAAGGCCGTGGCATCATGTTGCGTATACTCAACGATGGCGTATTGCTCGACAATTGGAGAAGTCTCGGATGACTAAAGCATAATTAAAGAATTTTATCATTCATGATGATTTATTTAAGAAGGAATAAAACCTATTTTTAAGTCGAAAAGACAAAAAATGTATACTCAGAAATATTTCCAAAATGATGTGTGTCCATAGACGTCTGTCAGGGTGTGATTTGCAGGAGGTCTGAATAAGGAGAAGAAGGTGGCCTAAATATATACCTTTAAAACAAAAACAAAAATTTGGCCGATACGTCACACATAAGACACATACGAATTTTATAAACTGATGTTGCGTGTACGCAACACAGGAAGAAAATGGGTTAAGAGTCCCTCCGGTCTTTCGCACACTCCATTCTTAAGATAAAGAAGGACATAGTCTGAAATCTCACACTACGAAAAAGTTCAAAGAGTTATTGTCCCAGCTTCCCAGAGCTGCTTGTGTTGTCATATAATATAATCGTACCATCCTTTAACGAGCTATATAATGTTTATTGATAATAACTAAATGGATGGTATTTAGCACAAAAGGGAAAATTTTTGCTGGATTAGATTGAAAATCTGATTATTGCCACAAATTGCCTGTCCTGATTATATTTAATCAATATCGACGCCTATGGCTTTAATCTCTCCCACTACACTCTCGGTAGAACACTAGACGCAATAGAAACAGGATTAATTTCAGTACTTAACAGGTTTCTAATTTTGCAAATCCTTAGAACAGGAAATTCATTATTAGTCCCAGCTCAAAGCTCTTAGTATGGCAATAGACCACTCTTTAAACAGTGTTAATATTATTTCACTAGAGCAGTCTTCTTTTAAGACGGCTTTTAATATGGTCAAACATATTTCTTAAAGGTGCTCAATATACAATTGTTTGATGGCATCTTGTAGGCTAAAAAACAAGTGCTGTTCCATTTTGAAAAGTATCTGCGAACATGAATATAAAATCTTTAGGAAATTAAGTTTTATTTTTTCCTATTATGCACAGTTGCACAGGAATGTCATTATACCCTGTACCTATAGGTACAAAGGGTATACTAGGTTTGTGCAATGTATGTAACGGACAGAAGGAGGCGTGGCAGACCCCAAGTCCTTTATACCAAAATGCTTATCATAACCTCGGGTAGCGATTGAGCCATGTCCGTCCGTCCGTCCGTCCGTCCGTCCGTCCGACCGTATGAACGCCTAGATCTCAGAGACTATAAGAGCTAGAGACACGAAACTTTACCAGCTGGTGCGCATATTTCCTAAGCAGATGAAGTTTGTTGAATCATGTCAATATCTTCCCCCGTTCCCCCGCAGTAGAGTTTCGCGGTTTTTAGCCACACCGTTAAGTATTTTCACCTGAAATTCAACAGAGCGATGCGTTGTAGCTACATGCATCTATGTGTAAAAAATGAACAAAATCGGAAAAATACAACAGAAGTTATAGTCAAAAATGTGAAAATTTCACCTCCCCTTGCCAAGAAACTGCGTCAATATTTGACTCTACGCAATTACGGCTAAAAGTGACCTAGAATCACAATTTTTGGTAAGCTCATTCATGTGGCTCTAATGAACAAATCCACATCCAAATTCTATCGATGCGGTCCCCCCACCCCCCGCAATCCATTTACCGTGTTTTCTCCCACACCCCTCAACATACCAACTTGAAACTTACCCCGTATACTTTTAATAAATTCGTTGTTGTAACATTCGAGTTTCATCAAAATGGGTAAAAATTTAGGGAACTTATAGGTATAAATATCGATTTTCACCAAAAAAAAAATAAATTCCAATTGGAAAGTTCTTAGATGGAATATGCAGGAAAAATTTTTTTGACACAAAAGGTACAGGGTATTCCACTGTCGGGCACCGCCTCGACTGTACCACATTTTTTTCTCCTGTTTCTTCATATTTTTTCAATCTTGTTGCTACCTTCTTATTACATCATTGTTGAAGGAATACTTTTCTTGAGCCGCTTTAGCACAAGCCAGACTATTATTTAAGATTTAAGTCTTGCCAAAGGGTCTGAAAACTAAATTTCAAAATTAGTCCAAAGTTGAAAAATTCCAAAGAAAATCTACACAATAAAAATAAAGCAACAAAAATTTGTTAAATGAATCATCACCAAAGAAAATTTTTAGACTTTTTCCCTCATCATCTCTCAGCTCACAAATAAACCTTGGCATTCGACTTGGCATTCCAAGAGACAAATATTTAATAATTTACAAGTTGATCAACAAGAAAATCAATTAAAGTTGCCTTTGAGCATGCAACACTTAATTTAAAACAATAACATTCTACAACACACACAACACACAATGCTGCAATTTCAAAAGGAATATTTAGCAAAAACCATTTGCAAAAACAATAACAGCAACAACAACAATTTATAAGATAAGAGTTGCAACAAATGCAACGCATTAAAGTAGACAAGGAAATCCTTACACTTCATTTCACAGCGTCAACATAATAAATCAACTTTGTGCAACTTGGCAAACAACCGAACGAAGTAGACAAATAATTTCCCGTCTAATTTTCGGCTACATGCAGCAGCTTGCAACAAAACTTGAGTGTCTATGTGTGTGTGTGTGTGTGTGCCTCATGTTTGTGCTGCAAATAAATTATAAGCCAACAATGTTGGCTTATGATGCATATTATTCCATTGAAAGCGCGCACTTGCCCCGAAAAGTATGCAACGTTTTTTGCTATACCTTTTTTTATTGTTGCTGTGTATAGCAAAGCCGTGGCACATTGCTGCCTGCCTATTATATAGCACTATGCTACTGTGTGCGTTTATTAAAAATACATATAGCAGCTATATGTCTTGCACCATACCATATTTCGTTCTTGCCTCAGGACGCACTGCCTCCATCAGCGTGCTTTTAATTTAGTGCGTTGCATACTGTTCGGCGCTGAGGCACTCTGCTGTGGCATATGCTTACGCATTTGACGTGCTTGTGCATGTCATAAATCTCAGACTTAGACGTCTCTCTGTGTTGCTTGTTTGCTCATTTCCGACAAAGCTCTTAAATCGAATATTAAGTAGCACCTAAGAGTCTGCAAGTTTTTAGCCTCAAGCGTCTTAGCTTTATTTTCAAAAAATATAATTTTGTAGACAAACTTTTCCAAGTCTACAATGAAACTGCTTTAGTTAAGCCAAGTAGTGACTGTACTGGCTTCACCGCATGTTTTAAGTAGAAAATAGCTCGCATATATTCGCTAGCGTATGTATTCGGATGGTTGCTGAATATTTTTAGAATTTACAACGGAAAAATCAATGAAAATTTGTATGAATAAATGGCAATAACACAAAAGTCACTGTTCAACAACATTTCAGATATAATATAAATAAATACCAAAAAATTATTTTTTCACATTTATGAGTATGTCAATGTCACATCTTTCACACAATCAGAGCAGATTGAAGAAGAAAATCCACAAGCCTGGGCTTACAAAAAGACATGAACACAGTGCATTTCCCAGATTTCTACAAACAAATTTTCCAATCGAAAAAGTGTAAAACAAATACCTATTCGTACAAAACTTTTTTTCAAGCTTATCTATATTTTTGAAATGCCTATTATTCCGCATAAAAAAAAACCGAAATCTTCAGAAACTTCCTTATAAAAAATTTTTTGTATAGTATGGACTTCATAATATGGCTACACACTGCCAAATTCTCTAATGCAGGGGTGTCCAGGCCCATTGCTCATCTGGCTCTTTTTGTTTTTGTAATGGCTCTTAGGCATAGGCAGCAATGCGCGTGTACATGCACGGCCCAAACTGTATATCACTCAATGCCAATGCAAATTACAAAAACAATTTCGCGAGTTCTCTCCCTTACTCTCTTTGCTCTCTGAGCTCATGAGCAGAGAAACAACCCTTGTGTATATTTTTGTTGTTGGCCCACTGATTTTCACTGTAATTTTGTTTTTGTTTTTCGTTTGTGCTCTCTGAACTCTTGCACTTAAAAAAAAGGGTGTAAGATTGATCGCGGACACGAAATTTTTGTACACCATGGATAGTAGTTACAACGAAAAACAAAACATTTTTATGAGTATATACTATTTCTGTCAGTGTACATAATAACATGCAAAAACTGTTTGCTTTAGATGTGTTAGTGTTTTTCTTTCATATGTATTGGTGTTTGCTCTTCTATAAGCAGCCTTTGGACACCCCTGCTCTAATGGATGAAAATTTGATTTGATAAGAACCAAAATCTATTATGTTTTTAATTTTTAGGATCTGCAAGATCTAGGTGTTCATAAGAAGACAGACGGATACGGCTAAATCAATCATTTTTGAAAAGAGACATGACTAGAATGACCCTGACTCCATAGGTATTTAAAGAGTAGAGCCCTTATTGTATGCGTTTAAGGGATACAACAATTTTCAGCTGACCTTATAAGTAAATATTTTTTAAAAAATTTAAGATATTTATTTCTATTCATATTTTATGTACATACTATTAACCGCCCAAAGGACTACTCTTTGTAACTTCAACTGCGATTTTTGCTATTTTCTTTTACTATATTAACCAACTACATTCCAAATAACCAAATTTTGTATAAGCTTACAATTTGCTAGCTGCCAATAATAATAATTACTAATCTAACTTCAACTCAAATTACCATTTCTGCTAAGCGGTTTGGTCCTTTTGACATGCTTAACATACAGATATACACATATCCTAACCCTTTAAGTTAACAACGCGTGTGTGTGTGTATGTGTGCGTCGAATTTAACGTCAAACTTAACAAGAACGTTGACATTTGAATGAAGTTGGCTTTTGTGTTATGTGCAGACTTGGTTTATATAATTGGCAGGTATTCACCTCTAAATGTGCTGCAAAGGCACATACAGTTTATTAATAATCGACACACACACACACATGCACGCACATTGTGTTTCACCACTACCACCACAAGTCAAGTTGAGCAGAAAAAGCAGTCCAAATACATATACACACATACAACTTGACTAATTACAAATTTAGCCACAGGTTAAATGGCATATTACTCGTAAATCACTTTACTCCAAAAAGGAAATGAGATATACACACACACGCTCACACAGACAGCGGCAACTAGATAAAAGCCGCAAATGTTATGTGCATGTGTGTGTGTGCAACTGTGTGTGCATATGTGTGAAATTTGGCAAATAAACAAAGCAAGCTGTCTTATCGCTTAACAGCTTCTCTTTTGCTCACACAAGCGTAGCATACATTTGAGCGCTGTCTCCTTAATTTGCTGCTACTCTCTCTCGTTTTTATTTGATAAATCAACTGTTTATTGTTTCGTTGTGTGCGTGCAATTTTGAGTGCGTCTGTGTGTGTGTGTCTGAAGAGCGCGCTAATAAAGCAAATCAATTGTATTTGTGCAAAAGATTTATGCCTGCCTAAGCAGTGGCAGCAGTAACAGCAGCCGCATATCATTTTGGCTCTCTTTGTTTTTGCTCAAGTTGCCGTAAAGACGGCCAAGACAAGCCGCGTTGGCCAAAATTAAGATTTTAGCCTTGAAACGAATTGCGTCAGCTAAATTAATATGCCAATAATGAAAACAGAATAGCGTAGATAATTCATAAAGCAGTAGCAAGCACCAAAGGCACTGGGTTAGGCCAGGGCGAAAATGTTAAGTTCTCTACAGACAGCAGTTAGAAATAAAAAACGTAAAGTGAATAATTAAGAAAAATTAATAGAATTTTGGAAAAAAAATGAAAAAATGGAAATGTGGAAATGGTGAATGGTTACTTTTATTTTGAACTATATTCGATAATGCAAATAATCAAAAATACATATATTTTTATGAATCGCAACTTTCAAATTTTTGATCGCCAATCCAAAATGATTTGCTGGAGATATCATAAAAGAGAAGTTATTTAAAAAAAAAATCGTATATGTATTAAAACTATAATCGAACAGTATGAAAATTGCTTGGCTGTAAAACATATTTTTTAGTTTAATGGTATCAGAAAAATCGAATTTCGCCAAAACATATAAAAATAAAAAAAGAGTGCATAAGAATCCAAATATGAATTGTATAATGGATATAGTAGCAAAACTTTTAGGAATAATATCGTTACGGCGAGAAAACTAATAGTATTAATATCTTTTATGTAGAAAAACATCAGGAGATACATTTGCATTACAATTTTTGTGCCTTCACATCTTCACAAAATTACGCAGCTTTCTCAAATATTTTTTAAGTAACTTTAGACATAAAGATTGCCCAGAAATTGACTTATATAAGTTTTGAGAACAAATGGATTTCGCCATTTTTATTTTTTATAATTTTCTAAATAATTCTCTATGAAAGCTGCCTTTACAGCATCAAGAAAAAACGTGAAACATTTATCATTTTCCTATTATGTATAATTTTCATTAAGCGCTTCTCAATTAAAAATTAAAACTTAAGAATAAAGTTCGATTCCGTGTAGTATAGTTGGAGTACTAAAATAATTAATTAAATTAAATAAATTTTTTTTCTAAATTCGAATGAGTTCTGTAGCCATAGTGCCGCCTAATTAGAGAAAATTGATGCAACGGATATCGATACTTTACTGTGCAAGCTGGCATCATAACAAACATACCTAAAGTTACTTAATTACATATTCCTTCAGCTGATAAAGAGTCATTCTAAAGAGTATGCCAATTTCAATGTATTAATTTATTTTGGTAAACTCTTTATTTTATTTTATTTATTCCAGCGAATTTCATAATCAAGTTACTTTTATCGTGGGTCACAGAATGACATAAATCCAATTATGTTTTGCATGATCCTTTCCGTGTCTTATATTCTTACTAGAATATTTTTTAAAATACCTTTTCTTTCAAGTGATCTCTGACTTTTATGACATTGTCTATTTTGAGTCATCTTGACAGGACTCTTCGAGCATTCGTAATCAAGCACGTGATTTTTATTAATTTTTTTAAAAACATTTTTTTGTATGTCCTAGTCTCCGCTTAATGATATGTGCCCTTACATATAAAAAAAAAATTCACGCAGCGTGTAAAAATTGTTTCCAAAATCTTAAAAAAAAATGTCTAAAATTTGGCACTTTCCTGAGACGCGACTTGAACATATGCTGCGTTTTGCTCTCATTAATGACCTTAGCTGCAAAGGTTCCTCTTAGACAGACTAATGACGTCAGCACACTTTTCAGCATTAAAATATTTAAACTCCCGAACATTTTGTGTAGAGTACATGAAGAATGCTGCATGTTCATCAAAGTTGTTCTTTTCATTTTAATTTTTGTTGCTCTTTACTGTTGCTGTGCATATAAATACAAACAAATTTGTCTAAATTAATATGCAATTAATGGCAAACACAGATACACACACACACGCACAGTAGCAGCAGCAGCAGCAGCTCTAAAAGTAACTTTTCAACACTGTTGAACAACGTGGCGTATGCGCAACGCGCATTTTTATACCCTGTACCTATAGGTACAAAGGGTATACTAGATTTGTGCAATGTATGTAACGGACAGAAGGAGGCGTGGCAGACCCCAAGTCCTTTATACCAAAATGCTTATCATAACCTCGGGTAGCGATTGAGCCATGTCCGTCCGTCCGTCCGTCCGTCCGTCCGTCCGTCCGTCCGTCCGTCTGTCCGTCCGTATGAACGCCTAGATCTCGGAGACTATAAGAGCTAGAGACACGGAACTTTACCTGCTGGTGCGCATATTTCCTAAGCAGATGAAGTTTGTTGAATCATGTCAATATCTTTCCCCGTTCCCCCGCTGTAGATTTTCGCGGTTTTTAGCCACACCGTTTAATATTTTCATTTGAAATTAAACAGAGCGATGCGTTATGGATACATGCATCTATGTGTAAAAAATGAACAAAATCGGACAAATACAACAGAAGTTATAGTCAAAAATGTGCAAATTTCACCTCCCCTTGCCAATAAACTGCGTCAATATTTGACTCTACACAATTATGGCTACAAGTGACCTAGAATCACAATTTTTGGTAAGCTCATTCATGTGGCTCTAATGAACAAATCCACATCCGAATTTTATCGATGCGGTCCCCCCACCCCCCGCAATCGATTTACGGTGTTTTCTCCCACACCCCTTAACATATCAACTTGAAACTTACCCAATATAATTAAAATAGCTTCTTTGACGTAACTTTCGATTTTCATCAAAATCGGTACAAATTTACGGAACTTATAGGTATAAATATCGTTTTGCACCAAAAAAAAAATAAATTCCAATTGGAAAGTTCTTAGAATATGCAGGAAAAATTTTTTTGACACAAAAGGTACAGGGTATTCCACTGTCGGGCACCGCCTCGACTGTACCACATTTTTAATTTATGCGCTTTCAACTTTAATTTATGTGGCCACAACGGCACTCAATTGTTGAGTTGTTGTTGTTGTTTGCGCTCTAATTTTACGAATTATTGCTGATTAATTATATTGTTAAGCAAATTCTAGGACAAATCTTGGGAGGCGGTGACTACTCCCTTACTTAGCATAGAGTTGAGCAATCTACTCCTCTCGTGGCAGGTTTTTTCCGCTCTTGGTCAGTTGTCGGCCGCACGTAACGGAAATTGTGTGTGCGGCGTGAATAACGGAAATTAATAAGAAAATAAATCACAGAGTCTTCTATTTTTCTATGCCGCAACCCTCTCACGCCTCTCTAACTCTCTCACAAGCTCTCTCGGACGATTTGTGTCAAAGGCAAAGCACGGCGGAAGTGGCCAAAGTGTTGCGGTTGATTTACGGCAATTTTTTGGTTCCAGACATGGCCAAAGCCAATGCCGTTTGGAATACCGGAAGTGTGAGTGAGTAACGGATGTCCGTGCTGTGTGTAAGAGTTTTCAATTTTCTTGGCCAAGATGTTGACCATTATGATGAAGGGTACTTCCCAGTTTGGCATAAATTGAATGTATTTTGTTAATTGCATTAGAGGGCTTTGATAGAAATGTGAGCAGCTCATTAAATAACATTTCCTTGTATATTTTGTGACTTTATTTGTATGTATTTATTGAGGAATAATATATACTTTTTAGCATAGCTTTGAAAAAACAAAAAAAAAAATAGAAACCAGGATTCCTTAGACCTGATCATGATTAATCAATAATTTTGGAATCGCTGCAACTGCATCGAAGCTCTGCTTAGGCCCTCAATGTTAGGCACTCCCAAAGGTATGCTATGATTTTTACATGAGCTGCATAATTTTAGGTACACTATTGTTAATTTATGCATTATTTTTTATACAACTTTTTTCACATTAAGCTCAAATGTAATATGTATAATCTATTCAGCAATGATTATTTTACTTTTTTTGAAAAAAGAAAATTCGAAAGCCTCTTCATTTAATTTTTATAAAGCTCAATTGAAATTGTTAAAAACAAAAATTTTCAATTTCTAAATTTGCAAAAAATTAACTATAATTTTAAATTAATTTTCCAAAAACTTTTCGTCAAACATTTAAAAGCACTTTAAAGCTTTATAATTAAATACAACTAGTATTAAAAAAACAAATTTTTAATCGTTATGGAGTATGAGCAAAAAAAATAAACTTCTGCATTCATTCACTTTTAATAAACGCAAAAAACAATTAAAACATTTTCAACATTTTTCAACGCAATTAATCAATTCTTGTGTTAAAAGCTCTCGCAACTACTTTTAACTTTTTTCTGGCATTTTAATTTTTTGTTTTTCTCGACTACAATCATTTTTAAAACTGCATTTTAAGAGTAAAGCAATTACAAGTGGTTTAACCACAATGTGAAAATTGAAAAACTCACTCACACAGCTACAAAGAGAGTTACGAGTAAAAATTCAGTAAGTGTGCATTAAACATATGCCTTATATGGTGGTTGTTGCTGTTGTTGTTGTAATTTTAATGTTTAAAACAGAATTTCCAGCCTTGTTATATGCATTTGTAAATATTTAACAAAATACTTATGGCCGCCACTGTCAACCACAAAACAACAACAACAACAGAAAAAGATTTTGATGGCCAACAGATTGAGCGAGTGAAATGTTTTAAATTATAGGTTTGAGTACCAAAAAAATATCTGTTTTTAATTGTTTTTATGCACGAGAGAGATAACTGCGAAATGGTTTGAGATCGAGTGTTTTCATTATAAGAACTCGAGTGCTAGTTGAGTGTATATTATACGCAGAGCTTGGAAGAGCGGTAGGAAGTTATATAATAACATCTACCTAAATGTATTGAAAGTATAGGTTTTTTTTAATTTGTTTTCGCTCTTCTTTGACTGCATTAACGCTTTACATTTAGAAGATCATTTTTAAAGTTTTTATTACTTGCAAAGATAATGAATATAAAAAGCATTCAAGTAAATATATTTTCCAAGTTTTTTTTTAGGACGAAGTAATTTTACGAAACTTAGACTGAAAAGATAGAAAAATTGTCACGTAACAGTGTGAGGTGTGCTTTATATGGAAGCGTGAGAATAACGAGTAGACTGCAAAAAATGTTAAAGAGAGCATACGTAAAGGTATCCACAAAACTTTTAAAGTCGCTTCAAGTCACAGGTTTGATTCTCAGTCGAGACAAATTATTTTTACTTTTACTATTAGATTTTTAATTCATATTTTTATACCCATTTTAAATGTAATTAAGTTTAATTTCTTTATTTACCCCAATATTACAATTTATATTATAAATATTTGCAATATATAGACTTTAAATGTATAATAGCTTTATAACTAAGATATTATTTAAAAAATGTTACTTAAATGATATTTCAATATTTAATTAATAAGAAAAGTGTGGAAGGAATTTAATTTGTCCTACACTATACAATTTCTTTTTGTTAGTATTTAATTTAATGCAATTTATAATTGTGTATTATTTTTAATAAACAAGTATTTTTCATAAGGGTAGGAGGGCTAGCAACCTACCTACCTGAAACATCTCTTGATACCGAATCGTCAGACGCCCTTTGCTCCAAATAGGAGTTAAAGGAACATATATATATATTTCATAAAATATTTAATGAAGCTTTATTTATTTTATTTTATATTTCATATAAAATTTAAAGTCAATATTTTGTTTATAATTTTTAATATTCGTAAATAAATATAATAAATAAACATTTATTGTAATAAAGTGAAAGTGACTTCGTGCTTGGCGGGGTTTGCCACGTCCGTATCCATGTTTTTTTTTTTAAATTTCAATTGTTTTTGTTTATTTGTTGTTGTTCTGAATTATTGCAAGTTTTCAACAGAAAACACTGTTTCGAGATCTAAGCCATCCTTGGAAGCGCCATTTCGTAATTTTCAAGTTCTGCTTTCCAGCATCCATATGGTATCCACTTTCTTGGAATTTTAAAAACCAGTAGCTGATTCATAATAAGCGGCCCCGGAAATCCCTTAGTGATTTTTAACCTCCGACGGACATTGGGTCCGCCATATTGGGTCCACCATCATCCACCAATAAAAATCTTATAATTTTGAAATTCTAACGCAAGATTCGTGATAAGCGACTTCGAAAACACTAATTGCATACCAAATTCGTTCTATTATTACAAACAAAAAATTTTCTCATTTTCGACGGCCACCATCTTAAAATTTAAAAAATAATAAGTAGATCCGTAAAATTAGCGACCCTAAAAACCTCTTACTGCATATCCAACTTGGACTTTAATCATAAAGTGATTTTTACTCTCCGGCGGCCATCTTGGATTTAGCATTTTGGATTCCCTATATTGAGTCCGCCATCAGTTAATTTTCAAATTCTAACCCCAGATTTGTGATCAGCAACTCTGAAAGAACATATGTGCATAACCAACTCGTGCTATAATCCTATAAATAATTTTTTTACTTTTCGGCGGCCATCTTGGATTCGCAAATTTGAAAAATTTATAAGACATATATGATCAGCGCATAACAGAGGTTGCAATTATATTTTTCTGGGCTTAAGAGTAAAAATAGAGATTAAATTTTGCAGTTATTTTGCTTTGATGGCCATTGCAGGTTCGCCATTTTAAAATATCAAATTTCACCATAGGCATGAAAAAGTAGAAGAGATGGCGAAAATGTTAAGCCCAAAAACGTTAGTTTATCTTAAAAGTTCAAGTGTCTGGGGAGGTATTTATTTTACAGAGTATGACCAGTATACATATAAGAAAAAAAATATATTAGCTTCTCTCTAAAGACATATTGATTTATCTAAATATCGAAAAATATTGATATTTAAAAGTCCATGCTCGTGAAATATTTATTTTAAAGATAGTTTATACTTGAAAGATATAAACAAACTATAATAAATAGCAAGCCATGGCTACCAGGGTGTTTAGCTAACTAATTCTAAAAATGCAAAGTGTAAAGTTAAGTTGTAATTAATTGCTCTTGTTCTAAAATTAATTTTGTACTAGCTCGTGACCGGGACTTCTGATTTTTTCAACCTTCAAAAAAATTCGTTTCAAACTTATTTTATAAAATTCCTTCCATTTTATTATAGCTACAAATCAGGGAGCCTGAACCATCTAGGAGTTTAAATAGACCCATTAAACTTTTGTATGAATTCGAATAGATTCCTTTTTATCGGGAGCTTCGGTACATAAAAAAAAAAATGTTCTTGGCCATTAATATTGCCTAACAAAATCAGTCATGTTCAATAATTAAAACCTGTTGCCCAACAAATACTCTACGAAAACTCAAATTTTTGTCCATTGATTTGGCATAATTTAATTTAAATAATTCTAAATTCCGTCTAATCTTGCACATGATAAATGGCAACGTTTTGATTCATCGAAATCGTTTTGGGTTTCATACAATTGCGCTCTTTATTGGCCATGAAACAAAGCACAGCTGTCATGTTAAGATACTTTGTAACTCGTTTTTGCTCTTTCAATGATTCCCATGCTTTTAAATAAAATTCCGAGTGAGTTCTATACACACACACAATTACGCAAAAGTCATGCCTATTCACTTAACCCCATGCTTCGTGCTGCTGCGTTCAAGTGAGTGCGAGTGAGTACGCGCCTTGTGTTGTGTAGGTTATCTTTTGAAATTGTTTCGGTTTTATTTTTAAAAGGATATAAAATCGAAACGCCATTTTTCGGCTGGCGTTGGCAATAATAATAATTTGTCAAATGCCATTTTTGTCTGCTTTTGACGTTTATGTAATGAGTTTTATACCCTTTTTGTTATGACTTTGTAAAGTGGCAGCCCAAGTTCGTTTGTGGATGTTTGTGGGGATGTCGGCGATGATGATCAAAATAATTGTGTGTGCGGTTAATGTGATTTTTCAATTGATTTCTCTGATGTGTGTGTGTGTGTGTGTGTGTGAGTATATTCGATTGTGGCGAGTAAAATTGAGTTATAAATGACCAGTAAAAGCGTGTTGAGTTTTTATTGTGCTGACTGTATGTGTCCACAAATTGTGGCATGCTTGCTGCGCTGAGTGATAAAGAGTTATATACTACATATATATATATGAAGTTTATTATAAAATGCTTGTAGTAGCTGTGAAAATATGAAATTTATGTTGTTAAGTCAGAAAATTTGTAGTTGTCGTGACAGATCTCATTAATTTAAATTTTTATAGCATACTTTTGTGGGATTTTTGTGTTTATAGCATTTGTATTTAAGAAATATAGTTTTAAACTGTTAAAACTTATATTGCGTATTTTTTCTTAAGTTTTTTGATAGTACAATTTGAGTGGCTATATTTTTTATGTCTTGTCTTTAATTGTTTTTATGCCGCAGCTGCAGTTGGCCTTTATAAATATTCTTTTTTTTTTAACTTAAATTTATGGTATCGAAACTTAATTAAAGACGAATTCTAAAGCTTCATTTTAATTTTGCATAATTTTACACTTAAAAATAAGTTTTTATAAAAAAGTGATTTTACTTTAATAGCGCTGTTATACGATTTTATACCTACATTTTCAACAAATGCTAGCTCCAATCACAAACCCACTGCATTAACAATATAGGTAAAATATTGATATTTTACACTCCCCTAGCTAACTAAGAATTTCAGCTATTTTAAGCCCCAAATTAAATTCTTCAGTTATATTGCTCAAATTTTATATAAAATTATTTTTACCATTAAGCTTAAGAAGAGCTTTGCTTAAACTTTATTTTATGTTTCATATATTGCCCATTTATTAACTGCAAAAGGCTTTGCATTCATTTAGAATTAAAATACTCTTGTAAACTTGAAACTAATGCCAATTCACTAGCAAACTCTCTTGAAGGTCTAATGCCAAGCCACAAAATCCACACTTAAAATTTCATTTTTGATGTTTTCGTTTCCAACAAATTGAAATTACAAATCAGCTCAGAACCAAAACTAACACCCAAAAGTGCACAAGAGAGACAGCAGCAAAAAACGGAAAGAGAGTGAGAACTAGCGTAAATCATAAAGAAAAACTCTCGTAAAAGTAATAATGCGATTAAGTCCGCTTAAGAGACCCAAAGCATACTTAACAAACTGTAGGGAATGGATAAATGGGAGACAGACTACTCCGGATATATGAGATAGATGAGAGCTGCTGTTGTCAATGGGTTGGCTAAAGAGTTTCTCCTTTGTCGGTTCGACTCAAGTTGCGTAAACTTTATTTGACACCAACAAAAACAAAAACATTAAGAGCAACAAGAAGGCTGGGAAAAGCTTAGCGATAAAGACAACAGACACAGACGTTGACGACAAATGAAAGATTAAAAGTCAAAATGATTAATTGTTGTTGTTTTTGCTGCGTTTGCTAGATGTCTGGATACGCTTTATTGTAAATACTACAATGTCGCAAAAGTCTAATTACTTTGGTATTAAATTTGTGACGAATGGATAAAACAGATATTATACTAAAAACAAATTGTATTGGGTAATAAGAGTAATAAATAGTAGCGTTGATATGGATTTCTAATGTTGTAAAAACCAGGATAAGGTCTTGAAATTGGACAGCACTGCTGGGATAGTGTTTGGCAAATTTTGGGGTATCAAGCACTTAAGGTCTTTGAAATAATGATGTTCATACAGACGAATAGCTACGAATCAAGGTTAATAATTTGGTAGAGGGTTTATTTTTTTACGAACCGATCTTACACCTTTGATTCGAAACATAATGCTCTTCATTCTATTTTCCAAAAAGAGGCGATAAGACTGTTGTTATAAATTTTTGAACTCAAAACAAACTTTTTATCGAGGAAATAAAAAATATGTATAGGTAAATCAGAAGGTTGCTGTAAACGAGATTGGGGTACGCAAATGGAATTGGAATTGGCATACTATCAGACAGCCAAGAAATTTTGTTTCTCGACAAGCTTTAACCTGGAACCCACAAGGAAGCAGACGGCCAGGTGCACCGGCTATGACC
The DNA here is from genome assembly GCA_949987675.1 of Chymomyza fuscimana. NCBI lineage: Eukaryota > Metazoa > Arthropoda > Insecta > Diptera > Drosophilidae > Chymomyza > Chymomyza fuscimana. Next base: position 6,693,190 of record OX465089.1, read on the forward strand.
TGGAGAAGGACAATTGAAAAAGAACTAGCAGAAGCTCGTTACACATGGAACGATATATGTAGAGAAGCCCCCAACAGTGTGAGATTTAAAAGAATTGTTGCGGCCCTATGTCCCACTAGGGGAAATGGAATCTAAGAAGAAGACAATAGGTAAATAAATGCAAATGCAGAGTTTATTATGTGCTCTCTCGACCCAATAACACTAGTTTACAAATTTTAGGGTCATCGAGTGAACCTTGAAATTGAAAAGTTTTTTAGGGTCATTTTGGCTCGAGAAACCCGAAAATTATATTTATATTTTTTTTTTTTCAGTATCTCGTTAACCAAATTTTGTATCGACATGAGAGACGAATAGATCGAAAGGTATTGATGTGCTCTTTACGGTGATATACGATATGTGCAGATTAAGTGAAAATAATCCAAAGTCGAAAAAAAGGGTGATTTACGACCATTTTTCAAAATTACAAATTTTCGGTTTGCTTTTTATACAAGAAAATTTTTTTTCAAATTTATTTTAGCTTTGAACTGAAATATCAATCTTTTACGAATATTTCGAGCCTAAGATCTTCAAAATCGGGTGAGAATTGTAGATGCTATGGAACCATGTCCAAAAAATGCGAAAGTTACTTTTTTAATTATGTGCAAAAATACAATAGGTGCCTCAAGGCGCTATTGGGCATTAGAGGGTTAAGAGCACTTATGGATCAATCAAAAATTACAATTTCAGGAATATTTTTGAATAAGTAAAATTTAATTAAATTTAAAATTTATTTTTTTTGATTTATAAAATCGTTTTACTTGATAAGAAAAATATAGATTCTTTTGTGTAACAGAAATTTAAAAAGAAATATTAGCCAAAAATTTGCAGATCATATAATCGAAAATTCTAACTATATTTTTGGGACACTATCGAGTTCTATCGAATATCCCGAAAAAAATTCGTCAAGCTATCATTCAAGTTTATTTCAAGAAACAGCAAAAGCAGAACCATCATAGAATGAGAGTTTCACGAATTCTGAACCAATGCCATTAAATATTTCCTATGATTAAAAAGAAATCCTCACAGCAATCATTGCCCCATTGACAAATCCAAAATAGTAAGATTTTCACTCAATATATTTTCTTTCGCAGCTACTAATATAGTTTTTTATAAAATATTTTCATTGCTGCTTAATAAAAGAGAGTATTTAAAAGATGCTTCTGCTCCGATACTTGAGAAAATAGTGACGTTCCGTTGATCTTTGTTTTGTTTTTCTTAAGGTTATGAGACGGCTAAAAAGTTAAATAATGAGTCGACAAGTCAAGAGCCAAGGGCCAACAGCCAGCATAAAATGCAACTTAATCAAGCAGAGCCGGGCGTAGCAGGGAGCAGAGCAGACAAAGTACAAACGACAGGGATGACGAGCCAGACATGCCAGCCAGTTGGCCAAGTTGTCAGCCATATAGCAAGTAGTCAAGCAGCCATCTTCTTGGCCATATTTAGTGCTGGCTCAAAAGGTGCTGGCAAAAGTTTTGTTGCTGCTGCTGCCACTTGAAAAACTGCAAGCAACTTGCAATGCAATTGCCGCAGGGCTGCCAACCCGAGACAAGAAGCCGTGCAACTAGCACTGGGAACGCAGCCTGGCCACAGAAAACACAGAAAACTTGCAACATGCCAGTCAAAATTGATTTCAAAGTTTTGCCTAGCACTTGTACACGTTGCCAGGATGCGGCTGTAGGGACTGAAGTTGGTTTGCGCAAGAGTTCCTGACCGGGCGAACAAAAGGTGTTTTTGGCTTCGACCGTACTCCAAGTTCTACGTCCTTTGGGCGCATTTCGTGCGCGGTTTTCTTAGCAATAAATTAATTTCCAAACTAATATGAGGCAGCGTCAACTTAATTGCTGCGCAACTTGTATGTAAAGTTTTCCAGAACTTTCTTGCTCTTCTATTTTTATTTTCCGATTCCCACAATTTTGCAATTTAAGCGGCTTGTATTTTAATTTAGATTTTCCAGAACTAATCCGAAATGCTTTTGTTTACAGCCATTTTCCATGTGTATATGAAAATCCGCAAGTGTTTTTATTTTTTTTGCTTTTCTTTGGCAAAGAACATTTTGCCAGCTTGTCCGCTAAGTAGCTTACTATTATTTATTTATTTACATTGTATGCCGGCTGAGGAGGGCACTCTCAAGTTGACGGGTTTTTGAGCAGTTGCAACAGCTTAGTGGCCGTGAAGTAAACTTTAAGCAGTCCGTTGTAAACCCAAGTTGAGCTAGTTGCCAAGATGGGAATTGGTTGTGGTCTGCTCTGCTGGTCAACAAGAACAAGTTTTGCATAATTTGCAGCGGATTTGTGGCCAAGAGTCCTGAAAATGTATCCATCTTTTGACAAGTTGTAATCGTATTGACGGGTCAGCAGCTGTTGTGCCAAGCGGATAATAGACTATAAGAGAAGGCTTTGTGGAAAATTAGCACATCTTAGGAAAAACTTGTTTATCGACGCCAATGCTGAAGATTTTACAGTGGACGCATTTGTTGAGTTCACTTAAGGACGAAGTTCTCTGTAGCTTAAGATTGACTTGATATTGCACTAAGAGATTGCGGAGATATTTTTAAAAATTAGCTTGCATTTTATTTAACAATGATAAACGAAAAAAGAAGAAATAATTGTTTTCCTTAAAAGACTAAAGGCATACATAAAGCTTGTTAACTTCGTCGGGCATAAATGCATAATGGTAAAAGGCCAAAGGGTTAATCAACAACTAATACAAAAAAAAAGAAAATGGCATTTATACCAAGAACCGAGAACATTGATTATGAAGAATAGAGCAATCTTGCCCAAAAAAGTGTTGTAAAAAGCGTCAATATCTACGTGGGTGAACATATTTTTTATACTATGTTTGGTATTATTAAGTACTTATGGAATGATAGAAAACTAAAGAGATTTCGGTTTTTTTGACGTTCACAAAATATATGTCGTACCGACAAAACTTTATCTCCTTTTTTTCGAAAAAACTTTTTTCACAAAATTAATGCACGTATGGCGTTGTATTGTTGTCGCTTATGTTGTAACTCTGGCATTTTTGCCTTTATGCCTCGTTGTTAAAGTTTCTCACGTCGTTAGTTAGGGTAAAGTGGGGAAAATCCAAGCTAGGCTACAAAATGCTTATTTGGCATCGGATCAACTCGTCTGATATATCAAATTAAAGCTTACGCTTTGCCGCAACTTTCTAGAACTGACCGTTATTGATTTTTCAGATATGACCATTTCTCAAAAAACTCAATTTTTGTCATTTTCAAAAATGGTGGGGTAAACCCGACCGCCTATTTTAGAACTACTAGTTTCTTCTGAAAATTATTCATTTTTCAGATGTGAAAATTTTTCAAAAAACTCAATTTTTGTAGTTTTCAAAAATGGTGGGGTAAGCCCGACCGCCTATTTATTTGGCTGACAGATATGATCTAAATTTAATATTTTTTCGATTATAAATCGAAAGAGAATGTTGTTGTTTTACAAAACTGAATATATTTATTCAAAAAAATCGTCATGTTCATATCAGAACATACCTATAAATCAAAATGAAAGTTGAATGAATGTCAATAAAGCATGGTTGGATAGAATAGCTAAGTAGGTAGTCATAGTTATTTGATTTGCTGTCCAAATAGATTGCTTGCGTAGTTATTCCAAATGGACGTCTGGTTGGCCCCACCATTTAGAGGTTGGATTTGCCCCACTGTGTCATTTTTCATGACAAAGCCAACAAAAAAATGTTTACGAAATTTCCAAACATTACTATACATGCACTACCATTTACTTTATTTTTCAATCACTTTATTTAACAAGCAAAATGTGTCATTAAATATTCACAAAAATTGTCTCTATGTTTCAGATCAATGGCGACGTCAAAAAGCTGCAGCCGTGGAGGCCTCTCTGAAAACTAGTCATGTACTTATCACTTGAAGTTAAAGCTCGGACTTTATAAATTCAAAAAAGTATTGTGCACTGATCAGCGGTCGCCAACTGTAGCAACTTACCATAGTAGTGTGACCATATTCTGATTTTATACTATGTATTAAAAAACGTCAGTTTAAAAATATAAGCTTAAAATGCAAAAAACAACAACAAATTGATTTAGTTAAAATGCCATTTACAGACTTGTATTTGTTATTGCTAAGGGAGCATGCAGAGTCTAACTATTTCTCTGTCCATCAGCATCATGCACTGCTCGACATAGTTTCACAAAAATGTCACCAAATGACGCAGTGACGCCGTGACGCCATGATGCAGTGATGCAGTGACGCAGCTGACTGACGCATAAATAAATGTTTTATTCATCAGCTGCCGCCATTGCAACGGAAGTTAGTTTGTGCCAAGTCGCACAAATTTGCCACCAGCAGCAGCAGAGTGCAACCAAGCTTCCATGCCACCTCAGCACTGGCGGTAGTAACTCCCAAGCTTGAGGTCCAACCATGTCCATGAAATGCAAAGTTTTGCGAATTAAATCAAATTTACGCTTCAATTGATTTTATGCGGTCTTTGGTGGCAGTTACTTACAGCAAAATTGTTAAAGTTCGACTTTGGAAAATTTCTTCTACACTTGTTTGGCTGCTTTAATTGAAAGTTCAAGCGTACATAAAGTTTGTGATAAGTAATATTTTTAAATAATTTAAACTATTTTCTTTTTTTTCGTAGGGTATTTGGAGCTGCTGTTATTAGATATTACACCACATGGACAGCCACTTGTGAAATGCAATAAACACTTCATGCATGTCATTCAAATAAAAAGCAAGCAAACAAACGCCTAGAACTGAGAACCGAACCCAAACCGAGACAAAGACCAGACTAGAACAGACCAGTGCAGAACTGAACTGAACTGAACAAACCAACAAACAACCCACAAGTGCCCGATGCGGCCCAACTCGACCATGGAGTGGCCCTGCGGTGATTTTAACGCCAAACACAGTTTGCTATATAATTGCAATTGCCAGCAAGAGCTCTCCGGCGAGAGAACTGAGAGCACCGAGCTGGCTCATGTTGGACTTGTCATGTGCAACGTGAGCAGTGAGCAGTGAAACCTCTAAACCAGCTCCCGGAACCACCATACCAATGCTAGCCCACGCTCCCACCCCCCCACAATGGTAGTAAGTGACAAAATGGATAGAAGTAACTCTTTCCGCTCGCTACCCTCTCTATCTACGAGTTGTTATTGTTTTTGTTGGCTGTTTAGAAGAGTGTTCAAAATTGTAGTACATATAACTAAAGTGTAAGCATATATGCCATGTAGCACTCCCCCGCGGCGCTGGAAAATACAACATGTTAGTTTTCTATCTGTTGTTGTTTTTGTTGTTGTTGGTTGGTTGGTTGGTTGGTTTGTTAGTGGGTTGTTCCGACGGTCACTTGATGTGTTATCTTTTATTTCAAACATTTGTGTTTAGTGAAAATGGCAAATGTTTAGTTGTCTGAGACAAGCCATGGAGCGGCAACAGATGGAAACAGAGCTGTCAAGATTGTCTTAACAGCAACTAGATAAACTGTATGGAAAACCGTTTTTTTACGAAGGTTGTCTTTTATGTTTCTGGCCTAATATTGTAGGAGCTATACTTTATTATTGAAAACAATATTAGAAAAACTTTTTTGGATAATAGATGGGTACTATTAAACTGAGCTTTCTTATTGCGTCAAAAACTTTTGATTTCGAAATTGATCGTGATAGTCGGAAACAAAAAGAAATCGTTTGATTCAGGTCACGTCTGTTCGATTTTTGAGTGCGCTGTTTTCGGGAATCGCTTTTCGCTTTATTGATTTTTTTTATTTCATTTCTCAAAAAAAACTCAATTTTTGTCATTTTCAAAAATGGTGGGGTAAACCCGACCGCCTATTTTAGAACTACTAGTTTCTTCTGACCATCACTAATTTTCCTGTTATGACAATTTTTCAAAAAACTCAATTTTTGGTATTTTCAATAGTGGGGCAAACCCGACCACCAATTTTTTTTTGACTGACAGCACAGATAGGATCTAAATTTAATGGTTTTCCGATTATAAATCAAAACAACAGGTATTGTTTTACAAACCAGAATATATTTTTTTAAAAAAATCGTAATGTTTAGAACATGTTAATCAAAATGAAAGTTCAATGGATTTTGATAAAGGATGACTGGATTGAAAAGCTAAGTTACTAATCAGAGTTATTTGATTTGCTGCCCAAACTCTCCAATAGCTTCTTGAAAATCCAGCTAGTTTTTTCGAGAACAGGCGATCATTTGCTTTATAGTACTTTGATTGCGAGGAACTTTCATTGGGTTTGGCTTTTTATAGAACAATCATAAAATCGATTTCTGTTTCGATTGTGCCTAGATCAATAACACTAGTTTACAAATTTTAGGGTCATCGCATGAACCTTGAAAATGCAGAGTTTTTTTGGGTAAAAACATGTTTTTGGGTTCTGTTTTCAGTTATTCGTGAATATCTTGTGAACAAAACGTTATACAATTTTTTAAATCTACATATATAAAATTTAAAGACGATCCGAAAAGTATCTGATGGCCACGGAAATAGGTCAAAGGTAATAATTTTCACTTTTTCCGTTTTTGAATGTATTGTACTACATAATCTTTCAAAACTTATTTCCAATCAAACAAATTATGTTTCAAAGAGTCTCATATCTATCTAAACATAATTTTAAAAAAGTATAGAGTCGGCCTGAATTTATTAAGCTCTATAACTGATTAAAGTTGAAAAAAAACTCATAATATTCAAATTAATTTAATGGACAAATTTTGTCAAAATTAACTTTTTTTAATAAGTCTCCTGGTAATGGTAATGAAGAGCACACTCATTCTTAAGTTGATAAATTCCAGCTACTCAAATCCAAAGCTGTGCATTTTTCAACCAATATTCCAAAAACACACGTGAACCCAAAAGCTTGCCCCAAACCTGCACAAATGATCTAAATCAAAACTGTTCACTGTCGCAATGCAGCAAACAACCAGCCAGAGGGGCAACTGTTTGCAGTAGGGACAAGGACACGGTAGCTACAGGGAGCAGTAAACAAAATCCATTGAGAAGAACTATTGTGCGTGGCATACACGGCGTATGTGTAACTGCACTTAGACACATAAATCAATTGAAGAATCAATGAAGTGCAGCGCATAGTTTGACCGAAAAGGACGCGACTATAAATGGCCAACTCAGTGCCTTGATTCATGGGCGTTTGTGGGCCTTGTCTCGATCTGGCTGATAAACTGTTGGGGCAAAAAATCAACTGACAAGCTGGCAAAAAAGTGGAGTAGGAGTGCGAGCTGCTCCTGTATGGCACTCACATAATTGAGCCAACAATTTGCAGTTAGATGGGACACATATATGGCCAACAGCCATTGCAAAATTGTTGTGCAAATTCGCAGTCATCGCCTGTGTCCAGGACTCTGGATGAATGGACGAATGGACACTAGTTGGTCATTGTGCGTCATTGTAATGGCGTTGAGTGGCAACAATACAAGAGCGCGCTATAATTTAGCTATCTTTCACACATAATTTACACACACACGCAAGCACAAACACAGATACATTTGTATCTAAAGTCATTAGCATTGTGGGTTTGACTATAAAAGCGGAAGCGGAAATCGCACTGCATTCAAAATGACAATAACAAGAATACAAATGGAACGAGTGGTAGACAGTGTAAACAACAAGTTGCTGACGTATTGCCGGCATAATAAGAAGAAATATCATCGAGATTGGAAGATAGCCCTGTGGGCGCGTACGTTTAATATAACCACCTAACCCTGGAGTTAGGTGTCACATTTATTGACAGCTTTACAAATTGGCGTTGTGTAATATTTAAGCAATTTATTGCGAAATGCCAATATTGATGTTAAAACATTTAATGCTGTAAATCGAAGATTTGATTCTTAACTTTTCTTTAACTGTTGCAGCTTCTTAAAAAAAAAAATTAAGTAGGCCGTAACCGATTGCGATTTACACGTAACTCCAAGCAGAATACCCTATGCAGGAGACGGTATCGAAAAAGTGAATATTATATCGTCTCACCCATTGCTGGGTCTTTTTTTTTTTTGAAATAAATAAAAAAATTATTAAAATTTTAAACTCATAAATATAAGCTTTTTTGAAATTAGTTTTAGAACGAATGAACCAATATATCGGCGAAAATAAGTGAAACGGGACACTTTTTTCCTCAACCTCTACGATTTTGATGATCTTAACATATGTGGTAGAGCTAATAGTAACCACGCCAAATCTTCTTGCAAAATTCCGCTTATTTATCGAGTTATCGATAACTGAAAATTGGATTCTTCAATTTTAGACTTTTCTTTGACAAGCCATATTTCCAATACAAAATATTGACGCAAATTTTTTTTTCCATGAAAGATAAAATGTTGAGTTTGAAAAAAAATTATTTATTTTTTTAAGAATTTTTTTTTTTTAAATTTAAAATTTAAAGTGAAAGTTACAATTTTCTCATTTTTCGTACATCGTTCCATAGCAACCGAAAATGTAGACTTTGGTTACTTGTAACTCTAAAAAATGTATACTTTATCTGCACATATCAGCATAAAGATCACATTAATACCTTTCGATCTATTCATCTCTCATGTCGATACAATTTCGTTCACGAGATATTGACGAATAACTGAAAGAAGCACCAAATCCCGCAAACGGTTCTTAAAAAAAATAATATCGTGTTTCTCGACCCAAAATTACCCTAAAAACACTTGTTAATTTTTTTTGCTGGACGGAAACAGAGCAGACATCAAACAATATTTAATACACTGCACCAGTCGCATGTTGCAAGTCCATTCAGATCCTTCAAATTGCACGTCCCTAGCTGGTACTTAATCCTTTACTCTAGAAAATGTCAAAGCTAGTAGATCTAATAATTCATTTTAAGCTTCTATCTTTCATTTTTCGCAGCTACTTTAAAAATTGTACATACAAAATTTATTTAAGATTTATTTGCTTAAGAATTTAAAAATATTTACAGCCTCTTTGCTTTATTCTGATACAAAATGCATTTAATGATGTATCTACAAGTATTTAGTTAGACTAAAGATTTAGATGACTTATAAATGTCAAAGTCTTTGCCATCCTTTTTCCGCCTTTCATTTGCTCAGTTCTATGCAAAGATTTTAAAAACTAGTTGCCAAAATATCCTTAGGACAAAATTTCAATTTAAGCTTGTTACATTTCGCTTTATACAGCATCCTGTGTAGATTTTTGCTGTTTGTTTGTTGAAAACTTTTGCAATAGTAAAGAACTCAATCAAGCTTGTAAAAATTATTCAATTTATGCAGCAAAGTCTGGCAAATTTTAATACTAAGCTCTTGTTTTACTATGTTGCATAAATTCAATAGTGGGGTCAACATGGAGGATAGAGGATAGAGAACATATGGGCGGCAGGGTATCTCCATGTGTGTCTATAAGGGCGGGGCTGCACAGTCAGCTGCTGAAACTGAAGTTGAATTATGAAAGAGACACATCGCAAAGCACACAAATGCAACCTATGCGCTTGTATGTGTGCATGTTTGTGTGTGTGTGTGTTTACACTTATGTGCATGTTGACATTTCCGGTTTCCGCACAATGCAATGTCTGCCTGCTTTTCAGTGCCTACACTGAGCGCTTGAGTCCAGTGTGTTTCAAAATAAACTAAGATAATTTGGTAAGCTAAGTAGCTTTTAACTTTTAAAAATGGAAAACTATTCGTTTCTACAATTATAATTAATTTCTACTAATTATAGCATAGAACCAAAAAATTGTTGGTAAGTTAGGCACACCGATTTTCAGATACCCTCTACTATCTAAAAAGAAAAACAAATAATAAATCGCTTTCGATCAAATCCGGCCAAGTGCTTAGCTACATTGTCGGTCATAATAACTTGACCGATGATGAAAAAAACAATTTTTCGACTTTTCACTCCTTTTTCAGTTTCAATCGTTTTTGCGTTTCCAAGAGAATGTATATAACTAACTAACATATTTAATGAAAATGATAAAAGAATTTAATATGAATATATGAATATGGTCAATTCACTCAAACGCATTTTTCTTCGAAGTGACGTCTCTTTGCTTTTTTCTCTTCTCTTTTCTTTCTTTATTATTGTTCCACGCCGATTGAAGACAGTTCCAGAGATCGGATTAATTTGTTGGTCGAAGTTTTCGATCGAGTTCTTCAAATCGGGTGATTTTGGTGGATTTGACTGATTCATTGTTTTTTACTTGCCATTAACCTCCGATTCTTTGCTTTTATTATACAATTCCATGAAATAGGAATAAAAAGTCGAAAAATTCATTTTTTCATCATCGGTCAAATTTTTTAGACCGGTAATGTACTCCAAGAGACTTTTGCCGAATTTAGTTAGGATAATTCCCTAAATAATCGAAAAGGGCGTTAAAAAAATTGTCGATCGATGGGTTCTATGCTGGTCTATATGATATAGCCAACAGATTATAATAAAATTTGGTCCAAACTACCGAACGCCAAAGTTGGCTAAGATCTCTCAATAAAAAAAAGATTTATGCCCCTTCGAACTTATGGACGTGCTGGAAGCTATATAATACATCCCCGAAATCGAAAAATAAAATAAACTTGCTTCTCTTGACATAATAAGGGATCTAGCTCGAAAATGTGGTTGCTACAGCTCTTATCCCCACCAAGATATAGGCTTTCAGACAGACTGACGGATGGAAAGACATGTAGATCAATTTCTTTTGTACTCCTGACCATATTGGTCATATCTAAGTGAGTTTCCAATGTATCCTTTTCTATGTTATATATATATTTAAATAAACTTAATATGCCTCTTACCTTTAGTATAAAGGTAATTTTTACAATGCACTTTAGGGCATAAGTGCACTACTTTTCGTAATCAAAACTCTGGGTGTGGGAAAAATGCGAAATTTTGTTGTCAAAGTTGTTGCTGGGCGCTTTTGCATTTCTGCCGACAAAGTAAACATAAATCCTCATCCCTTATTGCGCTTATAATGCAACAAACTTTTCTCCGAGTGTACTCGTCTGTATATGTATACGTTTGTTTGCGGTATGTTTATGTGTTAGTGTGTGTGTGTTGACGTACACATTGACAACAACAGGCAGCAAACTATGGCCAAGCTATTGGCCAAAATTGCTACCGTTTTTTTGCCTTTTGTCCTTTTAGTCCACGTTGTTGTTGTCGCTGCTTACGTGTTGATGACGTCGATGAGCTCCGCTTGATGTTTCTGCCTCTGTCGCTGCCTCTTGATGATGTTGCCACTGTAGATGATGACGTTTTCGTTTTTGTTGATTACAATATTGTTGCACATCACATTGTTTGCCGGGTTGTTGTCAATGTGGCTGGTTCTGTTTGACACGCTGCGTTATTTTTTGAACCGATTCCAAGCTAACCTAGAGTACCTCCCAACCACCCGCAATGTATCACACATTTTCCATACTTGCTAGAACTTTTTTTGTTACGCCAAAGCATGCATTTTTTCGGAATTTTATAAACATGATGGTTAGACACAAGATGGACATAAGCATAAAATACACATTTTTATATTGATTACTACAGAAATGGAAATATACAGAAAATGGAAATTTCTATTTATGATACTTTTGAAAACAGTTGACTTATGTTTGATGTAAGCGCTTGAATGACAGAAATATTTGGTAACATACAATTTTTTAAATGTATATAAGCTATTTCTTCTATAAGTTTCCTAAACTCAAATTTTTGTTAGAAAAACTTTTTCTATTTTCCAACAAAGCTCAACCGTATTTATGTTAGCTTAGTAGCATCCATATTTAAGTGGTATTGAGAATCGAGACCTAACATCGCTTAGCTGCGTAACAAAGGATCATCGTATGCATCAACGAGAGCAGAAATTATTATTTTAATTTTAAGTTAAAAGCTCTGTAACTTAGCAAAGTGTCTTCATAATTTTGTTGTTTATATATATTTTATTTTTATCATATTTTTTTTTGGCATAGTGAAATACACGTGGGTTTTGATCAAAATTTAATATTTATTTGTTCAACGGGTTGTTAAGTGTAGCTTAATTATAAATTAAAATAAAACAATCTTCAAATCAAATTATTTAGCGCGTACTTCACTTGCACTTTACTTTAAAACGACTTCATTCTACTGCACTCTGCGATCGACTGACTCTTGCTCTCGTGTGCGTCAGCGATGCTTACTTGCTCTGTTCTTATTCTACTTGATTCTCATTATTATTCTCTCTGTGTACCTCGCTCTCGCTCTTAGTTCAACCCCGGTGGCCTAATCCCCTTTCCACCTACATCTCACATATATATATTTTTTTTTTTTAAGCTTTATTAAATTTATAAAAATGTTTTCCTATAAATTAGGGAAGCTTTAGAACATGATACCGCTTAAGGCGCCTAGTTACATTTATAATTTCTAAAAGACCAAGAAGAAAATTAAAATAGTGCTTAGTTGTTCGGACATTTAAAAATTAAATAAAAAAAAAAAATTTGCTAATTTATCTTCCGTAGCTACATAGGGCTATTACAAAAAGTTTCCCTTGAATCCTGTCTAGGTGCTTGATCTCACTCCAACTTTTTCCGGAACTTCTTAGTTCGGCTTCAACTTGCCTCTTCCAGCTGTTACGCGGGCGATTTTGTCTACGGCTGCCTTGGGAATTGAAGAGCCCATAGTCGGCTTAAAATTGGCTATCGAACGACTTCTTATTATTTTCACCACATAATAAGTCCCTTGGGTCAATCCTGTTCCATAGCTATTCCTGCCTTTAATGCTACGTTCAATATTATTTAAAGCTTTCTTATTATTTTTGTAATCAAGTTCCATAGATATACAGAGCTTTTTAGCTTTTTCAAAATTGATGGACTAAAGCTTTCATAGAAAGTTTGAAATTGATTCGGTGTCGTCATGCTCTCTCCTTTAGAAAGGCACGAACAATTGCCAAGTTCTTTGCGTAACCTTGTTAATTTGCATCATACTTTTGTATACTTGATTTAACGTTTATAATAATATAATGCCAGCGAAGAAAGCCCTCGAAATGATGCAAACTGGTGTTAAGCGTGGAAGAGGGTGACCTGACAAGGCTTGATATTTTCAACTGGCGCCAGCACGCGCAGTATTAATAGTAATTTAGTACCGATTACTGCATAAGGTATACATTTTGAAATTTATCGATTCACTAGATTTATCGAAATTCATAGTTGTGCTTTTATCCTTGATACACAAGTACTGTATATACGGCAAATATTACAAGTGCATGGTTTTTTTTTTAATATTCGAATTTTTACAATTGTTTTTATAGTTCTTCTTTTTTATTTTAATTTTAAACTTGCGAAAATTTTCGATTTTATTTTAATATGACTTTATATTTCTTTCTTCACAAGTTTTTCGTGGTGATTATATTTAAAACTTGTTGATACAAAGAGCTATAAACAAAAGCTTCCAGAGCAAATAATTTGATTATTGTTGTTCTAGAAAAATAAATTTGATAAACTGTCAGAGATAATGCCTTTAGATAACAAACTCTTTTTCTTCTCAAATAGATCGTTTGACAAAAAAGTGAAAATCAAACAATTTGGTAAGACTTACATAAAAATGAACTAAAGTAGGACATCTTTAATGCAGTTAGCAATATATTTATTTGCTGCATTGATATCTCTAGTGATTGCTCTTAAAGATTTGCCATTACAATAACACAAACACACAATACACTGCTTCCGAGCAATACAATAAATTAATTGCTTGTTTAAGTTTCATATCAAAATGGGGCGCGTTCTTTAGGCTTGTTCTCCGAGTCCTTGCCGGTGCTGCCAACCCGGCTAACCAACCACCAACATGAAGACAATTTAATATTTATTGCTTTTTATGTGGCTCGAACAAAACGCAGGCGTCAAATAAATAAACGACAATAATAACAAGAGCAACAACAACAACAACACGAACAACGCCAATGACAACAATAGGCCTAGGATCTGGGCTCTGGGCATGGAGCGTAGTAAATCACTTGCCTGTAGACAATGTCGGGAGTCCTGGCCCAAAAAGTAAGACAACAAAAGCTCAGTGAGCCCAGAGTGGTAAGCCTTACCAACGAGACATAAAGCCCAAATTGAATTGTTTTCAGCTTGTCATTGTGTTTGAGAGGATTTTTAAAGCAGGCATAAGAAGTGCCTGGAATGGAGTTCCAATGAAGCATGCTACATGGATATGTTGATAAGAACCAAAAATCGCTTTTCTTTTTTTTTGGTGCTAATTTTACGCTGGATTTGTGTCAAAGCTGAGTGAGAACAGCTGGCATATGTAAGGGAAGGGCTTTTGTGTCTGTATGGTTGGTTCGAAGTTTGGGAGTTAACTTATGGGGTTAACTATAAGATTATGTTACACTTACTAAATATATGCAAACGACTAAATTTTCTCGCGATCGTAACTATAATTCAAAGCAATTGATTTTAAAAATGTACTAAAAATTAATAACAAGTCCCACAATAAATAAAAAGTGTGATTTTTTTATTCAGGTAGCGGGTGATCAAATAGTTATCGGTATCGGTTTTTGCACATTATTTAATTGTCGTCAGCTGTTGCGTTTGCTGGAACGATTTTTTTTTATCTTGGATTTTGATTCTGTAGTAGAAACCGTGAAAATCCAATGTCTCAAACTTTTTCTTTTATTTTAAACAGAAGCAAATCAAATCATTTTTCGGAGTGAATCATTTTAATTCGTGTATTGGTACAGTCTATTAACAATTCGCCAATCGAACAATTCTCTAATCCCTCTCGCATACAATGAAATATTTGGACAGGAAAATTTTTTAACTTTTTAGGGATACCAGCAGAACATGAAGGTTGCTAAATATTAAAATAACCCAAAACAATCAGATAAACAAATGTTTGGTGCTTCCAATTCCACCAAAACGAATTTTTCATGTGATTTAAAAACGAATGTTTTGTTGCAATAGAAATTAAAACGAATCGCCAAAATAGGTTTTAAAAAGCACGAATTTTATACTGAAATAATTTTTTAAATATATTATAATATGCAGTTTTAGTGGTCTTCTGGTGGTCTTTACTGGATACCGATTAGATTTTTCTTAATCGGTAGCGAATTCGAATATAAGCAGTAAACGTTTTGGAAATCAACGAAAATAGAGAAGATATTATAGTTAATAATAAGTAAAAGCGGCGGAACGCGCATCACCGAGTGATGCGAGCAGGGGTGGAGCCCCTTAAGCATCTAAAAATAACTAATATGTACCAGCTTTCTATTGAAAATATAAGGAGTTATCATCAAAGATTTTGATTTAATCGAAAGAAATATTGCGAATTTTTACTGAATAGTAATTTTTATGACAAAATGTGGACCACAAAATTCGCCAATGGGAAATGAGATCAGATAAAACAAACTGACATGGAGTGCTTTATGGCTGTTTAGAATCATAACATCTAATGATCTTCAAGATAAAGGTGCTTATAGGGAAAGGACAGACAAAATCGGCTTAAGCGATACGGGAATCAATATGATACACGCATTTTTTTTTTAAGTTTTATTAAATTTTAGACCCATTCAAGAAACACAAACATCCTATCTTATAATAGATTTGCTAAGCGGATTAATGGTGTTTTAGGAGTCTACGGAATTGACATGTTAAATAGGTAAAATCCATCAGGAAGATGAGAAAAGAGCCGTCTTTTATCCCAAGAATTGTCAAATAATTATTTTCCTGACTTATATTCAGGTGCGGATCCAGGATTTGTTCTTGGGCAGGGTTTTTCACTTCAAAGTTTATATATGTCTATCAAAGCTCGCAAAAAACCCAATCAACCCATTTTTCCAACTTTTGAGGGGGTGCGGCCCCGAAAACCCTCTCCGCGGATCCGCCACTGCTAAGATTTATGATTATGAACACGTTCACTGCATATATTTTTACGCAAACTTATATTTCAGTGTGACCATGCTGCATTTATCACAACTTTTTGACAAACAATAATTATCTAGTATTGGTTGCACTTTATATAAGCTGTTTATCTAACTGAGAAAAATATCACTCGCTTCTTATATAGTTGCTATATTTTACAATTGTCAAGAGCAGAGACAAAAAAAAAATAAAAATGTTGGTCAGTTGCCCAAAGCCAAGTAAAAAGTTTTGTCAAAACAGGAAAAACAGCAGCCAGCTGACACAGTCAGACAAGTCCGACAAGTGAATGGTCCATTTTATTTTTGTGAGCAGCAGGAAGTGGGTGTGGCATTACCCAAAGGTGTTACACCTTAGAGTAATTTGCATCATTTTACGCTTAATGCGCTGAGTGAAGAAGAAGCAGAGTGTTGCAGTGTGTAACCAGGCAGACAGTTGAACTGACACTGGGAGAGACAAGTGCACTCTCTGGCCTAGAGCATAAGAGCTGTGTTTGCGCTCTTGTGTAGTACATACATATATGTGTGCAACATTGTTATATGCCACATTTTTCGTATTTAACTTTCAGCTTGGCAACACGTTGAGGCGTCATCGCCAACAGCTCTCCGGCAGTACACAAACATCACAACAACAACAACAACAACAGTAACACCATTGTAGCCTCATACGCATAAATTGTTGCCAACCAACTTTATGACATGCCCACAGAGTGTTTTGTTACGTAGATATCACGAGCTGATATTACAACCAAAATTACGGGTTATCAACGATAACATCAGCAAACAAACCTGTGTCCCATCCGGTACCCACTTTCCGGCTGCCAGCTCCCAACAAATGGTAACGACTTTATTATTATGCGCAAAATAAATTTTTACGTTTTTGGCCGCGTTGCCAACTGTTTCCTGCACATAATTTTAATTAAGGTAAACAGTTAACTTGCATGTAAAGCGAACATTTTTTTTTTTTCTGTATGAAAAGTTGAGTTGGTAGAAAGTAGAAAGCTGACAAGTAAATTGAAATAAAAGCTACGAATGTTTTACGCTTCCAGGCTTCAAAACTTGCCAGTTGACAGTTTTTGTGTGTTGACATTTTGAAGTGGCTCTGACAGTGGGGGGGCCCGAAGCCCATGCGTTGGTAGGGGGTCACATTTTTGAGAATTCTGACACTTTGTAGTGCTGGGTAAATAAATCGTAAATTGTTGTCTCTTCAGAGTGTGTGAGCATATCATTATGTGAACGGACATCTAAATTGCTCTTACGTTCATATATACATATAGCTCAAGGTTAAATAGTTTTTGGAAAGAGTTCAACTTTTTATACGCAATTGAGGTCAAGGAAATCGAAAAACATTTATTTTTGATATTCCATGAGTTTAATGCTATAAGCATTGAAAAGCTTGAATTTGTTTTTGTTACTCAAATTTTTACCCCAATCGTTCTTACAATTCGATTTTGCATAAATTAATAATAATAATAATAATATAATAGGGAAAAAGCTGCACTGCGACCCTTAGGATCTATTGTGCTCCCTTCAAGCCCTAGAGCTCCTCAACTAGCCCAATTTCCGTGACAAACTTGATTATCTGAGATGGTTCTAGTCGGGTAATATCATGCATCAATATTCTATGCTCACCAAGAAGGGACTTCCTTCTTCTGGCTAGGGCATCACACTCTGCAAGTATGTGCTGGGAGGTTTCCTCCTCGGTTTCACAAAACCTGCATGTGCTTGAATTCAAGATGCCAATAGTACACAGGTGTTTCCTGAGTCTGCAATGTCCCGTTAGTAGCCCCGTCAGTATCCTAAGGGAATTCTTGCCCAATTGGGACACTTTCTTGAACCTAATTAAGTTGTAGGAGCCAAGAAGTTGCTTGGCCTGTCGTAAGCCGTCTGTGCCAGCCCAGTCAGTTTCCCGACAGGACCTTTCTTCATCTCTTAGCAGCTGCTTGGTAGTGTGTCTGCCAATGCCACAGTAAGGTTCAGGCCCTATTAGTGGTTTCGCAGCACCATTCCTCGCCAGTTCGTCAGCTGCTTCATTCCCGGGGATGTTCTTGTGTCCCGGGATCCATCTAAGGGAGACTCTGTTCCATTGTCCTAGACGGTTCAATTTGGTCCTGGTATCCCAGACCAACTTCGAATTAATCTTCGAGCCAGCCACCGCATTAATCGCAGCTTGACTGTCTGACAGTATAGCAATATCTCTGTCTTTATATTTTGTTTCTAGGTTGATGTCTACACATCGGCCTATTGCACATACCTCTGCCTGAAATATGCTGGTGTATTTACCCAGGGCTTCTGACAGTCGCGTTCTTGGTCCCGCGACTCCCAGTCCAGTGCCTTCTTTAGTCAAGGACCCGTCCGTATACCACATAATAGTGTGTCTTTTCATAGGATGTATCTCCTCTAGCGTTGTCCAATTCTCTTTGTTGCTCAAAATAGTACTGAAGTTCCTTTCAAAGTGGTACTCTGTGATCATCTCATCTCTGGGTAAGAGAATTGAGGGGACCAGTTTTCCCAGTTCGTCAGCGTCTCTAGCACTTATTATGTGGCCTTTGCCAATTCCCTCAGCCGACATTCTTAACTTCTTGCATAAATTAACTTAGACCAATTTTTAACAGCGCCCAGTGGGCAAAGATTCTCATATTTTTTACAAAAATGTGGCTTTTCCTTAATAATTTTTTTAGAGGCATGAAATTTTTGTAAAATTAAGCCTTCTCAGATTTTTTTAAGAAATAGACAATTTTGAACTTAATTTTAAAAATTTTTTCAATGTGAATTGGACCAATTGTTATAGAGGTAGATATTAGCTCCACATACACGATAAAAATAGCATATACCCAAAGTATTGAAAAGTTTCGAAGTTACAGCCAGACAAAGATTCAGCTTTTGAAGCCAATTTAATTTTTAAAGTTTTGAGATCAAAAATTAGATATTGTAAAAAATAAATTACAAAGCCTACAGTGGGATACGCTTTCATTTCGAAAAATATAAGGGTCATTCTCTGCCAAGCCCGACACCCCAAGCTCACACTTCAATTTTTAAGATAAATCAACATTTTTAGCTGAAAACTTTCGACTTCTCGTCTGGTGTTTTTTGATATTTCAAAATGGCATAACTATAATGACTGAGAAAGTAAAGTAACTCCAAAAATTCATCACTATTTTTCATCTTATTCTCAGAAAAACTTTATTGCAACCCCTGTTTTACTTTAGTTATATAGTTTTAAGATAGTTGATTATAAGTACCCTAATAGTTTTTCAAAAAATCAAAATGGCGGACCTAAGATGCGTTTTTAATTTTTGTGTTTAAATTTCGAGTTGGGCATGCAAATATGGGTTTTTGGGGTCGCTAATCACGAATCTGGGATTACAATTTCAAAATTACAAAATAACGAATGATTTTTTAGGTGTTCGGCGGCCATCTTTTTTCACCGCTCATGCAAACCAATACTCTTCATTATATAGTTATTGGATTATTCAATTCAATGCAGTATATTTCACGATTTTAGTTTATAATATTTAAAGTGACGGTGAATTCTATATAGAAATTTTAAGAGTTAAGGTTCTAATAACCTTTTCTGCTTAGTTTTAATATTATATACCAAAAATGTAAAAATATACAAAAATCCACTTTTATAGCATTATAATCCGCAAATTTTCAATTAACTATTTTCATCCAAAATAATTACGGGTATATACCCAATATAAAAACGATTGACTCCGATTTTTTTTTTTTATATAATGAATATCTTTAATTTATAATTTTATGATAAGGATAATATCTTATGAAACGGTATACCGCCCTATGCTCTGAATAAGAGCGACAACGCAGAGTTATTTAATTTAATTTATAAATGGATATAACTCTGTATAATCAAGGAAAAAATAATATCTTGTGACTACCGAGACGGAAATACATTTTTGTACAAGAAGCCTATGGGTATCTATTATTAACAGACCCTTGAAAATATTGCCGGAACGGTTTAAAAATATCTACAACTATTAAGCCAGTATTTCATTTTCTAAGTGTATCAATTTACTATCGATATTTTTCTGAAAAAAAAAATCATACACCCTGGCATTTTTATACCCTGTACCGTATGGTACAAAGGGTATATTAAGTTTGTGCAAGCCGAAAATGTATGTAACTTACAGAAGGAGAAGTCGGAGACCCCCCAAAGTTACCTAAAGTATGATCAGAGTGACTAGAGAAGTCGATATACCCATGTCCGTCTGTCCGTCTGTCCGTCTGACCGTCTGTCCGTCTGTCCGTATGAACGCCTAAATCTCAGAGATGGTAAGAGCTAGAGCAACCAAACTTTTAGATAAGATCCCTTATTAATCCATAGGAGACAAGTTTATTTTATTTTTTTGATATCGGGACTACATTATATAGCTCCCATAGGGGTGTTTCAGAGGACCTCGAAAAAAAGCAAAAGTTTTCGATGGATAATTCGTTTGCTTATAAAGATATCATAACCAAATTTGGCAATCGGAAGTTTTTTAGAAACCCCCAGCACTGTACCAAATTTTATCAAAATCGGTTGACTATATATATAGGTCCCATAGGATCGATCGGTGGAAAATTTGTTTTTTGCACAAAATTCGTTGTGTCTCATTTTTTTGTGAAGATATTGTAACCAAATTTGGCATTAAGAAGTTTTTTAGAGTTCCCAAGAACTATACCAAATTTGATCAAAATCGGTTGACTATATCATATAGCTCCCATAGGACCAATCGGTCAAAAAATCGTGTTTTGTACAAAATTCGTTGTGTTTCGTTTATTTGTGAACATACCGTAACCACATTTGGCATTAAGAAATTTTTTAGAGTTCCCAAGCACTGTACCAAATTTGATCAAAATCGGTTGACTATATCATATAGCTCCCATAGGATCGATCGGTCGAAAAAAACGCTTTTTGTACAAAATTGGTTGTGTTTCATTTGTTTGTGAAGATATTGTAACCAAATTTGGCATTCAGAAGTTTTTTAGAGATTTTCAACACTGTACCAAATTTTATCAAAATCGATTGACTATATCATATAGCTCCCATAGGGCCGATCGGTCGAAAAAAAGTTTTTGATTAAAAATTCGTCTGTTTTTGGTTGTTTATGAAGGTATCATAATCTAATTTGGCAATCAAATGTCTTTTGGTGTTCGTAAGCAATTTACCGGATTTTATTGCAAGCAGTGGTACAGGGTATCCCAAAGTCGTCCGCGCCCGACTTTAACGTACGCCATCTTTTAAGTTATATAAACCTAGGATTCTTAACGATACCAGGAATTCTTCATGCATTCACGGCACCATATTTTCGGAGAAATATCCATTGAACACCAAACAACGTAAACCTGCATCCTAATGTGAAATTATAAAAGAAAAAGAAAGAAATTAAAAAAGAATTTTAATAAGCAATAGAAAATAATAAATATAAACTACTAAAGCTATATACTATATATGTATATGTGTCAATGCACACCCAATCTAAATCCAAATGCAAGCATTCATTTATCACATCAAATATTTGCAAAAGTGAAACCTATTATCAGTACAACCAATCAAATATTATACGATATTCTTAAACTATGTCATTTTCACTAATAGTAGCTCAAAAAAGCTGCAATTTGCACACGCCCTACTCCCTCCCCTCAGCACAAATTCTATTGGCAAATTGAAAAACTAAAAGAATCTCCATCTGGGGTAGCAACCTGCTGCCATATAGCCCGTAGCCATCCATATGTGCCATCATATGGCATTGTTGGCCTCATTGTCGGGCTTCTTGCCATTTTATTTGCATACAGTTCGGTGGGGAATTTGTTGGGTCATGTAATGCCAAGTTCTGCATATGCTGACCCCCCCACCACGAAGCAGACCCCCACCAATTGGTCTTACAATTGGCAGTGAGCAAATATTGTACATAGATTTATGGCTTTAAAACTGACATGACATTTGCGACATAAAACAGCAAGAACTTCCGCAGCAACAACAGCAACAAGAGCTACAACAACAACACGACTATTTCGAAATTGCATTTTTGTTCTGTTTAATAATTGGCTTTGGTGCTCTTGGACAGTTGGGTAATAAACGAGCCGCATTAAAATTGTCAATTTGAGTTGAAGCCAATTAAAATTGTTTTTTTTTTTTATTATTATTTCGTGTTGGAACAAAGCATTTGAAGCAGTTTACAATTGAATATTAAATTGTATTGCATATTTTATGACGTCATTGTTGGCAACTTCAAAGGCATAAAGTTGATGAGAAATTAGAGGGAATGCGAAATAATGAGTGTTCCAAAAATCTTTTTGCGTTTTGTTTTTGTAGAAACATTGAAAAAATGTGACTTGTAAAAACTACGGAAATAAATTGAGAGCGCATAGATTATGTTTATAGAAAGTAGAAAAATATTTCCCTCAGAAAGTTCGAAAATATGACTGGAATAATGCCTATCGCAAACTTTTTTATTTTATAAGATTTTTTAGGTTAAATGTTTGAGTCCCAATACTATGTCTAAAATCTGTGAATAGCAAGATCAATATGACGAGGCTAAAATATAACTAAGAGGTACCGAAGAGAAACATTCCCAGGTATCCACAGCTGCCTTTGACAGTCAAAGTCTTATTAACTTAGGATTTTGAAATCTATTCGATCTACTTAAAATAATCTGTTAGATTTACTTACGCATTTACTCTGGAGTCGCAAGAGGGCGCCACTAAGCGCAATCAGCTGCGGCCCTGAACATCTTCTTTTACGCCCTGTATCTTAAGGTACCATATATCAGCGTTATGTAAAAAATTTGACAAATCAAAAGTACCTAAGCATAGCGCCAAATTTTAGTGAAATCCCTTTATCGGCCACACCCAACTTGAACGTTCGCCATTTTTTTTAAATTTGTTTTTAAAATATATTCAGCGAACAGTAAAGTACAAAAATTCATATGAACATTGTTTCCACAAAGTTCCAAATGAATTAAAAATGGCGCTAAATAATTTTATACTTCACTTTATCATTCAAAAAAAGCTTTTGTAAGTGACACAGTGTTGCCACAAAAAATAAATTCAAAAATAGAGAGATTTGTTCGTAGTCATCGACCAGGGTGACCATCCCATTTATGGATGCCGTGGCTTGGGCAATGAGTGTGCTGAAGAATACTTTTATTTTATTAAATAAGTGATTTGATGTGTGACAAAATTTTTTTGGCCATTTACATATATTTTTTTGCTTTATTTTATATTTTTAATATTGATATATTGATAGATTTTGCATTTCGATCTTATAGGCATTTTTATTTTGTTTATGAGCAGATTTTTCAATTATTTAATTATTTTCTTGTTATATTCGCTTTGGAGAAATTGGGAGCAACAAACATGTGGTTTCAAAACGAAACCGAATAAAATTGTTCGTTTTCGTTTTTCGACATAATAATAATATGCACTTTAAAACAGATAAACTTTTGCTTATAAAAAATACATCTTACTAAAGAAGAAGAGGTCTTGTGGAGTATGTAAATATTTTGAAAAAATGTGGTATGGTATGATTCCAAGTCACACTGAGTGAGTTTGGTAAAATCATAAAAAAATTTCCGTTTCGAGATCAAACTTTTTTAGCATACTCTTATACATTTGATCACACTTATCCGATATAAGTGTTTTAAAAAGTAATCATTAAACAGAATATTTAGCAACCAAAATTATATTATCTGATCTTTATATGTAAAAATGTATAACTGAGGTATAATTATTTTTAACTTACATTTTCCAAATTTTCTAGTCTTAATTTTATTAAGCAGCATTTATAAAATGAGATTCATTGAGCCACCGGATTATCTAATGCCCAGTACAGTTTTTAAAACAAATACACCAAAATATCTAGAAATTGAGTAACAAGCGATTTCTGGAACATTGTTTACTTCGTTTATATTAAAAAGTGTATGAGAGTTTGTCTTTTGTTATCAGTGCAAAAATTATTAACGCATAATTATGTAGAAACAAAGCGGAAAGGACAAAAAAAAAAATATATTTTTTTTGCTGACAACAACAACTTACAACAAACAAGGAAAAATGCCTAAAGCCATTCAGACATAAATCAAGGAGTCTGGGTTGCTCTTTGTATATATATATTTATACATTATGTGTAGGATGTTGTTGATGTTGCTGGTGTCGTCGTTGTTGTTGTTCTTGCTATAACGTTGTGATTATTATCCTGCGGTTGAGTTAATTGAGCAATTGCAAAAATAAACAAAGGACTTTGCGAGAGAGAGAGAGAGAGTCGTAATAGTATAGTCTGGCCTGGGTCAGAAAAGTTGGATAGCGGACAAAATATAATTAAGTTATGCCTCAGGCATTGAAAAACATAAACAAACAGCCACCTATTTGCAGTTATTATGCTCCCTCCACCTACAAGGACTTTATGCCCCGACCAAAGATAAATTCTCTTGACTAAGTCCTTGGGAAAAAAGACGAGACAGGGAGCTCGCATCAATAACTTTTACGATTGATATTTGTTTACTTTCGTTCTGTGATACATATGTATATGGGTGCAAGCTGTAAATAAATGTGAGTATATGCCCTAAAGGCAAATGTTCATATAATTATTTAAACATTCTATTATTTATGGTGACAGTTACTTGTTTTTGTGTTTAAGTTTATTTTGAAAATTATGTTTTCTTTAAAGTATACATAAAAACATTTCGATTTGATTTCGATTTCTAATTAAATGGAAAAAATGACTTTAATTATTTTTGCTCAGTAAACTCGAATAATGAGTCCAAAAACTCTAATGAGCAGTTGTTTTCCATCCAGCCATTTCAATAATTGTAATTCTAAATTAATTAAATTATATTATTTATTATTATAAATATGCCAAATTATACTTTTAAAACTATATCTATATAGGTGTTAAAAAACCCGCTGGTATACGAAGTGCTCTTTAATGAATATAATGTTGTAAATTTTTAATTTTAATTAATTTTTAAGAATTGTTTTTAATTTATAATTTCATTATACATATTACACTGGTTTATACGAAAAATGAAAATAGTGTTTTTTAGGGAAATTTGGGGTCGAGAAACATGAAAATGGCAACCTTTTTTTTCTTAAGCATCGTTTTCGATATATTTTCGAAAAACATGTTTTGGGCACTTTTCTCAGTTATTCCTCAATATCACGTGAACAAAATTTTGTATCGACATGAAAGACGATTAGATCGAAAGGTATTAATGTGCTCTTTGTAGTGATATATATATATAAAATGTACAGATTAAGTAAAAATTATCGAAGTTACATGCTGTAGTTGAAAAAAGTGTAATTGACGACCATTTTTCAAAATTACAATTTTTCAGTGTTCTTTTTATTAACGAGAAAAAATTTTTAAAAATTTTTTAAGCTTTAAGCTGAAAGGGAATTCTTTTACGAACATTTCGAGTCCAAGATCTTCGAAATCGGATAGGAACTGTAGACATTTTGATAATACTATACTGTAGATTATTGAATTACTTATCGATTATACTTGGAATATATTTTTGTCCAATATACGGCTTGGGCGCTATTTATGCACTCATATGAAGTTTTGAAAAAAATTCCATTTCGAAAGTAAATTAAAAAAAAAAATTTTATACTGTTACATTCATGGCAGCTTACATAATCACAATCAGTTTAGTACAACAAGATATATTTCCTTTTAAGTAGACACACTTTTTTTTAAATTTCGAAAAGTGTTTTTCTCGAAATATCTCGAAATCTTTTGGACTTCATTTTCGGATTTAGCGTACCATTTTTCTACGGAAACGAGTAAAACATGTTGAGGACACATTTTGCTGTAAGCTAGTGTAATCGGAATTTTGCAAGAAAAATTTACGCGGTTACTATTCTCTATTAGCTCTAGCGATATACAAAAATCTTCAAAATCTAAGACGTCGAGGAAAAAAAGGTGGCCATCTTCACTTATTTTTGCCCATATATACATATGTATTGTTTATATATTTCAGTTGAAACTCTTAAAAAATTTTTAATTATATTCCATTGGCTGTAGTGAAAATGTTTATAACACTAAAGGAAAAAAGAAAAATAATAAAATTTTGTTAAATGATTTGTTTGCGCCATATTAAAAATTATTTTATTTTTGGCAAATATGGAAATGAAATTATTTTTAAAGCTATTTAAAAAGTTGAATATTGAATTATTGCATTAAAATGTTTTCCAGTTATTTTTTTTTTTTAATAAAAAGGAATTTTAGTAACAAAAAAAAATCATCTAAAGCAGAAATTGATGAATACTTGTACATTATGGAGTCATCGGGTATATTAAGTTTGTCTCAATATATGTATCCGGGAAGTATTTCCGACTACAGAACATATTTATTATACCCTGTACCTATAGGTACAAAGGGTATACTAGATTTGTGCAATGTATGTAACGGACAGAAGGAGACGTGGCAGACCCCAAGTCCTTTATACCAAAATGCTTATCATAACCTCGGGTAGCGATTGAGCCATGTCCGTCCGTCCGTCCGTCCGTCCGTCCGTCCGTCCGTCTGTCCGTCCGTATGAACGCCTAGATCTCGGAGACTATAAGAGCTAGAGACACGAAACTTTACCAGCTGGTGCGCATATTTCCTAAGCAGATGAAGTTTGTTGAATCATGTCAATATCTTCCCCCGTTCCCCCGCAGTAGAGTTTCGCGGTTTTTAGCCACACCGTTTAGTATTTTTATCTGAAATTTAACAGAGCGATGCGTTATAGTTACATGCATCTATGTGTAAAAAATTAACAAAATCGGACAAATACAACAAAAGTTATAGTCAAAAATGTGCAAATTTCACCTCCCCTTGCCATAAACTGCGGCAATATTTGACTCTACGCAATTATGGCTACAAGTGACCTAGAATCACAATTTTTGGTAAGCTCATTCATGTGGCTCTAATGAACAAATCCACATCCAAATTTTATCGATGCGGTCCCCCCACCCCCCGCAATCCATTTACCGTGTTTTCTCCCACACCCCTCAACATACCGACTTGAAACTTACCCCGTATACTTTAAATAAGTTCTTTGTTGTAACTTTCGAGTTTCATCAAAATGGGTAAAAATTTAGGGAACTTATAGGTATAAATATCGATTTTCACCAAAAAAAAAAAAATTCCAATTGGAAAGTTCTTAGATGGAATATGCAGGAAAAACTTTTTTGACACAAAAGGTACAGGGTATTCGACTGTCGGGCACCGCCTCGACTGTACCACATTTTTTTTGACTTCTATATATGTGCGAGCTGGTATTTATATATTATTCTAGCCGTATCCATCTAGGATCTCTTCTTAGCCACTTCACCTTTTTGTATGAGCCTTTTGTCAATGTTAAAAAAAGCCCCTTATAAATATCCTTTTAATCCCAAAATATTTCTTAGACCGTTGTCGAAAGTACTAAATTTCCCATTTTATTATTTTGAGATACTCATTTTTTTTTTGAATAAGGGGGGGAAGTGTACAGGGTATTTCGAAATCGACTTTTAATTGGGAAAGTTTTTTTTTCCATTGTTTTTGTTGGAAAAAAAATCTACTAGTTCTAATATTTCATTATATATACGTTTTATATTTATATATATTGCAAATATGGCATTTATAGAGCTTGCAAAAGGCAATTTTAATTTAATTAATGTAACATAATTATGTTGCACACTAAAAATGATAGAAAATGTTATAAATAAAATTTTAGAAAAAAAATCGATCTAATAAGACCTTTACAAAACACGAAGCAACAGCGGAAAATGTTTTATGTGAGCAAAATTAATTTTCTAAATTAAATATTTGAGCTTTGCATAAAATGTTCTATACAAATTCATTTTAAATGTTAAAAATTATCTTTAGACAATTTTGATTTTATAATTACATCAATTCCGCACTAAATAAAAAATGTAATTAATAAATTTGTTCACAAAAGACACAAAGAAAATATTCTAATATTCTTTTGCAAACGCTTTTCAGGTGGGCTGCCAAAAGTGAAGATTTTTCTAGTTGCAGTTTATTTGCACTTTTTATATGCTGTACTATGGATATGTATACATAATCATAATACATCTAAAACATGGAAGAAAACGAATAACACAAAGGTTTTTTTTTCTAAAGGCATTCGTTTCTTAATTAAATAAAATTTTTTAATCATTTGGTTTGGAAAAGTTAAGATTTATTTGGGTAATAAGAACATGTCAGAACATATTTCTGTAGCTTAGAAGTACCACTTCGTTCGCTTGAAACTAATATCCGCCTTGGTTTCATTCGATACTTTTTCTAAAACCTATTTTTTTTGTAGTTCTCTCCACTTCTGCTGCTCACACTTCAATTTCCTTCGTTTATATTTCTATTTTTTATGGAATTTGACCGACCTTAGCTCCCTGTAGTCACATTTGTAAAACATTAAATGCCTTTGAGTATCGTAAATAACAGTTTAGTGTTCATAAATTCAAAGAGAATTATGAATGTCCAGCTGCGTGCATTGAGAAATATTCAAGTGCAGAAACAACTGGATTCTACACAACAACAACAACAACAAAGGCAACAATAGATTCAACAACAACAACCACACTGTGAATACCATTAAAACCAATGCAAAAGCCAATGCGTTGACACAAAATGCAAAAACAGCAAAGAGGCAAAGCGAGAAGAACTTGGACACAGCAGGACAATTGACTGCATTGCAACTCTGTGGATTCAAGTCCTGTCTCCCGTCTAGGCAGTTACACATCAAATGCACGTCTCGAACTAGTCGGCATGCGCTTTCAAGATGAAGATAAATATGCTGCAGTAATAAAAAAAAATGCAAACCCCTTGGCAGTACAAGCTAGAAGAGACACCACTGTGTTCTTTGGCATTGCACAGTGGTCCAAGTGTATTTTTATTGGCATAAAATTTAAAATATAGCTTACGATTGGCCTTTTTGAATATTAGGAGACTTTGTAGTAGTGAAGTAATTGTTTTTCAAAGCGTCTAAATTTTATACCACTTATGCAAAAATGTAAAGAATTATTAATAAAACTCTTAAAGTCAGACCCAAAAAAAAGCTAGGGGGCTTCACCTTGCTTTCTTCCATCCTTACCTCGAAGCGCACATAACAAAAACTGTATTGTTTTATCTAGATATACAAATATGGCTGAACATTAGCATATACCAAAAAAATTAAAAAAAATTTTTTAATTTATATTATATAAAGGTATATAGTTATATAGTTCACAATTTGCTTTATTTTTATAATAATATATATATAAAGGTATATTAAATAGGTATCTTTATATTTTTTTATTTTGATTCATATTTATTAAAAAAATTAATAATGAAATTTATTATTCTAATTATTAACTTCAATTAGGTTTAAATGATACTAATATTATTATTAGCACAAACAACAACTTGCTAGCGCCACCTAGGGACAAACACTTGCTTTCTCTTTCTCCACCTAGCGGTAAGAAAGTATATATTAATATACGGCCACACTAAACAGAATAATAAATGATGTCGATAAAAAAAGAATTCTTTCTTAAAGGCCTATACGCAGAATGCAAAAAAAATTTGAATCGGATTGACAAAACCATATAAAAAAAATCCCTAATGCGATATCCCAAATGGGATTTATTTTTTTGCATTCTGCGTAGACCCCTTAATCAATGACAAAGCGATTAAGCATTGAAAGTATATGCACAATGAAAATCTTTAGTAAAGTAAGCTAGGGAAAATAAAGAAATAAAAAAGTCGAAGAACCTTATCAAAAGTCGTGTCTTTTTCTTTCTTTTTCATGATGAATAGGAACTGCCTTAACGACCTTTGATGGGATTCGAACCCACAACCTCTGGGATGATAGTCTAGTGCATTGCCAATAGGCTATAGAGGACGCCCAGCGGGATAACTAGAACACAAATTCAAAATGTCCAAAATTGCTAAATAAAGAAAAATGTTATTCAATTAAAGTTTTTCTTAACGACTTTCTTATAAACAAATATAAATTAAAAATCTCGATGCACTCAAGACAGCTTACATGATACTATAAAAATAAATATATCAGGTTTCCACACATAAATTTGTTTTGTAAAATTTTTATATAGCAGGTCTTTTAATCACAAAAAATAAATAATGCTCCATGGTCTTGGACTTGGACACTTTGGCATAACTTTCCAAAGTTTATATTTTTGAAGAGTTTGCGTTAAGATTTCAGTGTCAGTTTCAGATAATTGCGGCGACAACGAACCATGATGCAAAGACTTCAACAAGGTTCACAAATAAGTGCGGAGGTTGGCTGCGCGGAGAACTGGCTCAATTTTTATATGGCAGCTACATGAAATAGAAGACAAATTTTGTTCAAACTTCACACAAATGTTTTAGCTAAATCAAAATACAATGGGCATAGTATTTTATTTTAATACAAAATAAAAAAAAAATTCCTAATATGTATTTATGACTAACATATTAGTCTTTACATTTCTCTGAAGATTGATCAAAATTGGTCCACTATTCCATATTGCTAGACTACAAAAATTGAACATGTTCTCTCTATTTCAAAGAGACGCGTGAAACTAACATTCGCATTATGTGATCTTCTAAATGTTTGATCATGACAACGAGCTTAAAAAAAGATTATGTTTAAATTCAACTGTTTTCTTGTAGTAACCTACATTTTTTTTTAATAATACATAAATCGCACTACTTCGGTTGTTAATTATCAAGCTAGAATGACATTTGGACCACTGTGCCACTGTTGTCGCCAGTCGCTTCACTTTGTCTGGACGTTTAAGTGACCAAAATGCGCATTAAGCGATGCTTGTCGTCCTGCGGCTGCCATGATGGTTCGTTGTATGTTTGAATCTCTATATGTATGTGCCTCTGTATATATATATATAGTATGTATGTGTGTGCATGTGCCTTGCATTTTAAATGTTGACATAAATTTGCAGTTTGCCTTTTTTACGCTTTTAGCTAAACTATTTTAATGTTTTGGCCCCAGCCGCAGTCAGGATAGTCCGGCAGTCCCTCAGTCAGAAGTCCGCATGACTGACAAACATAGTTTCTGTTAAATAAATTAAAAACTTCAACACTTCAACAGCTTACCACTTCCAGATGCAGCTCTAGTCCTCCAACTGGTAACCACCACAGTTGCGACCCCAAACATTGCATTTGCTGCTCCCCTACCCCTCAACACCCTAACCACTCAAACATTTGCTACTTCCATTGTCAGTTTTAATTTGCTATACAGACAATTAAACATTGTTACGTTTGCTTTTATTGTTGTAGTATGTTTTTATTGTTTTTTTTCGCTTATGTCTGTTAAAGTATCGTTATTTTTTGAAAAAGTTGTGAAACTTATGTTTATATACGGTTAAGTCTATTTGGTTAGACAAATGTTTCATTTATGTCAATACACATATTACGGGTAAACTGAAACTGAAAAAAAATTGTATGTGGGTGCGAGGGCAGTTAGAAAAGTATGTGAAATTTTGAATAAAGGAATTTTTGATTCACTGACTTATCAAATGACGATCTACTATGTCTAACTAGACCAGAAGATATCAACATCCAAATAAAGAGACACAAATATAACTGGCTTGGTCACATGCTAAGAAAGATCTGCCACGCCACCCTGGAGTGGAAACCGCCCGGCTCCCGAGGATGAGAACGACCACGAACCACTTGGAGAAGAACGATCTTGAATGAAAACGGCAAATCTTTCAACGAACTTAGATTTATAGCTTAAAACAGAAATAATTAGAGATTCCATGTAAATATCAAACTGCCCTCGTAGTCAACAGATCTAGCTGGTATTGTAATGTGCAAAGATTGCAAAGCAAAATTTCCATTTTTATGATTGGGGGCTTTTTTGAAAGGTAGTCTAATCTACTTTTGTCTGCTGAAAAAAAATACTTAGTTGATGAAACTTTCAGGGATGCTTTGGGATCCTGTTCTAAGTCTCTAACCGAGTTTTCGTATTTGTGGAATAATAAAAGTAAGTCAATTGGTTCAAATACAATCACCGCTCAAAGTTCCAAAATGGAAATGGGTTTTGGTGTTTTTCGAAAAATCTGCTTCTACCGTAAAATCTTGTAGGACTTTTCGCAAAAATATCCCAATACTCTTTTGAAGTACATATTTGAAATTATCTACAAATCGAGCTCTGCATCACTTTTCTACGATTAATAGATTTTGTTAATAGCAACGGCCAAAATGCATAAAATAAACAATAATATTTATTTTTTACTTTTTCAAAATTTTTCGCACGGAATGACAAAACTTCATATAAAAAAATTCCATTTGGGACTTTTTGTTTTATATGAAGTTTTTTCATTCCGTGCGAAATATTTCGAGCTGCGTATAGGCCTTTAATTCGAACGTTCTGTGCTAAGCAAACTGTTGCAATAGTTGCAACACCAAGGAGCGTTCACAAGCTTGAGTTTGCAACAGTTGCTTAAAATACAACTTGTCACATCTGTGTGTTTTTCAAAGTTTATTAAAAAAGTTTATATAATTGTTTGAGTCATTGTTGATATAAATTTATAGTTAGTTATTATGATAATTAATTTTAAATAACTTAAGAAATAAATTTAATACTTTTAAGACTCTTCTAATAGTAACCAGCAAAAATTGACACAGTTCAAAAGTTTTACTTAACTTTTGGAATTTTCTATAATTTTCAAGTTCAACGTTACCGAACAATTGCCTTATCCAAATGCCAGCATTGTTAGCAAACTCAAAGATACAAGCAAACAAATACACACAGATTTATAAGAAGGCTGTGTCCAGCAGACAACAGGCAAATATAGACTTACTACTCAAGCAACCAAAACCTACTCAATCTATTCAAACCATTCACTTCACTCGTTCACAGCTGCAGAACAAATAGTGCAACACATTGAGTTGAACAGAAACACAATGACTTGGTTGGTCTTGGTTAGGTTTTGGGGTGGCTTCTGTTTGGGTTTCGCTTGATGGGTGAGTTTGGGTTAGGTTGGCATGGCTTGGTGTTACTCAAGGGAAAGTCTGTTGCACTATGTAAGTATTTGAAATATGCATAAAAGACACGCACAAACAGGCATGGGTGTGCATGATGAGTAGGTGGGAGGTGGGAGGTGGGGCGGTAGCCAGCACACATGCAACATATCACATCATATAACAGACACAACAAGAACAGCAACAAGATTGCCAAATAGCGGAAACGGATGTTTGGCACTCAAATGCAGGCAGAAGGCAGACAAACATCTACAGCGAAGACTGAGTACATGTGCGCTCCTGTTACACACATTTACATAGAAGAAAATGGGTCGGAGTGGTGCATGACTAAGGGATACACTGCATACACTTTAGCAAAAAAAAAAATGGTTTATTTGCGAAAAATTTATTTATTTATTTAAATATTAATTATAATACAATAATAATACTATAACTAATAAAGATTAGGGCAACAAGTAGGTGCAAAAAATTTCACAGAGATATATTAGAAATTGTTGACGCATTCCAGGGAATAGGGAAACGGAGTAAAAGAGATGAAAATGTCAACGTATCTTTATTTATTAGGCTCACATGAGTGTAGTGAGTTTAAAAAAACATTGTAGAATTTTGATGCAGCTAGTAATTGAGTAGGGTTCTTGAGAAGTTTTCAGTTTGAAATATTTTTTTCAGCATTCTTTTCTTGGAGCGTGAATCTTTTATAGAGTGGCTCTAAACCTCGAATTTCTCCTGCAAAAGAACAATGCAAATATCGACTTACGCATCTTTTGCTGAAATTTAGTATCTCTAGCACCTATATAGGAGAATGTTCTCAATAAAATGGATTTAGAGTATAAAAATGTCCGGGTGCAAGTAAACAAAGCAAATGCAACAACAGTAACAACAAGAATGGGTTATTGCAATGACAATTGCAAAAGGAGATGATGAAGCTGCTCTCCTGATAATGACCATGATGAAGATGAACTGATGCAGCTTTAGGCACAAAATAACTCTGTGCAGAGCATGCATTTAATTTCCTTTTCATTATCAAATCAGTTTTCAACTGTAGGAAATTAGAGCGAGTAATATGGAAAATGTTCGCCAGTTGTAAATGCCAAACACTAAATCATGTATATTGATGACAAAATCGACTAGCAACGTGTGCATGTGTGTGTGCGTAAGTATCTGTGTTTGTATATATGTATCTATGCATAAGTGCATATGAGCTGCTTGACTATAAATCAATAGTTCATAATATTTTGTCCAGAATGTCCAGTCAAGTGATTCAGAATGTTAGCTTGAGTTTTGCATCTGACATTTATTTCTGCACTACAATTTATGTTATTAATATCCATTTCCAAGTTATTTTTGTTTTTATTCTTATTGCTGCTAAAACCGGCGACGCCTTGTATACATTATATGTGTTCAACATGACGTATGTGTATTTTATTGTCAACTGACATTGAACGTGAAAACTAAATCGATGGTAAACATTTGTGGGTGGGGGGTAAAATTAAATAATTAAAGCTGATTTTAAGTGGTAAGTATGTTTAATTAGATGTAAGATTTGAAGCTGATTTTATTCCACCTAAGGCTTCAGTTAGTGCCCATATTTATCAACTTTGCCAGTAAGCTATAGAAAAAGAATTTTAAATGGTTTAAAAACGAACAAAAAGTCATATTTTTAATAAAAAGATGGCGGACGTTAAAGTCGAGCGCGGACGACTTTGGGATACCCTATACCACCAGATTACTTGAGAACTCCAAACGACATTTGATTGCCTTTGCGGTCGATATCTTCATAAACAAACAAAAATATAAGAATTTTGCACAAAAATCGATCAGTCCTATGGGCTATATGATATAGTCAACTAATTTTGATAAAAAATTTGTTTAATTTTAAATAAAAAAATAAAAAAATTTATTAACTATAAAATTTGCTGATTGACTCATGTGACAGATTACAAATAAGAGTACATTTAAAAAAAAAAAATAAAAATTTTATAAAAAAAGCTCTACAAAAATTTCCTATGCCAAAAAAATTTTGCGCCAAGCCATTGTTTTGACCGCTCGGTCCTATGGGGTCTATATGACATAGTCAACCGATTTTAATCAAATTTAGCACAGCGCAAACTTTCGAAGGTCAAATATGATTGCGATATCTTCATAAACAAAAGAATTATCCATCTAAAGATTTTGGTTTTTTTCGAGGTCTTCTGAAACAGCAGTATGGCAGCTATATCATAACACCCTTTTCTTATGACATAATAAAGCATTCAATCCAAAAGTTTGGTTGCTCTAGCTCTTACCATCTCTAATATATAGGCGTTCATGCGGACAGACAGACGGACATGGGTATATCGACTTTTCTAGTCATCCTGATCATACTTTAGATAAAGGGGGTCTCCGACACCTCCTTCTGTTTGTTATAAAAATAGAAAATACCAACTCAAAAAATAAAATTTTCATAAATTATAACCAAATTTGATGTCGCACGAAAGTTAATACAACTCAAAAGAGTGATCCACCACTTTTATTGGCTCAAGCTAATGACTAATTTTGCTCGTGATATGGGAAGATATTGATTCAATTCAACAAGCGTCACAATCAGCACTTGCTGTGCATACAACTGAT
The DNA here is from genome assembly GCA_949987675.1 of Chymomyza fuscimana. Classification (NCBI taxonomy): domain Eukaryota; kingdom Metazoa; phylum Arthropoda; class Insecta; order Diptera; family Drosophilidae; genus Chymomyza; species Chymomyza fuscimana. Next base: position 6,728,647 of record OX465089.1, read on the forward strand.
AGATAGCTGGACAGAGGTATGCGGGGAAATCAGCACCCGAGGTTAGATTAGTATTTTTTTTATACGCAGCAACCCTTAACACTGTGTAGGTACAGATGAAGTTGCGACCATTTAGGTTATCTGCCTACTCACTTACAAAATAAAGCCTCTAATATACCAATCTATAACTTAAACTTTACAGAAAAATTAATTACATCGGATTCGACATCCACAGCAATCTATTACTCTCAGCCCTTAGCGTATAGGTTTAAAACTTGGTGCACATAAACTCAAAATTCATATCAACTTACCTTTCTACCTTATCTCTATCGTCTGACATACCGCCGCCACTTCTCGGCGCGTCCATGTGGCTAAAATCGTAAAATATTAAAAACCTAAACAATTTAATTAATTTGCATTTTCACATTGTCGGAAATAAATGCATAAAGGCAAGAATACCCAGGTGAAGTCGTGAGCAACCCTAATAGCGAGGCATAAGGGTAAAAATGCCAGACTTACAACGTGAACAACAAAAATCTGGTACAAGTATCATATGGCATGGTTTGTTCTCAATAACAAAAGTTTTTTCAGGAAAAAGTATGTGTAAAAAACGTAAAATATTAATTTTTGGATATTTGTAAGTATAAAAAAAAATTTTGATGATCTTTCACTGCAAACAAATTACAACTTGAATTATTATTTTTTAACGATTTGACATACTTCAGCAGTTGTTTAAAAAAAGAATTTTTAAACACTAGAAGCACTAAAAATACCAAAAGCAGTATAAGGTTTTTTTGGCGCTTTTTACAACACTCTTTTTTTTAAGTGCGTATAAGATGTTGTGGGACGTTTTGCCCTTTTAATTTTATGCATTTAAGCCCGAAAAAGTGTATACCCAAAATGTTATATACTTCATTTAATAAAGTTACTAAGTTGTAATAAATCATTTACGTCATATTTAGCAATTAAAAAAATAATTACGTTAACATTTATCAATCGATAAAATCATCGAATTTCTTAAAATAAAATATGTATCGAAAAAACACATAGAGGAATTGTTTTTATGTTTCCATCGAAATTACTGTCAATGTGACGTTCGGAAACAAATTTTAATACAATTGTTTGTATTATTTGAAGCAGTGTGGATTTACGTAAAGGTAAAAAAAAGGAAATAAAATAAACCACTTATCTGTAAATATTCGTTTTTTAAAAAAAAGATACAGCAATAACTATGTCGAATCCAGACGATAACCTCAAAAAGAAAACTTTACTTCCTCAAGATTTGGTAAAGTTTAATGTTGGTGGCGAAACTTTTTTCACGGACTGGGGTGTCATTAATGGAAGAGTGCCCAATTCCAAGCTGGCTCAAATAGCCAACAGCTCTTCCGACAAAGATGAACAGGGTGCATTTCTTATCGATAGAGACCCACGCTATTTTAAGCCCATTATCAATTTCTTAGCCAACGGCATCTTTAGTCATGATGGCAAGACTACTCTTAAGGGCGTGCTGGAGGAGGCTCGCTTCTTTGACATCCAGACGCTGATAGAGCATACGGAGTATTTAATAAACCAAGAAGCTTTATCTTTAAAGGATCTACCTTTGACTCGCTGTCAGGTGTTGGCACATCTGGAACGCGTGCCAACCACCAATGAAATACGCCTTCAGGGTCTAGACTTAAACGGAGCCAATTTGAGCAACTTGGACCTTAGTCATATAAACTTTAAATACACAAACTTGTCCGGTTGCAACCTGATGCAGACCAATTTGACCAACTGTTGCTTGGAGTGCACAAACTTGGTCAATGCAAATCTAGAAGGTGCAAAACTGATATTGCTTAATGGCTTGCACGCCAATTTGGAGGCTGCCAACTTGCGAGGATGTAACTTCGAGAGCACTATATTCGTATTCCGTACGAATCTGGAGGGTTTCAACTTTAAGAACGCTTGCTTGGAGGGCAGCAATCTGAATGGAGTGAACTTAAGTGGAGCAAATCTAACAAATGCCAATTTGAGGAATTGCAAGCTGCGTGGTGCTTTATTGGTTGGTGCCAATCTACAGGACTGCGATCTTAGCGGCAGTGATATATACGGTGCCGATTTATCCGGCGCAGATGTAAATGGCGCTATCATCGAACCAACACAGGTTCTCGATCTTTTGGGATGAATTCAGCGATTGGTCTATACTATAATACTAAAAAATATTAATTGTTCGTTTAATTAATTTTAATTATTATATTAAAGTATAACTGAAAAGCTAAGAGAAAGATTTGTTTCGAACGAAGTGGTGGAGGTGGGTCGAACCACCTGCTCTTGGTAGTGGGCAGCCTTTCGAAAAGACCGATATTTTTTCCAGACGCCTGCGTGCAATCGTAGGGCAACCACGCCGATTTCCATGAGCCTCTGTTAAGAAGCGTCGCACAGAGAGAGAAAAGGCCAATTTTCAAGAAAAGAGAAATTTCAACACTTTAAAACTGTAAAATTTTTTATTTCCCGCCAATTAATGAAAGCTCACTGAAGTGATCGATATGATATTTGGTCAGCGGTGAGCTTTGAAACGGAACATATGTTTCATTATATGGAAAAAAAAAACTTTGCGGCCTTTATTATTATTTTGCAAAATATCGTGTAAAACTTAAAAAAATTTATATTTTTGGTCGTTTGGTTTTTCAACTTCTGTTCATAAAAATAAATCAATCAATGTTTAGGGAGGTTTCCGTAAAGTGACCGAAAAATGGAAAGAACGTCGTTTTGGGTGAAACAATGTGACCTTGACTAAGGTGATGGACGCAAATATTTTTTTTCGGTATAGACTTTTATATTTCAAAAAAAAAAATTTAAAAAAAAAGTGTATTTAAAAAAAAAAATGTTCCCCTATATACTGCCTTTTACCTTTACTATTTCGGGAAAAATTTTATTTTGAATATATTTTTATTAATTTAGAAGGTATTAATTTTGCTCCGCTAAATTGACTGTTTCTCCCACTGTGCGTCGTCGTGATCCATGATGTAGAAAAATCTGGTGCAGCGCTAGCCATTAAATTCTGCGATAAACTTCGGAAAATCAAAACGGTGGCCTTCGGAATGATTAAGGACGCATACAGGGACGCTGCCATGAGCTGCTTAATAGTGTACAAGCTTTCCTGAAACGGCTGACCAGGCTCTCCTGGACTCTGACAGACGCACAAGTATTGGTCTGATTGTTGATGAACTATGGATTTCGGACGTTAGCGTCCAAAAGATTACTATCGAAGACTTGGCCATGCGAAAGGTCTGATCAAAGAATTCTGAGCGATAGCCAAAATGCAGAGGGTTACCTAGCCCTTCCTCCAGATCAGGCATCGCTGGGCTACTTCCTGGCTGAAGCAGGACCTCAAAGAAAACCAATATAGCTCCAAAGATGTCCAAGGGTTCATGACGTCATCTCTGAAGGGGATCCCGGAAAGCTAGTTTCCTAAAGGTGTAGGAGCAGTGGGGATCGCATGGTATCAGCTGATATTTCGAGGACAATTAAGGTTTTCAACCGATTCGTTCAATAAAAAATTGAAATTAATTCATTCCTACAACTTTTTGGTGCTACCCTGTATTTTTCTGAAGCTTGGAAAACACCAACGATTACCGCCTCCATGTCGTTGCGCCCAGCTATATTATTGAAATGGTAGCGATTATTACGCTTAGCTCTACCCATAAGCCGCTTATGCTTGACTTGTATAAGAAGTCAGCTCAAGTAAAGGGTGGGCCATCTGTTGATTTGCTGTTGTTGTTCAGTTGTTAAACGTTTCATGACTAAAATTGAGTTGTTTGTACACTTTGGACAAGTACAGTTGGCCCACCCTATACTTGAGCTGACTTCTTATACAAGGCCACATAATTAATACGCTTAATACAAGTTTCCCATCTATGACGCATATGTAATCCTTGAGCCTTTCGATTAGCAACTCTTGAAGCATTTTCAATAAACTAAATCCACAATTTACCATGAATGAATTCCATCTACTCAGGCTACTTTGTTTCTTAAGCATATACTCCAAGGATGTCATCAATGCAATGCCATTCGAGCTTATTTTGGTCATACTGCTCCTCTCGAAATACTTCTTGACATCAATTGAACAGCTTAACATTAAAACAATTTATTTAAAGCCAAAGCCAGAGCACGAATCAATTATAAATTAAACTGATTAGTGTGTGCAGTCCGAGCAGCCACACAAATTATCCATTACAATTTTGACTTACTAAGAGCGTCAAGTCTTGGTCAAGGCAATATGGTCAGGAAGTATGTATCGATATGGCCATAGTATGATATAAGGTCCTGGCATTACACGACAGATGCATACAAAACGACCTCAGAACAACATGCGGTCTACAAATTACAAGAGACAAACACACTCATCCAACAACAAGTAGCCACAGTCTATTGTAATTTGGGTTGGCACAAAACCCCAACAGCATATTGAGCACAAAGGAAAGACGAGCATCCAACATTGGCTAGTAGCTTCATGTGTAGACCTTTTTGTTCTAGTCATCATGGAATGGACACTCCCCTGCATACAACAGACGCTAATTAAATATGTGGCCTGTCAAAATGTTGTACCATAAATTTTGCCACACACACACACACACACACACATAATAATATTTTACATAATGCTGTGAGCAAGTGCAGCAAGCAGCTTCTTGACCCACAATAATGTCGGGGTACCATTTAACGCATTATCCTTTTGTTTCAAATCCAGCAACTACTCAAACCCCTTTCGCTCTCTCTGTCTGTGTCTGTCTAAATCATGATTATCAAGTGGATAAGAGTATAGAAGCTTCCACTTTCAAGCATAACTACATTCAACATTCAACCCTTCCAGTGTCGAATTCGCTTTATTAATGCAAAGTCGAATCAATTACTCAGGATGAGGGTGCTCCAACAGCAGTGGGAGCAGGAGCAGCAGCAGTAGTGCTGGCATATGTTTCTGTTTTGTTTGCGAACATCATCACCTGTTTAAATATTGTGTGGCAAGTTTATGCAAGTGTCTCTGGGAAGCTGAAATATGGCTGCAGTTGTTGCAACATTTTGCCGTGTGGGTTAACATTGAGGCTAACAATAAACAATATAGCAGGGTTGCATTTTATGCAGCGGAAGCAGGCGTGTCGCTGAATTAAATCTATTAATATTTTTGTACACAGATTTTTTGGACAATTTTACGCTTTAATATTTTCCGGAATGCTCTAAAAGACTATAAAGCAAAGAAAAATGATATTTGCAAAAACTCGATTTTTGTCACCTTCTTCTTCGTCGAAAAATATCAAACCCAACATTCATAGTCGGTTTTAGATTATAATCAGTACATTCCGAGGGTTATAACTTACAATATTTGACATTCCTACTAGTTACTGGGTTCTATGAAGGACATGGGCAGCGCCATCAAATCCTAGCTTCCACCGATTACACAAACTCTCAAAAAAAAGTTGTTTGAATTTTATATATTGAAGGGCTATCCATATGGATTTTAAGCCGCTGAATCCGACGTCCAAAAACCCCAACACGCAATGGTTCTGAAATACCATCATAAAAAACTTACAACACGAGGTATTTTGGAGAACAACTCAGACCTCTGATGTACTGGAGTTTTTGTATCTCGGATTCAGATTCAGATTCAAAAAAAAAACGGATCGCTGAATCCAAATATAATTTATAAAAAAGCCAGAATATCAATGTTCTAATATAACTTCAAAAACAGGGTATTGAGAAGGTTATCTCAGAAACCTGAAGTTCTGAGGATTTAGGGCTTTGGATTCAGATTCAGCGACTTCTTTGAACTTTTTAAACCATATCTTCAAACAAATGTCATGGTGTTTTTGAAGTTTATCTCAGTACCCTTGGGTGTTTGGGTTTTTACGACCTCGTATTCGAATACAACGGCTCAAAAATGTCGATTTAAAAAAATAGTATTGATTAATAATTCACAATTAAATCTTTTTGTAAACAAATTAAAAAAAAAATTGGCATTTAAATATTATTTCACAATTTTTATTTTTAAAGTCAAAGAATAAAAGTTGAGAAAAAACAAAAAAAATTATTTGACAATTTTTTTATTCTGAAAATTAAAAGAGTTTAGATTTACGATTTACGATTTTTTTGCAACTTTTTAGAAAAATCTAATTTGAAATTATTTGCAGACTATTTTTTAACTTCGTTTTATTCATTGAAGTAGGAGTTGGAAAAATCCCTATAGAAATAATCAAATTTATGCTTAATTTTGAAAAAAGTACTCAAGTCACATTTGACAAAAAATTTTCAAGAACTAAGACGACTTCGCAGTAGAATTATAATTAGAGCAGACTAAAAAAGTTAATATCTCTAAGGAAAGCTTATCTCCCCGAACAAGTCAATTCTTCTCAGCTCCATAATGGCATTTTATGGCTTTGAGAATTGTTAATTGTTATTAAAATTTGTCACTAAAAAATGTTCAAGTAGTAAATATTGTCTTGAACAAAGTGATGCACTTAAAAAATTTCCAATTTTTGCAACACTGAAAAACCCAACCTACCTTTACCACCGCAATTGTAATACTGCGCAGAAAATTTAGCGCTTTACTCTCCTCTCAGCTCCATCATGAAATCTATCTAATTATATTCACCTCAATTGTGTGGTAAGTTTTTGCTATCATTTAAACTGAATGCATGTTAAATGTTAAATTGAAATGTCAACATTTACTTAACTGTCATGCATACACATTGCACACAAGCAAACAAGCTCACATAGATACATACAATCATGAAAAATATATAGATTGTATGTACATATGTACATATGCATGCAAATACAATATATGTTAACTAGCCTCACATCGGTGGGATATGCAATTAATGCCAAATAATTTATTATTGAGTGTTGGAAAAGCAAATAAAAAGCATTAAACCAACCAAAACCAAATACTAACTGAAAATATACCTCTATACAAAATAAATACGTTTGTCATTTGAAAATTCTAGATTTTGCTGTCAATCAGCTTGAATATTTCAAAGTTACAAATAACATTTTAATGAGATTATTTTATATGCTGTACTTGTAAGCATTTCATTTCTATTTGGCAAAAATCATATTTTGAATTTAAAATTTTGATTTGTCTTCATAGAAATTTATTTTATAAGTGGAACACCATTTCCTCTAAAAAAAGAATTTAATTGTGCTACCATAGCACTAATTTTTAAAAGGTTGATTTTGGTTTAAGCAAGAGAGATGCAGAGATTTAATTGACGAACTAAAAAGGCAGGGATCGCTAACCGGATCTTAAATTTATTAACAAATTTAATTCTATTTGCATCACAAATCCTTAAAAAAATTTTGCAATACCTGTCATGCAACTAAGATCATGTCTTAATTTTTATTTAAATTACCAATAATTTTTTGTGTAAAAGACAAATTGCCACACAATTCAACATTTTTGTTGGTTACATCAACACCGAAGTGTATTCTACAATATAATAAATATTTTTTGTAAAAATTAAAAAAAAAAACTTTTAAAAAATTATTCATACAATTTAAAAAGACTTTGTAGTAGGAAATAAACACATTGTAAATAAGTACATATGATCTGTTAACAAACAGCGTCTGCTGATGTTAGCTCGCTCCCTATGTTAATTAATGCTAAGCTAGGCTAAGTGCATGATCCAACAATAAGAAGGGTCACGCAACGCGCAGGTTCGTTATTCGTGTCTCTCTCAAAAGAGAACGGGTTCACTTTTTGTATGGTAGCTACATGAAATAGTAGACCGATTTGGATCAAACTTCTCATAAATATTAAGAGTTACACTAAATTAAACTTACATAAATTTGGTTGCGATATTCAAAAAAACAAAAAAGTTTTTTTTTTTACATATTTCCTTGTTTCTATGGCAGCAGCTGAGAGCAGCATGTTCCTAAGCAAATGCAAATAAATTAACATTTGTATGTTAGTTCAATACAACATGATGCTGCCAGCTGCTGCCAAACAAACGTTTTGTATGAGAATAGTTATTGTTAGAAAAACATTTTTGTTTTTCCAAATATCGCAACCAAATGTGAAGTTTGATCCAAATCGGTCCACTATTTCATGTAGCTACCATACAAAAAGTGAACCCGGAGCCGCCATTTTTTCGGCGCAGCCAAATTCGCGCACTTGTTTGCATCACCTTGTAAAATTCTTTGCATCATGGGCTAAATGTATATATACTTTGAGAGAGAGAGAGCGTTCGGTGTTAAGTGTTGGCACAGTTAAAACGTTTACGCAACAAAGGAATAAATAAATTTTTAAGTTAATAACGCATTTAGTGTTTTATTCAAAGAACGGTCACCTAACACAACTTCAAACGCAAATTTTTTTTTTTTTTTTTTTCTTAAATTATATGAAGAAATCCATGGGAGGGGCGAATTTAAGAAATAAAATGGTGATTTACACATTGAAGGCACATACGTAAAAAAAAATATAAAAAAGTTTCAACAATTTTGTTAAAATTTTTTTTATTAAAGTGATAGTTTAACAAAAAAAAAATTTATAATGAGCCATATTGTCAGCTTAAATAACAAATTAAAAATGCTTAAATAAAGTAAAATATTAAGAAAAAAATATATATTAATTTTTTAACAAAAAATTTTACAACATTTTTGTTTTTTAAAGTGTGCTCTAAGCACTTTTTCTATCCCTTAGCCAGCTAGATACTATAAATAATATTAAACAAAATTAAAAATAACTTTAAAGTAATAGTTCAGTTACAATTATAGTACAATTAATATTTATTGTAGTTCTTGTAGCTCAAAGATTTATGGCCAGAGCAAATTGATTTTTAAGTTAATGCCACACTTTCCATTTTCCATTATCAGACAGCGGCTTGTTCTGATCAACTTAATATTGCAATATTGTTGCTTAAAAAAATATGCAAAAATTTGTTTAATAAATAACACCAACTTCGAAATACAACCTTAATGAATTAAGATTTTTAAATGCCAGCCACTTGCGCACTTTAAACAATAAAACTGTAATCTATGCTGATGAAAATATTACGTATACGCAACGCTGGTCGCCTTAATGAGTTGACGCTTTTAATTTTCATTGCGGTTTCGCACATTGCACCAAAAAATAAGAAAAAAAAAAAAAAAAACAAGTAAAAAAATTGAAATGCAAAAGACAATGTGAAAAGGAACAGAGAAAGAGAAAAGAAGCGACAAAGCAGTCAACAAAAAGCCCACCAAAAAAGTTGACAGCAAGAGTGACAGGGACTACGACGGCGTTGACACAAGTTAATTACAGGGCCAGAACAACTTTACGTTGGTTGGCTTTCTGGCAACAGGGTTTCGGCCATATAAAATTACTTTTATTACGCTGTTGCCTGTCGCATTTTATGCGCTGCACTTTTAAAGGCACTCTGCATCCTTTATAGTTTGTTATTCTTCTTTGGCCAAAGTGTTGGTGCCTTTATTTCTTGGGGCTTATTTCTTGTAAAAATACCTTAATGACTGAAACGAAGTTTTTTTCATAAAGTACTTGGTAACGAGAGTGATGAGGTTAAGATGGGAAATTTTAAGATAGTCCGGGAGTTGGAGTTTTTTTTTAAGAAAGCGTTAAAAAGTCGTTTTTAATTAGAACAAGTTGGGGGGGGGGTGGGTATTGAACATTATAGCAAGAATGTCCTATAAAGTGCGAAGAATTCCGATTTTTAAACTGAGTATTGTTTTTCGTTTCTTTCTTTAAAAATGAACTAGTCAGATGCAGGCATACTTACCATCACATTGAGCCTGAGGTACATTTTCAACATATTAAAGATCTTCCAAATATCAGTGTATGTGATTGGTTACCGGGTCTGGAGACAACCGCCGGTGTAAGAGGAAAGTCCATAACTAACGAATTTCCATACACAAATGCCAAAAACCTCACCTTTTTAACATTAACAACGAATGGGTCTCAGCGACGACATGATCCAGGAGCGGAATGCCTGCAGACGAATGTTGAGATCGCATACCCACACCTCAGGAGGAGCATAAGCGAGTCTGAAAAGAGGTAAACAAGGGTTTGGGAGAAAAAGAAGAAGAAAATGCGAGGAAGTGAAAAAATAATTGACATGGCTTAAAAAAATCAAATTATAGTCGAGCTTATTTTTTTGGGTAAAAAATTATTTTAATTCCCTTTTGATTACAATCGTTTACATAATATATTTATAAAAAACTGTTTTATTTTTTAATTAAATTATTTTATTTTCTTTTTTAGTATTTATATTTATGTAATTAATAAGTTAATATTTTGTGTATAATTATTAATAATTAAATATGTTTCATAAAATATTTAATGAAACTTATTCCTTTTTTTTAATTTGTTTATTTTTTTATATAACACTAGTTAACAAATTTTGGAGTCATCGAGCGAAGCTTGAAAATGAAGAGTTTTTAGGGTAATTTTGAATTGAGCAACACGAAAATTACATTCATATTTTTTCTTAGCCGTATTTTTTTTCGAAAAACATGTTTTTGGGTACTTTTTTCAGTTATTCGACCAAAAGAGTGATTAAGGGGTTTATTTTTCTTACATGGTTCCATAGTATCTACAGTTCTTAACCGATTTCGAATATCTTAGGATCGAAATGTTCGTAAAAGAATTCTTAAAAAATTAAAAAAAATTTTTTTTTTAGAAGCAAACCGAAAATTTGTAATTTGGAAAAACGAATTCGAAAACGGTTCTTAAGGGGAGGTTCTTTAAAATATGGTCGAGAAAATCGATTATTTTTTTTTACAAAAAATGAAAGCTACATATTTGTAGAATGCGTGTACGAAAGGATTTTTCGATGCAATCGATATTTATAGAAATAGAGCGTCTTGAACGCACCTAAGTCGAGCGCTGAGGGACTTTCTAAAAACTTTCAACGCGTTTTTCTCGGAACCATGTTTTTCAGTCGCATTTCAAGCATAGCGCTTGATCTTTTGTTACGATTCCGTTTAAAAGGATATAATTTTTTTATGCCTTATACTAACAATATACATGAAAAGTGTTAAATGATTATTTTTAATCAAGATCGAATCACAAAAAAATTGAAAAAAAATCAATTTTTTTTTCGAACGTCTACATTTTAGTTAATTTTTCGTCAAAACTTATTTTGATTCATTCTGAAAAAAATAATTGTAATTTTCGTGCTTCTCGACCCAAAATTAACATAGAAAACTTTTTTATATAAAGGATCATTTTTCGTGTAAACTAGTGTAATATACGGATTCACTTGCTACTTTATATTATATTCTTATTAAATAATAATATTTTTTATCAGTATTTTTCTTATAATTTTCAGTAAAATATTTAAAGTCAATTTAAATTGTTCGTCTTGAAAAAGGCGTATGAGTAAGGAACTTCGTTCTTGACGTTTGTCCTAGTTTTTTTTTCCTTTAATTAGCGTTAGTTCGGAAAAATTAAAACAGCTGCCAAATTAGAAACGAGTGACGTCAAATTTACAAAAAATTTACAAATTAAGTATTTCAGTCAAGCGCAATTTCTTAAGGTCACTTGTATAACCTTGTTCAATGGAAAAATTGTCTACGTGCACTTGCAAATAAACGTCTTCTAATCAAATTCAAATTCCATCTACACATATGCTAAATTGCTCAACCTTGAAAACCACTCCAACTATATCAATTGCATATTTTCCAATTTCAATTTAATTTCACTAAAATCCCATGCACCCGCACAGAACCCACACAAAAAAAAACTCTTACACAGGCTTGAATATAAAACGCAAAAGGCTAAGTAAAATTTATTTTTATTACCAAATTTGCAACAGCTGTTGACCATGGCCGTATGTGCATAATGTGTATGAGTCTGTATATATGTACAGACCACGAAATAGCCGCATAACATGAAACTACGCGACTATGAGCCGCATTTATTTCAAACGCCCTGCAAGTATATAAACTTAAACTGTACTCTGTTGAAACTCGCATACATTCAACTAAATTGCAAATATATCAAATTGTAATAGTTTTAACAATTTTGCGCACATATCCTGTGGGGCATATCCACAGCCGGAGGAGCAGCAGCAGCAGCAGCAGCCATCCGAAGAGCTTTCCATGTGCGTGCAACACGTATCGGCTATAAAACCTACACATACACTTATGTACGAATACTTACTTAGACTACTATTGCACTTGCCAAATAAAAAGCAAAAAATGAAAGAAAAAAATAAGCTCGGGTCGCATGATTGCTTATTTGATTTCAATGGCGTAAAAATGTAATTTTTCGAAAGACCAAAAAAAAAAAAAAAATCGTTAAGGCTTGCCGAGGATTAAACACCCTTATAAGGGTATGTGTAAGTTTTTAGTGCTTAGAGGCATAAAACTAAGTTTCCTTGTATAGTCAGTTGGATGACTAACAATATTTTCCTAAAAGAAAAGAGTGGGCAGCACTTTAAGACTTGAAAAAATTCCATACCAATTTGATTCGATACTAACAAAAAAACCGATATCGAAGCTTTTAAGTTTTAAAGTAAAAAACGTATACCAGTGACCAAAGATATAGACAAAAACTTTTAAAAAAATAAATTCCTTAAGCTGTAGAGATATTGCAAAAATCGTAGCATACCTTCAAGCGCTCTCTTGCAAATGTTTAGGAATATCTAGTCTTAAATTTAATAATCTATTACACACTATTACACAACTAAGTTATATTTAGCGATTATCGATTTATTTTTGCGTCAATGTTGGATTATAACCTTTTGAATTTATCGGTTGATTGCCGATAAATAAATATACGAAAAAAAAAAAAAATTAATAATCCTGACGTGTTGGAGTTAAACAGAAATCAGCTGCGGATTCAGCGACTCCAAAAACATAATTTAAACATGGTCAGTTCGTCTGCACTTTTTATTTTTTTTTTTTTTTTTTGAGCTTTGTAATTGGGGTCATTGGAATTCAATTGCCATATTTGTTTTGTCTCCAATAATTAATAATAACGGATTGCGCTCCGGAAAACGAATCCGAACATTTTATTCGTTTTTGGTGCTTTCAAACCGAATGTTTTGTTGCAAGAGGAATTAAAACGAATCGGCAAAATATGTTTAAAAAAGCACGCATTTTATACAGAAAAATATTTTTTTAAATATTGTTTAACATTCTTAGATTATATTTATGCCAACTTCAAGTTAGATATTTCTTGACAATTATTTTTACATATTGTATATTTTTTTTCTGACACAACCCCGAAAATATCATGCACAGCCAAAACGAATTTTTTCTTGTGTTCGTGCAAATATGAGACACGAACACATGACCGATATGTGCGATAGAAATCCCGCGTTAATCCCAAATGGGATTTTTTTTTTATATGAAGTTTTGCGATTCCGTGCGAAATATTTCGTACTGCGTATACATGGTATAATAAGTAAGGTAGAGTAAGATTGGGCCATATTTTTCATTCTCGTTGCGAATGTCTATGAGGTAGGTTGTATCGGCTGTCGCTGCGCGTGTTTTTTTATTGTATGTTTGTATGTATGTATATAAACGCAAGAGCTGTTGTTGTATGTATTGTGGGTCATAGTATTTCAGTTCAAATAATTAATAATAATTATATTTTCATTGAAAAAATAAAATTTGTTTTCACAAATTCACTGTTTTTCATTTAGTTTCAGCTTATGCACTTGGTTTGTTCAAATTGAAGCATGCATAGATATATAAACGAGTGTCAGTGTGTATGCGTCAGCTTGTACGTTGCTTCTCTCTCTCTCGCATTTTTTTGCTCTCACAAAATTTATGGCCCCGAGTTCGGCAAACTTACTCTACCTTACTTATTATACCATGCTGCGTATAGGCCTTTCCACAAAGAAAGTTTCCCTTATAACAAAAATATCTAAGTCGTGTTAAATTTCAATAAATATTGTTGCTAAAGTAATATTTTTGTGTGATTTTACTTAAAAGATAGAATAATAAAGAACTAGCAATATTTAAATGAAAATTAAATTATATATAAATTATAAAACTATATCAGCTGTTTTGTATCAAACAAAAATAATTTCCCGCCATGAGAACATATTGGAAAAATATGCGAAATATGCGAATTTATCGAAAATAAAAAAGGAAATATGCGAAATTATCGACAGTAAAATTCGTTTACCGTAGCAAGCAAAAAACGAATCCGAATAAAATTGTTCGGTTTGGTTGTTTCGTTTGCCGGACTTTGAAATCTTGCGAAGGAAACCACATGAGAATTTATCGGAAAATATGGGAAATATACGAATTTATCGAAAATAAAAAACGAAAGTAGCGAAGTTATCTACAAAAAAGTTCGTTTTCCGGAGCACGTAAAAAAAATCCGATTAAAATTGTTCGATTTGGTTTTTTTGTTTTCCAGACTTTGAAATTTTGCTAAGGAAACAACATGAGAATTTATCGGAAAATATGGGAAATATACTAATTTATCGAAAATAAAAATCGAAAGTAGCAAAGTTATTGACAAAAAATTCGTTTACAGTAGGCAAGCAAAAACGAATCCGAATAAAGTTGTTCGGTTTGGTTTTTCGTTTTCCGAAGCACGGCTGAATAATAAATCAAAAATAACCGATATTTGTCAAATTGGTAACGAATCGACAATATATCCAAAATCAACTTTCGGTTACGAATACTCAGTACCCCCAGCGAAAATTTTTTAAAATTTAAAAATATTAGATACTGCTTGAGAGTCAGCGGTATAAGGATTATCACGAAGTTTTGACGTTATTAGGTCAAACGAATCCTGTTTAAGCAAACCTAAAAAAAATTGGAAAAACACAGTGAAAGCTTTTTTTCTATTTTTTGTCGCCATAGAATTTTCCAAGGAGAATCCTTAAGTAAAAGTATAATATTATATTATGATTTTATATGCGTAAGTCTTATAATTAGATTTTAAGGTTATTAAGAGTTTTTGTTGTAATATGTATTAACCTCTTTTTATGCTTAAGTATCCTTTGTCTTTCCCGCTAGGTAGTAGAATATCTGTTTCATATAAATGTTTAAAAAAATATGCACATTTTTAACAAAAAAACTTTTTTTTCTCTTAAAAAAGAATTCATAAAGGATTTCTCAAATTGATTGTCACGAACAAAGAAAACGATTTAGTCACGTCGGTATGTTCAGGTAGACTGTTTCCCAAAGGCATCGTATTGGCACTGCTTTTAGCTTGCCTCAAAATATTAATTCTAAAAAAGTATTGGTGCACAATAAAATTGATTTATATGCCACAAAAGCTTTTCCCAAGTTGTTGTATCCGCTGTGTGCAGGGTATCAATCAATTTATTTAATTTTTTAGCATTGCTTTCGAAACGCTTAAATATGGTGAAAGCAGATTGCAGCCAAAAAAAAGGGTTCGGATTAGCTGAAGTAAATTGAAAACAATGGCGGACCAGAACAGCTGTCAAAAGCAGTCATACAAAAAAATGGAAAAAGGAGGAAAAAAAAAACGAAAATCCCTCCTCAGAGCTTTTGCGCTTTTGCTTAGCCAAACAAAATGGCTACAATCAATGGGCAAAGAGCCGCAAAGTATGCAGCAGTTTCTGTTGAAAGAAAATCAACTTATTTTCATTGTTGTTGGCACATATTACGCATACGACGGGTTGGCGTCAATTGCTTGGCGCCCTCTGCTATAGAGAATCTGCCCCAACCAGTTTCTTTATGCAATTTCCAAACACAATACACAAATAATTTTGTGTACCAAATAGCAAAAATAAAATACTTTTGAATGTGGTTTGGAATTTTTTTTTTCTCTCTCTGCTTTGTCATATGGCAAATTCTTTTTGTGTTTGGGAATTTAATGCTGACCTCAGCATTCTAACATTTCTTTACTTATTTTTTTTTGATATTCTGATGATATTCGTCTAGAGTTCTATGTAATTTGCTTGGCTTACAATATGTAATGTGATTTTGTATTGTTTGCGGGGTATTTGACATTTGATTTCAAATTATTGTGGCTTCATTTGTAATAAACCTTGGCAATGACCAGGCACAGCACTTGGAGGACTGAAAATATTGAGCATGACTTTATTTACTGCTCAATATTGGTTTATTTGAATGGAATGTGCCAAAATTGGCTGGAATTTTGTTTGTTATTATAAGTAAGTATGCTAATGGCATGCAAACATATATTTGTAAGTATTCTTAAGCCAAATAACATTATATTGAATACATTAAATATGAGTAGAGCTCAGTTTATTGCATAAAATAAATGATACTTTGGTAGGTTTTGTGCATGAACTGAATAAACATACTTGGCTTAGACGGGTTTATTAAAGGCTAACAGAATAACCTTTAAGGCATAGCCATGAGTCGAGAAATGTGGTTGAAGCTATGATCTCTGAATTTTCGCCAATGTCCAAAAAGAAACATGTGATTGGCGATGAAAAATGTGAGCCCATAAAACCATGGCGAATGTCTGGATGTAGTTCCACGTCGACGACCATTCCCAATATTCACGACGCTAAGGTTGTGTATGCTCTGTATTTGGTTCGACCAGCACGGTGTAGTATACTATGAGCTTCTGAAGGAGATCTGTATCGAAAGTAATTAATGCGTTTGAGCCGAGTAGTAAAGGAAAAACGGTCGCAGTACCGAGAGATGATGCTCGGACACATGTCGCCAGAAAGGTCAAGCCCAGAGATCTGCAATAGTGCCTGTTTTGTGGCAATAATCATACTCTCAACGAAAGTAATGGCAGTGTCAGCTGCACTCTTAGGCTTATGGTGTGGCACCACACGCACTCTTAACCATAAGAGTGTGAGCAGTAATGGTGCACCATTCATTATATTGTCATGATTATCGGGTTGTTTACACTCATACACAGCAGACACTATTGCCAAATAGTGTCGAATACACTCTTTTAAAGAGTGACAATGACACCATTTTTGTGAAGTGAGAGAGTAATCAAACTTCCAACAAATGTAAAGACATACTTAATATTAATTATTATTATTATTTTAAAAAACAAAAAAGTTTAAACTATGGAAAATAGCACTGGCAAATATGTGCATAAGAAAATCTTTTATACTATTAATTCCTTTTTTTTTTGGAGGGATGAATATTTTGATCACTGCAATATCCTCGTTGAAAATTTCACTTTCCGCTAATTCAACATTTATTCGAGACCAATGCCAGTTCCATCATCATTATCGTTACCATCACATTCTGATAGATCAGTAACAATCCACTCTGTGCTTCTTAATCCAGTCTAGGTAAGAAGTAATGCGTGTGAATACAGCTGGCCAGCGGTCTCCGCAGTGGGAAGGACCAGGATATGAAGCGATACCAATAAGCGTATCGCTGCCATCGGCCAGTACCAAAGGACCGCCAGAGTCACCATTACAGGTTGACATACTGTCTATGGTCCTGATGCAGATGTTGCTTGAAGGCATATGAACGCCATACCAAAGACTGCATTCGTTGTTGCTAATGACTGGCGCCTCAATGTACTGCAATGGGCCTGAAACATCTGAGATGGCTAGATGAACGACAAATACAGAAAATGTTAGTGATCAGGTTCGTGCCAGCATAGACGTGATGGCTGCTTACACTCAGAAGTCAGGCCCCAGCCGGAAGCAATGGCTTCTCGATCATCATAATCGTCAGGGTGGTTAAAACTGTGTGGTAGGTGACCGATCTTAAAACCAAAACAACAACTGCGTCGTTAACGTAACAATTTATTTATTCCTTAATGCCGTACATGTCTTAACTTAATCAACACTTAACATCGAAATGTCTCTCCCACTTCAAGTATATACACATTTAGCCTAGCTTAGCATTACTTAACATAATGAGAGCGAGTTAACATCAGTAAACGCTGATGTTAACAGATCATCTGTATTTCCTACTACAACTCGGCCGTCCTGACGGTTAGATCCCCTGATCTATACTTAAAATAATTTATTACATTATGATTCTTAAAATTAGAAAAAAAAAAAATTTATTTACATTTTTTTTTTTTTTTTTTTACATTGTTTTTCTTAAGTTTTACTTAAATAACTAAGCTTTTATGTTTTATTTTTTCGTTTACCCCTTACCCAATGCCTAATATTTTGAATGCTCCAGACACCTTGATACGGATTACGGGATACCTGAAAACCATCTACGTCTTTAAGAACGAATCTGTCATTTTTTAAAACTTTAGTTATCATGTAAGGTCCCTTGCTTTTTGGAATAAGTTTTCTTGACGTTCCAACCGCAGAGTCAAAATTTTTCACCACTACATAATCGCCTACTTTGTATTGCTTTGGGCTTCTTCTTTTTTTGTCGACCTGTACTTTATTGTAAGCTTGTGATTTTATTTGAATCTGTTCTGCCTTTTTCCTAATATTTGCCAAAGATTGTGTCTCAATCAAACCATTTACCTCTTCTAGCTTTTCTCTAAGTTCATCTGTAACATGGCCTTTTTGTTGTATGCCAAATAACATCTTACTTGGGTACTGTTTAATACTCCTATGTTGAGTATTGTTTAACGAATATTCAACTGTTTCAACAACCATGTCCCAGTGTAATCCTTTCTCAGGTTCTGTCAACTTTGCTATCATTGGGCCTAGACTTCTGTTTATGCGTTCCACCTGACCATTAGCTTGAGGAGACCCTGTTGCGATTTTAACGTGTTTAATGTTATTTTCGGCTATAAAATTTTCAAATTCACCCGACGTAAAACAACTTCCGCGATCAGAAATTAAACAAGTTGGTTTGCTATATGCTCGGAAATAATCTTTTAATCCATGTAAAACTTCCTTTGTTTTTGTTGTTTTCGTTGTATATAACCGAACAAATTTTGTGAACGCGTCAACAACTACTAAGATATGTTTTTTTGACCTTCCTGCATCAACTGGACCATAATGATCTATATGTATTATTTCAAATGGTCTATTACCTTTCGGAATGCAATTTAAAAATCCTTCTTCCTTCCCACTTTTTGGTGAATACGCGATGCATTTTAGGCAGTTTTCAATATGACCAATACATTTTTCTTTTAAATTCGGGAACCAATAAGTCTTTGAAATAGCATCCATCATTTTGTCTCTACCTATGTGGCCTATTTCATCATGATATTTATAAAGTACATGATCTTCCATGTCATGTGGAACATAAAAAAGCAGTCTATCGTCATTTAACTTTTTGTATACTATGCCGTTTCTCATTTCATAAAGTTTATGCTCTGACTTTTCTAATAGTGTTTTTATTTTTCGTAACTTTTCGTCCTTTGCCTGACATATAACTAGATTGTCTTCAAACTTATTAGTTTCTATTATCATAATATTATTATTTCGACTAAGTGCATCGACATGTTGCATTTTGGTACCTGCTCTATGTAGTAATTCATAATCATAATTCTGCAATTCTAAAGCCCAACGAGCAATTCTAGGATTTAACTCAACTTTATTTAGTGTAAGAGTTAAAGAATTGCAATCTGTAACTATTTTGAAATGTTTTCCTTGCAAATAAATACGGAATCGTCGCAAAGCATAAATTATTGCCAAAGTCTCAAGCTCAAAACTGTGATACTTGCTTTCCAATTCTGTGGTTCTTTTTGAAAAATAAAATATCGGATGCATCTTTTTATCCTCCTTTTTCTGCATGAGAACTGCGCCAAAACCAAGTGAACTTGCATCGCAGTGCAGCTCGGTTTCATCTTTATAGCTGTATATTGACAATACGGGTGCTTGAACTAATTTTTCTTTAAGTTTTCTAAAACAGTCTAACTCTTGTTCTTTGAATTCAAATTGTTTGTCTTTCTTGAGCAAATCATACAAGGGTTTTGCTTCTGTTGAAAAATCTTTAATGAATCGTCTGAAGTACGAACATAACCCGAGAAAACTTTGTACTTTGTGTGCTTTGTCAGGAATATGGAAATTTTTGATTGCTTCTAATCCCTTATCATCAGCTTTAATGCCGTCTTTGTCTATTAAAAATCCCAAATATTTTACGCTAGGTTGCAAAAATTCGCACTTATCGAGACGTAGTTCTAATTTATTTTGCACAAGCTTATCAAAGACCTCTTTTAATGTTTTCATGTGTTCTTCTATATCTTTAGTCGCTACCATAATGTCGTCCATATATATAATGACCCTATTGTCTCTAATCATATCCTCGAAAATTTTGTTGACAAATCTTTGAAAAACAGCTGGACCATTTTTTAATCCAAAGGGCATTTTTAAAAACTCAAACTGTCCAAGTGGAGTGACAAATGAAGTATACTTAATAGAGTCTTCATGTACAGCTACATGAAAGAATCCATTTTTTAAGTCAAGTTTCGTAAAAACAGTTTTATTTTCTAATTTGTCTAACAAATCATCGATAAGAGGAAGAGGATAATTATCTTTTTTTGTAATCTTGTTTAACATACGATAATCTACACACATTCTGTCCTTTTTCTTTTTAACTAAAACGATCGGCGATGTATATTCTGACGTACTCGATCGTATGGCCTTGTCTTTTTTGTATTCATCTAATAAAACTTGTAATTTTTCTTTTTCCGCATAAGAAAGACGTCTTGGTCTGCAACTAAACGGTTTTGGGCTTTCCAGATTCAATTTTATTTCGCACTTTGTTACTGGAGAGCTTGGTCTTTCTGCCTTTAAATACGCATTTTCGAATAATTTTTTCAATTGACACTGTATACTATGGCTAATATTTTTACCAATATTAAGTTCAATTTCTTTATCAGCATAATCTATGTTAAGTATTTCGGTAATTGCATTGTCTAACAGCTGATGTTTAGCAGTATCAGTTGCTAATATTTTTGAATCTAACAGTTTTTCTTTTTCACTAATGGTTGAAGTAACAGCTTTCAATCCTAACAGTTGTTGGTCTGACATGCCATCGTTTTCTAACATTTTCTGTATAACACTTGACTGTTGTGTGACCAAGTTGACATTTTCTTTGCCTAATAGTTTTGCATTAACACATGATTGTGCAGAATCCAGCAAGCTTTCACGAACACATGGATCTGCTGTACTATTTAACATGGCTTCACTAGCACGTGAACGATCATTGGTTTCTGTCTTGACTAAATAACTAAAATCTTCGTTACATAACATTTCTGAACCAACACATGGTTCATTGTTTACATTAATTGGATCTACCGTAATCAGTCTCAAAATGTCTGGGTCAAACTGCAAACCACATGCTTTTAAAAAATCTCTGCCCAGCACTACATCGTAGCCCATAGACTCATTGGAAACAGCAATTAAATTAAAATGTACTTTTAAGGATTCTTTAAATACAAAACATAAACATTTTCCAAATGTATTAAGGCGACTTTTATTAAGTCCAAAGTAAGGTTTTGAAACTGGATTTAAATTGATTTGATTTGAAACACATGAAATTTTGACAAATGAAATTGGGCTTCCCGAGTCTATTAGGCACGCTGCTATTAATGGTGTTTTAGTATTTTTTTCAAAATAAATCTTAAAATATCTTACATATTTTTCTTCGTTTGCACCCTTTTTCCCGGAACATTGAGCAATAAGATGCCCAAACTTGCCGCACGCATAGCAGGATCCGGGGTCCCTCTTTGGCTTCCTGCACTCTTTAACAAAGTGACCTCTTGAATTGCAGTTGCGGCAGCGTAAATTGTCATCATACTTTTTCTGCATCTTTTTGCAGCTGCTTGGAGTGGACTCCGACGAAACACGTACATTTGCAAATGCACGAAGCATCTGCCTTGGGTCAGTAAAGCACTGCATACGCGCTTGTGTCTGCAAACTCTCTTGCGGTATGCCTTCTATGATTTCGTCGATTAATTCATCCACGTCGATATCAAGATCGCCAGAAAGCTTTATTTTGTCATCAAAGTAAGCGGAAAATTTTTCAAAAGCTTTCCATTTGCGGCCTGCAAATTTCCGTCTTATTTCCATTTTGGATAATTTTACACCAAACGCCATAATTAGTTGGTCTAACAATTGATTAATTGGTTCCATAATGCGAGTTGAGTTTATATGCAGCCAACGTTGCGCATCGCCTTTTAATTTACTTATAAACAACATACGCATCAAGCTGTCGTTGATGTTGTACACACTTGCGATGTTTTTTAGCTGCATAACCCAGCCGCGCGCACACGTTTTACCATCAAAGTCCATCAAAGCTTCTTTAGCGAGAGTAAGCGAGACAGACGCTGACTCCTGCATGGTGATGTTCTTAAACTCTTGTTGTTGCTTCACTCCAACGACGTTAGCTGCTTGCCCGTTCATTTGTTGCAGCGTTTCTTTGTTCAATTGAATTTCACCACACGACGGCGTCTTTATAACGGGGACTTCAATTTTTTCTGCATGATGCTCATACAAAACTACGTCGTTTTGAATTTCTGAGACTTCTGCGGGCATTTTGTCATTTTCGCACATATTTTCATTTGAATTTTTGTTTACAACCAGCAAATCACTTGGTGTTTGCTTAACATAATTGCTTAAACGAATCACTTGTTCCTCTTTTGAGCATTCAGACGATAGTTTTATTGCATTTAGCCACCTTTCCACTTGCTCTTCCGTAAAATTGGCAAAATTTAATAGATTGTTCATTTTAATTTTGTTCTTGGGTTAGGACCACTTCTGAAATTGTGGTAGGTGACCGATCTTAAAACCAAAACAACAACTGCGTCGTTAACGTAACAATTTATTTATTCCTTAATGCCGTACATGTCTTAACTTAATCAACACTTAACATCGAAATGTCTCTCCCACTTCAAGTATATACACATTTAGCCTAGCTTAGCATTACTTAACATAATGAGAGCGAGTTAACATCAGTAAACGCTGATGTTAACAGATCATCTGTATTTCCTACTACAACTGGAAGGCAGCACGGCTGACAGTATAAATTCTAAGATATATGAGATATGAGATGTATATAATTTATAATTAGGTGCAAGTCGCACAGGCATATCGATCAGTGCGATGTCATTGGCGCGTGTGATGGGATCATATTCTTCATGCACAAAGACGAGACTATTGCATACATGGATAAACAGCCGACCCGTTTCATGTCGATCGCCTATATCCCAGGAACCTAGATAGACATCAATACCATAGGCTAACGTCTCCAGGCAACTTGCAGCAGTCACAATTATATGATTGTAGATCAGAGTACCTCCGCACCAACTGGTAGCACCACCTTCATTAAACAGATGCAGTTCAACTTGGTAGGGAAACTGAGTGCGTCCGACAGTGTGTCCATTGGCTTTAAAGGCTTCACGGATTGCCAATCCACGGCGTTAACGCCCAGAATGGCGGTACTAAATAAAACCACTGCGCAAGCGAACCTCATTGTTTAATATAATAACTGAAATTTATTCGACCAACCTGCACTATTTATACCTAGTTCCAAACTTTCGGTACTCTGTACTACGTATCTGGACTATATTTTGCTTATGGCCAGAAATAAACCATAAACGATAAAAAGTAATTAGTAAATTAATCAAGTAAATGATTACGAATTTTCGATCGATAACAAGGGAGTGCCGCAAGATCGAGGCCAATTGTAAACATTGGTTATAAGTGTTAAGATACAAATACCCATTATAAAATTACTTATAATTTGGTTACCAATAAGACTATGTATTTATTTATTTACTAGGGGTCTACGCCCTCTGCGTGCCTCGCACGCCAACCCCCGTACCGTCTGCTTTATTCAATTCAGATCATCCAGACTATTTTATACCCTGACTTTAAAATACCCTGAAACAATGCAGGTCGCTAATCGGATTCACAGTAACCGCGGTGACATTAATCTTTCCTTTAATGATGTTATGCGTTCTAAACATTCTGGTAAATCTAATGCATTTGAAATAACTGAAATAATTGAAATAATTAATAATAATAATTAATTGTACGGCTGCAAGATTTACAAAATGTTAAAACTCCGTTAAAAAGCAGCATATCTGGGTTAAGCACATTAGTTTCTATATATTCCCTACTTATTTTTTCTATTTTATGAGAGAGCATCGAGTCTTTACAGCAAAAGTAAACCTTATAGGGTCGCTGTTTAATTATTTCATTATCGTTCTCAAAAACGAATCTGTATTTATCACATGTCTATCTATTTATCTGTCTACAGATGTCTCAGCATCTTTATAACTGTCTGTTTTGCTAAACAATCTCAATATTCTCTGAGCAGTCTTCTTTGCATAGTATTCCTTACTTGCCCGTCTGGCCTAACAGCTTTAACCTAAAAATCTGCATCCCGTCACGAAGCAATGATTGTAATGGCTGGGGTGGCGGAGTCCCTTATGGAATTTTCACTTTGCCATTACTTCAATGTGTCACAATGCCCTTGGGCCAATGCCGACGAAAGGTATAACAAGTTCGTGCAAATGTATGTAACGGTCAGAAGAAGGCGTGGCAGACCTCACAAAGTCTATATATTTTTGATCAGCATCAACAGCTGAGTCTGTCTGTCCGTCTGTCCGGATCCTCTTACTCGATCTCAGAGACAATAAGTGCTAAAGACACGAAATCATTCCAAAAGATGCGCATAATAATCACGCATATGAAGATTTTCGATTTATCTCGATATCTGGCCACCTTGCACCGTAAGCGAACTTCGCGGTTTACTTCTATTTATGTGAATTTTCCAATATTTTAATAGTTATTCTGTTAACCAGGGTGCAGACGAATCCAACAATCCATAGATCATCAAAATCGGTCCAACAGTTCTTGAGTTATAAATAGTATAACTAACATAGCTGTGGTTTATATATACAGAATGCATCACATCCAATTGCCCAAGCGGCACTATGAATATCGCAGTTTCAAGGACAAACTGGCCATAGCTTCGGGATGGGGCCGATACACCACGGCCATAAATAACGTGCTGCGCTATGTGCAACTCCAAATCGTTGATGGGCGCACCTGCAAGCGAAATTTTCCGCTTTCCTATCGGGGCACTAATATATTCACTAGTGGACGTAATGCAAAATCCACATGCAATGGAGATTCAGGTGGTCCGCTTGTGCTTGTCCGCTGCATCTTTTTTGATAAATACATTCATCAAATACTACATGAAGCAAAGACACAGCCGCTAGCTAGAGGGTCAGCTGCGGCAGGATGATGAGATGGATTTGCGCGATGAGCTTAATATGCGATATGCTGGAGTTGCCGATGTGCCAGATGAAGAAGAGCTTGATGTTAATGCAAAGAAACACACACGCTAGAGCAGACCCAAGTCGGAAATGAATATTATTTTTTGTAGATTTATTATAAGTATAGCCATTTTTGTGCAATTAGACCACACCAGTGTGCTTTTCAATCCAGTTTAGGTAAGAAGTAATGCGTGTGAATACAGCTGGCACGCCCGCTTCGCATTCAAAACCACCAAATGAAGTGACACCAATAAGCGTATGGCTACCATCGGCCAGTACCAAAGGACCGCCAGAGTCACCACTGCAGGTAGCCGTACCGCCTGTAGTCCTGACGCAGATGTGGCTTGTTAACACATAACCGATAAACCAACGCAAGCAGGCGTAGTTGCTGATTACTGGCACCTCAATGTACTGCAAAATGTCTGTAACACCGGTGGCGGCTAAATGATCGACAAATACAAAAAATGTTAGTGATCAGGTTCGTGCCAGCCTAGACTTGGTGGCTACTTACAGTCCGAAGTCTTGCCCCAGCCGGAAGCAATGGCTTCTCGATTAAGATAATCGTCAGGGTTATTCTTTTTGGCAGGCAGCTTGGCTGGCTGTACATATTCTGCAAGCAATTCAAGTTGTATGAGATGTGTATTATTTATAATTAAAAGTATTGGAGCTACCATTGAAGTCAATAGGCACAGGCAACTTGATCAGTGAGATGTCGTCGGAATACAAAAAGTAGTGCTCATGCACAATAACGTTTCTGGTTTCCACAAAGATGATTTGCTGACCCTTTTCATGATGATCGGATATATCCCACGCACCTAGATAGACATCCACGCCTTTGGCCATATCTACTGTGCAATGTGCAGCAGTCACAATCCAACGATTGCTAATCAAGGTACCACCACAAAAAACGAAATGACCTTCATTATACACACGCAGAAAAGCTTGGTAGGGAAACTGAGTGCGTCCGGCATTGTGTCCGTTGGTTATGCGTCCATCAGGCACTCCAGCATAATGTTCCTTGGGCAGCTTGACAGTACGCTTAAGGGATTGCCAATCCACGGCGTTAACGCCCATAATGGCGGCACTAAATAAAACCACTGCGCAGACGAACTTCATTGTTCTAACTGAAATTTATTTGACTAACCTGCACTATTTATACCAAGTTCCAATCTTTCGGTACTCTGTACTTCGTATCTGGACTATAGTTTGCTTACGGCCAGAAATAAACCAAGATAACTTACCTCATCGACCTACCGATAGTAAGTAATTAGTAAATATCTTTAGTGTGAATTATCGATCGATAACAAGGGAGTGCCGCAAGATCGACGTCAGTTATAAAAACTGGTTATAAATGATTAGGTACAAGTAGCCACTATAAAGTTCCTTATAATATAATTATATAATCAATTCGTTTTTGTTCACACGACCAACCCACTTTTAATTGCTAATCTCTATGATAATACTGTGTTAAGGGCAATCAGACTATTTATTTATTTACTTGGGGTCTACGCCCCCTACGGACTGTTTTATTCAATTCAGGTCATCTAGACTATTATATACCCTGCACAATTCTCTATTATCATAATATTCATGCCGCCCGACTGTAAAATATCGTGAAACAATGAAGCGAATCTGTATTTTACAGAAGAAGGCGTGGCAGACCTCACAAAGTCTATATATTTTTGATCATCATCAACAGCCGAGTCTGTCTGTTTGTGTCTCTGGAGCCTTTTACTCGATCTCAGAGACAATAACTGCTAAAGACCTAAAATCTTTCCAAAAGATGCGCATAATAGTCACGCATATAAAGATTTTCGATTTATTTCAATATCTGGCCACATCCCCCAGTAAGCGAATTCCGCGGTTTATATCTATTTATGTGAATTTTTCCGATATTTTAATAGTTATTCTGTTAACCAGGGTGCAGACGAATCCAACAAACCATAGATCATCAAAATCGGTCCAACACTTCTTGAGTTATAAATAGTGTAACTAACATAGCTGTGGTTTATATATATAGATATCCCATTTGCTTGCAGAACGCATCAGTCCCATACAATTGCAAAAGCGGCACTGCGAGTATCGTAGTTTCAAGGCCAAACTGGCCATAGCTTCGGGATGTGGACGATAAGCCACGGGCGTGCGCTCTATGTGCAACTCCAAATCATCGATGGACGCACCTGCAAGCGTAATTTTCCGCTTTCCTATCGGGGCACTAATATATGCACTAGAGGACGGAATGCAAAATCAACGTGCAATGGAGATTCGGGTGGTCCACGTGCTAGTAGGAGTAACGTCGTTTAGCAGCATTTATGGCTGCGATTGTGACTATCCGGCGACCTTTACTAAGGTGGCCTCGTACCTTGATAAATACAACAAAAACTACATCAAACAAAGACATAGCCGCAAGCTGCAGAGTCAGCTGCAGTAGGATGATGATGAGGACATGCGCGATGAGCTTAATATGCGACATGCTGGAATAGCAGATATGCCAGTTGAAGAAGACCTTAATATTAGTGCAGAGAATCACACACGCAGTGGCGGATATACGGGGGTTTTTGGTGTTCAAACCCCCCCCAAAAAACCTATCCTAACTCGGCCAATTTAACCCAAAACTGAACTCAACAGGAAATCGAACCCAGCTGATTCTATGCAGATCAATTGATCTAAAATTAAACATACTCTTTCGAAAATAATTCGCATGATGTTCCATATGAAGTTTGGAAATAATTTCTCAACAAAAGGCCAGGCCTAATACTTTTTCAAGTTGGGAAAAGGTTTTTATAGACATATTTGCTCTAAATATTTATTTCAAATTAACACATATTTGCTTCTAATAAACACCTTTTGAGTTTTACATACAATATAATAGTCTCGATGTCGAATAAGAATCCTATTATATCATCAAAATTTACCGCCTGTTACAATCTGCGAGGTTTATTGAAAAATTCCTCAAGTATTTCATCAAGAGTAAGTGGATATCGTAATGAATATACCGTTCTGGGCCAATTGTACTTCGCAAATATGTTTTAAGTCTTTTGAGTGCAGAAAATGTACGTTCTGGCGTCGCAGTTGAAACTTGTAAAACTGCTAGAATACGAAGTATTGTAGTCACGTTTGGAAAAGCATCGTGATTAGCCAACTGAAAAAAAATCGACATGTAAGTTAACTTATAAACGTATGAAAATGTAGTTATTTGAAAATTATCCTTACGTCAAGTGCTTCAAATACATTTCTTATCTTCCGATCTCCAACTCGCCTTCTCCAAATCTTGACTTCTGATACGAACCCATTTTCAGAACAGTCAAGAACCGTAGCATAAAACTCGTATAATCCCTTGCACATCATCAACATCGAAATCATTTTTCGGGAACAAGGTACCAAAATTTTCGAAAACCAATTTGTGTTTTGTGAAACGACATCGAAGATGAGTTATGTATATATCGATGGATGGGATGTAAAATGCGATTCTGTAGTAATCCTCGACAGATTCAGCAACGACGTTGCATCTTCCTGTTAGACGATTGTTTACGCGTGGTTTCTTCATTTCGATGTCGTATTGTGTACACACCTTTTGTACATCTTCAAAAATTTCATAAAAGTAATCATATGAGTTTTGGCGCATCTCTTGAAATTCCTGCATTGCATCATCTGCAAGCTTCGTGGCTTCAATCAAATCATGTGTTTCTGATTGTAATTGCTTACTTAATGGCAAAACGATGGAATGCACTGACTTCATTATTAACAAGATATTTGGAATGCCACAGAAGAAATAGCAGCCAGCAATTGGGAAGCTTGTGTTGCAGCTTTATCTTACTTCCATTTTTGCATTTCCTCAAGACCTTCAAAGATAGCTGGTTGGAGTTCGATGAATGTCGCTACTGCATCGTGTGATTGAGCCCATCTCGTTGGACAGACACCTTTCAATTTTTCTTTGCGGCTTTCAATTTGTAGACCTGCAATTTTTTCTTTGAGAACGTTTTGTCTTTTAGGCCATCGATAAAATTCATGTATCGATCCAACAGTCCCCAATGCGTTCTTTATACCAGCTACATCACAAGCGGCATTTACAGCTAAGTTGAAACAGTGTGCTGCACAATGCACATAAATGGCCAAAGGAAAATCAGATTGTACATATGATTGAGCTCCATGAAACTCGCCGCTCATTGCTGGAGCTTCATCATACCCTTGGCCGTACAAGTACGAGCAATCTAGACCTGCGTCTAAGAGATATGTCTTGATAGTGTTGGCTAGACCTTGCCCAGAAACGTCTTTCACTTTCATAAGTCCCAAAAAGTCCTCACGAAGTTTTGATGTGGAAGGGTCTACATATCGGACACAAATCGAGAGCTGATCGATACCAGCAGCGTCAGTGGTACCACTGAACTGCCAAAACTGCGAATCCTTTAGTGTGTTGACGTTTTCAACAATTTTATTCCGAATCAAATTGTGACACAACACCTCGATTATTTCATTCTGGGTTGTTTTGCTAATATGTGTTGCATTTTTTGTTGAAAAAATAACACTGTTTCTTAGATCATCATCGATTTCAGCACGATAGCGTAAAATAGCCCGAAAATTTCCATCGTTCTCGTACTTTTCATCATTACTTTCTTCATTGGTTAAACGAAGTAAAGGTCCATCGTCTCTGTGGCCTCTAAGACCGATTCCTTGTCGTTCACACAAGGCAATAGCACCAACGCGTTGCATAGACGATTACATAGACTAGATTTACACTGAAAATTTGTTTTTCAATCGAAACCCCCCCCCCAGATTGAAATTCTAAATCCACCGCTGCACACACGTAATAGTTAGTGTGACCAACTCCGGAAAAACCGGGTCATAGCCCGGTTTTGGAAGCAACGTTGTAGTCGCACTAAAATTTAATACATTTTATTTTGCTGCCGAAAAGTATGCAATAAATAAATAATTTTTCTTTTTGATTTTAGTTTTAGTAGTAGATTTCGTTTAGCTTTAGTAGTTAACAAAAATAATTAATTTTTATACCCTGTACCGTATGGTACAAAGGGTATATTGTGTTTGTGCAAGCCGAAAATGTATGTAACGTACATACCCCCGCCCCCCCACCAAAGCAAAAGTTTTAGATGGATAATTCGTTTGTTTATGAAGATATGATAACCAAATTTGGCAATCGGAAGTTTTTTAGAAACCCCCAGCACTGTACCAAATTTTATCAAAATTTTCAGAGTTCCCAAGCTTTATACCAAATTTGATCAAAATCGGTAGACTATATCATATAGCTCCCATAGGACCAATCGGTCAAAAAATCGTGTTTTGTACAAAATTCGTTGTGTTGAACATACCGTAACCACATTTGGCATTAAGAAGTTTTTTAGAGTTCCCAAGCACTGTACCAAATTTGATCAAAATCGGTTGACTATATCATATAGCTGCCATAGGGCCGATCAGGCAAAAAACCTGTTGTGCACAAAATTAATTGCGTTTCGTTTGTTTGCAATTTTTGCAATCAGATATCTTTTGGAATTCTTAAGCAATATACCGGACTTAAATGCAGTGTGGTGGTACAGGGTATCCCAAAGTCGTCTGCGCCCGACTTTAACGTACGCCATCTTTTTTATTCAAACTCTTAAGATATTTTATTTTTTTTTGGGATATTCATTGAATTTCATTAGATAAGTAGTTGTTGAATTTTTCAGTTCATATCAATAATTTAATTATATTACAATTTTTTTTGTTAGAACTCTCGCCACCTAGAGGCAAATTAAAAGAATGTTAGTGTTATTAAATTTCTAATTCTAATTTGTGGCTTTATTGAACTTTGTTCAATTTCTTTTCCAAGCTGACCTCCGTCCAGTTCGGGTGTGCTTTTAGCAGAGAACTCAAAAGTTGAATTTTTGGTGCATTTTCCAAATAACATAAACCAAACTTAACTGAACAATTAATTGCTTAAGTTCCGCCAAAATTGGCTCAACATCTTTGTCCGAAACTGCCTTCATATTCATTTGATCCGGAGATGTCCAAAACATATATTTTTTTTTCGGTGCCAATCCGCAATAAGGGTAATTATTGTATTAGCACCCAATTTTCGCGTAGATGCTTTTTTCTCTTTTTTATACATAGATTTGGCACCTAGTGCAAACCTAATGGTTCCTATGGCACACCTAATATCTGCCATGTAATAGATGCCAGTTGCAAATACCACAAAAAATTAACTCCCTTCAGCTCTAACAATTGGATGCACATAGATCCGGGAAGCTCTTATGTGCTCTCTTAATGAAGTCGATTGATCTGCAGCCACGAACTATGCGCCTAATCTAAGTCCAGCAGTTCCCCCGCAATTTTTATCAGCCAATAGTTAATAGTGTATAAATTGGCAATACTTCGCGATTCGCTGCAAGGCCACTTTTTTTTTCTTTTCTGTGCAAAACCTGAACCTGTAAATGAGTTCTAGTTAATCTTCGTAAAATTCCTGTATGCATACACGAGCAATAATTTTTTTTTGTCAAAAGTGCAATGCAAAGTACCCTAAAATAAGTGATAGAAACTCGGTCATATATAATTAATTTTTTTTTTGTTTGTTACACTTTTTTTTTGTTTGCGCTGAATTAGTGCCGCCATGCATGTGGAAGAAAAAGTTTGGTGCCGTTTTTAAACACGATTTTCTTTTAAATTAGCTTGTGAAAAACTTTTTTTTGTAAAAGTAATTATATATAAGTATGAGTGCGGTAATAATCCGCTATTGCATAATGGTTCATCCCTATCGCCTCGAAACCCTCTCTTCCAACAGCCGTCTTCGCCGGGAGATCGATCTTTCGTCGCTGGACGTCGCCGCATGTAAGCACTAAGTGATGTACTCATTATTTCTTTTAAATTGTTTTTTTTTCTCGCGCTCTTAAATAATTGCTTTTGGTAACTAGCATTTCGTTATCATTTATCTCTTAATTCGCTCAATGCAGTGTTCCATTCCGTTCGTTCCACAGGTAATTGGCCTTGAACTTGAATTTTTAATTTCGTTTTTTTATATCCTGTACCGTATGGTACAAAGGGTATATTAAGTTTGTGCAAGCCGAAAATGTATGTAACATACAGAAGGAATAGAGAAGTCGAAATACTCATGTCCGTCTGTCCGTCTGTCTGTCTGTATGAACGCCTAGATCTCAGAGATGGTAAGAGCTAGAGCAACCAAATTTTCAGATTGGATGCGTTATTATGTCAGGGGATGCATATATCGGGGTTATATTATATAGCTCCTATAGGGGTGTTTCAGAGGGCCTCGAAAAAACAAAAAAAATTTAGATGGATAATTCGTTTGTTTATGAAGATATCGTCACCAAATTTGGTGTTTGACAGTTTTTTAGTGCTACCAATCACTGTACAAAATTTGATCAAAATCGTTTGACTATATCATATAGCTCCCATAGGAATGATCGGTCAAAAAACGTTTTTTGTACAAAATTTGGTGTTTGACAGTTTTTTAGTGCTACCAATCACTGTACAAAATTTGATCAAAATTTGGCTATCAAATCAATTTTGGTGTCCTTAAGCAATATACCGGATTTTATTGCAGGCTAGTGGTGTAGGGGATCCCAAAGTCGTCCGCGCCCGACTTTAACGTACGCCATCTTTTTTCTTATATTCTTATTCTATCAGCTATTTGCCAATGCAGTTTTAACAACAGTAGTGTTGAAAATGCTACGCACGCTTTTAACTTTCAAGCTAAAGTACAAAGTAATATTTTATTTTTTTTTCCTTTATATAATATATAATTATGTTTACTAACCCTTTTAATTCGCAGCATTTTTTTTGGTTTCTTTTTTTTCTTGCACTTTATTCAAATTTATTTTGTATTATAATATTATTATAAGAACTTTCGGGGTTAGCGTTCCTTTGCCTTATCTCACTAGGATTAGAATTAATTTCATATATTAAAATAAATGTATAAAATTAAATATTTTTAGTTATTTTCCCTGAGGAACTATACATCACATGAGGTAGACCTTCTGGGTTATTTTTTTTTTTTTGATCACTATAATTTTTTTCATATTTTGGATTTAGTGATCATGGTGGGGTGGGCACAGCATGACTTACATATTATTGCAACTTGGCTTCAGTTTTTTTTGTTCTTTTACTTTTTTTTCAGAATTTTCCTTAATGCTTTTGTTTTCTTTCGTCGAACGTGTACTACCAGAACGAGAATTTAAATTAGGTATAAAATCAGCAGCGTGTAGATAGCATAGTGGAAACTTTGAGTAAAAATCAGCTCATGCTGACGAACGTATTATTTTGATCATTTTCAGCCTTCGGTCGGAAATTTTTTGTTCAAGTTTTTTTATACTCAACAAAACTCAGCGTTGAATAAATTCAACTCAAGCTGACAAACACATGATTCGAATCAATTAGAGTCATTTGAACGGCTCGTGTCTTACACTAGTCATTCAAATAAACGACCAGTGTGGGTCGCACTCATGAAGTCTATACGAATGTGTTCCTTTTTTTATATTTTAATCAATAATTAATAAGAATGAATATGTTCTTTTTTTGATAACACTAGTTTACAAATTTAAAGTTCATCGAGTGAACCTTCGTATAAAAGTGTTTTTTAGTGTAATTTTCGGTCACGAAATAGCAACATTTTTTTTTCTGAAGCACCGTTTTCGAGACATTTTTGAAAACATGTTTTTGGGCACTTTTTTAAGTTATTCGTTAATATCTCGTAAAATTTGTATCTTTACAGTGATATATGATATGTACAGATGAAGTAAAAATTATTGAAGTTACAAGCAACAAATTTTCGGTTTGCTTTTTATTAAGGAGAAAAAATGTTTAAAAATTATTTTAAGCTTTAAGCTGAAAGAGTATTCTTTTACGAACATTTCGAGTCTAAGATCTTTAAAATCGGGTAAGAATTGTATATGTTTAGAAACCATGAACGAAAAATCACAAATACAGCTGCATACAAATTCGTGAATACGTAACTAAACGCAAATGAAAAACTTTTAGTGAAAAATTTTTTTTCATACAAAAGTGTGATTGAGTGAAGATTGGAACTGAACATGAATTTCGATGTATTGATTATGGTGAAAATTTACTCTCATTCTCAAAATCCTTGGATATGGAAAAATACGATTTTTGGAGATTTTCAAGTGTGTTAATTCAATCTTAAGAGTGTATGATGGATAAAAAGCCTATTTTTTGGAAACACCAAACACACCAAGAGTGCTGAAGGATGATTGATATTTATTCGAGATCAAGTAAATTAACAATTTAACAATTTAAATTTTCAAAAATGAAAGGATATATTAAGCAAATATCATTGCAAAATAAATACGATTTTAAACAAAAAGCAACAGAAAAATAGATTCAAATTACCTATAACACTGTAATCTTCTAATAATTTTATGTTGAATAATAAAATTTTTTTCCTATAAAAAATGGCCCGGTTCCGGATTTTACTACTTTTTTTTTTTTCACCGCCGTTCGGATTCGGCAATAAACTGTAGGTCCCTGTTCTCTTCGAACAGCTATTAATAGAGATCCCCAATGCTCCTCCCAGGGGCGACTGACTAAAATAGTCAGTCAGGAAAATTAAAAAAAAAAAAAATTCCATTTTTGAAAAGCTATGATTTTTTACTATCACTCACTAAATTTTATTTCTTGTGTAGCGAATAATTTTGCCATCAATATTGGATTATAACCAAATTGTATAATAAAAAAAAAAAAAAATAAATATCAAAAAAAAAAAAAAAATACTTTTTTCTGAAAATGTCTTGGTTTCGCTCTAATTTAGTTGGTCATACTAGTTATAGTAAACCCAAGTTGGAATATGAATATGAACCAGAGTTCGCCTCAATCCAATCTAGGTAAGCACTGACGCGTGTGTACGCGGCTGGATAACCTGCTTCGCACCCATTGCCACTAAGAAATGAAGCGATACCAACAAGCGTTTTGCTGGCATCGGCCAGTACCAAAGGACCGCCAGAGTCACCTTGGCATGGAGTTCTATTGTTCTCGGTCTTGCTGCAGATGGTCTCAAAAGTCACAAAATTGGACCCAAGCAATTTCTTGCAGTCCGATCCCCCATTTGATTTTCGCATTAATGTACTGCAAAATGCTGAACTCGGTGCCGGCTAAATGAACAACAAATACAGAAAATGTTAGTGATCAGGTTCGTGCCAGCCTAGACATGGTGGCTACTTACGGTTGGAGGTAACGCCCCAGCCGGAAACAGTGCCGATTTTCTCAGGATACAAGTCACATAGCATAAGAGCACATTTGGCAGCTACCATTGAATACAATAGGCACAGGCAACATGAGCAGTGCGATGTCAAAGGCATAGGTTTTGGGGTCAAATTTTGAATGCCAAATGACGTCATTGGGTTCCACAAAATATGTCTGCCGACCGAATTCAGTCACAAGGTCTTTATTCCAGGTACCTAGATAGACACCAATGTGCAGCAGTCAAAATCCAACGATTGCTAATCAAAGAACCACCGCACCAAATGGCACCTGCAACATATATAAGCAGACCAGCTTGGTAGGGAAATTGAGTGCGTCCGGCATTGGTACCGCCGACTATACGTCCATCAGGCACTCCAGCATAATGTTCCTTGGGCACCTTGACAGTACGCTCCAAAGGCTT
Organism: Chymomyza fuscimana; assembly: GCA_949987675.1. Lineage (NCBI taxonomy): Eukaryota > Metazoa > Arthropoda > Insecta > Diptera > Drosophilidae > Chymomyza > Chymomyza fuscimana. Next base: position 6,764,310 of record OX465089.1, read on the forward strand.
AAGGGATTGCCCATCCACGGCGTTAACGCCCATAATGGCGGCACTAAATAAAACCACTTCCAATCTTTCGGTACTCTGTACTTCGTATCTGAACTTGGTATAAACCAAGATAGTCTACCTTATCGAGCTACCGATAATAAATAATAAACCAATCTCTTGGATGCAAATTTTTGATCGATAACAAGCGAGTGCCGCATGATCGGCGCCACTTATAAACATTGGTTATAAATGTTTAGGTATAAGTACCCTCTATAAAATTTCTTATAATTCGTTTTTGTTCGCACGACCAACCCACTTAAAGTTGCTAATCTCGATGATAATACTGTGTTTAAGCAATAAAGTTGTTATACATTTTTATTATGCATTATATGCTTAGATTAAGTCTTGAGGTAAGTTTTATGAAATTTTGTTGTGTTTATGGTGTTGGTCTCTGCGAGCCTTTCTTTACAGATCGGTTGCGGTGTTTTGTTTTTTTTGACCCAAACGGAATCTCGTGTAGATAAAAGTGTGTTTTCTTTTAGTGGCTGTTGGTATATGCACAGTCTGTCTTAAAGTAAACAGAACTTTGTCAAATAGGAATGTTTCTGTATGTGGCTATAGCTGTTCAAAAGACACATCCTTTCCAGACTTCCAGTCTAAATTTCATGACATTTGGAATTATGGAAGCGAAATTATTGCGTTTTAGGGATGTGTTTGGTTTTTTGGGTTGAGCTTGCTATTTCAACCGCTTTGGCTGTGATTATTGATTGAGGTGTAAGTTGGTGTTATGGCAAATTTTAAAATTTTGTTGTCCTCAGAGACAAGGCTAAAAGCTCTTAAGGAGTCTGTTGTTGAGCCATCGCACAACGGTGGCCCGCGTAGCCAGAATTTGGCCAAAAGTCCACCAGAAGAAAGTCAAAATATGGACAAAATGACAATTTAATATGATTTTATACATATTAAGGTATCCTGTGCAAAAAAAAATATTAAATTATAATTTGTGGTTTTTAAGTTATTGACAATCAAAGTTGATATTTTGTATTTTATGAGCTTTCGCGATAATTTACAGAAGAAAAAAACCTGCATTTACCATGATACATGTAGCTACGAAATCTTCATTCACTTTATTATTTAAAAATATTACTTCAGAAAAAAAATAAAATTGTGCTTAAAAACTTTTTGGTTTTAAATATTTTCGAGTAGTTATAAAGAAAATACCTCCGACTACCACTCGATATTTGATCGAAAAAATTGTATATATTTCTTCACATGTTTTACAAGTAATTATTCACGAGGACGATGAAACCATCAGCGCTGGTATGGGACAGAGCCTGTCACATGGGAAAGGAACCGATTAGTCCCTTCCATCTTAGGTCAATACCAACAAAAGACCTACTGCTATTCATGCGGAAAGCGGAAAGCGGATAGCCTTTTGCCGTAATTTATGGGTATGGTACAAAAGATCTTCTGGAGGCAGTGCCCCACCTCTTTGTAAGGAACCCATACGAGGAAAAAAAAAAAAAATTAATAAAGTAACAATAATAATAATAGTCTTTTTTTTAATTAAAAGCAATTTTGAGCGAAATTTAAGAAATAATTATGACTTTGGGTACGCAGTCTATGAAGTCTTAACTATTCTAGAATTAAAGATTAAAAAAGATTTTCGATTTTGTGTTTAGAAACTGCTTAGACGTCGATAATAAATAGCACTTATGTATTTAGAGTTTTTAGCGGTAATAAAAATTTGGTTTTTTTTTACCTTCATGAATACCAAATATATAAATTAACACTCTTTCATTACCATATAGCTTTATTGCGTCAGTGAGTATGTTTATGACACATTTGTATGAAATACTTAAATAACTTTATTTAAGCTTTTTTCAAATTGAACCAAGCGTAAAATCCAAGTGTAATGCAATTTCCAGCTTAATTAGTTTTTGTTCTTGCCTGTATTTATTTTGCATATACAAATTTTTGAGTTTTGAGTACACCTTTTACACACAAGCAGCCAAATCCATCGTAAAATGCTTAGAAACAATGAGAAATGTTTTTCAAAATTAACACATTTATGATGCAATTTTACGTTTGCATAAATAATACAAAACGAAGCCCCTGAAAAGCCCCCTCCCCGTTTTACCCGCAATGTCGCATACAAATGCAGAACGCACAAAAGTATGCAACAATATGCATATGAGTACATACTGCAATATGCAACATAAATTTTATGCAAACAAAATGGCAGCCATTCCTCTTTTCTTTTACTTCTTTGTTTTGCTTGCGCTCTCTCTCTCTACTCTTATGGTTTTGTTTTATGGCAACAACAAATTACAAACGACAACAGCAACAGCAACAACAACAACAACAACAGCAGCTCAAGTTTTATGGCCATAAAACTGTCAGTTCTCAGGGAAAGAGGTCAGAGAAAAGCGCACACACGCTAGGGAAAATTAAAAAAAAAATTTCCATTAATAGTTGCAGTCGGGGTTTCCATATATGTATATAGTACCTATACACATACATATATGCTATGTGGAGCAAAGCAAATTGATTAGCAGCCCACGAATTCAATTGCACATTACGCACACATAATTAAGTCTTTGGGTGACGGCTTCCAAAAATTTTTGCACTGCTCAGCACTGAAAATTCCAGTGTGCAAAATTTTGTGTGCATAGCATTTTTCACACGCATGCAATATGAAAGTTTCTAAGTGGAAGTGGTTTGGGTGTAGAATGCATTATCCACAGACGATTAAGCAATTTGCAGGGCTGAACAAATCAAAATTCTAGCTGCTATTATCGATAAGTTGCAAAAACAAAACACAAGCATGCATTACTGCAACAAGGCCCTGGCACAGTGGTCCAAACAGCAAATAGGTTGGGCAATTTTAATTTCATTCAAAAATATATAGAGAAAATTCAAAAACATTTTGTTTTCAAAACAAGTATGGATTTGTGATTTAATTTTTTTCTTATACACATAAAAATGTATATGGGAGGAAGAGTACAGCCTGACCAGAACAGGAATGAGGCAAACCCTTTTTAGAACACTTCTTTTCAGAGGCAAGGAATTGCTTTACACAATTCTTGCAGTTTCGAATTTGGTGTTGGAATATTGTATGTGGTTGTTGTAGGAAAAACTTTTTAGGCCACAGAGCATTTTTGAAACACAGAATTAGACAACACTTAATAATGTTTTATTTAACCTGACCCATTACGAAAATCTCTTAAGACAGCACTTTTTATTTAGCACTAAAGCACTACCAAATTTGCAATTTTAAAAAATTAAATGTTCTAAGCCATAATTTGAATTTTGAGCTACCACATTATCTAAATAACCAAGTAACTGCCAAAAGGCTATCTTCTCCTTATTTCTACACAAGTCTTTCCCGCTTGAGTCCAAAAAAGGATTAAATACAAATGTTAGATAAGCGAAAAAAATGAGACTTGTAATTCGAAAAACTAAAAAAGAATTTTATGAGATTGTTTCAACTCTTTTTTTTTATTTCAGTTAATTCTTCCTCCCTTGTCGGAATACATGCGACCAGAATGAATGCTCCGAGCAATGACTTCTGCAGAAGTTGCAGAGACGAGGAAGAAGTAGAATCAGTAGAGCACTTCTTCTGTTCCTGTGAAGCTCTATGTAGGAAAAAGTACCTGGAAAATTATTTCCTCCACAGCCTAGAGGAGCTAAGTCCTATCTGTCCGAGAATGTTTGCAAGCTATATCGCAGCAACAGGCTGGGATTCCCTTTAAGAATACATTCTGGAGACAGGTTTAAATAGAGATTCGCGCGGTATCACAACAGGCCAGTCTAGGCCTAAGTGTGCAGGCTTGATAAGTCTAACCTAACCTAATTCTTCCTCTCGGTGGTGCAATGGTTAGCGTGCTGCACTCGCATTCCAGAGGTCTCTGGTTCGAAACCGCGAAACGTCCAGCGACAAAACTCCCACAACCATATTGTTCCTGTTTTTCCAATATTTCCTACCTTTGGCAAAACCCACATCAACCCCGTTATTCCACCAGCAAGCACCCCTTCAGCAGACAGCTTTGCAAGAAAGAACAAAACACTTGATGCTGTAAAAAGCTCGGAAAGCTCCATCAAGCTCAATGCGATCAGCAAGGACACAAACCGTTGGCATCATCTTGGTTCTCATCATTGCCAATAGATTGCGCTCAGTGTGCTAAGTGAGCTTTTTTCCTCGGGAGCTTTGATGGTAGTCCCATCACCAAGGCACGCCATACCCAGTTGGCGTTAGATGGCAACCCCACCACTGGGATAACGAAAAAATACGATTTCTGTCTTAATTTAATTTAAAATTAGTTTTTCTTAAGTATTATGTTTTTAATTTTGTGTTATATTTTGTATTATAATGCAAATAATAAAAAATAAATCAATTTTTATGAATTGCTTATTTGTGATAGCCAGTCCAGCCTCATAAGCTGGAGATATCTCAGACAGGACACTGCGGTGTACCTATCAGAAGGCCTAGACTTGGCCAACATTTTTAATGTGGTGATTTTTGTATCAGGTTTTTAAAACTTCTTTTTTTCAGCCTATTTATGGTATTTTCATTAGTGAAAATTTCGTAAAACGCCGGCGGAATCCTGATAAGCTGCAAAGATGATGTTAGGACACCTAAAACCATCTTTGCTCACAATTTTCTCAGCATAATGCCAAAAGATTCAGATGATATTAGGATGTAAAAGTTGAGGTTTCTACTTCATTGAACAAAATCAGTGCTTTTAAATTGTCATTTGGCCCACAGTGCATTGAGCCGTGTTCAGTGCGGGATTTGAATTCGGACGTACACTTGGCTTACATTGTCAAGTGGCTCACTGTAGGGCTGAATGGTTGGCAGTTAAATTGCGGGGCAGCAAAATTGTTTTAAAGTTTGTTGATGATCAACGGCATAACTGTAGACATGCAACAATGTGCACATTACATTGTTGTTGTTGTTGTTGTTGCTGGCAAGCAACTCAACTCAGCTTGCAACTGGCCAGAGCTCTCGTTCTGGTCTTGCTTGCACTGGCTGCTGCATGTGTGTGTGTGTGTTTGTCTGTTTGGAAAATTGAAATTTCAATTTTAAGCACATTTACCTCCCCGGCTTCCCCTCTAGTGCTAGCTGCCTGCATTTTATACAAACCAATTCCAAACGCGTCCTTTGCACTCAATCGCTGTCCTTTCTAGTGATTGTCGGTTCGGACATGAATTTTTTACGCCATATGTGTGCGTGTGTATATATGCGTGTGTGTTCACGTGTATATGTGTGTGTGTGTGTTGGCCCTGTCTTTAACCGCACCTACGCCATTTTCGTAAGCCATGTTAATAAATGAGTATTTCGCAGTTTATAGCCTTATATGTGCAAGTATTTGTGCACGTGTTCATGTGTGTGTGTGTCTGTGGTTTAATGTTGCTACATATATGGTGTATATAACTTACTTGTGTCTGTGTGTGTGTGTGTCGTTGCTATTTTCATTGCAAATACACGCGTTTTGTGGTACTATAAAAATGTGCAGCTGTAGGGTCCTGGTTCCTGGTGTTATTACGAGTGGGGCACAAAACTATTGCTCAAAATACACTGAATGAAAATATGTTGCTCGATTTTAAGAACTATATAACAATTCACGAATACTTTTAAGACAAATGAGTTGATAATATAAATACGGTCACATAATAATCTTTTTTTATACCCGGCAGTAGAACTACAAATTTTTATGCTATTCCTTTTTGGCGAAAAATGTTTGGTAAGTCCGTAAGCCCGTACATGCAAGTAAATAAAAAATCGTTTTTTGAGAATGTCAAAATTTTTGTATTTTCCTACAAAATAAATCCATTTTTTTTCATCATAAAAACAAATATATAAAATACGGCGCGCTTCGCTACGCAAAAAATTGATTGCTAAAAAGATTTGATTTCTAAACACAATAATGTACAAAATAAAATGAAATAATATAATAAATAAACAATCCTTGATCATGCTAAGGATGGTTCGGTCTATGGTGACGACCTCGACCTTCGCGCCGGGCCAGGGGTCGCTAATGCCAGTGACCGTGTCTGTGAGGAACCTAAGTGACTCTTCGTTGACACAGGCAACGACTTTAGCTCCCTTAAACCATTTTATGCCATCAAACTCAACGGTGAACGGGTCTACGCTTCGAGTCATGGCCTGCATTTTGACCCTCTCCAGTATGAGCCACTTGTCGGCCGAAATTTTCCCTTCCGGGTCGTTTCGGTCCATAATGGCTCTATGGAGTTCAGGCCTAGAGCTTAAGTAGACTAAACCATTTTCTGGTCTTGCCCGCTTGTTCTTCGAGGACTTCTGCGAGTCATCAGATCTCTGGAGCTTCGAGATACCACCCTTTTTGCCATCCGATCTCTCATTGCGGGAAATTGGGGTCGACGCTAAGGGGGCTCACGTGCGCTTCTTCGTTGGGGCTTTGGCTGCCTTCGGCGTGGAAGAGAGCTCATTCCCTACCGAGGCTGCGTTGCTTTAATAAAATGTGTTGGCTAAAAAAATATTGAATATTTTTTTTTAAAGAGCCCTGGCCAACTTAGATTAAAAAAAAAGAATGGTTTAAAAATATTCAGTAGTTTAGTCACAATTAAATAAAAATGAAGAACAAGTTTCTTTTTAAACTAAGCCGCAACGCATTAAGGTTAAAAACTGAAATTTTGCGAAAAAAAAAAATGTTGTTTGCCCTATGACTCGAACTGCATCAGTTTTCAAAAATCACTGGCGGCAGTTTCCAATAGCTTGTCCAGCTAGACCCTTTGCAAATACTTCAGGAATACTAGGAGTCTCTATCACTTTACTTACTTCTTAAAAAACAAGAAAATAATAAATAAATCTTACATTTAAAAATTAAAATTTTTCCGATATTGTTTTTTAACAGCTTTTGATATTATGTCGATTATAACGCTCATAGTTTGGCTTTTTCAACATCGTTTTAACTAAATGCTGTAGTAGTGTGGGCCATCTGTTGGTTTGGTTGTTACAAAAAAAAAATGGATGACCTTCGACATAGGTCAAAACTACTCAATTTTAGTCATGGATCGTTTAACAACCAACCATCGCGATAAATTGGTACAGACGAAGCCAGTGTCGACAAGTCGCCGGGAACATCGACGCGCCATTGTACGCAAGAACGAGAGAGACCTTGCTAGGACCACTTGGATTCAAATGAAGCCCTCGGATCATTATCAGTGTCGCTTATTCGTTCAATGGATGGGAGAACAGTCAGATTAGTTTTCGTCAGCAAAAAGTCATCAAAATTACGATAACGATGCTCGAATACGGGTCTGTAGAGCCATATATACATATTCGTCGTCCATCGGGGAATTGAGATGCAGTACTTTTTGTTGTTATCCTTAGTTTATTGGTGGGTTTCCAGAATGCCAGTGAAAATGTATTAATACACCCTGCATCCCCGCTCGCTGCGAGATACAGGATCGTTGGGACAAGTTGACTGAAAAACTGAGTCCACATGTAGTTGTAGGTACAAATATTTAATTTTTAATTTGTTGGAATTTATGGGAATAAAATGCAATGCTAAACAAACCAACAGATGGCCCACCCTAAATTTCCATAATTTTTTTTAAATTACTATGGATCGATACATTGAAAGTTATTCTATGTTACCATCCTACCAACCTGAGTGCGGGATGCCTCAATTTGTGAGCAATAGTGAAAGGTTAGCTCAGCTAAATCTCCAAGAGATTTGATTTTTATTCAGGCTAAGCACTTTCTTAGTCTTTTTAAAAGTTTTTACCCAAAATTTAAAGCATTGTTTCAAAATTTTCGCACATTGTTATCCTTGCCATGCCTTTTTGTTTTTGCTAATTTTGCTTGGGAATTTAATTCTAAAAATTATGCTTTAGACTTATTAAAAAGAATGTAAAATATTCTATATACAATTTTTTTAATTTATATACAAAAATAATACTCATAGTATCTTTTAGATTTTTTAATTAATGTAGCAAAAATGCAAAAATTATTCTTTATATAGTAAATTAAGTTATTGCCTTTTAAGAAACACAAAATAAGAACCCGGATCAAAATAATGATAAGATCGATTTATTTTATTTTCAGCTGGCTGTCCGCTTCGCTTTAGCTTTATTTTCTAACTTTAAGTATACAGTACAAAAATAAAAAATTATATTAGTTTTCTTGATAATTTTACGGTTTGTTTTAAAAAATGTTTTTTTACATTTTACTTGTTCCTTGTTTTCGACGAAGCAGTTGAAATTCGGGCATAATGCCGGCTTGCATTGAGCTTTTATAAGCTTATGTTACTAACATTTTACGTATTCTATGTTAACATGATTTTGTGATGTCTTAAGAGATAATTCTGTACTCTTAAGCAGAGAGTCTTAAGTAAAGTAACATTTATATTTTAGTTTAGTGATAATATTTAAGTGTTTAACAGTGATGCTTAGTTTAGACTTTTATGCTATGTTTACATGTTTTTAACATAAATTAGATTATTCTTAGCGGTTCGGCTTCAAAATAAATATATAAAGCCAACATTTTTTCCTAAATTTTTAAAATTATTTTTTTTTATATTTTTCCTTAACTTACAATTTTTTCAACTTTTTTTAAGTATAACTTAGTTGACCTTGGTACTTGAAAAAGTGAGTAAACCAAATTAGGTTCGGAGAGCTTCTTAAGTATCTATCGTCGCCTTGAAAAATTCTATAGTTCGAAAACAACTACTCCGAATTTCGAAATTCCACATTTGCCTTGTCCATAATTCTATCCTAAATTCTTTTAGTGTGCTAACATAACGACAACTAATATTCGCGCTTTGAGCACCCACTAAACATACCCACTCGTATACTACTACTACACACACACACACGCACACATATCAAGTACACCCTCGACGGGTGTGCACACTATGCCATAAATGCGACGACTATCATAAAAATGCTGACTTCATTTGGTAAACGCCTCTTGGGGCCTCTCACTCACATGGTTGGGGGAGTAAAAAATATTTAAGGCATCTCTCTGCTGCAAAAAAAAAAAAACATTTCAGGAAGCGTAAAAACTTGTTTTTCTGCCGCTTGATGGCGCTAGCTATCAAATGTTGTTGTTGCTGTTTTCAGCTATTTAGCCGACTAACACACAGTCACACTCACCACACACACACACACACACACACACACACACACAGATACACTTAACCGCCGCATACGTGTGTTTATTAGTTTTAGTTGCGCGCTCAACTTTTATGCCACGTGTGCAATTTTCGTCGCTATCATGTGAGAAAATTTCAATTGGCTTTTGTTTTTCCTCTGCTTTTTTTGCATGCAGCAACTCATAAATAATTTAAGCTCGTTTTTTGAGCTCCCAAATGGATATTTTTTGTTTTTTTTTTTTTTTTGCATTTGCATTTTTCTATCTTTACTATTAAGCTATTTGCAAATGAAATTAATTAAATTGAACAATGAAGAAGAAGAAGAAGAAAAAATCGTTGCTTCAAATTCAATTAAAATGCAGAGTAAGAAGGCGGCAGTCGTTGCCTTTTGTGGCAGTTAATTGAAATTTATTTGCGCCAATTTGCATGGCAATAATTTCAAATCGATTTTAGTTTTTTTTGTATTCTTGATTTTTTCTATGAGTTGCTTTTCGGCAACTTGGCGAAATTAGTTGGCATAAAAAAAAAAATGTGAAAAGAGAAATACGAGTATATGCGGCGAGAATCGAATGAAAGCACTTAAGTGGGTCTTATGTATTACATGGATACTAAAAAAAAAATATATATATATATATATGAATAAATAAGAAGTACTTCGCCTGCAGCACGCTTCGTTTGGCCAACTGAGATATTCCAATTTCTTTTGCGGTGTATATAATGTTTTACAAAAGTTTTATTCTTGGTTCTTGTTGTAGTGCGCACTGGGGTCAAATCCAAGCAAGTATACTTTTTTTTAATTTCAGCAAAAAAGTGAATGTTTTCGACGACCTTGCCAAATGTGCTTATTGTAATTATATGAAGAGTCTGTGACAAGTTACAAAAACGTTGTTTAAATTTTATGAATTTTTACCATAAAATTGGTTTGTATGACTTCTGCTTTCCGTCTCTCTCCTTAGCAATTTCAACGAAAACTCTACCCATCTTCATTTCATACATATCGTATACACTTTTATCGGTTGCTCTACAACTTTGCGAAAATTAAAATTCATGCGATCAAATATATAACTAAAATGAAAAAATTTCATATGAACTGCCTGGTCCTTTCCTTACTACTTGGATAAGGATGTCTTGGCGTTTGCTGGATAAGACATATAGGGTGGGCCTTCTGTTGGTTTGCTTGTTAATTGCATTTTATTCATTTTATACATTCCAAATGCAAGTTTGAAACTACTCATTTATATCTGAAAAATCTCAATGCCCAAATGGCCGCCGCGGCTGGTTCTACAGGCTCGTAAGCGAACATTGCCATTTTCGATGATTTTTTTTGATGAAAATTCATCTGCCTGTTCTCCCATCTATTGAACGTAAAATCAAGTTCTTTCGAACAATGGCGCGTCGATGTTCCCGGGGACTGGTCCACACTGCCCTTTACTATGTTTTTTTCACAGAACGACCATTTTCATAGTATGCCTGTACCACTTTTACGCGTTGTTCGATTGTTCAAAGATCAAAGACTAAAATTAGTTGTTTTGAACTTTACATATGTCAAAGAGCATCCACTTTGGACGGGTATGTTCCGAATTATGAGTGGCCCACTCTATATGCCTATATAAGTGAATTGCGCTGGCGTTATGAAGTTATTGGCCCATCTAAAGAATCGGATCCTGAAAAGAACAAACGGTTGCGCTTGGAACCTTCTACTTTACTTACGTAAAACGGAGATTGCAATGACGACGACGAATTCGCTGACCTTATCAGAAGTTATTCTGCATACAGCGATGCCTCTGGCTTATACCCATACTAGCTGCAAATTGCACTTCGGGTATGCACTTTCTCTGGCGTAAAGGCAAAATTGTAAAAGGGCAAGATATCCATCACCATCGAACATTTATGCCCGACCCAGACCAAGTGCTTCCACTCTTAAAAGTATTTTATCACTTTGTTGTCCGGCTACCAATGTTAGCAATAAGAATCAGCTGTTTAATAATAATTTCCCTGACTGACTATTTTTAGTCAGTCGCCCCTGGGAGGATCATTGGGGATCTCTATTAATAACTGTTCGAAGAGAACAGGGACCTACAGTTTATAGCCGAATCCGAACGGCGGTTTCATGAATTAACAGAGACTTTCTTGGGCAAATAGCTTCTTCGAGCTAGTGATGCCAGTGCTAGGCAAATGTACCAGTGCTACTGTGGGGATTCGAACCACCGACCTTCGGTTTGTAAAGCGAGTACGTTACCACTACGCCACCGACGGCCAACAAATATAGGTTGCGCCAATTTTACGGTCGGTAAGCAAACATTGAATAGCTTTCACGTTTATCTTTCAATGAACTAAATATAATTTTTGAAACATCATCCCCTGGCCTTATGCTCCAACCGGAGTTAAAGGAAAAAATATATCTATTCGGATTCAGTTCATCACAACAATTTGACCAAAAATCCCTTTGTATGGAAAAAGATACGGCCGAACATTCGATAGCATGGTACCTGATTTTTGGAAGCAAATTTTAAAGTCCAAATGTGGCAGTTGGGCAAAGGAGAAGATTGCATGACCAAAAAAGTAACTGCTTGGTATTTGAAGCAAAACAACCGATGGAAATGGATATCAGTGGATGTTGGCTTATTATGTCTGCACACAAGCTTTCAACATGACGATGTGGCATGCCACACTTCAAATCAAGCAAATCAGATGCTGCAATAAAAATTCCCGGGACGTGTGACGTCATAAAAGGGCGATGTTGACTGGTCACTCAAGTCTTCTGATTTTATACCTTCGAACTTATTCTTGTGGTATTTTTTGAAAAGTAAAGTGTACGCTAGTGAACCTTAGACCATGGTCAGCTGATTTGGAAGAAACATCAAGGCTAAATTTTGCAATTTAATTCAAACAAAATGCTTATTATAAAAAAAAATATTTATTCAGCCAACCTTTCTAAGAGATACTCAATTCAGCAAAAAAGAAATGCTTCCATTTAATGGTTTTGTCTGCATCTACTTCGATCCATTATCACACAGCTTTTAAATTGATGTAAAAAAAGTAATTACTATTTATAAGGCATTTGCACTCAGCGAACAAACAAATAAACAAACAAAGAACTTTAACAATGTTTTTATTGCGGTTGCCAACTTTTAGATGATGACACCCATGCCCATATTAATAGGCCATTCGCCATATGAGTGCTACTCCCAGGTCTGCACACATATGGCACTTATCGTGCTTCCAGAGCCGCTCGTGCGTTTGTTTATCGTTCTGCTGCTCATCTTCTGCGTCATCATCATCGTCGTAGTCATCATCAACGCACTTTGTATTTAATGTTTTTTAATGGAAAAACTTTGTAATGCCTTTGCGTGCAGCGCACAGTTTTCTTTGCTATGCCTCTAGATACTACATTTGTCATACATAGGTATGACTACTGCTGCTCCATCTATGCCAGAACTCCCCCACTCGTCAAATGCATTTTCCATTGCCTTTAGCTGGTGATAAATTTTTTTTCTTTTTGCTATTTTCTTATACCATTTTTTTTCCAAACTACTTTTTCATGCGTTGTCAAGGAGTGAATGCGGCTCAGCTTCGAACTGAATGGCAAACAATTCTTAAGTGCCTTCCAATATTTAAGCAGGCCTGGCAATTCGATTGCTATTTGCTGTCATCAAATGCCTTCTATCTCTTGGCTTTGGATATGTGTATGTATAGTATCTGTGTGTGTGTGTGTCTACCATATGGTATTGTGCGCCTTTTAAGAACTTTTAAGACACTTAAGCCTGTTTAGTGCTAGTTCTTTTTTCGACGTTTGAGTTGCCATTTTCATGGCTTAAACGTCAGTGTTATAAGTGGCAAAAAAAAAATGGAACCAATTGAATCCAATGGATACTTGTCTTTTGCAATGTTCAAGGATAAGCATTGATAAAGTTGAAATTAAAGTCATGTAATACGAATGTTTATGTAAAGTCAATATAGCAGTTTCTTAGGCTTTCTTCTACAATGAATCAGCGCGGACTTGCCAAAATTCTAAAAAAAAAAAAAGTCTCAAGAAATAAATACAAATTTTTGCAGCGTATTCTGTACATACCGAATGAACATGAACATTCATGTGATCAAATTCATACTGCTCTCTGAACTGGTTCTTATGTAGAAACATCAATGTCGTTCTCTACTTCGCTACTTCGAATTTCTCAAGAGAATCCAGCAACGGTTCTCAAAAAGTCTGTGTTTTGAAAAAACTAGTTCAAGGCAGACGCGTTGAATTGTGTATCGGTAGATTTGCATGTTAATTAATATATCCTAAAAAATGAACTACTGCCACTAAAAATGACATCATGCTACGATACAGTGTGATTAGAAAGTTGAACTTCTGGACATGAATCTTGATTTTGAACTATTACAATAGGTTACAAAACTCACAATTTGCTTAGATGAAGTTTAAATCTTGATTTTGAAACTATTTTTGAAAAAAATGCTGAACCAAATTGTTAGTTTAACACAGGTTTACCTACAAAATATGCAACTAAATAAAAAAAATTACAAGCAAATTTTGCTGGGAAAAACGAAACAGTTGACCATCAAGCTACACAAAATACAAAAATCGAAAAGAACAAATGGATTTGGGACTGCAATCCGGTATAAGCGGTACGATAGTCGATGTTCGAACGAGCAATATTTTTCATGATTTCGAAATTCACGTAGATCCCGAAATAAGCACCGGATCCCAAAATTACAGCCGGATACCGAAAAAATAAATTTTATTTGTTTTGCTTTTTGGCTATTGCCTATTTGTCAGGATATCCCCAAATGCTAAAGTTCTTGCAACGAACCTTATATATATTGTATATAGGTTCCCGTTATTCCAAATTGGATCATAGTGTCTCGACGAATGAATTCTAATTTTTACGATCTTGTGTTCGATATTCTATTAGGTCAGAAGATTCTGCAAATCTTGCACAGGCATTGGTTTACAAGAACTTGTTGTTTATTGACGTCACATGCAGCGGCGTTCCACGTTTCACATCCATATAACAGTATTGACTTCACGTTCGAGTTGAAGTTGAATATTTATAGCATGGTCCGCCTCGAAATGTTCGGACAGCTAACCGAAAGACTGCTTAACTTTTGCGATGCGGCAAAGTATGTCTTCAGAGGATCCGCCAGACTTGCTTCCCAACGCACCTTTAGTTAATAATTATTATAAAATTTGTGGTATTGAAAACTTCTTATAAATTTCTCAAAAAACTAATTTGATACAGAAGTAATACACGAAAATAAAAGCATATGTTAAAATACTTAAAAAAACTCCTCTGAGCCAACCAGAATTTACTATTTAGCATCTTAGATTCTCTATTTAAAGAAGTCGACTTTTTTCCTGCTGACACTCGTAATGATTTTCAAGCAAAAACAAAAGTTCAAAATTGTGAGTTTTAAACAATTAAAAAAGAAATTTGCAGTCCTGAAAAATGCACGCATAAAATATCGACTTTCGGGTTCCGGGGAGGGACCATGCTTCTCATAGGTTTTTGGCATCGCTGAATCCGAATCCAAGGAAAAAAAAATCACATGTCAGTGTTCCGGGACTCCGTCGATATTTTTATATGTTCTTGGGCTCGCTGGATCCGTACACAAAGTCCAATAAACCGCAACACTCCGGGTCTTTTCTTGTACGGGGGTTATGGTTTATGATAAAAAATCACTTATGGACCCTATACCTATAAGATACAAAGAGTATATTAATTTTGTGCAAGCCCAAAATATATGTAACATGAAGAGGAAGACGTTGGAGATCCTCAAAGTTTCCTAACATATGATCAGAGTGATTTGAGATGTTAATATAGAACGTAAGTTAATCGCCTTGGTAGATAGTAAGAAATAGAGCAAGCAAACTTTCTATATCATCTCTTATTATAGCACGGAAAACAAGTTCATCATATTTTTTCGATATAGATGTAAAAGACTAAGATAATGGTATTAGAGGCTACTACAAAAAAATCTAAATTTTTAGACGTATAATTCGTTTGTTGATACCCAAATTCGGTATCTATCCAAATTCGGTTGTCTTTTGGAGTATCTAAGCACAATGCAGACTTGAATTCAATCCGGTTCATTTATTTATAACTTTATTGTAGTGGTACAAAGTATCTTTATGACGTCCGCCATTTTTTTTTTTTTTTTTGTTGTATTATAATATTTAACAAACTAAGGTTTGCCGTCCAGCGAAATTTCACATTTATCAAACATTGTCAATCAATGCTTAAAAAATCTCTTTAAGTTAATTTACCACGTACAAATGTTTTTTTTTTCACATGTCGTGCGTCTCGTATTGAATTCAGGTCCTTTCTTGAAAAAGCAGCCGTTTTTTTTTTGCCGCTACTAGAAACATTTACACTGCATCAACCTGGTCTAGGGCACCACTTATATACAATCACGTACACATATCATAACGCATCGTCGAAGTTCTCGAGAAGAAAATGCGCAAAGTTTTTATACTTTTGCTTTGTTCTTTATTTTTATAATATACACTTTGATTCTCATTTAGTATTTCTTTTTATTTCTTTGTTTCTTTTTGCTAGCACGATTTTATGCTTGGCTAAATCTGTGCGCTCTACTTAAAGCATATGTTATATGTGCACCACAGTATACTATGCGCATATATACTACATAGATCTTTAAGTGTGTACATATGGTAATATTTATGAGTGCTCACTAATACACACGCTCTTATACATTTTGAACACAATTTGCTATATCCGCTCGCTCCCCGCTCTCTCGCTGCTAACTCCTTGGCAATGCATACAAACTGCAACTAACTCTCCCAGACTCTCTCAGCAGCTCTTTCATATCCTTGACTAAAACATAACATTGCTTTGGCAAATTTGCATAAAGAAATCCCTAAACTCGCAACACACACTATAGTTGCATGTGTGTGTGTGTGTATCTGTGTGTGAGTGTGTATCTGTGTGCGTACATATTTAAGTTAGTGTATAACTTTCACATAAACTTCTTTGTAGCCAAGCTGCAGCCATAGTCAACATGGCAACCGCTTTGCTCCACTCTGGCTGCCACTCCCATACCCACCGCCCACTTTGTATATGCCTTTTATCGCAGCGGCTGAGGGAATTAATTTCAAGACAAGGCGAAAATTTTCACAAAAATCCTTAGAATGTTCAGCGATATTGTATTTATTAAATATTAATCTACGGAGCGTATAAATTTCATTGCCTCATCGCAGCTGCAAGTGTGAAGCAAGTTTTAAGTTTTCCGTTCCACGCTGCTCCCAAAAGCGTAGCGCCCCAAAATGGCAGCAATATTTATATACAATTACATTGTTAGTCAGCGGAAATTTGTGTGTGCTTCTCTAGCTGAGGTGTATCCGTGTGTCTGTTTAAAAACTTTTAAATTTGTTCTGCTTAAAGTTTGTTTTAACAATGAAAAACGTTTCATTTTGGAAACTACAATAATGTTTTTGATAACCCATTTTGCACATACTAAATAATTGATTCGAATTTATAAATTTAAACTCGATATTTTAATTGCGCTGCCATGAACGAATTTTCGATAAAAATAGAATAGATATGTGCATCAAATGTTCAAATTTCTAATTAAAACGCCATGTAAAATGTCACGAATTTGTCTAATTGAGCATTGACCATTTCATTTAGTCTAACGAATACTAATTGCGAAATTTCATGTTGATCTCTTGAATTATACATTTTACGCGAAAAAGAGCTTTAAGTACTTAATTACGGCTTGTTCACAAAATATTTTATGCCAAATATACATATAAAATTTACGGATATTAAGATACCAGTGAAACTTTTGGCACACTTTAATTTGAGTGAGCCAACGGGCGGTATGAGCAATATTTTATTATTATTAGGTACTATTTATTTAACAAAGATTGGGCCTAACCTATGTTTGCTGTTGTAGCAGCTTATGCAAATATTTATTTAATACAAATAGTTTTTACAACGATGAAATATCCTCTAAGCGAACTAATATCATATATACAAAGAAAACTGTGGGGCTGGATCAGGCGTTTATTCCAACAAAACGAACCTTGTAGATTTTTCTTAAAAAAAAAAAAAAAAATGTTTTTTTCAAAGTCAATATGTTAGTTTGCGCATAACGCCCTTAAGTTTGCGGCACTGACTCTGATACTCTTCACTTTCACTCACTGACCGACTGACTGAGACTCATCGCATTTCACTAACTGACCAAGACTCATACAGATTTGGCTGCTGATCCGCCTTATATAGGTCTCGATTGCCGCCAAATCCTGGAATTCTCGCCCAAACACTAATAATTTCTAAACTGCACTCTGCTGCTTATCTAACTATCTATCCTAATTGATAAGACAGAGTTCGCCGTACCCTACACTATCCCTATCACCTACTCTCCTTTTACACTTATGCATGTAGACGCTCACTAGCGTCGGTAAGAGTAGGCGCGCTTTCACCGCTACTCTCACCAAGCAGTCCAAGCAGTTTTCCTATTGCCCTGTTGGCAAACAAGGAAAAGTGCTGTGAGGCAGCAACTTGCCTCCTCACAAGCTTTACCATACATAACAATTTTTTATACCTTAAATAACAATTAAAAGAAAAGTTTTTTTGTATTGAAAAATTCTTAATTAAATTAATAAGTTGAACGTTGAACAAGGGATTTTGTATTTTAAGTACCGTTCATCAAATTTTGTGATTATTTATTACAAAAATAGAATTTAAAAGATAAATCACAACTATCCTTTTAAAATAAATTAAACAACACTTTACAAAACTTCTCAGATAAAAAACTTTCATTTAACTTTGTATACCTACATATATATTTGTTTATTATGAGATTAAAAAATAAATAAATATTAATAATAAATAGACAATGTGCTGCTAACTAAAATTCCGAATTCATAACTGCTGTTTGATATGAAAAAGAATCGTCTTTTAGTTATAAATAAGTCATCTCCTATTTATCTTCAAGACTTGCTTTTTCACATAACTGGCTTACAAAAAATACTTTCAATAAAATATGATGGCAATTTCAATAACTCTAACGCTCACAAATAGTCACTTAAAAGCACACAATAAATAAAAAGGGCTGACAATGCAGCTGGCTGGCATTAGGCCATGTTGCATAACTATCTTAACTGCATTTTGTAAGTGCGTGAAATAGCATTAGATATAAATTTATACTCAACGCAGATACAAATACTCACACACACGCATAAACACTGAAAAAAGGAAATTATGGGCTGACATGTAATATATGCAAATGGCAGAATAATTCACTTGATTTACGGCACTTATATAACGCATACACACACACATCGCATTATATGCATTCGTTCAACATGTTGCACATATGCACATACTGTACATATGTATATGTTCGCAAGTTTCAGTATTATTTGTTATTGATTGTTTTTATTTCTTTAACAGGTGTCAATAATACGATTGCATTTCACTTAGAACCGCCTCTAAGACATATCTCTTTTGAAGGATTTGCTCCAGATTGTTGGTTTTAATCCTTGGATTCGTGCATTGTTATACAGGATTTGTCCAAATAGGAAGCTTGTTGACCTTATGCTGGTGAAGCAAGCTGTTAACAGAAGCTCTGACTTTTTGGAAGGGCTTCTATGTGAAAGTGATCCAAATATTTTTGATTATATAATAACGGCTGATGAAACATATTTTTCCAAGTATGACCAAAACACAAAATCATCACTATTGGTTTCCTATGAGAAAGAACTAGTTAGAAGTTAAGACTTCTAACGGAACTAGATCGCAAATGAAGGCTTAACAAGGCTGGTTCGAAGAATGTTTAAATTCTATTCCAAATTTAATTTTTTTTTTTTTGATCCCTTTCGAGTACAATTGTGATCTGAACTTGCTGTGAAGACTGCGAAATCCCAATTGCTCAGAAAGTGAAAAATTCATAAATAAAATGAAGATAAACACAAAATTCAAAATGTAGAGTAGAAAATTTGTCGTCGGAGAGGAATAAAAATTTTAGTTCCCTATTAAATTGAGTGAAAGGGAATAAAACGAACACCAAGATACAAAAATAGTAATCGATAAAAAAATTTGAAAACCCAGAGAAAGCGGCTGTCTGTCTGGTTCAAATGATAGACGTAAATTCAGATTCGAACATATGAATATGTTCCTACACCCCCATGTCCCTAAACAATTCCATTTACATGGGCTTTAGCTATGACATCTGACTTGTCTAATCAATAAGCCAAAGCATTTAATAAACAAGTGAGAACTATTTCAAATTTGTGCTAATTAAATATTTGAAATCCTTTATTGCTTGTTTTACATGTCAGTTTGGAATATGTACGTAGTGCGAGTTGTTGAACCTGAAGTTCTTATAATCAAAAACCAACAGCTGCAACTTTACAAATTATTGAATTGCTTATTATTATAATTATTATTATTATAAATACTGACTGTTAATGAAACTAATGTTTCATTGTATTTTGAGAAGTTCAATTATTTGATTAGCTGATTAAGTTAACAGCTTGCATTTACTTAAGAAAAGCTTCCCTGGGGCAACATCATCATTTGGTTTTGTTGCTTTATTTATTTACTATTTTCTAATCACATTAATTGAAATGTTTTATGTTTATGAATTTCTGATACAGATACAAAGTTTTTGCATGTATATTAAATAAGATGTAAGTTGTCAGAATGTATAGTATGTACTATGAATAATTGATAATTTTAAACTATGTTTTAGTTTATTAATAATGGAATTTTCTTTCGAGTAAGTTTATTGTACAGATAGTCGCCAATCAAAATGTTTAGAATTTAGTTAAGGGAAATTTACATGTTTTTAGCAAAATAATTTCATTCATTGCGCTCTAGAATTGTGGTTTCTTTTAACAATTAAAACAGTAGAAGATATCAAAATTTAATGTATTTAGTCAAAACAAAAATAATAATAATGAAAGCATCAACACTTTAGTTATTTAAAAAATATTGTTTATCCAAACAAACGAGTCTATTTAGATACTTTTTATTAAAACACAGAAATTTTTGGATATCAAAATTTACAGGCTTGTATCTAAACAATTGAAACAAACTTGAACAATATTTTTTTTAATTTTAGAAAAATGATAAAAATTTAATTTCTGTATATTACACAGTAAAATTTATTTATATGCATAAGAGAAAATGCGAAATTTCTTAAATTATCAAAAATTGTTTCTTATAAGTTTTGAGACAGGATTGGATAGATTGAAACCAAGCCAAAGCTTGGTTGGGATCGGACCGGATGCCCATATGAAATTCGCATCAGGTTGGTAGTCAATAACAGACAACTGTGAGAAGCTTTCTGAAAAGTAACCGCCTAAGCATTTAGGGCTTAAATTTGAAACAACTTTTCTTAAAATTAAGTAATTAACATTGTTGCATCGCAAAATAGCAATGTACCGCAACGCGCCGAATGTTCCAATAATTCCTACTGGGTTGCTTGTCAGTAGCACTTCCTGTAACGGATCTTACGCACTATGTGCTTGTCTCGCTCGCACCTGCATGAAGTCCGGCTTGAGCCAGCCACACGCTAGACAGCAGCAGCTACTGCAATATCTTCTGCAGTCAATCATGTGTCCTCTCAGATCAGTTAGTGAGAGAACTTGATTAAGTGCAGTCAAGACCGTATATTGAGGCGCAGGCAAACCACAAGTGTAAGTAGTAAAATAATGTCAAATAATTTAATTTCAAGTAAATAATGAATAAATAAAGATTTCAGTCCCTGTGCGAACCCGAATACTGAAACTAATATTGAAAGCTGAAAAGATCGCATTTGCTTTTGGTAGTCGTCAATAGGGGCTTGTCATATGTGGACCGCTTTGGCGCATTGCCCGAGACACCACTCAACAAACATAATGCTGTCAGTTAGTAGAAAATAATATCATTTTTATTTTTTTAAATAACAAAAGGAAGACAATGGAGCTTTTATTATGTCATAATTTATTAAATTACCAAAGGCAACAAATAATAATAATACAGACAGCAGAAAATTAGCAATGACGATAACAAACAAAAGACAAAAGTCAGATGACCAAGAACGTAAATAGAGCAAAACATCAAAACAAGTAACTACAAATAAAAAACCGAGTAATTGTCTGCCATAAATTCAATTATAAGTGGAGCTTTTGTATGACAGCTAAGGGGTGTATCGAACCTAGATCAATGCAAAAGGTGGGGCAGATAGTAAAGTACTCTAAAAAGTAAGCATAAGCTCCGCTAAGTAATAAAAACTACATTAAGAAATTAATGACAAAAGAAAAGATTTTTTTTAAAAACTTTTTGATTCAACAACGAATAGTTAATGCTCTAGAAATTAAAACAAAAAATATTGTAACTACGGAACAACATGGGCACTCATCGCCCGCACTGGTCGAAGGTTTATCGTGTTCTTATACTGACAATGTAAAAGTTTCATTTATTCTTAATATGAATAAAAAATGATGGACGGACATTGCTCAATCGATACTGGATACACATTTTGGTTCCTACCAGGGGACTTATGGTCTTATTCTACTTGTTATATAGATCGCACAGACCAAGTAAACCCTCAACTCTATTCTTCGCAGGAGTTTTTGGTCCCAATTCATTCTTAAAAGCTCATTCTTTCAAACGACAACAAATTTAAGAGGGTACTCTCAGAAATCTACTTATTAAATTAATTTTTTTAATAAATATTTTAAAGTGTTACCAATAAAATCAGATCCATATTACCAGGATATCTCTTAATAATTTGTGCACTGAGTCATATTCTGACCATTTTCCACTTCGAATCAGATTTCGATTTTTGGAACTTAAAAAAGGATAATTTATTACATCCAGTGCTTCAAACTTTAGAAATTACTTGTAGGGTTAAGGTTTTTTTAATATACAATAATTTGGTCTCTCTCGGCTTCCATAACCATTTTGACTAATTTTTGGCACCAAGATTTTTGATATAAGTAATATTCTTTTAAAGTCATGTTGATTACGGGCAAAACTTATTTAGTATTTATTTATTTATTTATTTTGAGGGGTACAACTACGTACAGTTGACATTATATTATAAAAAAGTACATATAAATTATTTAGAAAAGAAAATAGAGCGAGGGAATTGATATGAACTAATCCGCGTCTCTAGCCCGATGGGTGAACTTTTTAATGATATGCACCAACTCACATCAAGAACTGGCCAGAAACTTGGATTTACAATATTAAAGTTGAAAAAAGGAAGCAAGATAAAAATTAAACATTATATCGCAAAAAAGCCAATGGATCACCATTGACCAAGTGGGTGACTCATAATATAGGATTGGTCAAGGATGCTCGAAGTGGCAAGTCAAGGTGACTTAAGATAGAAGAAGTGATAGATTGAATAGACCGTTCGAAAGAGAGGAAATTGTAAAAGTTATTATAGTTAGAGCATAAGACACGGAAAGGGTCGTGCAAAGCATAATTAGATCTACAAAATTGTAAAGCTAAGGGTCGAAAATTACGAGTTACTCTGGATGGTATGACCAAAGTAACTTTGCTAAGGAGTATATTGGAATCGATAAGACCGAGTAACAGTTTATGCAAGAATAACACGCCGCGGCATGTTCTGCGGTGATTTAAGGAAGGCAATTTTATAAGGCGAAGTCGATCAGAATATGGCGGCAGTCGGATATTTGGGTCCCAGTTTAAGCCACGAAGTGCAAAAAGGAGAAATTGCTTTTGTACGGACTCAATCATGTCCTGATAAAGGTGGTATTGAGGGCTCCAAACGCAGGAACAATATTCCAAAATTGGACGGACAAGAGAAATATAAAGAAGTTTGGTTGTGTAAGGGTCGTTAAACTCTTTAGACCAACGCTTAATAAAAGCAAGAACACCTCTAGCCTTATTCACGATGTTGCAAATATGGTTATTAAATTTAAGGTTATGATCAAACAAAACGCCAAGGTCAGACACACTCTTGATGCGTTCTAAGGTAGAAGATTCTAAAGAGTAAGTAGCCAAATAAGGAGCAGAACGATAAAATGTCATAACGTTACATTTTGTCTTGTTGAGAAAGAGTTGGTTGATATTGCACCAAGATTGCATGTTATTAAAATCATGCTGAAGAAGTAAGTACTTGTTATTATCGGAGTAGGACATACAGAGTTTAACATCATCCGCATACATAAGAATGTGAGAAGATGAGATTACCTGAGGGAGATCATTTAAAAATAAGTTAAAAAGAAGAGGGCCTAGATGGCTACCTTGAGGTACCCCTGACGTGACCATAATTTCTGTAGATTCGCAGCCTTTAAAAACTACCTTCTGGACTCGGTTGGATAAATAGCACGATATCCAATTTAAAAGACAAGACGGAAACCCCAGACGAGACTGTTTAACAAGTAGAAGACTATGGTTTACCGAGTCAAATGCTTTACTAAAGTCAGTATAAATGACATCAGTTTGTTTTTTTTCCATAAAACCAAGATTAATAAGAGACGAAAGTTCTAAAAGGTTAGTAGAAGTGGACCGACGTTTTACAAACCCATGTTGGGAATCCGACATTAAAGAACGACAGTAGTGTTGCAATTGTGAAGTTACAATCCTTTCAAAAACTTTTGGAATTGATGAAAGCTTGGCAATACCGCGGTAGTTCTCAATGTTGGACTTGGAACCTTTTTTGTGAATAGGGATAATAAAGGATTCATTCCAGATGGCCGGAAGATAAGAATATTTTAATGAAGTGCGGAAAAGAACAAATAATGGTGTAGAAAGAGAGTGAGCACAATGCTTTAAGACGCAACTAGGAATGGCATCTGGGCCAGGGGAGAAGGATGATTTAATGGACAGTAGGGATTGTAAAACGACGGTTTCAAAGATTTTTGGATAAGCAATAAGATTTGAATGTGGTAGGTTATAGGGATAGTTAAGGTCAATGCAATTAGGGTTGACAGAATAGGTAGTTTGAAAAAATTTCGCAAACAGGTCGGCGATTTCAGAATTGTTAGTAGAGCTTTCATTTTTGAAATATAGCGATGAAGGAAATAAGGAAGATTTACGTTTGGAATTAACAAAAGAAAAAAATTTTTTAGGATCACTACAGAAGTTAAGCCGACAGCGGGAAAGATAATTATTGTAGCAAATTCTGTTAAGAAGGACGAACTTGCTACGTAAAATAGAAAACTTATAAAAGTCGACAGGAGATCCAGATTTCTTAAATTTTTTGTAAGAAGAAGACTTACGATTTTTTAAAGAGGACAGACTAGTAGTAAACCAAGGCGGCTTTAAAGAAGGAGCCGGGACAGAATAAGGGACAAAGAGATCAAAAGCAGCGAATGAAACCCGATAGAAATTGGAAATGGATAAGTCAAGGTCATTAGTAGTCAACAAAGGCAACCAGTTAACTTCGGACAAAAATTTATTAAGACCGACAAAATTAGACTTGCGAAAGCAGCGATACCGAAGAGCGTGAGCATTTGGCTGATTTCGGTAGAGACCATTAAATTTTAAAGAGATTTGTAATGTCGGATGGTACGGATCCTCGGGTACGGAGAGCGGACAGACCCTAGAAATTTCAAAATCAGAATTATCATTGACAAAAACGAGGTCAAGCATTCTATTTGAGCAATTATGTATAAAATTTATTTGGCTGAGAGAGATATCAATCAGTCCTGTAACAAATTCGTGATTACCAGATGGAAAAAGAAAACTAGAATTGACTGAACTAAGCCAAGATAATGTAGGCAGATTTAAGTCGCCTAAGACAACAATTTTATCCCGAGTACCAACAGAATCAGCCACCATACGAATGGCAGTGAGATGATTCTGATATACACTCAAGTCGGAGCAAGGAGGTATATAGGAACAAGTAAAATAGATATAGGAATTATTAAAAAGCACTTTTACCGCAATGAACTCAATGCCTATTGGAAAATTTAGAGATATTAAATGAGATTCTAAGGCTACATTTACAGCAATGAGTACACCACCACCACGACCGGGAGACCGGTCAAGCCTGTAGGTTACATAGGAGCTAACAAAAATCTCAAAATCATAGACTGACGCATTAAGCCAGGTTGCAGAGAAAGCAATAATATCAGAATCGAAATTTACGCTATTGGTGAAAAGTCTACTAAGTTTAGAGAGGAGACCACGAACATTCTGATATTGAATGGTAAGAACAGAATTTAGTTTTTTGAAGCTGTGTTAACTACACTTATAGAGGAAGCTACATTAGATGCTAAAGTCTTTTTAGGTTTTCTAATAAACTCATGCACTAAAGTATGAGTAGGCCAGAATTAAGGATTAAGTATAGCAGAAAAGAGAGAGTCAGGGACACTAATCTTAAACGAAGAGATATCGCGCTTATACTTAAAATTGAACTTGAATACTTCAATTTCATTTGGAGAAATATTAAGCTTCTCGCAAACGAATTGATTAATGCAATTTTCAGTTGCCGATGGCATTAGCCTGGAGACGAAGATTGTCTTTTTAGGAGCCACTCCTACCAATGAGTCCGAGGGGTCAGCAGTTGGCGGGGCGGCAGGTATAGGGACTCCACTCAAAATTATGACAGAGGACGGCGCATCAGTCACGCTGTTAGTGGCGCAGTCCGTAGTGGCAGACTCGACAGAAACGGTAGGAGCTGTAGAAGCTACAGTCAAACTAGCGCCAGTGTCAACAGCAACAGCACTAGCCGTGTCACTAGCAGCGGCTGAGAAACTAGTATAGGTGTAGCAAACGAAATAAGCTGCGACGGACGGGGAGTTATAGGCGAGTCCAGCCCTGAAGTGTTAGAATTTATTAAAGTTGGTTCAATGGCTGGTAGGTTTGCCTTTTTGCGCTTAGGTGAAACTCTCATAAGCTGCAAATTGCCAAACATACTTGAAATTGAAGAAAACTTATCTTGTAGAGAACGAAAATCCTTATAAAGGTCATCAAATCCCAGTTTTGTCTGGCGCATAAAGGCTTTCATCTCAACTTCAGCGGAACGACAAGTTGGGCAGGTCCAGTTTAGGTGATTCGAACATCGAAAAATTAGCTTTGTAGATGTTTTGGAAGCGTGCAACAACTGATTCAATCCGAGAGCAGTAATATCGATAAATCATTGATATCGATAATGGCATGCAATTCGATAGGTGTGATGAGAAAATTTGTCTAACAGAACTGCTAATAAGTAATATTGCTTACGAACAAAATCCATTTATGAGTAGTAGTGCTGCAAGTATCGATGCATCGATGATTCGACACATCGATGTATTGAAGTTAAAAATAGAAAAACATCGATTTTGGCCAACATAGATGTTTCTCCAGCACTACTGCACTCATCAAATGGTGCTGGAGAAACATCGATGTTGGCCAACATACATATATATAGATATTTTACACTTCGCTATATCGATGCATCGTTATAACATCGATGTTTCTCCATGACTAATGAGTAACATATAAGCATGTTTATGTGTTCTCTAGAAGCTAACGCATCCTGTTCTTTATAGAGTACGCAAAAGCGCAACGGAAATCCAGACAAATGCAGCCAGGTATATCAGTATTGCATTAGTTAGAGTGCCATTGCACTCGTTATGCATGCAAGGACACAATGTGGGAGAGTCTGTTTTACTGGTTAAGTATAATGGCATTTATGACTTCACTTATCCTCATGATGATGATGATGTTGGCTGATGAGGAGAACGAGCAGAAAGTCGATGACTGCAACATAAAGTCAACAACTTTGTTAACATTTTACGCTACTCGAGCATACAAAGTAAATGAAATCTGGTTGATTAATTGTATGCCAATGGAACTCAATTTACAACATTGAAGCAATAGTAGCGGTGCTAGGTTTTCCATTAATTTTTATTATTACTTTACATTGAACTGGGCTAAGTGACGTTGTATCTTTGAGATACTCTGTATTTGATTGGGTACCGTACTCAAAGTGACATTGCGTCAAATGTTATGGCATTTTTGAATGACATTTTTCTATCACACTTTATGAGCTCATAATTTTCTAAAAGATTGAAAAAATTATAATACATATTGTAATTAATTAATTTTTGAAATACGTCAATTCCTCAAACTGTTGTGGTAATTTGTAATTCAGGTAAGATATGGGGGCAATTTTTCTTTAAATTTTGCATTGTATTTACTTAAAAATTATTTAAAAATTAGAATTGACTTAAGATTTAAGATACATCTGTCCTTTTATTAAGGTGTAATATACCGTATCTTTCATGCTTAAAGTTCCAAAGATTTATCTGAGAAAAATTTAGTTTTAAAGTGCTCTCATAATTGGACCTTTCGTATAGAAAACTAAAATCATAATCGTGGTCACATAAAATAGTTTTAAAATTTTTTTTTTTAAATCGTATTTTTATTTATCTACAAAATCATCTTAAATATATGCCAATATATAACAATTAAGTTTCCAAGTACATACAACAGAAACACTGCTGAGCAAGGATACTAACAAAAATCACTTTTAGTTATTAGCTGCCTTAAAAATCTTCACAACATTTTGTGTAAACCCCTAAAAGGGTTGCCACATACATAAAAATAATTTTTGCTCAAAATATTGCTGTAAACTTATAAATTTAATATTGAATATATTGACATTTTATTGATTGTGAGTTGCACATACAAACTCATATGATACTCATACAAGTGCAGACAGCACCAAGTTCAACAGAGCAAAGCAAACACTTTATTTTGCAACCCATTTCCACGCCCAAGCTTCATGCCACACTGCGGTATTTTGTTTGTTTATATTAGTTACTAAGTTTTTGTATCTACAAGATACAAATATGCATGCACATACATACACACACAGATAGATGCATGTTTGTGTTTGTACAAGCTCTAGCCATAGATAACCACAAATCCGGCATGATTAGACTTTTGATAACAACAACTTTAATAAATGAACTCGAAATTTATTAGTTTTTGCGCAAAAGATACAGAAGCTTCGACCGCACTGCAACTCGAGTGGAAAGCAACAGTTAAAATAACTACAACAACAACAAAATGCAGCCACAGAATGCATATAGCAGCAAAAGCATAACTTACACATAGTACTAGATCTGGGCTTACACGTACTTTAAGATACTTAGTTGCAATATTTGCAGGGGATTATTTGTGTTTGTGTGTGTGTCTGTATACTTACATACTTTATATATATATTTATTTTTTTGTTTTAACATTTTATCAAACATATCATAAAATTGCCATAGTGTTAAAATTTTTGTGGCTAAACAAGGTGTTCTAACGACATTTGAAATGATCAATGTATGTGTGTGTGTGTGTGTATCTGTGTGTGTGTGTGTGCTGGTATTCAATTTGTGGTCTGAACATTTTTAGTTCAATTATTTACTTAATTAAATGCGAATATTTAGCATTTTAAGGCTTTTGGCAGTTTGCTAATTGGTCCACAGTGCGTATGAGTCATATTTTTGTTTTCAGCATATATAATATAAACAGTCATCCAAAAGAAAGTAGTAAAGGTACAGCAAGCAAATCAATTCAGCGCTTAACAACAAACTTAAAAAAAAAAATCAAAATAGCATCATTATTTTTAGCTGATACACAGTGCGTATGTGTAACATGTTTGTTTTCTCTATAAATATTAATCACCCGTCACCCAAACCAAAGCTGTAGAGTTTCTACAGAAATTCGTTTAACTCCTATAAATATTAAATTTATATATAAGTTATACAATATATATTAAAATCTTTCGATTTTTTTAAGCAGAAAATACCACAAAAAAAATTGGGAAAGCCTTAAATAAAAACTTAATTTTGATGAGAGGATTTCAAAGCTTAAAAGCACAATTTTTTTATATGAACAAAAAGAGTACCAAAAAACTTGTTCATTTTTTAATAAAAACATTTATTTTGTACAAAAAATTTCTTAGACCATTTGCTAACACTAACTAAGTGGCAAGTAATAGAGCTTTTTTTAGACATTGAATTATAATTAATATACAGATACATATATAATATATATATAAAAATATATATATGAATATTGTAGGTATTTGAATATAAATAAGAATAAAAAAAAAAATTCATATTCAATTTTGAATATTGCATTGTAAAAAATCTCTGCTTCGCATTTTTTCCTAAACTTAATATTCTTGTAAATATTACTCATACGATCCATAGACAAAGTGCTTTGACATATAAAAATAAATACTTTATGTAGCTATTTTGTTGTTGTTGCTTATGAAACTTGATTAAAACACAAGGCAAAGAGGAGTCATAATGAAATGAACTCGCGAGAATGCACAAATACACACACACGTGCACACAAACACACACAGATGCTCACCCACACAAATTCTCACTTATATTAATGCACTTACTTATATTGCAGTATATAACTAAAACCCGCTAGAAGCTTATAAAACGTAGTCTACTATGCGAATATTAATTAAAACAGCAAGAAATGAAAAAGCGAAAGAAATGAAAAAAGGTATGAGCAAGGTTAGAAAGAGGTTAAACAACGGTAAGAGAATGATTAGAGAACAGTAGTTAAGAGTAAAATTGTTTTTAAAATTTGCGTTTGTTTAGTTTTAATGAAAACTGAAATTAACAAGCAATATATAAACAAAAGAGAGCACATAAAGAGAATGTGTGAAACATTTTTATTTAAATCTTTGAATCAACTTTTATTGCCATAAAGCCAAATATGAGCCAGACATGCAAAAATGTCACAATGACAATGTCAACAAAAGAGAAGCAAATAACAAGCTAAAAATTAAATACTTAAGAAATGGTAAAAATGCACGAATACCAAATAAGATGCGCTATCTTTAAGATACAACGAAGCGCAGATACTCTGTGGAATGGAATAGGAGGTTGCTGCACTTAGATGTGAAGTCAACTGCGAAATAAATAATTCCCTACAAATAGTATGAAAAAGTTCGGTCAAAAAAATTGCACTGGGTAAAGGCCTATACGCAGTATGAAAAATTTCGCACGGAATGACAAAACTTCATATAAAAATAAAAATTTTTATACTGCGTATAGGCCTGAATATTAACGTTTTTGGCAAAATGGTGGTATCTGATTCGAGTCTGGTAAACTAGTTCATTCGGCCGTGCTGCGGAAAACGAGTCCGAACATTTTATTTGCATTCGTTTTGAAAATGAATGTTTGGTGCTGCCAATTTCAACAAAACGAATTTTTTATGTGGTTTGAAACCGAATGTTTTGTTGCAAGAGAAATTAAAACGAATTGGCAAAGTAGCTTGAAAAGTGCAAGCATAAATAATAAAACTAATTGAAAGTATTAATAATTTAATTTTAATTTAAAATTGAAATCATTTTTTAAATATTCTTTGATATTCTTAGATTCAATTTAGAATCAATATCAAGGTAGTTACATTTTTATTTTTTTTTTTTCTGAACCAACCCAAAACAAACTCAAATAGTATTTTTATATGGTCCATGTGCTGCAAAAAAAATGTTCATGTCTTGCTGAAATAGTTTATGTCATGCATAAAAAAATAATTTCCCTTGTAATTAGAATCGCATAGTCGTGGATAATTTCCCTCGAAAGGTGTAAAGCTGTGCTAACAATGAGCAAGGGAAATATGAGTAGATGACCAAAGCAAAAAATTCGGATATGGGAGCACGCAAAAACGAATCCGAATAAAATGCCTGATGAAATCAATTTTATTTTACATGATAATTTTTTTTTATTTATTTATTTATTTTAAGAACGTCGATCTCTGTAACGCCATCTACAGATTTTTTGCTATTAAATGCCATTCTGCGTTTTAGTTTCTTTCGAAAACTGAGTGAATTTAAGTGGTAACACCAGTGTAGAATCTTCAGAAAAAAGATTTTTTTAGCTAAATTGGTAGACAATTATGTCAGAAATAATGTCCTAAAGTGATTTAAAAAAAAAAAATATATAAGCGTCGGGCGCATGGCACCCCCCGTGCTGTTTTTCGAATGGCTTCACGAATAAATCAGTCAATTTTTATCCGATCGATTTGAAATTTTGACACAATCTTTATAACATAATTTTCTAGTCAACCACGATTTTTTCAACATAATAAAAACTTTTTATTATACAACTCATTTTTCATGATTTATTTTGAGAAACAAAAAAATTTTTTTTAATCTTATGCCATGTTTTTAAATTGCTTCTTTTGAAAACCCCTACGTAGTTCACTTGCTTTTGGTCCATAGATTAAGAGGAAAAAAATTTTATTATGTTTTAGATCAATGGCGACGTCAAAAAGCTGCAGCCCTGGAGGCCTCTCCGGAAATTAGTCATGTAATCGAAAAATGATTTTAAAAATCCATGCTCCACTCTGGTGTTACCCCTTAAAGGAAATCAAGCGAGATTTTGACTTTCCGATACTAAATAACGCCTCAAATATTTTTTAAAATAAATTTAATTCGGAAATTTTTTGACCTGACCAAATTGCTTGTTGTTGTTTTCATTAATAGTTTTCTATACATTGAGTCTTCTGAATTAAGCTATATTCCAAACTCACTGGGTTATAAAACATCTTTTTATTTTATTAATCTAAATTTAAATAAATACTTTTCTTTTAATCAAATAAAAATTTCCATTTCGGGAAAAATATTTTGTCATTTTCGCTGGTCGTTTAATGTGCTAAAATTTCGGAGTCCAAAAAGTGCCAGATTATTTTTACTTATTTACCAAATGATATCTCCCATTATTTTCCACTGCATGTGTAGTATGAAATCCAATATATCTTTTTATATAGAGTATATAAGGTAAATAACGCGCCATGTAATAAAACAAGTCAACTTTTATAGCTTGCAACTGCGAAAAATGCAGCAATAGGAACATCGTTACTCTCTTTCAAATAGCGTATGAGTAATAAAAAGGCATACACATATTAAAAGAAAATTGTAATATGCCTTCGCACATAATAGTATGATGCATATTTAAAAAACATATGTACATATGTACTTACACAAATACTAGTCTGGCAAACTCAGAGCGCCTTGGGTTAGGCAGTAAAAAAATATACATTTATAGTAAAAATATAAATGGCGGCTGTGCAACGCCGTACTGCGCTTGGCTTAGAGGAATGAAGAAAGAGAATGCATAGCATAAGATAAAAACGATGGAGAGAGAGAGAGAGATAAGAAGACTTAGCCGACATAGAGTAAAAGAAGAATATTGTTAAGCAGCGTATGTAATAAATATAAAGATTTCCAAAGCGGAAAATTGTGCGATTTTCTCTAACATTCTCTCTTCCCTTTCTATTTTACGATTTCTAGCTTTTATTTTTGCTGCTTTGGATTTAAGGCTCGTATTTTTGAGGCATATGAGAATTGACTGCACTCAAAAAAATTACTTATAAAAAGAAACTACTATTATGGAAAAAAAACTTCAAACTGGGCCAGCAATTAATTTGTTATGATAGGGATAATTTTAGTTTTTAGTCAAAAATTAATTAAATAATTATTTAAGAACAACATTTTTTGGTACATTTTTTTTTTTGTTAAAATTTGTAAAAAATGCACCAAAATGATAAAAGTTTATATGCTTAAAATAAAATATCTTTTATTTAACAAACAACGTTAACATAATACTTTCACTGCCAATAACAAATTTGTTAAGAAGAAATTTCAAGACGGGAAAAGGGTAAAATCTATTTTTCGTTAAACTAGCTTTTCCATTTAATTTAAACACACTGATGGCCTATTTGATATTTTTCAGATTTGAAATCAAAAAGAAATATTAATTTAAAAATTACGAATGTTTAACAATTATTGTGGGAATTGGATCTCTTTTCATTAAATCTACATTCATTCTAATTTTATTCTTAATCAATTAATTAGTCACTATTAATCTACAAATAATAATAATTCATTACTTTGTAATTCTTAATTGAATTTAATTTTCCAACAATACCAAAAATTTTCGCACAGTGTATGAGCACTATGCCTTGCATTGGCAGAGCATATGATGCTATGTCTGATTTTTGCAAAATAATATAAAATGAAATAAAATAAATACAGCAAATAAAAAAAAGAATATGCAAAAACGTTGTAGAAATTCTTTCAAACGCAAATCAACAAAAAAAAAAAAAACAACAAGAAAAGCAACAGCAACAAATGCAACAAGAGTGTAAGTTGGTGAAGGGAAGTGCCAAAGAATTTATAGTAGCAGCATACGCGGCGTATGCGCAACATGCTGTCATCTTGTGAGTAATGATCTGTGCATGTATGTATGTGTGAGTGTGTGTGTGTGTAAAAAATTATTGCGTTTGTAAGCGTATTTCCGCTTTTATGACACGCACACACTGAATGCAAACAAAAATCTGAGGGTGCAGTAGCAATATTTAGCTACTAAGGATGAGAAGAGGAGCTGGCTTTATATCCCTCACAAAAACTGCAACAGACAATGATGATGATGAGGATGACGATGGTGACGCCGTCGTCTTTGCTTATCGACGTGCACATCGCAGACTTTTAGACATGGCGGTCGAGCAGTACCAGACGAAACGTTGACAGCATTTCCTACTCTGTGCACCCATCATCGACATCATCATCATTGTCAACGTAATAATTATCATCATGTTGATGCTCATTAGCAACGTCATGATTATGAATGTGCCGACGACAATTGCTATTATTGCTCAAGTGTAATGCCAACAATAAAGTAGCTGTTCATATCTACGCCATTTGCCATGCAATATTCCTTAAACGTACACCGAAAGAAAAACTTATAACTTTCTGATAAAATTTTTGTTATTGTCGGGTTTTCTTTGGCAGTCTTTTATTTCTATCGATGTTATATTTTGGTCTAAAAATAATGGCCTCGGAAAAATAACGTTTTCCAGTATATACATACTTTATATTATTAATAATTGGTAGCACATTTAAAAAATTATATAACATCTACTAAAAATCTTTAAAATCTTTAGTTGTTAAAAGAAAAATTTCAGTAATTTACCCTAATATTTAAACATCGGTTAGCATATATGCAATTTTTAGAGTTTTAGCTTCTGAAACAGCTTTAAAATTATGACGTCAATTATATATTAGTTACTAAAAAACAAAAAATTTGTTTACATTTATAACTAAACTTAGAAAAATTTAACGAAAATTGTGTTTGTTTGAAGGAAAGGGTCATCAATCTTGAGGTTTTTTGTTTAAAATAAAAAAAAACATAAAAATTTCAAATGAATCGGAAAATTTTTATTATCAACAGAAAGAACCGTTCTTGCCATTCACTTTTTAAAAATAATCCCTTTCAAATGTTGGTCGCAACTGCGCCGTAGCTCGTCCAAGCGGATGTTCCAATTTTTGAGCATAATCGGCGGTATCTCGCGAATAACACGGGTAATGTCGGGCTCTAATGCTTCAATCTCAGCTGGATTCTCCACAAACACTTTAGACTTCACGTAGCCCCAAAGGAAAAAGTCTAGCGATGTTATATCACACGATCTTGGTGACCAATTCACCGGTCCGGAGCGTGAAATCAATCGTTCACCGAATTGTGTGGCAAGTAGCTCCGTCTTGTTGAAACCAAATGTCATCGAAATCAAGGGCTTCAAATTCGGGTAGCAAATAATTCATTATCATGGTGCGATAATAATGAATATTGGGTCTCAAATTTGTTGTTGGTATGGCGAATAGTGGTCTCAGTGCGCGAAAAACCTTCTTTACAGAACGCGAATTTTCGTAATATGATTGTACGATTTGTAAACATTGTTCGGGTGTAAGTTTTTCCATGATGAAATGGCAATGAAAACTGAATAAAAAACACAAGGCAACTTGACAGTATCCCGCGTGGTTTATCAAAAAAACCTTATTAATAAAAAACCTCGTAATTGATGACCCTTTATATAAGCTTTCATACATTTTTTTTAAGTTTTTTATTTATATAACTAAAACAAATTTGTTCAATATCCTCGGTCGTTTAAAATAAAATTTAAAAAAAATTCTGAAAAAATTTTCGTCATCTGTTCACCCTTCATTTTCAGACAGTTCATATTTATTTAAACAATAAAATTAGCCTACACAAATATATAACTAATATTAATACTTTGATTTTTTTGTTTTCTACTTAAAAAAGCAAAAAATTTAATCTGAGCAACTTTTTACAAATGCACAAAGAAATTTTTTCAAATTACTACATACTACTTTTTTCTGCAAGTGCACATACTTACATTGAAAGAGCTGGCAGCCTGGAAAGAAGCAGACATTGAAATCTTGGTTGGAAATTTTGATAGCGCCAAATGCCTCAGCCAGCTATGCAATTTAAATGTGCATTAAAAATATACATAAAAAGGATTCTGCAGCTCCCACACATGCATGAATTCATGCATGACGAAGCATTAATCATCAGCCTAGAAATATGCAATAAAATATTTAAGCGCTGCGTAAAAACAAAATTGAAATTTGCACATGCAAAAATTTCGTAAAAATAAAAAATAAGCAAAATGCGCGTTGGAAAATTCCTAAAATTTTACAATTTGTTTAAAGTTGTATAGCAATGTTTTTAAATAGTGGCTCTACTGGGTCGGTTATATAAATTGCATTAAAGATGATGCTCAAGAAAAAAGTGCTGCAGGAAATTGGCTTAGTAAGAAGCCATATTTGCGTTGGGATCGAAAGGGAAACTATTTGGTAAAACGCACTCTATTTAATTTTAATATGATATTGGGCTGTTATGACATATCATATGAAGGAGTTATCGAGTGTGCAAAGAATGGGTAGCCGGCATACGCAGTAACATATTATCCTCTTGTTAATGATAACCTCTAACAATCAAAACTTGCATTGGGCCATTGCTTCTGGTTTTTTAATGTCCCTAGCTTTATCGACCAAGCAACTATTATTCTACAGTTCAAATTGGTCACACGGTGAACATGAAATAAACTGCCCCTATATCGCTTTTATAATACAGAGCCACAAAACAGACTGAAGAAGGGCTTGAAGTGACCTTATCAAGTTTCTTAATACTTTCAGGTTCAGTGAATCCAAGTCCGTCACGCTTCGACATAAACTTGAAAAATTTCATATGATAATAGACGTCGTCACCTGATTTAAATGCTGGAATAAACAACACTTAAAAATTTTGAATGTTTAGTGTTGCACTCTATGTACACTTCGATAAGCAATTCCCACCACTTTTTTTTTAAATTTTATTGCATAAAATATTATTCTTAATTATGTTGAAATGATATTTATATTACTGTGTGCAACAATACGCAACCACTTGCTACTCTAACCACTTGCGCCATCTAACGATAACAATTTACAACCTTATAATATTAATAATATAATTTATCTCTTAAATGGAAAGTTTTGATTGATAATACGCGGCAGCGGAATTTTTTCTTTGTTTTGACATAGTATTATCAATTCGCTTTTTTTTCACACGACCAACCTACTTGAACTTGATAATCTCATACTAAGTTGAGGGCGATCGAGTTTCCGATAGTAAGTAATATAATATATCTCTTGAGTGTGATTTTTTGACCGATAACAGGCGATAACCGTATCACGATAGTCGCAAGATCGAGACCAACCCACTTGAACTTGGTAATCTCATACTAAATTGAGGGTAATCGAGTTACCGATAGTAAGTAATATAATTGAACTCTTGAATGCGAATTTTTGACCGATAACAGGCGGTAGCCGTATAGCCTGAGTCACACGATTGAGTCCAAGTACAAACATTCGATTCGTCATCATATAATCAATCCATTTTTGTTCCCACGACCAACCCACTTGTAGTTGGTAATCTCTATTGATTTATTATTCGATAAAGCTAATGAGTGTAGAATGTATGTCAGACATTACTGGACATATGATAGCATTTTTTGCACAATATTAAATTTGTGCAAGTGTTTGTCACTTAGGGAATCCTCCAGTAGCTACCTCAAGCATGAGAGGGTAAAAGAAATGAATAAAAGCGTATACAACCGTCGTCAACCAGAAATCCACCCAACATATCAAGTTTAATTTTTTTAATCGGTTGGGAACTTCTATAGTTATAGCCGCCTCAAAATCGGATGCAAGTAAATAAAGTGCAGAGTATAGTACACTCTGAGTACACCCTGACTATAACCCTAGGGGTTGACGTACAATTTTGTATGTTTAGGGTTGCACTCCGTGTACAATGTAGCAATCCCCAACACTAATTTTTTTTTCAATTTTATTGCATAAAATATTATTCTTAATTATGTTGAAATGATATTTATATTGCCTGCGCCATCTAACGACAAAAACTTAATTGCGTCATCTAGTGAAAACAAATTGCCTAAGCCATCTAGCGGCCATGCTCATCAAAGAAATGTGTTATGAGGAAGATGACGACAATGACGAGTTAAAAAAAAAAAAAAACTTTTTTGGGGAATAAATATTTTGAGGAAAAAAAAGGAAACCATTCGGAGTGGCTTTCCTTGGAATGAGCATAACTTCAACACCGATCATCTCGAAAAGCTAACGCAATGTGAACAGACCTCAGATTCAAATTAAATGCTCCCAAAATTGTAAACTATGAATACTATCTGGACAGAGCAAGTTATAATTTAATTTTTTTTGCCGAATTGTACAGTTTTTCATATAATACTTAAAAAAGATGATGTCCTTAAAGGCCTGTACGCAGCATGCAAAATTTACGAATGAAATGAAAAACTTCACATAAAAAAAAAAATGTCGCGAAAAATTACGATCAAAAAATTTTGACAAGTTGACGCTGATAACAAACAAAACAGTGTTGCCTTATGATTTGAAAAATGCTTAACTTAAGACGGTGCCACTAGTTCACTACAAGTAAGCAGCACTGTTTTGTTTTGTTAGCAGCGTCTACATGTCAAAAATTTTTGATCGTAATTTTTTGCGACTATTTTTTTTATATGAAGTTTTTCATAACATTCGTAAGTTTTGCATGCTGCGTACGGGCCTTAAATCTCAAGTACCATGCTATATTTTTTTATAAGATTACGAAAGTAAAAGGTGTTGGTCTGACTATATTCTACCAGCTTTCTCTCGATTTAAATTTCACTTGCATTTTACACAAATTCTTTTAGGTACCACGCTCATTACTCACTTACTCCCTCCGAATTTTCCCTCGATAAGAAATAACGAATGTACTGAACTACTTTTTCCCAAACTATGTGGCCAATTGTTTAACGACATTAATTAGTCGCCTCGATGCAATGCAACTGATAAACCAAACAACATTCATTTAACTTTTGTCTGACAGCAGCTCTGTTTGGTTTTAGCCCTGTCTGTCCTGGTCGGTTTTGATCATGTCGGGTTTAGTGTCTGCCTTCTAGCCATGGTTGTGTTTGATTGTGATTTCAATAGAAGTTTTGTTTGTTGCGCGCTTTTTGCGCCTCACTTTTGTCGCAACGGAAACCAATCCCATATATTAACCATGGTTGTTGGGCGCGTAGGTGTTGCATGGAGTTGTTGTTGCTTTTGTATTGAATTTGGGTTGAAAGTCGCGGGTGCAGCACCCAAACTGATGCGTTAATTTGATAAAGCAGCTTTGGGGCACTTTTGTGAATTGCATCCAAGCAGACTCGTTTCTATTTCAAAATTTTGTGGTCCTAATTAGAGGAGCTGTGTGTATGTGTGTGTGTGTGTGTGTGTGTGTGTGTGTACATAGATAGACCATGTTTGTATGTTTTTACATTGATTCGAGGGAATTAGGGTTTAATGGCGTTTTGGTTTTGCACTGCGGTTTTTGGCCTGATTAACGGATTTGATTTGTATGCCCTGATTTAAGCGAAAGATTTAAAGGCGTTATTTGCATCTTGGCTATTTACATAAACAGATTAGTGAGCTTTTGAACAAAGGGCTTTAATTTCAGAAATTATATAGCGTAAATATATAATCGCAACAATAATGACTTACTTGGTGGGACTTCCTTGTGCGGACAGTGGAGAACGGCTGGTACGTTAAGCGGGTAAAGAAATACACTTACCCTAACTATATTTAAAAAAGAACAGAAAATCTAATCATAAAGCCTGAACTCAAAAAAATCGATAAAATGCTACCAAAAAGGAAACTAAATCTCCAAAACTCTGAAAGATTATTAGGCAAAGGTGCTTCTGGTTTTCAAGATCGCTAACACCCAGATACTACTTTTTTTTATTTTATTTAACTGTGCTTTATATATATACTGAATCTTCTAGTTGTGAGAACTAACAATATGTTTACAAATCTTAACAAATTAAAGGGAGGGAGTTGCCTATTCTAGGCACTACAGCTCTCTTTTATATCATCTCATATCCTTCTGGATGCATTCGATAAGCCGCGTGTTCGCTGCCATTTCCAATCTTTGGTTTTTATCCATTTGTTTCAGATCCTTGTGCTACACGCCGTAGTCTCTCGCAGCGCCTTAGGTCGCCTTGGACTGCGACGATGATTTGACTCATCCTTTGCCATGCGTTTATGCTTTCCAGCATGTACTCTATCAACTCCTCCGGGGGAGGAAGTGAGCCCATTAAAGTCCTATACCTCGTACATTGGTACAGAACGTGCTCTACATTTACAGGTACTCTCTATAGCCGCCATGACCTGATAGGAACTGCGTGAGGTGGTAGTTTAGCTGTCCTCCGCGACTGTCAATCCACTCCGCCAGTTTTGGAATGAGCCTATACGTCCATCTTCCTTTTAAGGACGTGTCTCATCTGGCCTGCCAGACAGCTGTGGAGTTGGAACCGCCCGCTGCCTTGCGAATGTAATAGATTGATGACATCTCCTGTGCTAAGATGTCCACTGGTATCATCGTTTCTCGCACTAAGGCGGCATCCTCCGATATTGTCCTAAATCCTGATATTACACGATGAGCGCTCCGTCGGTAAGGTGCCGCCAGCTTCCTCCGGAGCTCCTGTGTATTCAGTGCCGTCGCCCATACCGGTGCCGCATATAGCAAAATGCCACTACCCTTGCGAGTAGCAGCCGCCTTCCCGCTTTGGGGCCACCAATGGTTTGGGTGTGAAGGCAGTTTATTGTAGTACTTTGCCGCATTTTGGACTATTTCATCTTTGACGGGTGGTATATTCAGGAATCGCTGAATGTTTTCATTCCGAACGTACCACGGTGCCCCGGTGATAGTTCTCAGGTTCTTTGACTGGGCTCTCTGGATGCTGCATTACCCCATTAACTTGGAACCGTAAGTCCAGATAGGTGTTAAGACTGGCGGTGTTGCATCTCACAAAAAAATACCCTGTTATAGAGGTATGATTTCAGAAGGCAGTGCGTGGTTTTAATTTTGTACATTAGACCATCTACCCAAACTTTGTCGAATGCTTGAGAGCCATCCAGAAATATTGCAGAGCAGTACTCCCTATGTTCAAACACGGCTCGAATTTCCATGTTTTGCACGGAAACCGAATTAATGCGAAGGAATTTTAATTTGAAGTTGCAGATATGGGATGATGTTAGTTAAAAGGCACTTTTCGAAGAGTTTAGACAAGCATGATAATAAGCCTATGGGTCTGTAGGATGAAGGAACGGTGTGATCTTTACCAGGCTTGGATATCATTATGACGATCGACTTTTTCCATCTCTCTGGGAAGTGGCCAAGTCTAGAAATCGCGTTAAACAGCTGATAGATAGTGCAAACGCCACAATGAGGAAGTTCAATAAGCATCTTTGGTGTTATTAAATCGCATCCTGGGGACATCTTCGGCTTGAGTTGCTCTTTTACTACTAAACTTGAATTGAATTCATCGACGATACGGCCGGTGGATTCTGAGTGAGTGATTCTTCTTCTTCTAGAGATTGAAGCAGTCACATACAATAGCCAAAGCGGGACTTCAGGCTACAAACAGGACATGCTTGAGCTACTGACAGAGGGAAGCTTGACGGCAGTCTAGAGAGGCAAATATGTTTTAGCAGACCCAAGTCGCAATACTTATGATCATTATCTTATGCAAATATTTTTAATATAAAATTGAATATGTACAAGTTTAATTCAATTTAGCCATATTTATGCAATTAGTTGTTTCCCTTTCCCTTCTGTCCTTTTCGGTCAGAACAAAAGGAACACCGGAGTCACCATTACAGGTAAAAGTGCGTCTTGTGGTCTTGATACATAGTTTGGATTCAATTACATTGCCACCAAACCAAGGTGAGCAGCCGGAGTGATTTTTTGACCGATAACAGGCGATAGCCGCATCACGATAGTCGCAAGATCGAGACCAACCCACTTGAACTTGGTAATCTCATACTAAATTGAGGGTAATCGAGTTGCCGATAGTAATTAATATAATTGATCTCTTGAATGCGAATTTGTGACCGATAACAGGCGGTAGCCGTATCACGATAGTCGCAAAATCTAGGCCAAATACAAACATTCGATTCGTCATCATATAATCAATAAACTTTTGTTCCCACGACCAACCCACTTGTAGTTGGTAATCTTTATTGTTTTATTATGCGATAAAACTATTGAGGGTAGAACGTATTTTTGATTTGATTTTTTATATTTTGAAAATGTTGAGTGTTGGTAGTAAAAATTTGTTGCGGCAAATTCGATTTTCATATCGTCTTATTTAGAAATTGATTAACAAAAAGAAGGCTGTAATCGAAATGAGTTCGAATTTTGCTCACAAAATGCACATGCTATCAAGTTCAATGTTGAAACAAAGCAGCCAGGATTTATTGCAGAAAAACTCAGCCACGCCTACCCCAATTCCAAAACAACAAAAAAATGTATGCAATTAGAAAAGTTTTGCAGCCAACTGCGCCTCAAATTGCAGACAGACTTTGAAAGTCACAAAACTTCATTACAGCCAGCCAAAAGTCAGCAGACACGAAGACACAAGGACAGACAGACAGACAGACACAAGTTGCTCCAAGGCAAAAACAAAACATTGGTAACAACAAATACCGCCAAAAGTAAAGTTTATACCAAGCCATATATAGAGAGTATGTTCTATAA
The DNA here is from genome assembly GCA_949987675.1 of Chymomyza fuscimana. NCBI lineage: Eukaryota > Metazoa > Arthropoda > Insecta > Diptera > Drosophilidae > Chymomyza > Chymomyza fuscimana. Next base: position 6,806,298 of record OX465089.1, read on the forward strand.
AGAATAATTTACCTTTGGCAGCCGCAACTAATTGAAAGGTATTTGTTTAGCGAGTGCAGCTCGCAAATGAAATTAGATGCAGAGACGCAAAGACTGAGAGGAAGAAGACATACAGGAAGACAGGAAGACACGATGATGAAGCCGTGCGCGTCATAAGCCGCAAAAGTCACACACACACACACACACCACACACCCACTCAAAGTCAGACGGAAAATTTAGACGCATCTGTTTGGGCTTCCCGCTTATACTATTCGGTCTGTATTCCGGGAATCAACTTGTACTAGGCCTTAATTCTTCGTATTTGTTTTGCTAATTGGATTAATTTTGTGAAAATATTGAAGTTGTCGTCAAGTGGTTTGCAAGCAAGTCTAATTATCTTCTTTGCAATTGCATTAAAATGTTTGCGCTAAATATAAATGGGAATTTATTATGAAGCATTTAATATGAAAAGGAAGTACATAAAGGGGAGTCTTTAAATTCGGTTGGTTGCTTGGTTTGGAAATTTATGTGGCATTGACAGAGAGATGACGCACGCTGATTTAAGGCGAATTTCTTACAAATTTTTAAAGTTGTGGGTGTATTTTTGTGATATGGGATTTTAGAAGAATCATTTGCTGCTCTCTCTCTCGTGTTTGAGTGGGCACACACATGAAGCGGTCATGGGCTATTCCTGCAACCCTGCCTAGTATCCCAGTTTCACTTAATTTTATTTCAAGCTGTACCTAGAAGTTTCACTTAAATGCTAGTACGCAGCAGTGTAAAACAGCGTGAAAGAAAAAATTGCTACTTATTTTGTGACCACACAGTGCTGCCCATGTCTGGGCAATTGACTTGTAGATGGCGCTACTCACAATAGATGGCGCCAATAAGTAATTATAAAATTCAGCTGTTTGTTCAAATTGATTACAAGTGTATAAAATAATTAAAAGTGCAAAAATTAATAGTCATATGAAAATATTACTTAATATTGAAAAATAAAATTTTTACATTAAAAAAACCAATTATTAAAACAAATTACAGTAAATACTTTAAGAAAAAAATGAGTGTGCCCAACAAGCAGCGTAAACGAAACCGGGAAGAACAGGCGCCTGGCTTGGACACGGAGTCAGTTATGGATAAGATTGGGGCGGCCACTAACAGCAACGATGAGTGCGAAAAACTCACATCCTTGAAAGATCTCAGCTTGATGCTCTGCCGCGAACGCAATCCTGCAAAGGATGCACTAATTGCTCATGGCATTGTGTCCATTTGCATAAGCTACTTGCAGAGCTCGACGAACAGCAGTTTGCAGCTGCTTCGATTTTAGCGCAAATAGCCGAAGGCACCACCAAACACACAAACCATGAGGCAGGATCGGTACCTCTGTACATAAACTTTCTGCACTCGGACTGCAAAGCTTTTGTGGAGCAGGCTCTCTTGGCATTGACCAACATAACTCCAGTAGCAGCCGACTGTAATGCAACATAATGTCATTGTTACATGATGATACGACCATGTCGTTCATGCGACAAATTACCAGTTGTGCCATCGCTCTCAAGGATGTTGTTATCTAGATATGCATGTATTGGCTGATGCCTGCCAGGCGTTGACAAATATCATGGATGATCAAGGCAGGATTCAAGCGGTCTTGGAGGTACAGCACCACGCTTAGTCGTTTTGTTATACTTTAATGATATTGGCTCAGATCAGCAAACCGATGAATTAATTTTTTCGGGCATCTTGCCACGGCTGGTCGTTATGCTGCAGCACTTCGAACGTACTGTTGTGTGGATAGCTGCTTCGGTGGTCAGCGGCATAACAGCATGTTCCGGAGAGCAACACCAAATCGTCTTCGAGGCAGTCATTTTGATGAAATCAAAAAGATTTTGGCACTTGGCGACTGTAATGCTATATATGAATCAGCCTGGGCTATAACCAATGCAGTAGTTAATCTAATTCGAAAAACTTAGCGCGACCTTCTGGAAAAAAAAAATTTATTTATTCTTTTTTCACTTTTACTATTTTTTTTTTTAAAGTGGGATATCATGTTTAAATTTTAAAATTAAAAAAAAAATTTTAAAAAATGTTTAAAAAAATTAAAAAAAAAATAAAAATTTTCAAATTTAATATTCTATCTTTCATGGAAAAAAACAATTTGCGTCGATATCTTTAATCGTTTAGGAGATTTGGCTTGTCAAAGAAAAATAATAAATTCAATTTTCAGTTATCGATAACTCGATAAATAATCGGAATTTCGCAATGAAATTTGACGTGGTTACTATTCTTTATTAGCTCTATGACGTATGTTAAAATCCTCAAAATCGAAGAGGTCGAGGAAAAAATTGGACCGCTTCACTTATTTTCGCCCATATACATTCCTGAAATAAAATTGACGCTCTAGCATAGTAATACATGCGTTCGAACAGATGCAGATATATACAGACAATCAGATTTGGCACCAAATACTTTGTGATTTCGGAAGAAGTTCAAGAAACAAAAGGAGGCAAGCGAAGGTTCAATGTTTTCCTGATCATTCCTAAAATCCTTAAAATGAAAATAACAATCAGAGTACAGCTGAAAACTATACTTTTAATCTTGTCAAGGGTTTTGTCTAACTTGGCACCATAAGGAACAACGATGTCAGTGTTGAGATTATGGGTCTCAGTAGGCATTCAGGATTAGAGACTATTTCAATTTAGCACTTATGGCCCTGAAGCACTGATAGTGGCCCAGCTTGACGCAAACACTTTTGGAGTGCTTGACAAGAAAGCACTCGGTCGGATCGAGCGTATGGTGCTCAGTGGCAGTCTCTCAATTGACATAGCAACGTGGTTAGATCACAAAATTCTGCCGCAGCGCAGTCGGCTCATGCACAGTGTAAGTGTGTGAAATCTCTCTCTCGTTTTAGCTTGATTGTCGTTCTTGCTCTCTCGTGCGCTTTCGCTTGCTGCGCTGCTTACTCATACAAAGAAATGTTTGTTTGTATTAGTTTTGCACACCACTGGTATAGATGAAGAATCTCCAGCCAGCAAGGTGTAGTAGGAACCCATCGTGAAGCAGAGGCGGCTGGAAGGATGCTCTACGTCAGACCGTAACACGATAATGGAAAGACCTTCGAATTCGAGTGATCCACCCTGATGCACTTTTTTAAACCAATTCCGCTTATGCGACATAACCTAAGTAGTAGACCATCACGTCTTATTCCATTTTCCTCAAGTAAGAGTTTTAAGATGTAGACTTCAATTTAAGGCCCTCGAGAATGTTAGGTCGTAATTCATTTACTACAATATTTCGTGGCTTTTTCCAAATCAATATTGAACATAACCCAATTCTAAATATATATACAACAAAAATATAGACTGACACCTTTTAAATTTAATTTTTGTATTTTGCTTTCGAATTTCAATCACAGCCCCCCCGTCATCTTGACGCATTTTCTATACGCTTGGGAAACTAAAAATACTTTCAGACCTTTTTTTGGCCACTTCGTATAAGTCAAGTCCAATACTTTTTAATGGCTAACAAACTGTGCTTTGAATTGGCAATTGACAGAATTTTAATAAAAGCTCTGCGTGATTTTCAACAGCCAAAAGCAGAAATTTGTTAAGCTGGCCAAGTTGCCGCTTTCCAACACTCCCGCCCCTTGAATCCTAATATCTGGCACTGCCTCTGGCTTAGACTCTTTGCTTGTTCCTGTCACTCAACAACAGCAAAAACATTGAACTGTTAAGTCAAACAAAAAAAAAAAAACTTGTGCTATTTTCCTTCAATTTTGTTTTTATTTTCAGTTTTCCAACAGATTTTCTGGCTAGAAAATTTTAACTCAACTTGTTTTGTCGATTATCGCAACTTGTTTTTCATGCCTTCGCCTCGCTCAAATGTCAATAGATGCGCTTTTCGTGATAATTTCCTTGTTTTCCGCATTAGTGCTGCTTGTCCGCGTCCATCGAAATACTATTACAAGGGGGACAACTTGCTATTGAAATTTAAATTTAATTCAACTCAGCTTTCAAAAAATAAGAGAAAAAAATTGCAGCTGAGAAAATTCTATTAAAAGTTAAAATTGGTATTCAATAGTTTTTATTTAAATGAATTTGAAAGGATTTACACGTAAAATGAAATTTTCTTGGATTGCTTGTCACTGGCAAATAGTTTAACCAGAATATTTTGAACAAAATTTTTAAAATGTATTTTTAATGATTAAAAAATACTTAGTATCTAATGAATGAGTAAATGGTTATATAGAAAAAAATCCATTCGGTACTGTGCCCGAAAGAGAGGTACCTGGCACCTGGCCTCAAATATCCAAGACTTAAATCGAAACATAAAGTAATTCGGACCTATAAATGGTTAGAGGATGTAGAGATTATGGGAATATTAAGAAAAAAGACGAATTTTTTTGTTTAAAATATATTGGTTCTAGCTAATATACTTATTTTTAAAACGGCGGTTAAATCATTCTATAAGAAAAGCGGTCTAAAATTTATATACTTTTGCAAAAGTCCTTTGAAAACTTCACAGGGTTTACACTGGTACTGAAATCTTATTGCTCTACTAAACCTACTAGTAACAAGGTATTGTAGGCCTAAGCCGGAAAATTCAGCTTCAGCTGAACAGTGCCCGTTCTTAGATTTGGTATAACCAGCGTTTAAAGACGCTGATTGTCCTTGCGATCAAGATCGATACCAAAGCAAAAAATTAAAACCTATAAATAATTCAGTCGGCATTAGGATAACAAGTATACATACAAAATTTCCTAAATCGATCACAAATGATGTACGGATGGCCGTAAAACAAATACATTAAAATACTCAAAAGATATACTTATGGCCTTAAAACAAAAACATAATAAGATTTTTAAATTTTTTTTTATAAAAAAATTAATGAGATTTTTTAGCCATTGCACTGTGGGCCCCGATTGTCATATTTTGGCCAAAAATCTGGCATTTCCATAATAATTTTTTTAAGAGTGATGAAATTTTACACCTGTGTTCGTAAGGGATGGAACTATTTTTCTGGGAAGTTTGAGTCTCCTCAGATTTTTTTTAAGATATACATAGATAATCTAGACCAAAATTGGAAAAAAATTAAAAAAAAAAAATTTTTAATTTAATTAAAAAACAAAACTGGTAATTGGAATTGGACCATATTTCATACAGAGTTAGATACGAGCTCCACATACATTGAAAAAGTAGCCTATACCCAAAATATTGAATGGCTTTGGAGTTATAGCCCCAAACAGTTTCAGCTTTCCAAGCCAATTACAAAAAGTCGACACCAACAATCAATCTGATTTTAAAAAGTTATAACTTATTTGGCATGCTCGTTTAGTTTACGAAAAAAAATTTAAAAAATTCATATTTAAATTTTTACGTTTTTTCGTCAAAATTGATAATTTTTAAATTTTTTTATTTTCATCTTTGTAAGTTTGCTGCAAAATTTACAAATTGTAAATTTTTTTTACATTTTAGTACAAGTTTGGAAAAAATGGTTATCAAAGCGTACTTTTTGGCAGCCGAGAAATTCAAAAAATACTAAAATTTCCTGTTGGACAATTTTTAAAATTCAACTTTTAGATACAAAACTAAATTTCCGAAAATCGGGAGGAATTACATTTTGTTGTAAAACATGTGAAGAAATTTATAAAAATTTTTTCGATCAAATATCAAGTGGTAGTCGGAGGTACCCTTAAAGCAAATTAGCCAAATGTTAAAAAAAACCAACAAAATCTTTATAACTACTCGAATATATTTAAAAACAAAAAGTTTTTAAGCTCAATTTTATTTTTTTGCTGAAGTAATATTTATAAATAATAAAGCGAATGAAGATTTCGTAGCTGCATGTATCATAGTAAATGCAGTTTTTTTTTTTTTTTGTAAAATACGAAATGTCAACTTTGATTGCCAATAACTTAAAAACCACAAATTATAATTTTATAATTTTTTTACACAGGATACTTTATTATGTCTAAAATCATATTAAATTGTTATTTTGTCCAAAATAATGCCTTTTTTTCTGGGGGACTTTTGGCCAAAATCTGGCTACGCGGGCCCATTGTGCAATGGTTACAATCAAATATCCGTTGGTCAGACATTTTTTGGTGCAATTAACGCCCAATAGTGCAGCGATCGATTTATCGATAATGGACTTTATTCCGCAATTTGATCTGCATTTAGTCTAATTTCCTACCGACTTATCAATAATTTATATTATGCTGCCAATTTTATCAGCGTGTAGTACCTTGTTCATCCGCTAGGGCGGCGCTAGATAGCTCTATTTAGTTTGAACGTTTTCGTAAATTTCAATTTATTTTAAATGTAAGCTTGTTAGACATTCTTGTTTTTAATAAAATAATGCATATAAAGCTGACAATTTATTTAGTGTGCTTTCGTAGCACGACATAGCAGCGCATAGTGGACAAATGTGCCATTCAAATTGCATTTTATATTTTCCTGCTCTGTGTTGCAGTCGTCCTGCACCCCTCGCCGCTTACTCTGACACTATGGTCAGCCTTAATGAACGCACCTAATCCGTTTTTCAACCAAAAAATACGCAAAACTAAATTATGCTCCAGCACAAAATGAAAATTTACATTTTCACTACGATGACAGCAGCTCAGTTCAGTGCAACTCTGCGAAAAGCAAAACAAAACAGCGACAAATGGCCAGCTCAGAGGGAAGGTAAAGGATTGGAAGAAGCGGCTTGGTGGAGGGTACGGCATGGTAAGCCTTTTGTTTGCCACGTGCGGATGTTTTTCCTTGTATACCCTTTCAAGACGTGATCCAGTGATTACGTTCATTAGCATTCATGGAACCTATATTGATCCGTACGTATTAAGTACTCTTAAATCTAAGGCTGCCATGGTATAAATCTGACGACTTTAAGCAGGAGAAGTTAATAAATGTAAATATTATCATTTATAAAACTTTTTCAACGAGAATTTTTTAAGTTAAAAAAAAATTGCAAGAAGCCTTATGATCTAAGGTTATGCAACCAAAATCTCTGATAAAAAGGAATGATATTTCTTCGAATTTCAATCACAAACAACAAATTATTTTCGAATTTTATGTCACCATTGACTGTGACTGCTTACACAAAAAAATCTTTCTACAAATAAAAATTAAATTTTGTTCGCATGTCAACTAAACAAATCTCAAAAAATTTAAATTTCACAACTGCCAAATTGTTGAAATAAAATTTTTCTTGAAAGTGTAAAACTCAAATTATCGTCCGTGCTCCGCAAAACGAATCCGAACATTTAATTCGTGCATTTTTATTTTCGTGCATGTGCATATATTATACACGAACACATGACCGATTGGTGCGACAGAGCTCCTGCGTTACACAAAGAAAAATTTCAATAAATATTGTTGCTAAAATAATATTTTTGTGTAATTTTGTTTGATATAAAGATTAAAGATGAAAATAAAATGTACACCACATATAGTTAGGAAAATGTGGTACAGTCGAGGCGGTGCCCGACAGTGGAATACCCTATACCTTTTGTCTCGAAAAAATTTTTCCTGCATATTCCTTCTAAGAACTTTCCAATTGGAATTCTTTTTTTTTGGTGAAATTCGATATTTATACCTATAAGTTCCCTAAATTATTACCGATTTTGATGAAACTCGAATGTTACAACAAAGAACTTATTTAAAGTATACGGGGTAAGTTTCAAGTTGGTATGTTGAGGGGTGTGGGAGAAAACACGGTAAATGGATTGCGGGGGGTAGGGGGACCGCATCGATAAAATTTGGATGTGGATTTGTTCATTAGAGCCACATGAATGAGCTTACCAAAAATAATGATTCTAGGTCACTTGTAACCATAATTACGAGGAGTCAAATATTGACGCAGTTTATTGGCAAGGGGAGGTGAAATTTGTACATTTTTGACTATAACTTTTGCTGTATTTGTCCGATTTTGTTAATTTTTTACACACAGATGCATGTAACCACAACGCATCGCTCTGTTAAATTTTAGATGAAAATATTAAACGGTGTGGCTAAAAACCGCGAGACTCTACTGCGGGGGAACGGGGGAAGATATTGGCATGATTCAACAAACTTCATCTTTCCAGGAAATATGCGCACCTGCTGGTAAAGTTTCGTGTCTCTAGCTCTTATAATCTCCGAGATCTAGGCGTTCATACGGACGGATGGATGGAGGGACGGACGGACGGACGGACATGGCTCAATCGCTACCCGAGGTTATGATAAGCATTTTGGTATAAAGTACTTGGGGTCTGCCACGCCTCCTTCTGTCCGTTACATACATTGCACAAATCTAGTATAACCTTTGTACCTATAGGTATAGGGTATAAAAAGGTGTAGAGCAGCGGTCTAGTTAGTTTTCCGAATCACGCAAACACGATTCCGAATAAAATTGTTTGGTTTGTTTTTTTCGTTTTTCGGAGCACGGGTGTATATGTCAGTGTGACGAGATGTTTGTGTTCTTTGCGTTAGAAATCTTGAGATTTCAGCGTTATATTAATTTTTAGTTAAAATGGATACCTCAACTCTTTAAAAAATATTTCTTGCGTAACGAAAAATTACATATTCTAGTCATTATAAACAAAAATCTATACTTTAAGCCATGGTATAATTATAAGGTAGCGACAAGCTCCAACGTATGCATGTCAAAAGGAAATGAAGAATAACGAAGTAACATGTGAGTGTGAGCGTGAGAAAACATTTTATGTGTTTTTAGTAGTAAGAGAGAGTGAGAGCGGCGGGCAAAACATATGCAAATGTGTTTGTTTATTGCAAAAATAAGGAAAACAACAACAGATTACACATTTTTATATGTATCCATTGTGCACGCATTTGTTTTGCCGACGGCATTTCAAAAACCAGCTCTAGCAGAACCTATCAACAGCAAGTCAACTTTCATACTGAACTGCATTAAGCAAGTCAGCCACGAGAGCGCTCTCTCAACTGGCGCTACCTTATTATTATACCATGCTTTAAGCAAGTTTTTTTTTATCCAAAAGTTTCATTCGATAACCACCACGCCCCCTCAATTGAAACAAATGGTATGCAGAAAAAGATAATCTAAAATCACGTCAAGTTGCTAAATTGTCCGCTAGAGGGAGATACTTTATTAATATTGTAATATTTATAAATATATAAATTAATGCGGTCGGCAGAAGTCGCGCAACCAGAGAAGAGAGGCTAGCGATGGAAGACGCTTCAATTTAACTTTGTTTCCGATAACAACAATTCGTGAAGTTATCGCAATCTTGTCTAAATATTCCGCAAGAGGAAGAAAAAACATTTTTTAAATATATAAATTTGGTTCTGAGTAGCATAAAATTTAAAGAGTATGACACTATCGACGCTTTAAGCTACAAAGTTCCTTTATTATTTTATATTCGCTATGCTAAGCTGTTCTTAGTTAATTTTATTATTTATATAAAATTTGTTTTTTTTGTTGTTGTGTTTTTGCACAACTTGAAATTATATTTTAGCACTTCCTGTGCCAAAATGCAGCACAGTTTAAAATTCTTGCAGCGCTTTTGTTGGTATTTTTTAAAATTTTTTTTTTGGAAAACTGTTTCCTGACTTTTGCAAGTATTTGTGGTGGGTATAACTGTCTGAGTATTTTCTGTGTGTGTGTGGGTTGGAAGCCTCAAAATTTGTGTTAACATTTCCGCTTGTAGTTGTTGTGGTTGTTGTTGTTGTGACTTAAAATTCGTATGCCCAACAATTGTTGAAGAAGAATTTGTTGAAAAATTATTATGAAACATTCACAATTTGCACTTGGCAATGTTTTATTTTTTTTTTTTTTCATTTGGGACATCCTTAAAAGTCTGTCATACTGCAAGTTTTTTGCATTGTGTGCACGTTTCGTATACGTATTTATTTGGTTTTTTGTTTCTTTTTTTTAGCTTGTCCAAAAAGTCTGTCAAAATGTTTATTGCTCTGTCAGGCGGAAAAGTCCAATTATATACATATGGTATATGTAAGTTTTTATATAAATGTGTGTGGCATGCAAGTTATTTCTCTGAGCTGGCATTTGGTTTCAGTTTCATGTTGGTAATTATATTTTAAGACTTGCAGCCTACTTTTAAATAAAATAAAAAATGATAAAAAAATATTTTGCTAAAAAATTTATTTAAATTGTACATACCAATTTTTTTTTTTAAATTTCATAGATACATACTTTAAAACAATTCCCTTGGGCGAAATCAAATTTGTTTTTAAGAACGATATATATTTTAAATATATGGCATACCTTTATGCCAATTTTATGGTCAAACATATCTTTCAAATTACTTTGTACTCAACATCAACAAGTCATTAAGTTTATCATACCAAACAAAAACAAATAGCTTGACCATAAAATAAAAACGCATATTACTCATACGTACCGTGGTACAAAATTATTGCATGTAGCCAATTAAAAGCACAACAACAATAAAACACAACCGAAGCTGCTGACCATTAAATTTAAAGCTCGCAGCAAACCAAATATCCAGATAAAGCCTTGACCATAAGCTAGAACAGGCATTAAATCCCCAGTCAACTAACCACAAGCTTGTCGACTTTTATATACGGGCTAAGGGGGCGGTTGGGGTAGGGCGTGGGAGAGAGAGAGAGAGGAAGTCTGCCACATGTGTGGCACATAAAATCTAACACGCTTGCTCAAATTAATACGAATTTATGACAATTTGAAATGCATTTCAAAAGCTGCTTGCCATGTTACGAACATAAAAATGTTTATGCGTAAAACACCCAAAAAAAAAGCAAGAAAAAAAAACGTGAATCTTTTTAGCGACGAATTAGAAATATCCTGAATATTGTAGAAGTGTAATCAAGACTGCCTAACTTTTTTTGAACTCAACTACTGGATTAAAATTAAGGAAAGATAAGCAGACTGTGACTGGGATATATAGACCACTATGTGAGAAAAAAAAAATGTGGTACAGTCGAGGCGGTGCCCGACAGTGGAATACCCTGTACCTTTTGTGTCAAAAAAATTTTTCCTGCAAACTCCATCTAAGAGCTTTCCAATTGGAATTTATTTTTTTTTGGTGAAAATCTATATTTATACCTATAAGTTCCCTAAATTTTTACCCATTTTGATGAAACTCGAATGTTACAACAAAGAATTTATTAAAAGTATACGGGGTAAGTTTCAAGTTGGTATGTAGAGGGGTTTGGGAGAAAACACGGTAAATGGATTGCGGGGGGTGGGGGGACCGCATCGATAAAATTTGGATGTGGATTTCTTCATTAGAGCCACATGAATGAGCTTACCAAAAATTGTGATTCTAGGTCACTTGTAGCCATAAGTGCGCAGAGTCAAATATTGACGCAGTTTATCGGCAAGGGGAGGTGAAATTTTCACATTTTTGACTATAACTTCTGTAGTATTTGTCCGATTTTGTTCATTTTTTACACATAGATGCATGTAACAACAACAGATGAAAATACTAAACGGTGTGGCTAAAAACCACGAAACTCTACTGCGGGGGAACGGGGGAAGATATTGACATGATTCAACAAACTTCATCTGCTTAGGAAATATGCGCACCAGCTGGTAAAGTTTCGTGTCTCTAGCTCTTATAGTCTCTGAGATCTAGGCGTTCATACGGACGGACGGACGGACGGACGGACGGGCGGACATGGCTCAATCGCTACCCGAGGTTATGATAAGCATTTTGGTATAAAGGACTTGGGGTCTGCCACGCCTCCTTCTGTCCGTTACATACATTGCACAAATCTAGTATACCCTTTGTACTTATAGGTACAGGGTATAAAAATAAAATTATAAATTTATTATGATATGTACCACTAAAAATTGGACCAAACTTTTTGTCTCAATTTTAAATGGCCATAACTTCCAAATTAGACGACTTAGCGCGTAAATAAGTCAAATTCGTGTTCACTTCAACTCTGAAAAATTTTAACGTCTTCTGTGAACATACGATATGGTTTATTTGGTAATGTACTTTCATAAGAAAATTGGCTGACAAATGTTTTAAGCTTATTTAAAAATGGCGTCAAAATGTGTGATTGTCTCAAATTTTTCTATGTGTTCTGACTTATTATTAGTTACAAAATTTTTTTAAAAAATTTGATAATGCTCGTTACTTAAAAAAATTAAGCTAATGTATATGCCAAACAAATTTGTAAGTGCATTTGGAAACGGAGTCCAATTTTCTCTGGATGTCAATGAGTTTTGTATTTTTTCGAATTTATTTTTTTATTTTATGTTTCTTGCTTGGGAAATATGGAAAATATGAAATTTTCTTTCTTTTCTTTGTTAAGAAAATGTGATGGCTACAAAAAATTTAATTCAATTTTTTTTTTTTGCTAAAAAGCCCTGTTGCCAGCTCAGATTAAAAAAAAAATTGCTTCAAAAATATTCAGTAGATTAGTCACAATTAAATAAAAACGAAAAACACGCTTGTTTAAATTAAGTCACAACGCGTTAAATTTAAAAACTGAAATTTTACAAAAAAAACAATTTTTTTTGACCTTTGAATCGAATCCAGTACCTTATCCAGCTAGACCCTTTATAGTATTTTTTCAAAACTTTAGTATATTTTTCAGAATTTCTAGGCCTTTTTCTTATGTGATTTTTATCGATGATTCCGTTTATTGGTATTTTTATTTGATTTGAAAATTTTATTTATTTCTCTATTTTATACTGCTGAGTACAATTCGAAGGGAAATGTTAAAAAATTTTTCAAGTCTGTTGTTTATATTTCTTTTTTTATAGGGGCTACCAAAATTCATAAAACCTGTTCCTTAACGTATTATTGCTTAAAATAAATTTTTTTTAAATTTTTTTTTTAATTTTTAAGAGTTTATTTTGCTTCTGGGTAACATAACAAGGGAGAACTCTTTAAAGAGGCAGTGTGTACAGTTATTTTTAAATAATAATTATTTTGTATGTTAAATATAAGCTTTTGATGGAATTACAATAATAAACGATCAAAGAAATTAAAAAAATAAATAAAACTTTTTTTTCAAAATTTTTTTTTATTTTTTAAAAGTTCATTTTTCTTCTGGTTTCCGAAGCCATCAGTTAGGATTTTTTTTTGAACGCATGATAAAGAAATGATGAGATTTTTCTTAAGTGCCTCTTCGTATACCCTATAATAACAGCAATACAACAAATATGCTGTGAATTTGCTTTTGAAAACATTTATGAGCCGCCAGCCAAGCCCTCCCTATACAGAGTCAACAAAAAGCATATACTATACAAAAGGTATATAATACATACATATGTATATAAGTAGGCTTAAGATTTTGATGTGTTTTTGCCTTGAGCCTGACCATTTTTATGACTAAAAGTAGGCTAACTTTTTCGCCCATTTTGATGACTGCCTTGTCCGTGGCTTTGTCTTATGAGTTTGCTTTTATCCTCGATGTTGCTGTTGTTGTTGTTGTTATAATTTTTATGACGTGAAATTCCAATTCCATTTCCATTTAACCATGGAGTCTGCCAGTTTATGCAGAACATAAATAAATTCTCATAAAAATTTTAACTCCTTTTTTTACTCACAAGTCAACGCCTAAACGTATAAGCATCTTAAACGTATCCTGTCATGGCCACTCAAAAGAACATTCTCCAGGCGTGATAAATATTTTGAATGACATTTTGAACATTTTGATTTGGCTTAATTTATAAGAGCTTGTCAAATTGCGTATAATTTCTTAAGGGTAGTTAGTTATACGGCGGGCTTATAAATATAAAGGGTCACATTAATTGAATTGGTTTATAAAATTAAAAGGAAATTGTTTAAAGGACATTTAAGTAGATACGGCAAACGGCGGGAATGGAATGGAATTCGATTGGGAAAATTGCGGTTCCAGAGGCTTGAATGGATTGCAAACTTTTTATAGTTTTTTTGGGGTTTGGTTGTCAGGTTTGTATATATGATGAACCTTGGGTAAGGGCTCACAAATCGCTTTAAGTGAATTTTTAAGTGGGGTTTTCTTTCTAATCAATCTTTTGAAAAATGACCAATGCACCAGAAGAAAGTCAAAATTTGGACAATATGACAATTTAATATGATTTAAGACTTATTAAGTTATCCTGTGCAATAAAAATAATTAAATTATAATTAATGGTTAATAAGTTATTGACAATCAAAGTTGTCATTTTGTATTTTATGAGCTTTCATGATAATTTACAAAAAAAAAAAACCTGCATTTACTATGATACATGCAGCTACGAAATCTTCATTCACTTTATTATTTATAAATATTACTTCAGAGAAAAAATAAAATTGAGCTTAAAAACTTTTGGGTTTCAAATATATTCGAGTAGTTAAAAAGGTTGTGTTGGTGTTTATTATCTATTGGCTAATTTGCTTTAAGGGTGCCCCCGACTTCCGGTCAATATTTGATCGGAAAAAATTTTATAAATTTTTTTATATATTTTACAAGAAAATGTAATTCTTCACGATTTTCGGAAATTGAATTTTGTATCTTAAAGTTGAATTTTAAAAATTGATTTTACTATTTTTTGAATTTCTTAGCTGCCAAAAAGTACGCTTTGATAACCATTTTTTCAAAAATTGTAAAAAAAAATTTACAATTTCAATTTATTTTTGTAAATATTGTATAAATGTAAATACATATATATGTAGTAATGTAAGCCCTATCACACACCAAGTTATATTTAGTGTGTAGTGATTTATCTTTGTGTCAATATTGGATTTGAATTTATCGGTTGATTGCCAATAAATAAAAATATACGCAAAAAAAAAAAATGTTTGAAAATGTTATAGCATACTTAGAAAGATGCAAATCAAAAGATGGCGTACGTTAAAGTCTGGCTTTGGGATACCCTGTACCACTGCTTGTAATAAAATCCGCTACATTGCTTAAGAACACCAAAAGACATTTGATTGCCAAATTAGATGCCTTCATAAACAATCAAAAAAAGACGAATTTTTAATCAAAAACTTTTTTTCGACCGATCGGCCCTATGGGAGCTATATGATATAGCCAACCGATTTTGATCAAATTCGGTATAGTGGGAACTCTAAAAAACTTCTGAATGCCAAATTTGGTTACAATATCTTCACAAACAAACGAATTATCCATCTAAAACTTTTGGTTTTTTTCGAGGTCCTCTGAAACACCCCTATGGGAGCTATATAATATAACCCCAATAATAAAAAAATTAAATAAGCTTGTCTCCCCTGGCATAATAATTACCATCTCTGAGATCTAGGCGTTCATACAGACAGACGGACAGACAGACAGACGGACATGGGTATATCGACTTCTCTAGTCACCCTGATCATACTTTAGCTAACTTTGGGGGGTCTCCGACGTCTCCTTCTGTATGTTACATACATTTTCGGCTTGCACAATCTTAATATACCCTTTGTACCATACGGTACAGGGTATAAAAAATGTAAAAATTATAAATTTTGACGAAAAAACGTAAAAATTGAATTATGGATTTTTGAAAATTTTTTTCCGTAAATTAAAAGAGCATGCCAAAAAAATTATAACTTTTAAAAATCAGATTGATCGGTGGTGTCGTCTTTTCGTAATTGACTTGGTAAGCTGAAACTGTTTGGGGCTATAACTCAAAAACCATTAAATATTTTGGGTATAGGCTACTTTTTCAATGTATGTGGAGCTCATATCTACCTCTGTATGAAATATCGTCCAATTCCAATTAACAGTTTTTTTTTTTTAATTAAGTTAAACATTTTTTTTTTTTTACAAATTTTCCAATTTTGGTCTAGATTGTCTATATCTTAAAAAAATCTGAGGAGGCTCAAACTTCCCAGAAAAATAGTTCAATCCTTTAGGAACACGCGTGTAAAATTGTATCACTCTAAAAAAATTATTATGGAAATGACAGATTTTTAGCCAAAATATGACAATCTGGGCCCATAGTGCATTGTTGGCAAAAATAAAAATCTAAAAATTTTTATAAGTCTAAAGTTTTTTACCAAGTTTACAATTCATTCCTAAAACTTTAATAGAATACGTCATTATAAAAAAAAACTTAGTATGACATTTGGAATGACGTACAGAAATCATGGTTTCTCGGGCAGACCAAAGCCCAACGTTTTTAGTTTCTAGTTTCCTGGAGTCCGATATGGCTCCAATTGGGAATACAAATCATTCAAAGAATCATAAAAACACATATAACAACAAAAATGTTGTACATTTTTATGCATACTCATATACCGATATGGTAATCGATTATGAAGTTTGGCAACAGCCCATTCCGCACCGCCTGGCTATGCACCTAATTTACTTTGACAAAAAAATAATTTTTTTAAAAAGTTGAGAGTGGACAAAAAGTTGCTTGTTTTCGCTTGACTTTATAAATATTTTATTTTATATATTATAAAAAATAATAAATAAAAGTACATAAACAAATTCCAATTTTAAACCGTTACTAGCGCCATCTACATTAAAATCTGCACACTTGGCCGTATAAGACCGTATAAGAGAGTTGCTTGTTTTCGCTTGACTTTATAAATATTTTATCTAAATTAATTAAATATCTTCTAATTATATTAATGCATACATTTATTTATCGTAAAAAATGTATTTTTTAAAAAATTATAAATAAAAGTAAATAAACAAATTCAAATTTTAAACCGTTACTATCGCCATCTATAGTAAAATCTATACACTTTGCCGTATAATAGCTCAACACAAAAATGCGCCATCTATGGTGCATTTTCAGCCGCATAACTTTTTAAATGGGTTTGTGTATTAGCTTCACCGCTATTGCATACCTATGAGCTATATGTCAGTGCATACTTTCCATAACAACTGCGATAATATTTAACAATTGACCATGTATCGTTATCGATTGTTGCAACAATAGTCGAGTGCAATTCTTATAGCCGCATAAAAGATTTTTTCTGTTTTTATTGTATTTACTAATTGTAAACATTTATTTTTATTGCAAATAAGCGTATACACACAATGGAGGCTGTGCCGCGTCTGCATATGCTGTGGTTTGCGCTCAAATCCAGCCCCGAAGGCACTTCTTATGCGGCACTAAAAAAGGTAGCTACAATTGTCATTGTTACTAATTAATTTAATTATATGCACAGGCGAGTTAAAATTTTGCATAGAGATTGCGTTAATAACAATAAATAAACGCATCAGACTGTCCCTTTGTCTGTTGTGGCTTAATATTGTGCCCATGTGTGTGTGTCTCACTAAGCTGAGTCATCATTGTTGGCACAGCAGTCTTCTGATTATGATTAAAGCTGCCAAGTGCATTACACCCAAATCAAAACAAATACATATGTATATATATATATGACACTTTGCCCCACCTACTTGTTTGCAGTATATTGCCGAGTTATATCATGAGGATGCCGAGTCCTACTCCAATGAAGTGCATGCCTTGGAAACTCTACGCAATCAAGCCATGAACACCACCAAGGATGGCAGCGGCGTAATGAAGCGGTACTATTGTCAGCTGCACGCGCTCCAAAATCGCTTTCCACAGCTGGCTGAGCGCGGTATATTCACCTACACCTGGAAGGATCTCTATCACAGCACCGTGCATGAGATTAGCGACATGCGTTTTGAGCGTGCTGCTGTTTTGTTCAACATTGGTGCTTCACATACGCAATCCGGCGCATCTGTTACACGTGGTGATATTGAAGGCATGAATATGGCCTGCACACATTTCCAGGCAGCTGCCTGGGCTTATGGAGAACTGCGCGAGCGTTACGCTAATGTCAGCAGTGGAGATTTCATGACCACAGAGCTGTTGGTCTTTATGCAGGAGGTGTGCCTGGCTCAGGCTCAAGAGTGTATATTGGAAAAGTCTTTGATTGACAATCGTAAGCCGCATATTCTGGCCAAGGTGACGGCACAGATTGTTGCCTATTATGGCGCTGCATTGGCTGCGCTGCTGACTGGCGGAGATGATGGCCCTGTCTCGCAGGTCGTAGATAGCTCAGTATACAAGCTATGGAAGAAATATGTGCGCTTCAAGATAAACTATTTGCATTGCATATTGTATCTATATCAGGGTCAGCATTCCGAGGAAAAACGCAAAATGGGCGAGCGTGTTACACTTTATCAGGTAATTTGCACAAAATTCAAATTCCAAACCATTTTTACTTATTGTTTCTCAATTGACCCGCAGGCCGCTTGGGACAAGTTGGAGGAGGCACGAAAGGAATCGAAAGGACTGCCAGATCAAAAGGAAATTATTGAGTCGCTTACCTTTACTGCCGATGTGGTGGAAGCTAAACGCAAAAATGCTAAAAATGAAAATGAATTTATCTATCATGAGACCGTGCCGGAACTAACCACCATAGCTGCTGTACAAGGCGCTAATTTGGTGAATGGCATTGGTTTTTCCATAACGGATGAAGAGTTTGCTTGCACGGACATCTTTGCACGTTTGGCCAAGAACAAAAAGTCAGCGATAGCTTTTTATATGGCCCTGTGTTCAGAGAAAAATTAAAATTGAGCTTAAAAACTTTTGGGTTTCAAATATATTCGAGTAGTTAAAAAGGTTGTGTTGGTGTTTATTATCTATTGTCTAATTTGCTTTAAGGGTGCCCCCGACATAATTTATAAATTTTTTTATATATTTTACAAGAAAATGTAATTCTTCACGATTTTCGGAAATTGAATTTTGTATTTAAAAATTGACCCCTAGGAAATTTTACTATTTTTTGAATTTCTTAGCTGCCAAAAAGTACGCTTTGATAACCATTTTTTCAAAAATTGTAAAAAAAAAATTTACAATTTCAATTTATTTTTGTAAATATTGTATAAATGTAAATACATATATATGTAGTAATGTAAGCCCTATCACACACCAAGTTATATTTAGTGTGTAGTGATTTATCTTTGTGTCAATATTGGATTTGAATTTATCGGTTGATTGCGTTAAATAAAAATATACGCAAAAAAAAAAATGTTTGAAAATGTTATAGCATACTTAGAAAGATGCAAATCAAAAGATGGCGTACGTTAAAGTCTGGCTTTGGGATACCCTGTACCACTGCTTGTAATAAAATCCGCTACATTGCTTAAGAACACCAAAAGACATTTGATTGCCAAATTAGATGCCTTCATAAACAATCAAAAAAAGACGAATTTTTAATCAAAAACTTTTTTTCGACCGATCGGCCCTATGGGAGCTATATGATATAGCCAACCGATTTTGATAAAGTTCGGTATAGTGGGAACTCTAAAAAACTTCTGAATGCCAAATTTGGTTACAATATCTTCACAAACAAACGAATTATCCATCTAAAACTTTTGGTTTTTTTCGAGGTCCTCTGAAACACCCCTATGGGAGCTATATAATATAACCCCGATAATAAAAAAATTAAATAAGCTTGTCTCCCCTGACATAATAATTACCATCTCTGAGATCTAGGCGTTCATACAGACAGACAGACAGACGGACATGGGTATATCGACTTCTCTAGTCACCCTGATCATACTTTAGGTAACTTTGGGGGGTCTCCGACGTCTCCTTCTGTATGTTACATACATTTTCGGCTTGCACAATCTTAATATACCCTTTGTACCATACGGTACAGGGTATAAAAAATGTAAAAATTATAAATTTTGACGAAAAAACGTAAAAATTGAATTATGGATTTTTGAAAATTTTTTTCCGTAAATTAAAAGAGCATGCCAAAAAAATTATAACTTTTAAAAATCAGATTGATCGGTGGTGTCGTCTTTTCGTAATTGACTTGGTAAGCTGAAACTGTTTGGGGCTATAACTCAAAAACCATTAAATATTTTGGGTATAGGCTACTTTTTCAATGTATGTGGAGCTCATATCTACCTCTGTATGAAATATCGTCCAATTCCAATTAACAGTTTTTTTTTTTTTTAATTAAGTTAAACATTTTTTTTTTTTTTACAAATTTTCCAATTTTGGTCTAGATTGTCTATATCTTAAAAAAATCTGAGGAGGTTCAAACTTCCCAGAAAAATAGTTCAATCCTTTAGGAACACGCGTGTAAAATTGTATCACTCTAAAAAAATTATTATGGAAATGACAGATTTTTAGCCAAAATATGACAATCTGGGCCCATAGTGCATTGTTGGCAAAAATATAAATCTAAAAATTTTTATAAGTCTAAAGTTTTTTACCAAGTTTACAATTCATTCCTAAAACTTTAATAGAATACGTCATTATAAAAAAAAACTTAGTATGACATTTGGAATGACGTACAGAAATCATGGTTTCTCGGGCAGACCAAAGCCCAACGTTTTTAGTTTCTAGTTTCCTGGAGTCCGATATGGCTCCAATTGGGAATACAAATCATTCAAAGAATCATATAAACACATATAACAACAAAAATGTTGTACATTTTTATGCATACTCATATACCGATATGGTAATCGATTATGAAGTTTGGCAACAGCCCATTCCGCACCGCCTGGCTATGCACCTAATTTACTTTGACAAAAAAATAATTTTTTTAAAAAGTTAAGAGTGGACATAAAGTTGCTTGTTTTCGCTTGACTTTATAAATATTTTATTTTATATATTATAAAAAATAATAAATAAAAGTACATAAACAAATTCCAATTTTAAACCGTTACTAGCGCCATCTACATTAAAATCTGCACACTTGGCCGTATAAGACCGTATAAGAGAGTTGCTTGTTTTCGCTTGACTTTATAAATATTTTATCTAAATTAATTAAATATCTTCTAATTATATCAATGCATACATTTATTTATCTTAAAAAATGTATTTTTTAAAAAATTATAAATAAAAGTAAATAAACAAATTCAAATTTTAAACAGTTACTAGCGCCATCTATAGTAAAATCTGTACACTTTGCCGTATAAGAGCTCAACACAAAAATGCGCCATCTATGGTGCGTTTTCAGCCGCATAACTTTTTAAATGGGTTTGTGTATTAGCTACACCGCTATTGCATACCTATGAGCTATATGTCAGTGCATACTTTCCGTAACAACTGCGATAATATTTAACAATTGACCATGTATCGTTATCGATTGTTGCAACAATAGTCGAGTGCAATTCTTACAGCCGCATAAAAGATTTTTTCTGTTTTTTATTGTATTTACTAATTGTAAACATTTATTTTTATTGCAAATAAGCGTATACACACAATGGAGGCTGTGCCGCGTCTGCATATGCTGTGGTTTGCGCTCAAATCCAGCCCCGAAGGCACTTCTTATGCGGCACTAAAAAAGGTAGCTACAATTGTCATTGTTACTAATTAATTTAATTATATGCACAGGCGAGTTAAAATTTTGCATAGAGATTGCGTTAATAACAATAAATAAACGCATCAGACTGTCCCTTTGTCTGTTGTGGCTTAATATTGTGCCCATGTGTGTGTGTCTCACTAAGCTGAGTCATCATTGTTGGCACAGCAGTCTTCTGATTATGATTAAAGCTGCCAAGTGCATTACACCCAAATCAAAACAAATACATATGTATATATATATGACACTTTGCCCCACCTACTTGTTTGCAGTATATTGCCGAGTTCTATCATGAGGATGCCGAGTCCTACTCCAAGGAAGTGCATGCCTTGGAAACTCTACGCAATCAAGCCATGAACACCACCAAGGATGGCAGCGGCGTAATGAAGCGGTACTATTGTCAGCTGCACGCGCTCCAAAATCGCTTTCCACAGCTGGCTGAGCGCGGTATATTCACCTACACCTGGAAGGATCTCTATCACAGCACCGTGCATGAGATTAGCGACATGCGTTTTGAGCGTGCTGCTGTTTTGTTCAACATTGGTGCTTCACATACGCAATCCGGCGCATCTGTTACACGCGGTGATATTGAAGGCATGAAAATGGCCTGCACACATTTCCAGGCAGCTGCCTGGGCTTATGGAGAACTGCGCGAGCGTTACGCTAATGTCAGCAGTGGTGGAGATTTCATGACCACAGAGCTGTTGGTCTTTATGCAGCAGGTGTGCCTGGCTCAGGCTCAAGAGTGTATATTGGAAAAGTCTTTGATTGACAATCGTAAGCCGCATATTGTAGCCAAGGTGACGGCACAGATTGTTGTCTATTATGGCGCTGCATTGGCTGCGCTGCTGACTGGCGGAGATGATGGCCCTGTCTCGCAGGTCGTAGATAGCTCAGTATACAAGCTATGGAAGAAATATGTGCGCTTCAAGATAAACTATTTGCATTGCATATTGTATCTATATCAGGGCCAGCATTCCGAGGAAAAACGCAAAATGGGCGAGCGTGTTACACTTTATCAGGTAATTTGCACAAAATTCAAATTCCAAACCATTTTTACTTATTGTTTCTCAATTGACCCGCAGGCCGCTTGGGACAAGTTGGAGGAGGCACGAAAGGAATCGAAAGGACTGCCAGATCAAAAGGAAATTATTGAGTCGCTTACCTTTACTGCCGATGTGGTGGAAGCTAAACGCAAAAATGCTAAAAATGAAAATGAATTTATCTATCATGAGACCGTGCCGGAACTAACCACCATAGCTGCTGTACAAGGCGCTAATTTGGTGAATGGCATTGGTTTTTCCATAACGGATGAAGAGTTTGCTGGCACGGACATCTTTGCACGTTTGGTGCCCATGAAAGCACATGAGGCCAGCTCTATGTACAGCGAGGAAAAGGCAAAGCTATTGCGTAAATATGGCGGATTAATTGAAGAAAAGGATGTGGAGTTAAATAGCTACATGAGCTCGCTAACCTTGGATAATTTGAATATAAACGAGGAACATGCCAATAAGCTGCCGCAGGGCATTGTAGATCGCTGTGCCGCTTTGCATGCCAATAAATCAGCTATTAGCGATTTAATAGAAGCAATGTCACAGCTAGCAGAAATAACAGCTGATGTGGAAACGAATCTCAATGAACTTATACATATGCTGGAAGCTGAGGGGCAGGCAGAACATGAATTCCAAGCAGCAAGTGGCATGCAACGTACGCCCAATGCGCATATCACGGAGCTAACGCGCGAGTTCCAGAAATACAGTGAGGCACATGCCAGGGCGGGAGAGTCCAACAATACGCTGCGCAAGGCCATGAGCTTGCATGTGAACAATCTTAAGATATTGGCGCGTCCCTTACAGGAAATTCAACAACTTATGCCGAAGCTAAGCTCCGAGCTGAACACAGCTGAAATCTTTAAGGATGTCAAATTGATTGTCAACAAAGTGAATGAAATGAAGGCACAGCGCGCACAATTCCATGCAGATTTGCGCATTGCTGTTAATGAGGATGACATAACGGCCAAGGTGATTGCGCATGGCAGCAATGAGGGCCTGCAGGTCTTGTTTGCTACAGAGCTGGCCAAGCATGATCGACTTACCCAGTTAATGGACCAGAATTTGCTGGCGCAGCAAAATATTTTGCAAGCTCTGACAGAGGCTTACGCAAGGGCAGCGCCTGTACTCAAGACATTGCAGGACGTTAAACAGAAGCGTGAGCATTTCTATAGCTCGCTAGCTGCTTCCTATGATGTTTATGAAGATTTGCTAGCCAAGTCGGCCAAGGGCCTGGAGTTCTATAAGAAACTAGCGGGCAATGTGCAGAAGCTACTCACACGGTACAAATCTGCTCGGGATGTGCAATCCGAAGAGCGGCAGCAGCGCCTCAAAAGCGTTGCGGCAGCAGCACCTACTTCTACAGCTCACGCCGTACAAAACAACAAGCCAGAACAATCACCTGTTGTTAATGGCACGCCAAAACTACGTGACTATCTCAAGTCTAAGGGCACCAGTGCCGCCAGTATTGCAGCAGCGGGTGTGACGCCCGTGCAGGATGCCATGCCTTTTGTGCCGCCTGTACGCCCTGTACCTGTGGGCTCAGAGAATCCTACGCAGGCAACCTGCTCCGCTTACGCCTCGGCACCTAATGAACCGCCGCCACCATACAGTCTACAACATCAGCAGTACTACGATCCCAATGCGGCTGGCTATACGAATCCAGTGTACCAACAACAGCAACAGCATATTGCTCCACCTGCCTATAAGGCTCAAGCTTCGCCCAACTCTCAAACCCTGCATGGCGCCATGGCGCAACTGAGCATGCAACAGCAGACTCCACAGGTACCGGATTCCAATGCATACGCTCAGACAGCTCCCGGATATGGCAACTACAACTGTTCTTACGGACATGGTGCGTATCCTCAAACAGCTTCATCGCCTGCTCCACAAGCTTACAATTATCAGCATCCGCCAACTGCGACGCCAACTTCACAAGCTTACAAATATCAGCAGCCGCTTTATGTGGCCACTTCAAATCCAAACCCAGCCGAGGTGCAATCAAACTATCCGTCAAATCAGGGAGTCTACGCGCAAGCCCAGCAGCCGCAGGCAAATTACCTGCACAGCCAACCCAATCATTCCTATCCACAGACGCAACCTGCTATTGCGCCCTATCAACAGCCACTTGCAGCTCCACAACAGGCTTCAAGCTACCAACCACAACTCCCTCAACAGCCTACACCAATTTATGCTCATACCGCTGCTGGACAAGCTCAGCTTGGACAACCAACTGCTGGACTTTCTCAAGCTTTGCAATATCCTCTGCAATATAATGAAGCACCTGCTGTTTCAGTAACTCCAGCAACAGCCATGACGGCAACTACTGTTTCCTTGCTCACACCCGCTGCTGATTCTATGTCCGCTGTTGCTCCAATTGTCACTCCTGTTCCTGCTGCGCCTACCGGTGTCGTTCCCACTTATGCCAGCTACACCAATCATCCCGGTTATAGTTACAATCCACAAACCGGCGCCTTCGATTATTGCAGTGGGTATCAGCAGGACATTGGTAGCAGTCAACAAACACATGGGCAGCATGGCTATGGTCAATTTACCCAAAGTGGACAGCAACAGGTAGCAGTAGTGGGCACCACTGATTCTGAAGGCGCCAACAAAAGCAATTCGGCCACAGGATTTGATGTAAGTAGCATGATATTAAACTGAAAACAAACTTATTCACTCTTGCCTTCTTCAGTCACCTATCGTTTCACATACTAAAGCAACAGCAGGCGCGGCAGAGAAACTGCCAGAGACTGCTCAAAATCAGTCGGTTGATTCTGCTACCAAATATTATGCGCCACCTTATGGATATCACTCAACTGGCCAAAGTGTCCTAAACCAGCAGCAGCAGGCGCCACCGCAGCAAGCACAGGCACAAACCCAACAGCCTCAGCAGGCCCCTGGCACTCCCACGACGACCAATCAAAAGCAGCAATCCATTTACATGCAAAGCGGTGGTCAGAGCGTCGCCAGCACTAGAACCACTACAAGCAGCGCGGAATATGCCTTTTCTACAACACAGCTGCAGCCGACAGAAGAAATAAAGGAAACCAGCAACGTTGACTTATTAAGTGACATTGATTGTGCAGGTGCAGTGCCACCGCCCATGTTACCTGAACCAGTACTACAACCCCAGGTGGTGGACACGCCTCCAGCCAGTCATGTAGCAGCGCCGATTGCAGAAAAAGCGGTCGAAACTAAAGAGGTAAATAATTGAGTTACATTCTTCAGATAAGCCGCTTAAACAGACTCCACTTATAGCCCACAGCCAACACTAATGGAGGAACAACAGTTGCAGCGCCTATTACGCCTCTTTCACCTTTACTCTCACCTGCAGCACGCAAAAACAGCTTAAGTAATCTATCGAATTGCTCGGATCTAAGTTCATTGGATAACTTTGATTGGGACTCGGTCTCATTGACACATTCCACAAGCGAAAAGCCAGGCAGCAATGCCCATAAACTGACCACATTCCAAATGCAACATTGCGAACCATTCAACGATGATAAGACGCTCAAATATTTTCACAAAGAAGTCGAAAGCTTTGAGAAACTGGTAGAGAATTTGCACGTGAAAATGCTTAATGGACATACACCTCTCACCTCCAAGTGGCAGGAGTTGCAAAAAAAATTAGATAAGGAGACGACTATTAAGCGAACCACAACAATAGCCAAGTTGTTTCCAGAAAAAAATCGATCTCTGGATTGTTTACCGTATGATCATGCGCGTGTCAAGTTGGACAAGCAAACCGATGACTATATCAATGCAGCTTACATGAAAGTAAGTTGCTTGCATTATTTTATTTATGAATTGATTGTTTTTAAACTCAATTATTTTTTAGAACCTTAGCTCTGGTTGTCCCAACTTTATCATAGCGCAAACTCCTCAAGCAAACACTACCAATGATTTTTGGTCTATGATTTGGTCGGAAAAATCACGCACTGTGATGTGCCTGCATACGCCCAATGAAGTAAGTTTATAGCTCTGAAAAAATTTGCTGTCATACTAACATTATATTTATTATTAAATTATTATTATTATTTATTATTAAAGCTCTTTGAACCTTATTGGCCACAAGCTCTTGACCAGCCCACGCATTACGATGACTTTACTGTAAATTGTGTGAAACTGCAACAGCTCAGTCATTGTGTAGAGTATCAACTGAAATTGTCTATGCATGGAGCCGATGCTGTTTTGGATTTATCCCTACTTCAGCTGAAACAGTGGACCAAGGCGTTAGTACTTGCGACGAAAAATATAAAACTCCTGTCGATAGTAAATATTGTTTTTCTTATTCACAGTTCACCCACTCAACTGTTGGGCATAGCCAATAATGCACTACAAACGCATCAACAACGTTGTCTAGCTGCAAATGCGCCAACTTCTCCACTGATTTTAAACTGTCTTACTGGTTCCGAACGTTCAGAATTGTTGGCCATAGCCATATGTGCCTTGATGGCCACACAAACAATGCGACCAATTATGATAAGTAAGTTAATTCTCAGACTGTGCAACTGTGCTAAGCGTATTAGATTGTAAAATGGATTCAGTATTAGTCGGCCAAAAATAATGTATCATATTCATACTCAAAAATAATTCATTTTCAATTTCACAGATGTTGTCGATGTGTGGTTCCGCATTTGCATGCAACGCCAAAACTCTTTAAGAGATACGACTACGCTGGAACAGTCAATGCAAATTGTATTAAGCCATGCGC
Source organism: Chymomyza fuscimana (assembly GCA_949987675.1). Taxonomy (NCBI): domain Eukaryota; kingdom Metazoa; phylum Arthropoda; class Insecta; order Diptera; family Drosophilidae; genus Chymomyza; species Chymomyza fuscimana. The sequence continues at coordinate 6,833,231 of OX465089.1, forward strand.
ATGATGTGCTCAATAAACGTAAGATCTTTAAACCTGCACATACAAACTTGCTTTTACACTTTTATCATATTCTAAAGGTGGTATAATAACCTCATATCAAATGAAAATGGCTCCTCAAGTGACCGCCAAGGAGCAACAAGAGTCCAAGGATCCACTTAACGAACTTGATGCGCTTTGGAAAATGAAATAAGTTGTCTAAAATTTGATTATAACTACACACAACAAACAGCGCTAATAATTTATATATTTTATTCAAAGAAAAAAAGTATATGCATCTATATATATAATTATAATAATATTTGCAAAATTTTCTATCTACTAAATGAATCATCACATAATGTGACGTTGTTTCAAACAATTAAGCAAAAAGTATGAAAAAGTATTCAAAGAATCAAAATATTTTCTATATTGTCCTACTTACTGTTATATGTATTTAACTTGATGATTTTTATGATCAAAACGATGACTAAATATTGTAAAACTTTTAATATACCTATACATATTATATTATAAGCTAAAAAAAATAAAAAGGCTTCTATTATTCAATACTTGTACACATAATGGTCTTATATATAAGACCGATGTACCCAACTTCAGAAGATCTTTTGTTATTGTCTGCTTGTAGCTATCGGTAGTAAAGTGTAACTGCGAACTTTAAAAGAGCAGCGTCTTAGAATATAATCCAAACTTTTCAAATTTCCCCACGTTTTTTAAAAAGATTTTTCAAAAAATACTTGATATTGATTAGTATTTATTTATTTTTTGCTTTACAATGGCTTAAGTCTAGTATCACAAATTCATGGAAACTCTTATGCAATATTATGCTATGCGAATAAATTGCTAATGTGCTGATGACTAGCTGAACCCGTATCAGCTTATTGGCTCACTTTGCTACTTAAAAGCTAGCCAAATACTTTTTGGCAATACAATTTATACTCTAATAGTTTACAGCTTGGTGGAGTAGCGCGATTGCACGGAGCGTCTTAGTATGCTTGAGCGTAGTTCACCACCCGTGGCCGATCGCAGAGAAGCGCCTGTTTGTGCAGAGCGTACAAAAGCTTGGGAACGCACTTCTACATCGCAATTGTCATTTTGATCTACTTTTTTCGCCAGACAGGGAAAATCCCAAATGCTCTGTCCACGACCAAATTCTTCGCCGTCGGTAAGCGTTTGCGGTAAATCATGATGCAGTGTCTCAGGCAAGAGCAGCGATAATAAGCCGCCAAAAATGCCCAACAGACCCAAGATAATTAGCGGCAACATTGTCGATACGTTAGCCAAATAGACCACAAAGGGTGCTATAATGCTGGCGACATAACCCATGATATGTATAAAAGCCACACCTTGAGCACGCACTACTGTGGGCAAAATCTCTGCAGCATATTGAAGTCCTATATTATATGATATATTGACAAAAAAGCGTCCCATTATGGCCAAGGCGGCCGAATAAACGCCCACGGGCACCACTGTAGCCAATAGACTGAAAATGCCACTGGCCACCATGGAACCACAAGCCAACCAGCGCCGTCCAAAGCGATCCAAAGTAAAGGTCAGCATTGTATCAGCAGGCAACTCAGTAAAGCTGGCCACGGTAAAGGTAACGAAAATATCCAGTCCGAGCGAGCCAACATTACGCACATGTCCATCAAAAACAAGTGAAATAGCCATCCAGATGACAATCAAAAGCAATGTAGTGCGTCGTAGGCGTGGAGACTTAAAAAGATCCAATACCGAATAGGAACCATCTTTAGCCTCATTTTCACGCATACGTGCGCAGCTGTCGTTAAAGTTTTGATAGACCTGTGCAGGAATCTGCTTGCCATTGCGTTTCTCCAGTTTTTTTAATATACCAATAGCCTTGTCCACTTTACCCTGAGATACCAACCAGCGAGCGGATTCTGGTATTACCAAAGGAGTGAATACAACCAAAATCAAAGGTGCGGAAGTAATAACGGTTAGCAGCTTCCAGTCCGCAACATAGTAAGCAATCCAAGGCAAAAGGCAAGCGGCGCCCGTAAAGAATATGGCTATGGACATGTTGGCAACAAATGTGCGATACTTGGGACCCACGTACTCGAGAACTGCAACAAAAAAAAAAGTCCCATTACTTTAAAGTCTTTTTATTTATTTCCAAAAACAAAACTTACCCAGTATATACATCATGGTAAAGCAGTTGTCGAAAGCAAATCCCACAAAGAAACGCATAGCAGCAAACTCCCAAAAGTTTCTTGCAAATATCGTACAAATTCCGGCCACAAAGCCCATCAAGTTGCAACCAATTAAGGCAGGTATGCGTCCAAAACGATCCGCCACCCAGCCAAAGAGCAAACCTCCAACAATAGCACCCAAAAAGAATATGGACTGTGCATAGGTAGGCAAGGCTGCATTATCGCACACCCAGTTTTGTTCAGTAGCCACCGTGGAGTAGGGTATTTCCGTATAGTTGTATGACCAACCGTTACGACATTTGATCTGCGGCCATTTGGTATCTGCCGTGATCATGCCTTTGGCCAACACTTCCGTATAGTTAATATTGTACATATAACAATTATTGTATTCGCCATTGACCATGGGTATGGACAGTGCCAATCTGTAGATGAGACGTTTAATGACTGCGGTTAGCATTGACTATAAATTATTTGCGTTTAAATATAATCTTGAACTTATTTGCATGCAAAGATGTGTACTTGCTATCATCAAGTAGTTTTGGAGGCATACTGCATAGGGCTGAGAAGCCAATCTAATATAGCTTTGGGTTAACACTGGGGTTAGAATAAGAATATCTAAGTTTTTAAATGAGTATGGCTCACTGACGTTGGACGGCGTGCCATTAACCCCTAGTCTGTATGATGGTTGATTAGTCATCTGAAAATCATCCCACGCATGGGATAACACGAAATTGAGCCAAAATTGGAAAAATATTATTTTTGCTACCCCAATGTACTACATAGGACGATGCACCTTTTGCCTATTAGAACCCGGTAATGTATTTAATAGAATCTAGTAGCACCAAACGTTTTTTAAGTCCTTAAGGATTTAATGAGTCGACTGTTGTCCAACACCTTATGTCGAAGATGTTACGTATGAATCTGCTGTTCCGAAAATTTCTATCTTATTGTGTCCCCGTGAAAATATATTCGATAATTTTTCTCTGCAACTCTAAATTTTAGTCATTCGCTGCGAAAATGTAACCACTGTCAACGAAAAAGATTCGCAATTTTAAATTCCAAACAAGGCGCCAAAACCTCATATGTTTGTGGAACTGGCTCAGAATTTAAAATGTGCGTCAATATATGGCTAAAAGGGGGAGCCAGCTGGTATTCCAGGATTTTTTGACATCTACTCCAGAACTGGCGACGACCGTGATTGACATATGAAAATGTGTAGCTCAAGGTTTAATTTTGTTAAAAAACAAACTTAATAATTGTGGTGGTCAAGAACTCCTGCTGCTGGTGTAGCTCCCATCTAATTGAACAAATGCACTTTAGCACAACACCAACAATCATACAAACAGCTCGTGGCGCTTGCATACATATACATATATATATATATATATATGTGTATGTGCGAGTCAGCAGCAGCTCGTCGTCTTTATTAATACTCCCAATTAATTAATGGTTTCAACATAAATTCATAAAACCATAAAAGGGTTAATAATAGTTAACTCATAAAACGATTGATATATTGATTTTAAACAACATATTTAAGGGATCATCCATAAACTACGTGACGCTGTTTTTCGTCAAAATACCCCCCCTCCCCCTTGTGACACTGTGACGGAATATTTTTGAAGATTTTCCATATGAAGCGTCGCGTAGTTTATGTATGATCCCTAATAAACGTTCATAATTTGCTTATTTCACCTGTCAGCCTGTCAATATGGGAGCTAGATGTTAGATGTGGTCAGTGCGAACACCTTTTTCACATCTTCAAAAAATCCCATCGTTCCGCTCAGATGTGCTCAGTGTAAAAAGCCTATAAGTGTAGTCTAGTATTTTTAATACCTTGGTTAATAGCATACATTCGATAATTCGAGTATTAAAACCACAACACATCACTAGTAGCGGCTTCACAGAATTTGATTGCGTTTCGTTCTTTGACAATTAAAAAAAAAAATCTCAATCCATATTATATATAAAAACCAATTAACTATGGCCTGGAAACCGACTACGAAGTTTGAGAAGGATTTTGTTGCCATGCAACCTGAACATAACTTTGTCATCGGTCAGCTGACTTATGAAGTCGAAAAGCAGAAGAAGGCTGACAATAGCAAAAGAAGCAACGCGGAGCTTGAGCAGCTAAATGGCGAACCTATTCCCTCCAAAGCTGAGCAAAAACGGGACAGCTTGGCCATGATGGAGTTTATACAGAAAATAGCGGGTACCAAACCTTTGGGTGAACATGCTACCATGGCCGATTGGGACGATGTAAGTACAGTGGAGAAAGAGGCTATTGCCATGATGCGTTACGCTGACAAGATTGAAAAGAAAAAACAAAATAAGGCATATGAACATAAGCAACGTGTGCCCAAGTCATATCATAAGGGGTTTAAGCCAAGCCAAGCAACTACAACATACAATCCAGGCGCTAATTAGGGCTCCAGCAGTCACAAGTCCAGCAGTGCTAAAGATGTCTGATGCAACTGCGAATATTATTCAGCTCATTCGGATTTGGACGAGCTTTAAAACAACCGTTGAAGCACAACAGTGATGTCAACAAGTCCAAAATATTTGAAACTGTGATTATTACATTTATATTTTAAATATACCAAATGTTTACCTAATCAAAAGCCGGGAAATAAAAACACTTGAAAGTGTTTTGTCAATAGCTTCTCTCAAAGTGCTCGTAAGAGAGCGTTTTTTTTCGGACACTCTGAAAGTGTTGATCGTTTTTTGCGAGCTCTGCTTTAAACTTTAATAATTTCCCTGACTGACTATTTGGTCAGTCGCCCCTAGGTGGAGCAGGGATCTACAGTTTGTAGCCGAATCCGAACGGCGGTGTCTTGAATTAATAGAGGTTTTCTTGGGCAAATAGAGTCTTTTTGCTAGTGCCAGTGCTAGGCAAATGAACCAGTGCATTTGCGGGGAGTCCAACCACCGACCATCAAGCTACAAAGCGAGTACGCTACCAATTAACAACAATTTTTTTGAAAATATCCTTTTTTTCTTAGGTTTAGCCTTAGGTTTAGCTTTTCTTTAGCATATTTATTATACCCTGTACCTATAGGTACAAAGGGTATACTAGGTTTGTGCAATGTATGTAACGGACAGAAGGAGGCGTGGCAGACCCCAAGTCCTTTATACCAAAATGCTTATCATAACCTCGGGTAGCGATTGGGCCATGTCCGTCCGTCCGTCCGTCCGTCCGTCCGTCCGTCCGTCCGTCCGTCCGTCCGTCCGTCCGTATGAACGCCTAGATCTCAGAGACTATAAGAGCTAGAGACACGAAACTTTACCAGCTGGTGCGCATATTTCCTAAGCAGATGAAGTTTGTTGAATCATGTCAATATCTTCCCCCGTTCCCCCGCAGTAGAGTTTCGCGGTTTTTAGCTACACCGTTAAGTATTTTCACCTGAAATTTAACAGAGCGATGCGTTGTAGCTACATGCATCTATGTGTAAAAAATGAACAAAATCGGACAAATACAACAGAAGTTATAGTCAAAAATGTGAAAATTTCACCACCCCTTGCCAATAAACTGCGTCAATATTTGACTCTACGCAATTATGGCTACAACTGACCTAGAATCACAATTTTTGGTAAGCTGATTCAAGTGGCTCTAATGAACAAATCCACATCCAAATTTTATCGATGCGGTCCCCCCACCCCCCGCAATCCATTTACCGTGTTTTCTCCCACACCCCTCAACATACCAACTTGAAACTTACCCCGTAAACTTGAAATAAGTTCTTTGTTGTAACATTCGAGTTTCATCAAAATCGGTAAAAATTTAGGGAACTTATAGGTATAAATATCGATTTTCACCAAAAAAAATAAATTCCAATTGGAAAGTTCTTAGATGGAATATGCAGGAAAAATTTTTTTGACACAAAAGGTACAGGGTATTCCACTGTCGGGCACCGCCTCGACTGTACCACATTTTTTTGATTATACCCTGTACCTATAGGTACAAAGGGTATACTAGATTTGTGCAATGTATGTAACGGACAGAAGGAGGCGTGGCAGACCCCAAGTCCTTTATACCAAAATGCTTATCATAACCTCGGGTAGCGATTGAGCCATGTCCGTCCGTCCGTCCGTCCATCTGTCCGTCCGTATGAACGCCTAGATCTCAGAGACTATAAGAGCTAGAGACACGAAACTTTACCAGCTGGTGCGCATATTTCCTAAGCAGATGAAGTTTGTTGAATCATGTCAATATCTTGCCCCGTTCCCCCGCTGTAGAGTTTCGCGGTTTTTAGCCACACCGTTAAGTATTTTCACCTGAAAAAACAGAGCGATGCGTTGTAGCTACATGCATCTATGTGTAAAAAATGAACAAAATCGGACAAATACAACAGAAGTTATAGTCAAAAATGTGCAAATTTCACCTCCCCTTGCCAATAAACTGCGTCAATATTTGACTCTACGCAATTATGGCTACAAGTGACCAAGAATCACAATTTTTGGTAAGCTCATTCATGTGGCTCTAAATCCACATCCAAATTTTATCGATGCGGTCCCCCCACCCCCCGCAATCCATTTACCGTGTTTTCTCCCACACCCCTCAACATACCAACTTGAAACTTACCCCATATACTTTAAATAACTTCTTTGACGTAACATTCGAGTTTCATCAAAATCGGTAAAAATTTAGGGAACTTATAGGTATAAATATCGATTTTCACCAAAAAAAAATAAATTCCAATTGGAAAGTTCTTAGATGGAATATGCAGGAAAAATTTTTTTGACACAAAAGGTACAGGGTATTCCACTGTCGGGCACCGCCTCGACTGTACCACATTTTTTTATCATATTTTAGCAACTTTTTTTCAAAACTAGTTTATTTTGTCTGCCAATTTCTGGCATCACTGCCATGGACTATATAAGCGTCGATTATTCGTTGCATGGATGGAAGCACAGCCAGATGAGTTTTCGTCAAAAAAAAATTCGCCGAAAATAACGATGTTCGCATACGGGCCTATAGAACCAGCCGCGGTGGTCATTTGAGCGATATTATTTTTCATACATAAATGAGTAGTTTTAAACTTGCATTTGGTATATGGATTTGCTCAATTTTGTTCGAAAATATACGCATAAAATGCAATTAACAAATAAACCAATAGATGGCCCACCCTATACTTGTCAATTTGATAAGAAAACTCCCGAGTTGAGTTAAGGTTACAGCTTATAGTAAAAACCAGTAAAGAAGCATGCCCAAATTGGTTGCTTTTGGGCGGATTCTTGCTCTCCGTGGTATGAACATGTATCACAAAATAATTTTACTTCAAATCCGTACACCAACAAACACTTCGGAGGAAGAGAGTGCACGTACCATTAAGATTCTATAGATTTATACAAAGCGTATGACAATCAACCATTGTTGAGAGACAACGCCCCGCAATTAATTGCGATCAGCTTCACGGTCAAGAGATCTAAAACCGATCGACTTATCGCTTTAAGGCATTTTGCAGGCCAAGGTCAGCAGCTTCGTGAGTGCATGAAGATACCGCAGGAGCACAGTCGTGCCATAGTTCGTGCCAATAGACACGGCCGTTCTTTTGGAGTCAAACTGTGCTTATAAAGTTAATTAAGTGAGTTAATCGTGCTGCAAGAGTATGTATATTATAAAAACTTTGCCACTCCCAACACCCAAGTAACTTTTTCTTTTTGGCTTTATATGCAAGCTTATTGTATATATGTAGTAGGTACTTTAAAAGAATAGACAACCAAATTAGTTGATTTTTTGACACGTGAGCTGTTGAATATGTTTAAAGATACTTGAGCATTGTGAGCTTGTAATCAAGGTGAGTTATACATATGCAAATTCTTTGCATATTGAATGTGAGTATAAGAATTCGCATATATTAAGATGTTTGTTTTATAAATGAACACAGGCTTTGGGCTCACTCCTACTAGTTTGTAGTTTGTAGTCAGTTAAGACAAAAACTCAATGGACGCACATCAGGGTCAACTGTTAACATGTTTTTTGTTTATATTTTTTTTTCAAAAAGTATCTGCGCTTACAGTGTCATTTTTAAATACTACTGGTACTGGGTAGTGGGTACTGGTTCTCAGTGTCGTTACGCAATTGTTGCTAACTACCATGACTTGGCTACTTCTGTTGCACGTTTGATGTCTCGTTGCCAACATCATAATTATCATGATCTTGAAATAACGATAAAACTATTAAGCACTAAGCTATTAACAGACTTTTAGATACGCTTTAGTAATATAATAGCTAGTTGACTTGACTAAATTTTATTATCGAGTGTTACAAATACCATGGGAGTGCGTTCATGCTCGATATTTTATGCTTACACTTATTTTAACTCACTCACTCATTCAAGCGTCACTCATGCAAAAATAAAGCTGCAACATTAGTGGCTTTTATTGCTGTCGCAACATTCGCTGCCGCTGCTGCCGCCACTGCTGCTGTTAATTAGCTCTGCCCGCCATGGCCCGCGCGCGGTTGCGCCCCAGCAGACAGACAACAACTTATATAACTGAAATCATTTGATTTGTTGACCGCTGCCTGCAATTATATAGATGCCCCAACTTAAGGTTCTTTGCCATATTAAGCTAGTGTCTGTTCGGTCGTGCAACCAATCATGGCCCCCAAGGTCAATTGGCGTTCTAAGCCAACGTTTAGACGAGTTAATGACTTTGGCCAGAACACAAATAATATTTAAATTGTATTTACCTTAACTACTCGATTTAACTCCATAGCTACTTGCTTGTAATTCCTGTTTTAGAATTTTAAGTGCAGCGAAAGCTTTTGGACTTGGCTATTTAAACTTGGCCAAAAGCATAGGAGGTGGAGGTACACGCACTCAAACCAGTATTAGCCGGTATTTCAAGGTAAGTCCAGCTGAGTCCAACGTTTATATTGTTTACTTATACAAAGTATTATGTTATAATAATTGCGCGATAAATCGATTAAAAGCTTTGTGAAAGTTAACGGAACAGCATATCTTAATTTGGCATTTGTTACGTCTACGCACATACACAGATACACATAAACATAGATACAGACGCACACACCACCCAACACACTCATTTCCGTATAGCATATTTGTGATTCATTATTCGCGGGATTTGAAAGGAACTGTTGGTTAGAATTTGTTCGAACTCTTAACCATAATTTTGTATTAATTACAATTCTTTCAAAAAAAATAACTATAAGCTCTTTTTATCTTTTGAGCACTTTTGTAGCGTATTTAAATGCAGTTTGAAAGTTTACTTTTTTTTAATTTGATAATAAAAAAATCGGCTAAATAAAAATATATGTGCAACCAGTTCTGTTTTTTTACACGGTTTTGAAATTACACGGCTTAAAAAAAAAATGTTTTAATTTTCATTCGATTTAGCCCGTTTGAAAAGAGACATTTGATTGAAAATTTAAAGAAAAATACTTTTATTCACCTAATCTTTTAGAAATTTAGTTAGGTAATAACCCTTTCTAATTTATTTTCCTAGCAGCTTATGTATGTACTTCATGTCTTTTTTTGCACGTTTTTTTAACATGGTTTTTTCTGAAACGTATCTACCGTGTATAAACAAAATAAATGAAAATATATTAATATTTTATTTCTTGAGTTTTTATGAATATTGATTGGGCAGTAGTGCAATTTTTTACAGAAATAATATTTTTTTATTAACAGTTTGATAAATGGAATATTCAGCCGTGCTCCGGAAAATTAAAAATCCAAACCGAACAATTTTATGCGGATTCGGTTTTGCGTGTTCCGAAAACTAATTTTTTTGTCGATATCTTCCCATATTTATTTTAAATAATTAAAAATAATTGTCAGTTAATATCTAACTTGAAGTTGGCATAAATATAATCTAAGAATATTTCAAAAATTATTTCAGTATCTATTAGGGATCATCCATAAACTACGTGACACTGATTTTCGTCAAAATAGACCGCTCCCCACTCCCTTCTGACACAGTGACGGAATATTTTTGAAGATTTTCCATATGATCGTGACGCTTCTCCAGACTCTTCCCCACCCCCTGGAGCGTCACGCAATTTATGGATGATGATCCCTTACGAAAACTCTTGGACGATGGATTTTGCAGAGAGTGCAAATAAATTTGAGTCTGACCGAACAATTTGATTCGGATTCGGTTTTGCGTGCTCTTAAAAACGATTTTTTTTGGTAGATAACTTCCTATATTTATCTTAAGTAATTAAAAGTAATTGTCAGTAAATATCTAACTTGAACTTGGCATAAATATAATCTAAGAATATCAAAGAATATTTAAAAAATTATTTCAGTATAAAATTTGTACTTTTTTAAACCTATTTTGTCGATTTGTTTTAATTCCTCTTTCAACAAAATATTCGGTTTCAGACCACTTGAAAAATTCGGTTTGCTGAAATTGGTAGCACTAAACAGATGGTTTCAAAACGAATCCGAACATTTTATTCCCGAAGCACGGCCAATTAACATTTTGTTATCTACAATTTAAAAAAAAAGAGCTGAATGAAGCTTATACTTCTGAGGTGTATACTGCAATTCAGAAAACATATGAATAAAGTAGTATTTTTTGCTAAATTTCGAATTTTCTTAATTTTTTCATTAGGGTGGCCCAAAATATTTAAAATTTTTTAAAATAGCTTGTGCTTAAAAAATAAAGTGTATTCAGTTGAGCTGGCATTTTTGTACCTACGGGTAACCATACATGCATACAGATAGTATGCAGCTCCGGTTTGGAAAAATTCCTAATCAATTGTGTTTTGACCAAAAAAAGATTTGCTTAAAATGAAGCACAAAAAAGTGCAAATTTTTGAACAAAAATGAAAAAAAGATACATTTTTTGGAATCCTTTCTTTATAAGTTATATGTATTAGCATTTTTGTAGCGAAATTGTTCGAAAAATGTTCAGGAACCATTTTGATTATATTCGAGTCGTTTTCATATTGCTCAAGCATTCTGATATGGCCTGTAGCCCACAAATGGTTTGTATTTCAATAAATTGATTAAACGATTTTTTTTCTATATATATATATCGGTGAAAATAAGTGAATTTACTCGCATAAAATGCCATTAACCCTTTTTTATTCTAAAAGTGGGAGATCACTTTTGAATTTTAAAATTAAAAACTAAAAATAAATAAATAAAATTATTTTTTTTTTAAATTTAATTTTTTATCTATCATGGGAAAAAATGGCGTTAATATCTTTATTAGTTTAGAAGATATGGCTTGTCAAAGAATAGTCTAAAAATGAAAAACCCAATTTTCAGTTATCGATAACTCGATAAATAATCGGATTTTTGCAATATTGGTTAGTAGCTTTACCAAATATGTAAAAATCATAAAAATCTGAGAAGTTTGGGGGAAAAGTGGCCCGCTTCACTTATTTTCACCGATATAGATATAGGCATAAATTGACTTATAACTTTAGCTCTATAAAATTTTAATAGCACACTTGTAACAAAACAAGATAAAGGTGGTGAGGTCATTTGACGTAACAAACTATTGAAATAATGAGCAATAAATTATTAAACGTGCACGAGGCGCATTGATCATAAAGCTGATGTAGAAGGAAATACATTCCTGCAATATCATTTAAATTTTGAGGCGCTGTATTCAGTTTTAAATTTTTGTTTATAAATCGAAAATATGCTTAACACGTGCCTTGAGGTACGTACGTCTCACATAATTTAAATAATTACACTGGGTTTTTCCAAACCAATAGAATTTATCACGCATGATGCTACATTTAAGCGTGCCCAAACATTTTTTTTTTGAATTCACAGTTAAAGCACTGTATCATATTAAATAAAATAAAAAATATTTTTTGCTTCGTTTGCATAATTTTTCTTTGGTACAGGCTTGAAAGCTTTCAAAAACATAAATTTCTTTCTTTAATTCTTCAAGACAAATAATTTTCAAAATAGTACAAAAATATAGTAACTTTTTTTTTTAAATAGAAAAACTAAAAAAAAAAAATTCTAAAATAATTTTAAGTGTTAATTTTCCCTATTCATATAATTGTAAAATAAGTTTATATGTTTTGCAAATAATCTTAATCAATTTTTCAATCCAAAAGCAACTTCAAAAGAATTTAAAATCTATTACGAAAACTATTGGATGATGAACTTTAGTCTAAAAAGTCTATGGATTTCCGATTAAACTTTTATTATGTTTTCATCTCTAACTTACAATAAAATTTAAAATTTTTTTTTTTTTTTCGTTTAGGTAATTTTTCTTTGGTAGAGGCTTTAAAGCTTTCAAAAACTTAAATTTCTTACTTTAATTCTTCAAGACAAATAATTTTTAAAATAATACAAAAATATAGCAACGTTTTTTTTTTTAAAAAAAAAATATTAAAATAATTTTATGTGTTAATTTTCCCTATTCATATAGTTGTAAAATAAATTTAAATGTTTTGCAATTAATCTTAATCAATTTTTCAATGCAAAAGCAAGTTCAAAAGAACTTAAAATTTATTACTAAAACTCTTAGATGATGAATTTTTAAAGAGGGTTCGAAAAAACTTTAGTCTTAAAAGTCTATGGATTTCCGATTAAACTTTTATTATGTTTTCATCTCTAACTTGCGTAAAGTTTAAACAAAAAAAATCATTATTTTGATTTCTTTCAAAAAAGTAAATTCTTCAACGTGCCGAATGGAATGACAATTTCCGGACCTTTTTTATAATTTTTTTCTAATTTATAATATTTTCATTTTTTTTTAATATAATTACATTTTATGCTTACTATATTATTATTATTATTACTATATGCAAAAGTACATTCACCTTTTTTGTAATAAAATGAAAGAAAACTCTCGAATATGCTGGTGTTAGAAACGAACGAATCCATTAACAGATCACCCCAATTTTGTTTGAAATAGTCGCAAAAACCATTAAAAATACACAAAGATAGTATTATACGAGCTATAAATCGATCAAATCAAAGGAGTAAAACTTTGATTAACTTATTTAAAAGCTAAAAAGTTTCTTTCACTTAAAATGTATTCTCTTAAAAAATGGCTTGAACTCAAATTAGTGTCTAATTAGCAGCAATTTACTTCATTGCGACAGAAGCTTTAACTTTCAAGTGTTTAAATTTATCTCACAAGATCGAAATTAATTGTATCGATACGAAAAAGTAGAGTTCACGCACTTCTTTATATGTACCTACATAAAAAAAATGTACTCGATTTGAGTTTTCAGCAAACAAAGTTTTAATTAATTGTTGCTCATTAAAGCAACACATTCGTATCAGAATGTAATTTCGCATTGACTAATTATCCGGTAAACAAACCGGTACCAAATTCGAACAATTAATTTGCATTTTTTTTAATTTAAGTGCAGATTTAATCTTTTAGCCTAAATTGACTGTCAATAATTCGAGTAGCTTTTGCGATACACCCAAAATCTACTTAAATCCAAAGGCTATTGCGATGCATTCAAATTGTGGAAATATTTCATTGAATTCCAGTTTTAAATGACACATATTTTGAAATAAATTCAAAATACATTTTAATTATATTTGGCAGCGGGTGTTTCTTGGATCATAGCATTCATTCAGCATTCATTTGAATATATTACTCTTGATAATTCACGCAAACTGGATAGTTCAGTTTTGAGCTCAGATTCCCAATTATTGTAACACATGCGTAGTTGTAGTTCCATGAATGAACGCGTATTCGTGCCGTTTTGGGAATTTATCAAATGGATTTCCCCACCCCGTGAATGCTGCACTTTATGAATCATTCATTCATTGCATGGAATTTCCACTCACTTTGCCACAACGCAATGGCGCGTCACTTACCTTGCCTCAACCGGCAGTGCATCCAATTCGGGCACATGACACCAATGTTGCTCCGGTATCAATGTCATAAAAATTTGTGAGAAATACACAAAGGCGACAAAGAACGCGAATGGTATCATACAAAGAAATAGTAACTTTTGTGATAGTCCAAATTCGCCTATTAAAGGCAGAATGTCATCAAAATCCAAGGTGGGCGTGGCAGCATTGCCATTTATATCTTCGCCCTTTTTTGAGCTTAAATCCAAAGAGAGCGAATGTGCAGTGCCACCGCTTTTGCGACGATGCAGTGCGTCAGCTCCGACACCGACACCGCCGCCGCCACCATCGCCGGCAACTCGTGTCTGCTCCTCGTGGTTAAATGCTTCATTGACAAAGTATGCTTGTTTAGCTTGACCTTCCATATTGTTGCTTTTGTGTTATATGTCGGCTCTATTAGCCTTGCTTTATGTATGTCACTCAAAGTAATCCAAAACTCGCAAAAAAATGAAATTCAAGAACAACGCGCGTCTTGAGCGGTCTCAAGTGTTCCAAGCGTTTCAATATCGTTCTTCAAACTGACTGCCAAACTAATGCCTGTTCGCGTTTTTATATGACTCCATAGCCTCCGCCTTGCTTGGAGCACAGAGCCGAGCTTAGTTAGTTGCACTTGTTCGCTCGCAAGAACAAATCGCGATATTGTTGTTGTTGTCGTCGTCTTTGTTGTTGTTGTTGTTGTTGTCGTCTCTGCAGCGAAAGTTAAAGCAGCTGTTCGCACAGCTGGAAAACCGGTCTAATGCCGAGCCCGTGTCCGTGCCAAAAGCCGACTCGAAAGAACAAAAAGTAGCTAAATTTATTTCGCCAAAATTTGCATACTCTTTCTTATTAGTGACACAAAATATTAAGTTATTGGGATTTTTACAGTTTTTAAAAATATTATTTTTAGAGAATCTACAATAGTAAACAGGGATCGGGGATTTTTGGTTCTTCAAGGGTATTCTAGATTCTTCTAACATTCTGAAGGTGACGTGGCAAAAAGGTAGCATCAGATATATTCATTATCTTTGGGTGAAGCTTGTTGAAGGTGAAGTCCCTTTAAAAATAAACTGCATCTTAACTCGACTGTATTAGCAGGTATATGTAAATATTGTAACAAGTTCCGGGTCTCCCAATATTGTGCAGCGCGTAGACTGCATCAAATTCTATTTTACTGTTTGCTTAAATATTTTTAATATAGGTATCATAAAATAATATATATAAATATTTATTAATGTAATTGGTATAATAACTGGGGCTTAGTGTCAGTTATAATGTTGATCTGAACAGTATGTTCACGGGTATTAGGCACCATAGTAAAAACGCAGTGTTAACCAGATTTATAGCCAATTGATTGAGGTGGGACTCAGGTAAAGCGGTAAGGCTTTCCGGACTATTCGAAATTTTTTATGGTCTTACAGGTCTTACGTCTTTTGTGGTCGGCTTCAGATGGATGGATTTTTAAATTTATATATTTATTTATTCAAAGAGGTTCAACAAAGTTCAGCTGACATTAGATACTAACTTGATAACGTGAAAACATATATCTTAACTAATCCGCGTCTCTAGCCCGATGAGTGAACTATTTATATATGCACCGACTCACATCATTAATTAGCCTGAAACTAGGATTTACAATAATAAAGATCAAAAAAGGCAAAGATATGATACATTATCTTAGGAAAAAGCCAGAAGCTGCACAATTGAGTATTGGTCAAAGATGCTCGAAGAGGCAAGTCAAGATGACTTAAGATAGTGAAGAAGACTTAAGGAAGTGATAGAGGATAAAGACAGTTGAAAAGAGATGAAATTATAAAGACTATTTTAATATGAGCATAAGACGGAAAGGATTATGCAGAGCCAATATTGGATCTTCAAAGTTGCAAGGCTAAGGGATGAAAATTACGAGTTACTCTAGAAGGCACTGTAAATGTAACTTTATTAGGAAGTTCGATAGAATCTATAAGACCAAGTAGCCGAATAACACACAGTGGCATTTTCTACAGTTGCTTAAGGAAGGCAACTTTATAAGGCGGAGTCTTATATAAAATTTTGATATCTTGGTTGAAAACTTTCAAGCGAATTTCACCGGCATTTCTGAAATTTGCATCCATGACAAAAACAAATATTTGCCTTTGGAATCGAACATCATCCAAATATTTGTACAATACAATTTTAAGTTTAAGTATTTTTTTTATTTATAAAAAAAGTATTCATTTTAAAGTTGGAAAAGTATGATCTTAGTTAAGTCAATTGTTAAATTTCTCAGCGTGTAAGATCTACAGCAGTGATCGACACGGACCTATCTGGAGTATATATGGATTAGTGGCGGCAGCGACGTCGAGACACGTACAGCATGTTACACAAAACACATGCATTAGTGTGTGTAAATTTTTTCTGCCGCGCGGACGCGACACCACGTTGCCGTGTAAGCAACAGACACGAAGTGTGACAATTTTCTCTCTCGTTTGAGCATGATCGTCGATTTTTGTTATAAGTCTCTGTTTTATAATTGTGGTAATTATATAGGCAGTCAAAATAATTGAATTATTTATTATTGAAAATGAGGAATTCCTATATGTTTGAAGTGCAGAAATTGAATGAAATTTTTGGACATTGTTTATATTATATTTAATTCGTTTTTAAATTAATAAAATGCGTTGATTGCCAATATTTAAATACAGGGGTGTCCAAAGGCTGCTTATGGAAGAGCAAACACCAATACATATGAAAGAAAAACACTAACACATCTAAAGCAAACAGTTTTTTCATGTTATTATGTACACTGACAGAAATAGTATATACTCATATAAATGTTTTGTTTTTCGTTGTCACTCTTTTTTCTTTGCAAGCTATGCCTTAATACTCACATTTAATACATGGTGTACAAAAATTTCGTGTCCGCGATCAATCCTACACCCTTTTTTTTAAGTGCAAGAGTTCAGAGAGCACAAACGAAAAATAACAACAAAATTGCAGTGAAAATCAGTGGGCCAACAACAAATATACACAAGGGTTGTTTCTATGCTCATGAGCTCAAAGAGCAAAGAGAGTAAGAGAGAGAACTCGCGAAATTGTTTTTTTAATTTGCATTGGCATTGAGTGATATACAGTTTGGGCCGTGCATGTACATGCGCATTGCTGCCTATGCCTAAGAGCCATTACAAAAACAAAAAGAGCCAGATGAGCAATGGGCCTGAACACCCCTGTTTAAATATATATCATTGTGACAACTAGTCATAGTGACGCATTTAATTATTTATTTCTCTCAGTGCACAAAACGTACAAAGCTACAGCTGAGTAATAATTTAGCTCTCTGCTACGACTTCGGCTTGCATCGCTTTCGTGTCTGTGTAAATGCACGAAGTAAAAGTGCCCGTTTGGGCTATGGGCTGCCCAGCTCTGATCTAGAGTCAAAATGCATAAAAAAATTTAAAAACTCAAAAACTAATTGCCCAAAAAACTCGTTATTTCGTCAATACATATTGTCAGGTAGGGATTTCCCCCGGGCCCGGAGTTTTCTGAATGGCCCGGAGTAATTACTGTCGTACTGTAGTGATTCAAGCTACAGGTGTAATAGAGCGGCCGGTACATTTTTCCCCCGGGCCCGGATTTTCTCTCTACAGCACTGCATATTGTAATAACAAAGTTGCGTATACGTATTGTATTATTTTAAAGCATATGGGAACTAAATTCGGTAGCTTAACGTTAGATGAACCCAATTCACATATTTTTGCCGAAAAACAGAGTATTCGAATAAGCAAAAGAAATTTATTAGGCAAAAACTTATCGATAGTGAAAATTCAAACCGTTCTGATATATAGTGTATGTCGCCAAAAAGCTAATCACAATGCCATACCCAGCAACTAACAGGCACAGCAGATATACTCTTTTACAGGGCATTAAAACACCCCCGGCTGCATAAAATACGATGCGATGACACTTTGGTGCTCTTGGCGGAGTATTTTTAACCATGCCATGACTCTGCACCCATCAACAATCCCCAATCATGGGACACAGCTGGCTGCTTGGCTTGTTTTTCGCAATAATATATGTTTTCACAAAAGCACCCCACGCCCAAAGTTTTATATCTTAACAGTTGATTATGATGATGAGCCTGTTCTTCAGTGAGCGAGTGAGTCACAAACAAACCTGCCAAATTGAGGAAATTTGCATAAAATCGAAATATTTAATATATTTTGGCAAAATCACTGAATGAAATCGAAATTTTGTTGTCATAAGTATTTGATACGTCACTTTGAGCAGCCAAACGCAATCAATAAAGACAAAAGTTATACATAAATTTAATTACAGTTTCGTTTCGTTTTTTGGGGGGATTAACCTCAGATACTTATCATACTATGTAGTAGCTGGCGCGCGTCGAAACAACCCATTAATATTGTACTATAAATGTATCTTAAGTGAGTCAGCCTGAGAAAAACCAAGAAATTATTCAAACTTGCGCGTTATGATAAGAACTTGTTGTTCGGTGCTAAAAGTAAAACCCATGCAACAAAGCTTAACCAGCGCAAACTACTTAACTTGAAATTAATTCCAAAACACGATATTATATTACACATACTACAGTGCTCTTTGTTTTATTACTTACAATACTCTATTGGCATTTTTTTTTTAACGTCTAGTTGTTCGGTTTGCTACGCATTTAATGTTTTAATTAGCACCGCTTGAAGTTGCTCAAGGATTTTGTCATTTGTCAGTCCCAACTCGAAGCGAGTCGGGTTCAAAGCACCTCTCTTACGTCGATCAAGCGATCGATCTGTCTGTTTAATAGATCTTAATTCCAGATAGCGTTATGTATCTAATTTGTTTTTGTCACTGGGCATGTTTAAACTGTAGCAGGTGTCACTTGTTTGTTTAGATATTTAGAAAGTTTATTTTAACAGCAAACATTTATTTCACCATATTTTGTAAAGCTAAGGCTAATTAGAAGGTACGACTAAATATGGAATGCCATTACTTAGAGACGTCCAATAAATCACGATCTACATTGTTGAAACATCGAAAATACAGGGTAAAGTGTTTTTCTAGACTCTCTTAGAGTCTGGGTATTTATCATCGAGATGCTAATCGGTTGTATATAATTATAGTCCGTAGGAATAAAGTTCTTAGCTAAATTTGTAGACAATTATATTAGAAATTATGTCTTGCAAAAAAAAAAAATTTACTAAAAACTAAACTTTAAACTCGTTTTTCTCCAAACCACTTTTTTGAATGGCTTCACCTATAACTCGGTCAATTTTTATTCGATCGATTTAAAATTTTCAAACAACCTTTAGAACATAATTTTCTAGATTTTGTCAAAATAATAAAAACTGTTTATTTACAACTCATCTTTCATGAATTTTTTATCAAAAAAAAATTATTTTTTTTAAACATGCCATTTTTATTAAAATTGATAATTTTGAAAACACCCACTTGATTCACTTTTGTTGCATAGATTAAGAAGAAAACAATTTTTTATGTTTCAGATCAATGCACAGTGGTGCTAATGAAGTTCCTGGCGCCGCAAAATTAATAATTTGAAAAGTATGGCATTTAGGTCGCCTGTCTAAATTTTTTTGTATAGTAATAAAAAATATCAAATTTTTTAAATTTTTATTTTTTTTTATATTTAACATTTTTTTTGAACTTTTTTTTTTAATTTAATTTTGTTTTTTTTATTATTTTGTTTTTATTTTTTTAAAGTAATTTTCATGGGTTTTTTTTTTGGTAAATTTTTTTTAATGTTTTTTGTTATTTAATTTATTTTTTTTGTTTTATTTGTTTTTTATTTTGTCAAAGTTAGAAGCGAAATAAGCCAAATATCTCGAAAATAAATAGATAGACTGATTACTAACCAAAAAAACTTTTCTTTATATCACTCATTCGACATGTTACCTTTCAAATTACTTTACACATTAAAAATTATTTTTTGGCATATTTTTCGAAATAGGTTTTTTAACATTTGCTGAACAGACTTTTTCCGATTTAAGATTTTTAGCAATTTTTTTTTTTTGGTATGCATGAAAATTTCATATTTTTTGCCCTTAATAAGCTCATAAGATATTTTAAATGTTTTCAGACCGGTACTGAAAATATTAAAAAACTTACCAAATTAATAAGTTGTTTTTTTCATTAAGTGCTTCATGACACATTTTTGTTTTGTCAACTTAGTAGAAGGCTATTTATATATTCAAAAATTTTCTTAGCTCTTTCTACCAGAGAGCTGCATTGAGTGCGCTCGAGCCTGTTCGAGTATAACAAGTAAAATGTGAGTGTGAGTAGCAAACCGAAACGAGCTTGTTTGAGTGTCGCGCTCAATGTGAACGGAGAGCTGCGTTGATTTAACTCGAGCCTGTATGAGCATAACAAGTAAAATGTGAGTGTACGAGAGCTTGCTTAAGTGTTGCGCACAAAGTGACTGACTACTTATGTTTCCAATGCAATACAAAAGTATAGGGTGAACTAATAAGATGAATTAGGCACTCATTCACCAAAAAAAAGGCTCACAATTCATTCTTCGTCGCTACACATGCACATGTGTATGCGTGCTAATGCTGCAAATAAAAAAATCGCTGAAACAACCTACATCATAAACAATAGCAACAAGAATGCAAGCTATGGGCCAAGCAAGACCGACCGTGGAAAACTTCTGCAGGTTACTCGTGTTACATGAGTACATTGTGAGTTTTGCAAATCAACAGCTCAAAAAATACACAGCTCGTTTGTACTCAAAACACAAAAAGCTCGTGAGTCACTTTTGATAGCTCAAGAGATATACATACATGTTTTGCTCAATTGACTTACATTGCTCAATAGTTTAAGTCATGACTGAGTGCACTCAAAAATTTTAATACTCGTTGCAGCTCTCTGCTTTCTACCTAACTCCATAACCCACTCATAGCACTTTTTTAAATTAAGAAAAATAAAAAGGAGTATGGAGTACTCAGCAGATTGCTGGGGATCTCTTTTAAGCCTGTTTCAATCTAAAAGCGTTCTATAGGTTGCCGTATATCTACTTCAAAAGAGTTTAAGCTCCATCCAATCCAATTAACTCTGCAGTAGGTCGGTCAGTTAAATTGTACTTGTTTTTTATGGGATTTCAGTTGAAAGAATTGTCGAAAATGTCTAATAACTTCTAGTTGCTGTTAATAGAGCTTACCTTTAAGATATTAAAACCCGTTTATCTTATTTGATTCCATTTCAAAACCATGCAAGTTTTAATATACTCGTAACCTTTTTTATTTGTACCGCACTTAAAATTCGCTTAGGCCACATTATTCTAACGCTTTTGTTTCTGTTTGTTTAATGTAACCTTCAATTCGTAAAACAAAATTATATTATATATAAATAATTTTGTTTCCGTTTTAATTCTTGTTTTGCATTATTGTACAATGTTATTTTTATAGACATAAGTTTAATTTAATGTGTGGCAAAATTAAAAAATAAAAAAGAATCAAATAGTAATTAATCTTTGACTGGCTAAACGTTAAGATGCACCTTAAAGATTTCAAGTGGAAATAATGATGATACTTACGGTCACTCATTTAATAACTCTAAGCCACAATCGAGTGATTAAGTTAAATAATATGTAATAAATTTATTCCGTTCGTAATTTAGTAAATTAATTGCTTGTTAAAGATGACAACAAGAATTCCCAGATTGAGATTGTTTATGTAGCTTCCGTACATCTGGTTATTTGAAAGTTAATAGGGATTGTATGATACTTTTTACTATATGTATGGTAAGCTTTGATCATTATATATAAATATATATACGATATTTATATACTTAAGTAAGGTTTGAGGTTAGGATAAACGTGTTCCCTTTAGATGATTTGACGGAGTAGGATTTCCCTCGACTCTTTCAATATTCGCTTTCGCCAAGTACTTACAAGGAGCTCGTGAATTTCCGTGAGAAAAATTAAAAATTAAATTACGCTCCCTGAAATTCTTAGAACGTTAATGCATCATTGGTTTTTAATACAGTATGACTTGTTTGATTTAAAAATAATTCAACTGAAAGAAACGTCGATCGTTTACAGTTCAAATTTTTTGCAATTTGTAGGCTTTTTAAAGTGAGTTTGAAAGTAGGAAGGAATAGTTACCTACTGAACACTATTTGCAGTGAAATTTTTTTCAATGGAAACCGGCTACGGACTTAAAAGATACTGAAAAAAAATTAGTTTGACACCAAGATCGTGTAATATCACACGGTTAGACTTTTTCCTTTGGGGCTACGTGAAGTCTAAAGTTTTTGTAGATAATCCAGCTACGATTGAAGCATTAGAGGCCAACATTACCCGTGGTATTCGCGAGATACCGCCGATTATGCTCGAACGCATCATCGAAAATTGGAACCTCCGCTTGGACGAGCTACGGCGCAGTTGCGGCCAACATTTGAAAGGGATTATTTTTAAAAAGTGAATGGCAAGGACGGTTCTTTCTATTGATAATAAAGATTTTCCGATTCATTTGAAATTTTTGTGTTTTTAAAAAAAAAAACCCTCAAGATTGATGACCCTTTATATTCTTTGGTATTACCAACAAAGTATAACCACCGAACAAGAGTTCCTTAAGTGACTCTTTCAATTGTATTATATGTATAATCTCATACTGAGTTCATTTAATATAAAGTGAAAAAAATGCTTAGACTTTATTAGCGTCAAGTTTTGTCTGTCAAAGAGATTAAGAGTAGGATAGATTACACCCTTATTAGTCTTATCGCACTTACCATAGAGTGAACAAAAACGATTTGATTATATGATGACGAAACAAAAAGGAAATTTATAGTGGGTGCTTATACCCACAAATTTATAACCAATGTTTGCACTTGGCCTCGATCTTGCCGCACTCGTGATACGGCTACCGTTTGTTATCGATCGAAAAATCCCATTCGAGAGATCAATTATATTACTTATTATTGGTAGCTCGATAAGGTAGATAATCTTGGCATTATGTTGTAAATTAAGCTGGGTTTATTTCTGGCCGTCAGCAAAAGATAGTCCAGATACGTAATACAGATTATCGAAAGTCTGGAACTAGGTATAAATAGTGCAGGTTAGCCGAAAGAATTTCAGTTATTATATGAAACAATGAAGTTCGCTTGTGCAGTGGTTTTACTTAGTGCCGCCATTTTGGGCGTTAACGCCGTGGATTGGCAGACCGTTAAGCCTTTGGAGCGTACTGTCCAGGTGCCCATGGAACATTTTGCTGGAGTGCCTGATGGACGTATAACCAAAGGAAACACTGCTGAACGCAATCAGTTCCCCTACCAAGCTGGTCTGCTTTTGTATGTTGAGGGTGGTGCCGCTTGGTGCGGTGGTACTTTGATTAGCAATCGTTGGGTTGTGACTGCTGCGCATTGCACAGAGAGTTTGACCAAAGGTGTGGATGTCTATCTAGGTGCCTGGGATCAAACCGACAAAACTGAAAAGGGTCAGCAAATCATCTTTGTGGAAGCCAGAGACGTTATTGTGCATGCAAACTATGACGCCACCACGATTACCAATGACATCTCACTGATCAAGTTGCCTGTGCCTATTGAATTCAATGGTAGCTCCAAAAGTTCTAATTATAAACAAAGCACAACTCATATCAATTGAATTCCTTGCAGAATATGTACAGCCAGCCAAGCTGCCTGCCAAATCTGCTTCCTATAACACTTATGCTGGTCAAAATGGCATTGCTTCCGGCTGGGGCAAGATTTCTGACTGTAAGTAGCCACCAAGTCTAGGCTGGCACGAACCTGATCGCTAACACTTCCTGTATTTGTTGTTTATTTAGCCGCCACCAGTGTAACAAACATTTTGCAATACATTGAGGTGCCAATCATGACCAACTCCGGCTGCTCACCTTGGTATGGCGGCATTGTGGCTCAATCCAATATCTGCATCAAGACCACTGGCGGCACATCAACCTGCAATGGTGACTCTGGCGGTCCTTTGGTTCTGGCCGATGGCAGCAATACGCTTATTGGTGCCACTTCATTTGGCATTGCTTTGGGCTGTGAAGTGGGCTGGCCAGGTGTATTCACACGCATTACTTCTTACCTAGACTGGATTGAGGAGCACTCTGGTGTGGTCTAATTGCACAAAAATGGCTAAATTAAACTAAACCTGTATATATTCAATTTCGTATTAAAGCTACAAAAAATAATATTCATATTCCGACTTGGGTCTGCTATAGCGTGTGTGTTTCTCTGCACTAACATCAAGCCCTTCTTCATCTGGCACATCTGCAACTCCAGCATGTCGCACATTAAGCTCATCGCGCAAGTCCTCTTCATCATCCTGCCGCAGCTGACTCTGCAGCTTGCGGCTATGTTTTTGTTTGATGTAGTTTTTGATATATTTATCAAAAAAGATGGCCTCAGTGGTGTCCTGGTGTGAGTGCACACCAGTCTCATCATTGATCCAGTCCAGGTACGAGGCCACCTTAGTAAAGGCCGCCGGATAGCCGCGATCGCAGCCATAGATGCTGCCAAACGACGTTACGCCTACTAGCACGCGTTTTTTGGAGTGTCGCCGCTGCAGCACAAGCGGACCACCCGAATCTCCATTGCACGTGGATTTAGCATTACGTCCACTAGTGCATATATTAGTGCCACGATAGGAAAGCGGAAAATTACGCTTGCAGGTGCGTCCATCAACGATTTGGAGTTGCACATAGCGCAGCACGTTGCTAATGGCGTGAACGCCCGTAGCGTATCGTCCCCAACCCGAAGCTATGGCCAGTTTGTTCTTGAAACTGCGATACTCGTAGTGCCGCTTGGGCAATTGTATGGGACTGATGCGTTCTGCAAGCAAATGGAATATAATTATATGACTTTTAGATAATGTACAAATAAGAACTCAGATATTAAGAGTATATCCTCAATGCAATTTATGCCAACATAGCACTGATAGCACTGAAAAAAAAGTTAACTCAAGATTTTTGGTTTTAATACCAAAAAATAAGATCAAAAAATCTTGAAATAAGATTAAAATTCTTGAATTAAGTAATAAATGTCTTAAAACTGACAACAAAAAAAGCTTGATATACTTTCGTGACCATATGAACAAAAAATCTTGAAATCAGACCGTTTTTTTTTATCAGTGTAGACAAATTTAAGTTCTTAAATATAAATAATTTTTCTTCCTTGAAACTAATTCCAGAGTCCAATAGATATAAGTTAGATATACTATAGCTGTTAAAATACAAGTATTTTGAAAGTAAAGTGTCACAAAATGAATTAAGGGGTATATAAAGTATATAACATACGCCGCAGACCCCCCAAAGATATTCCCAATATAGTCAAAAAAAATTGATGTAGACTCAAGGAGACGAAACTTGATGCCATTAAAAACGAATAACGAATCCTATAAGTTTAATAGCAAATTCATTTAATGCTTTTACAAGATCGAATTTATTTTAAAAGGCGTCGATTTAAGAACCGGAATACCAAAAACAATTTTTTACACAATTTTATCCGATCTAGCACGATTAAAAAAAGCTATTTGATTGAAATTTCAAAGAAAAATATTTTTATTAACCTAATCTTTTAAAAATTTAGTTAGTGAATACCCCTTATGTATTTTCTTAGCAGCATAAGGATGTACTTCATATCTTTTTAAACGGGGTTTATTTTACATGCTTTTTTCTGGCACGTTATATACCGTGTAAAAACAGAATTAGGTGTATTTCTAATACACCATGTCTTTCAACTTTTACTCACTGTTTATATCATTGTAGTAGATTATTATGCACAATAAAGAATTCCAAATAATTTATGTATTCAAGGTATTTAGGAGATTTGCTCCCTGCTCGCTCACTTTGCTTACCAATCCTTTAAATCGTGACTTTGCCCCAGTCGTAATTATTACAATAATACAAATGCAGGGATCGCAAATAAGAGTTATGGGGTTGAAAAAAATCAAAGCGAAAAAAGTGCTTTGGATGAAAGTGCAAGCCACTATATATCATATTTTTGAAAGGACTATCCGAAATAAGGAACAATTTTTATTTTAAATTTTTTTCAAACAAATTAAACGTAACTTTTGACTTTAAAAATAAAAATTATGAAATAGTATTCAAATGGCAATTTGTATTTAAAAATTGCAAAATGAAAGTTATTTTTTATTTTAATATTTAATTTTTTAATATTTTTTCATGTGGTATACTAATATTGATGCTTCAAGGATATGTTAGACATCGTTGGAAAGACGTTGAAGTGTGCATCACAAACATGTGCCAATCATTGTAATAGACCCCTAGGTTCAAAAGATATTTATTTTCAATTTTTAAAATAAAAATTACTCAATAACTTTTATTTTTTAATTTATATAATAAAAATAGAAGAATAACTCTTAATAGCAATTTTTATTACAAAAATTTAAATAATATTTTAATGTAAATTTTTATTTAAAAATTGGAAAATAAGATTTTTTATTTATTTTTTTATTATAAAAATTGAAAAATAATTTTTTTATAATAAATATTTAAGAATAACTCATAATAGGAATTTTTATTATAAAAATTGAAAAATAACTCTTATTATAAAAATAAAAAAAAAAAATCTTATTTTGCAATTTTTAAATAAAAATTGACATTTAAATATTATTACATAATTTTTATTTTTAAAGTCCAAAAATAAGAGTTATGCAATTTTAATGAAAAAATAATTATTTGATAATTTTTAGTCAAAAAATTATAAGAGTTGCAATCCTTGCAGAAATCTTAATTAATTTGCATAACAAGATACCTGTTTTTATGCAAACTATTATTTATATTTAAACTAATTATTCATAACAAATAAATTTGCATAAACAAAAAAGAAAATTAATTTTGCGACTTCAATTCGAATTAAATCTAAATTGTGTATGAAAAGTGTTAAAACTAGTTTTTAATCGTGCGCCAAAACTTCCTTATGGGTTCGCACCTTAAGCTTTAAATTGTAGGAAAATTAAAAAAGTTAGTTGACAGCACTTGGTCTGGTTTCCAGATACGGAAAAAGTGTGAGACTTTAAAAGAGTTGGCTCAGAGCAATGTTTGTATAAAATTTTTCTTTGCCAGTTTTAAGAAGGTTGAGTTAAAGTGGGTTAGTTTTAAAGACCGTTTGGAGCATATTTTTTCAAGGAATTTTTGAGTAGGACGGAAAATATGAACTTGAAATTAAGCTCGTTTTTTACGCCAATAAGATCATGAGTACAGACAAAGTTTGTGTCTACGGAGAACCCAAAAAAGACTTATTACACATACCACTAAAGCTGACAGCATGTGGCAATCGTACTAACGCTATATCATCCTTCAAACGCTTGGGATTCCATGTGGGATATATGTGAAAATTGCTGCTGGGCACCATTAGACGCACTTGACCCTTCTCTTTGGCATTTTTGATCTCATTAGCGCCCAAAAAGACCAAGGCGCGTTTGGCCCTAAAAAAAGAGTTGCAAGTGAAGTAAGCTGGGTAGTTTATACAAGTGTCTTCTACTACGCACATGTCCACACAATGCGCCGCTGTTAGCACATGTTGTTCCGAGATCAAGGAACCACCGCACCAGTAAAGACCCTTTGGACGTTGCAGCAGCATGCCCACTTGATAGGGAAAACAATGAGGATTACCCACATTGCCGCCAAAGATGCGATCCATGGCCATGGCACCCTCGGGCAGCATGCTATCCGCCAATGGTGTTGTCTCCAGATTCAAAACCAACGGTTCCGGTTCAGCGCCAGCGCCGTTAACGTCAATGCGCCCATCGACAGTGCTGGCGCTCATTTCCGCATCTTGTTCCAATGAGGCAGCTAGCGAACTGGTGGTAAACTGATGTTGCTGCTGCAGCTGTGTCGTCGGATACATGGATACTATAAACATTGGCTTAACCTGTTGCCAATCGAGTGCTGCCGCAAAGCCGCTGCCTCCTCCACCAACGCCAAGCAGGATGCCACATAAGAGCAGTGCTGCCGGCAGCGTTGTTGTTGTTAATGTGGCAACAATTGAAGCACTTGCTGATTGTATAAACATTTGCCTAGCTGCTTTGTGGCCGGCGCACGCATTTAATATTTAATTAAATTTAATTAAGCCGCAATTCGCACTCGCGTTCGAAGTCGCATTGAGGCAGCGCTCCTTACTCTTTTAATTAGCGCGCACTCTGTTACTCGTTGCGTTGCACTGCGACGAGTAATGTTGTAACTTGGTCAGTTTTTAGTTTTTCTTTTCCGTTTTGGCGTTTGGCGTAGAAAAAGCCGTTAAAAGCGACCCGTTACCGTTGTACGTACGTACATATAGACAAACATGCATACGTCATATGCTGGACACTCGCGTAATTTTCCGCACTTTCTTTGCTTCACCTATTTCTTGGCGATTGTTGGCCACACGGATTTGAACGGCAGCGCGTTTGGCTTACAACTGTGCCGCGTCGCGCATGTGGCAAGCATTTTTATAAACTTTTGCCACATTTTTATTTTTCATTCACTCTAATTATTTCGTCTATTTTGTTGCATTAAATTTATTATCTCATTTACTTACTTACTACTTGCACTCCCTCCCTCGCTCGCACGCTCCCATACAGCCCATTGTATTGCGAATGCAATTTCGAGTTCATTCATTTGCTTTGACTGTCAATTTGCATATGCGGTTTCGCTCTCTCGCGCGCTCTCTTTGCGCCCAACGCTTACCACCCACCTGCTGCAGGTCGTTGCGCACTCTCACGCACCTGTCTTCTGCGAAGCGGTCCAAGCGGTCATTTTCTTTCATTCAAAATTTTTTCGCCCTTTGTAGCGGTCGCTCGTACGCATTGCAAAAGAAAATAAAAGTGTAAATAAACGCGCACGGTGTCAACTTTTACAAACTCTTCTATTTGTGGTTTTATCCATTTATAAAGTAGGCAAGTAGTTGTT
The DNA here is from genome assembly GCA_949987675.1 of Chymomyza fuscimana. Classification (NCBI taxonomy): domain Eukaryota; kingdom Metazoa; phylum Arthropoda; class Insecta; order Diptera; family Drosophilidae; genus Chymomyza; species Chymomyza fuscimana. The sequence continues at coordinate 6,862,070 of OX465089.1, forward strand.
ACTCTTGTTACTTATCTCTGCTTACATTTGGCGCTGTTACGTCACGTGTGTGTGTGTGTTTTTTTTTGTATTTAAGTCGGTGTTGTTGTTGTAATGCGCAGCATGCGGCAAAGAGTGCTGCTTCCATTGAGAAAATGTTTAGCTTAATGTGCATAACTGTTATTGTTGTTGCTATTGTTGTCCAGGTAAGTGAAATTAAAACAATTAATATCTATGTATGTACATATGTATGTATGTACATTACATACAAAGTACATAAGACACATTTGCACTTTGTCATTTGCGTTTGCCCCTTTCGTCGCAACTTTTTTGGCCACAACATAAAAACATACACTGCACATTGGTCGGCATTGTCTTTTTTTTGGCATAAATTCCAATAAATGTAAAAAATTGGGCACATTTCCATACCACACCCACAAAATAGTATAATTAAATAAATGTGTTTTTAAAAAATATTTGTCATTTAAGCTGTTATGCTGTTCTAAAAAAATGTAGGGTTAAAAAATATGTCAAATCTGTTTGAAAAATTAAGAAAACCGGTTTTGTATTGTATAGACAGTATCGTATGATCGAAAAAACTGGAAGTACGATTTTTTTACATCATTTATCTTACTGGAATAGAATTTATCAAAGAGAATAAAAACAAATCTAATCCTTTTTGGATTAATAAACTTTCTAGTAACAGATGTTATTAATTACACTAGTTTACAGCAAAATGTATCCTCAACATGTTTTAGTCATGTCCGTAGTAAAATGGCATGCTAAAACCGAAAATGCAGTCAAAAAATGTTTTCAGGAAACGGATTTTGAGATATTGCGAAAAAAATACATTTTTCGCTATTAAGGCCTGTACGCAGTACGAAATACTTCGCATGGAATGACAAAACTTCATATAAAAAAAAATATCCCAAATGGGATATCCCAAATAACAGCAAATATTTCTGGTTATACTAAACGGATTTTGAAAATTTTTTTAAACTGTTTAAAATTAAAAACAAAAACATTTTTCGCAATTAAAAAAAAAGTGTCTCTACTTAAGGCCCATACGCAGTTCGAAAAATTTCGCACAGAATGACAAAGGCCTTTAACAGCAAATATTTCTAGTTGTACTAAACTGATTCTGTTTGGTAAGCTGATAGATAATTTAATTACCCATCGATTACACTAGTTTACAAATTTAAGGGTCATCGAGTGAACCTTCCTAAAAAAGTGTTTTTTTTTGGGTAATTTGGGGTCTAGAAACACGAAAATGCAAACCTTTTTTTCTTAAGCACCGTTTTCGAGATATTTTCGAAAAACATGTTTTTGGGCACTTTTTTCAGTTATTCCTCAATATCTTGTGAACAAAACGAGACGATTAGATGGAAAGGTATTGATGTGCTCTTTCCAGTGATATATAATATGTCTGTACATATTCTGTATTAAGTAAAAATTATCGAAGTTACAGGCAACCAAAGTCGAAAAAATAGTGTCATTTATGACCATTTTTCAAAATAGTTTTTTTTTATGCATTCATATGAAATTTTTTTTATTTTCAGCAAATTTTTGAGAAATATTCTATTTTGAACGTAAATTACAATAAAAAATTTCAGACAGTTTTATTCATGGCTCGTAAAGTCCGATCGATTACGAAAAAAATGAGTGGCTGTGTAGCAAAATCGTAGAAAAAATATGGAAATATCGGAAATTTTTGTAAAAAGTACGAAAAGTCAATTTTTAATTACATGTTGAGGAAACAAACATTTTTTAAAATTTGTAAACTAGTGTTATTAGCTGTCAGCTTTGCCATATTGTTATGTTTTGACGTCTATACACGATGTTTCGTCTTTTTTCACAAATAATTACTCTATGAAAAATTCGCAACTCGAACCAATGTGCAGTATATTTGGCTTACGCACAAACAACAAAATGTGCGAAAGATTTGTTTGTGTTTGATTTTTGTCTTGTTCAATTTGTGCACATATTTACATGCCTACGAATCATTTGCAGCCATTGATGCGGAATTGTTTACCTTATTTATTATCTGTACATTTGTTTGTCACCACTGTGCAACCAACAGCAACATCTTCAGTTCCCTAACATTGTCTTATTGTTATTGCCGGCGCATTTTAAATTTGACGTTCATCGGCCGTGCCAACTCGTATGCAAATTTATGCCCAGCAAGTGAGCAAATTGCACAGTGGGCTGCTATTATTATTTTGTAATTGGTTGCACGCCCCTACTGCAACATGTGGTATGTATTTGTAACGTGCTTAATTGTTATGTTACTCTCATAAACAAATTAACTGTTTTCATAGACGCTTGATATTGTAATACTCTTGTAGAGTGTATATTTATTTAAGTCTTGTATCTTGTATTGACAATGTCAATGTTTAAGCCAAAATAATTAGCACTAAAATTATTGTGCGAGTGTTCTTTGGAAATTGAAAGTTTCGTTAAGGCATTGATCTTATCGGATATGGGGGTAATTCTTTTAAAAACTGACTGGCAAAAAGGTACTTTTTTTCGTATATAGTAATATAAGAAATAATGGTACATATTCGAAATTTGAATAAATTTTTCCCATTTCTCATATGAATTTAATTATGGGTATTTTCACTTTATTACTTAAGCTTAGTAATTTTATGGCAAATTTTCTGAAATTTGCTTTAAAATTTTCTTCTTTACTGTACATTAATAAGATAGAATTTTTTGTCAAATTTTACAATTATACAAAGTTTGTTTGTAAATCGTTTTCAGGAGTTAAAATTTTGGTGACCTCAATTTTATGAAATATTTTATTTTTATTTATTTTTTTAGTTAGTGTATTTTTATCAATTTAATACGATTTTGAAGCGATTTGAGAATACTCATGTGCTGCGGTACGGCCCATACGCAGTTCGAAAAATTTCGCACGGAATGACAAAACTTCATATAAAAAAAAAAAATCCCATTTAAGGAGTAAAAGTCTATTAGGAATACGAATTTTGGCATTTCGGGTTTTTTGTCTTTCACAAACATATTAACGGTGGTACAAAGTTTCATAAATTTCAACCGATTTCAATATGGATCGAATGTTAAGTCAAAAAGTTATGACCACGAATTTTCAGGTTGAAACTTAAAGTATGTATGGAAAACGCCAGTGTAAGTAACAAAGCGTTACAAAATTTAACGATCCGAGTTTATACGGTTTTCAAGTAACTGGCGCAATGGACGTTTAGGAAGACAGACTATATCAATTTCGATTTACGTTGTAATTCATTGGGATATGGATATTACGCTAAATTAATAAGTCCATTACCATCTTAGAGAGTGGTATAAAAACACTCAGAGTATCAAATATTCGAACTTCCGTAGTCAGCTTTTCGTGCTGCTTTTGTTTCATGTTACCAAACGGCATTCGCAGAATTTCTAGCAGGAAATAAATTCGAGTAATAATCGGCACCCCTGCAAACTGTAAAATTGTTGCAAGCATATGAAATATTTTTAGTTTTTTTTTTTAGTTTTTGTTAATCTTAATTAAATTAATATGGTGTTGAAAGTATTTCTTGTTTGATTTAGGAAATTGTTAATGCTTTGACTAGCGAAGCAAATAAATAAAATAGTCTCGTTTGCTCAGTTGGTGATATGTTTGAATGTAATGAGGGAGCAACAACAAAACAAAAACAACAAAATACTATAATGGACAGCAACAACAGCAACAACAACAACAACAACAACAACAACAACAACAACATCAACATCAACATAAATGCAGCAGCAGTATTAGGCGATTATGCAAATTTATGCGCCGTTTGTGCATGTGTTTATTGTTATTATTTTTTGTTGTTGTTGCTTTTTTCTCTCTTGCTTTGCGGCTGCGGCGTTGTTTATACTTTTTATACCCTTTAACCCAAAGATAAGGAGTACATTAAGTTGGTTAAAGAATTGGTGTGTAACTCCATAAAAGAATCCAGAATAATGCAACAAGAAGTTTACCAGAAATAATATTGATGTAACCATTGATTGGGTAAGATTCGCGAGGATCCTAAAAAAATCTGCAAGATGGAGGGTCCCAAATGGTTATTGCTAACTTTTTTCATATTTTTTATGATTGCTGACAATCAATCTTCAGAGTCTGAAAATTGCATTATTTATCATACGTATATGTAAGTATGTAATGTACTTTTTACAATTTTGTTATAAAAACGTAACGCAATAAGTAAAAATCTATTGAGGCGGGATAGGTTGGGGCATTTAAAAAGCACCCGGAAATGTTGCTTAATATCTGTGTGGGAATAGGTGTGTCAGGATCAAGCATCCTTTTTTAGATCTGATGTTTGTATACACAGCGATCCTGTCTCGCGATACGGATTTTGTTTGTGAAGTATGTCACATGCAGAAGGAGCTGTATTAAATCAAAAGTATATGGCTTATACCAAAATGATTTCCATAGCCTTGGGTAGGAATTAAACCATCTGTCCATATGAAAACTTAAATCTCGAAGAACAGCTTGAGACACCAAGTTTTACCATATCATGTACATTAATCGTACGTTTCCTCGTAGAAGAAATTCGCTACACCCGTTCTGATCACATCTATGCCCCTGTTTACTTAGAGTCAAATGCTCCTATTTTCAATTTCTGTTAAACACTATATCAGTGGCGAATCCACGGGGGTTTCGGGTCCGGACCCACCCCAAAAGTTGGAAAAATGGGTTGAAAGTCTTTTCCGAGCTGTGATATACATATATACACTTCGAAGTGAAGATTAAATCCTAGATCCGCACCTGACATCTCTTTCCTACAAACTGGACTCATGGAACCAAAATAAACAAGAAGATGTAGATTTTTTTTTTTGTAAACATACATTGTTAACCATTTTCCTTGAGTAAGCCCCTCACTGTTTTATAAAACAAAAAAAAATTGGTCCATACGAGAGATTAACTTTTTTTGAGGAAAATTAACGCAGAATGTCCCACTGTGGCTGTTATTCAATGCATTTTCAATAAAAAAATTCGAATCGGACCTTTCATTTATTGTTGGATAGGTTATGTTTAGGATAACTAAAATCACTCAGATCTGTAGAGAAAAGTATTAGTTGTATTTTATATTTGTAGCCCTCTAAAAAACACAAGCTTTTAAATTGGGTTGAATATGGGCACAGTCGCCAAATTCAGGTTGTAAACAAATGTGGGCTTTGATATAATAGTTTATTTTATAGTATTCCAAAACATTTTCAATATAAAAATATATATATAAAATCGTATCATAACTGTGTCAAATAAACTGGGTAGTAACTAGTAGTAGTAACTAGTAACTAGTAACTAGTAACTAGAGCAGGGCAGGGCCGTAGAGAGAAAATCTGGGGGGGTAAAAAATGTACGGGGTCCTCTATTCCACCTTTAGCTTGAATCACGACAGTCATTACACCGGGCTCCTGAGAAAACTACGGGCCCTGGGGAATCCCTTTCCTTCCCCCCTCTCGACGGGCCTGCTGCAGGGTATATTACAGTCGGATTGTACCAAAACTTTAGCCGGCTCATTTGTTATTTTTTTCTTTTGATTTCGATTTCGTGTGCTGTGCGTCGATATTCAATGCATAATAGCGAATTACGAATAACACTTTCTTGTTGCAATCTTTATTTACAATATTTTTGCTTTTATTTAATGAATAAACTTATGAGTGAGTGTTGGGGAGTTGCTTGTTGTTTAAAGTGTGCTGGAGTGTGCATATTTGTTGCTACTTTTTTATTGCACTTGCTAATATCCAGACGTTATTCAATTTAGCACCAACACTCGCACCCCATTTACCAACTTACTATTAGGCGTGCTTACATATTTATTAGTAAAACTTTATCGCTCTGGTTTTGTTGTTAGTTTTAGGCTTTTTAGTCAAGTGTAACGCATATATTTATTTTTATGCGTTTCTTAACATGTTTTATTTATTTGCGGCAGTGAAAACAAATACGAGTAACATTAAGCCTTGCACTTAATATTTTTTAAATATTTTTATTGGCGGAACAATATTTTTGCAATTCCTTGTCTATGTTTAATTAAACGCAATCAATTACAAATGAACCCATACAAATTTTTATTATTATTTTTGGCTTAAGCCAACAGAATTTTAATGCAATTACCTAATTTTGTGTGGCTTTCAATTTTCTTATTAACTATTTACACAACTCTTTTTGGTGCAGTTCTCATGCTCATTAAGAAAATCTCATGCCTGACAGCACTTCCTATATTGATAATTTGTTACTAATAAGTGTGTATGCTATAATCCAAAATTTGTTGAATTTCATCAACATACTGGACCACAACTGGTCTAATGGGAATTTTATGTGGCCTAATTATGACAAGCTACTTTTGAGAAAATTTCAAAATGCGCTGTGTATGTAACATTATGTATATTATGCCAATATTGGTTAGAAAGGCGCTAAACTCATTATGTTGAACGTAATCGCGGAATTTCTTTTAATGGATCATTTGAGTGCTGTGCGGCTTTTGGTTTTGAAATTGTAATATTAATTTTGGTAATAAGGTTGGGTTATTATTCAAAATGTTGAAAATTCTCAAATCTAGTCGCTGAAAAATATATTTTTGTTAAAATACTTAGATATGATTTGGTTTATAAAGATAGTAAACAGATGGATTTCTGATTCAGTCATAAAGCCGCCTAAATTGTTTAAATTTTCAACGAATATCTGTTGCACTACAAAGCATTGATCAGACAATCCGCACGGGAGGAACTTTTTTTTTTTGGGTATGAATGTGGTACTTCTATAGCTGACTAAACTGAAAATTAGTGCCTTTCTACTTAACGACTACAATATGCTGTAAAAACTATATAAAAACTAAACATAAAAAACTAGTTTCATTTCACATAAATATTCCTCGACTCTACTGCCCTATTGCGCAGCTATTAATTAAATATTTTTGTCTTAAAAGCTAATTTAACATTATGCCTACTTCTCTGTTTCAGTCTCTTGATGTTTTTAAAAGAGATGCAGCTATTCGAATTCAACGCTTGGCACTCCGACTGTGCTGGCCAGTGCCGGCAGCTGCAAGTCATCCATGGTAAAAGCAGCTATTTTTGATGTTTCAATTGCCCTGCTGCTGTCCTCATCGACTTCGTGCATAGCACTGTCCCAGCTCTTGTTGAGCCGATCATGAAACTCAGTCATTGTGATTTTCTTTGATGCATAACGCTTGCCAAATGTTTTCTTTACTTTTTGACGTCGCTTCTTGATCAGATTTTTGTTCTTATTAAGTCCGTCATTAAAGGTAATGGCGCGTCGCAACTTGCGCCCGCCAAACTTGACCAGACGCACTTGATTACTTATGGCGCACTCCTCGCTGTCATCCTCCACATCGGCTGCATTCTCATCGCTGGGCTCTTCGAATATTGTTTCTAAATTTGTGGGTGTAAACTTTTTCAAGCGTTTGTTTGTATAAATCTTTTCTATGCTTTTGAGTGTCAGCGCATTAGTAGACAATTCCTTACGCTTTTTCTTGCTTGGCTTCATAATAACGCTGCAAACGCGATTAAAATGGTCTTTTGAGGCGCGCGCAGGATTGCGTCGCCGGCAGACGCCACTGCGTCGACCAAACGAGCTGACACTGCTTTGAAAGTCACTGTCATCGTCGTTGTCGTCTTCTGGACTTTGTTCACCATCCACCTGCTCCTCGTCGCTATTGCTGTCGGTTGTGTTTTCCTGCATTTCTTCGGCCATGTTGCTACTGGCTGCACCAAAGCTAGCGCACAGACTGCTCACAGTAGAGGATTTCAAGTTCCAGCTAAAGTTGTTGCTGCTTGTGCCGTTTGTAGTCGACTGAAAGCTAGCGAGCGATCTTAAATAATTTCAATTAGTATATTTTTAATTTGGATAACGAGATTTGGGGACCTTACCGATTCTCAGTCAAAACGACTTCCTTTGGCTGAAATGTAATCCTGGCGAAATTGTAAACAATGTTTTCCATTTTCAATTTTGTGCCGCTACCAGCACATACATCGCCACTATTATGTTTGTTAGCCAGACTGTCGTTAAAAAGTGCTTGCAGTTTATATAGTATATTGTTTATAACAATTAGTCGACTGGGGGGTTGTCTTCGCAAAAGCCGCCTTTATTTCGTTTTAAAGATATTTTTAAACTGTTAGCAGTATTATTGCAGACTCCTCAACAACTTGTGCTCGTTTTTTTGTATAAGCTTTGTTTATTTAATATGCGCTAGTTTATAAAATTTATATGCAATTATTTTAGCGAAATCGACTGTTTTTGCTTGGCTCTGCTTCTTATTCAATTTGTCATTCAGCGTGAGCAGTTTAGTGTTGTTAAATTTGTGCGGACGTGCGCTCAGTGTGACCGCATTTGTTGAAGCTGCTTGGTTTTAAAAACTTTGCCTAGATGGCGCCACTGTACAGTTAAGCGCGGCAGTTTCTTTTTTTCAAATTTTAAATTAACTTGCAGCTAATCTTTAAATTTTTTAAGCAAAATGTAATGAGTTTTTTGGTTTTTGTTAAATGCTTCAAAGACAATGCATAAAATAATGTGTATTAAAATTTCAATAGATTGTTAAAATAATTTCAAGCGCAAATTTAATAATTAGTGAAAGAAAAATCGAAGCCAGTTCTTTACATTTTTCATTTAAAATCGTATGTCTTTAGAAACATACTTATATGGGCGAATGACTTTTTAGGAGTTTTATGTACGAGGTCCGAATGAAAACATGTTGCTATTCTCATCGCTTTTGGTCTCTTGTTCTAATGTCTAATATAATTATCTTTGATGTAAAACGCTTGACATATGTTTTTTTCACCTTTTTGTCGTCCCTTCTCGAACAGTCAAAAAACTAATAAAAAAAACATAATAGTTTTTACTGCTTAACAGCGTTCTTTTTCTTTGTAAAATTATATTTACTATTAGGAAATAGATCGTTATTTTGGTTTTATTTGCTTGAGTGGCTTTGTTGAGTGGCATTGTATTTATTAATTTTTTTAATTTGTCTATAAAATTAAAACCTCTTAAATGCGAATTTACTATGCAATGTAATGTTGCTGCAATCGCATATTCCAAATAATTTTACGTAAATCCAAACATGGAGACGAACAAGGTTTTCCTCACGTAGTCAATATCCTCTATAAAAATCTCGCGCTTTTTTTACTTTCTGTTTGCAAAAAATTATTTAAAATCATACTTACGAATGACTAAGTGAAGAGGGGCATACTACGGATCGTCACCGGGTGGGGGATGGGGTACGTTCGCTAATAACTGAATCACAATTCTGCTTAAATTTTAAATTTTCAGTGTTGTAAAATTTGTTCGTTTTTCGGCTTAGAGTGACCACACTTGTTAAGGCTAACTTTCAATAGCATTGCCTAGATGGCGCGGCGTGCAGTTCTGCTTGGCGGTAGTTTTTAAAATTACATTTTACTGGCACACGTTTTCGAATTATAAAAACAAAAGAATTTTACGGCTTTTATAATTATTTTAAAATTAGCGTGATAATTATACCCTGTACCGTATGGTACAAAGGGTATATTGTGTTTGTGCAAGCCGAAAATGTATGTAACGTACAGAAGGAGAAGTCGGAGACCCCCCAAAGTTACCTAAAGTATGATCAGAGTGACATAAGAAGTCGATATACCCATGTCCGTCTGTCCGTCTGTCCGTATGAACGCCTAGATCTCAGAGATGGTAAGAGCTAGAGTAACCAAACTTTCAGATAAGAAACCTTATTAATCCATAGGAGACAAGTTTATTTTATTTTTTTGATATCGGGACTACATTATATAGCTCCCATAGGGGTGTTTCAGAGGACCTCGAAAAAAAGCAAAAGTTTTCGATGGATAATTCGTTTGCTTATGAAGATATCATAACCAAATTTGGCATTTTTTAGAAACCCCCAGCACTGTACCAAATTTTATCAAAATCGGTTGACTATATCATATAGGTCCCATAGGATCGATCGGTCGAAAATTTGTTTTTTGCACAAAATTCGTTGTGTTTCGTTTGTTTGTGAAGATATTGTAACCAAATTTGGCATTAAGAAGTTGTTTAGAGTTCCCAAGCACTGTACCAAATTTGATCAAAATTGGTTGACTATATCATATAGCTCCCATAGGACCAATCGGTCAAAAAATCGTGTTTTGTACAAAATTCGTTGTGTTTCGTTTATTTGTGAACATACCGTAACCACATTTGGCATTAAGAAGTTTTTTAGAGTTCCCAAGCACTGTACCAAATTTGATCAAAATCGGTTGACTATATCATATAGCTCCCATAGGACCAATCGGTCAAAAAATCGTGTTTTGTACAAAATTCGTTGTGTTTCGTTTATTTGTGAACATACCGTAACCACATTTGGCATTAAGAAGTTTTTTAGAGTTCCCAAGCACTGTACCAAATTTGATCAAAATCGGTTGACTATATCATATAGCTCCCATAGGGCCGATCGGTCGAAAAAAGGTTTTTGATTAAAAATTCGTCTGTTTTTGGTTGTTTATGAAGATATCGTAATCTAATTTGGCAATCAAATGTCTTTTGGTGTTCGTAAGCAATTTACCGGATTTTATTACAAGCAGTGGTACAGGGTATCCCAAAGTCGTCCGCGACCGACTTTAACGTACGCCATCTTTATTTCTAACTTAACATAGCAATGCGTCGTGATTACTTGCATCTGTGTGTCAAAAATGAGCAAAATCGAAGTTATAGTCAAAATGTACTAATTTCAACTAACTTTTGATTTTCATCAAAATCGGTAAAAATGTACGGAATTTATTGGTACACATATCGAATTTCACCAAAAAAAATAAATTCCAATTGGAAAGTTCTTAGAAGGAATATGCGGGTAAAATTTTTTCGAGACAAAAGGTACAGGGTATTACACTGTCGGGCACCGCCTCGACTGTATCAAATTTTTATTCATATATTATATATATATATAATAAATTTTTTTGGGAATAATAATAAATTAAGCTCCTCAAAACGCATAAGTTCATTATTGTTAATATTATAGTTTAGAAAATTAGAACGATTTTTCATAAATGTTAGTGGACAAAAGTATTTTGACAACACAAAATAGTTTGACAGATGAAGAGAAAAAGCTGTAACTTTAGATTAAATGTAATTAATAATAAAGAGTGCCAAATTTGGTTACGATATCTTCATAAACAAACGAATCACCCAACTAAAACTTTTTGTTTTTTTCGAGGTCCTCCGAAACATCCCTATGGGAGCTGTATAATATAACCCCGATATCAAAAAAATAAAATAAATTTGTCGCCCCTGACATAATAGCGCATCTAATCTGAAAATTTGGTTGCTCTAGCTCTTACCATCTCTGAGATCTAGGCGTTCATACGGACAGACGGACAGACGGACATGGATATATCGACTTCTCTAGTCACCCTGATCATACTTTAGGTAACTTTGGGGGTTCTCCGACGTCTCCTTCTGTATGTTACATACATGTACCGTATGGTACAAAGGGTATATTGTGTTTGTGCAAGCCGAAAATGTATGTAACGTAAAGAAGGAGAAGTCGGAGACCCCCCAAAGTTACCTAAAGTATGATCAGAGTGACTAGAGAAGTCGATATACCCATGTCCGTCTGTCCGTCTGACCGTCTGTCCGTATGAACGCCTAGATCTCAGAGATGGTAAGAGCTAGAGCAACCAAACCTTCAGATGAGATCCCTTATTAATCCATAGGAGACAAGTTTATTTTATTTTTTTGATATCGGGACTACATTATATAGCTCCCATAGGGGTGTTTCAGAGGACCTCGAAAAAAAGCAAAAGTTTTAGATGGATAATTCGTTTGCTTATGAAGATGTCATAACCAAATTTGGCAATCGGAGTTTTTTAGAAACCCCCAGCACTGTACCAAATTTTATCAAAATCGGTTGACTATATCATATAGGTCCCATAGGATCGATCGGTCGAAAATTTGTTTTTTGTACAAAATTCGTTGTGTTTCGTTTGTTTGTGCAGATATTGTAACCAAATTTGGCATTCAGAAGTTTTTTGGAGATCTTCAACACTGTACCAAATTTTATCAAAATCGATTGACTATATCATATAGCTCCCATAGGGCCGATCGGTCGAAAAAAAGTTTTTGATTAAAAATTCGTCTGTTTTTGGTTGTTTATGAAGGTATCATAATCTAATTTGGCAATCAAATGTCTTTTGGTGTTCTTAAGCAATTTACCGGATTTTATTGCAAGCAGTGGTACAGGGTATCCCAAAGTCGTCCGCGCCCGACTTTAACGTACGCCATCTTTTCTTTAACATTTGTGTCTTCTCGCGGTCTTGATCAATTTATGCATTGTTTTGTTTATTTAATGGGCTAATGTAAATTAAACTTTTCTATTCTGTTAGGATCCAAGCTTTGAGGTGGCCAATTAAAAGTATTGACTTCTCTCAAAAATTTGGATCAGCTGGGCATTGTGGCATGACGCATTATCCTGTACCATAAAAAAGGATTGTCCAATGACTCTGCAAACGTACGTGGATGCCTGGTCATTTAGGATGTGTAAATATTTGTCTTTATTCATTGTGCTATCAGTTGGTACTAAATCGTCCAAGCAAATGAAGCTTGAACATACGCAAAAGATAACGAGCCTCCACCATGTTTTACACGTGCCCATACAGGCATTGGGTTTTTAATTACCTTCAATAAACTTTATTTTTTCGATCTAGGATATTCGAAGGAGCTTTATATGTCCATAATTTGTGTTCCCAAAACGATCGTGCCATGTTTTTATATTATTTAGCCAATGTTAACCTTTTAAGCCTATTTTTTGATAAATTTAAAGGATTGCACGAGCAAGAAAGGTAGTAAAACGGGCCTCCTTTAGCTGTCTTCTAACTTTTTTTCTACCAATTAATGTTTTACGCTGTTTATTGAATTGAACTGATAAAGCTTTTGCGTGTTGTGCCCGAACTGGCTGTATTATTTATAGAATAAGTTTTGTTTTGCGTCATAATTTGTTAGTAAATGCTTTGTCTAGGCATTTTGCAAAATCTGATAATTATTCCGCCGGCATTTAAAATTTTGCTCACGAGATATTGAGGAATAACTTAAAAAAATGCCCAAAAACATGTTTTTCGAAAATATCTCGAAAACGGTGCTTAAGAAAAAAAAAGGTTGGCATTTTCGTGTTTCTCGACCCCAAATAGGGTAATTTTTTAGGAAGGTTCACTCGATGACCCTTAATTTTGTAAACTAGTGTAATAGATTCTCTCTAAAATGGATTCAGTTCATGGTGTAATAATACAAGGTGAGGACAAAAGCGAAAAATACGGACCCATAAGAAAATGTGTGCATCTGAGCAAGAGAAAACATCCCCTTTGCTACTGTAGCGAGAGCGAGTAAGCATAAGGGTGGGCAAAAACTATTTTTATACCCTGTACCGATAGGTACAAAGGGTATACTAGATTTGTGCAATGTATCCCCTGACATAATAGCGCATCTAATCTGAAAATTTGGTTGCTCTAGCTCTTACCATCTCTGAGATCTAGGCGTTCATACAGACAGACGGACAGACGGACATGGATATATCGACTTCTGTAGTCACCCTGATCATACTTTAGGTAACTTTGGGGGTTCTCCGACGTCTCCTTCTGTATGTTACAAACATTTTCGGCTTGCACAATATTAAGTACCATACGGTACAGGGTATAAAAATTAAACCCTCCTTTGACGTCAGAGACCTTTTGCAAAAGTTCAAGAATTGATTTTACCAATTTTTTCTATGTTTCAATTAAAATTAATTATTGACTTCTCGCAAAAATTTGGATCAGCTGGGCATTGTGGCATGAAGCATTATCCTGTACCATAAAAAAAGATTGTCCAAAGCCTGGTCATTTAGGATGTGTAAATATTTGTCTTTATTCATTGTGCTATCAGTTGGTACTAAATCGTCCAAGCAAATGAAGCTTGAACATACGCAAAAGATAACCAGTCTCCACCATGTTTTACACATGCCCATACAGGCATTGGGTTTTTAATTACCTTCAATAAACTTTATTTTTTCTATCTAGGATATTCGAAGGAGCTTTATATGTCCATAATTTGTGTTCCCAAAACGATCGTGCCATGTTTTTATATTATTTAGCCAATGTTAACCTTTTAAGCCTATTTTTTGATAAATTTAAAGGATTGCACGAGCAAGAAAGGTAGTAAAACGGGCCTCCTTTAGCTGTCTTCAAACTTTTTTTCTACCAATTAATGTTTTACGCTGTTTATTGAATTGAACTGATAAAGCTTTTGCGTGTTGTGCCCAAACTGGCTGTATTATTTATAGAATAAGTTTTGTTTTGCGTCATAATTTGTTAGTAAATGCTTTGTCTAGGCATTTTGCAAAATCTGATAATTATTCCGCCGGCATTTAAAATTTTGCTCACGAGATATTGAGGAATAACTTAAAAAAATGCCCAAAAACATGTTTTTCGAAAATATCTCGAAAACGGTGCTTAAGAAAAAAAAAGGTTGGCATTTTCGTGTTTCTCGACCCCAAATAGGGTAATTTTTTAGGAAGGTTCACTCGATGACCCTTAATTTTGTAAACTAGTGTAATAGATTCTCTCTAAAATGGATTCAGTTCATGGTGTAATAATACAAGGTGAGGACAAAAGCGAAAAATACGGACCCATAAGAAAATGTGTGCATCTGAGCAAGAGAAAACATCCCCTTTGCTACTGTAGCGAGAGCGAGTAAGCATAAGGGTGGGCAAAAACTATTTTTATACCCTGTACCTATAGGTACAAAGGGTATACTAGATTTGTGCAATGTATCCCCTGACATAATAGCGCATCTAATCTGAAAATTTGGTTGCTCTAGCTCTTACCATCTCTGAGATCTAGGCGTTCATACAGACAGACGGACAGACGGACATGGATATATCGACTTCTGTAGTCACCCTGATCATACTTTAGGTAACTTTGGGGGTTCTCCGACGTCTCCTTCTGTATGTTACAAACATTTTCGGCTTGCACAATATTAAGTACCATACGGTACAGGGTATAAAAATTAAACCCTCCTTTGACGTCAGAGACCTTTTGCAAAAGTTCAAGAATTGATTTTACCAATTTTTTCTATGTTTCAATTAAAATTAATTATTGACTTCTCGCAAAAATTTGGATCAGCTGGGCATTGTGGCATGAAGCATTATCCTGTACCATAAAAAAAGATTGTCCAAAGCCTGGTCATTTAGGATGTGTAAATATTTGTCTTTATTCATTGTGCTATCAGTTGGTACTAAATCGTCCAAGCAAATGAAGCTTGAACATACGCAAAAGATAACCAGTCTCCACCATGTTTTACACATGCCCATACAGGCATTGGGTTTTTAATTACCTTCAATAAACTTTATTTTTTCTATCTAGGATATTCGAAGGAGCTTTATATGTCCATAATTTGTGTTCCCAAAACGATCGTGCCATGTTTTTATATTATTTAGTCAATGTTAACCTTTTAAGCCTATTTTTTGATAAATTTAAAGGATTGCACGAGCAAGAAAGGTAGTAAAACGGGCCTCCTTTAGCTGTCTTCAAACTTTTTTTCTACCAATTAACGTTTTACGCTGTTTATTGAATTGAACTGATAAAGCTTTTGCGTGTTGTGCCCAAACTGGCTGTATTATTTATAGAATAAGTTTTGTTTTGCGTCATAATTTGTTAGTAAATGCTTTGTCTAGGCATTTTGCAAAATCTGATAATTATTCCGCCGGCATTTAAAATTTTGTTCACGAGATATTGAGGAATAACTGAAAAAAGTGCCCAAAAACATGTTTTTCGAAAATATCTCGAAAACGGTGCTTAAGAAAAAAAAGGTTGGCATTTTCGTGTTTCTCGACCCCAAACAGGGTAATTGCTTAGGAAGGTTCACTCGATGACCCTTAATTTTGTAAACAAGAGTAATAGATTCTCTCTCTCAAAAGTAAAATGGATTCAGTTCATGGTGTAATAATACAAGGTGAGGACAAAAGCGGAAAATACGGACCCATAAGAAAATGTGTGCATCTGAGCAAGAGAAAACATCCCCTTTGCTACTGTAGCGAGAGCGAGTAAGCATAAGGGTGGGCAAAAACTATTTTTATACCCTGTACCTATAGGTACAAAGGGTATACTAGATTTGTGCAATGTATGTAACGGACAGAAGGAGGCGTGGCAGACCCCAAGTCCTTTATACCAAAATGCTTATCATAACCTCGGGTAGCGATTGACCCATGTCCGTCCGTCCGTCCGTATGAACGCCTAGATCTTGGAGACTATAAGAGCTAGAGACACGAAACTTTACCAGCTGGTGCGCATATTTCCTAAGCAGATGAAGTTTGTTGAATCATGTCAATATCTTCCCCCGTTCCCCCGCAGTAGAGTTTCGCGGTTTTTAGCCACACCGTTTAGTATTTTCATCTGAAATTTAACAGAGCGATGCGTTGTAGTTACATGCATCTATGTGTAAAAAATGAACAAAATCGGACAAATACAACAGAAGTTATAGTCAAAAATGTGCAAATTTCACCTCCCCTTGCTAATAAACTGCGTCAATATTTGACTCTACGCAATTATGGCTACAAGTGAACTAGAATCACAATTTTTGGTAAGCTCATTCATGTGGCTCTAATGAACAAATCCACATCCAAATTTTCGAAGCGGTCCCCCCACCCCCCGCAATCCATTTGCCGTGTTTTCTCCCACACCCCTCAACATACCAACTTGAAACTTACCCCGTATACTTTAAATAAGTTCTTTGTTGTAACGTTCGAGTTTCATCAAAATGGGTAAAAATTTAGGGAACTTATAGGTATAAATATCGATTTTCACCAAAAAAAAATAAATTCCAGTTGGAAAGTTCTTAGATGGAATATGCAGGAACAATTTTTTTGACACAAAAGGTACAGGGTATTCCACTGTCGGGCACCGCCTCGATGTGTTGCTGAAATTTTGATCGTTTGTTGCTGGTATTTGTACATGGACTTGTTTTCTTTAATAAATAAAATACTCGGTTAGTTCAATTTAAACATTTTTTTTTATTATTTATTATTCATTTAATTTCATTTTATTCCTTGGCATTGATATTTAGTTTTAACAGATAAAAAGAAATATATACAGACAAAATTTTAAAATATTTTTTATTACACACTAAATTATATTTTTTGTATAGTGAATAATTTTCTTCAATATTGGATCATAACCCAATTTGTATTGGTTGATTGCCATTAAAAAAAAATATAAAAAAAATTATTGCCGATTAATCTTTGTTTATTGTTTTTAATTCGTAAAAGCTTATTAAGAAATTTAATGCGTTAAAAACCCGCAATTTAAAAAAGAAATATATAACTTTTTCTTCTAAATCAAACAACCAGAACTTTAACAAAAACGGGCGAGGACAAATACGATCATTTGCCGACGGCACTTGCACAAGCTCCTACTTTCAACTCTAGTTCGCACTGTTTAAAATAAACATCCACCCACATTAGAATTTCAACAATAACACGCGAGGACAAATACGATCGAATGCCGACGGCATTTGCACAACCTTTCACTTTGAAATGTAATTCACTGCTGCAAGCAAAATAAAGACCCACGAGAGAGCGCTGATTGGCATTTCCTCACCACCTTTGGTATTATTACACCATGATTCAGTTACTTCTCTCAGTTTTTATATATGTATAAGCGGTAATACATTTCTCACAGTGTTGTCAAAATACTTTTGTCCACTATTGTATGTTGCTTACATTTTATTTTCATTAAAATATTGCTTGTTATTTAATATTCTAACTTTTAAATAAATTTATACAAAAATATTACTTAAGCAACAATATTTATTGAAATTATACACGACTTGGCTATTTTTCTTACAAGGGTAATTCTCTTTGTGTAACGCGGGAACCCTGTCGCACTTATGCTCATGTGTTCGTGTATGACATGTGCACATACACGAACACAAACAAAAATTCATTTTCGGTTGTGCATGCTATTTTTTGGATGGAGTCAGAAAAAAAAAATTAAAAATAATTGTCAATAAATATCTAATTTGAAGTTGGCATAAATATAATCTTAAAATATCAAAGAATATTTACAAAATTATTTCAGTTTAAACTTCGTACTTTTTTAAATCTATTTTGCCGATTCGTTTTAGTTCCTCTTGCAACAAAAATCGGTTTAGTGAAATTGGGAGCACCAAACATGCGGTTTCAAAAAGAATCCGAATAAAATGTTCGGATTCGTTTTCCGGAGCACGGCCGGATCAGATGAAAAGTTCAAGTGTGATAGATTAAAATGTCTCTTTTATTAGCCACCCTCCCCTAAAAATGCACTTAAATCAAACTTTTTGCGAAGAAGCTACAACTTTGCTGTGAAATTAACCATCCGTGGATGGTTTATTACAACCAGATGGGAACTTTGGGAGTTATAGCCAAAAATTACCTAATTGAAACCCCTTTACCTATAAGATACATTAGAAACTGCGTGAACTGTGTTGGTGCGAAGTTTTTCAGAGTCACCTTACTAGCACTCCAGGGGTGAAGCCCCGTAGCTTTGTATTTAACACATGCTACTTTTGAAAGATACTTTTTGTGCTGAATCACTTATTTAGAGATACATCAAACACTTTTAATATAATATAATAAATATCTTGATATTCAGTACGCTTCAAATCAGTCAATAAAATGTCTAATTGATAATTTCCTGCACTTGAGAATAAATTTTCGATAAAGCCACAAAAAACAGTTTAGCTGCATTAGTTTAAGATTTAGTTGATTTCAATTGTCAAAATAAAGCTGAGCAGCAATAGGAATTATCAGGTCTAGGCTCTTAAGTGGGTTTTCCCCATATACATATATACGTATGTACATGAGTACAATAACATACAAATAATATATTACGTAGACAGCATATGTCTGCCAGCAGCTAGCCAAGATAGTAAGTTTTTAATTATTTAATCAAGATTTCTTGGCTGGAATGTGGACAACATTTTGAAGCAGCTCGATAATCTCTATGTCATGCCATGTCACCACCAACCATCAGTAGACAGTAGTGACAGTCACTGATTTTCAAGAACTCAGATCCAACTGCGTTCCTATCTAATTTTAATCAGACCCACCCCTTTTAATAAAGTCTTTTAAATTGTTTATCAAATACTCTGCCATGCAATAAATGATCAAGATCAGTGGCGGGTCCATGAGGAACTTTTCGTGTGCGGACCCCCGACAAAAGTTGTAAAAATGGGTTGACAGTGAAGAACCCCCCTGAGACAAAATCCGCACCTGGTTAAGATTTATAAATATTTAAAGATATGCCGTAAACTTCAAAGAACTTCAATATCTATGGAGATCCGCTTGTCTAGCTAGAATCCAAATTAAAGCAATGGGAAAATCCTATCTAAAGCTTAAGTGTTTTGCACTTATTAGTATCTGATTATCTTTGCCAAAAGATAACATTAGGCAGCTATATAAATCAGTTCTCGGACCTTTGGATAGTCAGTTGTTCCGCTTTGCTCAACATGAAACTGTTTATCGCTATCTTTGCTTTGGCCTTGGCCTGTGCGTCTGCACTGCCGCATAAGGTGAAGCCTGTGCCTGTTAAGGATGCAGTAGTTGGACCCAGCATTGAGGGTCGCATCACCAACGGCTATCCAGCTTCTGAGGGTAAAGTGCCCTACATTGTTGGCTTGAGTTTCAGTGGTAACGGTGGTGGCTGGTGGTGCGGTGGTTCCATTATTGGTAACACCTGGGTTGTGACTGCTGCTCACTGCACCAGCGGTGCCAGCTCTGTGACCATCTACTACGGTGCTTTGCATCGCACACAGGCTCAGTTCACCCACACCGTTGGCAATGGCAACTTCAGACAACACGCCCACTACAATACCGATAACCTGAACAATGACATTTCCCTGATCAATACTCCTCATGTTGATTTCTGGGATCGCGTCAACAGGGTGGCTCTGCCCAGTGGCAATGATCGTTACGATGGTTCATGGGCGCTTGCCTCCGGCTGGGGCAAGACTTCCGACAATGGTGGTGTCTCTGACTATCTGAACTGTGTGGACTCTCAGATCATTAGCAACTCGGACTGCGCTAACGTCTACGGCTCCAGCGTTATCTCCAACGATGTCATCTGTACCTCCACTCCCGGAGGCAAGTCCACCTGCAGCGGTGACTCCGGTGGCCCATTGGTGTTGCACGATGGCGGCAAATTGGTTGGTGTTACTTCCTTTGTCGCTTCCAATGGCTGCACTGCTGGTCTTCCCGATGGTTTCACACGTGTCACCAGCTTTTTGGGATGGATTCGTGACCACACTGGCATCTCCTCCTAAATAAAACGTATCAATTAAATTGCAAATCATTTGTTGTTTTAGTTATCAGGGGAAGTGGGCTTGATTATTGCTGCAAATTAAAATTCGCTGCGCTCCGATAGGGGTCTACTACGTCGCACCTGAAGTGAAGTGGACTTGTCAGATTTTTTGGTCAAACGTGCGGTTAGGCAAGCGATAAGGCAGCATTATAGTATATGATGTTTTTCTTTTTTCGGTTTATGGCAGTACAATGGTCAAATTAATTTGTTTGTCTAGCGAAAGTACTAGACTGGGGGATTTTTTTACCCTCTTTTTAGCGATTAAGCTTCAGCACCTTTATGAATGACTTAATCTTTTCGTGAAAGATTATTCGGTTTATTGATACTTGAAAGAGGGGTGTGTTATTTCAGAGTTTTTATATAAATTGAGTACATTTGGTTAGCTATTAATAAGTTATTTTATAGCTTTGCTAGTTACTAACAAAAGCTCTGTATAGATTTATGTTTGAAAAGGCAAAGAAGAAAAAGTTTTTTTCACACAACCCTCCACTCTACATATTCGAATCAGGTTGTTATTGGTTCTGCGGCCATTCCCAAATATATGATGATGATAAAGCTAGGTGCTTAGGACTGACGACAAATATTGATAACAAGATTTCTGCTTCAAAAATTATCAATTGGAGATCATTCGTAGAAGCTGGATTCATTCCACTAAAACTATTATCTTAAGGCATTGGTTAAATAAACAAAATCTTATTTTTTATGCTTTTTATAAAAATCGTTTATTTTCAATATTAAAATTGTTTAGTAAGAAACACCAGATTGGTCGCGTATCCAGTCCAAGTGGCTGGAAACACGTGTGAAGCCAGCAGGATGTCCAGATTGGCAACCAGCAGATGAACCAAAGGAAGTAATACCAACCAACTTGTTGCCTTCGTGCAAAACCAATGGGCCACCAGAGTCACCACCGCAGGTAGACTTGCCATCGGGAGTACGTACGCAGAGAATGCTGTCGGGAAGAGAGCCATATGTCTGGGAGCATTCGGAGGTTTCCATAATCTGCAAATCGACGCACTGCAGCCAATCGGGCAATGGGCTGCCATCGTAGGTGCCACCCCAACCGCAAGCAACAGCCCACCAGCTGGCATACTTGTTGTTACGATCATTATAGCTGGGAATCTGCACCTTGTTTACGGCGGACCAGAAATCAACATGAGGAGTCTTGATCAAAGCAATATCATTGCCATTGGTGTTGGGCCAGGAACCGTGTTGTCTGAATTCGCCGCTGCCAACATTGTGGGTGAACTGGGCATTAGTACGCCAGGTGGCACCGTAGTAAATGGTTACAGAGCCGGCACCGTTGGTGCAGTGAGCAGCAGTTACGACCCAGTTGTTGGCAATGATGGAGCCACCGCACCACCAGCCACCACCGTTACCACTGAAACCCAAGCCAACAGTGTAGGGAGCCTTGCCCTCGGGAGCTGCATAGCCGTTGGTAATGCGACCCTCAATTTCCATCATATTAACGGGCTTGGCGAAACCAGGCACGGCAGCGCCGGATGCGGTGGCAACAGCCAATACTAAGATTGCTACGAATACTTTCATGTTGCTGGTACAACTTGTGCCTGCTACAAATTTGCAGCAAGTTTTATACCTAAAAGATTCGTTCGTTTTACGTAAGACTAGGGCTAGATTTATGAGGGTGCTTCATTTCCTTCAATTACTGCTCGAGGTGCAAGCTTATCAGTGCGAAATGCATTCATAAATTTTCTTAAAATCTGTAGAGCTTTTGTTTTAATCGCGACCCAATCAAGACAAACTCATAAATTATGATAAAGCTTTGAAAATGCTTGTCATTTCTTAAAGAGATATGGGTGCGTAAATATATTGTCGCATTCATTGACAAAAAAGGAAAATCAGCCATGTAGTTTCCACTCCCTAACACTAAATTTATGAATGACATTTATCTACGTTTTTAACTGAATTTACTGAATGGGTTCGACTTGGCCGATTTTCACCGAGTGCATGACAATCATAAATGCAACCATTTTGAATTTTATTCATACGCATGTTAGTTAACCTCATCAGAAGAACATGGTTCGATTCAGTGTTCAAGTAAAGTTCAAGTAAAGTAAAAAGGTTTTAATATCAAAAAAATTAGAATTTATTACTCAAAACGTCGATCCTTTCCAGTTCCGCTTGCCCTTTTGGGGCTCAGTAATTGATGGCAATCCATTCGAACTTTATCTCTTCCGAATACGCTCACGAAGGCGTGGCAAGAAAATGGACTATTAAAATGCTTGTTGCACTAAACTGCCCTTTGGTACATTAACGACTTATCTTTAGTAGTTATACTTACTTTAATTTCTGCCTTTTCCTGCTACAATTAAACAACTATATGGGGTCCGATTATTTTTTTTTGTTTTCATTTTTTCTATTATGTTTCATTGTTTATAGTAATTTTATTTGAATGAAGTACATCAAACAAGAAGAACAACAAGAGAAACTTTTCGTGGCATATTGACGAAAACAAACGTAAATTGCGTTTTGAGCGAAAATCAATTCAATGGAAAAATGCAAAGTTCGTTATTTATTTAAAAAATCCAAAACATTTTTTTAGAATTATATAAACAACTCAACGGAAACATTACTTCTAATTACTACAA
This sequence comes from Chymomyza fuscimana, assembly GCA_949987675.1. Taxonomy (NCBI): domain Eukaryota; kingdom Metazoa; phylum Arthropoda; class Insecta; order Diptera; family Drosophilidae; genus Chymomyza; species Chymomyza fuscimana. Next base: position 6,884,995 of record OX465089.1, read on the forward strand.
CAACGTGATAATACAGGCTATATTACATGTCAAAATAATTCATAATACAAGAAAAAGGTAATAATCATTTAATAGAATAAAATTCATTTTATTTCTTAAGTATAAGTTAAAACATTTTATTTTATTACCTACGGTTCGGACAGAGGGCTAATCTCATATAACGGTATTACGCCATTTTCTTTACTTTAATTCATGATATGTCGCTTCATCTTTCTTTAATCTGTTCATGATCTTTTTCTTAAATTGCACATGGAGGACATTAACATGGCATTGCAGCTGTGCATTCAAGTAACACGAGGAAATGAAACGGCAGCACTGAGTCCAAAGCTGCGGCCCAGCCTTTCTATGTACATGATAAGGACCGCTTTACTCTAATTTCCGCTCATTCGATTTCATTGCTTTCTACTTTCTCTGTCTCGTGTTTTTGGTAGTATGTGTTGCACTCTTGATCTGTTAACATTAGCTTGCTGTTAAAATGAGTGCTTTTTCTTATTGGCTAGTTGTTATCGAACGGTTTTTCTATTCGCGTTACTTTAACCCCTGTTGCCAAATTGAATATTGTGTACTGAAACGATTTCGCACATGAAACTAAAAAATAAGAACTTGCTTATGCTTACTATAATCTAGTAAAGATAGGATCTGAAAAACACTTGATGGTGAGAAATGGAAAAACACATTTTGCTTTCCCAGTGCTTCCAAAGATAATGCATAAGTTGTCTAATAGAAATATTGGTGTATCTCATATTACGCTTGCTACCAAAAGAAGTATAAAAGCCGGTAGCAAATGAGAAATGACACAAGTTTTGTGTTCAACATGAAGGTGTTCATTGTTTTGACTTTGGCAATCGCTGCCGTCTCTGCGGAGTTTGCAGAGAAAGTTCGCCCCAAGGATGTGCCTCGTTCTGCCATTGAGGGACGTATCGTCAATGGCTATGCTGCTCCCGAAGGCAAAGCTGCCTACACCGTAGGCTTGGGCTTCAGCAGCAGTGGTGGTGGCTGGTGGTGCGGTGGTTCCATCATCTCAAACACCTGGGTTCTCACTGCTGCTCACTGCACCAACGGTGGTGAATCGGTGACAATCCATTACGGTGGTACCTCCCGTACTAATGCTGCGTTCACCCACACCGTGAGTCGTAGTAACTGGGTTCAGTGTCAATACTGGCCAGAACACAACGGCAATGACGTCTCCTTGATCCGTATGCCCCATGTTGACTTCTCTAACCGTGTAAACAAGGTGGAATTGCCCAGCTTCAACGATCGCAGTAAAACTTATGATGGTTGGTGGGCAGTTACTTGCGGCTGGGGTGGTACCTACGACGGCAGCCCCTTGCCCGAGTGGCTACAGTGCGCCGACGTGCAGGTCATTAGCAATGCTCAGTGCTCTCAGACCTATGGCTCTCTTCCTGGTAACATTATTTGCATCAGCACTTCTGATGGTCGCTCCACTTGTGGAGGAGATTCTGGTGGTCCATTGGTTACACACGACGGCAACAAGTTGATTGGTGTCACTTCCTTCGTGTCTGGTGCTGGTTGCAAGTCTGGCCATCCTGCTGGTTTCACCCGTGTCACCGGTCATTTGGAATGGATCCGTGACGTCGCTGGTGTTTCTTATTAGTAAACGATTATATAATAAAAATGTGTTTTTGAATACAAATGTTTTCGTATTTTATGTTTTTTAGCAATTATTCGAATGCTTTCTCTTAAAGAAGAATGGTAGTGTTATATTCAAAAACTTAGAGCCTTTACCTGGAATGGGATCCCTTTCAGAAAATTGCACTTACGAAATGTTATAATAATAACAATGAAGAGAATAATAATGAGGAGTTTCAGTTGGAAAAAATTACTTAGTTGATGAAACTTTCATGGATGGCTTGGGACTTTTTATTTTTTGTAGTACCTTTCAACCTTAGAATTTATCGGTCAGAAAGTATATTTTAAGAGATGTGGACTATTTGTTGTTAAACAAAGGTATGCATAATGAGAAAAATATACTACTAAATTTTCTAGAAGAACAAAAAAAAGCATTATTTATAAGTATGAATACACATATATGTTAATCATTTTTCAATCAAACTTTTAATCCTTTTTTTTGGCTCGACGGGAGCCACTTAGGTACATTTACTGATTACAAACAAGTTGATAGACCTTAAATAATATTTGTGTTGTTTCTCACGGTGCCTTATGGCTTAAGTTTCAACTTCTAGATCTTAAGTGCATTCTTTCCGATTTTGTGGCTTTCTTTCTTTTTGGCTTTTTTTTTTTGAGAAATCAGCATGTAAAGGGTCAATTGGAACCTCCGCTTGGACGAGCTACGGCGCAGTTGCGGCCAACATTTGAAAGGGATTATTTTTAAAAAGTGAATGGCACGGTTCTTTTTACTGATAATAAAGGTTTTCCGATTCATTTGAAATTTTTGTGTTTTTTTTTATTTAAAAAAAAAACTCAAGATTGATGACCCTTTATAAACAGCTCAAATTTAAAGACAGAAACATTACAGGGCTAATCACCCTGCCCACCGTGCGCACGGTCCCAAAGTCAAAAGAAAAATTCTATCATATGACGTCACGTGCTAAGATTCATTAGTGCTGTCATATAGCGGTATTACGCCATTTTCTTTACTTTAATTCATGATATGTCGCTTCATCTTTCTTTAATCTGTTCGTGATCTCTTTCTTAAATTGCATATGGAGGACATTAACATGGCATTGCAGCTGTGCATTCAAGTAACACGAGGAAATGAAACGGCAGCACTGAGTCCAAAGCTGCGGCCCAGCCTTTCTATGTACATGATAAGGACCGCTTTACTCTAATTTCCGCTCTCTCGATTTCATTGCTTTCTACTTTCTCTGTCTCGTGTTTTTGGTAGTATGTGTTGCACTCTTGATCTGTTAACATTAGCTTGCTGTTAAAATGAGTGCTTTTTCTTATTGGCTAGTTGTTATCGAACGGTTTTTCTATTCGCGTTACTTTAACCCCTGTTGCCAAATTGAATATTGTGTACTGAAACGATTTCGCACATGAAACTAAAAAATAAGAACTTGCTTATGCTAACTATAATCTAGTAAAGATAGGATCTGAAAAACACTTGATGGTGAGAAATGGAAACACACATTTTGCTTTCCTAGTGCTTCCAAAGATAATGCATAAGTTGTCTAATAGAAATATTGGTGTATCTCATATTACGCTTGCTACCAAAAGAAGTATAAAAGCAGGCAGCAAATGAGAAATGGCACAAGTTTTGTTTTCAACATGAAGGTGTTCATTGTTTTGACTTTGGCAATCGCTGCCGTCTCTGCGGAGTTTGCTGAGAAAGTTCGCCCCAAGGATGTGCCTCGTTCTGACATTGAGGGACGTATCGTCAATGGCTATGCTGCTCCCGAAGGCAAAGCTGCCTACACCGTAGGCTTGGGCTTCAGCAGCAGTGGTGGTGGCTGGTGGTGCGGTGGTTCCATCATCTCAAACACCTGGGTTCTCACTGCTGCTCACTGCACCAATGGTGGTGAATCGGTGACAATCCATTACGGTGGTACCTCCCGTACTAATGCTGCGTTCACCCACACCGTGAGTCGTAGTAACTGGGTTCAGTGTCAATACTGGCCAGAACACAACGGCAATGACGTCTCCTTGATCCGTATGCCCCATGTTGACTTCTCTAACCGTGTAAACAAGGTGGAATTGCCCAGCTTCAACGATCGCAGTAAAACTTATGATGGTTGGTGGGCAGTTACTTGCGGCTGGGGTGGTACCTACGACGGCAGCCCCTTGCCCGAGTGGTTACAGTGCGCCGACGTGCAGGTCATTAGCAATGCTCAGTGCTCTCAGACCTATGGCTCTCTTCCTGGTAACATTATTTGCATCAGCACTTCTGATGGTCGCTCCACTTGTGGAGGAGATTCTGGTGGTCCATTGGTTACACACGACGGTAACAAGTTGATTGGTGTCACTTCCTTCGTGTCTGGTGCTGGTTGCCAGTCTGGCCATCCTGCTGGTTTCACCCGTGTCACCGGTCATTTGGAATGGATCCGTGACGTCGCTGGTGTTTCTTATTAGTAAACGATTATATAATAAAAATGTGTTTTTGAATACAAATGTTTTCGTATTTTATGTTTTTTAGCAATTATTCGAATGCTTTCTCTTAAAGAAGAATGGTAGTGTTATATTCAAAAACTTAGAGCCTTTACCTGGAATGGGATCCCTTTCAGAAAATTGCACTTACGAAATGTTATAATAATAACAATGAAGAGAATAATAATGAGGAGTTTCAGTTGGAAAAAATTACTTAGTTGATGAAACTTTCAGGGATGGCTTGGGACTTTTTATTTTTTGTAGTACCTTTCAACCTTAGAATTTATCGGTCAGAAAGTATATTTTAAGAGATGTGGACTATTTGTTGTTAAACAAAGGTATGCATAATGAGAAAAATATACTACTAAATTTTCTAGAAGAACAAAAAAAAGCATTATTTATAAGTATGAATACACATATATGTTAATCATTTTTCAATCAAACTTTTAATCCTTTTTTTTGGCTCGACGGGAGCCACTTAGGTACATTTACTGATTACAAACAAGTTGATAGACCTTAAATAATATTTGTGTTGTTTCTCACGGTGCCTTATGCCTTAAGTTTCAACTTCTAGATCTTAAGTGCATTCTTTCCGATTTTGTGGCTTTCTTTCTTTTTGGCTTTTTTTTTTTAAGAAATCAGCATGTAAAGGGTCAATTGGAACCTCCGCTTGGACGAGCTACGGCGCAGTTGCGGCCAACATTTGAAAGGGATTATTTTTAAAAAGTGAATGGCACGGGTCTTTTTACTCATAATAAAGGTTTTCCGATTCATTTGAAATTTTTGTGTTTTTTTTTATTTAAAAAAAAAACTCAAGATTGATGACCCTTTATAAACAACTCAAATTTAAAGACAGAAACATTACAGGGCTAATCACCCTGCCCACCGTGCGCACGGTCCCAAAGTCAAAAGAAAAATTCTATCATGTGACGTCACGTGCTAAGATTCATTAGTGCTGTCATATAGCGGTATTACGCCATTTTCTTTACTTTAATTCATGATATGTCGCTTCATCTTTCTTTAATCTGTTCATGATCTCTTTCTTAAATTGCACATGGAGGACATTAACATGGCATTGCAGCTGTGCATTCAAGTAACACGAGGAAATGAAACGGCAGCACTGAGTCCAAAGCTGCGGCCCAGCCTTTCTATGTACATGATAAGGACCGCTTTACTCTAATTTCCGCTCTCTCGATTTCATTGCTTTCTACTTTCTCTGTCTCGTGTTTTTGGTAGTATGTGTTGCACTCTTGATCTGTTAACATTAGCTTGCTGTTAAAATGAGTGCTTTTTCTTATTGGCTAGTTGTTATCGAACGGTTTTTCTATTCGCGTTACTTTAACCCCTGTTGCCAAATTGAATATTGTGTACTGAAACGATTTCGCACATGAAACTAAAAAATAAGAACTTGCTTATGCTAACTATAATCTAGTAAAGATAGGATCTGAAAAACACTTGATGGTGAGAAATGGAAACACACATTTTGCTTTCCTAGTGCTTCCAAAGATAATGCATAAGTTGTCTAATAGAAATATTGGTGTATCTCATATTACGCTTGCTACCAAAAGAAGTATAAAAGCAGGCAGCAAATGAGAAATGGCACAAGTTTTGTTTTCAACATGAAGGTGTTCATTGTTTTGACTTTGGCAATCGCTGCCGTCTCTGCGGAGTTTGCTGAGAAAGTTCGCCCCAAGGATGTGCCTCGTTCTGACATTGAGGGACGTATCGTCAATGGCTATGCTGCTCCCGAAGGCAAAGCTGCCTACACCGTAGGCTTGGGCTTCAGCAGCAGTGGTGGTGGCTGGTGGTGCGGTGGTTCCATCATCTCAAACACCTGGGTTCTCACTGCTGCTCACTGCACCAACGGTGGTGAATCGGTGACAATCCATTACGGTGGTACCTCCCGTACTAATGCTGCGTTCACCCACACCGTGAGTCGTAGTAACTGGGTTCAGTGTCAATACTGGCCAGAACACAACGGCAATGACGTCTCCTTGATCCGTATGCCCCATGTTGACTTCTCTAACCGTGTAAACAAGGTGGAATTGCCCAGCTTCAACGATCGCAGTAAAACTTATGATGGTTGGTGGGCAGTTACTTGCGGCTGGGGTGGTACCTACGACGGCAGCCCCTTGCCCGAGTGGCTACAGTGCGCCGACGTGCAGGTCATTAGCAATGCTCAGTGCTCTCAGACCTATGGCTCTCTTCCTGGTAACATTATTTGCATCAGCACTTCTGATGGTCGCTCCACTTGTGGAGGAGATTCTGGTGGTCCATTGGTTACACACGACGGTAACAAGTTGATTGGTGTCACTTCCTTCGTGTCTGGTGCTGGTTGCCAGTCTGGCCATCCTGCTGGTTTCACCCGTGTCACCGGTCATTTGGAATGGATCCGTGACGTCGCTGGTGTTTCTTATTAGTAAACGATTATATAATAAAAATGTGTTTTTGAATACAAATGTTTTCGTATTTTATGTTTTTTAGCAATTATTCGAATGCTTTCTCTTAAAGAGGAATGGTAGTGTTATATTCAAAAACTTAGAGCCTTTACCTGGAATGGGATCCCTTTCCGAAAATTGCACTTACGAAATGTTGTTATAATAACAATGAAGAGAATAATAATAAAGAGTTTCAGCTGGAAAAATTTACTTAGTTGATGAAACTTTCAGGGATGGCTTGGGACTTTTTATTTTTTATAGTATTTGATTGGGACCGTATTAACCTTAGAATTTATCGGGCAGAAAAGTATATTTTAAGAGATGTGCACTATTTATTGTTAAAAGAAAGTTGATAGACCTTAAATAATATTTATATTGTTTCTCACGGTGCCTTATGGCTTAAGTTTCAACTTCTAGGTCTTAAGTGCTTTCTTTCCGATTTTGTGGCTTTGTTTCTTTTTGGCGTATTTTCCAAAGAAATCAGCATGTAAAGCGTCAATTGGAATCTCCGCTTGGACGAGCTACGGCGCAGCTGCGGTCAACATTTGAAAGGGATTATTTTTAAAAATTGAATGGCACGGTTCTTTTTACTGATAATAAAGATTTTCCGATTCATTTGAAATTTTTGTGTTTTTTTTTATTTAAAAAAAAATTCAAGATTGATGACCCTTTATGAACAACTCAAATTTAAAAACAGAAACATTACAGGGCTAATCACCCTATCCATCTTGCGCACGGTCCCAAAGTCAAAAGAAAAATTCTATCATGTGACGTCATGTGCTAAAATTCATTAGTGCTGTCATATAAAGGTATTACGCCATTTTCTTTACTTTAGTTCATGATATGTCGCTTCGTCTTCCTTTAATTTGTTCATGATCTTTTTCTTAAATTGCACATGGAGGAAATTAACATGGCATTGCAGCTGTGCATTCAAGTAACACGAGGAAATGAAACGGCAGCACTGAGTCGAAAGCTGCGGCCCAGCCTTTCTAAGTGCATGATAAGGACCGCTTTACTCTAATTCCCGCTATCTCGATTTCTTTGCTTTCTACTTTCTCGTTCTTGTGTTTTTGGTAGTATGTGTTGCACTCTTGATCTGTTAACATTCTTCTTCTTTTATTCCTTTAACTCCTTGAGGAGCATAGGGCCTCTGTAAAACATCTAAATCGTATCCGGTTGTGTGCCAATTACTTCACTTCCCTCCAGGAACGTCCTGATTATTCAGCTTCTTTCAAAACAGTTCGGCGCCATGTTGTTCTGGGTCTCCCTCTTCTTCGGTTGCCCTGCGGGTTCCAATCAAGGGCCTGACGACCAAACTTCATGTGGTGGCTTTCGGAAAGTCCAATCCATCCCCATTTGCGACTGGTAATTATGTAGGATATCGGCTGCATCAGCTCAGAGTTGCTGATCGTGTTTGGCCACCAGATTTTCAGAATGCGTCGGACACCTCTTCCAACAAAGGCTTGTAGTTTGCTAAGAATAGCTTCTGTTGTTAGCCAAGACTCACTCCCATAAAGTAAAATGGATATCAAATTAGATTTGTATATCTGGATTTTCGTGTTTGTCGATAGAAAATTGGAATTCCAGATATTTCGGAGTTGCACGAAAGCACCTGTGGCTTTAGCAATTCTGGCTTCTATGTCTGCCTTTGCGCCACCGTCTGCGGCTATGACACTGCCAAGATAGGAGAAAGAGTCCACAAGTTCAATGGGCTCATTACGTATTAAAAAGTCGTCATGGCTGTTGGCGATCACTTTCAATGTCTTTGTTTTTTACACATTTACCTCGAGACCGTGCTTACCAGCTTCTTCGACTAGATCGTCCAGATTACCTTGCCTAACATTATGTCGAACAGAAAGGAAATAGACGTCATCGGCGTACTCTTAATCTTAAAGCTGCTCTGTAAACGTCCAGGGAATGCCTCTGTTTTTTCCATCTAGTGTATTACGCTGGATTTCGTCGATGGCGATTAGAAATAGAACCTGTGACAGAAGGCAGCCCTGACGGACTCCAGAGTTCGTTGAAAAAGGTGCAGACAAGCTTCCGTTGTGTAGAACCCTGCATTTGAAACCCTCATAATGTGGGGATTCCAGCTTTATGCAACGCATTCCAGATGGATGAGCGATGCACACGGTCGAAGGCTATGCGGAAATCGATGAATGTCAGTTGGAGTTGTTAACATTAGCTTGCCGTTAAATTGAGTGCGTGTTTGTATTTTGGTGTGTGTGTGTACGTTGCATTTACGCTGTTACTTAGCTTTTCTTATTGGCTAATTGTTATCGAACGACTTTTCTAATCGCAAGCCAACTTTGCGCGTTACTTTAACCCCTGTTGCCAAATTAAATATTGTGTAAAGGCGGCTCTGTAACGATTTCGCATATAAAAGTAAAAAACAAGAACTAGCTAATGCTTACCTTAATCTAGTAAAGATAGGATCTGAAAACCACTTGAGGTAATACACATTTTGCACGCGGCCGAAATCCCATCTGATTGATTATGAGTACATCCTTGTCGACTGCTGATTAATATTGTGGCTTTGCGAAGCAATCAAAAAGATTTTGAAATGCTTGCTACCAAAAGAAGTATAAAAGCAGGCAGCAAATGAGAAATGGTACAAGTTTTGTGTTCAACATGAAGGTGTTCATTGTTTTGACTTTGGCAATCGCTGCCGTCTCTGCGGAGTTTGCTGAAAAAGTTCGCCCCAAGGATGTGCCTCGTTCTGACATTGAGGGACGTATCGTCAATGGCTATGCTGCTCCCGAAGGCAAAGCTGCCTACACCGTAGGCTTGGGCTTCAGCAGCAGTGGTGGTGGCTGGTGGTGCGGTGGTTCCATCATCTCAAACACCTGGGTTCTTACTGCTGCTCACTGCACCAACGGTGGTGAATCCGTGACAATCCATTACGGTGGTACCTCCCGTACTAATGCTGCGTTCACCCACACCGTGAGTCGTGGTAACTGGGTTCAGTGTCAATACTGGCCAGAACACAACGGCAATGACGTCTCCTTGATCCGTATGCCCCATGTTGACTTCTCTAATCGCGTAAAAAAGGTGGAATTGCCCAGCTTCAACGATCGCAGTAAAACTTATGATGGTTGGTGGGCAGTTACTTGCGGCTGGGGTGGTACCTACGACGGCAGCCCCTTGCCCGAGTGGCTACAGTGCGCCGACGTGCAGGTCATTAGCAATGCTCAGTGCTCTCAGACCTATGGCTCTCTTCCTGGTAACATTATTTGCATCAGCACTTCTGATGGTCGCTCCACTTGTGGAGGAGATTCTGGTGGTCCATTGGTTACACACGACGGCAACAAGTTGATTGGTGTCACTTCCTTCGTGTCTGGTGCTGGTTGCAAGTCTGGCCATCCTGCTGGTTTCATCGCGTCACCGGTCATTTGGAATGGATCCGTGACGTCGCTGGTGTTTCTTATTAGTAAACGATTATATAATAAAAATGTGTTTTTGAATACAAATGGTTTCGTATTTTATGTTTTTTAGCAATTATTCGAATGCTTTCTCTTAAAGAAGAATGGTAGTGTTATATTTAAAAACTTAGAGCCTTTACCTGGAATGGGATCCCTTTCAGAAAATTAAACTTACGAAATGTTAACTAAATCATTACCGCTCAAATTATCTTGTTAATGAAGAGTTTCAGCTGGAAAAAATTACTTAGTTGATGAAACTTTCAGGGATGGTTTGGGACTCTTTATTTTTGTAGTATTTGATACGATCCCACTGTGCAACCATAGAATTTATGGGACTGAAAAATATATTTTAAGAGAGGTGGACTATTTATTGTTAAAACAAAGGTATGCATAATGAGAACAATATACTACTAAATTTTCTAGAAGAACAAAAAGATAAGCATTATCTATAAGAATGAATACATATATAAAACATTTTTCAATCAAACTTTTAATACTTTTTTGTGGCTCGACGGGAGGTACTTAGGTACATTTACTGATTATAAACGGGTTGATAGACCTTAAATAATATTTGTATTGTTTCTCACGGTGCCTTATGGCTTAAGTTTCAACTTCTAGATCTTAAGTGCTTTCTTTCCCATTTTGTGGCTTTGTTTTAATTGGTTTCTTTTTGGCGTTTTTTCCAAAGATATCAGCAAGTAAAGGGTCATCAATCTTGAGATTTTTTTTTCAATAAGGTTTTTTTGATAAACCACGCGGTTTTTTTTTCAGTTTCCATTGCCATTTCATCATGGAAAACTTATACCCGAACAACGTTTACTAATCGTACAATTATGTTACCAAAATTCGCGTTCTGTAAAGAATGTTTTTCGCGCGCTTAGTCCATTTTATGGTCGCCATAATCGACCTACTGAGACCACCATCAACAAATTTGAGACCCAATATTCATTATTGGATGACACTCGACCGAATAGACCTCGTCCAGCGCGTAGTTTATGGGCCGTTATAGCACCATGATAACGAATTATTTGCTACCTGAAATTGAAGCCCGAGTTCTCGACGACATTTGGCTTCAACAAGACGGCGCTACTTGCCACACAGCCCGTGAAACAATGGACATATTGAGGAACCAATTCGGTGAACAATTAATATCACGCTCCGGACCGGTGAATTGGCCACCAAGATCGTGTGATATCACACCGTTGGACTTTTTCTTTTGGAGCTACGTGAACTCTAAAGTGTTTGTGGATAATCCAGCTACGATTGAAGCATTAGAGGCCAACATTACCCGTGTTATTCGCGAGATTCCGCCGATTATGCTCGAAAATTGGAACCTCCGCTTGGACGAGCTACGGCGCAGTTGCGGCCAACATTTGAAAGGGATTATTTTTAGAAAGTGAATGGCAAGGACGGTTCTTTCTATTGATAATAAAGATTTTCCGATTCATTTGAAATTTGTGTTTTTTTTTATTTCAAAAAAAAAAAAACCTCAAGATTGGTGACGCACGGTCCCAAAGTCAAAAGAAAAATTCCATCATGTGACGCCACGTGCTAAGATTCTTTAGTGCTGTCATATAACGGTATTACGCCATTTTCTTTACTTTAATTCATGATATGTCGCTTCATCTTTCTTTAATGTGTTCATGATCTTTTTCTTAAATTAACATGGCATTGCAGCTGTGCATTCAAGTAACACGAGGAAATGAAACGGCAGCACTGAGTCCAAAGCTGCGGCCCAGCCTTTCTATGTGCATGATAAGGACCGCTTTACTCTAATTTTCGCTGTCTCGATTTCATTGCATTCTAATTTCTCTTGCCTGTGTTTTTGTTAGTATGTGTTGTACTGCTGGGGAAACATCGATGTTAGCCAACATCGATGCTTTCGATATTTTTAACTTCGATACATCGATGTTTTGATCCCCTTGGATCGGGGATTGCCAGCCTTGCTAAACATGCGCTCGCTTTCCGTGGATATTGCAGGAATACAGAGATATTTTTTTGCACATGTTCTAATAGCGTCATCATTTGAGATCTATAATAAAAAGCTTTGTTAATTTTGTATTAAAGCGCATATAACATTAAAAAGTATTACCTTCCAGTAATTCAACGGGCACATGCTTGAATCTAAGTTTTCGACATTAAAATATTGTCGAAGTGCCAAAATTGAATCAGCCCTACTATTTCGGATCTTTTGAGATTTGTTTTTTTCTAAAAATGCGAAAAGTATCTGCGACCGGATGGATGCGGTTGATTGCCTATATTTTGTCCGTTTAAGTGGGATTTCTTTTTTATTGTCACTGTCCCCGTCAACCGTTTTTGGCGTCTGTATGCATAAAAATCAAATTTCTGATGAAACACGCTCACACATACACACATGCAACTTGCAAAATTAAGACTAACTAAAATTATATATTTACCTTTGCCATTTGAATTTTTTAGAACATTCTCCTTCTCCATTGGCCTGCCAACAATATCTTTCTGAAAGTATAATAAATATTATTTATTTAATAAGCTATTTTCAAAATATTTCTGCCGCAAATTACTTACCTCGCTTATAGTTTGTCTTTTGCCTTAGTAATGGGATTTGTTCGATAATCGAAAATCGAAATAAAAATATCGGTGATCGGAAAAAAATAAAAAATATCGATGCATCGATATAGCATCGATGTTACTTCCAGCACTAATGTGTTGTACTCTTGATCTGTTAACATTAGCTTGCTGTTAAATTGAGTGCGTGTTTGTGCTTTGGTGTGTGTATGTGTGTGTGCTTTTTCTTATTGGCTAATTGTTATCGAACGGCTTTTCTATTCGCAAGCCAACTTTGCGCGTTACTTTCACCCCTGTTGCCAAATTAATTATTGTGTAAAGGCGACACTGTAAAATATTCGCATTTCAAATTGAGATTATTTTTTGTATTTCTTTATTGATTTTTAAGATACAATTTTTTCGTATACAAAATTACTTTTAATTTATGTTTATGCCCTAAATCTCTCCAGCAGATTTTAATTAAAAATTTTCTTCTGATTACGCTTATTATAATAACTACTAGTTCGTATATAGCAACTAGTCTCAATGGACACTAGCTGTTCCTGTTATTGTTAAGTTAATTCCATATAATTTAATAACTTTGGAACTACTAGAGATACTTACATGATTCAAAAACCAGTCTTATGTACTTTTTTGAGAACTACTATCTATTTCATATGTATACATATGTATACGTGCTGCGTGCTTTGCTTACACACTAGAGAGCTGCACAAAATGTTCTAAACGTCGCACTTCACTACTGCACAGTACTTCCAAGCACTGTATTTCACTGCAGAGCTGACAGCAGATCAAAATGTTTTGATGTTCTGTTTGCTTCACAACAAAACCTTCAGTGCTTGAACTGCCTTTGCTTGAGTGCTTGACAGTGCTTGAATATTTCAAAACATTAGAACATCATACAAAATGCTTGAGTGAAGCAAATTTTCAAGACATTTGTGAAGTGCTTGCGCAGCTCTCTAATGCTTACTATAATCTAGTAAAGATAGGATCTGAAAACCACTTGATGGTGAAAGAGGTAATTCACATTTTGCTTTCCTAGTGCTTTCAAAGATAATGTATAAGTTGTCTAATCGAAATATTGGTGTATCTCATATTAGCACGCGGCCGAAGTCCCAACTGATTGATTATGAGTACATCCTTTTCGACTGCTGATTAATATTGTGGCTTTGCGAAGCAATCAAAAAGTATTTTAAATTTGATATACAGGGTCGTATAACTTTTTGCCGCTAGGACAGCCAATTTTCTAGTATGTTGTGTCCTGATCTTATACGAAAATCCTTGAATCATATTTTGTAATTGTAGGCTTTATTTTTCAACCAGTTTTTTCCTTTGGGCTATATTGTTGCACACCCTGTATATATATGCAAAGTTGCCAATATTATTGCAGTCAAGATAATGATAGACTTGCTACCAAAAGAAGTATAAAAGCAGGTAGCAAATGAGAAATGGCACAAGTTTTGTGTTCAACATGAAGGTATTCATTGTTTTGACTTTGGCACTCGCTGCCGTCTCTGCGGAGTTTGCAGAAAAAGTTCGCCCCAAGGATGTGCCTCGTTCTGCCAAGATTGAGGGACGCATCGTCAATGGCTACTCTGCTCCCGAAGGCAGAGCTGCCTACACCGTAGGCTTGGGCTTCAGCAGCAGTGGTGGTGGCTGGTGGTGCGGTGGTTCCATCATCTCCAACACCTGGATTATCACTGCTGCTCACTGCACCAACGGTGGTGAATCCGTGACAATCCATTACGGTGGTACCTCCCGTACTCAGGCTGTCTTCACCCACACCGTGGGTCGTGGTGACTGGGTTCAGTGTCAATACTGGCCCGAACACAACGGCAATGACGTCTCCTTGATCCGTATGCCCCATGTTGACTTCTGGGATCGTGTAAATAAGGTGGAACTGCCCAGCTTCAACGATCGCGGTAATTCTTATGATGGTTGGTGGGCAGTTGCTTGCGGCTGGGGTGGTACCTACAACGGCAGCCCCTTGCCCGAGTGGCTACAGTGCGCTGATATGCAGGTCATTAGCAATTCTCAGTGCTCTCAGACCTATGGCTCTCTTCCTGCTAACATTCTGTGCGTGAGCACCAGTGATGGTCGTTCCACTTGTTCAGGAGATTCTGGTGGTCCATTGGTTACACACAACGGCAACAAGTTGATTGGTGTCACTTCCTTTGTGTCTGGTGCTGGTTGCGAGTCTGGCCATCCCGCTGGTTTCACCCGTGTCACCGGCCATTTGGACTGGATCCGTGACGTCACTGGTGTTGCTTATTACTAAACAATTAAATAATAAAAATGTGTATTTGAATGCAAATGGTTTTGTATTTTATGTTTTTTAGTAATTATTCAAATGCTTACTCTTAAAGAGTAATGGTAGTGTTATAGTCCAAAACTTAGAGTCTTTATCTGGAATGGTGTACCTTAAATTGCCCTTACGAAATGTCTACTACATCATTACCGGTCAAATTATCTTTTTTGCATACACCATTTATTATTATTAGAAAAAAAACGAAGAGTTTCAGCTGAAAAATGGAATAGGATTGTTTGGGACCCTGTATTTTCGTAGTATTTGATACGATCCCACTGTGCAACCTTAGTATTTATCGGACAGAAAAGTATATTTTAAGAGAGGGTGACTATTTATTGATAAAACAAAGGTATGCATAATGAGAAAAATATACTATTAAATTTTCTAGAAGAACAAAGAGATAAGCATTATTTATAAGAATGAATACATATATAAAACATTTTTCAATCAAACTTTTAATACTTTTTTGTGGCTCCATGGGAGGTACTTAGGTGCATTTACTGATTATAAACTGGTTGATAGACCTTAAATAATATTTGTATTGCTTCTCACGGTGCCTTATGGATTAATTTTAAACTGATAGATCTTAAGTGCTTTCTTTCCGATTTTGGGCTACATAATATTGTGGCTTTTGTTTTAATTGGTTTCTTTTTGTGACGTATCTTCCAAAGAAATCAGTACTTAAGTATTTATATAATATATTTTTTTTGATAGTGAGGGTCTAAGCATGTTATAAATGGCACGTAGTCGCGACATATTGGCATAAATAAATAATAAACTCCTTTGAAGACTTGGGCAGTGTGGCAAGTGTGCCGATAGCGGATCTGGCCACTTTTGTCGAATCTTCGAAATGGTTCTGCAAGGAAAGGGACATAGGCGACTAGGAATGCCCACCAGCTTTTGACCCTCGGAATAATCCTTCTCTACCCTTTCCACCCTTTTTCATACTCCTCATCTACCCCTTCCCACTTCTTCATACCCCTTTGTTCCTTTCCAAAATTAGGCATCATCACAATGGACCTCATGGTCTCAACTCTTGATTGAGCAGCCGAATCAACCTAACCTAACCTAACCTAGCATTGGCACTTGCTGCCTCCTCTGCGTAGTTCGTCCATGTCCTTATGATGATCGTTATGGAATTTAAAACTTACTCTCTGCCGTACTCAGGCTGTGTTCACACACTGTTGGTCGCGGTAACTGGGTGCAAAACCAATACTGGCCTGAACACAATGGCAACGATGTCTCCTTGCATTCCGCATTCCCCATGTTGATTTCTGGGATCGCGTGCAGAAGGTGGAACTGCCCAGCTTCGACGATCGTGGCAGTTGCCTGCGGTTGGGGTCGTACCTATACTAATAGTCCATTGCACGAATGGATGCAGTGCACCGGTTTACAGGTTATTAGCAACGCTCAATGCTCTCAGACCTATGGCAACCAACCTGCTAACATTCTGTGTGTAGGCACCAGTGATGGTTGTTCCACTTGTGCAGGAGATTCTGGTGGTCCATTGGCTCCCCATAACGGCAACTTGTTAATAGGTGTTACTTCCTTTGTCTCTTCGGCTGTTTGCCATTCTGGTCGTCCTGCTGGTTTCACCAGTGTCACCGGCCACTTGGACTAGAATCGCGATGTTACGGGAGTGGCTTAATACTAAAGCATTTCTCCTGTACTTCTAAAATATATATGCAAAATTCATATAGTTTCAAAAAATTTTCCTGATCACTGCGGACAATAGTCCTTGCTGGGAGTTGCGGTTCTCTAGCATAAAGAGCGATATCGGCTGATATCGATTCTTATACAGTTCTAAAGCTATAATTTGATTTTATAATTTCGGAATGTGTATATAGCGACTTTAAGAAAAAAACGCCAAATAAAATTTATACAGAATCTAGACTTCAATATGAATCCGAATTTTTTTTAAACTGAAAAAAATTGACACTACTTGTATTTTAAACAGCGTATCCGGTCACTTATAATAGCTCCATATAGCAACTAATATTGCCTGATACTAAATATACAAATCAAAGTTCTGAAGTAAGTATGTCCAAACACCTGATGTATGTACTGCTTTGTAAACTTATGTAGGTAGGAAAAGTATCTTAAATCTTTCAATAAGATTGTAGTATTTAATTTTTTATGAGCTGTTGTTCATTGTATTTCTGAACACTAAAATACCTATTATATGTATGTGTAAATATGTGAAAGTATATAAGAAAAAAGACTTTTATTTCAACGTAAAGTATATGCTCCTATCTATTTCAACAAAAAAGAGTATTTATTTCTTATCATGATCATTTTTTGACGTAATCATCTCAAGTGCTTCCACTTACATTTGTCGTAAACTTATGTTTAAAATGAAAGATTATGACTTTGTTCATCTAGATTGTCGCGTTAAAATATATATTAAACGCTATGGCGGAACTATATTTTATTTCAATCAGCAAATATCCCTTAGAAGCAAAAACAAAACATCTTTGATCATGATAAATTCGCTACCAAAATTGGTATAAAAGCTCGGGTACTAACTGTATAATGGCATAAGTTTTGTTTTCAACATGAAGGTCCTCATTGTCTTGACTCTGGCACTCGCTGCCGTCTCTGCGGAGTTTGTGGAGACAGTTCGCCCCAAGGATGTGCCTCGTTCGGACAAGATTGAGGGACGTATCGTCAATGGCTACTCTGCTTCCGAAGGCAGAGCTGCCTACACCGTTGGCTTGGGCTTCAGCAGCAGTGGTGGTGGTTGGTGGTGCGGTGGCTCCATCATCTCCCACACCTGGATAGTGACAGCTGCTCACTGCACCAACGGCGGTGACTCCGTGACCATCCATTTCGGTGGTACTTCCCGTACTCAGGCTTCGTTCACCCATCACGTTGGTCGTGGTAACTGGGTGCAAAACCAATACTGGCCCAATCACAACGGCAATGACATCTCTTTGATCCGTACTGCTCATGTTGATTTCTGGACTCGCGTACAGAAGGTGGATCTGCCTAGCTTCAACGATCGCGGTAACTCTTATGATGGTTGGTGGGCAGTTGCTTGCGGCTGGGGCGGTACCTACAACGGCAGCCCCTTGCCCGAATGGCTACAGTGCGCTGATATGCAGGTCATTAGCAATGCTAAATGCTCTCAGACCTATGGTACTCAACCTGCTAACATTTTGTGCGTCAGCACTGCTGATGGTCGTTCCACCTGCCAGGGTGACTCTGGTGGCCCATTGGTTACACACAGCGGCAACAAGTTGATTGGCGTTACCTCCTTTGTGTCTGGAGCTGGCTGCCAATCTGGTCATCCCGCTGGTTTCACTCGTGTCACTGGTCATTTGGACTGGATCCGTGACGTCACTGGTGTTGCCTACTACTAAATACTTAATATGATATTCATATACAAAAGTGAATTAGTAAATAAATACAAAATTTTGTCTAAGCGATTTGACTTTGTTTGTGCGAATGATCTTATATTTGCTTAAGGATACAAACGATTTTGATAATGATCGTGTTTCCACAAATGCCAGAACCATGTGCAAACCAGCATGGTTCAAACAATCTATCTGACATCTTTGTGATATGAAGTTGGCGTATTCTGAATGTTCTGCTGCTCCGACAGAATACATTTTCAGTGTCCGTTCTGTAAAAATTCTTATAGTACCTCTAGAGGTGGGATACTATCGATAGTGCCACCATTGATAGTTTACACTATCGATAGTATTATCGAACAAAAAGGGACACATTCTTTAAATAAGTACCGAAGAGCAAGTGGGGAAAATTCTAATACTTACAAAAAGAGTATTTCAAAATGTTTAACAGAAACTTATTTTTGTATGACATTGTAAAAAGAGATCCAGTTGGGTCCTTCGGTCCAAAGCTATATAAAAGGCCAGTTCTACTGAACATCCATCATGTCACTTTCAGTAGAAGTGGCAGGAGTGCATAATTATTTGTTGACTCAGTTTTGTAGTCCAACACAGTCGGATCCCTGAAAGTAGAATAATTTTTAATTACATTTTTTAATTGTTTATACTATGCGAAGAATTTTTATAAAAATTTGACTTACTTAAATAATTTGTTATGGTCCCCATCGGAATTGGTGACTCTAAAAGCGTCGAATGGTCAAAAAGGTTCGAAGTGTTATCACTGGTTATGTATTCATTTTGACATGTTCGCCCCTTTGACAATTTTTTGTTCATTGATTTGTCAAAAAAGTTTTTTTACATACGAAAGTATGTAAACGAAACCATCGATAGTATCCGAAAAATGAAACTATCGATAATGCCATCGATAGTATCCCACCTCTACTTTGCAGACCAACTAATAAAATAAATAAATTTTAATAAAAGGTCAAATTAGAATTTTGTATGGACAATAAGCACTCTACTTACTACAACATAGAACAAGTCGCATTACAATAAATTTGTTGTGGCAATTGCTGCCACTAATAGGTTTAAATGCACTTGGGGTAATGATCTGCCGAAATAAAAAGGTGGTTCTCTCGGTGGAGGCTATGTACCCAATATTAGAATTAAGCACAGCACTTATGTTCGCAGTCACTTGCATTTCTAGCCGAAAAAGGGCGAACCATGCAGCAGCATGTACAGCAGTTCAAGGTATATAGCCCCATGCTCTTTTCGATAATTCGACCATTTAAAATGCATCGTAAGTGTTGATCAATATCAGGCATAAATATCGAAAATAAAGGTTACCAGATCATCGAAAAAGACTAGTTCAGTGGAACTTGTTAGAGCCATTTTTTCACCACACTCTACCATTTACTATTCAAATAAATTTAATTTTCTTTTTATTTATTATTAACAATTAAAAAGAAATTCGCTAAATTACCCTGTCGAATGATTTGTGCAATCTTTGTACATTACAACAAAAGAACGCGAAACTCACAAAAAATTCAAAAAATCTCTGCCGTTGTAAACTTGTTGTAGCTGAACTTGGATCTAGCGCCTTTTAGCCCTTATCACAAAACGTGTCGCTGACGGAATCGCTGACAATACTGCTAAAGTATAGTATACTTTCAACCGTTTCAATTCATAAAAATATATTTAAATGCCTTCGTAAATTAACCTACCGGAATATCCCTCATTATCATTATTTGACGATAACCTGAGTAGAGTACACACCCCCTGCTCTTGATAAAAAGTTTTATTAGACGAATTATAAATTTAAAAAAGATTTTTGTGCAGGTATATAAGAAAAAAGACTTTTATTTCAACGTAAAGTATATGCTCCATATGCTCCTATCTATTTCAACCAAAAAGAGTATTAATTTCTTATCATGATCATTTTTTGACATAATCATCTCAAGTGCTTCAATATGCTTCCACTTACATTTGTCGGAAACTTATGTTTAAAATGAAAGATTATGACTTTGTTCATCTAGATTGTCGCGTTAAAATATGTATTAAACGCTATGGCGGAACTATATTTTATTTCAATCAGCAAATATCCCTTAGAAGCAAAAACAAAACATCTTTGATCATGATAAATTCGCTACCAAAATTGGTATAAAAGCTCGGGTACTAACTGTGTAATGGCATAAGTTTTGTTTTCAACATGAAGGTCTTCATTGTCTTGACTCTGGCACTCGCTGCCGTCTCTGCGGAGTTTGTGGAGACAGTTCGCCCCAAGGATGTGCCACGTTCGGACAAGATTGAGGGACGTATCGTTAATGGCTACTCTGCTTCCGAAGGCAGAGCTGCCTACACCGTTGGCTTGGGCTTCAGCAGCAATGGTGGTGGTTGGTGGTGCGGTGGCTCCATCATCTCCCACACCTGGATAGTGACAGCTGCTCACTGCACCAACGGCGGTGACTCCGTGACCATCCATTTCGGTGGTACTTCCCGTACTCAGGCTTCGTTCACCCATCACGTTGGTCGTGGTAACTGGGTGCAAAACCAATACTGGCCCAATCACAACGGCAATGACATCTCTTTGATCCGTACTGCTCATGTTGATTTCTGGACTCGCGTACAGAAGGTGGATCTGCCTAGCTTTAACGATCGCGGTAACTCTTATGATGGTTGGTGGGCAGTTGCTTGCGGCTGGGGCGGTACCTACAACGGCAGCCCCTTGCCCGAATGGCTACAGTGCGCTGATATGCAGGTCATTAGCAATGCTAAATGCTCTCAGACCTATGGTACTCAACCTGCTAACATTCTGTGCGTCAGCACTGCTGATGGTCGTTCCACCTGCCAGGGTGACTCTGGTGGCCCATTGGTTACACACAGCGGCAACAAGTTGATTGGCGTTACCTCCTTTGTGTCTGGAGCTGGTTGCCAATCTGGTCATCCCGCTGGTTTCACTCGTGTCACTGGTCATTTGGACTGGATCCGTGACGTCACTGGTGTTGCCTACTACTAAATACTTAATATGATATTCATATACAAAAGTGAATTAGTAAATAAATACAAAATTTTGTCTAAGCGATTTGACTTTGTTAGTGCGAATGATCTTATATTTGCTTAAGGATACAAACGATTTTGATAATGATCGTGTTTCCACAAATGCCAGAACCATGTGCAAACCAGCATGGTTCAAACAATCTATCTGACATCTTTGTGATATGAAGTTGGCGTATTCTGAATGTTCTGCTGCTCCGACAGAATACATTTTCAGTGTCCGTTCTGTAAAAATTCTTATAGTACCTCTAGAGGTGGGATACTATCGATAGTGCCACCATTGATAGTTTACACTATCGATAGTATTATCGAACAAAAAAGGGACACATTCTTTAAATAAGTACCGAAGAGCAAGTGGGGAAAATTCTAATACTTACAAAAAGAGTATTTCAAAATGTTTAACAGAAACTTATTTTTGTATGACATTGTAAAAAGAGATCCAGTTGGGTCCTTCGGTCCAAAGCTATATAAAAGGCCAGTTCTACTGAACATCCATCATGTCACTTTCAGTAGAAGTGGCAGGAGTGCATAATTATTTGTTGACTCAGTTTTGTAGTCCAACACAGTCGGATCCCTGAAAGTAGAATAATTTTTAGTTACATTTTTTAACTTTTTATACTATGCGAAGAATTTTTATAAAAATTTGACTTACTTAAATAATTTGTTATGGTCCCCATCGGAAATGGTGACTCTAAAAGCGTCGTATGGTCAAAAAGGTTGGAAGTGTTATTAATGGTTATATATTCATTTTGACATGTTCGCCACTTTGACCATTTTTTGTCCATTGATTTGTCAAAAAAGTTTTTTTAAATACGAAAGTATATAAACAAAACCATCGATAGTATCCGAAAAATGAAACTATCGATAATGCCATCGATAGTATCCCACCTCTACTTTGCAGACCAACCAATAAAATAAATAAATTTTAATAAAAGGTCAAATTAGAATTTTGTATGGACAATAAGCACTCTACTTACTACAAAATAGAATAAGTCGCATTACAATAAATTTGTTGTGGCAATTGCTGGCACCAATAGGTTTAAATGCACTTAGGGCCGAAATAAAAAGGTGGTTCTCTCGGTGGAGGTTATGTACACAATTTTAGAATTAAGCACAGCACTTATGTTCGCAGTCACTTGCATTTCTAGCCGGAAAAGGGCGAACCATGCAGCAGCATGTACAGCAGTTCAAGGTATATAGCCCCATGCTCTTTTCGATAATTCGACCATTTAAAATGCATCGTAAGTGTTGATCAATATCAGGCATAAATATCGAAAATAAAGGTTACCAGATCATCGAAAAAGACTAGTTCAGTGGAACTTGTTAGAGCCATTTTTTCACCACACTCTGCCATTTACTATTCAAATAAATTTAATTTTCTTTTTATTTATTATTAACAATTAAAAAGAAATTCGCTAAATTACCCTGTCGAATGATTTGTGCAATCTTTGTACATTACAACAAAAGAACGCGAAACTCACAAAAAATTCAAAAAATCTCTGCCGTTGTAAACTTGTTGTAGCTGAACTTGGATCTAGCGCCTTTTAGCCCTTATCACAAAACGTGTCGCTGACGGAATCGCTGACAATACTGCTAAAGTATAGTATACTTTCAACCGTTTCAATTCATAAAAATATATTTAAATGCCTTCGTAAATTAACCTACCGGAATATCCCTTATTATCATTATTTGACGATAACCTGAGTAGAGTACACATCCCCTGCTCTTGATAAAAAGTTTAATTAGACGAATTATAAATTTAAAAAAGATTTATGTGCACTATAGATTCGCAGATAAGAAGTGTAAATTAATGATAATCGCCAGTGCCAGCTTGTCTAGAACTATTATAAAAAGACCATTTGAACTCAAGTTGAGACAATTTGTAATTGCAACATGAAAGCATTCGTAACATTTTTAATATTGGCTGTTGCCTCCGCTTCGGCGTACCAGGAAGTCGTCCACCCCAAGGAACTGCCACATATTACTGGCAATAAGATCGAAGGTCGCATTACCAACGGCTATGCAGCTCCCGAGGGCAAGGCACCCTACACCGTTGGTCTGGGCTTCAGCCAAGGCGGCTCTGGCTGGTGGTGCGGTGGTTCCATCATTGGCAACACCTGGGTGGTGACTGCTGCTCATTGTACAGGTGACGGTGAGTCCGTGACCGTTTACTTTGGTGCTACCTGGCGTACGAATGCTGCTTACACCCACACGGTTGGCAGCGGCAATTTCATTCGTCATGCTGACTACAATGGCATCCTCAACGATATCTCCTTGATTCGCATTCCTCATGTTGATTTCTGGTCCAATGTTAATCGCGTCGAGTTGCCCAGCTTCAATGATCGCTACAACAACTATGATGGTGCGTGGGCCGTTGCCTGCGGCTGGGGAGGTACCTACGATGGCAGCCCATTGCCCGATTGGTTGCAGTGCGTCGACTTGCAGGTTATTAGCAACAACGAGTGCCAAGGAGTTTATGGTTCCGGCACTGTCAGCGATTCTACCATCTGTGTTCGCGTTTCCGACGGCAAGGGCACATGCCAGGGTGACTCTGGTGGCCCATTGGTTTCACATGACGGCAACAAGCTGATTGGTGTTACCTCCTTTGTCGCTGCTTCTGGTTGCCAGTTTGGTAATCCAGCTGGTTTTGCTCGTGTCACCAGCCATTTGGACTGGATTCGTGGACACACTGGCATTTCCTACTAAAGAAATCCTTTTAAAGATTGATTGGATCAATACAGGCATTGAAAATATGTTAATCGTGTTATATTTTGGACATACGCTGCGGATATAATTGAAAATAAATTTGCAAAAATTTCATATAAATTGTATTTTTATAAATGCGAAGGTAAAAGTTACAATCAAAGACTTTTAGGGTCTTGTCTTCATTTACTACTGTCTGTGGACAGTAGAAGGTGGACAGTAGAAGGTAGAAAGTCGGAGCTTGGGCAAGGAGATAGTCCTTTTTGTGTATATAGTTGGGAGTGTATGAGAGAGTAGAAGAATGTTAGTTAGTGGACTTTGTCTACTGCTGGAAAAGAGTAGCGTAGGGACTGCGTAGGCTAGAGCCACAGAGAAAGCTAAAGTGAGAGATGAAGAAGGCAAAATCGAGTGCACTGTCGAAAGACTCGATATAATAATATAAGGCCCTAGTGCGGATCGGTAATTAAAACGCATCTGTGCGCCCAGGTCAAGCCAAGAGGCTTCAGAAATATATGAGAATAAGAAAAGTTAAAGTCGTGTACGGGTGACTTTGGGAGACCCTGTACCAGGACCTTGCAATTAAATCAAATCAATTTGGTCGAATTTTGCACCAAAAACGTTTTTTAGACCGATCGGTCCTATGGGGGCAATATGTCAACCGATTTTAATAAAATTTGGTTGAGTGCTTGGGAACTCAGAAAAATATGCCAAAGGTATATCTTCACAAACAAATGAATTATCTATCTATCTACAACTTTTTGATTATTTCGAGATCCTCTGAAACACCCCTATATATATAAGTTCCTATAAGTCCTACAAGAACTAGAGGGCCATTACAAATCTGCTTCACTGTTGGCGATCGCCCGACATTTGTTTAATTTGGTGCCAGTTTCCATGCCCATTTGCATTTTTTAATTGCATCATATACTGGAATTTGTTTGGTTCGCGCTCGAAGCTGGTCATTTGTTATAGTTTGTGGCCAGAGGATGCGGAGTATTTTGCGAAGACATCGATTGATGAAGGCTTGGAGTGGTTGTAAGAGGCGAAGGTTAACATCCCATGTTTTGCATCCATATAAAATAATCGACATTATGTTTGAGTCAAAAATATTCAATTTCGTTCGAGTCGAAAGCTGATTCGACTTTCATATATGCGGTGGTCAATGTCTGCTGAGGATCCACCGTCCTTGGTTATGACGCACCCTAGGTAACAGAAGTGGTCTAACAGTGCTGCTCGCTCAACCACTGCCTGTAGCTTTCCTGACATGTCGTTGTATCTATGAGAAAGTAGGCATATATCATCTGCATAGTCAAGATCCTCCAGGCAATCGAGATGGCCCCTTGATATGGCTCTGTTAGAGACATCTAGCATTATGTTGAAAAGAAGTGGAGACAATACGCAGCCTTGTCTCCTTTACTCCTTTACAGTGTAACGCATCCCAAATAGCTGCATGGTGGAGGCTGTCAAATGCCTTTTCAAAGTCGATGAATATCATATATAGTGGAGAGCGCCATTCCACAGACTGCTCAACAATTACTCGCAGGCAGTTTACATGGTTGACGCAGGATTTACCTGGCTTGTTCCCGCCTAAGCTGGGGAGCTAGTACAGTGGAAAGCCTTCTGTTCAGAATATGCGCGATAGTCTTGTCAACCACGCTCAAGAGTGTAATGCCTCGCCAGTTATTGCACTTCGTTAAGTCGTCCT
Source organism: Chymomyza fuscimana (assembly GCA_949987675.1). Classification (NCBI taxonomy): domain Eukaryota; kingdom Metazoa; phylum Arthropoda; class Insecta; order Diptera; family Drosophilidae; genus Chymomyza; species Chymomyza fuscimana. The sequence goes on from OX465089.1 coordinate 6,910,584, forward strand.
TTTTTGGGATCTCGACGATTACGCCTTCTTGTAGATCGTCAGGTAGTGTTCCTGTATTCCAAAATGCTGAGATCATCAGCTCGGAGTAACTCCGGAGCGATATTGTCGGCGATTTGCGGTTTTTTAGAGCTTTAATGGCGTCTGTAACCTTGTTCAGATCAGGGCAACCGATGTTGATGCTGCTGCCTGAACTTCAGACGCTATGTTGTCTACCCACTGTCTTTTGTCCCTTCGAGTAGGGAGTATAAGAACCTGAGTCAGGCCATCGGGTTTCAGCAAGACCCAGTACGTGTAGACCATAATTCGAGAACTCTGCGCTAACTTGAGCTAGTCTTGAGGGTTCAAGCAATGTCCTGACATTCCATGTTTCAAATCGTAAGCTATTTTTTATTCCAAGTTTCATCAACGGATAAGGCGTATTTTTATTCTTTTTATTTGTATTTGTATCGTTTTCGTTAATCGTTTTGGTTTAAAACGAGCGGCTGATTAGGCCACCGCACCGGATCCTAATGTTGGGGCTGCCAACTAGCCTTCAGGCAGGCAACACAGGCTATACCGCCTTGATTCGGTCGCCAGGGCCTCGTTAGTTTTAAACAGCATGCACCACGTGAGGTTGCTATTTGAATGCTTTGTGTCCATAGGAGCATCCCTTACATCCCGAAAAACCCCTATTGGAGCTATATAATATAACCCCGATATCAAAAAAATAAAATAAATTTGTCTCCTGTGACAAAATAAGGCATCTAATCTGAAAGCTTGGTTGCTCTAGCTCTTACCATCTGTGAGATCTAGGACGGACAGACGGTCAAACAGACAGACGGATATCGGTATATCGACTTCTCTAGTCACCCTATTCATACTTTAGGTAACTTAAGGGGGAATCCGACGTCTCTTTCTGTACAGGGTATAATAAGATATTGTTTAGCGTCACAGTGAAATTTATGCGAATCCAATGTTTTTCCAATTTTTTGTTCCTTCCAAATAACAGATTTTCCTAAGGCCCTCAAAATAGGCGTTTGTTTCATGACATCCACAGCCATTTTTTCTAGTTTGAAATCAGAGAATAGTCGCAAGCGGCCTGATCTGGAGATTATGGTTGCTGGTACAGCAATTCGTAGTCAATTCAGGAAATTTTGCATTGGTGACTACGGTCGCGTCTTTTTCGTGTCCAAAATACTCACGTAAAATGTGGTGACTAGCTTGATTGAGATGCCGACGATATCTGGCGGGACCAAAGTACGCGAAACTCACGTTTATACATCTTCCTTAATGTTCACGAGTTTGTCTGCTTTCAATGGATCTTAGCAGATAGTACTTTTATTAAGAGGTATCAAGCTAAAAATTCAATAAAATCTCTGCCGTTGTAAACTTGTTGGAGCTAAACCTGGATCTAGCGGAGGTATGGTAGCTATAGTTTTCATATTTTTCTTCAGCATTTCTGCAAGTTACTTAAAGTACTTCAGATTGTTCCAGCAAAAAACAATTTATGGTCGAATCAATAGCAATTTTTGCAAGTCTTTTCCAGTACATGTTTCCATATCTGACTGTTTAAGAAATAATGCCATTAGCCCTCCTTTAGCCCTTATCACAGAACGTGTCGCAGACGGAATCGTTGGCAATACTCCTAAAGTATAGTATACTTTCAACTGTTTCAATTCATAAAAACATATTTAAATGCCTTCGTAAATTAACCTACCGGAATATCCCTCATTATCATTATTTGACGATAACCTGAGTAGAGTACACATCCCCTGTTCTTGATAAAAAGTTTTATTAGACGAATTATAAATTTAAAAAAGATTTATGTGCACTATAGATTTGCAGATAAGAAGTGTAAATTAAAGATAATGGCCAGTGCAAACTTGTCTAGACCTATTATAAAAAGACCATTTGGCCACAAGTTGAGACAGTTTGTAATTGCAACATGAAAGCATTCGTAACATTTTTGATATTGGCTGTTGCCTCCGCTTCGGCGTACCAGGACGTCGTCCACCCCAAGGACCTGCCACATATTACTGGCAATAAGATCGAAGGTCGCATTACCAACGGCTATGCAGCTCCCGAGGGCAAGGCACCCTACACCGTTGGTCTGGGCTTCAGCCAAGGCGGCTCTGGCTGGTGGTGCGGTGGTTCCATCATTGGCAACACCTGGGTGGTGACTGCTGCTCATTGTACAGGTGACGGTGAGTCCGTGACCGTTTACTTTGGTGCTACCTGGCGTACGAATGCTGCTTACACCCACACGGTTGGCAGCGGCAATTTCATTCGTCATGCCGACTACAATGGCATCCTTAACGATATCTCCTTGATTCGCATTCCTCATGTTGATTTCTGGTCCAATGTTAATCGCGTCGAGTTGCCCAGCTTCAATGATCGCTACAACAACTATGATGGTGCGTGGGCTGTTGCCTGCGGCTGGGGAGGTACCTACGATGGCAGCCCATTGCCCGATTGGTTGCAGTGCGTCGACTTGCAGGTTATTAGCAACAACGAATGCCAAGGAGTCTATGGTTCCGGCACTGTCAGCGATTCTACCATCTGCGTTCGCGTTTCCGACGGCAAGGGCACATGCCAGGGTGACTCTGGTGGCCCATTGGTTTCACATGACGGCAACAAGTTGATTGGTGTTACCTCCTTTGTCGCTTCTGCTGGTTGCCAGTATGGTTATCCAGCTGGTTTTGCTCGTGTCACCAGCCATTTGGACTGGATTCGTGGACACACTGGCATTTCCTACTAAAGAAATCCTTTTAAAGATTGATTGGATCAATTTTTATTTTAAAAATACGCTGCGGATATAATTGAAATTAAATTTGCAAGAGTTTTACATAAATTGTGTTTTCCTAAATGCGAAGGTAAAAGTGATGATCATAGACTTTTAGTAGGATCTTGTCTTCATTTAGGATCATTATATAATTTTTACAGTATATCCTTAGAATATTCGCGATAATCCGTAGTAGAAGGCAAAAACCTAAATAGGTAAGTTCAATTCTAGGGACGATAACTTTAGATAAGCTCGTTTTGTAAACATGATTACCATCGTTTTGAGTATTGATAAAGCTATATCAGTCTGTCTCTAATCCCTATGTGTCCGTATCTGGCCGAAACTTGAAACACTAAGAAACTTCTTTATGTAACATTTATTGTTTGTATTCAAGATATATAGTAGAACATTACATTATAAACTGATAGATGTTTACTATATATAAAGCAACAAGCCCCAAGTTTAGTATATAGATTCAAACAAGCCTTAAAAACAGAAATAGTTTTGACTTTTAACGTAACAAACAGCAACAGAGTTGAATGGTTACAGACAGCTGCTCCACTGCCGGGCACACCCCTTGCTGATCCGACTTTTAAAAATAGCCGTTTGAATGACTTCTACTATTTTTTGCACTTAAAATTTTATTATCGGTCGAACAAAACCGAGCACATTTTTGCCCGCAATTTTAATATTCTTATCAAGCGTGAACCAATTGACAAGGTTTATGAAAACAAAAAAAAATGAAAAGTAAGAAATGATATGATAAGAAAACTGTAAACAAAAGTGGGCACGCGTATTCAATTATCTAGTCCAAGCTCTAAATGAATTTATGGAAGAATTCATATCATAAAACCTACCAACACAGAGTATGCAGAGTATGACGCTCTAGCCAGATAAGGATATGCCACTTCGGCGGGCATATAATGTCGATGAAAAATTTTAATCGTTTAGACTCAGCCCAATTAATTAAGTTTTTCTCAGATATTGGGCTGAGGAGCTTTAGGTCTAGAAGGACGCACAATAAATCCTATGGGACGCAGAGAAGCATTTTTACTCATACGTTAGTTGCATTTTAAGTAGATTTTGAGAAAAAGCAAGATTGCACCGAAATAATAGCATTTTCGTTCATCCCAGAAATCAATTTGAACTGCATTTCAATACAACAGCAATACATCAGCTCCTTTTTCCAACGAAATTTTGAGTCAAAAGCCATCTGTCAGTACATAAGATGTATTTTCTGAATTGTTAATTAAACGACAAAAGCTTCTAGAAATTTCTAACACACATTTGAGTAGTAACGACATTATCAAGTGAGTAGTATGCCAGAAGTTGGTGGCGCCATCTATTGGTACTTGCGAATAGCATTTGCACAAAGGGTTCGTGTCCTCGCTATTGGTCAACTGACGTAACGCAAAATGACATTTATTATGTGCTGGCATCCAACGTAATCTAAAGCATTTACAAAATGGAGCTTAATTTGAACAATAATGTAGAATCTCGAATTTTTTGGGTTTTTAAAGCGCAATTAGTTTTTAGACAGAGTTGGGCTCAAACTTCGGCAAATGATTTTCATATTAATATGTAGCACAATTTTTGGCGTTATAGATAAACTTTCTTTGCATACTTTTGGGAACAATGTGGGAATAACCTTCTACGTAATATTTGTTGTGATTAGAAAAATTATTGCCTATGATAAGCACTCATCATAATTTGTATTTAATTTTTATGTAGTCGTATTTTGAGTAATTCAAGGCAGAATTTATTTCGGGTATTTCTTGACATGTCTTTTATTTTCGGTTTAATCGGTTGACTGTGATGTTTGTACCTGTTTGTTTTGCGAGATGCGCAATAGCCTAAAATTGTTAACTTTTCAAAATAATAAATAAATAATTTGGCAATGTGTACTTGTATTTTACTAATAAGAGCTCGCTTTTTAACTGTAGGCGCAGACTTAGGTTCAGCAGTAGTTGGAGGCATTAGATTGAATTCACTTGAAGCGAGAACCAATTTCCCATGATAACTAATGACTAAAAGCTAAGATGCAGAGATAAAAAGCTGCTTATTACTTAAAGAAGAAAGACGGTCTTAATCAATTTAGCTTGAATCGATGAAAATCTGAAAGTTACGAGTAAATTCAAACACAAAATTTATTGAAAAATTTAGTGGAATTACTCAATTGAAACGAAACGAATTTTAGGTAGGTAGGATCCGAAAAATATATAAAATATATAAACGATATAAATTGATGTTCGAATTTGGTTAATAACAGAAAGATTTTTTCAGTCTACAATTTATGAACATTTTTTGGTTCTCTGTAACACCAGTGTAGAGCATGGTTTTTTAAGGTAATTTTTCGATTTTTGTTTTTCAAAGAAATTTTATTTTATATTCAAAATCCAAATAGCTGACAATTTTTGCATATTTTGAGCTACAAAAATTAATTTTTCCAAAGTAATAAAAAACAAAATGGCGCCTGAAGAGAGATACGAGTTCATGACTAATTTTCGGAGAGGCCGCCTCGGCTGCAGCTTTTTGGCGACGTCAAACATCTGAAACATACAAAAAATATGTTCCTCTTAATCCATGGACCAAACACAAGTGAACCACGTAGGGGTTTTCAAAAAAATATCAGTTTTGAAAAAAAGGCATAAGTTCGAAAAAAAAAACAATTTTTTTTTTAGTTAATATAATTTTTTTTAATTATTTTTTTTCGTCAAAAAATCATGAAAAATGAGTTGTAAAAAAAAAAAGTTTTTATCATTTTGACAAAATCCTACGTGGTTCACTAGAAAATAATGTTATAAAGATTGTGTCAAAATATCCAAATCGATCGGATACAAATTTATTAGTTATTCGTGAAATTTTCTAAGTGTTTCGTAAAAACCACTAAGGGGTTTTCTAAAATATCAATTTTGAAAAAAAAGTGATTTCGAGATAAACGCGTTTAAAGTTTCAACATTGCCCCGAACGCACGGCGTGGTGCCATGCGCCCCAAAAATTGTCTTTTTGAAAAATCATTTCGGGACATTATTTCTAACGTAATTATCTACCAATTTAGCTAAAAAAAAGATTTTCTGAAGATTCAACACTGGTGTTATACCTTAAATGAAGATTAAAAAGTTAACATTCTTAAAATTGTTTCGAAATGCTTTATCTACGCTCAATTTTTTAATTTAGAGCACTTCTTAAAATCATATATAACATGCTCAAATTTCTGTCCAGATACCTATCTAAAATTGATTGATTATAGTAGACGGAAATTCTTTATATTCATAAATTTCCGTCTACAAATAAAACGCTCTTAAAATCAGAATTTTACTTTGAATATTATATGAATGCAAAATTAGAAGGCAATGAATGGTAAATTCTTTTAAAATCTTGGAAAAACAATAATACGGACAATAAAAGAAAGATATTTTTTTTTTTAATTTTTGTTTTGTATTTTTTATTTATTTTTTTTTCTATTTTTTTTTTTTCTATTTTTTTTGTTTTGCTTTTAACAAAGAGATGAATACGTCGATGATGCCAAAGTTACCGACAGTATGAGCAGGTTGACCAGAAACCCGGATATAGACCTGTTCGTCTTATTCGTCCCAATGAACGTCTACTTTTCAGGATTTAGAAGTGCTGGAGCATCCAAACTTTGGACTTAGATCTCGTATTTTATTTCGTAAAACAAGTTTATTCAATTTTGAACCAAATTAGAAAAATTAAAGTTTTAAGGGCATACTCTTTAATTTATGAAGATAATGTAACCAAATGAAGCACACGAAATCGAAATCGTTTCACTACACTACACTATAAATCGAAATCGGTTTCTTCATTTAATCAAATTTGAGGGTTTTTTAAAGTTAACCGCTTTCGACTTTAACGTTCGCTATATTTTATTAAAAAGTTAGTCGATCAAAATATTTCGAACGTCGCATTAGGCATATATTTTAAATGAGGAATGGGGAAAAAAGTTTATTCCCAAGAACCAAACAGAGATAGTTTTGTAGAAAAGATGTGCAGTACCGTCTTTACAAATCATAGAAAAAAATAAAACTAGGCAGGTCAACCGTCAAAGGATTTACAGGACTTAAGACACTTCGAAAGCAAAATTTGATAAAATAGCCATATTAAAATATAATACCTTCTTTTTCTTCTTATGTCGTGTTACTCCTAGTGGAGCATAGGGCTATTTTTTTTTTTTTTTTTTCGGTATATTGGTATTTTTTAAACTTGTGGTTTTCACCTCAAAATCCGTCGTGCATGAAGCCGATGCAGGTGGATTAGCAGCAGGAACCCGGGTACCACTTGGAGATTGAATATTCCTCGGGTTTACTGGGTTTACAGTGACAGTGAGTTATAAGCTCAAAGTTAGTCCTGACAACTCTGCTCGCAGTGACACGTCACTTTTAAATAGGCCGCCCCTAACCTGGAGAACAGACGCCTTTTGCAGCCGCTCATTCTGAGTACAGACGCTACGTAGTGGATCACTCTTCGCTTCACTGCACCTCGTAGACCTTACCGGCAAGGGTGGACCTACCAGTAGCTATGCTACCGACGACATTGCTCTTAGAGTCATTGCAGGTACTGAGCCCCCTCACCACGCCAAGTTGACGATACCTGGTAGTCTAAAAAATCGTTTTAAATTTTCAGTTTTTTTTTCTACTACAATAGAAAGACCCTAAAACAAAAATAAAGTAGTTGTTAGAAACTGATATCAGATAATAATAAATGAAAGAAGGATATTTGATTTTGCAGATAATTTATTTCGGATTAAAAGAAAATTTAGTAGGAAATGCCAGAGTTGGTCTTGATCCAGTCCAAGAAGCTAGTTACGCGGGTAAAACCAGCTGGAGCACCAGACTCGCAACCAGCACTCGAAACGAAAGAGGTAACACCAATGAGTTTCTTGTTGCTGTTCAGTACCAATGGGCCGCCAGAGTCACCATTGCAAGTGGAAACCTTGTTGGGTGTAGCAACGCAGATGACCTTGGAGGTAGCAACTAATGATCCATAGGTGCTTTGGCAAGTGGCAACGGACACAACATTGAAGTTGCTGTACTGCAGATCGGAGGCAACACCGGAGGCGGAGTCAGAGATCTTGCCCCAGCCGGAAGCAACAGCCACCTGGCCGTCATAGGTGGAATAGGTGCCTTCAATGGCGGGCAAATCAACCTTGTTGATGCTGCTGGAGAAAGCGATGGCTGGAGTTTTGATCAAAGAGATATCGTTGGACAGAACAATGGAATTGTAGCTGGCGTGTTGCACAAAGTTTCCGCTGGCCGAGACGGTATGGGTCAGCTGTGGTGAGGTACGCTTTGTGGCACCATAGTAGATAGTCACAGAGGAAGCACTGCCAGTATAAAGAGTTTGTATGTTAGGAAAAACAAAGTAGCTGATGCTTTCTTGACACTTACCCACTGGTGCAATGAGCAGCAGTCAAAACCCAGTTGGTGCCAATGATGGAACCACCACACCACCAACTGCCGCTGGAGCTGCTGAAGCTTAGTCCCACCTGGTAGGGGAACTGGCCAGCAGAGGCAGTTATGCCGTTGGTAATACGACCATTAATAGTTGGTATAGCTGGCAAGTCACGTGGATGTACTGGTCCACCCTGTGGCAAAAATCCTGCCGAGGCGTAGGCAATAGCCAAAGCAAAAACTACAAGTACTTTCATGTTTATTGTCTGTCGAACAACGAATGTTTTAACCTGGTCAAAATCACAGTTTATATAGAGCCACAAATCGTATTACACTCTTATCAGACATATAAAGTTTGACCACCTTTTGGGAAATACCGCGTAATTCTTCGTTCAAAGACAAGAATTTTTGGCTTTCTGACTAATCTTTTGTTGCTATCTTTTGTTGGTCATTTATGTACTTACCTTTAAACAATAGGTTTAGGGTATGAAAAATAATACTTCAGAGGACGTCGCACTACTTAAGGGAATCCAAATATGTCTAGTCACAATTAATGATAACATTGTTTATAGTATTGCACTTTAAGCTAGCTTTATATAGCAGACAGCTTTAGAAGGGATTTTTTATAACCCACTCTACTAGAACACTTGTTATAGCGATTTTGTTATCGTATACACTATCAATAATTTTCAAAGTTTTGACTATATACCATATAGGTACACTGTCAAGGAAATTATAGATTACTACAATGGAAATGATCAGCATCAAAACTAAACAAGCTTAGGTCATTACCGACCCGTATATCTTAAATAGTATGTGAAGCAGGGACACAAAATTTTACCAACAACACTCGTCACTAAAAATCCTGGATTGGGGATTTTAGGACTCCATCCACTATGAAGTCTAACAAAATTGTATTTTCTTTTCAAACATTCATAGGCTCTGTACTAAATTTGATCAACATCGGTTCAATATATTATACAGCACCCATAGAATCGATCGTTCAAAAAACGTGTTAAATTTTTATTTTAAATGTAAATTTGACAAAAATATGTTTCAAGCATAATCGATGGTTAATTCAATTATCTACAGTTTAGTACAAAAAATTATCAAAGTCAGTTTAGTAAATAAGAGATATATGCTTTTAAGTAAAGACACTTTTTATTTAATTTCGAAAAATGGATTTTTTGAAATATCTCGAAATCCGTTCCATGAAAAAATTTTTGGACTTCATTTTCGGTTTTAGCATGACATTTTACTAAAACTTAAAATACTAAATTTACACAATAATATTAGTTTTAGCAACACTATTTATTGAAATTAAACAAGATTTTGCTTGTAATAAACAAGGAAAATTTTTTACTTTATCATTTATTATCAGCAAACATTTTTCAAAAACAATTATCGATAAATGTCGAACTTGAAATTGGTATAGTTAGAATCTAAGAATATCAAAGAATATTTAAAAAATTCTTTCAATTCAAAATACGTATATCTTTTAAACTATTTTCCATTTCTCCTGCAATAAAGTATTCGGACTCAAACAAAAAATAAAAACGTTTTGTTGACATTGGAAACACCAAAGAGGTGGTTGCAAAACGAATCCGAATAAAATATTCGAAAAAAAAATTCGAATTCGTTTATCGGAGCACGGTCGTTTATCAAATTAATAGCGCTATGATTTACTTAAGTATGTTTATATTTTTAGTATGTCTACTACAACAACTACAATCAGAATTGTTATCAATTGCGTAATGGGCTTCGAAATAACTTTTGTTGAAAGTAAAAAAAAAATTATAGAAATAGCTGATAATGCTTGCACGTCTCTTCACAAAACTCACTTTATGTTGAAGAACACAAGAAGAAGGTGTAAATAACGTATTAAATAGATAGGTATATTTATTTTCCAAATCCATTTTATTATTTGATTACCAATCCATTACCAATAACAAATCAATCACAGAAGAACCACTTGTTATAGAAATTAGTTAATTAAGTAATAGAAATTAATAATAATTATGAGAGTTAGTCGTAAGATTAGATTAGATTAATATTTTTGGTAGAGTTGCCATCGAAGCCATAGGTAGTTATTGCTCTTTCTAGGTACAGCCAAAAAGAGAGCTACAAAATAATGAAAATTATTGCTAAGAAGTATTTTTTTTTGGCACGAACACATGAAATCACCTCGTGCTTCTATACGATATTGGAGGTACTTTGGTATTTATACTTCATTTGTTAGAAGTTGGTTCTGGTGCTCTTCCTTTCCTTTCAAAGAATTTTAAGTATTCTACTTAGTTTCAGATTACAACCATATACCTTTTGTTTTCTTCCATTTATGATTTAAATTGCAGTATAACTTGTTGAAAACTACAGGACCCATAATAAAAAATTGAAGTTTAACTTTTGCATTCGAGCTTCACCAAAATTAAACTATAAAAACTTACATACATCCCAAAATTGTGAATATAATTTTGTAATTTTATGTGTGCTCCAATTTGGTTAGGATGACTATAAGGTGAAGTTTAAACAAATGTTGGAATACAAAACTAAATCGTTAAATGTAACGTTTCATAATTTGATAAAAATAACCGACGATTTATTTTTTTTTTTTACTTATTTATTTGAGCTTGCTAAGTAACACACACACTTTCAGAGTATTCGAAAAAACCGATCTTCTACAAACACTATGAGAATAGGGATTGAAAGACGCACTCTAATCAGTTTTTGCTCAAAAGATCTTCTGTACAGGCAAAGAACTATTTTCCTGTTGTCTTTGGGTTATGTATTTGCTAAAAGTCTTATGCCTGAGGGATTCGTGTCTTTTTTGGCTGAGCCGAAAAACACAAGCGAAGCGAAAAAGCGTTCGGCTCAACGAGAGTGAGCCTCTATTTGGTCAGTGAGCCGATTGCATTGGAAAAATATTTTCACACTTTTTTGCGAGCTGTAATTTAAAGCGTACAGCAATGCTCAGTTGACCTTAGATCAGTGGTGAGCAAAACTCATACAAACAAACATATCTTTGTGTGAGTAAGCAGCGCAGTAAGCAAAAGTGCACGAGAGAGAAAGAACCGCAATCAAGCAAAAGCGAGAGAGAGATTGTACCGTGCATGAGCCGACTGCGCTGCGGCAGATTTTGGTGCAATAGCCTCGCGAGTTATGTAAAATGAGCGACTGCCCACCACTGCCTTAGATTATCAAAAATAAATTTTTTTAAAAATGAAATATTCTATTAAATTTTTAACTTTTTAGGCTTTAACGAAGTTTGGATTGAAATTCTTTCTAATCAATAATTTGTTAATTTTTTTCTTTTAATCAATATTGCCATGTATTTATATTCATATGAACGAAACGGAAAACATTTAGTAGGAAATTCCAGACTTAGACTTGATCCAGTCCAAGTAAGCGGTCACACGGGTGAAACCTGCTGGAAGACCAGACTCGCAACCAGCACTGGCAACGAATGAGGTTACACCAATGAGTTTCTTGTTGCTGTTCAGGACCAATGGGCCGCCAGAGTCACCACTGCAGGTGGAGCTTTTGTTGGGGGTGGCAATGCAGATGACCTTGGAGGTAGCAACCGAGGAACCATAGGTATTCTGACAGCTGGAAACGGAAATAACCTTGAAAGTGTTGTAGCGCAGATCGGAGGCAACGCCGGAGGCTGAGTCAGAGGTCTTGCCCCAACCGGAAGCAATAGCTTCCTGGCCGTCATAGCTGGAGTAACTGCTGCTCACAGCTGGCAATGCCACCTTGTTGATGTAGGTGTTGAAGCTGATAGATGGAGTCTTTATTAGTGAGATGTCGTTGGCCAGCGTATTGGTGTTGTAGCTGGAGTGCTGTTGGAAACTACCACTGCCAATAGTGTGTGTAAGTCTGGGAGAGGTACGCTTGGTGGAACCGTAGTAGACGGTTACAGAGGAAGCACTGCAAGAACCATAACAAGATAGTTAGAGTATAATATGAATATATAAGGCATAATGTCTAACTTACCCGCTGGTGCAGTGAGCAGCAGTCAAGACCCAGTTGGTTCCAATGACGGAACCGCCGCAGAACCAACCGCTGCCGCCGCTTGTAAAGCTAAGTGCTACCTGATAGGGAAACTGGCCATCAGAGGCAGTCTTGCCGTTGGTAATGCGACCTTCAATAGATGGCACCTCAGGCAAATCCTTAGGATGCACAGGCACCTCAACGGGCATGACGCCAGCCGAGACGGTGGCAATAGCCAAAGCCAAAACTACGAGTACTTTCATGTTAGCCGTTTGTCAAACAACGAATATTTTTTCAACTCAAAATCTGTGCTTATATAGGCCCACAGTCATAAAAAACTTCATAGCGATAAAGAGTTGCCCCGGCGTTTGGATGATAAGATCAATATTTCAAGTACTTAAAACCTGATTTAGTGGTTTCCGGTATAATCTACGGCTGCTATCGCTTAGTTACGTGTTTAAGTAAAAAATGCATTATCACATCCTTAACGCATTACGTTAAAAGCATTAGTCTGGAGTCGCGTGCTTTTAATGGCAAAGAACATTTTTTTCTGAAACTTAATTAGTTAAGTTAAGCTTAATCTAAACCCTGCGTAATGTTGGCGGAGAACCCCCAAAGTTTGTTAAAGTATGATCATGTTGACTAGAGAAGTCCATTTACCCATGTCCGTCTGCCCCTCTGTTCTGTCTACGCCTAGATCTCAGAAATGGTAACAAAAAAAATGTTTTATGCAAAATTCGTTGTGTTTCGTTTGTTTATGAAGATATCGTTTCAAAAGCGTTTGGTAGTTTTTTAGAGTATTGAATTTGATCAAAATCGCTTGACTATATCATATAGCCCCAAAGGGCCGATCTGCGAAAAAATCGTCTTTTTGAAGATATCGTAAGAAATTTTGAGAATCAAAGGTCTTTTTGAGTTCCTAAGAAATATACCCGATTTGATTGCAATGTGGTGGTGGTACAGGTGGTCACCGCGCTCGGTTGAACGCACGCCATCTTTATATTTACAAGTAATGTGCTGCCACGTCTCCTTTTTCCAGTTGCATACTTTTTGAAATATTTAATACCATTGATATTAAGTCTTATATAAATTAATAAATATAAGTTTATTTTCTAAAATATAATTTTATAACTGCACTATGTGCATTTTGTTTAGGCAGCACTATGTGCTTTCATTTTAGGCTGCACTATGTGCTTAGAAGTGTATCCAATTGCAGACTGAAGCTTAACTCTCGCTTATCTTATAGTGAGACCTTAAACTAAGCAGTTGACGCGTCTTGCTCTGAGCCTTGCTTAAGAGAAATATTCTCTTTAAAGCGCAGACATATGAAAGCTTAATGTTAATGCACAGACGGACAAAGTATCATTTATTGTGGCAATTACTTGAAAGGAAGGTCTTAACTTATAGCATTAAGCCTTATAGCCTTACAAATACACAGTAGGTGATTCTTCTGAGTCTGACTTTTCCATTTACTCTGAGGCAGTTACTCTTTGCCTTTCAATGTAAGAAGTATATGGTATTTCAGATTAGAAATTTTGTAATTTGAAAGCTTTCAGCACAAGCAACTGAAAGCTCTGCCTCATTCTTTGGACTGGTCATGATGGAATAATATAAGGTGGTATCGTCCGTAAAAGCTATCCCTTATTGTATGTAGCGTGTGAGTGCGAGTGAGAGGTCAAAAGCTTTTCTGTGGGAAAGCTCTCTTAGCATTGCTTCGTGAATGTGAATGAGATAGATATATATTTTGTTGATGTTTGTAAATAAGTAACAAAGAAAAATTCAGATATGTTTTATAGTTAAAATAATAAATTAATTTTTGTATAGCCTAATTTTAACAAGTTAACTATTGCCCATAATTTTTTGCTATTGGTTTTGTATTACAAGTTTCGTGTTTAGAAAACAAAACACAGACAGCTAAAAATTTCGTCCGCGAACAACCACACTCGTTCACAGCAAGTTTTGCACTGACGATAAGGGCTCTAAACGAGAGAGTGAGTGTTTCCACGACATCACCTTATTATTCCACCATGGGACTGGTATCCCAAAAATGGCAATAGCCACGGAACAGAGAAATGACTGAGTTTTAAACATTTGTGTTTTTTTTAAATTTAAGAAAATCCGAAAAATTTCTGGCCTGCCTGTATATCACCAGTGTTCATGGAGTTGCTCATAGTTTGAAGTGATATAGACGTGAGAGGGACATCAATTGGAAAATGTTACCTTATTATATTAATTTAGCCTTGTTAATAGTTAGTTTAAAGTACTCTAGGATTCATTTTAGAAAAAAGTCGCATAAGTTATAGTCTATTCACATAGAGCTAATCCAAGAATAAATAGCATACTCCAATTCGCTAAAACTGAAGAAGAAAATAATTCCATAAAACAAATCTATGATTTGTTTTTTGCCATTTTCTTGCTTTTCGTAAAACCAAAGGACTTTCAAAAGAACCTTTCTCCTTAAATCTACTGCGTCGTTATGTACAGCCGGATCAATGCAGCCAATGCCAATCCACTTGAGTATGCCAATTTAGCCGCAGTTTGTAAAAATAAACTTCGAGCTTTTTATATAGTATAATGATTTTTGTTCAAGTTGCTCTCAGATAATTCTGAATTAGTATAGTTCTATTTTAATGACGATTAGTAATCGCTGATTAAATTAGGTTAAGCAAGTTCTTCACATTTTTGAAAGCTTGCAAATAATAAAAGTGGTACTCATTTTTTTTTTTTATCGAATACGAAGTTTATTTAAATTCATTTATGTAAAACGGAAAACATTTAGTAGGAAATTCCAGACTTAGACTTGATCCAGTCCAAGTAAGCGGTCACACGGGTGAAACCTGCTGGAAGACCAGACTCGCAACCAGCACTGGCAACGAATGAGGTTACACCAATGAGTTTCTTGTTGCTGTTCAGGACCAATGGGCCGCCAGAGTCACCACTGCAGGTGGAGCTTTTGTTGGGGGTGGCAATGCAGATGACCTTGGAGGTAGCAACCGAGGAACCATAGGTATTCTGACAGCTGGAAACGGAAATAACCTTGAAAGTGTTGTAGCGCAGATCGGAGGCAACGCCGGAGGCTGAGTCAGAGGTCTTGCCCCAACCGGAAGCAATAGCTTCCTGGCCGTCATAGCTGGAGTAACTGCTGCTCACAGCTGGCAATGCCACCTTGTTGATGTAGGTGTTGAAGCTGATAGATGGAGTCTTGATTAGTGAGATGTCGTTGGCCAGCGTATTGGTGTTGTAGCTGGAGTGCTGTTGGAAACTACCACTGCCAATAGTGTGTGTAAGTCTGGGAGAGGTACGCTTGGTGGAACCGTAGTAGACGGTTACAGAGGAAGCACTGTAAGAACCATAACAATATAGTTAGAGTATAATATGAATATATAAGGCATAATGTCTAACTTACCCGCTGGTGCAGTGAGCAGCAGTCAAGACCCAGTTGGTTCCAATGACGGAACCGCCGCAGAACCAACCGCTGCCGCCGCTTGTAAAGCTAAGTGCTACCTGATAGGGAAACTGGCCATCAGAGGCAGTCTTGCCGTTGGTAATGCGACCTTCAATAGATGGCACCTCAGGCAAATCCTTAGGATGCACAGGCACCTCAACGGGCATAACGCCAGCCGAGACGGTGGCAATAGCCAAAGCCAAAACTACGAGTACTTTCATGTTAGCCGTTTGTCAAACAACGAATATTTTTTCAACTCAAAATCTGTGCTTATATAGGCCCGCAGTCTTAAAGAGCTTCATAGCGATAAAGAGTTGCCCCGGCGTTTGGATGATACGATCAATATTTCGAGTACTTGAGATATGGTTTTCTGGTAAATCGTTTAATCTTAAGTTACTATCGTGTTTTTTGGCGTTGTTTAGTACAATAAGTATTTTTGCAGCCCCCCTGTGTTTTTTGCCTATATTTTCCAAGTAACTCTGTTCTATCTCTGTATTGGGTCTCTGCTAAATTTATATTTATTATGTACTTATGTACCATCAGTTAAAAGCAGTACATGTAATTTTATAAACTAAACGAATTTATTATGAACAAATATGTTTATGTTTAATATAAAAACATAATTATAATATAAATCATTTGGAGTGCTTGATCATTTGATATGCCAAACAAATTGAAATGGTATTAGCAAAAATAAACAGATTAACTTAATTATTTCCCAAAATATAAATCATTAAACAAGTGACTTCTAGAGAGCTTATAAATAAATAAATCGCAAGTCATAAACATATATGTTTTAAATAACTCAAGTCTCAAGTGTTTAGGATATTCTTCTTCATTCATGCTTTCAATTTCACAATATTCATCCAAATTGCAAAACGTCACCTTTTTATTTAATTGATAAGACCGAAAATAATTTGTTATAATTTATCAACTAAAAAGCTCTTGGCCAGTTCAAAATTAGATAACTCAAAAGAGGAAGTTTCGACTTTTTATTAGCTTTGTTTTTATTTTTTTTTTTAATAAATAAAACATAGATAAGACATGAATCGAATGTTTGCGTTCTAAAATACTATATAATCCTTGTCTGATATACTTGACACGCGTCTAGAGCTCAAGTATTGAAAGGTGCTCTATAAAAAGCTTATTGAGGACCTTTCCGATAGGCACCCGTCTTAGATAACATACCATATACTACAATTGCTGGAATTTTGAGATAAAATGTATAATATGCGGGTCTTGAAATTTACATAACTTTTTTTTTAATTTTACTCAACATTTTTTATTATTATGTTATTTTTATGTTTTTATAAAATATTGCTCCCGAAACTTTTTAGTAAGAATTATAGCTCTCTTCGGTGATCACCAATTTCAATGCAATAATAGCAAAAATATATTTTATTCAAATAATAATAAATTTTTTGGAATGGAGTATATACGAGTACCGGGGGTGTATGGTATAATTACGATTGTGAATTTGAAAAATATTATTTTATTATTAAAAAAATCTATCTAGTTACGTTAGTAATAAACTTCAGAGTTTGTTTTGATCCAGCTCAAATAGCTGGTCACGCGGGTAAAGCCGACAGGGGAACCGGACTCACAACCAGCCTTGTTCACAAAAGAGGTAACACCAATTAGTTGGTTGCTATTTACTGATACCAATGGGCCACCAGAATCACCATTGCAGGTGGAGATCTTGTTGGGAGTGGCAATGCAGATTACGTTGCTACTTGCGGTGGCAGAGCCGTAAGTCTTCTGGCAAGTGGCAACGGAGACCACAGAAAAAGTGCTGTACTGTAGATTGCTGGTAACCCCAGTAATAGAGTCCGAGATTCTGCCCCAACCTGAAGCAATGGCTTGCTGACCTTCATAGGTGGAGTAGCTGCTGGCCATTGGGGGCAAGGCAATCTTGTTGATGTAGGCAGTGAAGGTAACAATTGGAGTCTTGATCAAGGAGATGTCGTTTGCCAAACGGGCAGTGGAACCATAGCTGGCATGTTGTATAAAGTTGGAACTGCTTACAGTTTGCTTCAACTTGGGACTGGTACGCACAGTGGAACCATAGTAGATGGTCACAGAGGAGGCGCTGTCGAAAAGAAGATATGCATAATGCGATAGCTAGGATTGAAGCTACAATTTGAACACTTACCCGTCCGTGCAGTGAGCAGCAGTCAACACCCAGTTGTTGGAAATAATAGAACCACCACACCAGCTGCTGCCAGAAGACTTGCTGAAGCTAAGTCCCACCTGATGGGGAAACTGACCCTCCTTGGCAGTCTGTCCATTCGTAATACGACTCTCAATGGAGGGCAGCGAATTTGGTGCAACTGCCTCGGGTTGTGGCAATACACCTGCCGACGCGGAAGCTATGGCTAAGGATAGTACTAGGAAAACCTTCATTTTGATTATGAGTTGTCTAACGAATGATGGATGCAGTTAGTTTATATAGTGTCATCTTATCTCTTTTAAGAGATGTGTCCAATTCTTATCATCTCAAATAAATTTATGTCCTGATGTGCCGTATTTGGTAAAAATACATAAAAAATACAAAAAGCAAGAAACCCGTTTAAATATTCAGTTCACCACTTTCATTTTTCAAACGTGTTATAAATCTCGTAGACTGCACTGATAAGACCTTAGCGATTTCAAACATTAGAACTAACTGGCACATCTTTATCTTGTAGGCTTTACAACCCCAAGAAAATGCCCAGACGTTACGCGAACGTTGAATAGAATTTCACATCACATAACTTGTACTTACCATAACCGAATGTCCAAACTGAAATCTAGCCAAATAATGGCCAAGGCACTAATTGTGCAGGGGTGGCATAGACCAGGGTCAGAATTGAATCTGGAAAATTGAAATCAAATCGTCTTACGTGCTGTGCATACAAACAAATCAACAGAGACTCCTGAGACATTGGGTCACTCTCTGGACATTAGCACATAAAAAAACAATTCATTGTCTTTTTATGCTGACACATGTACAAGTCTTACATGCCATTTGTAGCACAGTCCCTCTCTCAATGTGCGTATGTGTGTGTGTGTGTGTGAGAGAGGGAGAGTAAAAGAAAGTCTCATGAATGTTAAGGTTTTTGTACTGTATAGCAAGTAGCTTGCTGCTTGGAGATTTTATAGCAGGCAGCTTTAAGTCATTGCGCGACGTTTCATTCAAAGACTTAAAGTGTATTTAATTTAATTTTATTTCCACGACATTAATTTTATGTAAAAAAAATCTAAAATATATATAATTCTAGCTTTTCAACTGAAAGCTTGACTTTTAAATTTAATTAAAAATATGTTAACAATTTGTTAAAAATATCATTGCGTTCGGAAAATTGGGGAAAACCCTAATGCTGATTTTTTTCTTAAACTGCTTACGGATCATCCATAAACTACGTGACGCTGATTTTCGTCAAAATAGACACCCCCCCCCCCCACACCCTTGTGATACAGTGACGGAAAGTAGTTCATAAAAATACATAAATATAAGACTATCAGAATATACATAGTTAGGTCTATATAATAATTATAATCTTCATGATTAATTGGTCTAAATTTACACGTAGACGTGGTTTGCTTCGGGATTCGGGTAGATCTGACACTGTGTTTTAAGAGATTAAGAAACTATCATCCACATTGAAACATATGAGTATATACTAGGTTGGCCGACGCCACCTAGTATGGCGAATTTTTAAACCGACGATTTTAATAACTGCCTAAAAAGTTTCCTTTCCACATGCATATAGCGTCTGTAAAATTTAAAGACGATCCGAAAGGATGGGCGCGAAAATAGGTCAAAAGTCTTAATTTTGACTTTTTCCGTTTTTGACTGTATTGTTCTACATAAACTTAAATAAATTGTTTCCAATCAAACAAATTATGGTTCAAAAAATCTCATATCGATCTAAACATAATTTTAAAAAAATATACAGTCGGCCTGAATAAATTTGGTAAGCTCTAAAATTGATTAATTACACTCGTTTACAAATTTAAAAAAATGTTAAATGTTTAAAAAATTAATCTTCAGCTTAAAAAACTAATTCAAAATATTAATTATTAAAAATTTTTTGCCTTAAGCTTAATTATGCTGCAGCGCTTTAAAACTAAGCATATCTCTTCTTAGTTTTTGTTCTTATTATTTCTCAATGCAAACAATAAACTCAGCCAGACCATTTATATTAACTCCAGTTTTTTTATACATCTTTTTTTTTTTTTTTTAATATTTAGACTCTATGTGCTCTGTTTGCTTGCATTTCTTCTTTTCTGCGCATTTTTATGGCATTTCCTTGCGCTTTTCATTGTTGATTGAGATAAAAAAAAAAGTAATATATACTATGGAATAAAAGTGAAAAAAATATGCTTTCTACGTCTATGCTTATAGTATCTGTCTATGTCTGCCATCAAGTTGAAGAACAAAAGAAACTAATTTTCTTGAAATATTTGCATTTCATTGTTTTGTCTCTAGCAACTTTAAGTAGCGTCAGTTTTTACTTTCGTCTTACAATTTAAGGCGCCAAATGGCGAGCAATTTTTATTTTTTATACAACTATTTATTTATTTTTATTATTTTTATATACTATACTATATATTGTATATGTAGTAGAACCAGCAAATGCGCTTACACACGCTTATTAGACGCATATCCTGTAACCTTAACAACAATGTTTGCGCATTGTCCAGTCACACACACACACACAAAGATACTTGAGTATTATTGGACCGTATATTTATAGTACACTCCTAGCCACTTGAATAGAACCAAAAAAAAATTGTTGTGTTGCTAAAGCACATTTTCGAAAATAATAGATGCTACTCTCTTTACATTTCTTTTGAATATTATTTAACTTGGATTAGTTATAAGTTTTTAACTAGTAAAGCTAGGTTTATAAGATTATGCCTTTAATATTTCAATAATTTCATAAGCAACTCTGCAACGGGAACTATACATAAGCTGACTTGTAGACCTGTAAATAATAATTACGTTTTGAAATTAGAATTTTTTCTTATCCTTCACCTATGTATAAGGTTAATATACGTTTTTTTTTCGTCTAAAAAGCTAAAAACGCGTAGAAAAATAGTTTTTGGAACACTTGTTTCTTTGAATGGTCGATACTCGATCAAAATGCTAAAATAAAGAAATTATGTTAATTAAGTTTGACTTTAAAATTCGATTGTCTACAAATTTAAACCATTTCTTGCATTGCATTTATACAATACTTTTTTTTTCTAAAGGACAAACCCTCAGAAATATATTTATTAGAAAGCATTTATAAAAATGTGATACAGTCGAAGATTGGATTTTTTTGTTTTTGGAGCAGAACGATATTTATACCTATAAGTTCCGTAAATTTTTACCGATTTTGATGAGATTCGAAAGGAAGTTTGACGTTCAAATGTTGAGGCGTATGGAAGAAAACAGTGTAAATCGATTTGGAAAATTTGGATGTGCGTTTGTTCATTAGGGCCAATCGCACCAAAATAGGTTATTCTATGTAATTTTTTTACCATTTTTACGTTAAATATTGATGCAGTTTAAGGGCAAAGGGGGGGTTTGAGAAAACTTGCGCACCAGCTGGTAAAGTTTCGTATCTCTATCTCTTATAGTCTTCGAAATCTTGGTGTTCATACAGACGGACAGACGGACATAGCTTAATCGCTACCTGAGGTTATGATAAACATTATGCCATAAGGGACTTGGGGTCTGCCACGCCTCCTTCTGTTCGTTACATACATTGCACAAATCTAGTATACCCTTTGTACCTATAGGTACAGGGTATAGAAACCGTGCAAATCTTCTCACATTAGGTTAGTCAATTTTATATTATTCAGCTCTTTTACGGTTGCTACTCAGCTGAACAAAAATACGGGCACTAAAATAAATGCATTTAATTAACGAAATATTTCGATGTAGTTAATTAAAAAAAAAGTTTCATCAAATTTAAAAACATATTTAATTAAAATGTACCAAAATAACTACACACAGATTTTTGGCACACACACGAATAAAATAAAAATATTATTTAAGGGCGTACTATTCTAGTGGCGCGGAGTGTACTACTTGTAAGATGTACAGCTGGAATGTCCCTTAGCGTGCGCTAGTTTTGTGCTTGTTGGCTTGGATCGTTCCTCGTTCCTTTGACGACGACAAACAAGATTGCAGCAATAAAATTTCGACAAGTGAACAACAAATGATAAACGAAGCAGCACGATAAAAAGAACAGCCAACATACACACACACAATCACACAGATACAATACAATGAAAGGTTCAGCTCTCGAAATGTTAGTGGGAACGCTTCAGCCAAGTGCTTCTTACTCTCTTTCCTGCTTTCTCTATATGATACACATATAATGTGAGTCGCATCGATTACGCCGCCTTGGACAGAGCATTCCATTTCAATGGGGTTGTCTGACCAAGTATGTGTGAGAGTATATCTATGTGCGTATATATGTACATATGTTTGTATGTGTATTGGCATGTTTTGGCAGCAATTCGCGTTGCTTTTTTCATTAAATTTATTTGGCCCACTCCATACAACTAGTACATTCCTACACTGAGAGAAATTCTATATTTTTCTAATTCGTATAATGTACAACTTTGCAGACAGCAACACAGCAACAGCTGTTTTTTGTACATTTCATACTTTCTGGTAAATTTTGCTAAAAAAATATAAAATATTGCAAAGCATTTTGAGAGATTTGAATAAATCAGAAAATGTGAAAGCAAAAGCAACACTAACCCCTAAAATATGATCTCTTACGTAAACGTAAGAAAAAAAAAATTTGGACGAAAAACTAATGTTGAAAAAGTTTAAGAGTACTCGATTCCAAAAAGAAAACCTACCAATTACAATACTCGTACTTAGGTAAAGAAATTGTTCAAAAAAAATATTGGTACAACAAAAAAAAATTTAAACTTTTTCTCTAGTGTGCCTTGAACGTAAGTTTTTAAGGGCTCCCAATATTCTAAACATTTTGAATATTTTTGAGAATATTCTATCTTATCTTTATATATAGAAAAAGTAAAAAATTGTACTTTTTATTTTTTTTCAGACGATGGAAACTTTAATTTCTTGGAAAAAATTTGGGGTACTCATACAACGAAAAACGTGACTATCCATTATTTTGGTGCGGTAAGTTCGCGATTGAAGATACAACTGTTTTCGTAGGTGTATTAAATTTTGTTTTTTAATGTATATATATATATTTATACCCTGTACCGTATGGTACAGAGGGTATATTGTGTTTGTGCAAGCCGAAATGTATGTAACGTACAGAAGGAGAAGTCGGAGACCCCCCAAAGTTACCTAAAGTATGATCAGAGTGACTAGAGAAGTCGATATACCCATGTCCGTCTGTCCGTCTGACCGTCTGTCCGTCTGTCCGTATGAACGCCTAGATCTCAGAGATGGTAAGAGCTAGAGCAACCAAACTTTCAGATAAGATCCCTTATTAATCCATAGGAGACAAGTTTATTTTATTTTTTTGATATCGGGACTACATTATATAGCTCCCATAGGGGTGTTTCAGAGGACCTCGAAAAAGAGCAAAAGTTTTCGATGAATAATTCGTTTGCTTATGAAGATATCATAACCAAATTTGGCAATCGGAAGTTTTTTAGAAACCCCCAGCACTGTTCCAAATTTTATCAAAATCGGTTGACTCTATCATATAGGTCTCATAGGGCCAATCGGTCAAAAAAACGCTTTTTGTACAAAATTTGTTGTGTTTCGTTTGTTTGTGAAGATATTGTAACCAAATTTGGCATTCAGAAGTTTTTTAGAGATCTTCAACACTGAACCAAATTTTATCAAAATCGGTTGACTATATCATATAGCTCCCATAGGGCCGATCGGTCGAAAAAAAGTTTTTGATTAAAAATTCGTCTGTTTTTGGTTGTTTATGAAGGTATCATAATCTAATTTGGCAATCAAATGTCTTTTGGTGTTCGTAAGCAATTTACCGGATTCTATTGCAAGTGGTACAGGGTATCCCAAAGTCGTCCGCGCCCGACTTTAACGTACGCCATCTTTTTTCTGAGTGTAGACGTTACATAGAGCATACTTTTGTTCACTTGCCTTAAATTGTCATGAAAATATCTTAAGATGGGCGTGCACTGGACTCGTCAGCCTCTTGTTGACCAAAATTAATGACAACTGTCTGACCCAGCTGACCCTAAGCGCATTTGTTGATGACTTATCACAATACCCTATATAAGTAGTTTTTGCTGGGGTTTGAAGGGGCCGCTCAACTTGCGGCTGTGTTCATCAAACGAAATCATTTTGGGCTATAATTCAAAATTGTCAACGACAGTGTCTGTCAGAGAGTCAAAAGACAGATTAATCATTTTGCTATGGTGCGCAAAAATTGCTTACCGTGCGTATGAGTAATGCATTTGTCAACATGCTGCTCAGGTTTAGTTGGCAACTTGGCTCAAGATGTTGCCAGACTTGCTGGTAAATGCATTTTTAAAACTTTTCAACAGCAATTTGTTGTCGCACATGAGCTGCACATAGATACACACACATACTCAGGCACATACTCACATAGTGCTTAACTCTCTCTTGTTATACATGCAGTTTGCACTTTGTTTGGATGCAAGATTTTTTGCTGGTCAAAGTTTTCTAGCTATTTTTTTTTACAACTCTTTTTTAGAGTTTTTCTCGCGTGAGCGTGTTTAATGCGCTTTGTATTGAAAAAGTTTTATTGGCACAGCTGTTGGTGCAAATTGGTATTGGTAGGTACAAAAAAATTACAAATTTTCATACGAATTTTGTAGCTTTAATCACTGTCCGAAAAAAGTAATAAATCAAGATTTTCAAAAATTTATTGATGAAAGTAACACATACGCCATGTGGGCTTAACAAAAAAATAAAATAAACATGAAACCAATAAAGTTACCGACTAACTGACAATATTGTGACATAAATCTGCTGCAGACAACAAATGGAAACCTTTTCAACTTCAAAACACATTCAATTTGTTGCCAAGGGTTCGAACTATGGCTTTATATTTACATACTTAAATATATGTAAAGTATAGTATGTTTGTCGTCTACGTTACATAGCAAATATTTGCCGAATTTTATATTTTGTGCCTTTTCCATTTCCTATCAATGGCCAAAAAGCAATGTATATCGCTTTTGGCCCTTTTTTATATATATATATATATTTTTTTTGTCGCTTTTGCATATGAAAATATAAATATAAATTCCAGGCATACAAATAGAAAATCCTTTTCACTAGCTTTACTGTCTTGAGCAGCTCCTTGCTGTGCTCTTTGCTGCCAAATTTTGTTGCTGTTGTTGTTGTGCTCTGTGATTGGGTGCTGGCACTTTTGTCTACTCTGAGCACGACAATTGGATTTTCGAGCTCCTTGGCAATCGTACGCGAAATTGAGGGATTTACTGAAAACTCCGGCACTCCAAGGATATGCATTCTAGGAGACATCTAACGTGTCCGCCCTGCCACTTGTCTGCTTATTGCTGCATGCCAAATGATTGCGCCAAAGTATCAATGGCACTGGTGTTTTACTTTTATGCAGCACTGTGGCTCGAACGCTTTTTATTGTTGTCGAAATCAATATTGAAACTTTTTCGCTAGCTTTTGTTTGCTCGAAAATAGAAAATGAATATCATGTCTCTGGCATTGCATACTTTTGTGCGCATCATAAAATGTCTTTTGTGGCTCATTGACGCGACTTTTGAATGCATTTGACTAACTGTGGCAGGACTGTGGGGAGCATTATTTATCTTGGATTGATTATCAAGGCGAGTCCTTGAGGATATTAATTCTCCATAATACTTTTTTCTTCATATTGGTTGTCGCCTTATCTTTTGGTTTTTGTCCTGCTCAATTTTTTTTTTTATTTACTTACAATGAAAACTTTTAATCTACGAATATAAAAAAAAGAAAATTCTCGTAAAATTATTAAATTTCTGTTATGTTATTGTAAATAGCTCTTACAGACTTCGAGATTTAAATTTTCATAGGGACAGAGTTTTCTGACTTTTGCATTCATTCTAAGAAGCTTCATAGCTCTGGAAATATATTTGATATGGTCAGCATTTGGAGCTGTTTTTAGACTTCACCAGTTTTTTTTTTTTCAAGTAGGTCAAGTAGGAAAGCAAGATTATATTTTTTTATTCAATTCTTTTGCATCCTTTTTACAATAAAATTTATTTAATTACATTATTTTCTATATTTAGTAATTAGTTTTAAGTAATTGTTAGCTTTTGATATCATAATTCAAAAAGCACTCTGCTTTATCTTGTAATTTCAGCAAATTTTTTATAAGTCAGGCATTTCTGCAGTCTTATGCATATCTGTATATTGCTCAGCTACAGCAACATATAAATTGGTTAGGAAAAAAAATCCTTGTATTTTATTTCAAAAATTTGAAAATATAACATGCCGTTTTATATAATGCTTGTTTTTTGTTGTTGTTGCTGCACAAACAAATGTGAACTCATAACATAAAATATAACTACTCATCAAATTTTGCATGCAAATATTTTGCAGAGCAACGCAGCTGCGACAGCAGGGCGTATACTTTATGGCTTATAAACATTTTTGTTTGTCAATATGTATAGAAAAATATGATGATTTTTTTTTTTCAGCTTGGAGTATGTTTGTGCTGGCTTTGTTGTAATTTTGGTTTATTGTTTTCTATATATTTTTCTGCTTGAACGCACTAAAAGCTACTCGAATGCCAAACCCGTCAGGAAAGCAATTCAGCAACAAACCTCCTACTACCTTGCTGGCTGTCAAGGCATTTGTTTGCTCTACGTCTTTATTTTTTTCCGAGAACCAGAGAGTATATTTTTACTGTTATTTTTTGCTTGTTTTGTTTTTGGTTGAGTGATGGCTGCCGTTTGGCTTGAAATATGTACATATATATACATATGTATTGTATGAGTGCTCTTAGACCGGCTTTACATGTACTTTTGCCTATGAGTCTGTATGTGTTTGTATTTGCTTTAGACTTGATATGTTATATGTTCATATATATAACTTATCTTTAGAAAACGAAAATACAAAATGTTTCAATTATTTTGCCAGTTTGCAATATTGTACTGTACTACTCAAACCATATACCATATATAGATGTATTTAAACATCATTTTAGATACAAAATTTATTATGACTGCTTCAACTTGAGCTATTAACTTTTGCTGTCAATCAATTGTCACTAACAAAGACATTAAAAGCACGACAAAAAAAATGTAAGAAAAAACCAAAGAAGACAATAATACAAAAAAAAATTACTTTTCTACTTACTTTCGTCAATGCCAGAAAGTCTGACAAGATATTTTACTGGCATGTGCAAGAGAAAGAAATTAGAACCAAAAATGTTGTGGAATATGGGAAAGGCTGTGGAAGCTGTGGTTAAGAATAGAAAACCGTAAGATGAATACTCTGCTTTTTAATTATTTTTTTTTTTGTACTCTTATTAAATATTTATAATTTGAAATATAAAAAAATACCCCTTTTTTTTTCTTCATATTTCACTTACAATCCGTCATATATGTCGTATAATAATAGCAAGTTTCCACTGAAACCTACTATTGTGTTTAAACTATAAAAAAAAATACCTGTTTAATGACTCTAATAGTCGGAGATGGGACATCTGATACCGCGTTTCCAATAACGCCGAGTAATTACCCAACGTAACCCAAATGTAGCCGTCACAATAAAATGCTGCAAACCCTGCAAATTTATATAATTTGTTGGAATTTTATGGTCGTTGTGAAAATTTTTGCTTAAATCTATTTAGTTTCCAGTTTTCTTTTTCCGTATTTAACTTTATTTTATCAAATAAATCTGCCCACTGTACCAGCAGCTGTTTTGCTTTACTTTTACGCTAGATGGCGCCAGCAGTAACAGCAGGTATTTTGTTTTACTCTTAAAATAAATATCTTTACATACTGATAAAACATTTAATTATTTTCGGCCGTGCTGCGGAAAACGAATCTTAACATTTTATTCGGATTCGTCTTTAAATCGAATGTTTGGTGCTCCCAATTTATGTGGTTTGAAACCGAATGTTTTGTTTTAAAAGGAATTAAAACGAATTGGCAAAATAGGTTGAAAAGTGTACGCATTTTAAGCTGAAATAATTTTTTAAATATTCTTTGATATTCTTAAATTCTATTTATGCCAATTTCAAGTTAAATAGTTCTGAATCACTCGAAATTTTATATGGTCCATGTCTTGCATAAAAAAATGTTCATGTCTTGCTTAAATAGTACATAGTACATGTCTTGCATAAAAAAAATGTTTCTTGTAATAGGAATAAGCATAGTCGGGGATAATTTCTATCGAAAGGTTGAAAGCTGTGCTAACAATGAGCAAGGGAAACATGAGTAGATGGCGACAGAAAAAAAATTTGATTTTTTTAGGATGGTTTTAATGATCGTTTGATTGCCAAATAAATATTCTTCAAAAAAAGAAGTATACCAGTATGTTCATGTATACAAACTGTTATACAAAATTTTGACTCATAAAAAAAATCTTTTTTTATGCTTCAATATGTAATATATTAATAGCTTTCGAAATTGGTAACCTTTACAATTTCAAAACCAGTTACCAGTAAAATTTGTATCATTTGGTTGGGAGTAATGACGAATTCAAACTACTTAAAGAGAATATTACTAAATAGCATCTATAGAGTTTTTCCAAAAAAGTGCCTTGGAAGATCGAAAGCCAGGAACCCAAAAAATGTGGCTATTATTACATAATATTTTGTAGTTATAAGATTTTGCTTAAAATCTCTTTGTTACCAAAGAACAGGACTTACTCGCAAATATCCTTAAAATATAGTATATCACTCAATCAAGAATAAAAGAAACAAAAAAAAAAAGGAAAAACCCCAAGCCGTAAAGCCCAAGTCTTTTGTCTATTGCATCTTTGTCTTTTCTATTGTGGTCTACTCTCCAATGAAAAAGCAGCAAACTTTGCCGTCAACTCACTGCGGTAGCCCTGGGTAAGGGAAGTAGTAGTATAGAGACAGGACCGCAGACAAGTCAAGCCAAAGTGTTGTTTGGATTTCATTATACAATTATCTTGTTACCCGAAATAATGGTGTCGAGCCGGGCAACAAGCCAAAAAACATTCAATGAGCTTGATATGCCGCCAAACGGCAAATGCGTGAGTGTTTTTCTGTGTGGGTGTCACTTATATACGAGTATGTGTGTGTGTGTGTGTGTGTGTATAAATGGCAGCCGGATGTTCTAAGCGTTAAGAGCAGCAGGAAGTCATTAGTAATGTGTGCCAGCACAACAAAAACAAAATGACTTCTGCTGACTACACTAAGTGTTGGAAAAGGAAAACAATGTGATAAATAAATAAAAATGTTTGAGCTAAATGAATTAAGTGTGTGGCGATATACTTGACAATCAGAGAAGCAGCCAAAGTTGAACGGGTCTGGAAAAACTCTGTCAGAAACACTTTCTGTGTTAACTGTCAGTTGAAGTAACAGGGACTTGGGCTTGTTCCAATATTAGAGTGAGTGCCGGTTGTAGCTTTGCATTTTGTTAATTAACCAAACATCACTCAAAGTGTCGCAAATAAAACAAAAGCAAAGTATTAAGTCATCCTTGGGTTGTATAAAGTATTTTTTTCCTTAAAATAAGCACAACAGAGTCAGAGCTTAAAATACACTCTAAAATTAGAGCTCTTGGACTTGGAGCTATTTTAAATTACAAATTCAAAAAGGTCGGGATATCAAGACTTCATTATACCCTGTACTTTCCCTGTTTCACAGTATGGGAGTAGTGAGAGGTGGTATCCCATGTTGACGAGAATAAACAAATTTTATCGGCCTACAGACAATGTTCCTCATGTTTAGACGAAAAGACTAACAGACAAAGTCATGCTGGTCGTGAATAACTATGCTTTATAATGTCGAATATGTTTATTTTTACCTGTTAAATACATTTGCACGATCTTATATTACCTTTGTAGCTTCGGTACAGGTTCATAAAGACAATCTAGTTTTTGAGTCATTTTTTTTTTAACCAACTATAGCGAAGCAAAAAGGATAATAGGATCATAGATAATAATAAAGGTCAAATATAATGTTTTTCCTTGAATGTATATATGTATGTATGTTCATCTGTTCCCTCGTAACTTCTAAACTGCTAATCTTGATTTGAGAAATGAGGTATCGCTGTAAGCGTCTTGATAGTCCGCTGGTAATAGGTTACAGGGCGTTACCTTAAATTGAATATGGCGTCCTCAAGGGGACCTTAAGCTGTGAATAAAAAAATGCTTTTTTTAAATGATATGAAATAGATATTACATATTGTTAAATGCATTAGGGCAATAAATTTCGTAATTTGTTATCGTTATTTTTCCAAAATTCGTTTCTTAAATCCATTATAAAATTCCTCTAGCTTCTTGGCTTTTACCTAAATAGATGTATAAAAATAAAACCTTAAAAAGTACAGCGACTGTTTAAATGCAATCAGGTGCGTCTGCAGGAATTGGTCTTAGGGGGTTCTTCACTTCGAATAGTTTATATAGATCAGAGCTCGCAAAAAACCGTCAACCCATTTTTCAAACTTTTGAAGTGAGTGGGTCCGGACCTGTAAACCTCCCGTAGATCCGCCACTGAATGCAATAGTAAGTAATCATAAACTATATGGTAGATTGCTTTGAACACGGCTTTCCTCTTTATAATATTGTTATTATAAATATGTTTTAATAGATATATATTTAATAGTTTGTACCTAATAATTTCATACGAGACTATTCTCTTCTTTTATACTTCTCAGAGTTTTCAGTTTTTTTTTATCTATTTAAAAAAAAACTTATTAAATGTTTTTCGGATTGAAACCCATCACTTAGTATAATTAAAGAAAGGATTTAAATTCATTTTATTTTATTCGCTTAAGAAATGTAATTAAATAAATACTTTAACAATCATAAATCCTATATCTTTTTATTCTAAAAATTAGGGGTGCAAATTGATGCTTGTTCCTGTGTCATTCCCAAGGATCAAATCTCAATTAAACTAAAACCAGTCTAGTGGTATTTGATTTGTTCTCTAAAGACTGCATTATTTTTTATTTTTATTTTTTTTAAACTAAAAAAGGAAAACGTATATTAACACATAAAAAAATTCGAATTCTATAAAGCATGACTAAATATGACTCTCTAAAGGATTTGAGCAAGCCAAAATACAAACATTTTTAAATTGTACGTAAAAAGTTTATAAACAGTAACAAAAATCTAATTTTTTTGAATTTTGTGTGTATTTATTTTTTTGAATTTTTTTTTAAAAAGTTCAATTTATTAGCACTTTTTGAAAAATAGGCATTGTACTTAACCAATCGATTCCTTTTTTTTTTTAGCTATTTATATTTAATGTGGTTTTTGTAAATTAAGGAATAAAAAAAATCACGATGCGCGCTGACGAATAATTAATATCTTAAATATTTTCCTTAAACTTCGAAATTTGATTCCTTCCCTTAAGCCAGTGCGAATTTTTGCCTTACGACCAAGTTTAAAACTTGTTAAAGTCCAAGAGCGATTATTTAATCGCTACATAGAAAACCAATACAAAACTAAAGAAATAACTTATAATACGCACAATTATAAAAGTATCTGGAGCTTTAATATAAACTGAGACAAACTAAGATTTCTCTTCTTATTAATAATGAAAGCACCTCTTAAATATAAATACTTACAATTGTTTTATATTTAAATGCAGATGGGTATACTACTTCCATTTCAAGTTCTCCCAAACCATAATCAACAGCATCATCTTCTCAATTACCCAGAAACGTGAAAATTTGCTGCGCCAGCTATTTCTAATTTATTTATTTATTTATTTTTTTTGTCTGCAGCACAACTTAATTAATTATGTAGGAGGCAATGTGGTCCGTTGCGGGATGTGGCCAAAAATCGTTAATTAAGTTGATTGCTTTGAATTGACTGCGATTTATTAGCCAGAATTGAGTTGACTCCAAGTCAAAAAGTTGTGCGTGTCAGTTTGCCAACACATAAACACACACACACACACACACACACTCTCATACTTTCTTAAGATGGCGACAGAAAGATTGAGATTCAACGTAAGAGACCCATACACATGAGTATGCATAATTTATAAGTATCTTTGCGTTAATTGATTTTGATATTGGAACAACTTTCAGACAGTAGTGTGTTTACGAGCTGACGAGCAAAATGTGAAAATGGCGCATTAAAGCTTTTCTTTGACTTTTGGCTTAAAGCTAAAAGGTAATAACATTAATTATAAAAGCACTAAATCAATCAAAGTTTATAAATTCGCTTGAACAAGTAGCGAGAGTTGATTGATAGCTTTAAGAAACTTGGCACAAAATTGAAAAATAAAGTTGTAAAGGCTTAAAAAGTTCTAAACCTTGTGGTCATCCAGAAAGTGACAAAACAAAAAAAACACTGCTTTGGTATCTTGCGGATGTATCTTTTGCTCATGCTGTCTCTCTATGCAATTGAAATTTAAATATTGAAATGGCTTGGCAAAACTTTTGCAATAAACACTTGCAACTCCATCAGCATTCAAGCGCTCCAAGCCCACGCTTCGTATGCGCAATATTTGAAACCCTTTCAGTTGGTTGACATTCTAGCTAAAAAAAAAAAAAAAAGTTTTTCACTGCACACGAACCATGCACCAGAACTTTGGTTATGTATTTTGTCGTATCTTAACCATAAAATGTAAGTGAAAATTTTTTTGTGCTGTCATAAATTTCTACAAAGCAAACATTTATCAGCATAGGAAACCGGTCATATTTTTTTGCTTTAAGGCAGAAAAAACTATATTTGGTTTTGGGATAAGGTTTTTTTATGATTTTTATATACTGCACTCAGGGCGTAGAGAGAAAATCCTGGCCCGGGGGGAAAATGTACCGGCCCCCCAATTACACCTTTAACTTGAATCACGACAGTACCACAGTAATTACACCGGGCCCCTAAGAAAACTCCGGGACCGGGGGGAATCCCCCCTTTCCCCTCTCCACGGGCCTGACTGCACTAGACTAGAAGCTCTTAATGAATTTCAAAGAACAAACCTATAGTCATGTGGGCAGCCTTGTGGAGCCGAGCTCGTAAGATGTAAACATTTTGCAAAATTGAAAAAGTTAAACTCATTTTTTAATAGGACGCTACTAAAATTTAAGCAAAACACAAATTTAATTCCTTACAATTTCTGTTAATCGTTAAGCTCTTAGAGCTGCACTAATTTTGGCCATTTTTCGGAACTTCTTTGACTAGCACCCAATTTGGAAGAAAAAAAATGTGATACAGTCGAGGCGGTGTCCGACAGAAAACAAAAAATTCCTTCTAATCTTTCCAATTGGATTTTTTTTTTTTGGTGCTAAGCGATATCAATAGAAATCGAAATTTTCGACGGACGGACAGACGGACATGGCTCAATCGCTACCCGATAAGCATTTTGGTATAATGAACTTGGGCTCTACCACGCCTCCTACATACTTTGCACAAATCTTGT
This sequence comes from Chymomyza fuscimana, assembly GCA_949987675.1. Classification (NCBI taxonomy): domain Eukaryota; kingdom Metazoa; phylum Arthropoda; class Insecta; order Diptera; family Drosophilidae; genus Chymomyza; species Chymomyza fuscimana. The sequence goes on from OX465089.1 coordinate 6,943,683, forward strand.
ATACCCTTTGTACCTATAGGTATAGGGTATAATAATTAAGAATAGCTCGTACTAATCTAAGGCGTTACCTTTAAGATGCACCTGATCTTCTGAATTCACATCCTGAGATAATCACTCGAGCAAATAACTATAAATATTAGATAAAAAAAAAAAACATTTTGCTATCGATCATTCTATTGATTGCGTTTAGAGCTTAAGGCCCAGTTACGCGGTTCGATAAATTTCGCACGGAATGACAAATGGGTTATATATGAAGTTTTGTCATTCCGTGTGAAATTTTTAGAGCTGCGTATGGGCCTTTATCAAAAAAAATCGTTTAGTAATAAACGCCGGAATTTTCCTTGATCCAGTCCAAGTAGCTTGTAACACGTGTGAATCCTGCTGGATAGCCCTTATCGCAGCCAGGAAAACCGGCTTGGACACCAAACGAGCTGAGACCCACTTGCTCCTTGGTGTGACTAACTACCAATGGGCTGCCGGAATCACCATTACATGTAGATATAAAATCGCTTGTGGAAACACAAATTCTATCCGAGGTAACAATCATAGGACCATAGATCTTCTGGCAATCAACATTCGACATAATGATAAGTTGAGCGTAATTTAAATATGTGGCCATATTGCTGGATGTGTCCGTCTCAAGACCCCAGCCGGAAACAATCGCCATTTCACTGGCATAGCTGGCATATGAGCTGGAGATCTTGGGCAACTTGACGGGTTGTATAAGCTCAGTGAAATCTACACTTTCGATGGCTATTAGGGAGATGTCATGCGACATATCAATGACGCAAAAGTCAGGATGTTGTACAAAATCAGATTTTGTAGCCTCGCGTGTAGCTTGAGCAGAGCTGCGTTGCGTAGAGCCCAAGTAAACTGTGGCGGAGTCAAAACTGGGAAAAGAGCTTTCGTAAGAAAGAGGAACGATAAGATAAAAGTTTAACCCAACTTACCTATCAGTGCAGTGAGCTGCAGTCAGTATCCAATTTTTGGCGATAAGCGAGCCACTGCACCAAAATGTTGCAACACCAGCAACTTGCATTGATAGTCCAACCTGGTAGGGAAATTCGCCAATAGCAGCTCTGTTGCCGCCAACTATGCGCTCTTCTATGTCCAGAACGGGCATAATACGTCTTTGGTGTAGCAGCTTTGGTTCAGGTAGTGCTCTGGCTATGGCCACTACGCCAAGAATTATGAGTAACTTCATATTCCTATTTTGTTAGGTCAAAAAAAATCCCTACTGTGTGAATGTTGCCTGATTTGAGGCTTTTATAGCCTTGTTTTGCTTAATGGTCAAAAATCCAAGAATTATTCCAGATTAGATAGAGCTAGCCACTTAATTAAATTCTATTTTAATGGCATACTGATTGCAAGATATATTATATATATAAATCTGAACAATCGTCACGCACTGGCACGTGTTAATCTTTGGAACTTATGTATTTATTTTGGGAACTATTTGATAACCGATACCAAATATTACGATTTGTTTTGGTGTCTTATCTTCAGTCTAATATTTAAATTTTGCGTCATAAAAATGATATGAGGAAAAAAAGTTGTTGAGATTAGATAAATCTATGTTTTTTTATTGCAACCAGTTTCGAATTGGTATCATTATTTAGTAGGATATGCCAGAGGTGGACTTGATCCAGGGTAGGAAAGCAGTGAGACGTGTGAATCCAGCGGGATAACCCTTTTCGCAGCCTGCAGAGGAACCAAAGGAGGTAAGACCAACTTGCAGTTTATTGGACTTGAGCACCAATGGGCCGCCGGAGTCACCATTGCACGTGGACTTGGCATTAGGAGTGGAGACACAAATTGTACCACCTGTAACAACCGATGAGCCATAGGTGCTCTGGCACACAGAGTTGGTTATGATGGTGAGATCAACATAATTCAAGTTGGTGGCAACACCGCTGGAAGAGTCCGATTCCTTGCCCCAGCCAGAGGCGACAGCAATCTCACCAGCGTATGTTGAGTAGGTACTGGCAATGGAAGGAATTGTCACAGCCTGAATCTTGCTGGTATATCCAACGCTTTCGATTGGAATAAGGGAAATATCGTTGGCCAAAGTATTGCCGTTATAGCCTTCGTGTTGCTTAATATCGGCCTTGGCCACAGTGCGAGTGGCTTCAGGTGAAGTACGCTTAGTTGCGCCCAAGTACACGGTTACGGATTGAATGCTGCACAGAGGATTTTAATGGTATTGTTATAAATATAAAGTGTTTCTTTAAGTGTATCGTAGTGACTTACCCATCGGTGCAGTGAGCAGCAGTCAGCACCCACTTGTTGCCAATCAAAGAGCCACCGCACCAAGCGGATGACAGTGCATTCAATTTAAGTGAAAGTCCCACCTGATAGGGAAATTGGCCTTCACTTGCTTGGCTGCCACCAACAATGCGACCTTCAATGTTCAAAACGGGCATCGTGCGGCTGCGATGCACCAGTTTTGGTTCGGGTAGAGCCGTAGCTACGGCGGCTAAGGCCAACAGGATCAGAACTTTCATATTGCTTTTCGTTTGGTCTAAAGTACCCAACTGTAGAGAACTCGAACAAAGTCAGTCTTTTATAGCAAAGGTTTTGTAGGCCGTGGAAAATCCAAAATTGATTTGAACAAAAGATTAGATAGAGTCAACCACTTAAAGTTCAAGAATACAATGCCTAACAGTCGCGTTCTTAGCTTAATCTAATATAATGTTATTTACTTTTAATAGCTAGATTAACTTTAATCGTACATATCAATATCAGAAAGCTTCAAAATTTCTTTCAAAATAAATATATACAATATATATGTAGAAGCTAAAGACCTTTGAGCTTTACCTTTTGCTGTTTTGTTACAAAATGGCGATTTCCAGAAAATGTAGTAAATTCGGCACTTAAGTGACCGTTAATTATATTATGATAAAATTAAATTTAAGTGGCTTTGTGCGATTAACATAAGCACCAAGATTTTTATGTACTAAAAAAATGTTTAATTTATAAGAACAACACTAAAAAGCAATATAAAAGAATAAAAAAATGTATAAAAATTTCGATATTTGTTACCTGAAGATTCGATTATTGCTTAAAAATGCAAAATGCTATTTTAAACTATAAGCAATAAATAGTTTAATCTCAGTATGCACTAAAAATGTTCGAAATTCGATTGGTGGTACCGATTGTGTTCGTACGCGGGAACGTATTGAGGTAAAACTAATACTTTGTGATAGCCACACTTCATACGGTGTGCACAATGTAAGTTTCACCTCGATACGTTGAAATCATGCAAGTGAAAACTCATATGAAACACTAAAATGTTTCATGAAAGGGGGAAAAAACAAAAAAGAATTGAAGCAGAAAAGTTTCAAAGAAGCCATTGTCGACGTTTCTATTCCAGTGGTGAATAAGAGCAGCATCCAGGTCGCTGCTGTTCCAGAGTTTTGTAAAGTCGGGCAGAACCGACTGTAGCATGGCAATGGGATGAACATTATGGAAATAAAGAATTGTACAGGGTATATAAAAGTCTGGATGATCTGAAGTAAATAAAAAAACCCGGAGGTTGGCGTGCGAAGACTTATTAGTCATGACTTTTTATTAGTACTAAACTTGCTATAAGTAAAGTATTTCAAATGTAGGAAGCTAAGTGTCGAAAGCAATGTGGGATTGTTTCGCGAGGTCAATCTATTTCCCAAATATAAAGTTTCAGATGATTCTTATGATAGAAGATGAAACAGACGTACTGTTTCATATTAGTTAATTATTATCATCGTTAGTATACAATTAAGTAAATGCTTGCAGGATACTCTTACATATTTGACTAAGCATATGATGGGCTTGGTATTTACAAATCGATTACTCGATGATGATTCAATTGTCTATTATAGATTTGGATGCTTTATTAATTAATACTCCACGGGGGGTTTTTGGGTACGAACCCACCCAAAAGTTGGAAAAGTGGGTTGACAGTTTTTTGCGATCTCTGATATATTGTATATACTTCGGAGTGAAAACCCCCCCGAAACCAAATCGCATTTAGTGAAAGAAAAACACAAGGCCCTATAAAGTATATTTCAAATGATCAATAAAACAAAAGATTTTTGTTTGGTCGTCCTCATCAAAACAATTTTATGATTGATGTATAAAATTTTTAAGTAACAATCTTTAGAACTGAGAGGTCTGTCTTCTCCATTTTTATTCTATATATAAAAAATTTATTGAAAAAAAAATGCTTAAAAGTGATTGAAAATTTAGAAGTTCCAAAATATACCTTCCTTTTTTATACCCTGTACCGTATGGTACAAAGGGTATATTGTGTTTGTGCAAGCCGAAAATGTATGTAACGTACAGAAGGAGAAGGCGGAGACCCCCCAAAGTTATCTAAAGTATGATCAGAGTGACTAGAGAAGTCGATATACCCATGTCCGTCTGCCGTTCTGTCCGTATGAACGCCTAGATCTCAGAGATGGTAAGAGCTAGAGCAACCAAACTTTCAGATAAGATCCCTTATTAATCCATAGGAGACAAGATTATTTTATTTTTTTGATATCGGGACTACATTATATAGCTCCCATAGGGGTGTTTCAGAGGACCTCGAAAAAAAGCAAAAGTTTTAGATTGATAATTCGTTTGCTTATGAAGATATCATAACCAAATTTGGCAATCGGAAGTTTTTTAGAAACCCCCAGCACTGTACCAAATTTTATCAAAATCGGTTGACTATATCATATAGGTCCCATAGGATCGATCGGTCGAAAATTTGTTTTTTGTACAAAATTCGTTGTGTTTCGTTTGTTTGTGAAGATATTGTAACCACATTTGGCATTAACAAGTTTTTAGAGTTCCCAAGCATTATACCAAATTTGATCAAAATCGGTTGACTATATCATAAAGTTCCCATAGGACCAATCGGTCAAAAAAACGTATTTTGAACAAAATTAGTTGTTTCGTTTATTTGGCAAAGAAATATCTTTTGGAGTTTGTAAGCAATATATCGGACTTGATTGCAATTTGGTGGTACAGGGTATCGCAAAGTCGTCCGCGCCCGACTTTAACGTACGCCATCTTTTTTTTTTTCCAAAAACACCATCTTTAGTCTAATACCAAATCTTTAACGTATAACAATAATTTTCCCTGACTTCACTATTTTTATCAGTAGCCCCTAGGTGGAGCATGGGAATCTCTCTTAATAACTGTTCGAAGAGAACAGGGAACTACAGTTTATAGCCGTATCCGAACGGCAATGTCTTGAATTAATAGAGATTTTGAGGGTATAGTGTATATTAAATTCGAGTGAACTTTTTTTTCTCCTCAGCTTTGTCTTGTAATAGATCGTCAACCAAAATTTGTGCGTCATAATTGAAATTCAACCCAAACAAAACCGATTCTCTCGTATCTTATCACCGCTGACCCATGTTGTAAGTTTAATTTATTGAAAAACATGAAAATGATGGCCAAATTAAATTTAACCGATAAAAATCCAAGTTAAGTCTTATCAGCAAGGTCACAAGCCATTCATTCCTATGGTCTACATTTCTTGTTTATTGCCATTTTATGTATTTCGGCGCTTTGTTTCTCGATGAGCTGGAAAATGCTTTGCCAATAATAAACACAACATTACGCATTTCTTTGTTTTGCGTAAAATTTTATTGTTTTTTGTACAGTAAACAATTTGGTCATAAAATGTCAATTGCCTTTCCGGATGGCCAAATGACTGAATGAATCTTTATATTGAGTAGATGACTCATACTGCTGTGGAAAGTTTTTTCAGATGCGTAATAGTAACATCCTTCTTCTACATTAAAATGTAGTCATCCGTATTTTGGTACGCCTTTAATATGCCCCTCAATCCAGGACAAATACGCCGTCACTCGCGTGTAGACCGTAGGCGCATTGATCTCACAGCCACCCTCACTGCCAAATGTTGTCACACCAATCAAGTAACTAGCATTACGCCATTGATAGACCAATGGCCCACCCGAATCGCCCTCACAAGCACCACGTCCGCCCGCTCCATTGCTGCAAATATGACGCTTGGTGCTGACCAAACCCGGCAGAAACGCGCAGATGCAAGTTTGTTGTGACAACACCTTAACATCCACGTAATGCAGCAAGTCGCCCTCGGCAGCACTTTCATCCCCATCGCCCAGACTACCCCAACCGGAGGTGCTGACTGGCTGCTCCTCCAGCAGCTGTTGCTGCATAAATTCCCGTGCCAACGAAATGAGTTGCACGCGTTCGTTGAGCACGGCCGGCGTGGGCAGTTTTATCATCGCTATGTCATGGTAGCCACCAAAGCCCAGATAGCCTTCGTAGATGCGAAAATCTTTTGGTGTGACATTGAACACCTGCGCCGCCTCCGAGGCGTCTGCATAACGTGTATTGCCCAAATAGACTTTAGCGCTTAGAGCACGGTACAAACAATGCGCCGCTGTCACCACAAATTGCAGCGATATAAGTGAGCCCCCACACTGGATGCCAATGCCGGAAGACAGCTGCACCAGCAAACCCACCTGATAAGGCAGCATGCCGGGCTGGGCCAAGTCGCCGCCGGCTATGCGTGTGCTTATAGCTGGTGTCTCCAATTGCTCCTCTGATTTGTTGCATTGGCGGCGCCAGTTTTCATAGCCCAGTTGCCAGCGAAGTTCCATGTCATCATCCTTGTGCGCCTCGTATTCGTAATCACCATTTCCATGATAAGCACGAGAAGCTTGCGCATTGTTAGCCAGTCCAATGAGCAGCAGCAGCAGCATCATTACGATTACATGCTTCTTCATGGTTATTGTTTGGGGAATACTCTCCGACTAAGCCACTCTAACTCCTGACTGAATGGGCTCTTGGCTTGAAGTAGTTTCTTGTTTTTATAGACAACGTGCAGCGGCTTTGCATGGCACGTGCCTTAGTTGTTGTTATTATTTTTGCCGTCAACTCGTCTCTTAATTGAAACGATTGGTTTAGCTCCTCTCCAGCTTATTACACTATGCAACAAAATATTTGAGACCAGTTTTTGCATATATTTTGCAATTGAATGCAAGTTGGAATATACTCCTTAAAAAGTTACCTTCAGTTTGATATTATTGCTATTTAGCTTAGGCTAGATTTAAAATAATTTTTTGGAGAGTATGATTTATAGAAGAGCTTTTTTTCTCTACTTTTCTTCGTTTTATAAAGGCGCGGGGAGTTTTTCACTTCGTAGTGTATATATATCAGAGCTCGCAAAAAACTGTCAACCATTTTTCCAACTTTTGGGGGGCGATCCGAACAAGAAAACCACATGGGCAGTAAGTTGTTTTTAATGAGCAGCTTTTTCTTTTTATGAGCTTTTTTTCGAGTATATGCTTTGAAAAGTTACGTTTCAAAATTATACGCGTTTTTTTTTTTAAAACAGTTGAAAATTTGTAATTTTCAAAAATGGTCGAAAATTACACTTTTTTCACCTTTGGTTGCTGCTTGTAACTTCAATAATTTTTACTTAATCTGTACATATCATATATCACTGTAAAGAGCACATCAATACCTTTCGAGCTAATCATCTTTCATGTTAAATATTAACGAATAACTGAAAAAAGTTCTTATGAAAAAAAAAGTTGTAATTTTCGTGTTTCTCGATCTAAAATTCAAGGTTCATTTTTCGTGTAAACTAGTGTTATTTTTGAAAAAAATTATTTTAATATCAATCTGCCGACCATTATAAAGTCTACCATTCAATACTTTAATATGTTTTCCTTGTAAATTGAATTATTAAGTAAAAAAAAAATTTTTCATGTACAATGGTTTTTTTTTTTGAAAGCGGAGTATTAACTCCGGAATGCATTACCATTTCAGTTAGATTCGTGAACTTTGATATTCATAAAACGGAAAAAAATACCAGTACGCATCAAAAAATAAATAATCTATTTTTCGAAATTTAAAAAAAAATTAAAAAAAAATCAAAATTTTTTTTCTTTACATTTTTTTTTAGTAAAAAAATAGTTTTTACCTTTATGGTCAGCATGCTTCCCGATTTTTTTTTTAGTACGGCTTTTAGTATACAATTTTGTAACTAAAACAGGTTTTTGTCTTCTCATTTTAATTACTCTTCCGCAACCAAGTCGCCAATATTTATTTTATTTTTGTTGTGTAGTGTAGGTATTTGCACAAAATTCCAGCAGCTGTTTGACATTCAATTTCTAGCTTTATTTAATTGCCACACGTTTCGTCAATTATGTTGCATAGTCTTTGTTGTCATCTTTTGAAGCTTCCACAAATTGCATTCAACTCTTTGTGGCAACAATCTTAGCCCTGGCTTTCAATAATATAGCTTTGCGGTTTGATTGCATATTCATAAATTATTTGCGATTATTGTTTGGTAAACTAATTGTTTCTCGCTTCTACTTAGTATTAAGTGCAATTAAAGTTAAGTGTTGATAAGATGCTAGACATTTGTTTATTTACTTCATTAATCATTAATTTTATGGCATAACTTTGCTATGTTAAGTAGTTTATTGAAGTAGACAGACTTGGTATTATTTTAAAAGTCATCTGATGCTTATCACATAAGACTGTTTCCTACTGTAAATATTATTGCTTGAAAATAAGTAGCATTTATATATATTAGGTTTTTCTTTAGTTTGAGTTAAAGCAATTCTTTTGAGCTACATTTAAAAAAGATAAAATATTTAAAGAATTGTAGATAATAGGATATCTCAACCCAACTAGTCTCGACTATCATTAAGTACGAGTCTCTAATATAAATGATTGGTCAAACTTCTAAATGAGCAAATCTTTTGGTCATAGTTATTTTATTTCACCTATTAAGTATATAGAATATAGAACATAGAGAAATTTAAATTTAATTTGAATTATCTAGCTACTGTGAAAAATATTTATTTGTATTTGTACAGCGCTCTTTTTACCATGTACTCTAAGATAAGGAGTATATTAATTTAATTTTATTCATCATCATATTTAAACATTAGTTTATTTATACAATTTATAGAGATTAGCTTAAAGAAAAGCTTTACAACTAAGGTGTGAAAAATTGTGTTGTGTAAATTTGTGTTTATGTAAAATTGAATTTTGAAGGAAAAATTTGAATAAAAACCTTAACAATAAAAAAAAAAAAAAAATAAAAAAGAGATTAAGAAACTAAAACTAAAAACTAAAACTAAAACTAGTTGTGAACCTAAGATGGTGAGATGTCCATATTTTGTGTAATAAGGAGTATATTACATTTGTTGAAAAGTGATTCTAAAATTTGTATTATATACTATTCTTAAGAGGAACTTGTATAATTGTGCCAAATTTCCATGGGATTGGGGCTAAGACATAAAATTCATTAATGTATGGGTACTAAACCCTGTTAAAATCCACTGGTTTAAATAATTGCATATAATGGCTTATCGCCAAACAATCCAATAAATTAGTACTAAAAGCCGCTGGAATTGAAATGCCTACCAGTTCTGAAATTTTTTAAACATTTCGCTTTTCTTAAATATTTAATCTTCAGTCTGCACACATTAAATTACTTTACATGGGATACGAAACAATTGAAACCTCGGGGTTTTTTTATAATGATAGTAACTTTTTTCAACTTCTATTGCATTTTCTCATTTATCGACTTAGTTTCGGACCATTTTATTAGATTTCGTTTGTTTGCGTGCCATGTTCTGGATCAACTTGTTTTTGTTGTTGTTATTGTTGTTGCTGTTGTTGTTGGCTTTGTTAGGAGTTGACTGCCGTTGCCTCTGGTTTTTATGCGTACTCGGAAATCTGTAGAAATTGTGTCAATATCAATAAAATTAGATTAGTATCGATGTGTGGCAAGCAGCAGGCGGCCAACAAAGATGGCGTGCATGTATGAGTGTGTGTGTGTGTGTGTGTGGAGCTTGTAGCATCCGTTATTGTAAGCACCAGGCGCACTTCCGGCATTAAAAGAATTTAGGGCCAATATGAGCATGTACACACACACAGCCATGACAGTCAATTTATGTTAGTATATGTGCAACTGACAAATGTTTAAATGCTATGAAATTGAAGCCATTTTGTATTTTATAACAAATGAGACAATTGGAACATAATACTTAAGAGCACCCACCCTAAGTTTATGCAGCCCTCACAAAAAACTTTTGCTCCACACTTAATCTCAGTTAATTTCGTTAATGGAAAAGTTTTCACAGCTACAACATTCTTATTTCATTTTCTTGTTTCCACGCTTTTCATTTGCATTTTTTTTTTTCTTCTTTTTTGTACCTACTTTACAGCATTTGTCGCCTTTGTGGCAATTCAAGCAGGAAAATTTTCAGCCCACAAAAAGAAAAGAAAAAAATATGATAGCAAAAAAAAAAAGGAAAATGGGCAAAATACTTTTTCCAGCTTGGGCTCATTTTATGATACTGCTGCCATTTTTACTTAAGATAATTTTCATATTATTAGAAATTAGAAAAGTTTTTCTTTAGCAGCTTTTACTTGCTGTGCAAAACTTTTGCCATTGGCTTTAAATTTTTTATTGCCAACTTGGCCTAAGAGCCATTTATATTGATTTCACTTGAACAATATTTTCATGCCATTAACGTCTAGCTTACAATGCCAACATTTCCATTGCCAATCGGCAAGTGTTCAACAAATGGAAAGCAACAAATTTACACTAAACCTTGACTCTATGCGCATATATTTTTCCGCAGTCGTCTGATACAGACGTAATCTTTTATATAAACAGCAGCGTGTTTTCCCAGCATTTTTCCCCAACTTCACAAACCAACCAAGCCAACACATTTCACTTTGATGTCCAAGCAGCAAACAGCGAGCTAAGAAAAACATTTGCACAATTGGAGGGGCATCCGTACCGCATTTTGCACCCACCCCTCCGCTTGCTGCCAAGCAACCAACCATTGTCGAGTCGTCGGGAAATCACGTGACGAATGATTGAGTGCACTTGTATGTGCGCTTTTTCACTTAAAATGTGCGATTTCAATCACTAAAAGCAAAGGTACACATTGGAAAATCGAATCAGCCATGCCTGAGTGATGTGCGGTGAAGTTGTTGCTTCTGCCACAGAATGAGAACAGCTGGGCGCAACAGTGTCAGACTGTCTGCCACATCAACCACAAGTGAATATGGTTGCCAAAGTGTAGTCACAAAAAAAAAACACTAAGCAAAATCCACTAAATGATAACGTTTTGACGGCACCAAAGTTAAGATACTCTTGCAGATTAATACAAAGATTTTGTATGGCTTGAGAGGCATCGATGAATTGAGAGAATGTCCCTATGAAAATTACTTTTAAAGTTTTTGGTTTGGTTCGATTTGCTGAATGAAATTGGTTTATCTGATAGGGCTAAGGATATGCTATATGTCTTGCTTCAAAAACTATCAAATCAACAAACCAGTCCCGTGTTCGTATAAGCAATTTGACCAAAACACCTGCTGTATCAGTATGCAAATGAAGCTTATCGAATTATATTGGTATGGGTATTACACATTGTTTTTCATTAACGGATCATACTCGTACCCAAACTTTCAAAGATGGGATGAAGCAGATGATCAAGAGCAAATGAAACCGGCATGAATGATTGTATTTAGACATTTTCTTCTACATTCAAAATTTTACTGCTTATATATACAAGTATTTTAGCACACTGCTCTTTGAAATCATTTGAGTCTAGGAACCAGTGCTGCCAATATTTCATGAGTAAGAAAGATAGATTTTCAAATAAAAAACCAAAAACCGTCAAATACTTTTGAAAAAAGGTAAAATAAAATAGAACATAAAAAATATACTATCGAGCATGTACCTATTGAAATACACCCAATTCTCTTTTTACACGGTTTTGAAATAACACAGTCTAGAAAAAATATTTTTCCACAATTTCATTCGATTTAGCACGATTAACCCTCCGTTGGGCACATGGGTCCAGCCAGACTCTTTTCATTTATTTAAATTGTATTTTTAACATATGTACTTCTGATTGAGCAATCATCTTGAAATTTTTAGACTTTTCCTAAATATTTATGTACGCTCATTTTCAAAAAAATAATCAAAGATCCTTCCAATACGGGGATAGCTATAAGGATGTATTTTTTAAATATATTTAGGTTATCGGAACATGTGCCAAACGGAGGGTTAAAGAAAGCTGTTTGATTGAAATTTTAATCAGTCACGAACTTTGTTGCTTTACATTATGGGAATTGAAACTACACCCAATTCGGGTTTTACACGATCTTTTTTTACATTTTTACAGTTTTGAAATAACACGGTCTAGAAAAAAAAATTGTACACAATTTTACAATTTACAAAACGGTTTGATCGATATTTTAAAGAAAAATATTTTTATTAACCTAATCTTTTAGCAATTTAGTTAGGGAATTTCCTTTTCTAATTTATTTGCATTGCATCTTAAAGCTTTACTTCGAGTCCGTGAAAAAACAGAGGTATGTAGGTGTATCTTTACTTTACAAAAAAATTCAGCTTTCACAAATGAGTCAAAATATACATTTCCGTCAAACTAATAAGAAATAAATCATCGACCAGCGTCTTAGGAGCTTGTCTTACTAGGAAACATTTAAGATTCGTCCTATTAAGGAGTAAATCTTTAACCCTTAACGGTCCAACGATTTTTTTTTCAATATCAACCAGCAGGTTGACAGTTTTAGACTAAAAAACAAAAACTAACATTCATATTAATACAAGTCCCCGTAGCGGAGCCTTTCGACCGTTTAGGGTTAAAACGAGTGAATTTATTTTTTATTTTTTTAAAGCTAGCTACTAGGAATTTTTCACAGATTGGATATTTCTTTGCAGCTGAGATCTTACATTTTTTCTTGATCATCATCATCATTTCCTTTATCTCCCACTGGAGCATAGGGCTTTTTTTATTTTTTATTAAAATACTAAGAAAGTAGTGCACAAGTATATTTGACAACCCTGGCAAAAAAGACTGAGGTAAAAGAAAAAAGACAGGTAGAAGCTAATCAAATGTTTCCATAAATAACAATATCAATCAATAACAGATTTTTTTGGACTAATTTTACTTGATCTTAGAGATATAAGTTCATATCATCATAATATTAATGAAACGAGTCAATTCACAAATCTAATTATAAAAAAAAATATCAAATTTCTTAAAGTTTTTTTTGGAAATATGTTTTGCAAAATAGGAAATTTAGCAAAATCAATATGCCACATCTAGTCCCACAAATTAATTCCCAGCTAGACCCATACCTTGACCTAATATCTAACATGTATCAAAAATGAATAGAACTTGAAAAAACTTGTGGCTTCTGTAGGAATTTTTATAGAGTATGGGGTATACCTTGTTTTTGAAATTTAAACTTCGTGGTTGTGACGTGTCTCGTCGATTTTATATATTTCTCTCTATTTGCCTTGATCAAAACCAAATTTTTTTGAATATAACAAATAAAGGTTAGAAATAGCTAGAACTCCGGCTTTCCGTTGTTTACAAGCTTTTTCCCCGCAATAATACGTTAAATCTGGAAGATGAAAAGCGAGACTGGCAACGCTGTCAAGAAGCAAAAAATTTTGACCTTTTGTCAAAACAGTTAATCGTATAATTAATTACACAAAACCAAATAGGATTTCTTGGGATTAACCTATTATTTGAGAAGCTTAAAGACAACTGACGTCATTAGCACCTGACATTTGTAATATCTTAAGGAATTGGCGTAGTTAGGAGTTTAAAGGTGCATAGCATAGAAATAAATATTTAGATAACATAAAAATACACGTTACAAGTTGCTCGAAATCCTTAATATACACTTAGTAAGTTCCTTAATAAAACAAAGTCAAAAGCGAGCAACATGAACACAGGAAGTTGGCAATAAATGTTTAAAACAAGTTATGTGCAAAATGCCAACGACACGTGACAAAGTCATTCACTATGCCAGCGAGTCTGAGGGAATGCCGTGTTCTTGTACGGCAAAAAAAATTAAAATCTTTTATATACATTTTTTTTTTTTCATCAAATAAAGTTGACTTGGCGGCATTGGGAGCTGCTTAGTTTCTAAGGTTCCGAAAAACATGCCGCACATGAAAATGCGCGCCACTTAACAAATCCCAAGTTGTCGTTGCGTGCCACGTGACTGGAATGGAATGTCCATGCACTGGACTTTACTACTAAAAACAATAGCACTGCTTGGGTCTTATGGTATTTTTTTGTTGTTTTGGCCGTTCTAGTTTCCTTATCGCCGAGTATGCCGGGAAAACGCTTTCACGCACGCTCGCATACTGAGGCGACCTGCCGCGCTTAATTTCCGCTTGTAATGGAGGCACGATAAATCTTGGCAAGTGTTTCCGCTGATGCGCCTCTACCGATTCTTTCACTTTTTCAGCACGCCAAAGATATAAATTTTTGTTTAGTTCTGAATGTTTGAGTTGTTGTTGTTGTACACCTTTGCTGAGGCTTTTGTTTGCCGCAGCCTTCAATTCAATTTGGTTGTATGTGTGGGTAAAGTTGTGTACCCTCCTCACCCTTCGGGCTTTATTGTTTGCGGTGTGGCCCATTAGGCAATAGGAGCAGTAACATGAGCAGGGGCCGGGGCCGGGGCTGGGGCTGGGGCATGGCAGAGATAGGCGGCATATTAAGCAGATTTTTGCTCTTAACTGAAGCGTGCGCAATTTGCAACAGACGCGGCATAATTAGCACAAAACTTTTTGATGCCTTGCAGCATTGAATTAAGTAAACTTTAAAAGGCGTCGAATGTTGAAAATGTTGCAACAAACATTTTGTTTTTGGAGACCATAATTTAAGTTCTAAATTCCTTTCAACATGGTAGTGGAAACCGCAATGTGCCAATATTGTCGTGCTCGTTATTTTGATTGCATGTACTTGGGTATAGGTATAGTGCTACACTGACAAACAAAAGAGCTCCTCATTTATATATGAAGAACAATATTCGTGGTATTCTAAAGTTGTCAATTTGACAGGTTTTTTTTAATTTAATATGTAGTTGCTAGATCTGTTTGTCTTTCAATAAAATATTTAATGCCATCCTTTGCTATTTATTTTCTTGCTCCCTTTCTGAAACATTCTGAAACTTCGGCGAGCTCCTATTCTTCATGGTTGGCTTGGTTCTTATTTTTTTCTTGCTACCCCTCGCGGATTGTTTGAAACTTGGTGTAACAAGTATAAAAAATATCAAAAATTTTTGGGCAAGGGTCACCCTTCGTTTTGAATTTAAAAATTGTTTATTTAGTTAGACATATCTCACGATGTATATATCGCATACCATAACGCATTTTAAAGGTGGCATTACGCTTAAAAAAGTCCAGGTCAATTTTTTTAGTATGTCTTAATTTTTATTCTCCTTCGTTTTTTTTTTTTTGATAAAAATTTATCCTTATTTTGGATAGTCTCTCAAAAATCTTGGCTTGCACTTTCGTCCAAAGAATTTTTTTTTCTTTGATATTTTTCAAACCCATTACTCTTATTTGCGAGCCCTGGTATAGTATAAAGGAAAAAAGTTATTTTTGGGATAACAAAAGTTAGTGTGATCCTAAAACATTATTATAATTTTTTTCATAATTTTGGGAAATCTTTCGAATCAATAACACTAGTTTACACGAAAAATGAACCTTCATAAAAAATTACCCTATTTCGGGTCGAGAAACACGAAAATTACATTAATTTTTTTTTTTCAAGAATCGTTTTCGAGATTTTTTGAACAAAATTTTGTATTGAGATGAAAGACAATTAGATCGAAAGATATTGATGTGCTCTTTATGGTGATAAACGATATGTACAGATTAAGTAGAAATTATTGAAGTTACAAGCAAACAAAATTTTATGTAATTTTCGTGTTTCTCGACTCAAAATTAGCCTAAAAAAAACTTTTTTTACGAAGCTTCACTCGATGACCCTTAAATTTGTAAACTAGTGTAATCGATAATGGCAGTAGTTGCTGTTTTCGCCGCCATTTTTAATCGCTTCCCAGCGGACACCATTTTCAAGAAATAGTATGAAAAAGTAACGAATTTAAAAGATATTTCACAGTTTAGTGCGACATATGTTTTTGACAAATGCACGTTAAGCATACGATTTTTTTTTCGAGTGTAGATACGTCTGCTTTGTGGCCATTTTTATTGTCGCCTCGTTAGTCAAGTGCTGGCACCTATTTCCAAAACGTTTCTCTGTCTGTCTGCTATTTGTATCTATGTGAGTATGTATGGCTCTGTGTGTGTGTGTGTGTGCTCTCGAATTGAGCTTAAGCCTGGCGATAAGGTGCGCACATTCGGTTTGGACCCCTTTGGCACGTGCTCTCCTTAGTACTGCAATAAATTGACATTGCCTTTGCCATTGCCATTGGCTTGCAGTTGCCCCTAGGTAAGCCTCTAATTTATTAGTGAAAGTGGCAAATAAAACAGCAGCTAAACATAAATAAGCATTTAATGCCAGAATACTAGTGGCATGCACCTTAAACACACTTGCTATATACAAGTGCTGACAATTGTTTAAATATTAGAAAAATGGAGGAAGCAATGTATTTAATGTCACTTTCAACTTTTATATGCACACACATATAATTTTTAAATGAAAAATCCTCACAAAATATGAGTTAGTGAAAGCAGGGCAAAAATGACAGCAACACAAAGTCACAGAGAGCTTCCATTTGTGCATTTGACAGAGCTAGTATAAAAGCCAAAGCTAAAGCCGTTGGCCTCAAGCTCTGGCCAACGAACAATAGAATAAATCCATATGCAAGTATGATTGTGTGCGAGTGTGTGCATGTATGTTTGTGTGTATGCATATTGCGCACAGTAGTAGCTTAAATAAAAATATACCTAAAGGCAAGTTTATATAAGCTAAACGAATTACTGATGCTCTTTTTTGTAGTCTAAAAGTAATTCGAGGTAATTTACCCAAGTTATTAATAATTTGGAAGTAATTAAATTGATTAAAAATGTATTGTAGATAAGACTAGTTTTCTGAAAATATACTCCATATTTTTTATTCATTTCCGTACTAAAATGGCGGGCTTAAAACAAAAATGCTGTGGATAAAATGTTCTATGAAACGTTGAAATATTGCGATAAAACTTTTTTATCGGCCGTGCTCCAGAAAACGAAAAACACAAAACGAACAATTTTATTCGGATTCATTTTTGCGTGCTCCCAAATACGAATTTTTTTCTGTCGCCATCTACTCATATTTCGCTTGCTCATTGTTAGCACAGTTTTACACCTTTCAAGGGAAATTATTCATAACTATGCTAAAAGGGAAATTTTCTGAATGCAAGACATGGACCATATAAAAATTCGCTTTGAGTTGCATATGCTATTGTTTGGGTTGATTCAGAAAATAAATTATTTAATATATTTATCAATAACTATTTACCTATTTTGCTAATTCTTTCTCTTTCAAACCACATACAAAATTCGTTTTGGTGAATTCCCAATTCGGTTTCAGAATGAATCCAAATAAAATGTTCGAAATCGTTTTCTGGAGCACGGCCGAATGATTCAAAAAATTTATATTCAGATCGAAAATTCATGAAAATTTCTTGTCTATGTGTAAAAAAAATGTTGCTGTTTAATCTGAAATTTTAAAATGCACAAGTGAAAAGCAGAGCCATGCATGCAACGTGCTGATTGAGTAACTTAAAATACTTTTCACCAAATGTAGGGTATTAAATAAGCAACAGAAACAATAACAAAAACAACAACAAATGTGCGCGGCTGGTGGCACTCACAATGACAGACACGTATGGCAAAAATGGCTGACTATTGTGTGCATAGAACACATATAGTATATGTGTGTGTGTGTGTATAGGATTAAATGTATGTGTGGGAGAGGGAATTGTATGTGCGGAGCGGGGCTGGTGGGAGGCAGAAAAAGGCAGCTACTGTTGCAGGCTATTGTTTTGGATGACATGTCACTGTGTTGCCTTACTCTGCAGTTGTTTTTGCATTGGTGTTAATGTTTCTTTTGCTATTGTTGCAATACGAGTATTAGCCATTGTAGTGCATTAGTGTTTGCAAGATGCAGCTGAAGCTTTGGGTTGCTTTAAATTCTCAAGACTAAACCGTCTCAAAATAATAATTTATGGTTATTTGACCTAGTTCAGTTCACATTTTAAAATTTATTGTAGAATTTTATACAATCAGATAAAAAGTCATGCGTCAGTAAAACTGATTAGATATTCGACATTTTGAGCATATCAAGACTCTTGGGAAATTTAATTATTTTTGTGTATATATTTTTTTTTTTTATATTTGAAGGCCTATTAGCCGATTAAAAGTCAAATCATAAGTTTTACAAAAAGAAAGAACTGTTGGCAAAATTCCCTTCAATTTCCATCAGTCTCTGCGAAAAGCCTGTCTTTACAGTCAAGAAGAGGTTTCGAGTTACTAATCTGGAGATCCCTTGCCGATATTTTAATATTGACGATTTAAATAATGGCATTTATCAAACATGAATTTAAACTGATGTTTTTTTTTATGATTTTTGGAATTTTGAAATACAGGTTTAATTAATGTGATTTACTACAAGCACGATAAATAATTTAAATTTATGACTGAGTGTTCAAGATTCGATAAATATCTTATCGAAGCTTCAAATGAAAGTAGCACTGCCAAGAATGTCAGCCTGGGGAATCGGCAAGGAACGTATAATAAGTTATAGAAACACCGACACACTGGGAAAAGTGTTCTCATCAATTCTGTTGCATTTAGTTGAGATGACCGCTGAGTACCACATCTAAAGGAAGTACTATTATGAGTAATAAACCAAATTAGACCACTGTAGTTGGGATACGTCCTATTGTCGGGTCTTTGACTAGGAAAGATAAACAACAGCATATTTCAAGCAGAATTATGATATATATGGATATTAACCTAGTCAGGAAATTTAAAGACAGAGATATTGCAATACTCTCAGACACTCAGGCAGCGATAATCGCGATGACTGGATTGAAGATTAACTATAAAGTGGTTCAGGAAACCAATGCCAAGCTTAACCATCTAGGACAATCGAATGAATCGATGGATCCCAGAATATTCCCGGAAACAAAGTATCTAATAAACTATCGAGGGACGGTGCTGCGAATCCGCAAATAAGGTCGTAGCTCTTCTGTGACTTTGGCTGCTACTAAAAGAAGAGCGGAGATCCAAACTGCAACAGTGCGGCAGCTTTAAGACATCATCCTAACACGCACTTATGTTACTAAGAGTCACGCTCTTGACAGGAGAAAAGCTACGCCTCGATCTCGGTGTAAGATGTAATTTGAATATAACCAACCAAAATAATCAAGTTGCCTTGGATATTCGACTAGTTGAGCAGTTCTAGGGCTAGAAGGAAGCACAATAGATTCTCAGCGTCGGAACAATAGAGCACTTACGTTGAAAAAAATAGCCCGATTTATCAGTCTAACAAATTGGCCGTGGTACTTAGATCCCCTTATCTAATCCTAATGTTTTAAAAAAACGACGACAGAAAAAGTTTTAAAAATCTGTTTGACTGCATGAGGTACTGCGTATGGGTTAAGTTTCCATTTTTCAACTTCCGTGCATTTGCTATTAGTTTTTTTTTTAATGCTTTGTATTTGAGCATCTTAATCGTCCCTATAGCGTTGAAGCCTTTGAGAGTTTCCGGTTTATATGCTTGTATGTGTATGCTTGGCTTTTCATGTTTTTTCTCTATATTTTTTGTATTTTATTTATAACCCTTATACGCTAAAAGCCGCCAACTTACTATGTACACACATACATATAACTCGTACCCTTTGAATTGTATATCGATTCAACGATATCCATTTCCATGGATCGGAGTGTTTCAAGTGATGCTGCAACAGCAGTAACAACAACAACAACAACAACGAACAAACAAAAAATCATTAATGCAACAACAAGGAGGCAGCCAACTGCTGATGCATATCACTTGAAAATTTTGAATTTGGTCAATAGCATGCAATTTGGGTTAAACAATCAAGTCAACACATACACCCACACACACAGACATAGCTACCCGGCAGAACAGCACACTCACACAGCAGTCGAACAACATAATCAGCATGCAACGTACAAATTTGTGGCATTCAATTGGCCCCCAAGCAATGGCCAAGTTTAAAATTGGCCAAAAATGCCACCAAAAACATATTTGGCAATTCAGCATTGGGCGGTTCCAATTGGGTATAGCTTTGGACACAGCCCAGTGTAGAGCGTAACCAAAGGGTTGTGGACAGTGGGAAACCAAAGTCAACGCCAACACACTAACAGCAGTTGGTCAATAGAGAATGTTGATTTTGGCCATGAGACGTCTGGCCACGATGATGATGATGATGATCGCATTGGGCTTGCATTCTGTTGGACATAAAAGCAGACAGTCAATGAGCCAAATAGCTGTTATTGTTATTGCCGCAGCATGGAAAATTAATGCGGTGTTCTTTGAAGCATTTGTCAGGGGAATTCTCTGGTTGCATAATGAGTGGCAGAATGGCATAGACCAAGTTGGGGCACCACTTTAAGCAAACATTTGTATAGAGAAGTGATAAAAAATCCATTTTGTGTTTAATTATTTTGGGAAAAATGTTTTATATTTTTTGGAGCATATATAGGGTGGGCCGTCTGTTGGTTTGTTTGTTAATTGCATTTTATTCATATATTTTCCAACAAAATTGGGCAAATGTAAATAACTAATGCAAGTTTGAAACTACTCATTTATACATGAAAAATAATATCGCCCAATTGGCTGCCGCGGCTGGCTCTTCAGGACCGTATCGTTATTTTCGAAGACTTATTTGACTGTTCTCCCATCCATTGAACCAATAAGCGACGCTAATAAAGGTTCGTGGTCTTCAATTGTTGCGTTTGAACCTTTGTAAGTGTGTAAATGCAGATCCGCATGCAAAATTCGATGCAAAGTGGTCCTAGCAAGGACGGTAGCGCATCGATGTTCCTGCGAGTCGTCGACACTGGCCTCAACTATGTCGAAGGGCATCCACTTTGGGCGGGCATGTTCCGAATTATGAGTTTTAAACCACAAAACTAACAGATGGCCCACCCTATACTACCTAAAACGGTATAGGCAGGAGCAAGTATAGAGTCTGTAGCATCTTAAAGTTTCTTTGAACAAGGAAAAATAAAAATATTTATTATTCTTTTATACTCTGTATCCAAAAGGTGAGGGGTAATTTAAGTTAGTGCAACAAAATTGTAGCAAGACCCCCCACTTGGAATATACTAAAATTATCAGCTGGACAGAAGGTGTGTCCATATATGGACCTTGATGTTTACAATTACATACTCTATTTTTCTTCGAAGCTGCTATATGCATATGTTTTAGTTCATTAGCTGTTGTAATTTTTGTATTATTTATGTTTTTTTTTAGGAGCTGCTATTTAAGTTTTAGTTGTTTACCTGTTGTAATTCTTTTACAGCTCTCCAAATCTCCCCACACTACATTTTGTGGCTTAGATCATTTCAATAATGAATATCGATACAACCCTTTTTTTTTGGTTTCTCTGTCTATTTGGCGTTTCCTTAAAATGTATTTTTCCCAAGAGGCTTGTAAAAAATATAAATTTCTTTAAAAGACAGTCCAAAGAGGCTGAAAATCTCACTCAAAAGCTGACAATATTTGACGTTTGCTTTAAGATAACTTTACTTTGGCGGCTTCCAGACAAAACACTTTTCACTTAAGATATTTCCTTACTTTATTCTAAAAAAAAATCTTTTATTTTTTTAGCATTTTGACAGTTCAGCATTTCCCCAGACAATGTTTGCATGAAAACTGTAACTGCCACTTAAGCATATCCTTGCCAAAAGCTTCTTACATGCCAGAAACTTTACTTTTTTTTTGTAGTATATTTTTTTTTTTTGGCTGTTGCTCCTTTGTTGCCTGGTGCAGACATTCCTTTTAATGACAATATGCCCGACTAGCTCTCGAAATTGTCGCCTTAATGTCAGCCTTGCACTGCCAAAGTTTTCGTTGACACAAAACTTTGCATAATTTTTATGGCTACAAGAAAAAAAATGGAGGCCGAGACATTGCGACTATAATGTGCACTGTACAACTTATTCGTTGCGTACAAGTATTGAAGAATTTATTGAAAACGCTTATTATATTATATAATAATATATAAAATCTATAACTTTTCTCTTCCAGATAATTTTTTTTAAAGAAACCTACACATTTGCTTTTAGTTGTTATACACAATATTTTTTGGGCCTAACTTAATGTACCCTAGTAAGGGTATACAAATACTGAAGCTAAACTTTTCTTATGCGTATAGGCAAGTTTGTGGCATTTAGTTTGCTGTAATGTCTGTCAAAAATTTCAACAGCTAAAATTTTTATTTTTTTATTTTAATGAAAAGAGTTTTTGGTTACACACAGCTCAAAAATGTACCAATACAGCTGTCTTGTTTCATTACCCATACGCCACATGTTGCAAACAGTACTTACACATCAAAATATTTATACCTAAAGAGAAACTTTTAAGACAATGAAAAATGAAAAATTAAAAGAAAAAGAAAAAAAAAAACAACCCCAATGAAAAGTATCACGCGCCCGCAAACATTTTTAATTACCCTAATGAAAAAGTTCAAATGACAAAAAGAAAACGAGAAAAAAAACACAAAAACAATGAAACAGAAAATCTGCAGATTTCCCAACGCCCCAAGCGAAATTCGTGGGGGGTTTTATGACAAATGAAGAAAAGCAGCGAAAATATGCGAGCAATAATTCGCTTTTGTTCAGCTCGCATCCTTCCAAAGCAGTTGGCCATTAAAGCCAGTTCGTACAAACAAAGAAAATTTCCCAAACCAAAAAAGAAAAATGCGTCAAATGAAAAGTTCTGCTTTTTAAGTATGAGGTAACCCCATATACAACACTATATTGCATTGCATTTTGGTATGGAGTATGAAGTCAGAATGCATCCTTTTAGAAGTAAGTGTATAAACGTATACTTTGTTTAGTTGTTAGTTAATTTGGCAATATTACTTATACGACTAGTATACAATTTTTGTTGAAGACAATTTGTTGTTTTAAAGGCAATTTGCCGCTATGCCAATTTTTGAGAATTAATTGGAATACTTAAACAAGAAACCACAAAAATAAATTTTCTATAAATCTTACCCTTCGAATTTATTTTTGGTTTTTAACTGATTTTGCCAAACAGACTCAGATAGAGGTTTCTAAAAGAGTTTATTGATGTTGGTACAATTTTTTTTTTTTTTTATTCTAACAATAATAAATCGATTTGATACAAATAATCTGGAAAATCAATTTTTTCCAAAATTAATGTTCCAAAAAATACTCTTAAATCGCAAAAAAACAGTGGTCAATGGAAGAGGCCCGTCTTTAAATAGAAGTAAAAATCATAGATTTCCGTTTTTCATATTACGATTTTGCCTTTTTTGACTTAAGGCCCATAAGCAGCATGCAAAAATTTCGCATGGAATGAGAAAAATCTCACTTTGAATGACAAAATTTCTATATAACAAAGAAAAAAACCCCATTATTTTTTTTTATATGAAGTTTTGTCATTACGTGCGAAATTTTTGCATGCTGCGTTTGGGCCTTTAATCAGAAATTATAATTCAGGCGCCTCTTTTGTGGAAAATGGAATCATGGCCAAGTAGTATCAGTGATCCGATAACAAGGTAGTTAGTATAGGCTAGTATAGATAAATAAATGTCAAATAGTATAAAGATAAAGTGGCCCTTCAAGATATAAAAAAAAATCCGAGTGACTTGGATCTGGCATTAGCTGAAGTTTTAAAAACATCGAAGCTAATACCATATTATCATCAGCGTTCAAAAGTTATGCTTTTGATTTTTAAACTTTTCTAAAGATGTACCATACATTATATACTTATATAGTGTGTTTTTTTTTTTTGTGCTATTTAGCTTTGTCCTGTGAAATGCTGACCAGTGCTTTGGCTTTTCATGAAAGCAAATAGCACTCATTAAGAAAATGGCGCATGCATTGAAAAAGTTCAATTAAAAAGTTTTATTGTGGCAAGCAAAATGAATGGAAAGCAATTATCAAAATCATAGAGTACATTAAATGCGACGGGAACGCCACAAAGCCCAGAACCCTCATGCCCAACATACAACCATCCCCTGAAGTATGCAATGCTTTTAATTGATTTTTGATATTCTCTTTTCACTGGATATTATACGTTTTTAATGTAAACTTGTCAAGTTTATCTTTTGATTTGTTATTTGCTGTTTCTTTCAAAATAATTGACAAAGAACATGCGACAATGTTATGTAGAGTTTTCTTGAGCTTATTTACAAATTAGGGGCGCTGTTTGCATCAAAACAATTTTCATGCTGTGCTGCAAAACGACAGCAATTATTTAAATGTGTGTAGAGTGTGTAAGAAGAAAAGTCTTCTTCGATATTATTTACGCACGCATTCGTGTGAAGCGAAGCTGATAATTGCCACAAAGCAAAAGTTTTTAGCAACAATTTCGAACATGAAAAAAGAACATCGTAGAATAAGAAAAGAATCAGCACCAAAGCGGGGGTGCAAAAAAAAGTTGCTTTGACAACAACAGCAAACAAAAAAAAAAAAGAAGAAAAATCGCCGCTGGACAGAAAAGTTTTTCCACCGCTACCATGTGAAAATCAGCGCATTGTGGGCGTTTTTCGAGTGTCCCCAGGAACCCCAAAGATTTGCCGCAACTTTTGCGACAAAAAAAAAAAAATAACGAAGTAAAAAAAGTGTTTGGCAATTAAAAGCAAGATTATATTAAGTCGGAGCTTTGATTTTGCTGCCCTTTTGCCCAGCTTTTTTTGCTATTTGAATTTTTCAAATTAAAAGTTGAGCAAATAAAAACCGTATAATGAAGGTGATTAGTGCACAACAAGCTGCAAATTACTGGGGCTTTAAGGAAGTTTAATAACAAATAAATTGCTAAAAAATTTAATATATATTTATATATTTTATATGACCTTATTAAGCGTGCGAAAATTTATTTGGCAGCTCAGCTGCTACTTAATAATTTGCATAAAATAAAAATTATACGAAATTTTTTGATTACCATTTTATGTATATATAAATTAAACAACTTTATTTACTCAATTATTTTACGGTAGTGGATTATTTACATATTTCAATTTATTTTCATTTATATTATTGCTTAATTTTATACAGTATGGTGCTTTATATTCAATTTTGGTTTTGTATCTCTACATATACATATATATATATAATTTATTTTGCTTAACAATTGAAGCGGCAACAACATTTAACATATAATTTTTAAAATATTCTTTATATACTAATTTAATTTTTTTATGCTATATTTTGACAGCTGCTTAACAAAAAAAGCACGAAAGCAAAACTTTTGGTAAGTTAATTGTTTTTATTTATGTTTAAACTGCAGCTCTCTTGCATTTCAATAATATTATTTTTTTTCAACATATTTTAAATTTAAATTTAAATTTCTACTTGCCAATCAAAACTAAACTAAAATTATTTTCACCATTTATCAGCTAGGCGTTTCATTTGCAGTGTGTGTGTGTTGTATTTTCCTTTTTTATAGAGTATCACATTTTTGTATAATTTAAGAATGCATAATATGCTAAACAACAAAAAAAAAAAAACAGCTATAATTTAGCTTAAAAGTTTTGTGCTTTTTCGCACTGCTCCGTCTCCATGTTTTTTGCACGTAAATATTTCAGCAACATTTGCAGTGAGTCATAGGTATCAAAGTCATCCAGATTACGACGTGATGAGGTTATGTTAGTGGGTCTAGGCATGGCCAGCGGCACAGGCAATAGTTCCGGCATAACCGAGTGATGCGTTATCAGAGCCTTCAGGCTGGAGAATTCCTTGCGAAAGCCCTGGAAATATATTTTAAAAATATTCTTACTACTTTTGCTGTAAATCAAAAATATTCTAAGAAATAGAGTATTTAATATTTATGAGATCGATCTTGTCGAACGATAGTGCCAATCGATTTCTTATCGATAACGTTGATTGTGTATCTCTTAAAACCTACTCAATTATCACAATCGAAATAAAATTCTTTTTTTTTTGCAAAAGAACTTTGGTGGAGATGTAAAGCTGTCGATAGTATCGAAAAAATCGGTATAAAATAAATCGGTAAAATAGGATACTAAAAAGCTACTTAATCGTTTAAGAATTTTATATTACGTCAAAAAAGCGATTCTCTTAAAAGCAAACCTTGGATGTAATATAAGTATAGCTCCCACTCTCTCTCCGTAGAGTTTAAGAATATCGATAGGTCTAACAAGATTCCCATATAAATCAATGGAATTCGAGAAAAAGATCGCTTCACTTATAATAATTCTATTTGCATAAAAAGTTACTTTTCTGGTTAACCTACCTTAATCTTATAGCCACGCGAAGTGCGCAATATAATATAGTTGGCTATTTTGGGTCCCGGTGGGGAAGGTACCCGCAGTGTTAGCGCATAACAGCCCAACTTGGAGCTGCTCTTGCGTACCAGAAATGCGCCTGGACTCTTGTTTTGCAACACCTCCACAGCAATATCACGTGAGATGCCAGCCTGGTACCAGCAGGCATCCTTTAATTCCGTCTCCTCATCCTCTATAGAACTGGTAGTCGCTTGATTTACGCTGCCGCTGCTGTTGGTATTGCAGCGTGCAGCCAAGGCAGCGGCATTATTCAGACGCAGTCGATTGGCAAAGATCTTGGGGCTAGAATTGGCTGTAGTGGCAAGATGAGATAATTAAAAGTTATTCAAAATGGCTACATAATGGGCTACCTACCGCTGCTGGTTTCACGCAGATAACGTTTCTTCAGATTAAACTCGCTGTTGTCGTTTAGATTAACATTATCCAGCATGGGTATAGCGGTCAGGGACTGACGGCAGGAGTCACCAAATTTGCTATCAATATAGGAGTCCTCATTGATATAGCCATTGGAGTAGATGGGTACAGAGCTATCGTTGCACTTCAGCTTGTCCAGCATGCTGTGCGTCAGTGTAGGCGTATCCGTTGTGCTGGCCATGCTGCTGCTTATGGGCGTGGCCATGCTTACCAGCGGGCGTGACTCCTCGTTCTGACGCAGTAGACCCATGGTCAGACGTTTGACCTGCGTACAAAGGTGAAAGCTCAAAATTAAAAAGTCATCCTGATGCACTTGAAAAACGCTCAGGGGCAGCAACGCCAACATTTTGTAAAGCGGCATTTAATAGTCTCAATGTGTGTAAGCGTCTTAACGGCTTAAAGCAGCAGACATATAGACGGACAGTAGGACATACAGACAGATGAACAGCCTGCATCCAAAACCCAAAAAGCGTCGAAGCGGAAAAGAAAAAATCCAAAAAAATTAACTACAATTTAAACACCTTGCAGACGGCTTCGACTAGATGGACAGCCCGACAGAGAGACAGACTTACGGCCAGACTGATTGTCCGCCCGCCCTGCAGCCACAGACAAGAGTAAAAAAAATTTATTACCAAAAACCGCAACGAGACAAAAAGCAACAAAATGCTTGCAAACAGGCAAAGTGAAGCGGAGCGCCAAAGTTTTCCGCATTGAGTGCGCCGGTAGCTGCATACACTAACAGAGGGTATATTCGTTATGTGACGATGTTTGTAAAATGTTAACTGAACAGCAAATTACTTTTATTAGATTGTACAGTGACAATTTATTGAATTTTTGACGATATGGATATTCTTTTAAGGGGAGGTTCTTTCAAATTAAATCGAGAAAATCGATTTTTTTTTTTACAAAAAATGAAAGCTACAAATTCGTAGAATATGTGTATGAAAGGATTTTTTGATGCGATCGATATTTATAGAAATATAGCGTTTTGAACGCACCTAAGTCGCTCGCACTGAAGGACGTTCTAAAAACTTTAAACGCGTTTTCCTCGGAACCATGTTTTTCGCTCGCATTTGAAGCATAGCTCTCGATCTATTGTTCCGATTCCCTTCATTTAAGCCATGTTTGAAAAGATATAATTTTTTGTATGCCATATACTAACAATATTTATGAAAAAGTGTTAAATTGTTATTTTTAAGCAAGGTCAAATCACAAAAAAAGTGAAAAAAAACAAATTTTTTTTTCGATCGTCCACATTTTAGTTAATTTTTCGTCAAAACTCATTATGATTTAGTATAAGGCATAGAGAATTTCATTTACTTCAATAAACAAAAAACATTTTTCATTTCGGTTCACTACAAGAGGCTGCAGATCTGAAATTCGGGGACGATATTCTGCGGGCAGAGGCAGACAAGAGCCGCCATTTTGAATTTCGTCGCGAAAAAAATTTCCAATTATTGTACAATAAAAATCGCATTTAACAATCAAAACAGGAAGTTTGTATGTCTTTTCATCATGGCACCAATAATTCCCAAACTTTGCCTTCTTTTTGGCCAAATTTGAAAGAACCTCCCCTTAAGAGCCATATTTCTTGAATCGTATATATCCTTTTAAAGCGAGTTTTATTTCTCAAAATAACTATGCAACTGAACTATTCCTGTTTTCGGGATATCCAGATACGAAACACACCTATGTATCCTGAAAATTCTATCAAAGAACAAACTTTTACTTTTACATAAAGAAAAAAGTTGTGCAATTATAATTTACAAAAATTACGTATACGTTATTTTTTTTAATATGCATTTTTTTATAATATTATAATAATATACATAATGTTCAGAAATTTCTACATTATATTAGATTACAAAAAAAAATCGAATTAAAAAAACATTTCACTTCACAATTTTTTTTTCTTCTTTTTTTAGGTAAAGTTTTGTGAAAGTAAAAGTTTGTTCTTCGGTTGCATTTTCAGGATAAAATTGTAGATATTTTTTATTACAAAATCCTTCATCTTCTTTTCAAAATTTTTTCACATTTTTCCATCCAACCCTTAGCCATGTTTTTCTGTTTTAAAATTGAAATTATGTTTCGTGTTCTTTGCGCATTATTGTTATCAGCTTATTGCTGATAAGAGTTTACTAGCAAGCAAATATAAATAAAACAAAAATAATATCTTGTCAAAATTTTGACTTTTTTAGCCCAATAAGCATTTTGTATGTTAAAGGTCCATACGCAGTTCGAAAATTATCGCACGGAATGACAAAACTTCATATAAAAAAAAATCCCAAATGGGATATCCCTACGTGAAATTCTACGTCTTTAATTTTTTTTATATTGACTTATATTATTTTGGGATATCCCAAATGGGATTTTTTTTTTATATGAAGTTTTGTCATTTCGTGCGCAATTTTTCGACTGCGTATGGGCCAAAATAATATAAGTCTATATAAAAAAATTAAAAACGTAGAATTTCACTTAGGGATCATCCATAAACTACGTTACGCTGATTTTCGTCAAAATAGGGGGGTCTATTGTGACACAGTGACGGAACATTTTTTCGGATTTTCCATATGATCGTGACGCTTCGCCAGACACCCACCCCCCATCCCATGGAGCGTCACGTAGTTTATGGATGATTCTTATTATGACCCAAATGTATGTAAAAAAAATGTGGTACAGTCGAGGCGGTGCCCGACAGTGGAATACCCTGTACCTTTTGTGTCAAAAAAATTTTTCCTGCATATTCCATCTAAGAACTTTCCAATTGGAATTTATTTTTTTTTTTGTGAAAATCGATATTTATACCTATAAGTTCCCTAAATTTTTACCCATTTTGATGAAACTCGAATGTTACAACAAAGAACTTATTTAAAGTATACGGGTGAAGTTTCAAGTTGGTATGTTGAGGGGTGTGGGAGAAAACACGGTAAATGGATTGCGGGGGGTGGGGGGACCGCATCGATCAAATTTGGATGTGGATTTGTTCATTAGAGGCACATGAATGAGCTTACCAAAAATTGTGATTCTAGGTCACTTGTAGCCATAATTGCGTAGAGTCAAATATTGACGCAGTTTATTGGCAAGGGGTGGTGAAATTTGCACATTTTTGACTATAACTTCTGTTGTATTTGTCCGATTTTGTTCATTTTTTGCACATAGATGCATGTAACTACAACGCATCGCTCTGTTAAATTTCAGATGAAAATATGAAAAGGTGTGGCTAAAAACCGCGGAACTCTACTGCGGGGGAACGGGGAAAGATATTGACATGATTCAACAAACTTCATCTGCTTAGGAAATATGCGCACCAGCTGGTAAAGTTTCGTGTCTCTAGCTCTTATAGTCTCTGAGATCTAGGCGTTCATACGGACGGACGGACGGACGGACGGACGGACGGACGGACGGACGGACATGGCTCAATCGCTACCCGAGGTTATGATAAGCATTTTGGTATAAAGGACTTGGGGTCTGCCACGCCTCCTTCTGTCCGTTACATACATTGCACAAATCTAGTATACCCTTTGTACCTATAGGTACAGGGTATAATAAGTTAATGAATAATCAATAAAACTTTCTTTAATCGTCCGTAATTAAAATAAATAGTAAAACAAACAATAATGAAAAATATTTTTTAGAAAATTTAAAAAAAAATTTTTTTTTTTCATTTTATATGCTAGTCTTAACTTAGAATGACTTTGAATTTTAAAGAATATTGGACTATTTAAAAAAACTATGTATCGGGTAAAACAAGATGGCGGCGCATTTAACTGATTATAATCTAAGTATTAATCAGTTTGCAGAAACCAAATCAGACTTTTGTAGCAACAGATTTCTTAAAGGGTACTCCGTGTTTGGTATGCTGTAAGTAGCGCATCTTCTTTCTTTGGTGCAGCAGAAGGAGCAGGTTTAGCAGCTTTGGCTGCACTTAAACAGGAAGCGGATGCTTGGACTGTGCGCGCAACCTAAAATTACTGCTACTGTGGCAGGAAGAAAGTATGAAAGGCGTATAAATTTGAGGTTGGTTACTTACTCAACACATGGGGGAAAAAAATAGAGAAAAAGATTGCATAGAAAAAAAATGTTGCATAGCAAATGGCGCGCCAGCGGAAGTGCTATACTAGGCGGAATTGTGCCGCAGGACAAAAAAGAAAAACGATAATTCAGCTGCACTTGTAGAACTGGTGGCGAGAGCACAGCTCTTGTTGCTGCATCTTTTTTATTTTTTTTAGGGTCAGTGGCTTTGAAAATGTCTGCTTGAAAGTAGACTACAGTTATAGCTCGCTCGCTCTCGGCAGTTACTGTGCGGATGTGTGTGGCATAATTTAAGACGACATTGACAATGAAGCTGGAAACAAGGTTTTGGGGTTTTTATTTTTCCGGTTTGTGTATTTTTTTTTTTTTTTTTGGTGTTCGTAGCAGCCAGGTAAGCCAATGCTGACAGCAATTGTTTGCTCATTGCTGCATAATTTAGCAGAATCTTGCATACTTTTAGGCTGCCTAAGCATTGTTTGCATATTTTTCAGCGAATTTTCCGTGATTTTCTACCAAATATGTTATGCGCAAATGGAGTTTATTTCCTTTTTTGAAGCGTGCTGTTTTTGGAACGCTATTGAAATGAACATTAATATGGGCGCATGAGGCGTATTCGACTCACTGGCGTTTGAATTTTTGTGTCAACAAGCAAGTCGCATGTTCCATTGTTTTTGTTTGCATATGATTTGAAAATTTGTTCAGCATATTAAAAATATAACCAAGAAAGATATTACATTAAAACGAGTTTATCCAATCCTGCTTGCTCAATTACTTCAAGATTTTGGTCACATTTAAATTTAAATTCAAGCAAAGACACACAGTAAAAATCTTGTTTAGTACTTGTTATTTGCTGTAAAGCTTTATAAGCCTATCGGGGCTCTTGTGCCTTATAAGAATTTGGAAAATTACCAAATAAGAATTTGTATAATGCTTAGCAACAGAGTTCTAGAAATGCTTCATAATTATTAACAAATTGTTGGAAAACATATTATAACTTGACTAATGCTTCTAAGCACTATATTAAAAAGATAGCAAAACTAAATAGCAGGACGCGTTTTGCATTTTAGGAATAAGGTAAATCTCACTTAATTGCCCCAAAAATAGTATTTTCAATTACAACTTTTGAGCCAAACCAAACCGACAGTTAGCTCATTAAATTGCAACTTTGATAAATATCTTTAGGTCTATAATATTCTTGAAATTAAAATCTAAATTGTTGTCTCTAGAACAGAGGTACTATTGATCAACTTTACATGAGATTTCCACGTTTTCTTTTTTGTATATATTGGCGGAAATAAGTGAAGCGGGCCACTTTTTTGCTGCGATAGAGCTGCTAGAGAATGGTAACCATATAAATTTTTATTGCAAAATTCCGATTATTTATCGAGTTATCGATAACTGAAAATTGGATTTTTTATTTTTAGACTTTTCTTTGACAAGCCATATAACATAAACGAATAAAGATATTGACGCAAATTTTTTCCATGATAGATAAAATATTGAATTAAAAAAAATATTTATTTTTGTTTACGATTTTTTTTTTAAATTTTTAAAATTTTTTTTTTGTTAATTCTAAAATTCAAAAGTGATCTCTCACTTTTTGGAATCTTCCATTTAAAAAAAAAAGTGTTAAAGCCATTTTATGCATGTAAATTCACTGAATCGATAATTTATATTATTTTTAAATTTATATTCAAATTCTAGATGTTCTAAATCATTGATTATTAAATTAAATACAAAGTACAAAATAAATTTAATTTTTAAATACTAATCTGCCAACTTTTACACATTTTCTGTCTACTTAAAGGCATTAATGAATTATGTGTTTCGTTGAAATGTTTTTAGGGCATCTAAGGCTCGTTACTTTTCGATTTCCCAATTGCACACTTACTTATTTTTCATGTTTTTCCTGCCCATTTTATACAAAATCAAAAGCTTATACATAATTGCTACGTTTTCCATTTTAATGAAGTACAACCGAGTCAACCATTAGCCACAGCTGTTGCCTAGTTGCCCAGTGCCTCAATGGCACAAAGCCCGCTCAGTGACTCCAGCTCCAAATGGGTCAGTCCCGGCTGGGGCATGTGGCAGCTGCTTGGCATCGAGAGCATTTTGTATGACCCATCATGCGCTCCCGCCCACATAAACATTTATGCAAATTTAATAAAGTGCCTGAATGAAAAGCATAATAAAAAGTAACCAAATTTTGTTGCCCGCCCCACAGTCGAAAGTTTAAATCAAACAACAAGCGTGTCCGGCAAACGCAAAATATTATTTATAGCATTTGAGTCTGATATTTTGTATTTTGCATATTAAATTCCAAGTGATATGAGAGTAGAATATGAAGCAGAAGCTGCTGCTGGTTGCCAGACGAATTGTGTCTGAGTACGGGTGTGGAGGGTATACACTGCAGCTGCAGTTGCAGTTGCTAAACAAACATTTAGCAGTAGAGTCAACAACGACATCGATGCATCAACGCCAGCAACAGCGACATGCACAGACAGCGCGTCATTTCCGGCCATTTCTCGTTTGGCCAAGAGCAGCAGATACGACTCTACAGCAATTTGGTGGTATATGTATGAACGCAACTACTCCAAAAGTAACTAGTAGCGAACAGGTTAAAAAAAGAATAGTCACGGGATGGGATAAAATGGAAAGGTGTTCTCACTGTTACATTTTTGTAACTATATTTTAGTTTGTGGAAAGTAAAGAGTATGACATATAAGTAAAAAAAAAATATTTTTTTTTTTAAGTTAAAAAATAAATAAAATAAAATTTTAAATAATCTACATCTTGCATTGCTTGTTATTAAGAAAACGACTGGTATTATAACACACGCGACTGAACTAGTTTGCTACCGGTACGAATGCTACTAGTAGCACACCTTTGACAGCCCCATATTAAATACACTACTCCATTCGAACTAGTTGCTCAATTGGCATGGTTGGAAACCTATACAGAGCTAGAATCTTTTCCTGCAGGCTATCTGCGTGTGTCTGTGCTGCGGGTGGCACGGGTACGAGTACGAGTATATGTCAGCCACGTTGCAACTGCATAAAGTGCCGCATTCGACTTGTGCCAGCGGTCGCATGTGCAACTTGCTGCCTGCTTTATTTTGCTTATCTCAAATTGAATCACTTTGTCAGTCCGGGAGTCAGTCAGTCAGTCATAGTCAGTCAGCGCTGTAGTTCTTCCCTCGGGGGCACAATTAGATGCACAAAAACTTGAATGTCGTGGCACGTTAGTATGCAACCCTGCCGCCGCAACTAAAAGCAAAAATTAATTTGCTTATCGCTCGTATGCCAGTGCCGCACCCGCAATATATCGTATGGTGGGTCGTGGGTGGGTCGTGGTTGGGCCGTTGCAAGTCTGCCGTTTACTCCATCCAAGTTTAAGTAAATTCTATGCGTGTTGTGCGCAAAATGTTTATGGGAAAAATTGATTTATTGACAAAACAAAAGCCCAACCAACAGGAGAGAAAAATAAAATAAAAAGAAATATCTAAAAAATGTTAAACAAAAGCAAAACGTAGTAACCCTTTTTTAGCATACTATACAAGTTTGGTTATGCTTTGCTTTTTTTTTTTTGGGGCATGTCCTTGGCATGTTTTGGCACTGCGTGACTTCTTGTGTATAGGGGTGTGTGTGTGTGTGTGGGTGAATGAGTATGAGTTTTTGTCATGCTTTGCATCGTTATTGACATTCGTTCTAGATGCCTTCGGCTGGCATATTTATGGCTTGCCATTAGACCAAACTGATTGCTTTTCGCTTTCGATTTTTATAATATACTCTATAACGCAAGGTAGCACGAGTTAGTGAACTAGTGCGTCTCTAAAAACAAACTTTTTTATAAATTGGATAAAAGTTAATTTTTACATATTGAAAATATAGCTGAAAATTTCTTAATTGAGTTTGAAATCTGAAAACAATTCTAAAAGTCTTCTAGGTGGACTGGTGGGTTCAAGTCTATTCCATATTTTTAAAAACTCAAAAAATTTCACGTAGGTGATCGTAACTATTCAGAAGGTACTCCGTGAAGAAAGTTTTTTTTTCTTATGATGCTTAAAAACACGCTAAGGTACTCGACTTTTAAAGATTAAAGAGTATACAAGCTTCGTCTTTCATATTGTCAGTAGGATTGCTTTCAATGTTATTTTTTGTTTGGCATTTTCGTTTAGGGCAAGTTCATTGAAGTTTACCATATTTTGTGGCTGCAACAGTTTCAATTTGTTTTCTCTGAGTGTGTCAATATGTTTGCTTGTGTATGTCTGTGTGCGAGTAAGCGCAGTTTGTTTCTTATGCCTTGCGTTATATTACGCATACGCCTGTTAGACTTATATAAGTTATGCAAATAACTTTTGCACATTAAACAAGGCTCAGATAATTTGCAGCTGTCGACAGTCATGAAATTGGTTAGCTGCATGCAGTTTTCGTAGCACATCTTTATCATTTAAGGGCCATTAGGTCGACTGACTGCAGTTAGTGTGACTAGTTTGTAACTAGTTCAAAATGTAATCAGCATAATGTGAGTCAGACGCCATGGCTGTCATAAATAAGACCATATGCAGATGTGCGTATAAATGGGTATTGTTTCTGAATGTGTGTGTTCGTTATATACCTCATATGAATAAACTCGCACGTACTTATCGCATAGACTATACATATATGCTCGACTGCGCACAGCTGTGGAGCTGTGTAAGTGTGTGTGTGAATGTAAACTCTCTATGAATATTTAAGGCATAAAATTTATGAAAACAACGTGCTGCCGCTCTGCTCAAACCCAAAGAACCTGAACAACTTATATTGTTAGTTGCCATCGAAAGGACACAGACACAGTCACAGACACAGTCAAAGTTCCTGCGTCTAAAGTTTTGTAGTGCAAAGTTTTTCATCTAAGCAACTCTTAAAAAGACGCCGGTTTCGAGCATGACAAAGAATAGTATGGCAAAACATTTGATAAACATGGCGCACACCAGTCAACTCCAAGTCGAAATCTGTCTCTACGTGCTCTGCCAAAAAGGACTCTTGAACATGCTGCTACTCCGAGCAGCTACAAATGCTCTGTAAGCTATGTCAGTTATGCTAAGCGAGGGCTTACTTCTTGGTTAGGGTGAGAAGAATTGCTTAAACTTTTGCGTTTTTTTCGAGTTAATGCCACATTGGGTAAGAATGGGCCTATGTTTTTGGATACAATCTAGAACGGCCCGCCCATCAAGTGACAAATACTTTTGACCGACCAATAATTCATAACCAGACAGCCAAGCCAAAAGCACAACAAAAAAATAAAAATAAGCAGTAAAGAAAAGAAAAACTTGTGAAATTCTCAAAGAAAACCAATAAATGACGCACCCTTGTCAACGTCAGCATCAAACTCAAGAGCAAGCCATAAAATATGCAAAAATAATACAAAATAAGGCGACAAAAGTTTAGCAATGGTTTGGACTGATGGCATCCTGAGGGTATTGAACACTTTTTTTTTTTACTACTTACCAAAGGCGGTTTGTCAGTTAAACGCTTGCAATTGTTGAGCTCTGTTGGTGAGTTATCCTCATCGGAACTGGGAGTTTGTGCCACCTTCTCGTTGTCATTGCAGCTATGAGATTTACAAGAGTTAAAAGCGCTTGGCTATAAATGCATGTTGACAAATTCTATATAAATTCTTATTGAAGTAAACCATTACGAAAGGCATTAGATTTATGTCTAGAAGAACGCAAGAAAAATAACATTTCCAAGGTTAGATATGTAGTATAGGGTGGGCCATCTGTTGTTTTGTTTGTTAATTGCAAATGTATATACCAAATGCAAATTTAAAATTATTTATTTATTTATGAAAAATAATATCGCACAAAAGGCCGGATGAGAAAATCGTAGTTTTTGAAAATCTTTTTTTTTTTTTGGACGAATACTCATCTGGCTGTTCTCTCATTCGTTGAACGAATAAGCGACGCTGATAATGGTCCGTGGGCTTCAATTGTTGCGTCATTTAATTCTTGTAAGCTTATAAATGCAAACCCGCATGCCAAATTCTATGCAAAGTGGTCCTAGCAAGGACTAATTCTTCACAGAACGAGCATTTCCATAGTACACCTGTACTACTTTTACGCGTTGTTCGGTTTTTAAACGATCCATGACTAAAACTGAGTAGTTTTGAACTTGATATGTGTCGAAGAGCATCCACTTTAGACAGGTATGTTCCGAATTATGAGTGTTAAACTACAAAACCAACAGATGGCCCACCCTGTATGTACAGATTGGTTTATCTTAATCTCAAATCTCAGTCAAATTTTGTTATGTGTCCATCAAAAAGTTGAATTATACAAAAATTCGGATAGCCGAGGCCAAGTCCAATTGATTTGTGAGACTTTGCAATTTAAAAAAAAAATAAAGGATTTTATATTATTTTGCGATAAAATCTTTGTTTATTGTCTTAACTTAATATAGTTTGACAGAATTGAAATTCTTTTTAATTTTTTAATGATTTAACTGAAATTAAGTTAGAATCCTCCGAAAAGAATTGGGTATATAACAAAAAATTCATTTTAATTCTTGTTTGTGTTATTATTAAAAATAATTTAAATTCTAAATCAAGTAGTTAGTGGATTAGTTTATCGAAATGCTTTAGATCAGTGTATCTCACGTATATGGAAGTAAGTGGCGGCAGCGACGTCGACACACATACAGTACACCTACATGTCGATGCATGTGTCGACGCGTCGCACAGTGGCACGGCAGCCGCAAAAGCGTTGCAAAAATCGATTTTGCGATGAAACCATTTTTAAAATGAGATAGGTACATGCATCTTATTTAGGATTTTTCCAGGGATCAAGAAAATAAATTATTATTCAATTCGTATGAATAGTTTAGTTGCTACAGCCGCTCAAAGTGGAGTATATTTTCAACTTTGAAAAAAACGCAATTTTTGGAATAAAAGTTGGTGTTTAAGATTGTTTTGTGGAAAAACTACGCAACCAATCCCTATTTTCTTAGTTTCTATAAAAACATGAAATTTAAACATAAGAGAAAAAAAAAATGACTTCATATCTTTTCTGGTTTTTTCAATACTTCCGTTTATCTGAGCTACTAAATTTGGATCACTTTTTCAACTTTGTAAAAAAAGAAAAACCAAATTCCCAGACATTCCCTTTTTGTTTTAACATTAATGCTTTTATTATCAATTTATTTAGGTAGTCTATAAAGATTATATCCATTCATATCCATAGCTGGCTGTAAGGTCAATAAAAGTGCAGAAATCTCACTCAAAAAAATGATGCCGCAGGTATAAGATTATATTCAACTACAATGTATTTCATTAAAATATTTCAATTGGTTATAAAATATGATTTTTGCAACGCTGTTTCGGCTTCCGTCCCACTGTGCGTCGTGACGTCACTGCGCCACTCTCGCAACTGCTCTGGATCAATTTTTTTGTTTGGACTATTTTTTTTTAATATACAAGAAACAATTGTTTGAAAAATATTCCAAACTTATTTGAATGAATTTTGTTTCATTTAAACTGTTAAATGATAAACAGAAATTACACTTCAAAACTTTGATCGAAATAAAAGCTCTAAACATAAGCCAGAAATTATTTGTCTGACGCTGCAATCCAAGACAACTCTGATGCTAACAAAAACTTTTTTAGATAATTCGTGTTTGTTTTAACTTTCTAAGCAGGTGCTAAAGATACAGCAAGTTTTCAAATCATACCTGATTATAACCGTTTATATATATTACTCGTGTGTTAATGTAGTTTGTTGTTTGTATTTGAATTGGTGCATAATGAACATGATATGATATGAACTGGTTTAAGCAAATAAGATACAAAAGACTGCTTTGCTTTATCTACTCACTTGAGATTGGCCTGCGTGAACAGCTGCAAAGGACGACGTCGTCCTGAAGTGTCAGCATTGTTGCCGCTGCAATTGGCATTAGTAATAGTGTGACTGCCAACAGACGGCGAATTGGGACGCGAGTTGGCAGCACCTGCTGCCATCACATATGCAGTTTTGCTGCGCGCCAGTGTTGCCATGCTGTTGTAATGCTGAGATAAAGTACGCGCCGCTTGAGTGGCAACACTTGAGCCCACAGCATTGTCATGGGATTTGGCTTGGCCAGGACCAGAACGACTGCAGGAGGAGGAACGAAAACGTGCGCCTGTTATGACCGCTGCCAGATTTGCGGCAATGCGATTATCAAAGCGATTAAAATACGAGCTGTTGGAGTTGGGGTTGGAGTTCGTGTTCGCGTTGGAGTTACTGTTGTCATTCGCATGGGGCGCTGTGGGTGAAGAATTGTTGCTGCTGCTGGCGCTGCCATTGCTATTGTTGCCTGTGGCAAGCGTAACCATTGTTGTTTTTATTGGTGCTGCTGGTACGGCTGGTTTTGGGTTGTTGTCGCTGGTGTTGCTGTTCTTCTCATAATCCAAATTGTTGTTGGTTATCATTGTGGCAATGTTGGCGTCGCAGCTTATGGGCTTGCTAGGTGGCATTAACTTTTGTGCAACGTTTTGAATTATGTGCGCATATAAAAAGCGCTGCGGGTGCTTTTGGTTGCACCACGTGTGGCCAAATACACACACACATACACACAGAAGCGTGCTTTATTAAATTTTGGGGTCGGTCTACAAACCGCAGGGCTGAAAAAAAAGCGGCACAGACTCCTGCCACTTGAACTAACTGTGCAGATTTCAACCAAAGTGCGTTAAACACAGAATTAATTCAAGCGGAAATTGGCAAAAAAAAAAATAGAGAAAGTGAGGGAGAGATGCAGAGAGTTGGAGAAAGTGGAAATAATAATAAAAACAAAAATTGAAAGCGTGAAGCATAAATAAGAGGGTGGCATAGAATAATAAGAGCAAACAGCAAAACAAAAGTTGTGCATAGAAAGCATAGAAGAGGAATATAAATGCGCGCATATGAAATAAGTGAGAGGAAAAAGCCACAAAAATGCACATAAAGAGCAGACAAAGCGGGGGAGCACAAGTTAGTGTTAGAGAGCGGGTGGGTAAAAGTAATGGCAGCAGCAATAGCAGATGACGTCACAACAAAGCGCATAAATAGCAGTATGTTGATGTAGATGAGATTGTTTGTTGTTGTTGTGGTAGTTGTTTTTGTGGTATGCAGTTTATTTTATTTGTTTTTTGTAGTTGTTGTTTGGCGTTCCCCCATATACATGTATGAACATACATACAAGTATATGCCCCATTTTCAATTTTGTTTTTCGCAATTTATTTCAGTTTTAGTTTGGTTATTGATTTTGTTTGTATTGAATTTACAAAAACCATTTGCAAAATCGTAAAATTTAGTTTACATTTTAGTTTTTATTTTTTTTGTGTTTTGTTTTTGCCAATTAGTTGCAGTTCCATGGTTGTTGTTGTTTTGACCAATTTGAGCGCGTTGTGCATTATTTGTGTTAAGCCGATTTTTCATGTAAATAAACAAAAAAAAAAAAGAACAGAGTAGAAACAAATTTTTAAATGGTATTTTTTTTCATATTTGTTTTAAAATTTTATTACACAAAGGCCATAACTTTTGCTTTTTAATTGTGCTTTCAGTTTCAGCTAATTACATTTTTTTTTTAATATGCAATTGTTAGCCTACTTTTCAGCTGACAGCACAGTACAAATATTTAAAAATATAGCTTATATAAACTTACATGGCCGCTGCGTTGATCAGGGTTTGCATTGAGCTTTGTAGCTTGTGCAGCGTCAATTTTGGTTAGTGCCACTTCCGACAGTTAAACTGTATCATAGATGCAGCTGCAATTAAAAAGTTTAAAAAAAGTCAAAAAATGTTGAAAATTTAACATAATTTTTTTTTGAGAAAATTGTTTGTCTGATGAAATTAGGTAAAAAAGTTATTGGACCACAAAATGTAGATACTTCGGCGCTTAATCATCAGCTGTATGTAGGCAACCTTTTAAAACGTATACCTTTCTGATCAAGCCATATACCGATGCAAGAAGTAGATGTAGAGTCGGTTAAATCTCAACAAATTTAGAAAATTAAATATTTAAATATTTTCGGTATTATGGCTTGCCCGTCTGATCTAAACGAGCCATACACCGATGTAAGGGCTATGTTAAATTTCGAAAAATTTAGAAAATTAAAAAAAAATGTTAAAATTTTTTTTTAAAATATTTAAAAATTTTTTACAAAAATGATTGATGATAAGAGGCCAAATAGTTATTCAAGCGCAGGTTGTAGACACTTCTGCACTTAATCATTAGGTATTTTTCGAGACGGGACAATCTGATCGAGCCAATAAACCTTGTAAAGCGAAGATTTTGAGATTTTTGAATCCAACAATTGGTTTGGTAATTACAATTCTTTACAAATTTTAGGATCATCGAGTGAACCTTGAAAATTAATATTTTTTAGGGTAATTTTGGGTCGAGAAACACGAAAATTACATTAATTTTTTTGTTCTTAAGAACCGTTTTCAAGATTTTTTCGAAAAACATCTTTTGGGGTACGTTTTTTAGTTATTCGTGAATATCTCGTGAACAAAATTTTGTATCGACATAAGTGACGAATACATCGATTTTTTAAGCTTTGACCTGAAAGAGACTTT
This sequence comes from Chymomyza fuscimana, assembly GCA_949987675.1. NCBI lineage: Eukaryota > Metazoa > Arthropoda > Insecta > Diptera > Drosophilidae > Chymomyza > Chymomyza fuscimana. The sequence continues at coordinate 6,985,015 of OX465089.1, forward strand.
TACGAACATTTCGATCCTAGGATTTTCAAAATCGGGTAATTACTGTAGATGTTATGGAACCTTGTACGAAAAATGCGACGATTTAGGTCGAGAAAAAAATTATTCACTCAAAGCTTTTCGTTTGCGTTCGTTTTTTTTTTGACTTTGGTTGCTTTTAACTTCAATAATTTTTACTTAATCTGCAAATATCGTATATCACAGTAAAGGGTACCTTTCGATCTATTGGTAACTCATGTCGATACATAATTTTCTTCACGAGATATTGACGAATAACTGAAAAAAGTACCCAAAAATATGTTTTTTCAAAAAATCTAAAAAACGAAATGTGATTTTCGTGTTTCTCGACCTAAAATTAACATAAATGATTGTCTATTTAGTTTCTTTATACTAATGCAATGAAATTTGAGAAACATAAAATACTCTTTCTTTTGTTCGACCACTTTTCCGTTTTCTAATAAAATCTCGAAAATTTATTTCTAAAAATAAGCATTCAAGGAAATATTACACGTAACGAGTATTAGAAGTGTCCATCGCTTTATCCACTAAAAATAATAAGATGCAGTTGAAAATATAGTTAAAATCACAGTTGAGAGTTTCTTTTCCGGCGTGATTGACTACGCATTTTTTGAAGTCATAATGCAGGAAGCTTGAGTAGTTGTCAATCAAAAACAAAACAAACTTTTAGAATATACACTCTTTGGATTCCTATTCCCAAACAATTTTTATACCATTAAGTGCTGTTGTTTAGCTATCTTTTTTTACCTGTCAAGCACAGAGACAGCTGTCATAACTCTCTACCTCGAACAATCGTCTTAACTACATGCTTATAGCAGGCCATAATTATAATGCCAACTTCAGAGCTAATTTGCAACCCTTTCGATGTACCGCCAAGTTGGCCCTCCTCAATCCACAGCCTCTCTCACACCCGAAAGCATGTCAAGCATTTAATTACTGGGCATCAGAGTAAGCTTAAATCTACTTCGTTAAAATAATATTAAGCCGGCTCATGGCTGGCCGCAGTGGAGTAAGTGAAACCGATGGTTTGGGTTGGTTCATCAGTCGGAGCTCTTTGCTTTTTATAAATGTTACGTAAAATATTTTCATTAAAATGTCAAAAATATCTCGAAATATTTTGCGCAGACACGCAAACATAACCCAAAAGGGGGAAAAAACTCGAGCGCAAAAATAAAATGGCAAATGAAAAATGAAAAAGGATTCTATTTATTTAAGCAGAGCAGCGTCAGCGCCACATGAATCTGATCTGTGCAATGCTTTGTCTTTTTATACACTTGCACTGGGTCTATGAACTTTGTGACGCATTTCACAAAAAAAAAAAAACAAAATTCTAGGGAAATGCCATCAGTATGAGGAGCTACCCTTATAACATTTGTCCATAGCTTCACTTTAAGTTTAAGTTAAGTTACTGAAATGTTAAAAATACACTGAAATATGTTTTTGTGTCGACATCATTTCAAATTAATTTTTTTTTTTTTAAACTTTAACCGAAATATATCAGGTTGAGCTTCTATTTTCATATTGTAAATGGTATCAAATTTTTTCTTACGGTCAGTCGGATTGATTCTGAATCAGAAATATAATAGAACGATTTGTTTTTATCAAAAAAACATTTTTTTGATTCTCTGGAATAAAAAGACACTGGTACTGAACTTGGCCAAAAAATTACCTATGATCCTAACATTTTAATTAATGACATAATAATTGATCAGCACAATAGCCTGATATAGTTAGATAATAATCTACTACCAAAAATCAACAAAAAAAAAACGTTAAATTTGAAATGTAATTTTGAAATATTTCTTCCCGATCGCATTTTATAGTAAAAAATTTAAGATATATTCATTAAAAATTTAAAAATTATATCGAAATATATCGAACTTTTTATAATCTCCTCTGTTTAGGGTACTTAACAAAACAAATTTTTTTAAGCACAAAATTTTATTTAAAATACAACAAAACTTAAAAAAAAATATTTTATGTAATAAAACAAAACATTATTGGGGGATTTTTCGCGGATTGCTATAAGTTCACTTAAAGAACCCATATATCCAAACTCGGCAATCGAAACTCCAAAAAAAATTTGCAAGCCTTTATAGAGTATGTAAACTTCGTTGCCCTTTAATCAGGTAATTTTTTTTTGTTTTTTTGTTTTTTGTGCTGTTGTTGTGGTTGTTGTTTTTATTTAAATCGGGCCTGGGCCAAAGCCCATGAATTGTCGAGAGAGTCGTTAAATTGTTTTCATTATCCTTGTAAGCCGTCGTGGCGGACAATGCTTTCATAATATGTGTGAGAGATTTCGAGTGTAATGGTATGTGTGGGTTGTCGAACAATTAAAACCTCAATGCAAATGAGTTGCGTAGTTAATTCGTGTGCGTGTCTACGCTTTGGGTTGCCCAAATAGTTTGTGGTATATCCGGAATTGTAGGGAATCCAATAGCATTTGTTGGGCATAGAAAAATTTAATTGCACTTTTGGGTAGCATTTTTTGTAAAGCGTTTAGATCCCTTGCCATAGATCCGCTCAGACGGCTGTCAGAGCTCTGCGAAATTATGCAAAACTAGACATGGCAGTGGCTTTGGCTACCCCCCTCTGAATAATGCATGCATAGTATGGAAGATTCATGTCTATGTGGGTTTGTGTATGTGTGTTGGTGTGTGTGCTGGTTTCGTTTGCTTGCCGAGTTTCCGTTTCATTTGTAATTAATTAAATTACTTCCGCTTAAAGTGCTGCCAACATGGTGGGCTCCACACCGCAGCGGCAGCTCTACGTCTTCTCAATTACGCGCCAGCAATAAGACCACTCCCCCCTTCGGCTCGATGCTTCAGCTGGGCATTGGCAACTTTGGCTTTAGCTTTGGCTTTGCTTTGCCTGCCCCATGTTCATTGCGAAGTAATTAAGAAGACATTTCACTCGGGCATCCTTTAATCTGTGCGTTTTATTTCTGTTACTGTGGCCATGTTGCCAGTGTTGCCCATGTTTCCTTTTTCTTGTTTACTCCATTGCGCCCGACTGCACTTTGTTTATTCTCTGGCCTGGTTCAAGTCTATCGTGTGATCTTACACGGCGTGTTGGTGATTTTCTTTGGTTTGTTTAGTAGGTTGTATCCCGGCGCCTTCGTTACCACATTTAGCCTGACTCCCCTTTAGTTTCTACTGTTGTTGTTGCTTGTAATCTGTGTATCGTCCACATTCCAGTGGATACTGCTCTGTTATTTCGTGCCCAACACGCTTGATTAGTCACCTAATGAGGTGTTGACTATAAACCTCTAATGATTGCTTTAGAGACAAACGCATACAGCAATAATTATACACGTTTAGATGCATCGCTTAGAACTAGTTTAGCCCAGAATTTTAAATGGATACATTTACAGTAGTAGTTGTTTATGCTTTTATCTCTAGATTTTCCCATACCTCTCCGGATTCACATGCCTTACTTGCTTCACATATATAAGCTTGTAAATACAACTTATTGGCCTAAAGAACAGTATTTTTATTTATAGTCGTAATCAAACTTAAACATTATATAGGCGAAGGTGGGGCCAATCCGACAGTATGGGTAACTCCGACCTATTTCTCAAAAACAGCAATATTGCGCGAGCTCTTATTAATGTTGTCGTGTAGAGCATTAAAAATAACCACAATTGTAGAACGACAGTTGTCTGACAAAAGTATTAGATAATATATATATAGATTTTTCTTGTTAAATAAAGTGATCGAAAAAGCCGGAAAGTGGCTTATATACCTATTATTAACATAGACCTATTGGTTGGAAATTTCGTATATTTTTTTTTATTCGCGTCGTCATGAAAAATGGCAGAGTGGGGCAAATCCGACCTCTGGTTGGTAGGGTCAACCATACGTGTTGCGCCAGCCAAAAATTTGCCAGCAAGCTATTTGGACAGTAAATCAAATAACTCTAATTAGTTACTTAGCTATTCAATCCAATTATCCTTTATAGACATTCATGAAATTTTTATTTCGATTTATATGTTCTTAGCATTTCGATTTTTGAAAAAAAAAAAAAAATACATTCAGTTTTGTAAAATAATAATATGCTCATTAAATTTAGATTATATCTGTGCTAAATCAGCCAAAAAAATAGGCGGTCGGGTTTACCCCACCATTTTTGAAAATTACAAAAATTGACTGTTTTAAATTTTGTCCTATCTCAAAAATTAATAATGTTCCGAATAATCCGTACTTCGAGAAAGTTGCGGTGGAGCGTTAGCTTTAATTTGGTTAATTCGGTCAAGTTGATCTGATCTCAAATAAGCATTTTATAGCCAAAAACTGTTACTAGGCCGGTTTTGCCCAGCCTTATTCTATTATACAGTTTTCATCCTATATTCCAAAAATTTTATTTTTACGTTATTTATAACTAATATAATAACTAAATTTCGTTTTTAACTTTTAACGAATTAAGACTAATGAGGATAAGGCAACAAACTTTTATTTTTAGTAAAAAATTGACTTAATTAATAGAACAAGTTGTATAATTAGCTTCTAACAATTACTTAACTTGGTCTTTTTTAGTGCAAATGTTGTGAGTTGAATAACTTTTTTCTAAGAATATTAATATTCTCAACATTTTTCTAAAAATATTTTTTTCATGATTGGTTGAACTCAACAGCTCACTTTAAGCCCATACAGAGTTTCTTTTCAAACTTACTGATAAAGTTAACAAAAAAAAAAGCAATATGGCAACCCTATATTATGTAAACATATATTTTTTTGCAGCAAATTAAAACAAATCAAAATCGCATAAGCATTTTCAAGTAATTGCCGCCAACCGTGCTCTGGAATGAAGCTCTGGAAAAATAAGTGTGAGTGGCAGGCACCAAAGGCAACGCACATATAAACAAGCAATTTAACAGGCACTCTCTCGACAAACCCACTCACATGGAGCATCAAGGAAAAGCAGGAGAAATAAAAAAAAACAAGCAGCCGCAGTGCTGGCATCAACAGTTGTAGAGAGGGGCAAAAAGGCGTCTAAATAGGCAAAAGGTTGGGCAGTGGGGCAGGGTGTGGGGGGGGTTTATATATAGAGGTTGTCAGGCAGTTAGCAAACAAACGAAGCGTTCAAGCGCAAAAAGCCAACAAAAGGCACAGCCGAAGCAACCAAAGCGTTTTATATGGGTTCACGCGTGTGTGTGTGTTAGAGTATAAGTGTGTCTGTGTGTCATAAAAGAGTGTTAGTGTGCAGCTGCGACTTGAAACCGCCCGCCACAGCGCACAAAGATTTCTCACACATGGCGGCCGCAGCTTAAAGTACGAGAATGCCGCAACTTTTTTACATGCCGCCTCCTTAACATCACTCAGGCAACCCACACACAGATACACACACACACATATACACACTATGCTTGTATGCCAAAAAACGTTAATGAAATTTTAATCAAGCTGCAAGGCATAGCTAAAGTTTACACACACTCTGTTTCCGGCTCTCTGTAGCTCTACGTTTTTCTCTTCTCGTTGGCTCTCCGTGGCTATGCTAAAATATTTTCATAGCATACTTTACAGCAGCGCTAAAAGGCATCAGTAAAAAGTTTTCACTTGAATTTCTTTTGCACTTAAAAGCCGACAAATAGCTGGCAGCTTCATTAGCAGCCGTCTAATGCAAACAAGCACACACTGCGTATGCGTTATAATTTATTCATTTCGGTATATATGAAATTCATTTAATGTAATTTGAATGCAATTTAAATGCAGCATCCATCATTTGATGTAACATTTAAAAAAAATATATAAAACGATAAAAGCAATGCCTCGTGACATCACGTCCACATCAATTTATATAAATGTATATGGTCATAAATAAAATGCAATACATTCATAAAACGCTCAGCTGAAGTGGCAAAAGTGAAAGCCAAAGAAAAGCGTCTGAAAAACATGAGTGAATGTTGATGATACTTTCATAAATAACTGCAGAGGAATCATTTAAAAAAAGAGGCGCCATAAATTCCTGCAGCAAGTGAGCAAATCTATGAGTGTGTGTGTGTGTGTGTATGAGTGCGCCTAAAATTAGGCAACAAATTTACATGCAAAATGAAAGCAACACGAAAGAAACACGCAGGTAAATCACTAACAGCAACAAAAACGATAAGAGCAACGACTACAAGCTCCAACAAAATGACAACATTAAAAAAAAAACCAAGGAAAGAAAAAACAGCATTCACAAAAGTCGAACCAGATATACGCTTTAAAGATTATATATGAGAGCAACATCGAGCTTGCTTCATTTTGTCTCTACCAAGCAGGGATTGAAGCCTAAAAATGCTAAAATGTTTTTTTTCCAGCTTTAGACCTATACGCAGCAAAAATAACGCTTTCAAACAAAAACTGCAGTTTTTTTCTTTAAGGCTAGTACGCAGAAAACTAGAAAACAAAACTTCATATATAAAAAAACACTATCAAAAATCTTAGCGCTATGAATTTTACTCTTTAGTATGCGACTGTAGTGCTGCAAATTTTTTGAGCAATTGACGATAGATGGCGCCTGCAAAAACATCAGGTGTTCTGTTTGAGCGCTAAAAACAAAACATTAATGTGCAGCAACTTATTTTGATAGCAGAAATAGACTAAAGAGCAGAAAATTGTCGTTTAGGGACCAATTGGGGTGTTGGAGCCCAAACTGAAAATTTTCCGCGAAATGTGAATTATTGAATTGCAATATTAATTCACTTCAAAATTCGTGCGTTTCTACAAATACTTCCGCGCTCAGCTCTGCGTATTCACTATGGGTTGCTTGCATCAATGGTGTTGTTTGCGAAATAAATAGCAACTAATGTTGTTTTCTGTTGGCCCATTAGTTTTTCATTTTTTATTACTTTGTACAGCTAATTTTCATATTTACTTTTTGTTTGTTTTTGCTGGCGCCATCTATTGTTAGTATCAGACATCTGCATGTCAATTGCCCAGACATAGGCAATTACGCATAAGATTGTTTCTGCGCCCAAAATAAGTACCTAGTAGTTTTTTCTTTCAGGACTTTTTGCTTTGCTGCGTACTGGCCTTTAAGAGCAAACAGGGGATATGCCAGGATTTTTTTTTGTTCGTCAGAGTTTCTTTTTTTTAATATTTGAATATTATCAACATCTGCTACTCTATTATTATTATTATTATTTTTATATTTATTTTATTCCTTGTATACTTTTATGAAAATGTTGGAGCAATTAAGAAACATATATATATGCTGGCTTCTAATAATAGTTCCAAAACGGGGTTTGCTTGCAAAATAAATTGCTGCACATTAGGTTTGGTTGTGATGATAAAACAAAACAGCTTTTTATATTTTTCTACACAAAAATAAGGCAACACTTTTTTGTTACGACCTTTGCATACGACACAATGCAATGTTTGCTACTAAAAGCTTGCCTGCATTTTATTTTGTCTGAACACGGTATGGGCTACTTGATAAAGGTCTTTAAATAAATATATTCAATTTTAAAAAGTCTCCAAATTTAATATGTATTTTTTTTAAATAATTATTTGTACAAAAATTAATATGACCTTGAAGCAGTAGTGCAACCAAAGCACAGCAAAAACATTATTATTTTAGAATTAGAAGCAGAGCAAAAGATTTATTCTCTGATAAGAATTTCTTAAATAACTTGGGTAGGAAAGTATTAAAAAATTCGTTCCAAATCGTTCAGTTTGTGAAGGCATTTTCTTTTAAATTTTTTGGAATTGATTTTATTGTAGCATCTAAGCTGATTTTGTAGTCAGTTAAAATTTTGAGAATATTTACAAATCTTATTCTACAGGTTGCTCCAAAATCATTGGCATGAATAATTCTTTCTACGAACTTGCAAAATTGACTTCACTTCGAACACACCCTATTAGAGTGTATGAAAACCGCGTCAGGACTATGGTGGCATCAACGCCACATCCGGTCATGGCGGTACAACAACGAAAAACACTTTTACTTACAAACGCTTTGCCTGTTATTTAACATATTTCTTGTGGCATTATTGTTGTTGTGTTCTGCTTGTTGCTGTTACGCCTTGCCCCAACACACTAACACACTCACACACACACTTACACACCCTCCACCGTTTTGCATGGCTAAGAGTGAATAATGTTCGCCTCGCACGACAAATAATTATTTTTCGTACATTGGGGCCAAGCGGCCCATACAAACTGCTCTCTGGCACGCCATTTGCTGCACATTTTGGCCTTAACTTTGCTTATCGGCCCCTTGCTAACGCTTCACTTCCAGTTCATTATGTGAATTTTGAAATTGTTTTGCTTCGGGCCAACAACGAAACAAAAAAAAAAAAAGCAACAAAAATAGAAATAAAGAAAAATGCCAACACGTCAGCGAGGAAAAAATAAAACAAATTCTTGGTATGGGCTGCTATCCTTTTGGCCAAGTAGAAAAAAAAAAAAGGTGTTGAATTGGTAAAAATGAGGGCTGCAATTTTTGCCGTTAATTTTTGTAGCCCGCCATTTTACTTAAATGAGAATTTGCATACTTCGCTGGCTGTGCTTTGAATAAACAAACAAAAATGTAGCAAAAATGCAAAAACAAAAAATAAAAAGCATTTTAATTACTTTGGGGCATGGAACTTGACGCGCCTTCGTGTTGTCAAGCATTTAATTTTAATGGATTGTTAAGCTTACAAAAAAAATGTGGAAATTATAGCTCGTTTATTATGATTTTATAAATATATTTTTGAGCGAATGTATCTTAATGTTTAAGTGGGCTTGGAGTTTTTGAAAGTAGTTTATTAAGTCAAGTCTTACTTAATGAATTATAACACTTATTTAAAAGGTGCCAAAAATCTCTTCATTCCCAGAAGCAAGCCTCAACCTGTATTGTAAACTAATAAATCAGACAATCAATCTCCAAGACAAACTGCTTATATATAATAATTTAAGTAAATTTTTCTATTTTTCCATCAGAAAGAAACTATCGTCAACACAAGAGCCTTTCGCTAATAAATACTTTCGGGAACTATGTTTTTTGCCTTCAAATAGATGGTCTAGAAACCAAATATTTCCATAAACTCCTATTCACCCTAGGTTGGCAGATGGCCCTAGTGAAAAAAGCGGACACTCCACAACCGACGCTTTTAAAGGCAAATATTTGTGTTGGAATCTGTTGCACAAAGACTTGAGAAGAGGAGAAATACAAAAAACATTCCGAAAAATCGCTCACAAAGAAAATTTTAATTAATTTAAGGAGGTTCTCTTGGGACAGAAAATATGTTTTTAAACCATCAAAAATTTTCAAAAAATTCGCTCAACTGCGGGTTTATGTTCGTACTCTGATCCATTTTTGTAGTAAAATATACTTAAATACTTAGTAAAAGATATGAAAATATTTATAACAAAAGTTTATCGGTCTAATCGAGCGAAAAAAGCGAACATTTCTGCAAAAAAGCGCACAAGCGAACACGACACAGAAAAAGCGAACATGTTCGCTTAAAAGCGGACACATGGTAACCCTATATTCACCCTAAACTGGCATTAAATCAAACCGTTTCCATTTAATATTATTTACCATATATCTTACAACTTGGTATCAAAGCCCATATAATCTTATTAACTTTAAAATTCGTCTATATCTATTTGATACTCAAAAAACTTTGACAGAATTCTTGGTGATACTTTATCACCTTTAGGGTTATAGCCCTACCTATACCTAAAAACGGTCAATAAGATTTTTGGTAAATTTTCTTGTGGGATATAATTTTGACATCAAAGTCTTGGAGTTTAATAAATTAAAAATTATTTTTTAAAAAAATTATGTGATTCTATCACTTTTATAAAGGGTCACTAATCTTGAGGGTTTTTTTTAAACCACCATTGAAGGTTACGGTCTGACCACCGTCATTTTTGAAGAAATATGGACCGATAAACTAAGCGCTGGACGAGGTCTATTAGGTCGAGTGTCATCCAATAATGAACATTGGGTCTCAAATTTGTTGATGGTATGGTGAATAGTGGTCGATTATGGCGACCATAAAATGGCCTAAGCGCGCGAAAAACATTCTTTACAGAACGCAATATTTCGTAATATATTTGTACGATTTGTAAACGTTGTTCGGGTGTAAATTTTTCCATGATGAAATGGCAACGAAAACTGAATAAAGAACACATGACAACTTGACTCCCACGTGGTTTATCAAAAAAAACTTATTGAAAAAAAAACCTCAACTCTTTATATTTTTAAAATAGAGTATTTTCTATATTTGATTTAACGTCAAAACGTTTTTTATTTAAAATGACAGCTGTGTTATATGCAAATTTAATCAATTTTTTTTGCTTTCATCTAAAATCTTATTTATTCACACAACTAAGTATACATATATCATGGACGAAATAAATACATAGAAAGAGCATTACAAGCTTTTCAGAAGATACCTTTAATATTTAAATTTTTATTCTTAGAGCTTTGTATGCCATTACTTTCAATTTAACTTTAATTTGGCTTAAAGTGGCTATAAAAACTTGTCATTACATTTAACTCAATAAATAGAAGCTAACTAATATATTGTATATACCAAACACACTTAACTAGTTTGCCATTTATGTACTGCCATTTAATTTAAAACAAGTGATACATAAACTTTGTCCAACTACTGAACTAAATTTAAGCAATTCTAAGAGCAAAAATAGTACATGGCAAAAGCATGGAGTCTGTATATACAAACCTACATATGTATTATGTACTACCATAGATAGTAGTAAAATTTGTCTCACAAAAAGCAAGCGACTTAAATAAACAACTAAATTCTTTTGTGGCCAGCTCCAGAAAACTGACAGAGTCCTGCAAGCTATCTATGGAGCTTGCAAATTTAAAAGGACAGCGAAGCAAGTAAAACTATTTTATATGCAACAGCAAGAGCAACAACAACAACTACAAGATGATGTAACTACCTTTGTGGACTAAGGCGGCTGGCAGACAAGTTGATAGTCAGGTTGGCAGCTAGAGATTGGCAACTCCCAGGCTTCACATTACCCTAGCAATAAATGTTCAAATCAATTGAAACGTTTTGGCAAACTCTTACACCTAAGCAGAGAAAAAAAAAAGGAGAGCAAAGGCAGAACCCAATTCCAAGTCGAATCCATATAAATCGACGAACCAAAGCAGGGACAGACGCGTTGACGGGCAAAGCTTAAGGCGTAGTTGCTAGGCAGCGATTTTCGTACCCAAACAAAATCAATAGCTCGATATGGTATAAAGTGCGGTGTGGCAGCTGCCCCCAAAAGAATGTCAACTAATTTTGAGAGTCTGCTGTTGGTTGGTGGTTGGCCAAGTCAGGAAGTGGGGAGCGTTGAAGCTTATGGCCATGTCGACAAACTACGCTGCGCATTAAAATAATGATAAGCAAAAAAAAAAGAAACGAGGAAAAACTAAAGGCAGAGCAGTTCGTAGTCAGCAACATTGCTCATACGCAGTGTGTCCTATATTCAATGCCAAAAATAAACTAAAAATCGACAAAGGAGCAGCAGGCAGCTGCACTAGCAGCAGCCAAAAAAGCAATAAAACGCAATTTGGTCATAAAAATAGTCAAACGTTGTTGGCCAACGTTTTGGTTCGGACACGAATTAATGCCAAAGTATTGAGTCGTCTTGCATTGGACCCCGCCAAGAGCCCGCTGGCTTCAGACAGTTGAACAGGATGCTACTACGGCTGCTGCTGCTGCCGCTGCTACTGCTGTTACTGCTCCATGGCAAATTACGAATTTTGCATATTGCCAATGGCATACGGCTGGCAGAGAGTAAGGTCCCAGGGTTGCTGCCGCTCCAGTTTTAGTTTCTTTGCCTCTTGTGCCATTAGTCATTGAGCAAGCAGCAAACCCTAGTGCTTTGGCATGTCATCACTTTGGCCAGAACAGGATGTATGACCGTCACATAGTGACACACTGCAAGAAAAATGTGGAAACGGCAGTTGCCAGGACTGAGGTGTGCCAAAGACTCAATGATTTTTTTTATGTTCTCTTACGGAGCACAGCAGGTGTTGCAGCGATTTAAGCAATTTAATACAATTTTGAAACTATATATTTTTATAACTGAAGAACAACATACTTTTATCAAAATTTGTTTAAACTTTAAAATATACATGAATTTAAATGTTAAAATACGAGTTTTTGAGTGTAGCCGTTCTGCGGATTGACACCTTTATGCCTCCTTTTTAAGGCACTGTCCGATTGCCGCAACGCTCCACCTACTTCCGTTTAGGAAATTGGACACAGGTTTCAGGAAAAGCTATTTTAATTTTCATGCAGTTTTCACTCTTTTTAGGTTTGTCAGCAGATTGCAACTTTAATAAAGTGTTACTTGAGCTAGGAGTTGTTGCTTGAAAAATAGTTTACAAATAATAGTCACAAAGAGTCCAGCTGGTTAAGGAACAGATAATGAGGTCATTTTTTTTTAAGTAGCTTAGGATGAAGGATATGCGTTCCTAAAAATCATTGGATCTTTCAGGCTTGACGGCGCACAATTTACAACTACTACTACTACTACTATTTTGGCCATTACAACCGGTTATCGGTCTTGGCCGCGGAAATTATCCTACGCCAGCGGTTTCTGTCATGTGCTTGCTGGCGCCAATTGGCAATCCCAAGGCTACGAAGATCATCCATTGCCTGATCTTCCCATCGCAGAGGCGGGCGACCCTGCCGTCGTCGACCTTCCAGTGATTTCCGCTCGAATACCTTTTTGGCTGGAGCATTATCATCCATTCGTTCAACATGACCTAACCAGCGCAGACGTTGTAATTGTATTCGCCGAACCAGATCAGTGTCGCCGTATAGCTCATACAGCTCTTGGTTCATTCGAATACGAAAATCACCATCCACTTTTATCGGTCCAAAAATACGTCGGAGGATTTTTCTCTCGAATGCTCCTAAAATCGCCTTATCGGATGATGTCAATGTCCATGCTTCAGCGCCGTAGAGAAGCACGGGAATGATGAGGGATTTGTAAAGCGTTATTTTCGTGTGTCGAGAGAGGGCTTTACTCCTGAGTTCCTTACTTAGCCCAAAGTAACACCGGTTCGCAAGATTAATCCGTCGACGTATTTCCATGCTGAAGTCATTTTTTGTGTCGCTTATACTGGTTCCCAAGTACACGAAATCCTTTACAACTTCGAAGTTGCAGGTATCTATTCCCCGTGGTATTGTTTCCTTACTTGTAGATAGCAGGTATTTCGTCTTGTCCAGATTTAAAGCCAGACCCATGTTTTTCGACTCTTTTTCAATTTTAGAGAAAGCTCCGCTTACTGCACGTATGTTAGTGCCAATAATGTCGATGTCATCGGCATACGCCAGCAGCATGACACTCTTATAAAAAATAGTGCCTGACCTGTTGACATCGGCCCGTCGCAGGATAGCTTCCAGTAATAAATTGAAAAAGTCGCATGATAGTGTATCACCCTGCCTGAAACCTCGTTTGGTATCAAATGGTTCGGAGAGGTCTTTTCCTATCAAGACGGAACTGCAGGAGCTACTCAACATCATCATGCAAAGCCGAACTAGCTTTGCAGGGATACCAAACTCAGACATGGCTACGAAAAACTTCTCTCTATCAGGCGTGTCAAAAGCAGCTTTGAAGTCGACGAATAGGTGGTGTGTGTCGATTTGCTATTCACGAGTCTTCTCCAGAATTTGCCGCGAAGTAAATATCTGGTCTATCGTAGACCTTCCTGGCCTGAAACCACACTGATAAGGTCCAATCAGTTCGTTCATATAGGGCTTCAGTTTCTCGCACATTACATTTGCCAGGACCTGCAACGATATGCAACGGTCAAAAGGCTGATCCCGCGGAAGTTGGCGCAAATTGCGGCATCACCTTTTTTGTGGACATGGCAGAGTACGCTAAGACTCCAATCGATAGGCATGCTTTCTTCCGACCATATCTAACACAAGAGCTGATGCATGCTCCTGATCAACTCTTCGCCACCAGTCTTGAACAACTCGGCTGGCAGGCCATCTGCCGTTTTTCAGCCTATATATGGCTGATTTGACTTCGTTATAGTCGGGGGCTAGTATGTTGACACCATCATTTAAGATTGGGAGTGGTAGGATACTTTCTGTATCGGTGAAATTTTGTTCATCTTCACCTGCTAGAAGCTTACAGAAGTAGTCTCTCCATCGCGTTATTGATATTATGTTTTTACAGTGGCGGGAACCAAACCCAGCGGCACCAACCTCAGATTGAGGCAGTGTTTGCCGCTCACATTCACCATTGGTCTAGCAGGCGCTAGGCCAAAGTTTCCAGAGGTCCCCACGAGGAGGGTGTGAGTCGACTTGAGCCGCAGTCAAATAAGGATCGCGCTGGGTCCACCAGGTAGAACCGATCAGCAACTTTGCCTTACGACTTACGTCCCCAGACAATTTACAACTAAGGATCCACAAAACCTCAAAGGTTAAAAATTCCATTCAAAGATTTTGTAAATTTCGCCGCCCCATAAGGAATGCGGTGGTCAAAGTTTAAATGTGGAAAATTTATCTTAAAATTGGCAGGTATGGTTTTAAAAAAAAAAAACTTTTTCAACGCTTAGAAGAATTTGGCACTAAGAGATAAATTAGTTGCTCTTATATTTCATTTTTTTTGTTGTTTTTTTGTACAGTACTTTTAGTGCAAAAAAAAAAGAAAAAAACTTCTATTTCTAAAAATTAACCAATTTTTTTTTTAAATCTGTTTAAATTAAATATTCACTCAAAGTAGGTAAAAGGGGAAAAACGCAAAAACATTGTACTATACAATTTAATATATATTTTAATATATTTAAAAAAACAAAAACAAGATTTTGAACATAAATGTTAATATCTTAGTGAAAGTAATACGTAAACCAGTTGCGAATTATAAGCTTTTAGAAGTTTTACTTTAGCCAGTCTTGTGTATTATAAATTACCTTTAATTTAACAAAGGGGCTGTGACTTTTGAAGTGCTTTGCATCTATCTACTATGTATAGCCAATAATTAAAGTTATTGTTTGAACTTGACACTTGCACAATTTACGGTTCAATTGCTAAATAAAGAAATATTAAAAGTATCTTGTCTATTTTTTGTATTTTTTTGCATAAAATACTTGAATGGTTTTTTACTTCTACTGCAGCTGCACAGTGCTTTTAAATTAAATATTATTTTAATGCCTTTTCAAATTGGATTTTACACATGAATAAATATGAAGATCCATTTGTTGCATATCTTTATGCAGTTCAGTGGCGTTTTAAAAGCATTTAAAAGGGTTTATTGTCTTTGGCAAAATAAAACTGATTATAAACGGTAGCTGAAATTAATGGTAGGCTTACATTTGTAATTTAAAAATAAATTTAATTTTTGTTATTATTTAAAAGAACATTTAATTGCGGCAACATTATCCACATTTTCAGCTTTTAACTGGTTAAATTGGGAATTTAATTTAAAACTATTTTAATCAAAGTTTTTTCGTAGTAAATGTCTACTTTATACCAGTAATCTGCAAGCTATATTAATATTTTATGTATAATAATAATAACCATTTCTGTCAATGTCATTATTTATAAAATAAGTAGATATTGGTAGAAAAAACTAATTATTTCCGCTGAAGAACCTAAACTATTCTTAATAGAGAAAAAGGAGCATCGATGCGAATACACTGGAGAACAAAAAATTTTACCTTATGCCAGATGAAAATAAAAATGGTGAATGTAAAGGCTGGGCTACTTATCATCTCAAAGATCTAAGCAGACGGACAGACAATCAGACGGATATATCAATATCGACTTCTCTAATCACCCTCATCTTACATAAGCTAATATTGAGAGCTCTCTGACGTCTCCTTCTTTGTAGTGCAACACAAACATTTCCAAGTGGCAAAAAATTAAAAAAAAAACCCTTTGTTCCTTACAGGCTCAAGGTAGGCGCTTTTAAAAAATGTTTTATTTTGGTCAGGCTCTTGGCAAATAGTTGAGTTGGCGAACGAAATAAACCTTTAAGTTGATAAAACCGCATTCAAACGTTACTTATCTTGGCAGGTTAACCTTAAAAAACAATATTTACAGGAAAATATACATATTTACATGCGGTTTAGTACACTTGAACTTATTTCTCTTATAGGAAGGCCCACTGTATGGCACCTTTTAAGTCTTCTCTTTCTAGATCTTATTGTCAGTCGCCTCGTAAGCGCATTTTACATATAAAAGTGGTACGTCCAAACTCATCTACTGCTGGGAATACCAACCACAACTAAAATTAATACTCTCTCAGAAAATTGTTCTATTACATATTTTTCAGTAGATACATTGCTCAAGTAATCAATATGAATCGCTAGCAACAATAAAGGCGAATTTTTCATATTTAATTTTGTTATTCCCAAACCATCAATTTTCTTTTTCCAAAATTCTTCCTTATTTTCTATCAAAGAATTATTTAAACTTCTTATTTTCATAATGTGCCCGATGTTGCGCCCCTGACCTTTCCATATTATCATAATGCATTTTTATCATAATTTTTGTTGTTTTCGTTTAATTAATTTTTACAAGCGAATGCACCAAACATTCATGCATGCACAATTAATGACATTAAACGATGCTCGAATTGAATTTCAACGAGCTCATTAAAATTTCATAAATTTTCATGCATAATTTAAAAGTTCTCAACCGCAATTCAACTGACACTGCTACTGTCAAAAATGTGCCACCATTTTGAGCTTAAGTAGATTTTGGTTTTAACCTTTAAAGCGTATTTAAATGCTAGAAGCTGTTTTTGCTACCAAGTCAATTTGCGACTCGTCTAGGGTAACAAAGTTGGCAGCAATCCACGAGTTTGGTCAATTTGTGTTAAAGCCATTGCCAACAACTGACTTGGCTGATTGTGTGTGTGTGTGTAGCTCCGCATGGAGCTTGTGCGGGTCGCGTATGTAGGTCAAAAACTTGTGCATCATCAGACAACCGCAAGAGCGTGGAGTATCTAAAAAAAGCATAGCATACCCCAGGGCTGTCAATTTATTTCTGCTCTGTGTGTGTGTCTGTGTGAGAGTGCGTGGGTTCGTTTATGTTTCTCAGTCATGGTTTGGCAGCAGTGCATAAACGGTACGCGTTCTCACTGTCCTTGAAATTTATGCCTTCAATGCAGGCAATGCGCGTAAAGTGTTATGAACATGAACACAGCAAGCAGTCACTTGGGCCAGAGACAAGAAAGGTAAAGGGGAAAATTCTGTACGTAGCCGACTTTGAGATACTCGTTCCTCGAGGCGGTGCCTTAAAGTGTGGGGGAAAGTTGAAACTTGGTTCAATACATCAGATGAAATAGAGTCTTACAAGCAATTGAAAAGTTAATTTTTATTTATTCACTAAATGGTAAAGGTGAAAATATATTTTAAAAATTAAAGTTGCATAGGAAAAAATTAATTTACTAAAAAATTCAGTTTCTTAATGATAAAGTTGGACTAATCGCATTATAGCTTAATTAACAAAAAAAAAGTATCATTTATTTAAAATGTCCTTTATTCAAAAAACGTTTTTTTTTTTTAAAGTTTTAACAGAATATTTTTATTTAATATTTTATTTTTTTTAACCCTTACTTAAAACAAAAAAAATATTGGACATTTTTTTTCAATTTCAAGCCGCCAAATAAAAAAAACGTAACATGATCTGTTTTGCGTTATATGAAGGCTTACTAAACACGTGGTTGAGCAAAATATTAGAATAATAAAAAAATTATTTAAAAAAAATCAGCCTGACGGCCTACATTGCTCTGGCTACAAACCTTTTATAACTTAGAATTAACTTCTACTTTATAATTATATAAATAAAAAAAATCAAATACTTTCTAGGTGTGTTTCTAATATATTTTATTCACTATTTTAAAATTTAAAAAAAAAAATCTATAAACTTAACCAATTTTCTGCATCTGGCATTAAAGTTAAAAAAAATATATTTTAAAAGATGGGAAAAATGTTGTAAATTATTACGTATACGCCGTGAAGCTCTAAGCCTAACTTCATACACTTAGGGATAGTGCGACCATTTTGTGATGCCTATGGCTTCAAAATCCCAGTTTTTATACAAACAGCTCAATCTACATCATCCTACCCGATCAATTTCATCTACACTTTAAAGAGCATAAAAAGCTTGCTACTTTTTGTTGCATACACTCGTTTGAGCCTAATGTACTCTTTTGCTCTATGAGTAACCGGTACAAAAAAAGAGTAAAATATCCTGGCACGTAGCGTGTAATACGCTAATAATATGCCACTCACTTACACTCAGATAGACACAGATGCACACACAGAGACACTCACAAACGAAGGCAGAGAAAGCAAGATAAATACTTGTGCTTATGCATATTACCCATTGGAACTGGGCCAATGTGCCTGACATTGTCTATTTCGTGTTGTCTAACTTATATAATACACAACAGCAACAAATTATTACACTAGCTTTTGGGTTGAGCAGTAATTTAAGCCAAGTCCTTGATAACTCACATAGATCGGACAGTGTTGATAGCACAGACGAGCGTCAGCCAAGACAACGAATGAGCCTGCTGCCGGGGTCCTGTCCTAGGCTATGCCTTTTTCTTTTATGTGCGCTTTTCTTTTAGCCTGCTAAAAATTTCTCACTTTAAGCCAGGCAAAGACAAAATATTTTCATTTGCCCCTGGTCTCGCTAAGTTAGGGCTTATTTGCTTATCATTTGTCGTCAGGGTAACGTAACAACAGCAGCAGCAGCAGTTTGGCAACTTTATCGATTTTACCATAACAATTTTCAATTCAAGCTTATCTGCATATTCCCAATCAGCTTATTATGAGCCATTCCGCACAATGTTGTTGCCAGCCTTCCATGTCCGCATCCACATCAACGTAATATCTTGGACATTTTAAATTGACTGCGGTTAACGACCAGCCACAAAAAGTTGCTGTAAATGCCATGAACGGCATGTGAAAATTATCGCCATTGTGCGCGACAATGCGGTCAAAGGTGCGTATACACAACCGCAATTAAATAACAGCCATTTTGTTTGTTGTTCTCTTGTTGTTGTGCTTTAAGAGCATGGCTTGTAAATTGTTTTTGACTTAAAAACAAAAGCAAACGACAACTTTATTTCAGTTTATTTCATAATTCTAGCTGGTTTTCTTTTTTTTTTTTTTGCCAATCGCGTCAGCCCAAAGCCCGATTTATGGAGCTCATAAATTTTTATCGTTTTCCATTGCTTGCAGCGTGTAATATACACACACACGCACAATAACTTGCAGCGTGAGAAAATATAGCTAAACATGATTTTTTATATGAATTTAATAGCTTTGCAGATATGATGCAGAAAATTATTATAGCCCGTGGGTAATACATTTCTAAATGTTACACGTTCTACAATTTTGTGAAGCGGTTTGCAACGCAGTTTTTTAAGAGTATGTATATTCAATATAAAATAAATATAAATATATAATTTTAAAAATTAGGACCTGAAACTCAAAAGTCAAATACTGTTGACGGTTTCATAAAATATGAAATAAATTAAATAAAACATAAAAAAAGCAAACCGACAATTTTATTCGGATTCGGTTTTGCGTGCTCTGGAAAACGAATTTTTTCGCATTCAGTTTCAAACAATATGAGAAATTCGGAAACTTTCGGTTTCAAAACAAATCCGAATAAAATGTTCGGATTCGTTTTCCGGAGCACGGCCGATATTTCTGTTTCGATTATAAGTTTAAGTTGGTAAAAGCTAAGCCAGAGATACCAAAAAAAAACAAGATACATACATTTCTAACAGTTTTTGACTCCTTTTTTATTGACAAACTTCAAGACATACCTGAAAGAAAAAGAAAAGCGGAATGTATTATATAATTTTAATCTTTATTTATATAATGTACTGTATAAAGTTTTATAGAGACGAGAAGAGTTTTGAAAAGATCCAAATAATTTACAATGTACTACATACAAAGCTCATACCAAAAATGAAAAGTCTTTTGATTCTTATTAAAAACTTCTTAAACAAATTTGACCACTTCTGCTATCGGTAGTAATGTGGCATATCACATCCAGTATCACTAGATCACCCTCTGCTGGGTACCTGGTTACTCTGGGATACCTGGAAACGAGGGAGCGGACGAGTGTGCTAGAATAGGATCAGCGTTACCTATGGCGATCTTCCGAACTCCTGCGATTCCACAAGAGCAGGACTAGGACGGTGACGGGGGTTGTAACGGAGCACTGCGCCATATACCTCCTGGCTGAGAGGATGCTTGTCACCCACAACGATTTCTGTCACAGCTGCGGGGATGAGGAGAAGATAGAAAGCATCCAAAACTTGCTGTGTGACAGCCCTGCACTTCTTAGGAAACGCACCCAGTATCTGGGAAAGCCCTTCTTTGAATCTGCCCATAGCGGACCTGGCTCTTTTTATCGAATCCTCAAAATGGTTTAGCAAACAGGATAATGAGGCACGGACAGAACTTACTCTCCCCCTAAACTCTCTTTCTCTGTTATAACCTTCTCCCTTCTCCCTCTGTTCTCTCAAATAGGCATCACAATGGGCCGCAAGGCCTCAGGGTGATTTCAGCCTTGGGCCGAGCTGCCTACATAACCTTAACCTAATGTGGCATACCAAATTTTTAATAACGACTCTCAAAATAAAAATTTCAAAATTAAACAAAAGCCATAGTTTATAGATGGAAATATGCTTCAAATCATTTATCACGTCAACATTGAAAATATCAACGATTTGCATGTATTCTTCCTGTCCATTTAACCTACATAAAAGGAGTCTAAACACTAATACTAAAAGTGTTACCAGTACAAAAATAATTCTTAAGAAACAATCAAGACAACTTGAATTCCATAAACCTTTTAAAAAAATTTGTCTAGTTTAAATTAACTCTTAAAAATAAGTTCAAATATAGAGAATTTTAATAAAGCATTTCCAAAATATTAATTTATGGCGTTTTTACCTAAAAATATACGAAATACTAAATACAAATATACTAGTATTTAATTCACATATTTAGCATTTTCTAAAAAGAGTAAACAAACTTCGTCGTGCTGAAATTGGTTTTCTGCTAACTTTTTTCATCATCTTTATCATAAACGAACACAAAACAGCAGCGGAAACCACTACAATTTTGTTGACATACAGACAGCATCTATAAGATACAATTTCTCCTACTTCTTTTCATTTTTGTTTATTGTGACTAGAGTTGCTTTTTATGTTATGCACAGTTTTTTTCTCGACCAAAGATTAAAAGCAAATTTAATAAAACTTGGACTAGGTTGCCTCACAGCCACTGCCACTGACAGCCCATATTGACAATGGCAGCAAAGGCATCCATCAATCAAGCATGACATGGATAAGATGGGGAGCAACAGCCAGCTGAGCCGTAAACCACCAAAATTTATCAAGAAAACCCGCGACAGAGCACAACAACAACAAAAACAGCAACGAGACACACACCAGACCTTGGTGACGCAGGTAATCTAATCCAATTACTCAACAATGGCAAACGAGCATTAACCCAGTGGTAAGGTACGGTACGGGGCAGGGCAGTGAGACAGTAGAGGGCTTTATAAAGGTCTTAGCATTATGTAAGCAAAGTTCGGCAAAGCGCTAATGGACGCCTGATGGCAAAAACCCTCCGTTAAAAGCTCAACTGAACGTATCACATGTCTACCACAAAAAAAAGTTAAATAACCAAAGGCAATCACAAAGTATCAATAACCAGAACCCCCACTCCCCACACATGCATACACACACACACACACACACACCACTTACACACTAGCAACCGCCATAAGCATTACAGTTGTTAAGCTGTCCTAAGGCGCCAGCTTCATCATGAATTTTAGTGTGTGTGTATATGTGAGTATCTGTGTGTACACTGGGCAAATCCATATAACTACACGAATGCGTTTGATCATTAACCAATAGAAAGAGGAGGGAGTGGCGAGAGAGAGGAGTGCAAATCCTAACAACGTAAAATTGAAATTCATGCTCATTCAATGAATTTTCGGGATCTTTTGTATTTCGTCTTTATGCTGCAGGGCGCACATATGTGTGTATGTATCTGTAATACATACGCGTATATACAAGTGTATATATGCACGTATATGTGCAGCTTTATTGTCTACCTTTTTGACAATGAGCCTGCTTTCTATTGACAAAATTATCATTTTTACTGCTTCACCGGATTGACAAGGCCAACTAATATGGCTTTTATCACAATTCTCGTTGGGTTGCTCGAAAGCTGGAACAATGTGGTTAGATTTGTTGATTGTGCCGTTAAGCAGGATTAGGTAAAGAATGGAAAATGTAATGCTTTTATTGTTACAGTCGTAGAACCTTTTGGGCAATAAACTTGAATAGCTAGCTCAATGTTGTACTATATCACAGCATTTTAAAGCTTATTTGCAGCAACATTACTTGTAGTAAATAGCTACAAAGAAAATAGAGTTTCTATGTATTTTATAGAACGTTCCTAAGACTTTGTTTGAATATCGAAAGCTATAAGCTACCATAGAAGCATAAGAAAACGTTTTTTTTTTATTTTATGAAATTTCCCTTTTTTTATTCTTCTCATTGGATTTGCAAAATAGTGAATAGTGCTGCAAAATTTGATAAATTCTTAATGACTGTGAACTTTATGCGGTGTAATGTATATAGTGATATACTTAGTTTCTCTTAACTGAGAAATTTTGTTGGCCTTTTAGAAAATCGGTCAAAACAATTGCTAAGATAATTGCAAAAAAATCATTTTCACAAAATTTTTACGGAAATATGTATATAATTGTAAATGGAATGAAAGTCAGTCTAAATTTATTCAAATTTGAACGGAAGTGTCCATGAATTTGTTTTTAATCGGTTAATCTAAAGTCTCAACCAAAAAAACAAAACGAACAATTTTATTCGGATTCGTTTCTACGTGCCACCAAATCCGAATTTTTTGCTCTTGCCATCTACTCATATTTCGCTTGCTCATTGTATGCATAGCTTAACAGCTTTCAAGGGAAATTATCTACGACTATGCTTATTCCTATTACAATAGAAATTTTTTTATGCAAGTTATGAACCATATAAAAATTCGGTTTGAGTTGTGCATGTTTTTTTTTAACTGATTCAGAAAAAAAATAATTTAAAATATTTGTCGATAACTATTTAACTTGAAATTGGCATAAATAGAATCTGAGAATATTAAAGAATGTTTAAAAAATTATTTTAGTCTAGAATGCGTACACTTTTCAAACTATTTTGCCAATTCGTTTTCATTCCTCTTGCAACAAAACATTCGTTTTCAAACCACTTAAAAAATTCGTTTTGGGGAAATTGGCTGGACCAAACAATCGGTTTCAAAACGAATCCGATTAATATGTTCGAATTCGTTTTCGGGAGTACAGCCGACTAAAGAAGTAAGTGTAGTCTAAATGAAATTGCTGAAATCCAAACTTCTCAAACGAAACAGAGCGTTTGCAACAAATTTTTAAATTAAACTACGTCTGTAACATCAAAACCATAAAACGATATTTCAAAAGCATCGAAACCATGATTTCTGTAGGCATTGTACTAAACAATTATATTATGTGCTAGGAAAATCGTTTTTTTCTAAAGTTAGTTTCAATTTATTTTTTAAGCCAAAGTTTCCAATTATTACTTGACCAACGCGGTTATACGATTTTCTAGCCAAACAAAGAGTCTTTGACTAAATTCTAAAATGGAAATAACTCAATATATATTCAACAATCACTTTCACCTTTTGATATCGGCCAACGACAGTTCAAACATTTCCACATCTAAATTGTTTATGTAAATATCAGAAACTAGGACAATTTCATTAAAAGCCAAATGCCACGCCTTATCTCAGCCAGCTCACCAACACATACAGCAAAGGACATGCATGGCAGCTTGCCGCAACTAATTTCAATATCAAACATTTGAGAAAACTCCCGCCGGGCACTGCATTAATTTTCACTTTAGCAGCAAATGATGAACAAGGGTGTGTTTGGGTGCAGGGTCTGACGGAATTGGAGTATATAGATGAGCAATATGAGCCAGATGGGTGTTGTTGATAAACAGTCTAAGCTGAGGCTACCGTTTAGTCATTCACCCAAGCACACAAGCAGAGGAAGGCGACAAATTCCAAAGCTACAAACACTCATAACAAGTCCTCCCACACACACAAACGCTCACAAAGAGTCACCCAAAGGGTCAATTTAAGCGCTTGAAAAGAGTCAGCTCTATATCAGAGTTAAGGCGGAACACAGACTCTGGAAAAGAAAAACAGTTTTAAAATAGTTTAAAACTCAAACAGACGACAAGTTAATAACCAAGAGCAGAGTACGCCCTGAACTAAGCAAACGCTTTGTTCCCTTCTAAACGCATTATCAACGCTCGACTTGAAAACACTCTGCTCAAATATTTGCACAATTTTTTGCCAAAACCCGAATGAATAAAATCAACCCATGCAAACTCCATGTGTTATCAGCTATTTTGCCTGAACTAACTGAATAAATGACTCCAGCTCAGCTCACACTAACTGACTGACTGACTGAATGGCAGCAAATATTGAGGGGCATTCAGAGCTGATTGGCTTAATGTATGCATGAATGCGAGCCACAAAGTGAATACTTTTCAAGTTCTAGAGCAAGTCAAGTCGCCAACTGTTTGACATTTTCCATTAGTAGTGGCTACGGCTGCACACACACTGATAACAAGTGCTAAACATGGCCCACACACTCACACGCACACACACATATTTACATACTTGGCCAAGTTTTGTTGGCTCTTGTTGCTTGCCACTAGCATTAGACAGTGCAACACATACAGCTGCCAGCAACAAATGCAATAAAAATGAGAAAAATAGTAGCAAAAAAAAAAGAATACGGCTTGAAAAAAGAAAATTTAACACATGCTACAAAACGTTTGCAACACAACTCAAAGTCAATGTTTGGCAACATTTTGGCGTGGCTCCTGCTCGGGGGGCCAAACAAATGTTGGCAATGTTGAAAAATGTCAGCTGCAATGCTTGCCAGTGCTCTAAAGGCCAACAAAAATAAACTCACACATACACACTTGCGAATTTACATATGCACTGATAAACTTCAGTTGGCAACTGCAACAACGTCAACTGGTTACAATTTTGAGGCCAACACGCAGCTGCCGGCTGTTGCTCTTGTTAAGAACAGCAATAGCAACAACAATAACAACGACAGCCAGCAAAACGACAATGAAGCAGAGCTACCGCAACGAAATTGAGATACTCTTGATTAGAGCTACTTAGTCGGGTCGAACACTTTAATTTTGATGAATTTAGCCAAATTGATTATTGTTGGAGAGAAAAAGCAGCAGCAATTAACAATAACAAAAACATTGAATTGTAACAGAAACTGCTGTTGTAAAAATGATCTAAAACTTAAATTCTGTTAAAAGTTAAACCATGTTACACACAAACTTTGTGAGCCTACTGCAACACTAAAATGTTAATGTTAAACTTACAGAGGCATAACACGAGTTATCGTCAGGCGTCAGGGCCTCTCTCTCAACTTGTAGGCACAACAGACTGTTAAAACTTACAGAGGCATAACACATACAAATGTTAATTTGTTTTGTTTGAGAATAGTTATTGTTAGAAAAACTTTTTTGTTTTTTAAAATATCGTAACCAAATTTATGTAAGTTTAAGTTAGTGTAAGTCTTTGTGTGAAGTTTGATCAAAATTGGTCCACTATTTAACATAGCTACCTTACAAAAAGTGAGCCCGAACCGATTGTTTGCGGCACCTTGTAAAATTCTTTGCATCATGGTAGCTCTCTCCCTACATATAACATAGGTTTAACATACAAAAAGGCAGTCAACAAACTAAAATTGAAATTGTATTGGGAAATCGACCTCCTGAGCTGGGTCTGGAACAATAATTATTCCCAGTCCATTAAAATGGAGTTTCTAGTTTTGAATAATGTGGTCGTAAACTGACAACAGCCCCCATACAAAAAATGAAATACAGGTGAAGATAGATTGCGTACTACTTAGTATTCCAAAAGAAAGCTTACAGCAAATGGAGACAGGCATAGCAGAATCAATTTTTTTTATCGTCTTGAACATTTTATCTTTAAGATGCTGGTAACCTTAAAGCAGCTTACCATACCTAAACAAAACTTAAATCAAAATACAAAAGGGTTACCATTTCTCTTTAAAAACATTGCAAATATAAGCTCATTCTATCAAATTAAATAGGATCAAAAACAAACTCATCGATGTTTATGGGAATTCTGTACCATACCACAAAAATATTAGTATTTTTTGATGAGGATAGCCCAGTCAGGCTTACCCCAGTTGGTGAAACCCATCTAAGGCTGATAGAGGTCGACCACAACTGAGATCATAATTTGGCGATCCTAGACAACGATTTTTGTGTTTTTTGACTTTTAAGGCATACTGGGGTGCCACAGAAGTCTCAAGAGTTTTTGGGTACTGTTTGAAAACAAATCTCTTTTAAAGAGAGCTGCCACAGAAATCTCAGAGATTTCATTTGTCGGACAAATGTTTCCGAATGTTTACGCCTTAGAAAAGAGTTGCTACTGTTTAAAAATTATTTAAGTACACCCAATTCTATATTATATTATATATATATATAAGGCAATAGGAAAAGAGGGCGGCCTAAGACAACATGGAGAAGAACGTTGAACAGCAAAATAAACTCAACAGAAAAATCATGGCGTGAGCTGAAAGCTACTGCACACAATCGTATCGGATGGAAATGTATTACTGAGGCCCTATGCTCCACAAGGAGATAAGGGACACAACAACAATTCTGTTTTTATACGGACTTTTTTTACATGGTTTTTAAATAACACGGTCTAGAAAAAAAATTTTTTACACAATTTTATGCGACTAGGACGATTAAAAAAAGCTGTTTAATTGAAATTGTAAAAAAAAATATTTTAATTAAGCTAATCTTTTAGAAATTTTAGTTAGATAATTCCACTTACTAATTTATTTTCATAGCAGCTGAAGGATTTATTTCATGTCTTTTTCTACACGGTTTTTACTGGAACGTATCTACCATGTCCAAATAGAATTAGCTGTACATTTAGATACTTATTTAATTATATGCATTTTAAGAGTGATTTAAGAGAGTTTATTTATTATAAGATTAGTCGATAACTTTTTGCAAAACAACTTGTCGCTTTCAATTTGTAATAAATAAATTTGAATTAATACAAAGCAAGTTTGAATGGCAACCCTACGAGCCATCAGATGTGTTTGTTTACATTTACATTTAATTTTGGTTTTTCTTTTAATTTAAATAATTTCTTACTTCCCTTTTCTCCTCAAACTAAATTCATGTTGCGCAATAAGTTTTTTAATTTTGAACCTACTGCTAAACTATTGGCATTCACATCCATTACTCACAATTACTTTTAGTTTTAGTTTTTAGTTTTAGTTTCTTAGTCTTTTTTTTTTTTTTTTTTTTTTATTTTTAATGCCTTTATTCAAATTTTTTCCTTCAAAATTCAATTTTACATAAACAAAAATTTACACAACGCAATTTTTCACATCCTAGTTGTAAAGCTTCTTTTTAAGATAATCTCTATAAATTGTATAAATAAACTAATGTATAAATATGATGATGAATAAAATATAAATAAATAAAATATATATATATAAATAATAATAAATTTATTAATATGCCAAATTAAATACTACAAAATGTTATTACTTAGGCCCACAACTAGGTGGCAACTCCTTAGCTAGCAATGGTTTTGCATGTTAACACAGAATGGCTTTTAATAGATTTTAATAGAGATTTTGTAAAAATTAAAATTATGAATTAAAACATTTGATTTACTAAAATATAGAGATACAGATTAATCAGAAATTAAATAACCTTTTTAAATAAGTTACAGTTTCTTTAAATAAAAATGGTTTTATTGTTGAATTTTATAAAATCTCGAGCAAATTTAGTAGAGATTTTAAAACCATCTCCAAGGTGTGTCTGTGGCACCGAGAATTGGAATTGTAGAAAAATTGTTTTCTGTGGCATCCCTGATAGAGATACAGATAAATCAGAAATTAAATAAACTTTGTAAATAAGTTACAGTTGTGGTAGTCACCTACCTCTTTCAATGAAACACTTAATGCGTTATTAACTTAACAATTTATTAATTCCTTTGTTCCGTAAACGTTTTAACTGTGCCAACACTCAACACCGAATACTCTCTCTCTGTCAAAGTATACATACACTTAGCCTATCTATATATATATATGTTCCTTTCACTCCTATTTGGAGCATAGGGCGTCACTTAGCTTAGCTTAGCATTAATTAACATAAGGAGCGAGTTAACATCAGCAGTCGCTGTAAGTTAACAGATCATATGCATGTACAGAGTGTGTACTATCTACTACACAGTTTCTTTGAATAAATTTGGTATTATTGTTGAATTTTATCAAATCTCGAGATTTGAAAACCGTCTCGAATTTAAGAGGCACCCCTGATAATATTCGTTAAGCAATCTCTAACAATGTTTTTCAAATCTATTGCTGCAGTAACCTAAGAATCGTGCAAACCTTAGCCCATAGCTGATGTATGCCCTAACGAAAGACTTCAACTGCAAAACTCGTTTGACAGCAGTCTAAAAACAGGTCGTTAGGCATGTCAAACAGCGGTGTCAACATGAAGACCCTAAAATCTAACAATACCCAGCCCCATGAGCAACCACTCGCAGAACAATTGAAATACGTTGAGTTTTATATGTATTGTATGATCTACCCTCTGTTTGGCTTTGTCTGTTTGAGTATTTGGGTCAAGTGGTACTACGGCTGCTGCCTCTCTTGACCCTGCTGTACTTTCTTCGGTGTGCTTCTTATCTGGCAAAGCCAAGGAGTCAACAGTTTAAATGCCATTTAGCATTTCATGATTTGCCATTTGTAACCTTCATGTTAATGCAACTAACTTATTTATGTAAATTACTTTGAGCACTTGCAACTGCAGCAGCAGCAGCAACCGAAAGAGCAGAAATGGCATACTTGCAGCTTTTTATAACTTGCATTGTCTTGGAGTAAAGTTTTTTGCTCATGCTTTATAATTAAGTCGGTAATTTAAAAGTGTCAGAAAGTAAACCCGGCAGGCAACATCCAAACAGCCAAACAACTTGGCCAACTTGTTCTCTAGCTGTGTCTGTGGCTTACAATTTGGTTTAACAAACTTTGCGTTTTGTGTGTTTTTCTTTTTTTGTTGCTTTTTAAGAGCATACTACTTTTGGTTTTCTTTTTTAGTTCAGTTTTATACAAGTATTTTTTTGGCTTCTTGCACCCTCGCTGCTTTTTGACCAACTAACAAAATAAAAATCCGAATAAAATGAGGCGAAAAAGCGGAAATGTTAACAACTACTTTGACATTTCCGTTGACTGCGCAGCCCCACTGTATATACAGTGTAACAATGTCTTCTTTGTATGTGTGTGTATTTAAGCCAGTGTTGGTGTTGTTTGCAAGTTGAAATTACTTAAGTGCCCGTTTTTGCGCCAGTGTTGCAAAGCGCTGAGCCGTGTGACAAAGCAGACAATGGAATGCTAACGCAACGAACGAAACGTAAAGTCAAAATGAGTGAGCAAAAAAATAAAATAACGAAAGAAACACACTAAAGAGGGTCAACATACAAACACACAGATACAAAAGAGAACAAGCCATTGTAAGGGTGTCATTCTGTCTAAGCTGGTTATATGAAAGTTAGGCCATAAATTAATGGCATTGCATTAAACTGCTAGCGCCCACAGCTATATGGTTAGCTTTCAAACACTGCTTGGGCTGCAAGTTGTCAAAAGGGGATCAGAGAGACAGAGAGACCGTGTATGAGCAATTGCAATGTGAGCTGCACAGTGTCAAAAGACAACAAAAGTTCACAATGCCCCAGTGTAACATAAAAGCACAAGGCAGAAAAAAAAACTATAGCATAGTTTTCAGCGCACACACAAAAAATAATCCAAACTGACATACTATATGT
This sequence comes from Chymomyza fuscimana, assembly GCA_949987675.1. Classification (NCBI taxonomy): domain Eukaryota; kingdom Metazoa; phylum Arthropoda; class Insecta; order Diptera; family Drosophilidae; genus Chymomyza; species Chymomyza fuscimana. Next base: position 7,014,952 of record OX465089.1, read on the forward strand.
ATGGAAGTTACATTTGGTAGTTACATTTCTTGCATGCACATTCAGTGAATAAGTCTGTCAGTCAGTTAGTCAGCTGCTTGCTTTTGGAGTGTGCTTTAACTTGGGCTTTTTGTAACTTTGTTGAAGGTATGTTAACCTTGTCATGAAGTTGGCAGCACATAATTCGCATGTTTTTCCATAGAACACATTTACATGCATATTTGAATTTGTAGGTTTCGATGGAAACTTGCTGTTATATTTATATTGTATTAATTATTATTTAGTAAATTTACTTATTGTCTAATAAAGACAGATTGTAAATAAAATGTAAAAAAAAAAAACAATGGTAGTAATGGCAGTTTGAGTCGAAACGTTCTAAACACGGAATCTTGACTTTTTTGATTTCTTTAGCACACAGTAATAATTAGTTAATTAAAAAACCAGAGATAAATCATTTCGAAATGATCCTTTAATAAGACGAATAACAAATTCCTGTCCAAATTTATTTAATTTAAAAGCGATTGCATTATTAGTAAATAAGTTACAATTGTCTGAAAAAAGTCTTGTAAATTTGTCATCAGTTTTTCATTTAACAATTTTCTTCAAGTAAACTTTTGTAGTATCTTTTCTGAGAAAAAATAGAAATAGCTAGAAGCTAGATTTAGAGAATATAGTGGTCATCAAATAAATTTTTTTACGATGTCTTGCCTTGACTTTGTTAGTAAATAAATATTTTTAACACTCTTTCTAGAGATTAATAAGCGGGGCATCAAACAATTTTGCATGAAAAATTTTGGTACTTCCATATTTAAAAAAAAAAATTATAAACTTCTACAAAAAGTATGGATTCATCCTATAAAAAAAAATTCGCAAAAATTTGAATTGCTCTCAATATATAAAACCTTTTGTTTTTATTTGGGAACGTTGAGCCTATTGGTTCTTAATAAAAAAAATAAATATATATGGGTTACAATTTAATCCGCTTTATCGGCAACGTGGACGCTCGGGTTACCCGGTGTAATCGAAATCCGATGCTGCTGGAACACTTGGAATCACTAAAATTGAATAGTTGTGAACTAAACATATGTCGAAGAGCATCCACTTTGAACGGGTATGTTCCGAATTATGCGTGTTTAACATCAAAATCAGCAGATGGCCCACCCTGTACTTTCGCTAAGTATTAAACGAAATACTTATTGCATGATATTCTCGTTTGCTTGTGTGTTTTTTCCAAAAAAATTCAATACATACTTATGTAATATACATAAAAATATTAAGAACATTACCAAGGTAGCAACAATTTGAATAAATAGATTTTTTTTTTCAGTGTCCGAGTTCCTTATAATTAAATAATTAATGAAATACCTAATGAAAACAACCGTTTTATTGGCACAAATTGCTTGATTATAAACATTTTAAATGTATGAAAAAATAATAAATATTTTTTACATATGTACAAAATTAAGAGTTGCTGCCCTTAAAAAAAAATTATTTTTTTCAATCTCATAAGCCAATTTTTGAAAACTTGTGAACTTTTTTGTCAACCAATTCAAAACTCTAAATTCCAAGCTACTACTTTTTAACCAAAGTCATAAGCATTTGCTTTACTTTTGTTTTTAAAAATTCATCAAAATGTCATTTGCAAGCCCAAAACTTGTTAAAATGCCTAGAAGCAGGCAGGACAGGCCACAATTTCAAGTGCAAAGCTTAAAGTACTTTGCAACGTGACTTGCAACAAAAGCGCACAGCTTAACCCACTCTCTCTCTCTCTCTCTCTGTTATTGTCTCTCACTCTGTGCCTTAATCTATCCCTACATCATTCACGACCTTAGCCCAAATGCCTTGCTTTGATATCCTTTTGTTGCAATAGACGGCAACAACATCAGTAATAGTTACAGTAACAAAAAGCCAACAACTCTGCTTTGCTCAAAAAGCCAGACTGCATTTGGTCTTTTGTTTGTTTCTACTCTTTTTTGGGGGATGTGGAGCAGACTCTACTACGCTGGTGCTTGTAATATCCTTGAGGTATGCATTAATTACTGAGACTATAAAAACGGCAGTGGAAAAACGAAAAGGACAGGAATTACAATAAAAACAAAAGCAACGTGCACACTGCAGTCCTTTTACTTTGTGTTTCTCTTTGCATTTTATAACCATTTACTTTTTGCACTCACTCGCTCTCACTCTCTGCCTTTTAAAACTCTTTCTACTCTTTACTTGCTATCTTTACTTTGTTTTATGCAAGTCCATTGTTTTCAGTGTTGTAATCAACGAAATTTAGTGCATAGTTTATGTTCACATTGCCGCCTGCCTTCTCATAAATTGCTGCCTTAAAGTATCTTTGTATGTGTCTATCTGTATCTGTGTGTAAAGTGTAGCAATACATGTTGCATACTTTCAGGCGCTACAATTGGCTTGACAAGGCTGCAGCTGCAGAAGTTGTGCGCTAAGTGACAAACTCATGTTGAAAACTCATTTGTTTTATGGCTACACCGGCAGAGACGCCTATTCCTATGCTCCAGTTATTTGACACGCTTTTCAGCCAAAAAGGATATTTCCGCCTGCCATTTATTATGCACATTGTCTGCGCACATTGGCCAGACGCGGAGCGGGTTTGCTGGGTCCATCTTGTGACAGCTGTGTCTAATGCTGCGGCTGTCTTTTTTTGCGGCTTTTGTTATTGCTCCGTAAATACATAAATTTATCAACCTTTGCTGCGGCACTGCTAATATGGCATATAATTTAGTATAGCAGAGTTTTAAGGGTTCTTCAAAATATTCAGCACAAAAAGTTGCAAATTAAGAGAGAACAGCTTCAAGAGTTTCGGCTTCACTTTTATGACCAGCATCAAAATGCCGCACAACAGAAGCAAAACAAAAAGGTAAAATAAAACTAAACGGTTTAAAAACGGTCTGCAACCGATTTTACAGCGAGGGACAAAATATTCGGGTTGCCTACAAAAAAAGTCTACAAAATATTAAAAAAAAATTTTTTAAAAGCTTTTCAAGTGGGTTGTTTTTTTTTCTAAAAACCCATTTGTGGCCATTTCTAAAATTATTCGGTAAAAAATTGTGACGTCAGCGGTTGATGTGCTAAAGTAAAGCTAGTCATTTTTTAATCCACCGGCTTTAAACTATTTACCTGAAAGCAATAGTAATATTAACAAAGGCCTCCAAAACGAACCAGATTTTATGGCTCCAAAGAGTTGAGGCTGCGTAGAGCGGGCGGGTTTGGGTGCATCATTTGGACACATATTCAGAAATGGTACCGCAAAAGCACTAATAGTCAATTGGCTGCGTTTCCACGAAATAATAACCAATTATTTATGGCCTATTATCTCTGATACGAATACGAGCGATGTGGTTTCAAGAGAGCGGTCAATGAATGTCACAATCAAGTTGCCAGTTGAACTTTCTGGACGACTGATTTTGAGCATGGAATAATTGGCTATCAGAATATTGCATTTTAACACTTTTGGTTTATTTATGTTTGTATATAAAGGGTGTTTTTTTCATAGGGTCCGGATTTCCGGACCTACTGTTACTTTTGACAAATGTCAATGTAATTTTTTCAGTAAGGCCTAACAATTCATCATGGAAAGATTTACACCACAACAACGTCATTAAATCTTCGAGATTTATAATCAAAATCAGTGTTCTGTTCTGTTCTCTTCGTACATTTTATGGACCGAATAATCGTCCATCAATACGTGCTATTCAACTCATTTGACATTCCACGATGTCCGACCTCCAGCTGGAATGAGAACAGCACGGTCCGAAGAAAATATCGCTGTTGTAGAGGGCAATGTAGAGGAAAATCCAAATTTATCGATTCGCCGGCGTGCAACGTTTTACCGTCAAAAGCGATCGATACAGAGCGATAATCAACGAATATTTGTTTTCAAATTTACGTGACATCGATGTCGAAGAATTCTGGTTTCAGCAGGCTGGCGCTACGTGCCATATGGCGCTCGTTTGATTTGAACCCTTTAGATTTTTTTTTTGGAGATACGTCGAATCATTGGTTTATACAGACAAGCCAGCAACAATTGACGACTTGGAAACCAACATTGAACGTATCATTTCTGAAATACGGCACCAAATGCTCGAAAGTGTGGTCAAAAATTGGACTGACAGGATGCTCTTCGTAGCTCGTTGTCGTGGTGGTCACATGCCAGAGATCATTTTCAAATAATAAATGATAATAAATTATCTTTCTAATAAAACCATACTTGGGATCATTACATTAATTTTTCTTTGTTTTATTTAAGTTTGAAATCCGGACGCGCTTAAAAAAACACCCTATATGTATTATAAAAAAACGACTTATACCGATAACTCGCTATATTAATTTTCTTTGTTTTATTTAAGTTTGAAATCCAGAAGCGCTTAAAAAAACACCCTATATGTATTATAAAAAAACGACTTATACCGATAACTCGCTATAAAAACATCAAATGGATAATTTTTGATAAAAGAGTGGTCTAAGTATTTAAGTGGACACTATATTAATGTTCCTTCTAAAGAATAAATACAAAAAACACCCTATATGTATTATAAAATAACGACTTATACCGATAACTCGCTATAAAAACATCAAATGGATAATTTTTAAAGAAAGAGTGGTCTAAGTATTTAAAGTGGACACTATACTAAGGTTCCTTTTAAAGAATAAAAACAAATTTTTACACTAAATCATATAATGTAAGACAACATCATCTAAAATATCTCTGAAGAAAGGCGACAGCTCAACACTGTAAATAATCTTGTTCAACTACTAGCTTAAGCAAATTTCTATGTAAAGGGAATAAGCAATAAATTAAAATAATTGGTGGACTGTTGCGGTGATATTATATATTATCTTTAAGCATTCAAGTCAAACTTTCCGCACCATAATCAAATTAAAATCCTTTTCCCGCTCAAAAGACTTTCTCTATTATATTTCGATAGTTTTAAATTAATGAATTTTCTTGAGACTTAAGTCAACTCAACTCTACTTATCGATTTTGGTGACTATAGCTTTTAACCAGGGATTGCAACTCTTATAATTTTTTGAATAAAAATCGTCAAAAATTTCTTCATTTTTGATATTTTTATCAAAATTTCAAAGTTTATCTTTTTTTTTGACTTTAAAAAAACTTTGGCATTTAAATATTATTTCATAATTTTTATTTTTAAAGTCGAAAAATAAGAGTTACGCTTAATTTTTTTAATAAAAATCAAAAATATGAAAAATATTATATATACTAGCTTGCATAACTCTTATTTGCGATCCCTGCTTTTAACCCAACAGATTATGAAATATACATATGTACATAAGGGGAAAAATGTTGCATTCGATTTCTAAGCTCATGGCTTGGGAATAGCAAAAGAGGGTCGTCTGTGTCAAGTTTAGATATTCTTTTCTTCTTAACAGGCCATCCCGTTGTCGAGCTACGGTCTGAAGTAAAACGTTCCTCTAAGATTCTCTGCTGCGCGGCTTCACCTCTCTTTGATGGTGAGCTCACTACCGAGTCCTTCCAAAGTAGGCATGAGTCCTACAAGAGCCATATTGAAAACTTTCCTCGCTGAAGTATGTTCATCCATATTAGCGGAGCCTCTGGTTGTTCATACGCTTAACCATCGCAACGAATACGCCAAATGTCACCAACACGTAAAGGGCCCAAGATATTAATTTTTAACATAAAAAATGTATTCGCAAAGTTCTTTTGTGAATAAGGGTGAGTCAATATCAAAAAAATTGATGCAATTGAAGTAGAAGCTGCGCGAATATTTCATGCTTCTAGATCTTTTGGTCTGCGAGAAAAAGGAATTACGAACAGACGGTCTGAGGTATTCATATTTGTTTCCTAATCCCAAACCTTTTTGGTAAAAGGTGTAAAAGTTAATAAGCTAGTACTTAGTAATCCAGAATCGAAATGTATTGCTGCACTATAATTCCGACCGCCACTGTATGTAGGTCGCACACCATATATATGTGTGTGTTTGTGTGTGTTCATTTTTGTTTTTGCCAACGTCATAGTCTGCTCTGCCACAATAACACGAAATTTTTACAGCTCACCAAAACACAAACACAAGCAAACAAAAACAAAAAAAAATAATTTTTTCTTTTTGCTACTTTTGTTGCGCAGCTTCTCGGCTCGTCGCGTCATTTACGCTGTCCTTATGTGTGTATGTGTGAGCATGTTTAAGAGTGTCTGGCATGCTGTGCATGTAGTTGTGCATATTTATGTGCTTCCGTGTGTGCGTGAGTGCTTGTGTTAAAGTGCGTGCTCTGTTTGGCTGTTTGGCTGCTCTCAGCTGCGCATTGTTGAATTCTACTCTTCGTGCAAATTTCGCTTGCTCTGTGCCGCTGTTCGCCTGGTGTCAAATATTTTGTGTGTGTGGGTGTTTTGCACACAGATACGCGCTGTTTGTTTGTATAAGATACATTTGTGTGCCAAGTGTATGCAAAATGTCATTTGATACATGCCTGCTGCTTTGAGTGCCACAGAACTCTTCATATTAAGCCGATTACTTTTTTCATCAGCAAGTTCAGTTGTTAAAAAAAAAAAATGTTGATTAAAGAGCCAAAAGGTAAGGCCACCTGAGCTTACACACAAACAACCCAAACCACTGCTTTGCTACATAAATGCACAACGTGAGGCACTCAGAATCAGTTCTAAGGGAGATTTCAGATTTGCGACTTCAAAAGCAGCTGCACAACACTGGTTGTCTATAGTAAAGAAATAAGTGGGGCGTGCAAACAAAGATCAAATCTTATCGAAAATCATTTTATGTGCAAAATTAATACGCTTCATGCCACTTGGATGGTAAATTATAGCAGTGACAGTGGAAAATTTGTAGACGTTGTAACACTGGCAACGTCTTAACATAATGAGCAGACAGATGAGCTTGCCAGACAGGCTTGGCAAGGGAGCAGGGGGTACCTATATGATATCAAAAAGGATGTAGAGCAGAAGGACAGCATGACAACATCGTCATGGAAATTCTTCATTAACTCAACTGGGGCCAAGAAGAGAGAAAAGAAGTTTATGTTATTAAGCAGAGCAGTTGATATGGATGTAACTGTGTGTGTGGGTGTAAACGTGCCATAGTGTGTGTGGGTGTGTGTGTTTGTTGTTTGTGTAATGAAAAAAATGGTAACTAAGACTTATTTAGAAATGCGGTTGAAGCCTCAGCTGCGGCATTCAACTTGCAGTGGCAGCAACAGCAGAAGCAGCTGTCGTTGTTGTTGTTGTAAGCTGTGTGTGTGTTTTACTTGACGAGATAACGGTAAATGAATATGCAGCAATTTGCACACCCACATAATGAGTAAAGTCAGGGCTAGAGGGGCTAGGGCGGTATGGCAGTTATTGAAGTGGAAGCTAGTAGTGGGGCAGGCGCAAAAGCGCCGCCAGGCGCTGCTTGAAATGATAATAACGCCAGCAGCAACAACAACAAAAACAACAACAGCTTACAATAACAACAAGCAGACGACTAACAAAAGTCGATAAACATAAACCAAGCGAGCGACTTGTCTGTCTCCCTATGTATCCGTAAGTATTTGTAGGTAGCAGATAAGTATGCTACACTTTTTTGTAAGCGGCGGAGTGCGTGTCTCCGTATGTGTGTGTGTGTGTATGTGTAGCAAAAGTAAATTAAAACGATTTTAATTACGGTTGCCAAGACGATGAATGAAAATGTCAACGGCTGAGCTTAACCGACTGGCGTCACACAACTCACAGCTAGATCTTTCAGTTGGTATGGAAACCTGACAAAAATAAATTCGAAACAAGTCAGACTAACAGATACACTTTAACGATATGACAATTCCGAACGATAGAGTTAGCTATGACTACTCAGTACATCAGTTCTTTTTAGTTAAAAATTCACTTAATTACACACCAGGATTCATAGTAGAGTAATTCCAAAATAAACTATCCGTAATATGATGTTAAAAGTTATTTAACTGAATTTTAACTCAATACGCATTGGTTGACTAATGACGCAATGAATCATCAAATTAACGTTTATGGAGCTTATAAAATAACTTTTAACAACTGCATTGTCGTATTGAAGATTATGTCATCTTTGGCGATTTGGTATTACGATTTTGTAGATACTTTTGAAGCAAAGCTGCGGAATCCGCTTGTGGTTTATCGCAGAAAATCGAATATAGAAAACTTACAAGATAGTCGCATCACATTAATTATTAGTCTATCAAAATACCAAAAAATTTAAAATGTAAAACTTTACGATGCAGATTTTACATCTAGCAGCTTCACGGATCCCTGTTTTAAAATTATTAATGACAACCTACATTCTTCTTCTCAAAAAAAATATATATCAGCTAACTTTTTTGGTCGGCCTCTTCGAGTTTGATGATTCTTACATATGTGATAAATTATTATTAAATTTCCGACTATTTGTAGAGTAATCGATAACTGAATATTGGATTTTTCATTTTTAGACTTTTCTTTGACAAGCCATATCTCCTAAACAAATAGAGATAGCGACACAAATTTTTTCCATAAAAGATAAAGTATTTTTTTTAGGCATTTCTTGACAATTTTTTTTTATAGTTTTAAAAACCAGAAGTGATCTACCATTTACTAAAAAGGGTTAATGCCATTTTATGCGCCTAAATTAACTGCGAAAAAGAATTTTTATTTTTCTAATTTTATTTACAATCTGTCGAAAAGTAATCAGTAAATTATATAAAATTATTTAAACAATGATAGGAGCAGCTAGTCTGCATTGAGACTAGGAGCTAGAGCGAACTAGAAGTTATTATAAGTATAAATAACAAAAAAAGAAAATTCAGAATTAAAATCTACTTGAGAGATCAAGGACATGAAATCTTTTAGGTCTTCTATAGCGAAAAACAATACAATAAAAAGTTTGTAAGGAAGTTATCGATAACTCGATGAATAATTGGAATTTTGCATCAAAAATGTAAAGTGCTCACTATTCTCTAGTAGCTCTATCACATATGTAAAAATCATCAAAACCAAAAAATTATCGACCATATTGCCGATATATTAGTTTGAATGAATGAAGCTTATATCGATAAACAGCTAGCGCTTTATTTTGATATCTTCTAAAATGATTGCCTTGATGACCAGGAAATCGATTGCTTCACTCGTGCCGTTTCCTGTTAATTGGTTCATCTACTGTGGATATACCCCAAGTCATAGAGTATCTCAACTAAAACAACAACCACAACAACAACACAAGACCCTCGCTTAAAAGCCTTTTACTGTAGCCAGTACTGCCTGCTGCTTCAGCTCCATAACTCTAGCAGCAGCTCCACATAGGGAGTGTGAATTATTGCACGTGTGCCCTGAAAGATCGAGCTAGTAGCTCCAGAGGCATGTGGCTGCATCTGTGATGTGATACTGAAGCCGCTTACTTAAGGGCTCAAGTGGAGATTTTCATTTAGGCGCTAGGCAAGAGTGAAAAAGCAACTAAAACACTGAAAATTGTTGACTGCCTGTTACTATGTGCCATTCGCAGCATGCTCTTAACTTTGTGCTCGCTCACACTATCTTTCGTTCTCTTTTGTTGTTTTATGTTGTTGTTCAAAGGCTTGAAAGTCATTGCCAAGAGCAACAAAAACAATTTGGTTATAACAAGCAGCAAGAAGCAAAATAAAAATGGCAAGAAAACAGGGCAAGGGTGAAAAACTTGAAAAAAGCAACGGCAAAAAAAAAAACAAACAGCCGCCATTTTGCGTTTGTTTTTATTTTGGTTACTTTTCGCTCTTTATGTTGCTATTTTTTGCTTACTTATTAACGGCTTCTATTCGCGTTTAGGTTGAGTTTATAAAAAAAAAAAGTAAAATATATACACACACAGATTTATTCAATGCGGGGGTTGCACATAAAAACCCCCCTCGGTACTTGCAACAGCGACAACCCGCTGCTTAAGCTGTTGCAAGCAAAGCGCCTTGCGGTCGTGTGCCTCTGACAGGCGGCAACACCTGATACACCAGGCACAGCGCAACCCCCTTGCGGAAGTGTCGACGGCAGCTGACTTTGGGACCAAGTGACGTAGGCGTTGACAGCTACCTGCAGCAAGCCGCGTTGACATTTACCCGAGTCCTCTAAGAGAGAGAGAAATGTCAAACTGAGGATGTTTGGCTGTATGCAGCTTACTTTGATTTCAATCATTGAAATTAGTTCTAGTACAAATTTGCTTGATTTCTTACAAGAAATGAAAAATAAATGATTAAGTCAAACAGAATATTAATCAAATTGTATGAATATCAATTGAGCAACACCCAGCAGTAGACTATGTTTTTGAAAAATTGAACATAAATATTTTTACAAAGAAATTGGAAGCAAAAGCTGGCCATAATCAAATTTAAATTTTAAAATATTGATGCGTGACATATGAGCGTACCTTATCTCCTGCAGTCTATTTTACAATAATAACAAAAATTTCGGCCTAAAAAAAACAACAATGCAAAATGTAATTTATATAAAAAGCAGCAGTTCATGGTAAATGTAAAAACAAAGCAGTGTGATTTATTGCCAAATAAAAAGAGCAACACTTTTTTATATAGACTTTTAATAAAGCCTTAAAATTTATGAAAAAATTCAGCATACAGCTCATATCTCTGCTGAGCAGAAAAAACATTTTCATATTAAACCAAATATTAATGTTTATATTAACAGGTTTTGCCGGATCGAAGCTTTCTTTACGCGTATGAAAATATTAAACTTCAATGAATTTAAAATGTCAATATTTTTTTGCGTTCTTGAAACATTTTATATTTTTTTTTATATAAATGCATTTTAAGAAAACATTTTGATAATTCAATTTCATTTTATTCACTAAATCTTAGGCATTACGAACACATGTGAAGTTTAATTTTCCTAAAATACTGAGTTCAGGCTTAATTAATTACCTTTTCTACTGTGTTTTAAAATTATAATGAAAATATATAATAGCATTAAAATGATAAGAGACCGGGAAAAAATTACAAAAAAACCAACAAATATGTGGGACTTATATCTAGGACTTTTTCTATGACTAAACAAGGGATTTAATTTTTTGATAATTAAGTAAGTAAATTTTAAATTCAATTAAAGACAAAACTTTTTACTTTAAAAAAATTATATATTCAATATTCTTAATTAATTAAGAAAACATTTTATTCAATTACGATTTCGTTAATTTTTTTTTCGAAATATATTCATTTTTTGACACATGGCTTAAGTTAGGCTTATAATTCTCACATAAAATCCTTCTATTGAGCTATGATTTTTTTTTTTTTTTTTTGAACTTAAAAACTTTGATAAATATCGGATTTTAACTTGTTCCAAAATAATATCTTCAAAACTATAAATTTATTGTTTTTATCAATTATTGCATCAAAAGTTAAACAGTGGAAAACGGCTAAGATGGCCTGTAGCTAAAAATTTATATGAATGACAATTAAGTTACATGAGCGGACTTTGAAAGTGAAATTTGGCTACATCGTTTTGAGATACAATAAAAAAAAATACAAAATTTATAGTTTCAGGATTAAAAATGTTTGACTACGATGCCCTAAAGCCGCATAATGATAAATTTATTACTTTAAATTAATTTCATACACATAAATGAATTTATGATTTTCAAATTAGGTATATTCAAGTCGCTTTTGTATTTATAAAACTAACAGTGCTAAAAATATATATCTATAAATTTTTTATTCCAATGTTTTCAAACATCAAAACTCTAACTTTAAAAAAATATGAAAAATACGCCAGCACTCTAAAAGTCACCAACTTACCCCAATTCTTTCGAAAATTTGTAACTAGTTTACCAACAACTTGCTCCTTACAAATATATTACGCTTTCAATCAATTTTCATATGTGTGCTGCAAGCGTAAATGCAAATTGGGGTCGTACCCCCAACGAAATGTTTTTACAACTCGTTTTAAGCCATAACACTTTGCTCACAACATGTTGACACTTTAACTTGCCACAACATGCTGCAAGTACCCCGCCGCTAAAGAAGACTTAAACTTTAACAAGCAGCAAAGGGGGGCTGACTGCAATAACAACTTGGGGATAAAGTAACTTGCAGTGAGTTCTTGCAGCGCATCAAAAAGTTTGCAATGCATTGGAAATGCGCGGAAATTTTAATATGCAGCAAGTGCAGCAAGTGGCATCAACCAAAAACCAAACTAGGCAGCAAAATGTCCGCCAAGTTGTCAGAGGCGACGGCATTATATACATACTACAAGTGCAACTCTGTTTTGCATTTTAAAGGCAGGCAGTGTTTAAATATAAATATATACTACACTAAAAGAAATAAAAAATTGTTGAGGGAATTGTGCTGTAAGACAAACGAGGGGCATAAGTTCTTTATTTTGTTTGAGAACGAATTGAGCAAATGTGAATTTGGTTTGCGGATGAAATTTCTTGAATTTAAATTGAAAATAATTAATTTATTAATTTAAAATAATAAAAGTAACAAAGTATTTCTATGACCAAAATCTTTGATTCTCACTTTCTGCAAAACATCTTTTACCTGTTGTAAAAGAATTGCTCACTTTTTGAAAAGTTTTCAAAAGAGACGCATACGATACAACAATATTTATTACACAGGTCAACATGGCTTAGTTGTTGGAGAGCTAAGTGTCATTTTCGAAGTAATTTGCTGCGTAGAATCCGAATCCGGGCTGCGTAGAGTCAGAGTTGGCTCATCATGTCAGGATTTTGAGATATTTGAGGTTATGCACCCGAAAAACGGCATAACTTCGAATAGCCATAACTTTGCGAAAAAAAAACGTAATTGATCACTTGAACTCTTAAATTAAAGGGTAAGAGTGGTACTCAATCATGTAACTGGAGAGAGAAAACAACAATTTTTTGCACCCTGCAAATAAACTCAAAAGTAGGAAAATGCAGCAAATCACTCCGGAAATGACCCGTACCTTTCCCACAACTGACAAGACCCCGGTATTTGTAGATCTGTATTTTTTTTGAAACAGAATTTTATATCTTTATTATTATGCCTTTTTAATTATTTTTGAAAAATTTTTTTTGTAATTTATTTCTGCAAAATCCTACTATCATGCCATGATTACTGACAAAAATAAATATTTTATCTGTGAATTTTTCACAACTAAGAAAATTACATTTTTTTGTAAGATTACTAGTTCTGGCAAATGGGGAAAACCGTATACCCATCAGATTAAAAAGAAGGTCCTCTAGGGACATTTTCCCTTCGCTGGCAGACAAGTTGCCCTATACCTGTTTGGGGCCAACTTTAATATGGCAGCTGTCTGTGCCTTGATGGAACTTTATATTATAAGATGAAGTGAAATTATACAAATGTACTTATATTAGGGTGGGCCAATTTGTAGGGGGCCGAAAATACCTTTAAGGGCTCTTCGCGATTGGATTCCACGGGGCATTCTAATAAACTTTGCCCAAGAAATTGTTGATTTAAAACGAATTTCGAGTCACCCGTTTTATTTCAAAATAGTTAAAAATCAAATTAGACATGGCGCTCATAAGGCAAAATAACGTCATTTATTCTCTAGCCAAATGTGTATATGGGTGTTTTTGGGGTCGAAGAATTCATTTTTGAATTTTATTTTAATTTTTGAGCGCTGCCAGAGGGCGCTTTTGTGACTCTTTTGGACTTTTTCCCTTTTTTTTTTTTAAATTGACAAAAATTGGCGAAAATCAAAGAATATTTCACTTTATCATGGAGCAATCCCAAATTCGAAGTTTCCCAAAATGTTTAGTGTTGAAAAATGGGAAGTGTGGGTGTTTCGGTGTGTTATTATGGACGACATATGGTACCATACACAAATTAATTTAAGACAAAAAATTTTTTTTTTATTTAAGGCCCATACGAAGTTTTGAAAATTTTCGCACGGAATGACAAATCTTCATATACAAAAAAAAATCCCATTTGGGATATCCCATTTTTCGAACTGCGTATCTGCCTATACTCTCAAAATATACAATCAAAATCTCAAAGAGCCTTTTTACCGAAAAAATTTCACCCACCCTAACTTATATGCATCTTTAATAGTTAAAAAACAAAATCAAAAAATGTGATACTTGAACATAACATAAAATAAAAATAATCTTGTGTATTAAATAATATGATATTACTTGAGTATACGTGGATAGCATTTCTTGAAGACATATGTAAGTAAATTTTTCTTTTATCCTATTGTATGAGATTAAAATTAGCGATGTTAACTTCCGAATTATTTCACATATAATCAAGTCGAAACATGGAACAATCGACGTCAATAAAATGCATAATATCTTTAAAAATTCCGTTTAATTTCGGAGAAAAAAAACTTAAAATGAGCTCATAAATGTTATGTTACCATGATTACTATTTGTAAGTGATCATTGACCAACTTAGTTAAGTGTTGAATGACAAATAAATTGTATTTTGTTCACATTATCTAATCAATTGCTTAAAATCGATTTTGTACGAAAAAATAAAAATTTTTTGGATATGAAACTTTTTAGTAGTGATGGGTTGGGGCATTCATCACCTTGTATTTAGAAAGAGATTCCTGTCCAATTCACACCCATTTGTTTCTTAATTTAAATATATATAATCCACTTATAAATAAATAAAAATAAAGTTTTACTCGATTCAGTCTTAAAATACACTTTCATATCAGAGTCGAAAAATATAACACACTGACACATCTACTTCTATTTCTTTCAGTGTACTAACTACAAAGTAACACTCCTCTACAAAATGAGAGCCTAACAAAGTTCTACAATATTCAAGTCGTTGAACCTTTGCCGCTTTGCGGTAAGGCTTTGATGTTTTGTCAATGAAAGGGCAAGCTTTAAAACTCGCTTAAATATTAAAATATGTACAAAAGCTGTTAAATATTTAAATTGTTGAAATACGCTGTTTCGTTTTTGTTTAAGGAAGCCATAAATTGACCAGTGAATGTGCTATAAACCCAGAAACATACAAATACCCAAACAGAAAGTGCAATTTATTGTGTTTGGAGTAACAAATTTACCTCGATAAATGTGCGCGGCAATAATGTTCAATGTTATCGCTTCGACACGGCGACACTTTATTTATGTTTTTTTTTTTGGGATATTTTTTATAGCCAAAAAGTCAAGACCCAAAAAAAAAACACACACACACAGACAGAACAATAACAAGACCAACAACAAAGAAACGCTTTGAATTGGCAAATAACTTTTCACATAAAATTCAATTACGATTGTGCGCTCATAAATTTTAACACTTGCGCGTTTAACGGTCAACTTTTGATTTGATTTTGTTTTTAACTTCTGTCTAATCAGCAGTTTTTACGCAACTTGTTATCAATCCATAAAAATAAAACTTGAGATACAAAGTACACACAGCTGTAGTGTATTAAGGATGCGCGCCCAAAAGCATGCTACAATTTTTTTTATTTGTTTTGTTTAAATTAAAATTGTAGAACTTTCACTTTAACAATTGGTAAATACGCTCGTCAAATGAGTTTTAAAATATTTTGGTATATTTTGTGCGTGGTTCTGACCCTTTTGTATTGAAGGCGCGCAAGGAACTGTTTTTATCTTTAGCAGCATGTTAAGGCATTTGGGCAAAAGTATCTTGGTTTTGCCAGTGTTCAATGTTGGCCCGAAACTTGGCATCCACAGGATACGCGCATGCGTTGGATGCCATTGGCCATTTCCAGGCATTCCTTTAGCTTGGAGTGTCATCTAGCTTGCTTATTTGTTTGTTTGTGCGGCATTGTGGCATGCAACTGGTGGTTTTGCGGCCGTTGGGAACTCTATGCTGCTGCTGCTGCTACTGCTACTGCTGCTGCTGC
This sequence comes from Chymomyza fuscimana, assembly GCA_949987675.1. Classification (NCBI taxonomy): domain Eukaryota; kingdom Metazoa; phylum Arthropoda; class Insecta; order Diptera; family Drosophilidae; genus Chymomyza; species Chymomyza fuscimana. Next base: position 7,030,733 of record OX465089.1, read on the forward strand.
CATATGTGCGGGCTTCATAGTCAGTTGGGTTGTCGTGACAACTTGATTTCTTTTGTAATTTGTTACCCCTGGAGGTTTACATTTCAAATTGCTTTAAACTTAATGAAATTGTATTTTGATTTTTGCTGCCAGCTTAAAGATACAACTACCCCCCAAAATTGCTGCTAATCGAATTGTCAGTGTTGGCAACCTTTGAACTCCCAACGCAAATTGCAGTCCATTAGTTTTGAAATTCAAGTACAAAATCGACCCTACGCCTACTTAATGCCTGACAGACAGCTTGTCAAATGAATGTTTATCTAATTATCGTACTCAAGGCAAACAGTTTATGCTCTAAAAAGCATTGCATACTTTAGAGCGCGCAAAAAGCGTTAAAGAGCTGCTTAAACAACAACAGCAACAGTAGCAACAAAAACAACAAGCTTACTCTTAGCGGCAACATCTGAAAGAGAGAAGTTGAGAGCAGACAGCAACTGAATGACATTAGTGCAAATCCGCTTAGTGACACAAGTTACTCAAAAGGCATGAAACACACACATACACACATTTAAAGATATAGATACAGATACAGATACTCAGTTGCAGCTACGGATTGAGATACGGGATATGTGTACATGCCTCACATTGTTTATGCAAGCGCATTAAGCTGAGGCTGAGCCTGGCACTGATAGTGCAACACGCACACATTCACACCCTCTACATGCCACTGTTGCAGTACACTGAGATAATATGCATGGCAGTTTGTTGTTGTTAAAGTGCGGATATTGTGGAGGGAGATGCCGCGACAGCGTCATGTCACAAATGTTTTTTGTACTAACTAACTCTTAATCAAACCTTTTATGTAAACAAGTTTTTAACCTTGATCATATATTTTTCTGCGGCCACTAGATGGCGCAACAAAGCTGTTGTCGCTAGATGGCGCAAGCAAGTTGTGTATTAGTGTTCTTAATAGTAAGAGAGGGCTGTCGTGTAAAGCAAGCAGGAGGCAAAATCCACTATTTTTGCAATACAAAAGTTAAAGTGCAAAAATAGCTGGTTTTAGTTGATTTTCAATTATACAATTTTGGGTTTGACCAATTTATCGTATAGTGGAATCTCTAGGCGTTTTAAATTTATTTTCTTTTGAATTATGAATAATTTCGATTGAGGCTCATAATCATTTCATCGCCGACATATTGCTTTAATGTTGACTAGGTATAGATATCGGGCATAATGATGGATTTCAGGATGGTTGGAAATATAGGGTGGGTCATCTGTTGGTTTTTTTTGTTAATTGCATTTTTGTATTGTATATTTTGAAACTGCTCATTTATGTATGAAAAATAATATTAACTAAATGGTGATTGTTGTGGCCCTATGTTCCACCTTGGAACTCTAGGAAATATACGTATAAATGCTCACTGCGGCAGGCTCTACAGGCCCGTAAATTACATTTCTGTCATTCTACTTAGTAAAAATGTAGTTTTTTATTAAGTATTTGGGTTTTCCTTCAAAATCTAAGGCTTTATATTTTGGTCTACCCCCATGTGAAAAACTTATAATGTTGATATCCCCTTTAGCTCAAATATTTTATATTATGTTGACTTTAAAACTCTTCTTGAACTCAAAAGATTCCACATAATTGCTGTTCCTTTTTTTTTCAGTGTAGCCAGTTGTTGCTGCATTTGCGGCTGTCGAAAGATTTCAACTCAGCCTAACCACAAGCTGTGGGCGTTGCATGCAAACAGTAGCCAAAAACCCACACACACACACACACACACACATACACACACAGAGAGAGGTACTCGGGTCGTTCTGGCCACTTTGTAGTTGCTTGAGAACAAACAAGGCTTGCAAAATGTATCTCAACAGCTGCCAGGTAACGCTCAACTCAAAAAGTCAACGAAGCGCAAAAATACAAAAGACAAAAGATCAAGACAAAGATGGAACAAAAGGTGCCGCTGCTTACTGATTACATTGGTTGCTTTGGTTACAGCTTCAGCTCATTAGCAGATACAATGCGAGCGGAGCTAACGAGTAGCATGTAATTCAATGCGCACTCAGCTAGAGACTGACTAAATTGATATCGTATCTCATGGATACATGAAGCAGCGCAGCTACTATTACGAAACGTGCGTACATATGTATCATAGATACATACATATAACAAAAACAAAGCTAATAAAAGCAGCACGCTTGCAATTTTCTTGTTTTTCTTTGCTATGTATCATGTATACGAGTATCTAAGTACATATGTATCTGTGTGTATGTGTTTTCAATCCATTTTATTGTTTGTTTAGCGCATTGTTTAGCAGCGCAAATATTTTGCTGTCAATTTCTGCCAATCTCGCATTGATATAATGCCGGGAAATTGAACTCATTTTCCAACGTGCTTTCAATGCGCGAAAACATATATGTAACTTATCTGTATATAGATGCATATGCGTCGGGAATAAAGTAACAAAATAGCATGAAAAAATTGTTGATGCTTATTGAAAGTCATGCCAAACAAATGCTTAAAGTTAGCATACATTATGTAGTGAATGGATTCAATGGAATGGATTCGAGCTAGAACTGATTTAAAACATAAAATCAGCTCAATCTTGAAGAGACAAAGTTTTTTTTTGAGTATAAAAAATGATGTATATGAAAAACTTTCCCACGCTCATAATACATTTTTTGTTTACCCTGCACCTTGTGCTATAAAGGGTATATTAAGTTTGTGCGAGCCGAAAATGCATGTAACATACAGATGAAGACCTTGGTTATCCCCCAAAGTAACCTCAAATATGATCAGGGTGACTGTCGAAGTCGATATACCTATGTCCGTCTGTCTCTCCACTCGTATGATCGCCTAGAACTAAGAGACTTGCAGATAGGATATCTTATTATTCCATAGGATACAAGTTTATTTTATTTTTTCAATACCGTGGTTACATTGCATAGCTCCAATAGGGGTGTTTCAGAGGACCTCGAAAAAAACCAATCGTTTTTTATGGATAATTTGTTTGCTTATGAAGAGATTGAAACCAAATTTGATAATCGCCAGTTTTTTTAGTTCCTAAGCAATGTACCAAATTTGATCAAAATCGGTTGACTATATCATAAAGGGTCACCAATCTTGAGGCTTTTTTTTAAAAATAAAAAAAAAACACAAAAATTTAAAATGAGTCGGAAAATCTTTATTATCATATTTATTATATATTTATTTAACGCGAAATTTCTTAATATAATTGTACGATTGCTGAAACGTTATTCGGGTGTAAGTTTTTCCATGATGAAATGGCAATGAAAACTGTATAAAAAACACATGACAACTTGACAGTACTCACGCGTGGTTTATAAAAAAAAAATCTTATTTGAAAAAAAACCTCAAGATTGATGTCCCTTTATTACCCCCATAGCAGCGATCAGTTAAAAAAACGTTTTTACTGCAAAATTCGTCTGTTTTTTGTTTGCTTATCAAGATATCGTAAACAGTCAAATGACTTTTGGAGTTCTTAAGCAATGTAGCGGATTTAATTCCAATGCTGTAGGGTATCTCGAAGTCGTCTGTTTCCGATTTTAACGTAAGCCATCTTTTTTTCTTATTCTTGAAGACAGTTTTGGGACTTGGTGAAGAGATCAAAAATTCAAAACAGAGTAAAAAAGAAGAAAAAACGAAAGTTGGAATCACCCTACAACGAAAAACAAAAACTAAAGTATTTATTCATTGAGACAGAACGTAGAATATCTTGATACAGATCAATAAAATACTGGCGTGGGTTGTTGAGCGAAGTAAGCAGGGACCGGACCCCATTAGTTTTTTTAAAAATAGGTTTATTCAAGCGAATAAAAGTGCGGAATTCAAAATAGGTGATAAGTTGATTTTAAAGATCGGTCTGTCTTGAGGCATTATTATTACTATAAAGGATATAAAGTAAATTTAAATAAAAGTTGACCTTCCATCCCTAACTTCGAGCTCTTTGTCTTGGTTTTCCCAACTTTACTGTGATTAAAAAATCAACCGACCTGATGCATATATTTTTGACAATACAAAATACTATCTAATTTTTCTGCGCCTCAAACCTCTGATTATAATCTAAGCTCTGAACACTCATATAACATGCTTTAATATGTGTATGTGTATATAATAATACACATATGTATCCATATTTATGCACACAATACTCTCTATAGTCATAAATTTTGCATATATTCGTATAGTTTGGCAATCTGCTATCAGTCCATACGCATCTCTCGAAAATCTAAAATGCCCATTTGCAATTTTAATCAAATATTTATTTCAACTGAATGTTTTGCCAGACGGAAATTTGATTTGTTTTGGTAGATGCCATTTATTTTTACTATGTGTGTGGTACCGCTTGACTTTTATAATATTCAATTGCCAAATTGAATCAACTTTTTGCCAACTTTTTCGAAATACGCCGCCTACAAATTTAAACTGCTCCCAAACAGACTACAACAAAAATAACAAAAAGAAAAGCTTTCGCGTTGCTCAGCCGCAGATAATTGAATGATTTGAATTTTTATATTGAATTTGGTAACACCCACACACAAGCAGACACACATAGTTACAAATCCTACGCTTCTTGTTTTTTATACATATTTTGAAGCTTTTTCTTCCTTTTCTATGAAATTCTTCTATTAAAATGGAAATTGTTGGCGAATTGGAAAATTGCTTATCAATTGGCAGGCAGGCAGCTCGGCTTGCCTGACTTGACTCCCTCGAATTTCCGCATATGCTGCAAGGATCAAAAGCTGCCACATTTATGCATATTATGCCATAGGGGCCAGCTGCTGTTGCTTGACGACACCCTCGCCTGCTACCCCCATGTGGCACATAGCACATACTTATTTATGCTACAATTAAGCATTAAATTAAGTTTTGGCCGCCTTCATTTCTTGCAACTTAATTGAGTTGTATGCTTTCTTTTCCCGCTCTACCCTCTTCTCTACATTCATGCCACTGTAAATGTGTACAAAATAATTAAATTTCTTTCTTTCTTTTTTTTGTGGTCTAGTGAAGCGTAACGTATCTCTGAAGTGCATAGCAAAATTTTTTTAATGCCTCGGAAGTTTCTTCTTACAATTTAATTGCTTTCGTAGTGCTCTGACCCGCATTTGCAGATGTTTTGGATGCGGATAATGTTATGATGATGAAATGATGAAACATTATTGAATTTCATTGGGCGTGTAGTTTTGATTAAGTGAATTAAGAGCGCACATCAGATGTATGCTTCCCATGAAAGTGTGACTAGCAAATGCTATTAGTACTAACGTTAACGTAGCTAAGTTATTTTGGAATATCTCACACGAAACTGTTGATACATATTGGTAAGTGTATGATACCCAAAGTATGGTATAACCAAAACTATAATTTTTGTCAAAACTGGATTACTACAAACCTTCAACAGTAATTAATTTTTAAAAATTTGTTCCCTTCTTGGTCGCATCTTATCTCACAATATTGTTCATTTTTTACATAGCTAATTTTGTATATTTCCAACAGTTACCAACAAAATATTATACTTTATTGCATATATTTATAACTAATCGTACTTCCCATTCACTTTTTAAAAATAATCCCTTTTAAATGTTGGCCGTAACTGCGCCATAGCTCGTCCAACCGGAGGTTCCCCGCGTTCGAGCATTATCGGCGGTATCTCGCGAGTAACACGGGTTATGTTGCCCTCTAATGCTTCAATCGTAGCTGGATTATCCACAAACACTTTAGACTTCACGTAGCCCCAAAGGAAAAATCTAACGGTGTGTGATCGGTATCACACGATCTTGGTGTCCAATTCATCGGTCCGGAGCGTGAAATTAATTGCTCACCGAATTGGTTCCTCAATATGTCCATTGTTTCACAGGCTGTGTGGCAAGTAGCGCCGTCTTGTTGAAACCAAATGTCGTCGAGATCTCGGGCTTCATTTTCAGGTAGCAAATAATTCGTTATCATGGTGCGATAACGGTCCCCATTGACGGTTACGGTCTGACCAGATTTTGAAGAAATATGGACCGATAATTCCACCGGCCCATATACTAGGCGCTGGACGAGGTCTATTCGGTCGAGTGTCATCCAATAATGAATATTGGGTCTCAAATTTGATGATGGTGTGGCGAATAGTGGTCTCGAATTTTCGTAATATAATTGTGCGATTTGTAAACGTTCACTTCCGCGTGGTTTATCAAAAAAAACCTTATTAAAAAAAACACCTCACGATTGATGACCCTTTATAAGTAAAACCCAGCAAACGCAGTTTTCAATTAGTTTATTGCAAAAAACTAGTAAATTGCTTAGAAATTCTATAAATCTTTAAAAACTGAATATCTTCATATCGAGTTACTTTTTTGATGAGTTAGTTGCAAACCGCTTTTAATGCTATTCACCAGCTGATGCGCATATTAGACTCCAGTTTGTCTGCCCATGGCAAGGTGTTTTTTCTTTTTTTTTGCCCTCCTGTGGTCTTTGTACAAGTCAAAACCATTTGCTTATTACTTCTTGGAAGGTAACTAGAACGAATACAAAGACAAACCCAATAATGTATTCCCTTTGCCTTCCCCATTCCACTCGAGTGGACTTATTGTGCGCTTTGTTTTGCAATCGAGTTCCAATTCAAAAGCAATATAAACACGCACTGCGGGTGCCACTTCAAAGCCAGCACAATGCCGTACTATAAATCGTAATTACCCGGAATTCTCTCACTCTCTATATATACTATATGTATATAGATAGTATTATATATGCATTAGGTGTCAGTTGAAGGCGTTTGCAAGCAACGCCCGCCCGCTGTTGCGTCACACCGGGTACCGCCAAAGGGTCCAACATGTGTCACATGGCATTGCGCATGCGCGCAGCTTGAAGCCCCAGAACTTCACTTAACGCTCCAGACTTTGTGACGCAAAACACATGCTGACTTTTTTAAGAGTGTGTAGCATATTCGATCCGTTGTGCCACATTAAGTTGAACCATTTCTAATGCAAAACGTGTGGCGACACTTGCACACGTACAAGCGAATCCTACATAAAGACAGATGCATGTGTTTGTCAGCTGCCTGATGGTTTGATGGTCTGAAGGTACCCCCGAACTCGACTCTCTATAAGACACACCCACCCAACTGCCGTTGACATATACACATTTGCGTGCCTCGGTTTTTAAAGTTAGCCAGTCAGCCGACAACTGAGTCAGAGGCAGCAACAAATGTTTCTAAATTAATAACAAAATACTTAGGGAGCGTAATTTTTGAGCCGAAAAGGCGATGAGTGAAGCACCCTCTGGGCACTACATTGGCAAACATCGACAGTAATTGAAGTGTGACATACTTTTAATACAATTACGAGCTGATGAGTTGCTTTTGTTCTAGTCAAAACTAATTTCAAAAGTGTCAGAATTTAACTTTGCGTGCTGGGAGAGATTACAAAAGAGACGGCGGTACTTGTGAAAATATTAATTAGCTGGTGTGAAATAAGAACAAAGAAGAATTCGGTGTCATACGATAAGCCATCTATAAATATAGCTATTAAAGCAAAGAAACTTCCCGGAAGCAGTTTTTTTTTAAAGGTTTTTTGTGATACAGTTTTGTTCCTTTTTTCTCGGCAATAAGTATATTCCTGCATACTTAATCCTTGCATTTTTATACCCTGTACCTATAGGTACAAAGAGTATACTAGATTTGTGCAATGTATGTAACGGACAGAAGGAGGCGTGGCAGACCCCAAGTCCTTTATACCAAAATGCTTATCGTAACCTCGGGTAGCGATTGAGCCATGTCCGTCCGTCCGTCTGTCCGTCTGTCCGTCCGTATGAACGCCTAGATCTCGGAGACTATAAGAGCTAGAGAAACGGAACTTTACCTGCTGGTGCGCATATTTCCTGAGCAGATGAAGTTTGTTGAATGTCAATGCCTTTCCCAGTTCCCCCGCAGTAGATTTTCGCGGTTTTTAGCCACGCCGTTTAATATTTTCATTTGAAATTTAACAGAGCGTTGTGGATACATGCATCTATGAGTAAAATGAAAATGAATGAAAAAAAAATGAAAATGAACAAAATCGGACAAATACAGAAAAAGTTATAGTCAAAAATGTACAAATTTCACTGCCCCTTGCCCATAAAGTGCATCAATATTTGACTCCTCGTAATTATGGTTACAAGTGACCTGGAATCATAATTTTTGGTAAGCTGATTCATGTGGCTCTAATGAACAAATCCACATCCAAATTTTATCGATGCGGTCCCACCACCCCCCGCAATCGATTTACCGTGTTTTCTCCCACACCACTCAACATACCAACTTGAAACTTACCCCATATACTTTAAATAACTTCTTTGACGTAACATTCGAGTTTCATCAAATAGGTATAAATATCGAATTTCACAAAAAAAAAAAAATTCCAATTGGAAAGTTCGTAAGAGGAATATGCAGGAAAAATTGTTTGCGAGACAAAAGGTACAGGGTATTTCACTGTCGGGCACCGCCTCGACTGTACCACATTTTTTGTATAGAAGTGAAAACTGCTTATAAGCAGTACACAAGCAGTTTACATTTGCAAAAAAATTAGGTTTTGTGGCATATACTCATCACTGCGTTTTCCTTGACTCTTTTTAGTATACACTAAAATAAATAAAAATTAAATTATAAATACTACCCTCGATGCTCACACAGCCCGTGAAACAATGGACATATTGTTTTTATAAAATACAAAGGTAACTAATAATTAATAGAAAGCTCGACGCGCAACCATATTCCTTTCTTTTTGATCTTACTGATCAAGCTAAAACAACTCAATGTCATTTGTTTTATGTGCTTTGAAAACTTTCCGTCAAAACTTATAAATCCTCTGCGTACCTATAAAAACAACACATAAAATAAATACAAATGATTTAAGCCCCCCAAAAATAACAACATCCATGGCAGTCATCTAATATGTAATACCCATATCCACACAGTTTACAAGCCACTCAACAAACATGGAGCCAGTTAAGCATACTCAAAAACACATCGTAAAAGCCACAACAGATGCCCCAAACCAATCCCTTCGCACAACCCAGGCCCACTTAAGGCCAAAAAGAAAAAGGGCAGAACAGACCAACAGAGCAGAGTCATATCAATAATTCGGAACTGCGGTGAACATAAAAGTCAAGAACTTAATTTCCAGCTGCTGTCATTTTAAAAAACAATATCAGTTTTATGACTTTTGCGCCAGACTGTAAAGGAGACTGAGCTGAAGACGGAGAGCTAGTAGACTATGGCGACAATACCAGGAAAAACTTTCGATATCCGTAGTCATATCCGCTTTTAAAGTGTACTCACACACACACACACACACACACACACAAGACACACACACATATGCACACAAGACACGGACATACTCTGCGGTTGCATTTTGTTGGCTTTGTGTAAACTTTCAGCTTAAAACAAATAAAATGCGCTTGAAAATGTATTTTATGTTGATGTTGTCGAGTAGTGCGTGTGTGTGTGTTTGAGTGTGTGTGAGTATGCAATGTTTTTGTAGTGAAAACACACACACAATGAAACAACACCTGCACACACACACACACATACACTTACACTATTTACCTGCAGTTCTTTGTTGGCTCTCTGCGACAACTGCAACAAAGTGCGTTGGCGTTTCCATTGAGTTGCTTGCCTCTGGCGGTCTCTCTGTCTGTAACGCTCTTCCTTCATGTCTCTCACACTCTCTCTCTTTCTCGCTTTCTGCACTTGGCAGCGTTTATTAAGTTGTATTTGTAGTAGTTTAGGTGTGAGTGTGTTTGTTTATCAGCAACTGGAAGATCTTTTTTTTGTGGTTTAGTTTTGTTTGTCACTTTGTTTGTCAGTTTTGTTTATTTGTTTACCAGCGCCGTCACTCTCTTTGGAGTGTGGCTGCTGCGGCGACGGCGGCGTTGGCGTCGGCGGCTGCTGCTGCTGCTGCTGCGTTTACACAACTGGCAGCAAATAAAGCCATTTAGATTTGGCCAGTAAGTAGTTGGAGTTTTCTTCAGGTATCTTAGAACATCTTTCTACTTTAAAATTGGAAAAAGGTGGCGTTAAGAGGTTTTATAAAAGTGAAAGATACGCCTCGGTTTTAGTCAATATTTTAGAAAGCTTTAAGACCAAGAGTGAATCACTTAACAATAAATAAAGTGATGCTTGGGTTATTATTATTGACATGCATTTCAAAGCTTTTTAGGAATGACTTGATAAGTCTGCTTGGAACAAAAACTACATTGTTGTGTTTTTTATTTTATGACAATTTGAACAATAAAATTAATGCTTTTATACAGCATAAATATAATATGATAAAACACTTTGTTTTGGATTGGTAGATTTATTTTTTCCTTATCCAAAGGTTCACAAATATACAGTACATAGATTATAGTATCCTCAGCTACTACTTACTGTGTACTTATTTTCTAAAAAAATATTAGATATTTTTAGAAATATAAAAACTAATCCCAAACCTTCCACTTTCTTGAGATATAGTAATTATAAATCTACAAGCCACCAAATATTATCTGTAGTGTTATGTGAAACAAAAATCTTTTCTTCTCAAGTCCTTTATACCAAAATGCATATCATAACCTCGGGTAGCGATTGAGCCATGTCCATCTGTCCATACGAAGGGACAAGAAACTTTACTAGCTGGTACGCATATTTCCTGAGCAGATGAAGTTTGTTGAATTATGTATGTCAATATCTTACCCCATTCCCCCCTAATAGAATTTCGAGCTTTTTAGCTACACCCTTTAATATTTTTATCTGAAACTAAACGCTATACATCATGACTACATGCATCTGTGTGACAAAAATGAACAAAATCATTCAAATTTTAGACTGATATATTATAATAAAAAAAATCCAATGCTATGTTCTTAGATGGAATTTGCAGAAAAATTTTTTATCGAGAAAAGAGGTACAGGTTATTACACTGTATCGAATTTAATTATTTTTAACACGTCTTCAGCGCTCTAGTTATCAACACAAATCTCGACGCAGAGATTAAATATTTTTATCAAACATAAAAAAATAAATTTTTTGAGGTTGTGGATAGTGTCGTTTTTATTCCGTACCAACACGAGATTTTTGAAAAAAGTGTTCTCACAAAATGTCTAAAACTGAAAGCAAGTAATACATTATTTACAAAAATTATCCCCCGATTCTAAAGGTGTAGTAATAGTGATAGTAATAAAAACATCGGCTTTCCTTTTACAATTTTTTTTGACAACAAAAACTTGAAACAATTAGTAAAAGTTCATGACTTGTAATAAATTATAAAGAATATAATCGTCCATCAGGGAATGGTATACAAAGTATTGACTACGACAACATTGACCGTTGAAGGCCAGCACAATTTCACCAAAGTGGATCTTTTTAAAATACTCAAATTAATAAACGAATCCAATGTATTGGGGTCAATTACTGAGTTCTCGAAGACCTTCCCCGTCAACATACTCCAAGACTCATTCGCTTTTTTGCTGTTTTTTCCAAAAAAAATGTTCTCAAAAAAATTACGCTTTGCCTATTCTGTATAGATATCATTGTGCATTGTGTTAGTTCCGCCATGAACCACCGGAAATACGAGTTGTCACATTTCATTCGAACGTACTTTTGTTCTTAAAAAATGTTAGCTTTTTCTAACACCTTTATGCTTAGCACTGCTCAAAAAGACAGATATAAGAAAACGAATGCTTTGTGCGCAGGTGCACAATTACTGTCCCCGTAGATCCGCCACTGGTTGTGCTTGAATCAATATTCTAATGGACACAGAACTTGTGCCATTGAGATAGAATACTTTTCCAAAAAAAAAAAAAACAATGGAAAATGCATAACTAAGAGGTTACTGACTTTCCTCAAAGATACCATTAATTTGGCATAGCTTGTAACTACGATAAAAAAAAATTTCCAAGAACCCACCAAAAAAAGTGAGATAGTATTGTCTGTAAACAGATGTAGAATTGTAATTTTTCTTCAGATTTTGATAAATTTTATATAAATGATATGTCGCAATGTTATACAAACCCGGCTAGAACGACACTTTAGGCACTCTGCAAATCCCATACCATGCAACTTAGTTGCATATTCCCCTCTTACTAGTCGCTTTATTTATTTATATTTGCTATACAAATGACAATGCTGCTTTTATGCTGCCAATCTAAGTGACATGATAAACAAGAAACCCACCCGAACCCAAAGAAATGACAGCACTGCCGCTCAAGAACTCCACCAAAACCGAAACCAATCCATGCCCCCAGACGAGAGCCAGGCTAGGCAACTTGCAGCTAACTCAACTGACAGCTCTTTTTCCTGTCGCTGTTTTGCACATTTATCCTGTTAGTGACACCTTCTTTGTGTGTGTTTATATGTATCTGTGAGATCCATGTAACTGTACTTGTGTGTGTGTGCATTTGCTCCACTCGTTTGCTCGCTCTGTCGCTCGGTCTGCCTGTCACTCTTCATTCAGTTTTTCAGTTTTCCATGTCGTGCTCTAATGTTGTCATCATATGAAATTCAAAGCAACTGCTTGCCAAAAGCCCCCTGACCCCACCACCCTCCTATCGTTAGAAACGTGAAAATTGATTTTCTATTTAGTTGTTGTTTTTGTTGTTTTTTGTCACTCATTCTGTCAGAGGCAGCTACACGTGATTGAGTCTTATCTGTAGTTTTGTCACTTCAACTGCTGCCAGCTACTTTAAATGTCATCCCAGTCGACGTCCGTGTCTGCACGTGTTGCCTGCCAGCGAATTTTCCCTTATCCCCCCTTTGAGTCTTTAGCCCCCTGGTCATGTCAAAGGCTTAGCTTGCGCGTGTGTTGCATATGAGGGAGCGCCTCGGTTGGTTAAGTGCAACACATGTTGGCACCTTTGTAGGGGATTTTTTTGAACAGATGGCAACCTGCTTATAGCAATTTTATTTTTATTGCCAAGCATTACGGCTTAAGGGGAGATTTATACCACATTTTAAAGTGTACAATTTGCGGCTTCTATGAACTGCAATAATTTTAATAATAAGAAGTAAGGGAATATATTCCAGCGCAGTGCAATAAGTTAATAAACAATAAAACATTCGTCTTTGTAAAAAATGAGATTATAATTGGAATTCGTATAGTAGGTGTTGTAAAGGTATATCACTATCGATGGATGTCATATATGAACCCTTAGATTTATTTTTTGGTTAAATAGATACAAAAAACTTCTTTTGAAACTTCTCAAAAACTATTAACGTTGGTAAATAAGAAAAAATACTCCAATTGTCATTTAGTTAGGGATGTTCAGAGGGACCTAAAAAAAACCTCAAAATTGATGACCCTTTACTATTTGGGAAACACGGCTCAAGGAAGTAAGTCTAGCTTAGATTTCCAATTAAGCAAACTTAGCATTTTCGAAAGAAGAGCAGAGGATCTATACGAATTACTGAGTAGGTGTGAGAAAAAAATATTAGGCCAACGAAAATCTCCCAATGGGCTTACTTGCTAGAATTGTAGACTGAGGGGACTACGCATCATCAGACTCTTCAGCAGACATATGATATTGATGTTCGAGGTAAACCGGTTAGAACAACTCCATATAATTAAAACACTTTCGGAAACTGGCCTTGATGAAAAGTTTTCAGCTAAGAACGGCCAGAATAGATACTCAGGGTCGCAGTGCATCACTCCTCGATATCATACTCATAATATTCAAATTAAAATATATTGCAAAAAGTCTTGATAATGTAAATCGGTGCACCTAAGAAGTTCAAAAATATTTGATTTATTACCAGCATTAAATTTCTGTCCAAAACCGGACAATATTTGCCAGACATTAAAATTAAAATCTTTATAGCCGAATTTTATTAAGGCTTCTACAAACAGCTGGTATAACTAAATATAATCCACTAGATTGCTTCTGTTACAGTAAATATTTCCTGACTTTGCATAAACTAACAATTTAATGAAATTCTGAAATTCTTTATTGTTTCATTATTTTAATTCTATACTCTGAAAGACGAAAACTTCCACAAGTTCTCAAACAAAGCACATACCTGTCGTCTTCCTTTGCAAAATCTAACAATTTAACTTGTCTCACTCCACCTCTCACAGCTTTGTTCCCTAATAATTTTTCAAAACACCTAAAAAAAATGAAAAAGAAAAAATCACTTTTAAACAATTTGCACAGAAAAATATTTGTCAAGGCATCAGGCCACGAAAAATTCAAAAGCACCGCAAAAGTTTATTTAACGCGTTGAGAGGGGCATGCCGCTGGCTATGTGCAACAACAACAACAACAATAACACCAACAAAACGTGGCAACTTAAATAACTTTGCTCCTAACGAAATTTTTATATAGGACTCTTATTGTTGTTGTTGTTGATAATGTTGATGCCGACAAGGACAATTTCAACATGGGACACATTAAGCGCCACCATTGGAGTTGGACTAACGAGTCGCGCTGTCGATGGGAATCCAGCACCAGAAGCGGGACAAAAAATGAGTAAGAGTATAAAAACACACCCCATACGCATTACGCTTTAAATTTATGTGATTAATAAATTTCCATAATTTTGAGCTAACGGTGGGGACACCCGAAATATATATGTATATATATATATATATATGTATACTTGTATAGTACATAAAACTGCCTGCTAGGCAAATAAAGCAAAAAAAGCGAGCAGAAAAAACTTGTAAGAATGGAGCAAGGACAGCGCCAGCTAAAGATGGGACCAACCTACCGACTACACATAATTTACGCTGTCAGCGTTTTCATACCGTTTTATTTTATACCCTGTAAACTGTCTATAAGGGGTATATGAGTTTAAATAGGTTGACCACTATGTGGTAAGTAGACACAGATGGAGTGAATCTTTAGTTTTCCCGAATACTTAAGATAGAAAATTATGCAATCGTGCCCCGGTGATTGAAAAAAAAAAGTAATTTTCCAAAAAAAATATGCCCTCAAAAATTCATAAATTGTCTGTGAGAGGAAAAACTCAGTTTCAAATTTTTTTTTTACTATGTACAGACCTGTATCCGTCCGCTCTTTCGAGATAAATTCATTTCGGTAAAACTTCGCAGATTAAAGTTACTATAAGTTTCGGTGCGTTGTCCATTTTAGTGAATTCGTGAATCCGGGAAGTCTTTCCGAAAGTGATATTGATTGGAGCCACTGGAGCACAATCAATCCTGTCATTTTGGTATTAACTATAGAATTTGCTGATTCTCTAATCTGAAAGACTGCAAATAAAAAATACATTTAAAAAATAAGTTATTATTGGGGAAATTGTCAAAGTTTTAGAGAAATACTTAAAAATGGAAGCCAAAGTTAGTCTAGACGCAAGCTGAGGTCAATAAAAACAATTGCTACGAAAATTATAAAAAAAATGTCCACAACATTTGTAGGGAAGTATATGATTGTAAACGGAATGAAAGTCAGTCTAAGTATATTCAAATTTGAATGAAAATGTCAGTGAATTTTTTTTTAATCGGTTATATAAAAGTTAGGAAAACGAATAAAACAAAACGGACAATTCTATTCGGATTCGTTTTTGCGTGCTTCCAAGTCTGAACTATTTGCTTTCGCTATCTACTACAGCTTTCGAGGGAAATTATTCGCGACTAGCTATTCCCACTACAAGAGAAATTCTTTTTATTATATATGCACGACATGGACCGTATAAAAATTCGGTTTCATTTGTGATTGATAGTTTTTGGGTTGATTAAGAAAAAAAATAATTATAAATATTTAACAATAACTATTTAACTTGAAATTGGCATAAATAGAAACCAATAATTTTAAAGAATATTTATAAAATGCGTACACTTTTGAGCCTATTTTTCCAATTGCAACAAAACATTCGGTTTCTAATCACATAAAAAATTCGTTTTGATAAAATTCGCTGCAGCAAACATTCGGTTTCAAAAACGAATCCGAATAAAATGTCTCGATTCGTTTTTCGCAACACGGCCGACCATCACTAAAAGCCAAAATTATAGAGCATTTTACAGTCGCTGCTTGGGAAACTAACTTTCGCATCTAACTTGCGTTTTTTTTTTATTTTCTTACACTTGACTATTATTTTGACGGCATTTTTAAAGTCAAGTTGGGTTTGGGAATTTGTAGCTTGGGGCTGTTGTGATTTTATTTTTGGCCCCAAAGATTGAAATTAAAGATTGCCAGTTGGTTGTTTGTGTGTATGTGTGTGTTAAATATTATCCATTGGGGCTAATTTCAAATTGTGAAAATGTTTAAAATTAAAATACATTTTTCTTGCTTATTTTTAGCAGCGCAAACAAATTAATAAAAATTAGTTTTGCGGCTAAATGCAGCGTAAATTTGTTTTAAACCATTAACAAATAAAAATTGGGTCAGCTTAAGAGACAAACTTGAGGCGGAACTGAGTGGCGGAGGGTTGCAGGAAACCCTTGAAATTTATGACAGTTCTTGGCACAAGGCCCAGCCACATAAATCCTGGCAATTGTTCACGATTTTTAATGCCAGTTAAATCGACTGAAAATGACAGTTTAATGATTGACATACCCAAGCGAGAGTTGCAGTTGATGTTGATGTTGTTGTTATACTCATTGTTGACCATGGATGGGTCCATGCCATGGGTAGCTGATAGTCGGTAGTTCTAGCGTACTGTATGTGGGTTCATTTCAATGAATGTCAACTGTCTGTTTGAATGACGAATACACTCGTTTAAGAGCATAGCCCGGAATGAGCCGAGTTTTGTGGAGCGTAACGAAGCGCAGCGCCGGGTAAAGGGTCTGAAAGTGTATGAGAGTATGACAGGGGTTAGTAGCAGCTACCGTTTGTCAGTCAGGCAGCAGTCAGACTTCAGACCAGGCCATCACGCCCACTTGTCAATGGCACAAAAAAGCAACGCCAGCCATCAATGTCATGTTTATGACAGGAGGCAATGCAAGGCAGGACGCGCGCAGAAGATTAGCGCGTTCTCATTGCTGGGCAACCATTTGGAACGTTTAACCCTCTGATGGCAGCCCAAGTTATGCAAAATGCGTAAAATGTGTGTAAGCTGCTGCAGTTGCTCCAGTACCGACCGACATTATGGGCTTGTCAATCAGCGCAGCTAGCATGTAAAATCAGACCAAAAATGTTCAATTGAAGTGCCGATGTAGCGATGGAGCAGGGACTTCTTCTGGGGGGTTGAGCAAGTACGTCAAGTGGCTTGTGGCATAAATCATATATGCCTGGCCTGACCTCCCACCAGACAATGAACCAGCGAGACCAAGTCAAACCAAACGACCACACTTGAAGCTGCATTAACTATACTCGTTGCTTTCCATACATTTAGTGCACTTGGAGAAAAAATGTGGTAATCACAAAAAATACAAAAAAATATATGTAAAGGACTGCAATCGGAATTGAATGATTATAAATGAATGGTTTCAAAATTATTAATTAGGGCGGCTCTACTATACAGGAATCAAGACAAAAGTTTTACTAATTCTCGCAAGATGGAGCAAGAGAAGAATATAAGATAAACAGAAAAAATTAAATTTTATAGGCAGATTTTAAAACAATTCCTTATCACTGGATATATAAGAATTTCAAAAAAAAATTTCAAAAATTTTAGTAACCCATGCTTTTGCTTCCTTATGATAATTTGAAGTAGAAATCCTTTCTACACTAGTTTACTCCAGATTTTTGTGGAGTGTCTCATAACTGAACAGAAGCTCCGGAAACTAAGCCTAAAGATGAGCGTAAATCAGTCTTGATGGATTAGTTGTGTGAAGCATATATCTCACATATTAAGGGGGTCTCCTCATGAAAACCCGAAAAAAATCGAGTTTTTTTTGTGTTTATTTATTTTTTTATTTAAATATTAATTATAATACAATAATAATATTTACTATAACTAATAAAGATTTGGTTTTTTTGAGGCTCTATGTTCCACTTACGAGTTAAGAATACATAGTAGTAGTAGTAAAAAAGATTTGGGCAACGGGTAACTAGACCTTAGACCCTATCGTACGCAGTTATTGGATTTCCTTGTCTATTTTACAGATATTAAGAAAGTTAAATATAGCCTCGATATTTGTTTTGTTTACAATTGCAAGTAGTGAAGATGGTATTTTATTTAAGAAAAGAGATTGCCTTACATTGTAAAATTCTGGGTAGATGTCAAGAAGGTGGACTGTAGTTAAGACATGCCCCGCAGTGTTGGCATGTTGGGCGTTGATCCCCAGATAGTTTGTGTTTAGTCGATAGAAAAACTATCCGAGATTGTGCGTGAACAATTTCAGATCGAAATTCGGAAATTCGTTTTCTCAAAAACACCTTTTTGAAACTGGCGTGCAGGATTACACAAAAAGTTTTTAACCGATTGAATTTATTAATTATTAATTAATTATTCAATTCAACTTCCCCATTCGCGAGGCACCCTAGTCCGCCATGAATAACGCCGCCATTTTGGAAAATTTCGACTTCTTTTTTTTTTGGAATATTGTTCAGAAGTACCTTTAAATAAATGTAAAAAAAAATGTTGACGAGTTGCTGATGAGCGTAAATCCGATTTTTCACCAACTATGGTTTGAATAAAAATTAAGTTTAATCTGCCTTAAGTTTCTTTTTCAATTTAGATTGAAATTTTATCTGCCGCAGCGAGACGTCACCACGTTGTGTCGTTGCTAAGCAACAGGCACGAAGTTGATGGTGCGTGCCGGCAGCGCCAAAAGAGCCGAAGCCACAACTTCGTGCCTGTTGCTTAGCAACGACACAACGTGGAGACGCGTCGCTGCGGCAGAGAAAATTTCAGTACAAAACGCACACACTAATGCATGTGTTTTATGTTACATACTGTACGTGTGTCAAGGTCGCTACCGCCACTAATCCCTCTATATGCGAGATAGGGCCGTGCCGAACACTGATTTAGTTCGTTCATACCTAAATTAAGTCTAGTTTTTTTTTTTCAGTGTCGAAAAACTGAATGACTCTGCTACTCCCCCGCTTCAATCATGGTAGCTGCTGATCTCATTGTTGATAAGTGCAATGGCAACAGTGAAGTCAATGATGAACCAGCAACGTTTTCTGCTCTGAATGTTCAATTGTTACTTGTTCATCTGTTAGCAACAGCAGCTTCTTCATCATCATCATCATCATCGCCTTCCTCTTCTTCATCTTGGGGTTTCGCTTCTTCTAAGAGTGCAGGGAAACTCTGCTCTGACTGGCATGAAAATGACAAAAACTCACTTGAGACAAATTGTGAATTTGTTTAAGCATCTTTTTTTCAAGAGCGCTTAACACGAATTCACTTGCTGACTCTATCACTCCATCTAGTTGCATCTCTGTCCATCTCTCGGGCAATTGAAGTTGTTGAAAATTATTATTAGATGGATGGTGAGCGAAAGATACTCTGCCCTGACATCAAGTGTCTTGGCGCTTGTCAATTGCAGCTTTCGGGTGTACTACTTACATTTTCCCCCTAGTTTTTTATCGTGGGCGTTTGATTGTAAATGATGATTAATTATGCGCATTTAAAGTGCGTGTGTTTGATTGCGCAAGTGATAAGTGAAGACCCCAAATAAATTACGAAAATTAAACGTGTACAGATAGAAACTTGAGCAGTGAGCTGTAGACTATTATTAAGATTAAAAAAATTGCCCTCTTTTATAAGCATGCCAATAAAGCTCCGACAGATTTCTTCAGGGCTTTCAAAATGCCTGCTAGTTAAGTGAAATTTTTTGATCAAAAACAAGATATTGCTTCAGCATGCTGGGAAAAGTTCAGTAAAAGTGATTTTGTTTGAAAAGAAAAATTTATGAAACCTGTATATTGTGCTTTAGCTTTTTCAATTCTTTCGATTTGGTGGTACTTCATCTATGTATGTAAAACAAGATCGTATAATACGTTTGTTTATCCATAACTCCTGAACGGAGTGTCCGATTTTCTGCGTGGTTTTCTTCTTGTATTCTTCTACGGCATCCTATTTTAGGTACGTCAAGACAATTTTGATTACAAATCATGAAAATCAAAATATACAAACTTTTTGAATTTCAACAAGATTAAATATGAGGTTACATCGAACTGTTTCTAAGAACATTTTAATTCAAAATTTTCTCTTATATCATTTTCCATTTAAAAAACGCTGTCAATCTTACATTACTGGTACTTTTTATTTCAAGAAATATATTTGAGCAAAATATATACCAAAGAACCTTGGCTGAACCCATTAATAGCAGACAAGCCAACGTTCGGTTAGAACAACATCTGCCGGGTCCACGAGTATTGTGCAATATGTTAGAATAAAAAAAAAAAAAAAATTATTTTTAAATTTTTAACCCAATTAAATTGTATTTTTAATGGGTATAGGAATAAAAACAACTATGTGCCGTTAAGTAAAAAAAAATCGGATAAAACTTTTAAAAGGGAAATAAGTACGTCCTTAGTAACTGGAAAAATGTTTCTCAAATGTCACTTAGTACTTAGTTTTTCGAAGATATAAATATCAAAATCACTGTTTCCTGAACTTCCTAATAGCAGTCACACCAGGACAGTAACTGCCGGCGGTAAACTTCAAGAGATATACATCTCTCTCACAATATTCCACTCTGAATGATTAACAAATAGAAACAAAATTTTCTTCTTTATCGTCTGGTTCAAAAAATGGTCATGACTGAAATATGCCGACAACGTTCTTTATCCATAGTTTTCGAATTTTCGGTATTTTCCTTAACCTTAAAATTGTAAAGGCTCAAAATGACTCAAACTTAGGGCTTTCATGCTATAAGACCCTATCAGTTCTAATATAAAAAAGTCTTCTATATACCTCCGTCTAGCAAGCTGCATATAACTAGCACATCAATTGCCATAGAAATATGACGTAATCCCATGTGAGATAAATATCGACAAGGTATTATTATCATCATCTACTAACAAGAGGATTTAAAACCAAGGAAACACCAACAATAAAACAACCAGGGTTGATTGAGTCACAGCTGAGAATCTAACCGTAAATGACAGTCAGTGAAATGAAAAAAAAAAACAAAAAAAAACAAATAAGTGCTATACACGTGGACAAACGTATGCCGGGAAGTCGCCAGTGTTGTACAGTCCAAATTACCGTGCAGCAGCACTCAACACAAATTATAATAACTGTAATTACAAGCAGACTCGAATCGCAAAACTTTCGTGTTTCCGACAATAAAATTTATAACTCAAGTGTGCAGCCCCCCGCAACAGCAACAGGAAGCCGCACATGGCAGCAACCCCTTGGGCCTAGAACACTATGTACTATACTTAATGTTTATAGGTAATACTTGAAGTAATTGGAGTTGGAATTCGTCTAGTTGCATCAAGTCTGGCTGGTAAATAAAAATAAAACTCAACTAGTCGCGAGGCGCATTTGATAAATGAGGGCACGTGCCTTATCAACAAACACAACAACCAACAGCCAACAAAATACACACACAAACATAAGCACACATGCATAAATATACAGAAGACCAGGAAGAGATCACATTGAAGTGTGGCCAACCAACAGGGTAACACCCCCCTCACTGGCTCTGTCTCTCCTAGGTGGCCTGTGATTATGCTGAAAAGCAAAATATATGCGAGTTGAACACGAAAAGCAATTTGTAAACGACAAACACAGCAGCAACAGCTGGGTCAGTTCCAACATGAACCCAACCAAATCGTAGCCAAGTCAGAACTGGGGTCGGTTGGGACGGGGACACGCTTATTTGACTGCCATTAAGAGCATAGGGAAATCGATGACGACCAAAACGAAATTATATTCAAAAACAACAATAATCATAAAATAGAAATTGAAAGTAAGTGAAAATACACATAAAGTACTATACACTTGGAGAAAATGTGTGTATATGGATTATGAAATTATACACGACTATAAGTGAGTGTTAAAAATTTTTTTTGTAAGGCAAATCTATTTGGTATAGAGCCTGACCAACGAAATAAAATTCGATTCGTGCATGTCCTGTCTGTCTGAATATTCTGTAATGTAGACTATATAAATACCCAAACATTTCTATAGTTTTGCATTTAAAACTCCAAAAGGCCTTTATTCGAACCTATCTGAAAATTCGGAAAATAAATCAGACAGTTCACTGACTCTTTGAATTTGAAAACAATTGATCCATATCCGAACCTAAAGCCTTTTTTCTTGCACTTGGAAGCTCTAACCAGAACACTGCTTTACGATTTTTAATTCAGTTCAACAATCAAAAACTAAGAAAAACATATGTAAATATATCAAAGATGGCGTATGTTAAAGTCGGGCGCGGATTTTGATAAAATTTGGTACAGTGTTGCAGATCTCTAAAAAACGCACGAATGACAAAATTGGTTACAATATCTTCACAAAAAAACGACGCACAACGAATTTTGTACAAAAAACGTTTTTTTGAGCGATTGGTCCTATGGATGCTATATGATACCGATTTTGATCAAATTTGGTACTTAGGTGCTTAGGAACTATAAAAAACTAGGGAATGCCAAATTTGGTTACGATATCTTCATAAACAAACGCATTATCCATTATAACGACTTCTCTAGTCACCCTGATCATACTTTAGGTAACTTTGGTGGGTCTCCGACGTCTCCTCCTGTATGTTACATACATTTTCGGCTTGCACAAACTTAAAATACCCTTTGTACCATACGGTACAGGGTATAAAAATAGGCTCCTAGGCATTAACTCTTACATTATATATGTACATTAGGGTGGGTCAATTTTTTGCGGTAAAAATGCTCTCAGCGATTTTGATTCTATGGGTCATTCTAAGCAACTTTGCCCATGAAACTATAGGTCTAAAACGAATTTCGAGTCGCCCACTATTTCAAAATAGGTTTTTTTCAAAATACTTAAAAACCGAAGTTGACATTGGCAAAGTTGCATAGAATCAAAATCGGTGAGAGCCCAAAAACGTTTTTTCGGCACCTTACAAATTGACCCACCCTAATATACATATATATTAAAAGCTTAACCTTAGAGTAACAAAATGATGTTGCAATAAATTAAATAAAATTGAAAAAAAGAAAACATTTTTTTAGGACTAAAAAAATTATGCTTGTTTTTTGTAAGTTAATTCAGTTAACCGTGGTCCGAAAAAAAATTTTTTATCACAACTTTAATTGAGCAAGTCCTTAAAAAGACAATTTTTTAAGCATGCAATTTTAAATTAAATATGTAGCAACTAAAATAAATATATAGTAATGCCGTGGATTTTAAAATTTCAAAAGAAATTTAAAGTTTTTTATTAAATATTTATAACATCAACCAATCTTACATGGAAACAAAATTGTAAGTTAAAATAATAAAAGATATGATAAATATATGTTTTTGTAAGCGATAATCGTAAATTAATTAAATTGGCAATACCTCAACTAATTGAATTTCTGTACAAATCTGGTAAAATTTGAAAATTTCGATTTCCCTACAATTTTATTTTGACACAATGTAAAGATACCTCCTTAACCCCCATTTTTTTGGTTTTTAAAAAATATAAGCACATAGTTTAAATTTATTTTATTCTTAAAGAAAATTTGTTAAAAATAATAAATGCAAAGTTATTATCGGGGACCGCAAATAAGAGCTATGGGGATAACAAAATCAAAGCGAAAAAAGTGGTTTATATGAAAGTGCATTCTGCAATATATAATTTTATTGAAAGGACCTTACGAAAAAAGAAAAAATTTTTATTTTTAACATAAAAATAAGAGTTGCTTTTCAATTTGAATGAAGAAAATCAAAAAATGATAATCATTTCATGATTTTTATTTTAAATATTATCAGAAGTACGGTCCCTGGTTTTTATATACCATCCTTTATTTTTGAACACAAATTTTCTCACAGTGTACATATATGCGACCCCTCTAACTCAACTACGCTCGCACCCACTAAGCCCAAGCCGCAGTCCCGCAGGACTTCTGCCAACCCTTACCGCAAAAAGACATTCGACAGTCTGCGGTGGGTGGGTAGCACCTTTACCCCTGTCCCCTGCTTACCTTGACAGTAGCAGCTTGCTATCTTTTCATCAATTTGTGTTTTTCGCTTTTAGTTTCTTTTCATTTTTTTCCCTATATTTTGCCAATCAGACAAAAGCTGCAACGTTGTCCTGCCACGCCTTGTGCGCGTGTCCTGACATCGTTTTGAATTAATTTAATGCCATACGCTTTCTCTATCGTAGTCATCACCGCGTCAACATCATAATTCAAAAATTTCATTCGAAAACATGACGTTTTCATTTTTAATGCCCTCGGCTATCACTCAACGCGCTCGACACGCGCATACCAGATCACCCACTGACTACTCCCGGCTACCAAATTTTTCCTTGGCCCAAGGGTTGGCCAAAAGAAAAAGTTTCAGTTTTCATTGTGTGAACGTCGCTGCTGGCGTTTCATAATTTTATGTACCTACATATATAATATTTTTAGCTTTAAGTGCTATGAAAATTATGTTAAGTTTAATTTGCAGTTTGTTGCAGCTGATACGAGGGTTAGGGAGTAGAATGGGAAATTAGAAAACTTGCTGCAGGGTTGCAAGCAAATGTTGTCTTGTCATGCAAAACGGCGCATCTTATTGTTATAGTTGTTGTTTGTCTAAATTGCACAATAAAGCGGAATAAAGTTGACTCTGGTATAGGGTAGAAAAAAGTAGCTAATGCGGCTGATTGATGGATGGCTGGATGACTCATGTGGGAGCCCAGTGGTTTGACTTGTCAAAATCGTACATTTTAAGCCGCCAGCTTTTGAATAAACTTTTATTTTTTTTAGCAAGCCTAAGCTGGTCCCTTGAGAACTCAATTTAAAACCCTAAAAGCAAATCTTTAAGCCTTAAATGCATAGCCATTAAAATATGCCTTCCTAGCTGTCAACCTCCTGCTGTCAGCAGCAACCACCAGAGCAGCAAAAATGGAACATTAAAAATAATAAAAATCAATTTAATAATTCAAGCTAAATACCTTTCAATTAATGGCCCGCAGCCAAAGCAACTTAACAGCGGGACATTGCCTTAAACAGGACTAACTACAACGCCCATTGCATTGAATCCTGCTCCCAGCCAAGACGCTGTCAAAGCAATTTAGCCGCCAATTGAAGCAATGAAGCGGAAGTCTACAGCTAAAAACGTTGCGCCCAGATATCGAGAGAGAGAGAGAGCAGCATGCAGGACCTGTGCGTTGGACAGCTCCAGACTTCGAGAGTCATAAATTTTACGACATGGGAAATTATGAAAAAGCAATTGAAGCGCACACAGTAAAAATTATATATAGGTTTATCACAAATTTATTTTTTGTGGGTGGGAAACGCGCGTTTTGCTCATTTATGAAAACGATGAGCATTTTAAGACCTTCTTCGAACAAAAAAGGTATCTTCTGTGGAAAACTCCCTAACAATTGCCTAAATTGTGGAATTGAGGCGTAGCTAACACGTTTTATTTGAAATCGACCGCTAATAGCTGACCTAATTGTCGAATCCAACTGTTGTTTTTGCCTGTTCGGCATTAATAGATGAAAATGTGGCCGATTGGAACACACAGAGAATACACCAGGGACATGCAATGAGTAAGATACTCATTTCTAATCATACTCATTAATTTCTGGTAATAATTCCAAAAGCGCTACGCAGTTGATGACGTAGTCAAGTAGAAATTGCATTGGGTTGAGTATACATTTATACAAGTAAGTATACTTTGCACTGGCTTACAAATTATTTTTCCCAAGTACATAAAATGTCCTCAGAATAAATTATTTTTAGGAATTTTGATGTAAGTCCATAGTTAATCACAAATGTAACAAATAAATGGTTACGCATCTTTTGCAAAACTTGTCTAGAACTGCCACCCCGATAAAATAAAAATATGATAAATATTGAACGCTTATACTAATAATTTCTCCCCAGCCCCCCTTTCTAGAGCCAAATTTTGGCTAAGAACCTTTTTTTTTAAATGCCTATGAAAATAGGTACATTAGATGAAACTTTGGTAATCATAGTATGTACTGGAGCGAGCAGTAATAGAGATTTTTTTTAATAAGTCGGGCAGATAAGCAGAAAGGCAAAAAAAAGTAAATTTAAAATATTTTACATTTCTGCCCGATGCAGACACTTGACTACAAAAATTAGGGCATTTCTGCCCAAAGCAGCAAAAAGAATTTCTTGTTGGATTGTTTTTGAGCTTAGAGTGCCAGAGAACGAAACAAATATTTCGGGGCACTACAGTGTCCCTGGTAACGAAAGGGTGTTTGAGTGTGCCAGGAACGGTTCAGCATTGCCAGCTAACCTAAGGGGTACGGCCAGAGCTTAGGCGGAATGAGATCTGGACACTGCGTCCGGTTGTCACATCTCCCGAGCACTCTGGCCACGGTACAATCAAAGGCGAAAATCTGAAGTCTTGCGTTTTTACAAGAACAGGACCAGAATGGTGGTAGGAGTTTTAAGGGGGAAACAGAAAGCATCCAACACGGGCTATGTGATTTCCAGGCGCTTCTTAGAAAACGATCGCAGTTTCTGGGTAAACCATTCTTTGAAGACCTGGGCAGTCTGGCAAATATGCCCAAAGCGGATCTGGCCACTTTTGACGAATCCTCAAAATGGTTCTGCAAGGAAAGGGACTTAGTGGACTAGGATGGCCCACCAGCTTTTGACCCTTTTTCAAACTTCTTTCTTTCTTTCCAGGGTCTCTCGGTGATCTCAATTTTTTTTTTTCCCCCTTTCGCTTATTAAATTCAAATTTATATCGCTTTATTACTAAAATAAACACTAGTGTGTAGATTTTTTTTGTTTTGTTTCACTGTACTAGTCCCTGGTGGGCGCTTAAGAATTTAAGTAGCTTAGAAATAATTATAAGTTAGCTTTTTTGGCTTATGCTATTTGACAAGCTAAAAAGCAAGTTTTTATTTTATTTTTTAAGGATATTATATTGAAAGTGTACAAAAACAATACTTCTTTAATTGTAAAAAAAAGGCTATGATAAAAAAGGTGGCGAAGGGGAAGAAGGAGGGCAAATGCATATTATACTGACTGAAATATTCAAAATTTATTTTTGATTATATTTTTAGTCTGGCAGTTTTACATTTTTGAATCGTTGTAGGGGTGCGCTTCTGCATTTCTGCCCCACTGATTAAAAAAGTCATTATTACTGCTCCATCCAAACATGACCAAGTCACTTACCAAAACTTAAATGCCTAACTCGAATTTTCTTCTCGTATAATAATTATTTTCTTAGAACTTTGAATGTTTCATCGATTTATATAAGTTTTGATCGATGTTAAATTCCAAACTCAATTCACTTCTAACAAAATAATTAGTGACAAAAATAGATTATAAGCAATTGCAAAACGCGAAATTCACCGATTTATTAATTTTGGGTTTAATTAAATAAGAATTATCTTGACAAGGATACGTAGTTATAGTTTCTTCAAGCTTTTAGATGCTTAAGCAAAAATATGGCATTTACTTAGCATACTAATTAGTTTAGTGTCCTCTGTGACATCTGTTGGAGCAAAGGGCCTGCCTCTACTAATACTACTAAGTGTCAGTTTTTAATATTTTTGTAAATCTTTGCAAAAGTCAACACATTCTTTCACTACGAACTTCAGAAAAGATAGCAATGTATTTGAGGAAAAAGATATGTCTTTAAAGCGCAATGCTTACAACTTACTTCAGGCTTAAGACATTATAAAAGCATAGCTTTAACAAAAGCCTCTCAAATATAATTTTGTCTGACACACATCATCCTGTGATTGCGACCAACTAAAATTGAATTTCCTTTATAAACGATAAATTTTCATATTTCCCAATCAATTGACACATTGTTTATCGAAACTCAGAAATTGCCCATTTCCGTTTGCCAAAACTTTTTATACACAACTCATGCAAAACTCAAAAGTTTATTCAAAAAGAAAATCAGCAAATATTAAGCGAATGTGCCGCCATTTTTTGCGTATTTTTTTCTTTTTGCTTGACGCTCTTGATTTATGGGCCTTGAAGTAGGTGCCGCTAACAGGACCGCTGCTTGTACATAGTGTGTGTAAATGTGCCTTTAATGGCGCTTTGTCATCATCAACATTTGTCCTTATGCTGAGTGCGTATGGAACTTATACACAGAAGCATACAGCCAAGGGCGGATTAAAACAGGCGGTGGCCCAAGGGCCGGGGGAAATATTTCACGATTACCTACAAACTCAATTTTATGCGATTCTTTTAGTTATCCATGTACATATATTTTTATCGCTACTTAATTGTTGTAATAATTACATATTATTCCAGAATTAAGGTATGGCAATTATTATTTTATAATACTGTAGTAATTCTTTTAAATACAATATATTAATTTAAATCCTGTCGAGATAATCTTACTAAAATATTATATCCTCCAAATCGAGCTCAGACGAAAACGTCAATTTTCTGTCAAACTAGAATGAAGCTGCCGCCCCGTCGGGCGCTTAAATCCGTCCCTGCTCACTGCACTCATATACGCTCTTTGTCATATGATTTATGTGTGCGCCTTGGCACCCACTCAATGGACGCCTAACCATATGTGTAGGATATATTGTATTTGTATGCATGTATGTGACACTTTTTTTTGCGTATGTATTGTAACCATAATCGAGTTTATAAAGCCAGCAGAAAACCGCTGCCAAACTTGGCTTACTGCCTTCTGACTTGGCTCTAACTTGGCATTTTGCTTTGTATTTTCTTTTTTGGACTTGTCTGCCTTATTTTGTTGGCCCTGCCTGGCCCTTATCCTAATGACAATTTTTCATGTCATTTGCTAGGCTTGTTTCGTTTGGCATCCTTTGAGATCCCTTTGTAACTTCCGCTGCGCGCTGATAATAGCCCTAATCATAATTTATTTACACTCTCTTATGTGCGTTTTATTTATGAGTATTTCTATGTACTTGGCATATTTTTATATTGTATATGGCGATTATTTCGATTTGATTGGGTTTTAATATTGAAAAAGTTTCGAGGAAAGTTTGTTTTCATATATAAAAGGCAGCGACATGTTGGTTACTTGTTAGAAGAAGCGGCGGATTTCGGTCTCGTACGGGTGGAGAGCATTTAAGTAGTAAAAATTGTTTAAAGCAAAGGAGCAGCAACACTGCACTGAGGTTCTCTTTAAATTAATTTATATTCGAAAATACCCTATAAATTGTAAACCAAAATAGTGCTCGTGCCATAATTTATAGGAATTAATGTGCGAGTTGTATGTAAAGGGTCATCAATCTTGTAAGTTTTTCCATGATGAAATGGCAATGAAAACTGAATAAAAGAGCACATGGCAACTTGACAGTACTCACGCGTGGTTTATCTAAAAAAACTTATTGGCAAAAAAAAACCTCAAGATTGATGATCCTTTATATAAGCTCAGTTTAAGCGAATTTAACCCAGCAGAAACGAGTCCCTGTAGTGTTCAGTATATTCTTAAAAGAGTTGAGAAGTCAGACATACAAAGAATCAAAAATGAATTAATTAATTAATATGAATTTATTCCCAAAATATTTTCAAAAGCTTAATGAAATACATAAGTTAAGCAACTTGCAGCATCTCTGCTTCTCCGTAAGCATCTATTTAGCCTAAAAATTTACTGAGATGCACCACAAAAAAATCAATCCCTAGTGCATTTCAATTGTTTTCATTAAATTCCATTTTGCATTTTCTTTATTACATAAATCATATTTCGCTTGACTTTTCAACTCAGTTTCAATCAAAAAATATTTAATGGTAAAATGCAAGAGCTGCATTGTTTACATAAGCCAATTTGATTACATTTGTGGCATGGAAAAGACTGACAATTTTGAGCAGCAGCAGCATCAATCAATCAATGGCAATCGTTTTTTTTTTTATATGATTGTTATGATAGTTGTTGGCCCACATAAATCAAAAGTTGCCAATGACCAGAGGCGAAAAGTGCAGCGCAAAATAGCAATTGAAATGCAATCAAAACTATGACAACTATGAGTTTTCAGCTGTAGATAGATACTCCCTAGTAGCTGGAAAATGTATCTGAAAGGCGCTTAAAGCAAGACGCAACGATGACGTGCAACGTCAATAAAGTAATTGAGACTGGCGCCGAGCAAAACAAACAAGACACTAAAGTGCTCAAAAGGGTTAAATGCGGGTTGCAGTTATGCAAATAAGCAAAGGCATCTAAAAGATACAGATACAAATACAGATACAGCTACAATAACGCATAAGTACAAAATACACTAAAAGCGTTTTCAATGTCAACGCGAAAAGGGTTCAGGGAGCTGTTAGGGGATGCGTTGAATGCATGAATGACGTATGGACTAAGTGACAGCCTGTTGGCTTGAAATAAACAAAATATTTACATAAGCAGCGCATTGCTTACTCATTTAAAAGATATATAGATGGCAGAGGGTTAGCTTAAAACAACTTTGAATTATTAAAATAAACATAAAAATGTATTTTAAGCCATGAAGATACACGTCAAAGGGGTTAATTGAACTGCTGTGTATCTCAAAGATACAGAAAAGAATGCACAGGCTGTCAGCTCATTGCTTTTGATAACAACAGCTGTGTGACGGTTTTTCACAACATTTTCAATATTATTTACTTGACTGTGTTCATTAAATATCCATTTCATAATACAAAACCAATTTTGGCATTTATATTTTTCTTTAATTTACACGACCGTTGTCTGCCTGCCTGCTGACAGGCACCATCAAAATTGGCCTATTGTCATAGATACACAGATACACAGATACTACAGCTACAGATACAGGTAGTAAGAGGTAGTTGCTATTGTATTTAGCAGCTGGCTGCATTTTCCAAAATTTTGGGTACTGGCAACTCAACGAAATTGACTTTGGCTTTTGTATGTTGCCTGACTTTGATTGCACTGCGGTTGATAGACATAGACAACATGGCGTGTCCTTTGGAAAACTCATTATTTCTCGTTTGTTTTCAATTGCAACGTCATTAACTACGCTGCACTATAAATTTTTTCCAACTTGGCACAGCATGCTTGCCAAAAAAAAAAAAAAAGGAAGAAATAAGGAACGAAACAGCACTGAAAATGATTTCCTACTGAAGCGTAACGCCAACATGTCTAGGCCAGGGCCAGCACTAGGCTTCGGTAGGGACCCAGTTACGAGTGCAGGCACTTCACCACACAATGGTCGCCTGTCTGCATCGGTTCTCAGTGCAGACATTCAGGCACTTGGTTTTATTTCTTTTTTTCCTTTTCCTTTTATTTTCCATTTTTTTTTGCAGTGCCTTGTGACCGTTTTTGCCATTGTTTTCAATTTTTTCCAGTATAAGAAAAAAAAATTGTTCAACTACTTATGTATGACAGTTTGTGTATCAGCGCTTAAGAGGATATGCAAGGACATTGCTTTCTACTTCAAAATCGCATTAACGTTTTTTTTTCATAAATTTTTTTGCGTCTGCAGCTTTGTTTTGAGCCGCTTCTTGGCTCATCAATTTTGATGTTGCATCTTGGGCAATGAGATTTTCAATTGTTGTTGCAACAAGGCGGCTTATTTTGGTACTTTTTTGTACTTTTACGGGGTGTTAAATGTGTTTGAATGACGTACTTACGTATTAGTAGTTGAAGAGGGCGGTGAAATTTTGTAGGGGCGTTAGAGCTGCCACTGAAGTATCTAACAGATGATGTTTTTTTTTCCAATAACTTTTAAGTAGGTAGGTTTGATCCAAACAACTCAATATATGTTTCCGAAATTAGAACGTGAGTTTTGCGAATGTCATTCCTACCATACTACCATAAGCTAAAAAAAAACTGTACGCATTGGGATGCTTCTGATATCAAATTGGAAACGAAAAAAAGTTGCTATCTTTTTATATAATTATATAATTAAGGTAAGGCTTGTATTAAAACAAAACAGAATGGGACGCAGGGAAAAAAAATTAAAGTTACCACAATATGTTCATGAGGACTAAACAATTCGATATAGCTTGCAATTTGCTATCCCTATATGTCCACACAAATAAAGTTTTTTTTTTTCTTTTGCCACGTCCCCTTTTATCCCAAATAAATTTCAAAGAACTATATTTTCTAAAATTTTGAAGATATAGATTATACATATTAGTATGGGTAAAATGGGAGAAATAAATAAAAATCTTACCATTAACACCCAAGTTCATCAAGTAAATTCTGACTATAACTAACTGGATAATTGCAACAAATTATTTTAGAAGCCTAAGTCCGGGTCGCCTCAGTGGATATTACTTATGTTTTTTATATATGTATATAGGGTGGGTCAATTTGTATGGTGCCGAAAAATTCGATTGGATTGCAATACGGGAAAGTAAAATATTTCTCAATTTTCCCAAGAAATTCGTAATTTTTCTCGAAAAAGATTATTTTTATGTTTATTTTTACTTATGAGTGCCGCCAGAGGACGTTTCATGCATATTTTGCCATTTTTTCGAGAATAATTACAAGTTTCTTGGGAAAATTGAGAAATATGTTCAGCGTTTCTAAAAATCGACCAAAAGAACAAAGCATATTTTTTTCTTATTTCAATTTATTTTAATGTGAAAAATTAAGAAAAAAAATTTAATAATAGACCTATGGTTTCTTCGGCATAGTTGCTTAGAATTGGCCGTAGAACACTCCTAGGGGCACCACGAATCGACTTGTTCGGACCTATACAAATTGACCCACCCTAATGTATATAGACAAGATATAATTGAAGCACATTGTAAACATTTTTATTTTATGCTGACTGCCGTCAACTTAGATGATAGATCTTTCTTTTCAACCCAAACGTTGAGAAAATTTATTTGCATAAGTTTAAACACACTTTTAAAATTCTAGATATTTTCACAATTTATGTTTACTAGCTGGAGCGCACATTGACTAACCCTCATACTAATTTATGATGAAAAGAAAAGGTAAACAACTGAATGAATGATGAATTAGGTTTTCTCCCTGGGGATGATTCATTCGTCAAACATTTACAACAAGGCAAGAAAAGAAGAAATTCTTAAAATAATTCATATAACACAGAAAAAAAAAAATTGGTTCTATAAATTTTTCTGAATTAGCTGCTGACACATTTATTTATTGTATCATACGTTAACATGAATTTATGCCGATACTTCTTTTTATACATTTTTAAAATAATCGGTTCGAAAGTGGGCAATATACTTATTATATATTTAACACATTAAATCAAAATAGTTGTTATATAATATTTAAGTAATAAGGAAAAAGGGGGTAAAAAAATCGTACAAAAATTATAGTTCATATTAATCAGCAACAAGAGAAGTCCACATACCTGCAAATAATGGAAAAGACGCAACGACGCGCACTGCTGTGCATAACAGGTGCTTTGAGGTCCACTCCAACCAAGGCCTTAGAAGCAATACTTGGTGGACATTCAATCCAAACTACTGGCGCAACGTCTTTGTGCAGCAAGGAATATGGCCCTTACGAACTACGGGCACAGCAAAGTTGAAGGGGTCACATACAATAGCACGGACTATGTAACCACAGTAAGCAGCTTCTCCAGAACGCTCACTCTAATGAGACCTGAGGACTGGAAAATCGGTATGGACCAACGAGACACTAAAATTTTCAAGGATGGAATCCGGCGTTGGAGCCGCGTTTTACTGTATAGACCCACCCATGGCGATGTCTTTTAAGTTGCCGGAAAACTGCAGCATTTTCAATCCAGGCGGAGGTATTCGCCATAAAGAAGGCTGCAGAATTAGCGCTCACCCTAGAACAGAGCCGAACAAATATTTTTGTTGATAGCCAAGCAGCAATCAAATCCATGCAAGCATTCCGCATCAACTCCAAAGTGGCGTGGGACTGGGTTCCCAGCCACCAGGGCATTGATGGAAATGAAATAGCTGACAGGCTTGCAAAGGAAGGAGCCGGATCGAGACAACGGTTACTCGAGGATCTGAAGATTCCTCTAAGGACGATTAACCACAGATCAGAAGAAGACGCTGCAGTCAGATCTGACAGAAGGTGGTACAACACAACGAACTGTAAGACGGCTCGCACTATGTGCAGCAAAATAAACAACAAACTAGCCCAGTAAATTCTGGAACTCCCAAGAAGAGATTGCATACTCTTAGTGGGCATACTCACTGGTCATTGCCTAACAGCAGTTCACGCTAAGAAGCTAGGCATTATCAATAACGATGAGTGCAGGGAGACAGATGTCAAAGAGACCCTGGAGCACCTCATCTGCCACTACCCCGCCCTTTATAGGAAAACCCTGGCTTACCTCACTGGAAGAGGCAGCCGATAGAGCACCTCAAAAGCTTCTGGCGTTCGTTAAGCATACGCGCATACTTGACGACTAACGTGCAATGTACACCAGCCGCATCGTCCGGTACCACTAAGGACTATCTAGTCTATGTGTGACTCCCCCCATTGAAAGTATTAGAGTTTTTATCAAAATCGCGTAAAATTAGTTCTGAAAATACGAATTATGAATCTGATATAATTTTTTATAATGGAAAAACGACGCCGTTAGTTGACTTGAATTTTAAGCTAAAGCCGAATAACTTTATTATTTCGAAATTTCTCTATCTGCTCTAAAATTTTCGTTGGTTAGTAAAAAAAATAAATAATTTAAGAAAGTATCTTAAAAGCGAATCTTATAAGTACATAGTTATATTTTGTCAAGAGCTTAGCACACTTACTTTTTATAACAAATAAAATATATACGCAACAAATATGTAAAAAATTAAATACTTGCTCCTTAAATTTATGCCTTCGCCAAACATACGATATTTTCCAACTTTAAGCAAACACACACACAAAAATATAAAGTTTCTCTCGTAAACGGATACTCAAAAAGAACCCACCCAAATATTGACATTAACAACAATTTGATTTTACTAACTAAATATGTCAGCTTGCCTTTTTCAAGCCCAACTTAATCCTGTGCATCAGCATATGCTCTAATGTTCTCTGACAAATGGTATAACTCAAATAGGATAACTCAATTTATGTTGATTACCCTTATAACATCAAACAGGCACTCTCAAACTCTCTCTCACACACACGCACACATGGACCTTAACTTGGTGTTTGTTTTTCGAAATATTTTTATGTCTAAATTTCATTAATTTCAAAAACACATACACACACACACACAGAATCTCATAGCGAGGACATGAGGCGCCCATATCGGAATGACGCTTCCTGCAGAGAGCGGCTGCCAGAAACTAACGTCAATGAGAAAAGATCAAATTACGGCTGAGTAATATTTAAATGCAAGGCATCAGAATAAAGCCGACCGACATTGATAGGAAAATACAAATTTCCTGGTCTATGCAAGCCATGCAGCTGGCCTTTAACGACACTAAGAGAAAAAGCACATACAGTACGAGTTAGATTCACTTTTGAATTGAACTAAATATTTTTGTTTATATAAGAACAATTCGAGTTGGATTCGCGCTTGAGATAAACTAAATATTTATATATCGGTAGAATTTTGTAAAACTGAATTATTTTTTAAAAAATTTCGGGGATTGATATTACTTTACTTTTAAAAAATGAAGGCGCGTAAATTTAAAGCGATAAATGCGATGTATATGAACATGGTCAAATTTTTTTTAAACATTTTTTAATTAAACGGGAATTTTCACTTTTAACTTAATTGTAATTCTCGATTTTATTTGAAAAGCGACTCAGAGAGAATGGCGAAATCACAAAAATACAATACAATACACAAATTTTATTTAAGAGCTCAGCCAATCTTAAAAATTAAAAATAGTTTAATTTTTAAAAAAAAAAACATTTAAAAATTATCTATTTATTTTTTTGATGTTGAACCAAATCAATTTGATTTATATACTGATACTTAAAAAATAAAACAGAAAATTTCAGCCTAGTGGCCTATGTTGCTCTGGCTTTAAACTACTTTTGTTCCAAAGAATTAATTCTAAGTTACAATATTAAATAAATAAAAAATCAGAAAATTTAATTTTTTGGTAAAAAAATCAGAAAATTTATTTTTTTGGTAAAAAAAAATCAGAAAAAATTATATTTTTTTTTATATCTTAGTAAAAAGAAATGAATAAACTTTTGTTTTAAAGACAACAACTATTTGTCTATTATGTCTATTAACAAAATAAATTAAAAAAAAAAATGGTTCCAAAATAATAGTAGAAGTAGTTTAGTCTTAATTAAATAAAAAGTGAAACCTTAAGTTTAAAAATGAAATTTCGTTTCCTCTTTCTTTTCTTTTAACTACGAATCGCTTTGCATCATTAGTTTTTAAAAATCGTTGCTGGAAGTTTTAATACCATATCATTTTCCCAAAAAAAAAAAAAAATTTCTCTCTTATGAATAAATCAGGGCATGTTGTTTTACTTTAAATATTATTAATAGTTTTCTTGTAGTGTTTTAAATTTTAAATATGCTTTTTTTAAATAGAATAATAAAAAAAAATCAAGAACATATGCGTTAAAAAAAATAATCGTGTGCAGAAGTTTTAAAAATATAACAAAACAATCTTAAACGAAGCAAACAAATTTTTGAAAAATATGATTAAGATAGAGAAAGCTCAGATCAATAAAACCGAAAACGTCAATCCATAAAAAAATCGACAAAGTCAAAAAATACAAGAATTCCAAAAAACAACAAAAAAAAAATTTATTTTATTTCTTAAAATTTCTTATGTAATAAAAATATATGTTCTTTTAAGCTACCGTTTAACTTTACGATTTATTTGGTTTCTGCTTCGCCTTATTCCTCTCTAAAAGCATCTTCACAACAAATTTCTCTCAGTGTCTGATCCGTGCAGTGCTGCTATTAATTTAAAGAATAACGTATATGCTAGTTATCTTCTATGGAAAATGCCTCTAAGTAAAGGATAACAAGTCTGACGACTGCACATGTCTTCATGCCGTTGATTATATCCTGTGCCAGACACACACGTACTTAGTAGCTGTCTCCTCGTGTCCTATCGTTCCGTCTATATCTCAGTCGCGACAACGTCTGGCTGAGTCCCAGTCACCTTTTAAAGCAGCGCCGCGCATCCTGTCGCCTTCATTTGGGAACATATACATATTTTTTTTTTATGGGTTTAAGCAGCAAGTGTGACATTGTCACTTGGCAGTGACACCTTTGCTCGGAGAGGGCAGACGTGAGGCATGCTTGGACTACTTGTATCCATGTGTGTGTCATGTATCCTTTGAGAAATTGTCACACATTTGTTCCAACGTTAAGACCATAGCGACAGCAGCTCCTATGCTGGGAATTCTGACTGCCTTGTAGCTACATATATTTAATACATATGATTTGTGTGCATCTTTTGTAGTTCATTAATCTTGAGGGTTTTTCCACTGAAAATTAGATTTTTAGTCTACCAACAAACTGCCATGGCAATAGTTCTACCAAATTGGGTCACTAAGGCAGTGAGAATGTGTATCTTTGTGTATTTGGTGTACAACATACGAGTTACGTTTGGCCATTTTGTAGGCACTTGCTCATAATGAGCCTTAAGAGCCTAAGGACATAGCTAGCTGGCAATAAAGTGCACAGATTGGAGACTCTTAAAGTTGAGAAATGGGAGCACTTCAGTAGATAGTCAACTGCCAAATAGTTGAGGCATTTGAATTTAAGGGCATTGAGTTTCAACGCTTGAAGCTTTGAGTATTCAAGTCGAAATTTTTTGTAAGAAATCTCATTATACGAGTTAAAGCCCTAAATAGTAGGGTAAGGTGAGGCAAACACGACCTAGTAATTGGTTTTTGCTATAAAATGCTTGTTTAAGCTCGGCTCAACTCGTCCGATATACTAAACTAAAGCTAAATCTTTGACACAAATTTCTAGAACTACTGATTTCATTTGGCCATTATTAATTTTTGAGACATAACCTTTTTTCAAAAAAGTAAATTTTTGTCATTTCCAAAAATGGTGGTGAAAACTCACCCGCCTATTTTTTTGGCTGATTCAGCACAGATATGATCTAAATTGAATTGGGAGACCCCTATTGTTAGGGTAAGGTGGGGCAAATCCGACGTAATAATATTGAGACACTTTCGGAATAAACGAAATGCTTATAAATTTCGTTTGTGGCTTATAATTCACAACTGCTTAAAGCAGACTATTGATATAAGCAAAAAGTGTTATATTTCACTAAGTAGTGCCCATAATTCAAAACTTATTATAGTAGTATTTGTGTTATGTTGCAACTTTTATCAAGCGATTTTGATTTTTTTGCTTTGTTTTTCTAGATTTACATATTTGATATTATGTACTTTGTTTTTTAGTGGTGACATGAAATGTTAAAAGTATATGCTGGATAGTTAAGTGTGGTGTGTAGGCAAAGAAATTAATATGTATATGCTACTGCCGACAAAGATAGTGATGCTTTAAAAAATTACGTCTGCTTCTCTCGCTTTGACGATTGCCACTGGCTGGTCAGTTCTTGGTAATTGGTTTTTGTTATAAAATGCATTTTCGCAAATATAAACTTTTGTTTCCATTTGTCATTTTGGTGGGGGGCAAACCCGCATTTTTTTTGGCTGATTTAGCACAGATATGATTTAAATTTAATGGTTTTCCATTGTAAATGTTATTTATAACTGATGATTGGATTGAATAGCTAAGTAACCAATAATTTTGGCCACAAAATTTAGAGTTCGGAATTGCCCCGATGTCATTTTTCATGAAGATGCGAATAAAAAAAATTATTCGAAATATCAAAAGCAATAACAGTTTGCCGGCTTACCCACACTGTCGGTTTTGCCCCACCTTTCCCTATATTTTTTTTTTTTTTTGTTCATATTTTGTTTACATCAGTCTTCAGATAATAAGTAAATTTACTAAATAATAATTGATAAAACAAAATATAACAGCAAGTTTCCACTGATAGCTACTATGTATTGTGCCCTATATGTAAAAAAAAAATTGTTAATTATTTTCATTACACACGTTGCTTAGCCTAAAGCAGTGATGGGCAAAACTCATACAAACAAACATATCTTTGTGTGAGTAAGCTGCGCAGTAAGCAAAAGCGCACGAGAGAGCAAGAACCGCAATTAAGCAAAAACGAGCAAGAGATTTCACACACTTGGACCGTGCATGAGAGGACTGCGCTACGGCGGATTTTGGTGCAATAGCCTCGCGAGTTATGTAAATTGAGAGACTGCCCATCACTGGCCTAAAGCGTGGAATCGGAATCGGATGTTTTGTAATACACCAAATCCCTCTTTATTAAAAAAAAAAAAAAAAAAACTACATATTCCGTTCTTTTGTTTATGATCAGTTTCATGATCGCTTTCAACACAACTTTGTTTTGATACCGAAAGGTCAACGTTGTATTTTTTATTCAAAAATTTTTCTGCTCTGCAAGACAGCTTGCTGGCTTAAACAGACTGTGCCAAAACTCTAGTCAACCCTTAGACACCTCACCACCTTTCTGCACTCGAAACCACAGATCACAGCAGCATCTTGAGAATACCCGCACCTCGTTTGGCATTCAAATAAATTGCATTCATTGCATGAAAATATTTTATACAGATTCATCTACCAATTTAGGCTTGACACATTGTTCGGTACAATCGCAAACACGTCAAAGCAAAGTATCCCTCAGGATCTTGCATTTTTTTTTTTGGCAGCTGTTTCGCACTCAGCCACTGCACAACAAAAGCGAGCACACAATGGAGTACCTAGCTGCGATAAGGCGCAGTAGCCGGCATATGCCAACAAGATGGCTATCTAGATATTCCGAATAAGATAAGGTAGCGCACCGAGTACTTCCGCTCGGTTCGCAGCCAACTCAATCATAACGTATTTCTCGTACATAACGCCAGCGCCACGAACAAAGGCAAACCACAACCACGTTAGTTTTTCCAAAGACTTTTTCACGCTACGCATTTTCGTTTTTCATTTAATGAGCATGAAAATAAAAAACACGTCACGGAGTTCTATGGACATATGATATAAAAAAAAAAAAAAGAAACCCCTCACACGCCAATTACGATTTATTTGTCTTGCTTTTCAAGTGGGACCATAACCACAATAGACGAAAAATGGTTGCCGCCGTGCAACCTAACCTCAAAGTCCAGTTCGTAGTATCTCTCTGAAAAGGGGCATTAAATGCATGTTTCGAACGAGTACTATCTGCCTTATCGCACACGGCGCGAGCTGCGGCTTGTGCATAAAATTTTCATTTCACTTTATTTTGATACAAAGTGGAAATAGGGTCACACTTTGTTTATCTTGTCCAGTGAGGTTACTCGCATTTTGTCACGTTTTTTTACGGCTGAGGGGGGGACTGCGTCTATTCTCTATTTGATTTTCCAGCGATTAAGTGTATCATGCATTGCATTAAAAAACTTGAAGCGTAACATTGCAATAAACGCTTATTTATGTGTACAAAGTATTCTATAGATACATTTTAAGTGCAGTACTTGAGCACATTTAGATTCCCGCTCCAGAACTCCCGGTATTTAGTTTTTTTAGTAATTGCGCTACAGGAAATTAGCTATTCAAGTTTTGTGCCTAATTTATGCCGCATTTAATTGTTCTGCCGGAAAATCGTTGCACATGGCATTCTGGATAATTTTATTTGTTATGCATATAAAGTAAATTGTGTTAGTTTGAAGCTGAAGTTCTCGTTAATGTGGGCGTTATCAAGAAAACTAGGGGCCTATAAATGTACAAATATTTGATATGTGTTGTTCTGCCCCAAAACGTGTGAGAAATTCAAATTGAGCGCGCATTGAGTTGAACAGCCAAAGGGCGGTAACTTCTAATTTTCATGGGAAAATAAATGCAATGTTATGTGGAAAAGTTTAAAGACTTATTTGATTGTTTACCTATTGATAAATGACTTGAAGATAAGGCATTTCAGAGTTAACTTCGCAATCTAGTTAGAACTTTCATAATTTTTAAAGATAGATAGATAGCTAGCTGCATATTGTATTAAGCAAGTCATAAATAATATTTGTATAA
Source organism: Chymomyza fuscimana (assembly GCA_949987675.1). NCBI lineage: Eukaryota > Metazoa > Arthropoda > Insecta > Diptera > Drosophilidae > Chymomyza > Chymomyza fuscimana. The sequence continues at coordinate 7,071,595 of OX465089.1, forward strand.
ATTAAAAAACTACCACGAAAATTATTCAAGAAAATAAGCACGCCTATGATCAAATGATTTATGATACAAAGGCGTTCTAGGCAAGAAAACAAAAAGAGAGCTGTGGTTCTTCAAAACCACAAAAAAAAAAAGTGGAACAGTGAAAACATAAACGCAATTAAAAGGTCTGATGGACTGCCGCACTGTGGCGCAGTTGCTTAAATATTGAAACATTTTTGAGAAACGAATTTTTGAAAAAAAAAAAAAATTGAGTTTTGAGTAATGGTTGGCGCTTTACAGAGATTTTAATACTTTCTTTAAAAAGTTCTGCCGAACTTAGAAGCAGTGTATTATTTTTCAAGAATTTTATATGTCAGCTCTTTCAAAAGTTTGAGATTGTTGTCTCTGCTACAAATTTGAATCATCGTTACTTGAATCTTCACTTAAATATGGAAATTGCACCAAAATGTTTTTTGCAAAATTTTGCGTATATTAAGGTAAGTCTAGAAATTTAAAATTATAAGGAACCATGTTTTTGAGAAACTTTTCCGTTTGCATGACGTCATTATTGTCGCATCATTTTTTTTAACTGAAATCTACTAGCACCGAAATTTTTTGAGTCCTTTTATGTATTACACTAGTTTACAAGAAAAATGAACCTTCGTAAAAAAGTGTTTTTTATTGTAATTTTGGGCCGAAAATTACCTTCTTTTTCGAAATTTTTTCCAAAAACATGTTTTTGGGCACTTTTTTCAGTTATTCGTCAATATCTCTTGAGCAAAATTTTGTATCGGCATGAAAGACGATTAGACCGAAAGGTGAGATATTAACGAATAACTAAAAAAAGTGTTCAAAAACATGTTTTTCGAAAAAATCTCGAAACGGTGGTTAAGAAAAAAAATGAATGTCATTTTCGTGTTTCTCGACCCAAAACTACCCTAAAAAACACTTTTATACGAAGGTTCACTCGATGACCCTTAAATTTGTAAACTAGTGTTAAGACATAATTCATTATTCTTTTGACTTATATACCAAATTTTCAGTATTATTGTTATTCATAATGACAATGTATAAAAATCTTAATTTAAGAGTTTAGGCTTTAAATTCCTTTCTTCTTCTTTAGTATTATTTTATTTTTACTATTATATCTATTTTAATCTTGTACAAGAACACTGACAAAAGCTCCCTAAATTCTACTTTATTAGCTTAATATAAAAATCACGATATTTTTTTTGCGAATAACAATAATTCAAATTAAATTATGCACATAACTCATATTACTGAATATTTATAAATTTTATAAAATTTGCCATAGTCATCCTCCCGCTGATCTCCTCAAGCACCCCACCCCTTATAATATCATCACAATGTATACGTTTTTTAAGAAATAAAGATAGAAATTTAACACTGGCTATGTAACTAATTATACCTAGGTTCTCAATATAAGAATACTACTAACAATAGATTTTAAACCCACATTAATGTTCGAGTTGGTGGCCTTATTGCTCACACTTTTCCCTTACATATTAGGTTTAGTATTAGATATAAATAAAAAAAAAATATATATATATAGCGGGTCACTTTTTGGATCGACCTCTCCGATTTTGTTGAAATGGCATTAACAAAATTGTTAAAAAATTACAAAAAAAACTAAAAAAAAAAATACAAATTTTTTTTAGTTCAATATTTTAACTATCATGGGAAAAAATTTGTGTCAATATCTTTGCTCATTTGGGAGATATGGCTTGTCAAAGAAAGTCTAAAGTTGAAAAATCCAATATTCAGTTATCGATAACTCGATAAATAATCGGTATTTTGCAATAAAAATTTACATGGTTACTATTGTCTAGTAGCTCTACCGCATATTTAAAAATGTGGTACAGTCGAGGCGGTGCCCGACAGTGGAATACCCTGTTCCTTTTGTGTCAAAAAAATTTTTCCTGCATATTCCATCTAAGAACTTTCCAATTGGAATTTATTTTTTTTTTGGTGCAAAACGATATTTATACCTATAAGTTCCGTAAATTTGTACCGATTTTGATGAAAATCGAAAGTTACGTCAAAGAAGCTATTTTAATTATATTGGGTAAGTTTCAAGTTGATATGTTGAGGGCTGTGGGAGAAAACACGGTAAATCGATTGCGGGGGGTGGGGGGACCGCATCGATAAAATTTAGATGTGGATTTGTTAATTAGAGCCACATAAATGAGCTTACCAAAAATTGTGATTCTAGGTCACTTGTAGCCATAATTGCGTAGAGTCAAATATTGACGCAGTTTATGAGCAAGGGGAGGTGAAATTTGCACATTTTTGACTATAACTTCTGTTGTATTTGTCCGATTTTGTTCATTTTTTACACATAGATGCATGTATTCACAACGCATCGCTCTGTTAAATTTCAAATGAAAATATTAAACGGTGTGGCTAAAAACCGCGAAAATCTACAGCGGGGAAACGGGGAAAGATATTGACATGATTCAACAAACTTCATCTGCTTAGGAAATATGCGCACCAGCTGGTAAAGTTTCGTGTCTCTAGCTCTTGTAGTCTCCGAGATCTAGGCGTTCATACAGACGGACAGACGGACGGACGGACATGGCTCAATCGATACCCGAGGTTATGATAAGCATTTTGGTATAAAGGAGTTGGGGTCTGCCACGCATCCTTCTGTCCGTTACATACATTGCACAAATCTAGTATACCCTTTGTACCTATAGGTACAGGGTATAAAAATCATAAAAATCGGAGAGGTCGACCCAAAAAGTGGCCCGCTTTACTTATTCCATATACATATATTTGTTTTGATAATTGCAAATTGGGTCTATAGTTCGTTTCCAGTTTAAGATAACTAAACGAGTTAAGGATAAATAATAATTCACTTTTTTAAAATGATAAGAAATCACGAGGTATCAAAAAAAAATATCGTTACCTATAAAAAAAATGATAATCCTTAAAAAAAAGTATTATATTTTTAATAAAATTAAATTAGACAAACAGCGCCTTATACAAAATTTGTCTTAATTTAATTTACTAAAATCTTCTTATAGTTGCATATTATTAAATCATTCATTTGATTCATTAAATTAAGGAAAAAAAACACAATTATGCCCACTGTACTTCGGACACACATAAAAAATGCATACAAAAAATCATATACTTAAGTCAAAAACAAAGTCTGTGCCGACATTGAACTTTGTTCTTGCAACATTTTATATAGGTACCACATGGAAATGTCGCCCCAAGGCTTTGACAATAAAGAACCCAAAAAAAAACTATCTCCAACACACACAAGTACAATTTTATGACTTCACACATAATTTTTCCAAATATTTATGCGCCTATTAAATAAAGGATTACATTTAAAGCACTTGATGCAGTCAAACGAGAAACAAGTCATCTATACCAAAGACCGAAGACCAAAGACCACCCCTACTAACAAATCATTTATAAACATAATTGCTGAGTCCGCTTGAGAAAAAAAAAAAAAAAAAACACTACAGCTACAACTTAAAAAGATAAAAGAAATATATTGAAAAACTGTATGGAACAAGAGTTGCACGCACAAAGACACCGCAGGCCATAATTTTATGAATTACCGACTTCGAAATCATTTCGGGATTTCGGGGCAGAGACGACTTTGAGGTATTCATTTTGAGTTATGCGTGCATGCAACAAGCCAAAGAGCGCTTTTATGCATTTTCACAAAACAAATTGTTGTTAAAGAAAAATCATTTAACTACGTTTTTAACACTTTTAGCACCCCTGGCGTTTCTCTAATGCGTCATAATGAATAAGCAGCCACAGGCACTAAAAAATAACTGAAAGAAAAACAACTTTGATTTAAAGTTTTAGCTTTGGGTCTGATGGGAAAGTAGTTGATGGGATGCAGCAGGGTTTTGAGTTACAACAAGTTGCGACTAAAGTGTTTGTGTGTGTGTCTAGCATGTTGAATTTGAGCCAACAATAAATAAAATTTATTTTCGTTAGAGCAGGGCTATAAATTAAAACAAAACAAACAAAACCACACCAAAGCAACAGAAACCAAAGCTGAGAGTTCGTGTCGAGCATTTATTGCTGCCATTTCATTGATGAAGCCATTAGAAACTGCGGATGGGGGTGTTCACAGACATGGGAAAGCAGTCAACAAATCTATAAGTGCAAATGGCCATTAAAAACAATTTAGGGTAAGTTGCGAAAATTCTGGACAAAGCATTTAGAAATATTGCAAATTACGGCAAATAATTGGTTAGCATTAAGCGCCATTTTGTTTATTATACGCTGTAGCCAAAGAGTGTACTAGATTTGTGCAATGCCTGCGAAGGAGCTGGAAGGAGATGTGGCAGATCGTCAGTCTGCCTATTTTAGACCATTTTAGCTAGAGACCAAATTTCACCAAAAGATGCTCATAAGAAGTTTCTAGATTTATGTCGATATTCTGCCCAGTTGTAACGTAGGAGAATTTTTCCGATTACACCCGGTCGGTAAATTGTTTATAGTTATAGAACTTGTATCTATGCTACAAAAATGGATTCGAGGAAAACTTCCAAAGATATTGGAATATGTGTAATTCCTAGACAACCTCCACAATAAGCTGCATCAAAATTCCACTTTTTTTTTATTAAAAAGCATGTTAGATTCACCAAACTTGGTACGTAGAATCATGTGAGCCCTATAAACAAAAAACGTTGACATTTTTACAAGTTTGCGCAGTGTATTCCACAGTCGTGCGGAGTCTCGACTGATTCACATTTTAGCACAGCTGTGTGAAAATTTACAAAGTGCTGGAAAAATTACCCATAACAAACTTGACAACACAAAAAAAAATGGCAAATCATTGTCAGCGTCTAACAATTTGACAAATTAACCTGCAAAGTGTAGCAACAAAGCTTTTTACCTAATGAAATTTGGCCATACTATGTTTACCAAGTTATATCAAAAGATGTCCCTCCCGTTGTCAAGGGTTGTTGGTTTTTGTGCACTTGATTTATGCGCACACTTAAATGTTCCGAAAATACTTTTCATTGATATATTAAACGCTGTGCAAATTCAATTTTCACAACTGTTGCCAAAAATATTACAAAAGACCAGGGGTGGGTAAGTTACTGGGTGGGTGGGTTTGCTTGGTTACGGTGCAATCTGGAAATTGAACATTTGTTAAAGCGACTTATTAATAACATAATCTAATTATAAATAGCAGATCAACTTGGATTTTACTTAGCAACAAATTTTGCTAAATGGGCGTTAGCTTTGATTATATCTATTGTGTTGCTGAGGGACTCTTTATGAGGGCGCTGGGCTATAAAAAAAATCATATACAATGGGTCGCGTAAGGCAGGGGCGGTCTGCAGCGTATTATTAGTAAAAATTTATTAGACTTACGCCGTTTTTTATTGTTTTTTTTTTTGGATTTTTGGCTGAAAGTAAAGGTAAGATTAGTAGTTGGAATATGAAGGATATACGTCTGCTTATAAGGGCTTAGTTTATTTTTTCCATTTGTAACGGAAGTGTTTCTCTTAATCCTTATAAGCAATTAAGCTTAACTGCTGCCATGAGGCAAGTAATGTAGATTATTCAATTATAATTAATACAAGGAGCCTTAGAATTAATCTATTTGGTTTGCATAAACTTTAATGGATAAAGCCCGTAACCATTAATTATTGAAAAATTATAATTCTAGGTTTGACTAAAAACACATTATACATTTTTATACTATATTCAAGATAGTTCTAAAAGTAGGCTCTTTCGTCTTCCGACTGACTACTGGGTGTTACCTTACTCTGCAGCTTTTGTCTAAGATCAATCGATTATAATAAATTTATATTTCATTTATGCTTAAATATAAAAAAATTAAGCTCCACTTCAGGTAAGGGTTGCCCACATTTGTAGTCAAGGTTGGCCCAAAGTGATTGTATGCCAAAAGGCACATTCTTGATCAAAAATGAGATATGACGTACACTTGCACACTTAAAAGGTGATCTGGCTCTATGGACTGCAGATTTGGAGCATCGCAGCAAAGACAAGTTGTCAGAGTATACAGGTACTGCAAAATCGAATTTTAAGGCAAATAACAAATTGCCCCTGGTACGTGCGCCATTCGACGCTGCCTGGTGACCTTAATCTGCATACGATAGAAGGCACACGACTAGATACAGTGACTGACTCAGGTGTCACAGCAGTGAACTCGCCAGGAATCTACTTCCAGCTAGGCCTCTTATTGGAGCCCACTTAAGCCGGACTAAATTAACTTTACCATATTGTCTCGTTAAATTTTGAGTTAATCAGCCGTGCTCCGGTAAACGAATCCGAACAAATTATTCGGATGCGTTTTGGAACCGAATGTTTAGTGCTCCCAATTTCACCAAATCGAATTTTTCATGTGGTTTGAAACCGAATGTTTTGTTGCAAGAGGAACTAAAACGAATCGGCCAAATAGGTTTAAAAAAGTACGAATTTCATACGTAAATAATTTTTTAAATGTTCTTTGATATTCTTAGATTATATTTACTTAAAGATATATATATTTATTGACAATTATTTTTTAATTTTTTTTTTCTAACTCAATTCGAAAAATAGCATGCACAGCCAAAACGATTTTTTTTTTGTGTTCGTGCATGTGCACTTATCATGCACGAACACATGACGATAAGCGCGACAGGGTTCCCGCGTTACACAAATAAAAATTCCCTTGTAACAAAAATAGCTAAGTCGTGTTAAATTTTAACAAATATTGTTGTTAAAGTAATATTTTTGTGTAATTTTATTTAGAAGACAGAATAATAAAGAACTAGCAATATTTTAATGAAAATAAAATGTAAACAATATATAATAATAAAAAGGTGCAGAGCTGCGGCAACCATGTCAGCTATTTTGTATGAAACAAAAATAATTTCGCGCCAACACAACAGGAGAAGTTATCGGAAAAATAAGCAATTTATCGAAAAAAAAAGAGAAATATCGCAAAAAAAAATTCGTTTTCCGGAGCACCCAAAAACGAATCCGAATAAATATGTTCGGTTTGGTTTTTTTCGTTTTCCGGAGCACGGCTGATATAAATATACGAATTTATTGAAAATAAAAAGGGAAATATCGAAAAAAAAAATTCGTTTTCCGGAGCACGCAAAAACGAATCCGAATAAAATTGTTTGGTTTGGTTTTTTTTCGTTTTCCGGAGCACAGCTAATTAAAATAAGAATTTTTATAATATATTTATAGCTTTGATTTAAATTACTTATTTCTTTTTTGAATCCCAAAAAATGTATACTCATATACAGCAGTGCCCATAATTGTGAGATCTTAGAAGCAAGCCAAGAATAAGTTTGTTTTAAAACTTGGAACGCTGCGGTATTTCCTAATCATGGAAGTTTTGGGAAAAGTTAAAATATCCTTATACTGCTAAATATATACATTCCTTTGTAAATAAAAAAGAACAGCTTTCTGGTTTTGCACTGCCCTTTTTCCCCATTTCATCGTTTATTTCAAATTATTCTATGCTCCACTTAAAATTGTTTCAATTAGCTGGTATTATACCTTCCGTCTAAGCCACAATGCCAACGTCACTGCCATGCACTGGCCATGTCAACGTCCATTTCCACGTCTCCGTCTCCATCCATTTTCATATTATTTATAATACAACAGCTTGGCTTCTCTGCTAATTAAGCAACAAAGGCAAGCTCAGCAAGTTAGTTACTCGGCAACTCAATTAAAAAAGTACACTGGTCATAAACAAGGCATAAAGTTAAAAAAAAAAAAAAAAAAAAAAAAATGGCACATGAAACTCATAATTTCCGGAGGTGCTAATAAGTTGCAAAATAATTTTCAATGAAAATGGCAGTATAAGTAAAAGTTGCTAAGGCAACAACAACAGCAACAAGAAAAGCTACAAAGCGCAAAATAAATACAAAAAAGTGCCACAAAGTAGCAGGAAAATATACAGAAAAAAAAATAAAGTTGACTTCAATTAAAGTGCCATAGTTGGCCGTATAAACATCAAAATGAAAAGCGCAAAAAAAGCTCGAGCGCAAAAGGATAATGATAATTACAGACACATGGGGCAGGACGAACAACAAGTAACTGTATTAAGAGAGGCAAGGGAGCAAAATCCAACTTGGAGCTGTGCAAATGAGATGCTAAAGTTGCCAGACCGAGCGCTCTGAGTTGAGATAGTGTTATTGTAGTTGCTCTTTTTTAACTCATATTTTTTGCTTTCATTTATTTTTTACTCAAGTAAAATGAAAAAAAAAACAAACTTGAATCAATCGGGATACGGCAGTGGGATACTCTAGATACACACATAATAAAGATAATTTCAATTGAAGGAGAGTGGGCACCTTCAGATTAAATGGTTTCCCAGATTGAGGCTTTTGAACTTCGCAAAAATAAAAGTTTACACTTATTTGTTTATTAGCCTCACATAAACCAAATGTTGAGGCTTTAGGTAAACTATAGATCTTTTTTTATATTTTACCTTAGAGATGAAGAGCTAATGGTTCTAGACTTTCCGGCTTAGATATGCACACATATGTACATATGATGTGATAAAATATGTGTTAGATTTAACAATTTTATACTTATTGGACTCACTGGGGGACAATCAATACTGCCATTTTTGTATTATTTATAAAATTGGCAGATTGTCTCACCAGACAGATTGCAAGTAAAAATACATATAAAAAAAAAAGATTTAAAAATCTTTGCCTACGCATAAATATTTGTTCTAAAAATGTTCTATAATCTCCCAAATCTGGTTACTTATACGAGGAACTGATTCTTAGTTACGCCTACAACTTTGTGATGCCAAAATTTATAGAATTCTTGACGCTATGGCTAAAGGGTATAACAAGTTGTGATGCCAGGAAAAAAAAAAAATAGTGCAGAAAGCGTAGAAAAAAACGGAAAGTTATGTTGCAGCGTCATTGTGGGTGGCCTAGGCAACAGCAACAACAACAATTGGCACAGTAGTAAAGTACAACAAGAAGAGCAACATGCTCGCTCGTATGTTAAACAAATACTATATGTAAAGAGTAAAAATGGGTAGCAAAATGAAGGCAGCCAAATGAAGAAATGAAATGTGGAGCGCACGTCAATGACATACACGCGCAAACACACTCAAACACACAGATACACACACACACACACACACAGAGACAAACATTGAGACATGCAAACAAACGTCAATACAGAAATGAAAAGTCAGTCGTCGTCGTCGTTGGCGGTTGGTCAAATGAACCCCGCTCGACCAAAATGAATCAGTGAGCGGGCGACGGTGAGAGCCGCGTTTACGTTACCGTCAGCGGCGGCGGCAGCTCAACTTGCAGTTTGACGACCGCCTCAGCGTTTTTCACCCTCGCCTCCTCGCTGGTTCACTCACTTGCTCACAAACACACTCAGTCAGTCAGTCATTCAGCTAGTCAGCCGGCCGGCCTTCACTCATTTTGTTTACAAGTTCTTTTAACCCCCGTTCTCTCACTCACTCTCTGCCTATGAGACTCATGCTCTCATATTCTGTCAGTCAGTCAGACACTCGAGTCGTTCACTCAGACTCGCACTCAGTTTGTTTCATTCATTTCGCAGTCTGCCCAAAACAGATGGATTCTTTTTTAGGGCAACACACCGAAACTTAGAACGCTTATAGTTATGGGTCAGAGTTTTATAGCGAACTCTAGTGTTGGTTAACGATTTTAATTCAGTTTAAGAGCTTTAGAAAATATTAGAGCAATTTTACATATGCACAAGTACGTGACTGAGCTGAATCAAAATAAAAAAAAATATTTTATTTAATTATACAAAATTTGTATAAATCCATGTCAAGTGAATTGAAACCGCGAAAAATAAGTATCCTATTTTAAGTCCTACCGAATATGGTAATAGTAAGGTATGAGGACACTTGCTACTCAAATGAGTGTAAAGCTCAAGACATGCTTGGTACTTAAGAAAGTTTAAAGTTTCACAAATGGTTTGAAAAAATTGTTTTCTTAACTCTAACAGTCTTACAGCTTAAGCCAAATCAAAAATAAAACGGCTATAAATGTGAAGTAAAATAAATATTCGGAAAGTGAGTTTACTTGCATGTTAATGAAGCGTGCTAGATTTATACCATAAAAATTTTAGTATCCAGTACGTATTTATAAAAAAAATTTGCATAGTTCAACTGAAATTGCCTCATTTTCATAAATAAAAGTGAAATAAAGGCTCTCTTTTAGTACGTTCCCATAAACCTCGAAACATAACAACAACAAAAAAACCCATTTAACTGCCAAGTTTTAAGCCCCAAAGTTTCGTTTGTACCTGGATATCACTATAATATCTCAACAGGCCAATTCCCTTTTGCTATTCCCAAGCTAATTTCTCATTGTCTGTCTCTTTGCACACATTTCATTTTTTTCAGTGTAGTAACTTTTCTCATTTCGCTTTTTGTTTGAGTGGTTTTTCTTTTATTTTTCAACTTCGCTCTGTTGCTCTGTGTTTGTGTGTATCTGTGTGTGTGTGTGTGTGTGTGTTTGCGTCTGTTTATGTCAGTTTTTCTTCATCTACCGCTATAACTGTGAGTGATTGTGAGTGTAGCTGTGTTGTGCTCAAAGCACACTCACACACACACACACATACAGCAAAACAGAGAGACCGAAAATGAACTAGCGGTAAATGCTGCGGCAGCGTTGCATGAACAACACCGGCTAGCTGCCGCTGCTTCCCCTGTTGTTGTTGTTGTTGTTGCTTCCCCTGTTGTTGTTGTTGTTGCTTCCCCTGTTGTTGTTGTTGTTGCCCCGTCATGAAATTTGTATCTCTGCCGCTGCCGCTGCCACCGTTGCTGTCGCTTGTGCTGCTTTGCTTTCTGCGTTCTGTTCTGTGTGCCATGTTGCTTCGTTCTCGTGCTCATTTTCCGTTGTATTTTTTCGGAATGCATTCAGTTGTGGCACATCATTCCCTTTGCGTACGTCGCGCTGATCTGATCGCTCGCTCTGGTCTACGGACTTAACGTTTCATTTTGTTTTGTTTATTAAATACTTGAAATATCTTTCGAAAACAACGCAATAACTGAAAGCTTGTTTGCCGAGTATTGTGCGCGTTTTTTGTATAAACAAAAAGAAAAGAAACCGTTGAAATTGTGAAGCATAATTAACAAATTATTAAGAGAAACGCTAAATACGCTTAGTTAAAAAAATCTTCTAAAATGGGTCGCCTGTTTCAATACAATCGATTTGGTGCCAAGGAAAATGTTAATAAACGCAAAAAGGATACACCTAATAAAAGCAATGCAAAGGCAAAATTGGTAAGTTAAAGGATTCTTTGTCTAATAAAGAGAGTGATTAAGTCATTGATCCTTTGGTAAAGGATTAGATACTTAGCTAACTTACAGATATGGTCAGGTTCCTGACCTTGTTAGGAAGCCTTAAAAAGGCGCAAAACATTGGGCTGCCTGCAGTAAATACAAGTTTATAGCTTATTTGATTTGAAAAGATGGCTTAGTTGCATATTCTTCTAAACGCAAAAAGGATACACCTAATAAAAGCAATGCAAAGGCAAAATTGGTAAGTTAAAGGATTCTTTGTCTAATAAAGAGAGTGATTAAGTCATTGATCCTTTGGTAAAGGATTAGATACTTAGCTAACTTACAGATATGGTCAGGTTCCTGACCTTGTTAGGAAGCCTTAAAAAGGCGCAAAACATTGGGCTGCCTGCAGTAAATACAAGTTTATAGCTTATTTGATTTGAAAAGATGGCTTAGTTGCATATTCTTCTAGCTTTAGATCTTTTACCTAAGCACTTGCTAAAAAAAGATGTTTGGATCGTTATCATCTTAGCTGTTCAACTATTGTGAGACACATCATTGTTGAAAATCAATAAATATCAAAGGATACTTCAGAAGTTTTATATTATACTGTACAACAGTAGAATCTATTAACTTACTATATATAGGAGTTGACTCAGATCTAAGCTAGCTCGTTTTCACAATGAATCCCCTGACTTATTTATTGAACCCATAAACGTCCTTACGTAGATTTTCAACATCTGAACAGCTAAGACGATAACGATAACGACATCTACTAAGAGAACTAAAGCTAAAGGATACTTCAGAAGTTTAATATTATACTGTACAACAGTAGCATAAAATCCGACCTGGCATTTTTAGCATCTATTAACTTGTATAGGATTTGACACAGATCTAAGCTAACTCGTTTTCACAATAAATCACGTGACATAATTATTAAACCCGCCTATGGATAAACTTTTTTGCAAATCTATGGTTAAAGCTTTTGACGGATGGACTTTTTAAGAGATTTTGAATGAAGCTTTGAAGCATTCTCTGAAGCAAAAATTTTTTCATTTGTTCTTTATTTATTTATTATATTAACCTTTTCAATGTTCTATCTCGAAATCCCCTCTTCTTCCCTTTCTTTAGATGAGCTGAATTTTTGGGAAAAGTAAAGAATAGTCATACGACTGATAAGATCTTATTTATGCTATGTGAGCAAATTGGTTAACGTCATATCTTTCAATATCTGTATTGTAGCAAAGTTTTTTGATAATTTGTCTAAAGTTTTAACGCAGCCAGGAACGCATCTGAAGGAGAGTTTCCCGAAATATTTGGCCTAAAGTTTTTTGCGGTCTGTCCTTCTAATAGTAATGATTTTTACCTGTTCTGGTAATATCTGTCTAGGCTTATGCCTGCACATCGTCCTAGCAGGCAAACTATAGCTAGACAGTGATCATATGCACACTAAGTTTAACGCGAGTCTCCTCCAATGATATGAAGTTTTCCAACTTTCAGAGATATGCTGCCAAAGAATAAGCTGACAGTTCTTCTTGGTACATGGCCTAGCCACTTTTGAACAGACGTTAATCCATTATAGTTTCAAAATTTTAATAAATGTACAGGAAAAAATGTATTCATTAAATAAGCAAATCATCAACATAACAAACATCTGTCAGCTAAACTAACGCAGAACACATAAAACACTTTTGATTTAGCTTAATGCAACAGTTTTTAACACAAACGCTACGCTTCATTCATAAAAATCTGCTACTGCTGCCCAGCTGCTTTCAAAACATTCGCCAGATTTTATGATATATGAAGTCATAAAAGTTGCCACACATTGCCGAAACTGTCCCATGCATATGCAAAACCAAAAGACACCCACAAAAGTTTTTCAATAGACACTGTCTATATAGCGCAGGGAAATTTACATAAATCCCACGTTGAGAGTAGCGCAACACGCACAAACCACTAGAACCCAACGCCCAAGGCCCCCAAACGTGTCGCCCAGCTAAATTCCAGACACGAACGCCAACAATTAAAATGATTTAGTATTAGCGATACTACGAGATACAACAACAACAACAACTCCGACAACATAACAACAAAGCGCATAATAAACTCAACTGTCTGTGTAAATCAGCTAAACACTAAATCACATAATCAAATAAATATATGATTTACATAAAAATTAAATCAAAATGCTAAATACTAAGCTAACAAAAAAACTGAAACACAGATTTTTCAAATCAAAATAAATCATAGACAACGTAGCTTAACTCGAATTTGCTTTATCAAAAAACAAACAACAAATGAGACGCATAACAAACATATGTTTATATGTTGCTAGACACTTATAGATAATGATTGATTGGACTAATGTCAACAGCGACAATCAGCTCGAGATTAGCGCTAACTGGAACTTATCTACAAATAAGGCGTCTAGACTAACTAAACATAACTATGTATCTTATTAGTTAAAATTTCAGGCATTTTTCAAAGCCGATTAGCTTCATAGATAGCTTAATTAAGCTGTGCTACCTGAATTGCCTTTGTCTATAGACTTAGCGCTTAGCTACATCATAAAATCATAAAATCTACTTAGCGGCAGGTAGCGCTTTGCTCTCTAACAATCTAAATCTCTTTGTCAACTCTGCTGCTTTTTCAGCTTTAGCTTGTTTGACTTTGCCATCCACACAATACACGAAGTATTTATAAAAATATTTTGATAAGAGTTAAGCCATATCTCGAATTATCTGTGTGTAATTTCAAACTCCACGACACATTTTGTTTGTCTTTTCTTTAACATTTTTTTTTGCTGGCTGAACTCTGCACATTTCACATTTTGGACTAGTCATCTTTCCCAGGAATTGACACCCCATAATCATGACAGCGGCACTTTATCTCACTGCCGGAATTGTCGTAGAAAAGTGCTGCTGTGAATTTTGGTTTGTGTCTTTTGTTTATTGTTTTGATCTATGGAAATTTCAGTAGTGTATGTTTGCTGTGTGTAGGTGTAGGTGCTCCCTAAAGGATTGTTCATAAGTAGGTGTGTCTCTGACACTGCTTCAGAAAACTGCGGGAGTTTCGTTTATCATGAAATACGAGTACATATTATTTATTTACTCTTCAAATGCTTACTTGTAAAAGTAGTTTTCTGAATATAAACAAAGACCATACTCAATAGCAGGCACATAGCCTTGAGATGCCCACCGTGATAACTGTCTAGTAAAATAATTGGTAGAGCATGTGCACCCATTGTCCGCAAGAGAAGAACTTGAAACTATGCGTATCTTTTGAGATTTATGGAGATGGGAGCATTTCAAGAAGAGCCGGGTTTTGCCAGCCGAGACTCTTGAATTCATTTTATAAATAATTTTGGATGGAATCAATTTTTTTAGTACTATTCTTCCGGTATTCTTAGGGTGTACAAAAATGTAATACAGCACTAGACTATATACATATACTCCATTGAATGGAAAACATTTGATCAATAACTCTAAGACTTTTTAAAAGGGCTCCCCATTGCAAAATAAATTTGATAAGTGCTGGTTTACGCGAATGTACTATTAGATCCAGTTCCGCATCTTAGATTCACCAAAAATTTATGAAAGTGAATTTAGAAGATTATGATTTTATAAAAGCAGAAAACTAAACAAAATTATGCTCTAAAACTTATAATTTACATTTAAAAGGGCTCCATTGCCAAATAAGTTTGATAAGTGCTGGTCTAAGCAAATTAACTATTAGCTCCGGTTCCGTATCCAAAAATTTGTGTAAGTGAACTTAAAAGATTATGATTTTATGAATGCAAAAAAACTAAACTTAAACAGGTTCTAGAACTTATAATTTAGATTTAAAAAGGACTACCCATTGACAAATAAATTTGAAAAGTGTTGCTCTAGACGAATATACTATTAGGTCCGGCTGCGGATCTTAGATTCACCAAAAATTTGTTAAATTGAATTTAGAAAATTATAATTCTATAAAAGCAGAAAACTAAACTAAATTATGCTCTAAAACGTATTATTTAGATTTAAAAAGGCTCGATTGCCAAATAAGTTTAATAAGTGCTGCTCTAGACGAATATACTATTAGGTTCAGTTCCGGTTCTTAGATTCACCAGAAATTCGTGAAAGTGAATTTAGAAGATTATGATTTTAAAAATGCAGAAAACGAAACTAAATGATGTTCGAGTACTTATAATTTAGATTTTATTCGATCGTTTTTAGAATTTTAACCCTAATATTTCTCAAAATTATGTAAGTGAGATGTTTGAAAATTATAAAAAATTTTAAGAAAATTTGTTCGTCGAAATTTTCAGCTTCAAATCCAAATTGCTAAAATAATTTAATAAAACTGCGAAATAATTTTGGAAGAAGAAATTTTCTAAGGTCAAACTTTTCTTGTAGTAGTTTTTAGTATTTTTGTTAGGCAGATATCATATATATTTTTGTCTTATCTTTGATCTAAACATCACAAGGATGAAGCAGAATTAAATATCCAGCATAATCGATTATTACTATTAAAAACGACTAAAAGAAAAGTTTAACCTCAGAAAATTTCTTCTTCCAAAATTATTTCACATTATTTTAACAATTTGGATTTTAAGCTGAAAAAGTTTTAGTGGCCGCAATAGAGAAATTAGACTATGCCAAAATTCAAAGTCACGTGTCTAATTTCAAGTATTTATTAAGAGTCTATTTGTTTAGCCAACAAATTTAGCCTTAGTCATCTATAAATAAACTCTAGCACATTTAAGAAAATCTTTCACTAAAATTTAAAATATTCCATAGCATATGCCAAGCTTACGCAAATGATATATGTGACCAAACTATAATCACGCATGGGCAACATAAATCGTTCGTCAGTTCTATGTATAATCATAGGATTTCAACACGCCCTTATCATTGCCACCAAGCCAGACGCCAAGAAAACCGATCTATATCTTTAAATATATTGGCAAGACCCAAGAGCTGTCTGTTTACAGTTTGTAGCGATGACAAACGTTTTCAATTAGTTGCACAGAGAGAGACACATGGCACATGGCACTCGAAGAAAAGGCAAAAAACCAATGAAGATAAAAGCAAACTTAAAAGGCAGGTCAAAAGATACAAAACAGACAGACAAAGAACAAATGAGTTACAAACAACAAACAGTCCGATAAGCAAACTAAAAGGCAGAACTAATAAAATTGTCATACAGCAAGTTGGATGGACATTTGGGTTCGCTGAAGTCAAGAAGGAGTTTTTTTTAACCAGACCCCTGACCATATGTTATGTAGCATGCCGCATGGCAACATATTGTCGACAGTAACAGATTAAAATCTAAAACAATTAAGCAAAGATAAACACTTTTCTTTCATTTCGACAACAAAAAAAAACAATTTCCTTTGGCAAAATGCAACAGACTTATAGACAGATCTTGCAACTGTCGGAATCTGTTAAAACAACACCAACATGACTGGTTGCGAATGGCTGCA
The DNA here is from genome assembly GCA_949987675.1 of Chymomyza fuscimana. Lineage (NCBI taxonomy): Eukaryota > Metazoa > Arthropoda > Insecta > Diptera > Drosophilidae > Chymomyza > Chymomyza fuscimana. Next base: position 7,088,307 of record OX465089.1, read on the forward strand.
ACGCATTGACGCCGCCAATGGTTCCTACCATGCACAGTGGAACCATCCATGACGGCAATTTTAATGATGGCACCCGCCTTAAGTGGCTGCATGCCGATGACTCCGTCCGTCCCACTGCCCCAACCAAGTCATAATTTTCTTTGAGTAGTTTCTAAAATTAAACAACTGCAAGCGCGACGATTAGCAGCAATGAACTGGCATTTAAATCTCAAATATTTTAATGCACTTGGGTAGAAGATCACGAAATCTTTATGCCGCCGCCCTTGCTTCAAAAACTAGCAATGATTAATTATGCCTCTGCCATGCTTAACACATGTTTAATACACTCCAGCTACAGCTAGAGATACTTACTCTATTTTTATAATTATCTATTTAAAATTTTGATTTTAAAATGCCGCACACAGGCTAAGTAGTTGCATTAAATTAAGTGTATTTAATTAGAATTTATAGCCAAATACTAAGTACTAGGCAGACCATTTCGGCTACACTTGGCGAAACGTGCTATTTTTTATTTGTAAGTCACGAGTTTCTTTTGAGCTTGCATTTTTAAAATATATTATATGACTTATACACTTTCTCAGAATATCGTTTATAGACCCTTTTTTGGCGTCCAACCCATCTAGGTTTTAAGGTGTGATAAAGATTTTGCTCAAAGCAGCCTCTTCTTCACCTTCAATCTATAGACAAACGTCAGCAAAGTATCATCCAAAAGATGCTGAACTCTTTTTTGCACTCACTTTCATGTATTACCAAATATGACGGAGAGAGTAATTATCGAACAAAACGTCTTTTAATTATTTATATTTTTCGTCCTTGAGTTACACATCTAGTCTTAAGGCCCATACGCAGTTCGAAAAATTTCGCACGGAATGACAAAACTTCATATAAAAAAAAATCCCATTTAGGATTTTTTCGAACTGCGTATGTGCCTTTACGAGAATCTAGCTACAAAATCATTCTCAAATCTTTTGAATGGCTTTATCTAGCACCCACGCGAAAACAATTCACCTTTGCTGATATTTTTCCAACTGTCCAGCTTATAAATTTTGGTAATTTTTCGAACACTTGAGATCGTATTAATCGCTTTAATATAGTCGAAACAGTGCTCTCGAAACTTTTGACGAGGTCACACAATTTTTATTCAAATGGTCACAAAGAAAGTTTTACACGACTTTTGCTTCGGTTTTCTATTTTTTGAGCAAACAAACTCAGATTAGATTAGTGGTCGACACGAAACACGATCGCATTTTATCTTGCGTTTATATGAGTGGTGCAGTGACGTCACAAAGCTGTCTCCAGTGGTTGGCAAAACTCATACAAACAAAAATTTTTTTTGTGTGAGTAAGCAGCGCAGTAAGCAAGTGCGCAGAAGGGCCCAAGATCGACGATCATGCTCAAACGAGAGAGAAAATTGTCACACTTACAACTGTATGTGTGCCTACTGCGCTGCGGCAGAATCTTATGCCCTATCCACGCGTGTTATGTAAATTGAGAGACTGCCCACCACGCCCTTATACTTGAGATAGGGCATTACCGATCATTGAATTAGACTTATCACAGGTGCAAAACTTTATTTAAGATTGTGAGGACGGATTTCAGTATCACCAAGATTTTAAATTTTTACGTTTTAGGCTAAAAATTTTCAGTTTCCTGGGCTTGTTGTTTATCTTGAATGCTTTCCATAGCCTTTTTTAGCCATATTACAGATCTTACATATTTTTGTTACAAGCCCAACTTCGACATCCAAGTTTCTTCAGCAGAAATCTGATTTCCTAACCAAATACGATTACAATAACGCCAGAAAATAAACGCATTTTTTATAAATAATTAATATATGCAATGTACGTTAAAATTTTGCCATAAGGATCCGCAGTTTCAAAGCATCCTCAATATGCAACAAAAAGAGTGTTCCAATTAAATTTCTCCTCAAACTACAATTGGCTTACAACGAGATTATCAGCAATCTCAGACTTTAGAAACTTTCTAGACTTTTTTTCGGCCAGTGTACTCCACATTTGAATAGTATATTTATGAGCACTTGAAAGATGCCGTCGAGACGTCGAGCCATTGAACGTATGCAGTTTGGTCTCTCCAGTGGAAAATTGATGAGCATAATTAAATGGCTGGCGACGGCTCAGTCGGATTGTTTGGTCCGGTCTGTCGGTTGTTGCACATTGCATGCATTGTTGTAATTTATGCTACATATTGATGCTGCTGCTAGAGGCTGCTGCCACCGACTGCTGCTTGCCACATCCCTGTCGTTTTCAGAGCAAACACAACAATTTCACTTATTTTTATGCCGTCTGCAGTTTACTTTAGACGCGTACTCGGCGTCGATGATGACTATGTTGAAGATGATGATGATGGCTATGATGACGACGAAATCGTTGAAGGGAGTCCAAACATTGTTATTTTTACGCTCGACTCAATAGAAATTTTGCAGCTCTCTCTTTTAATTTTTTTTTTTTTTTTGTACAATATTGTATGATAGTTGTTACAGTTGTTGTTTTTGTTGCTGTTGTAGCTGCTACATGCCACGCCATGAAAATGTAATGCAAATATGCAAAAAAGCTTTCAAACAGGCAAAACCGAACCCCTCAACTCAAATACTCAACTAGAGCAGCTCTGCTGCAACAGCCCCTAAGCCCCCTACTCGTGGCAAATAGTTTGGTTTAGTTTAGTCTGCTGGTCTAGCCGTTAACGTCATTGTAGCCCCATAGCCAGACAACAACGACAACAACAAGCACAACAACAACGTCAAACAATCCGCCAACATCATCGTTATCAGTTTGCCAACTTGTTGTTTGCATGTGTGTGTTGCTTCAGTTTCATATGGCTTCCACACGGATTTACATATATACTATGTAGATACTATATTAAAAAGTGAGTCGCCGTGTGTGTGTGTGTTTGGATTAGACAGCACGTTAGAAAACTATGTATAGTACTATATACTATAGTTAAAAATAAAAATGGCAAACGCTGACAAAAGAGTTAAAAGAACAACTGAAATTTTTTAAATACCAGCAAGTTGATAAAACTGACATGGAAATTATTAAAGTATTTAAGACTGAACAAAGCTAAATTTTTTGGAAAATGCAAGAAGTCATTCGAAAGAGCCTGTTTTGATAGATTTTTTTTAGACATTTATTGTAATCGCGGTGAAATTCTTAAAAGAGTGACGTAAAGTAAAGAAAATTTGAAAAACCTAATTGATAATGAAAATTTTGAACTAAAAACTTTGAGTACCTAAATGTGAAATGTTAATCAATTTTTTGGTACAGCGAAATTCGAACGACCCTTGAAGACTACAAGAACATATGCTTTTCATCGGGTGTCCAGGGAGGGGTATTTAACAAATCTCTTGATTAGTTTATTTAAAGTTTCATTTAAAATCTTTTGAATGAGTTTTTTTTTTCAAAAGTTTTCATCGCATCGGCCTTACTACTATATTAGACTAAGCGATATGTCTAGTATGGGGGATTTTTGGTAAGACCTCGATTGAACCAATTCAATTTTTGAACACTTTTTAACAAATTACAGGCAGTTGGCAGTACTTCACTTGGGGTAATTTGCTTTTAAAGTGCTTCGAGTTTAGGGATTGCGTCATGATTCTGGGCAAAAACCATTTTTTCTAGCAACATTTGAGTGATTAACGATCAATCAGGGAAATTTATTATTTTTTTTACTGACAAAGTCTGAACAAAATTATATATGTTGATCGATCTATTAACCCTAACCTGTACTTCATCTTACCCGACTACGGGGCAATATGTGCCCGAAGTGTTTTTGTATGGAAAAACTAAAAAAATAAATTTGAAATTCATCTGGGGCACTCAGTGCCTCTAGGCCAGATCTAGGGGTAATAACACATAAAGGTGGTACAGTATAAGGCAGAATAGGCTCACCTCTTAAAATACGATTACTCCTGCTTCAGATTCAATCGTACAATTTCCAAGTGAATGAACATAACTGAAGCTTATCTAACCTTTTGAAACACAAGTCAAGTTTTTTTGACCGGCACTGTACATTAGGGTGGCCGCCGCTGGTATTGCAAATTTTTACAGAAAATGCAGTCTTTTGAGACTTTTTTCTAAATTTAAAAAAAAAAGTGCCTCTACTTAACAGCAAATATCTCTGGTTGTACTAAACTGATTTCGATCATTTTTTACTTGACTGTAGATAATTGAACTACCCGATTATATTATGTTTGGATAATATTTTTGTCAAACCTACGGTTTGGTCGCTATTTATACATTCATATGAAATTTTTCGTAATTTTTGACCTATTTACAAATTGGAAATTTTTCATAAACAAAAAAAAATTTCTACGTCAAAAATATGTATGTCTAAGGTATTTCCAGCTCAAAATAAGCAAACTGAAAATTTGAAAAATATACGTAATTTTAAAAATTTCGCAAAATTAAATTTTATGCTCAAAATTCAAAAAAAAAATTGTATTTCAAATCATTTCTGCATTTGCATATAATAAGTCTTAGTTTAACTCCACTTTAATCTCTTTTTGACAAATACGTTTATTCTATAACTTCAATACATCGTTTCCCAGTTTAACTCATTTATTTTTAAGAAACAAGCTTAATAAAGCGATTTGTTTTATTTCAAAATATTCAAATTTCTTTAATTAAACATTTTATAATGCCAAGTTCTCGCACAGTTTAACTTCAAAAATTACATATCATAAAAAGTAACGACTCTAGCAGCATTTTCTCACCATAAAGACCAACATAAACCCAACTTTATAATACACTCTACTGCATATTTTACTCATCTTATCTTAACAAACATAAAAATAAACAAACTCATAAAATACAATTAAAAAATTTTTAACAATTTTAATTTGCATTTAATATACTCATAAAGTAAATGTAAATATATAACTCAATTCGTTGCACATTGATTTTTATGTGACCCAATTATTTACACCTATAAAAGCCAAAGCAGCTAAAAAAGACACATAAAAAACCACAACAACAAAAATGAAAAAAAAAAACTTTGTTTATAAATCTACCAAAAAGCAAAGGGTAGATAAAATAATGCCACATGTGTATAAACAAAGGATTTCCAGTTAAAAGTGACGCGCGCTAATTGCAATAAAATACATAGGCCATAAAAATAGCCAAACCAGCTATATAAACATATTTATATACCCTGCCCTAACCAGCCGCAGTCGCATAAAACTAAATTTGTGGAAAAAGTCTAAAAATTGTTTTACGATTCAAAGGGAAAGGTACTAACCAACAACAACAAAAAAAAATAAATAAGCTTTATGGATATGGCCCACTCCCAAGATTCAAGAATGGACAGCCGACACGCGTGTTTGGAAATGTCATAAACTATTTTCATGTAAAAAAAACAACAGAACCAGAAACTAAAACACGTGTAGATTTTTAAAAGTTTTTCTCTCCATTTCTAGACACCATTGCAACATAAAACTGTCAAATTAGCTAGAAAGAACGCATCTAAAAAAAAAAAAAAAAATTGTAATCTGTTGTGGCGACAGTGGAATACACTACACTAATTTTTTACACATATTTTGCATTGATATGATGCTGAGTTCCAAGGCAAAGGGCATAGAAGCATGCTTTGCGAAAATATCAACGTCTTCTTGTTTATTAGGCTCAAATACGTCTAAATACCAAATTTGGTGGTTCTAGCTTGTTTATTATAATAAATTGAAATATTGGTACAGTTTATTGGAAAGGGAATCTAAAATTATCATATTTTTGAAAGTTTATATACGTTCTTAATAAATCGTATATATTCGTAACTCTGGGGGGAAAGAGCAAGATGATAAATTACCAATCTTCAAAGTTGCTTAAAATTCTGTGTCTTTAGCTTTCATGTCTTTAGTCGTTCTGCCACGCCTTGTTCATGCTCCTATAAACATGCCATCAAAATCTAGTATACCCTTAACACAATAAGTATAGGGCATAAAAATAAGCTCTTAAATGTCGAGAAACTATTCAAATTCTAGCTGCTAATAGCATATAACTTATACGCCATGTTGCAGCTAGTAATTTGGCTTATGAAAACATTTTTTAAATGCCACAAAGACATGTGGCATGTTTGCTGGCAATTAAAGGGTTAACTTGCTACTAACTAATTTTCAGTAAATGTTGTGGTTGTTTTTACAGCTGTTTTGACAATTGCCCAATTTGCGGTTAATGCAATTTCCATGCAACACTAAATCAAAAAAAACTCCACTAAATGTTGCACACACACACGCACAGTATGGGTGGTAGTTTTACGTTTTTTTTTTTGTCGATTTTCGATACCACTCAAACAGCTGCCTGATTTTCCAGCCTTTAATTTGAGCATATGTTGGGTGCTTGCCACCAAAAGTGGCGCTGCACAGACTTTGCTTATTAATGAAATATGGTAACTGTCTGTGGCAGGCAGGCTGATAGGCAACAACAACAAAAAAACAACAATAGAAATATTTCAATAAATTCATCAAGTAAGAAAATAGACAACTCATGCTGCCACTTCAACTAATTTCAGTCGACGAGTATTAAATGCACAATAAATGAAAAAGTAACAACTGTTTTTGTAGCCCAGAACTCACATATCATAGAGCCATATATAGTAGTTAGATAGATAGGTAGATACTTTTAAAGTGCTTACAAAAGAAAACTAAGGCTGACTCTTTGTTATTATCAGCTGCAGGCAAAGGTGCATTTATTCAGGTAGTGTTCTAAAAATGTTGCAACATCAGGTAGACAAGCCAAGACGTCTTGTATCTTTTTTGATGATAGTTTGGCGTTTTTATTGTAACACATTTTTGATTAGAAAAAAATATGCTAACACCTCGAAGCACAAACAAAGAGCGGCACACGCATAACAGCACCCTATAGAGTGGAGTTCTAGATACAAAAGGTTGGCCATATCATCAATTAGAGTTACCTTTCTACAGCACAGGATCAGCGGCTATGATTGTTGCATTAGCAGACACACACGCACACGCACATAGATACAAAGGCACGCATACACATAAAATGTAGCCAAGATTGTATACACTGTACCCATTGGGTCAAGAGTATTATGGACTCAGATATCCATATCTCCATGCCCTATCCGTCTATATGAACATCTAGATCTTGCAGGCCACAAGCGCTATAGGTAAAACTTTTGTTTTTTAATGTGTTTGTTCTCTCCAGGAGTGGATCCAGGATTTGGCCATGGGGTTGGGCGGTTTTTCACTTCGAAGTGTTTATGTATCGGATGTAGCAAAAAACTGTCAACCAATTTTTCCAACTTTTGGGCGGGTCCGAACCCGAAACCCCTCGTAGATCCGCCACTGATACTCTCTCTCTTAAGGCCTATAAGCAGTTCGAAATATTTCGCATGGAATGACAAAATTTCATATAAAAAAATATCCCAAATAGGATATCCCAAATGGGATTTTTTTTTATGCTTCAGGATAGGATATCCCAAATGGGATTTTTTTTTTTATGTGAAGTTTTGCGATTCCGTGCGAAATATTTCGAACAGCGTAGACCCCTTTAGACTAAGTTGGTCAAATTAAGTCCTTGTATAGTCTTGTGTATTACATTGAATTTAAAATTTGCTATAGTCCAAAAAATTACCAACTCTTTACCTATAAAGCATTTAAAAATTTATATATAGCTAAAGTTATCGAATTTATTATGTAGCCTCATGTATGCCTTATTTAAGAAATATTTTATTTACCAGAAAGTCTACCATCCTCAGGGCCGTAGAGAGAAAATCCGGGCCCGGGGGTAAATGTACTGGACCCTCTATTACACATTTAGCTTGAATCATTGTGTTCTGTAAGTACGTCAAAAGAAAAAAATCTTTTTCACAATCCAGGAAATAGCCTAAAAAAAATTATTGATCAAAAAAAAAAAAATTCAGACCCCTAAGAAAATTCCGGGCCCGGCGGGAATCCCTCTTTTTCCCTCTCTCGGCGGGCCTGACCATCCTAAAATTATGGCACATTTCGTTGCACAAGCCAAAAATATTATCACTTATTTTTCGTGTAACCCTCATAAACAAAACTATGTCGACCTCGACAAGTACACAACCTTACCAATAGATATGCTTAGTTTAATTTGCCACTTCTCAATTTATAGGTATTGCTAACAACAAATTTTAAATAGCTTTTGGAGCAACAGATAGTTTAAGTTAGTTATGGTATATCAAACATAGTGCACCCTGCTTTTTGGTAAAGTCGACTTAACGGACATCTCATAAAACGAGCTTTAACAAATATTACTTGAGAAACCTAAAATCATATGAAAACTTTAAAAGATTAATACTATACCTATAAACTGTTGCTAATGTAAAAATCAAGGTCAAAATATTGCTTGATCTATAGTTTATGCATAATTCGTACATCATGCATTTTACTCAAATTCGGTTAAAATAAAACGAAATTATCAGCCGTGCTCCGGAAAACGAAAATCCAAACCGCACAATTTTATTCAGATTCGTTTTTGCGTGCTCCGGAAATGGAATTTTTTTTGTCGCTATTTCCGTTTTTATTTTCGATAAATTCGTATATTTCTCTTATTTTTCCGAAAAATACTCATCTTGTGTTGGCGCGAAATTATTTTTATTTGACAGCTGCCGCAGCTCTGCAACTTTTTATTATTATTATTATTGACGTGTTCTTAAATACATACAATCGTGATAATAAATTCAAGAACTTAGCCTATTTACAAAGTCTTTCCAAGTTTCTCTATTTCGTGCCATATATCTCAACTCGTTAAACGATTTGGATGTTTCAGTGTGTATAGTTCGCCTCCATGTCGTTTTTGGTGGACCTCTTCTTCTCATACCAGCCGAATTCCGCTCCAAAGCCGCATGTGCAATATCCGCCCATACTTCCTTTTCTTTATGTCGTTGGCAGTACCATTATGATTTGTGACTTCCCAGAGCATTTGAATACCCGGTCGCACCAATCGGTCATGTGTTCGTGTATAAAACGTGCACATACACGAACACAAAAAAATTCGTTTTGGGTGTTCATGCTATTTTTTGGATTGAGTCAGAAAAAATATAATTCAAAATAATTGTCACTAAATATCTAACTTGAAGTTGGCATAAATATAAACTAGGAATATCGTAAAATATTTAAAATATTATTTCAGTATAAAATTCGTACTTTTTCAACCTATTTTGTTGTACCAAAATATTCGGTTTCAAACCACATGAAAAATTCGGTTTGGTGAAATTGGGCGCACCAAAAATTCAGTTGCAAAACGAATCCGAAAAAAATGTTCGAATTCGTTATCGAGAGCACGAAGCCGTGTATATTGAGCAAAAACCATCCTACTGCATTATAAACGTCTAGAGTGAGCTGTTTAACTAGAAAGTTACCAAAACGCCAAATGCCAAAACATTTACAGAGTATTTCACTGTCGGACAACGTCTCGCCCATATCACATTATTGTAGTTCGACACCTTTGGTCACTACTGTTGGCATATGTCTAGCTTTTCTTAAGACCCTTTACTTTTTTTTTTTTTTGGGACTGCCCTATTATCATTGAAATTACGAGCGCTGCTTTTGTTGTAGACTTAGCTGTTGGTCTGCGCATAAATTAAAAATCATGTTGGATTTAGCCAACACACATTAAACGCTTGTTTTCCAACGATTTTCCTGCATTTTTTTCTTAGAGTTGGGGGTTTGAAATTACCATGGGCACCTTGTGTGTTTGATTTAAGCCGATAAAAGGTACACTTTATACGCTTTTCCACGCCGTCTTTGTGGGCAACTTGAATAAAAATAATGTACTACAGATTTATGCGCGCATGGCTGCCACATCAAAGAGTTGCCTTAACACGGCCAGTTGGCTTTGAATTAATGAACCAAAAACATTGCAAGGAAATTGTTTTTTTTTTTTGAAAAACAAATAAACAAATTGCATACCAAAATACTAAAATACCAGTAAACGGAAGTACAGACACTTGGCAACTTGCATTTCCTGTTTCTCTCCCCAAATCTCTTGCATATTGATGAGCCACAAATGCAATTCAATCAATTTAATAATGATTATATGTTTGGGTACATGGTGCGTACATCATCTCTCAATCACTATTCAATTTGGCTTAACGCTTAAAACCTTTTACTCTGTTCAGAATTTGAATTACATGCAGTATGCTACCTGGGCCACAACAACAACAACCAGGACAGCAAAAATCCCGAGTACTTCGATTGAATGCTCATTATTTTGCCATTTTTATCGGCTTTTATTGTTCAAGTGTGTGCGTGTGTGCGTTGAAGTGTCATTGTTGAAGTATTTTGCAGCACTGTGCACACTTGAACGCACTTTTCAAATTTATTTGAATGCTTTTGAAAATTGCATTTCCTCCAGCACTGCCAAAAACAGGGTTGTGTCAAAGGATGCAATCAAGGAGCTAGGAATATTGTAAAAGCCAAGCACTCAGCCTTGACTTGAAATTCATAAATTTTAAATTTAATGCATTCTAACAACTACTTGCTAAAAAAGATATATGACAGCTATAGGGATTAGGTATGTGGATCTTGCCATCCTGCTATTAAAGACTACTTTTAGTGTGCTTTGTCTATGGAAAATTTTGTAGATGTCCTATACAAAGTTGGCATAGACTGCCTTTGCTAAAAAAAGTTACTCTAATAGTGTTGTAGCTTGCATGTATTGTTCATTCCTCGCTGCCCAACACTTAAAAAAGCTCTAGGGTATTATTATATGATTATTTAGTAAATTATACGGAACAAAATGCTACCTGGTACTGCAAGATACAATTAAAATATTTTTTTTAAGTATAGCTTTTCGCTTCGCTTATTTATTATAAAAAATTTTAATAAAGTAAAAAATTAAAATAAAACATAAGCTAAGCCATGCGATACAGCATACAAATATCTAGACAATAAACAAAGTTTGATTATTATAAAAACTATTGTATAGGGTGGGCCATCTGTTGCTTTGTTTGTTAATTGCATTTTATTCGTATATGTTTGGGCATATGTATATAACAAATGCAATTTTGAAACTACTCATTTAGGTATGACAAATAATATCGCCCAAACGGCCGCCCAGCCGCGGCTCTACAGGCCCTTATGTGAACATCATAATTTTCGATGACTTTTTTTGACGAAAACACATCAGGCTTTTTTGCCATCCATTGAACGAATAAGCGCTATTAATTATGAGTGTTTGGCACACCCTTTATATTTATACTCTAACAATAGACGGAAGTTTTTTTTTTTTATATATATTTTTTTATTGGCAATCAACCGATACGAATATGGTTATGATCCAATATTGAATACATGAAATTAATCGCTACACATAAAATATAATTTAGTGTGTGATAGGGCTTAAATTACTATATACATATTTACAGATTTACACAATATTTACAAAAAACAAAACTTACAAATAGATCGACTCAATCTACTAGATATTCAAATGCCTTTAATCTGAGAGAGCACAGGACAGCGAGATTCATACATCTTTAAACATTTCTTCATAGATATGAAGCACGAGCTATTATAGCAATTTAGATTATATGACGACTTCTGAGATCACATGGGTGGAGACGTTAATTATGAGTGTTTAACAAACAAACCAACAGATGACCCACCCTATATATTTATTCTCTAACAAGGGACGCATATAGAAATAAGTTTCAGAGCGTTCCAAATTTCATTCCTTAGACAAGTTTATCTGCCCCAGGCACTCCCATATGCACACATTCATCACACACACACACACACACACAAACATAACCACTCACCCCATGACCCCCCCCCCCCCCCCCCTGAGATAGATCTCTCGTGAGCTGTTGAGCGGAACGGACGTGTTTTTTATTTGCGCAGCAGATTCGCGATCGATATTGTTTTGTGTAACTAAACTAACTTTCGTTGTTTTTGCCCATTATCAGGGCCAGCGGAGTCTCGCGTATACTTCTCGTGAGTGAAAGCAGGACAAAGTTTTGAAACTTTCATTTGCCGACGGCGGCAAGAGTGAGTGCGAGTGCTTGGGTGTGCTGCCGACAAGGGTGCTCCGCTGACGCGCTTGCTGACCACCAGGTGTGGGACAGCTGGTCCTCTTTTTTCTGGATCAGCGCTGGAGGATCTTTACTTGGCCCAGCCATTCCCAGGGAAGTCCACTTGAAAAACTTTAGTCCAATCTTGGTCGTTGCTGGGTTCGATCCATATTCCTCGTGTTTGATAGGCGGTTGCACATACCTCTGGGCTACGGCCAGTGAGCGGGCGGCTCAAGAAAACGCTCACTTGAACCACCTCACATGAACGCTATAATTTGTGTATTTCGTTAGCAATTGTGAGCTTACATTAGTGCTTCAGCACTAATATACAGCCGGCTAAATTGGCTAAGCGGTTGCGTCGCCGCCTGCAAAGCGGGAGGACCCGAGTTCGTTTCCAGGTTGAACCGCATGTGTTTATTTTTTATTTAAACGTATTTAACAAAAACAAAACAGAACAAAAGCCTGATTTATTAATACTATTGGGTCTATATCGTCAATCTCTCGCCGGCTGCGTTGGCTCAACGGTTGCGTTGCCGACTGCGAAGCGGGAGGACCTGAGATCAAATCCAGGTTGAGCCGCATGCGTTTATTTTTATTTAACATATTTAATTTAATTATGCGCGTTTATACACATATTTAAAAATATTTTTCAAAACAAAAGCTTGATTTATTAATACTACTGGGTCTTTATCGCCAATCGCTCATCAGCTGTGTTGGCCCAACAGTTGCGTTGCCGACTGCGAAGCGGGAGGGCCTGAGTTCGAATCCCAATCGTACCACATCTGAAAATTTTTTAGGCCAGCTTTGCTATTTTTATTGTTGTTTTTTTTTTTTTTTTTTTTTTTTTTTTTTTTTTTTATCATCGACCACACGTCGGCCGCGTTGGTCTAAAGCGGCAGGACCTGGGTTCGTACCCCATTGGGGATCTAATCAATAATGAGCCGGACGAACACCACTTCCGAAACTGGCGTAAAAGAAGGTGCAGAGGAGCTGAACTGCAATGTCTTCTCAAGGAGCAGCAGGATTGCAAGATCACCAGTCAGTGGCGGCGCCTCAGCAGCAGCTCTACCAATGGAGGAAGATCAGACGGCGCAGCAGCAGCAGCAGCAACAACACCAGCAGCAGCAGCAACAACAACAACAAAAGCAGCAACAACAACACCCAAAGCAGCAGCTGCACAGCAGCAGCCACCCAGTATTCTGCGAGCTCGGCGAAGAAATTTCAAAACTGGTTCAAATGCTCGAAGATGGAAAAAGGCGGTCGATCCACCAACCTATGAGGGACTCAATTGAGAGCATCAGGGTACTCTATGAGTTGGTTGCTATCCAAATGCACGACGAGAAAGCCAAGGCGGTGATTAGGACGCACCAGTCCTCGCAGACCTCGCCACTTTTTCGAGCCACACTGGAAAATAAAAGGAGACAGGCTGTCGGTGTAAGAACGCCCCTATCAAAGCGCGGCAAAGGTCCTACGGATGCCCAAGTTGCCACAAGTGGCCAATTGCTTGAAAGCTCTCCAATAGCTAGGAGCACGGGCACATCCCCGGTTATATCGGATGATGCCACCAAGTGGAAGAAAGTTGAGAGAAAGCGAAAAGTAGCCAAAAAAGATAGCTTCAAGGTTAAATCGCGGGCCGACGCTATAATTATCCAAGCTAAAGGCGACGTCAGTTACTCTGAAATACTACGGAAGGTCAAATCAGATAATAATCTTAATGGTCTGGGTCAAGCAGTCACGAAAATCAGAAGAACGCAGAAGGGAGAGTTGCTTCTTCAACTAAATAATTCTGGAGTGGAGTCTGCTAATTTCAAAAACCTTGTCGGCGAATCACTCGGTGACCAGGCTGAGGTACGAACGTTGTCTCACCAAGTATCAGTGGAATGCAAAGATCTGGATGAAATTACCACAAAGGAGGATGTTCGGGAGGCTCTTATTACGCAGCTTCAACTAGAGAACGTAACTGTGGAGAATATTAACCTGCGCAAGGCATATGGGCAAACCCAAACTGCGACCATAAAAATGTCTGCGATGTGCGCACGTAAAGCACTGGCAGCGGGATTCCTCAAAGTTGGTTGGATCAGGTCTAGAATTCGGGAGCGAGTAGAAGTCACGAAATGCTATAGGTGTCTGGAATTCGGCCATATGGCGCGACAGTGCAAGAGCGTGATAGACAGATCCAATCTGTGCCGACGCTGTGGCTTGAAAGACCATCTTGCTAAGGATTGTAATAAGGAGCCACAATGCATGATCTGCAGGGACAAAGGCGAAGAAGCAACTCACATCGCCGGAAGCGGAATGTGCCCGCTATTCAGGAGAGCCTTAGCAATGAGATTATGAAGTGCATCCAAATAAACCTCAACCACTGCGAAGCGGCGCAGGACCTATTGATGCAAACAGTAAGGGTGTCTAAAGCAGATGTTGTCATTATCTGCGAGCCATATAAGCCAATCGCCGGAAGCGGTTGGGCCGCCAGCAAGTGTGGCAAGGCAGCTATCTGGTGCACCAACTCACCAGTACTGAATATCAGTGCTAATCATGACGGACTCATTCGCGCAAAAATACATGGCATGACATTTTACAGCTGCTACGCACCTCCTAGCTGGAGTCTTGGGCAATTCCAAAGACTGTTGGCACACATAGCGGATGATGCGCGTGGAAAAGCTCCAATTGTCGTGGCTGGAGACTTCAATGCCTGGGCTGTAGAGTGGGGCAGTAGGGAGACGAACGCCAGAGGAACTTGTCTCTTGGAAGAATTCTCATCGCTCGACCTGAATCTCGCAAACAACGGAAACCAACTAACATACCGTAAAGCTGGCAGGGGTTCCATCATCGATCTTACTTTTTTAAGCAGTTCATTGTTAAACAAAACCTCGTGGATAGTCAGCGAAGATTTCACCTTTAGCGACCACATGGCTATACACTTCGAAATCAAAGGTAATAATTCCCGGAAGTGGCAACGGCCCAAAACAACGGGTCCCAAATGGAAGGCCAACCTCCTTGATGAGCAAATATTTGCTGACAGCCTTTGCGTAACAGAAACTACAATCCAGTCCACCGAGCGCAAGGCACAGCTACTGATCGACAGAATTAAAACTGCATGCGACGCCTCTATGCCACGGAGAAAACCAAGCAGACGAGGTGCACCCTGCTATTGGTGGAACGACGAGATAAGCCATCTAAGGAAAACCTGCCTCTTAGCTCGAAGACACTCGCAGAGAGCTCGGGGTCGTCCAGACTTCGAACTAAAGTTAGAAGTGCTCCGTAGAGCTAAGCGTGCATTAAAAAAGTGCATTAAAAACAGCAAGGCAGCCTGTTTTCGGCAAATCTGCGAGGAAGCTGACATCAACCCTTGGGGCACGGCTTATAAAGTAGTCACGAAGCGTGCCCTAAGCCAATACAACCCTCAGCTGACGTGTCCCACACTGTTGGCTACAATAGTTGACGCCTTGTTTCCACAGAGACCACAGCTGGAGCCGACTGTCATCAACTCATACACAGAGCCTATTCCACGGGTTACTCTGGATGAACTTGCATCTGCTTCACGCTCAATTGGGGATAGGAAGACACCTGGTCCAGACGGTATTCCTAATAGAGCAATCAAATTGGCGTTAGAGTTGGGGAAGGAGGCATTTGCAGGCATCTTCACAAGTTGCCTCCAGGATGGAGTATTTCCCAAGATCTGGAAGATCCAACAGCTCATTCTGCTTCCTAAAGGTGACAAGCAACCTGAAGATCCCTCGGGGTATAGGCCGATCTGCCTTCTGGACACTTCTGGCAAAGTGCTGGAGCGGATTGTGTACAACCGCTTGCTAGCGATAGTGGACCAGAAAAATTCACTCGCAAACCTACAGTTTGGCTTTCGCAAGGCCCGATCTACTGTTGACGCGATCATGGCGGTGGTGGATATCGCGGCCAAGGCAATTGAAGGTACTCGATGGAGATGGGGCAATAAGGAATATTGCGCAGTGGTAACGCTAGATATTCGCAATGCGTTCAACTCCGCTAGCTGGCCAAATATCTTAAGAGCCATGGAGCAGATGGAAATTCCACCATACCTCAGGAAGATCATATCCAGCTACCTCTCGGATAGGGTGCTGGTATACGACACTGATGAAGGGCTAAAGAGATACAAAGTCACAGCCGGTGTGCCACAGGGGTCGGTGCTGGGTCCCCTTCTGTGGAATATTATGTACGATGCTGTTCTCAGACTCCAATTACCACAGGGATGCTCTCTTATTGGTTTCGCCGACGATCTAGCCCTGGTAGTGGTGGCCAAGGAACTACATGGCGTGGTGGAGACTGTCAATGCTGCAGTTAATATTGTAAACAACTGGATGGAGGCTAACCTACTGGAACTTGCGGCTCACAAAACGGAGGCGGTACTTATTACAAGCAGGAAGAAGGTCGAATTTATCAAGGTGCAAGTAGGCAATGCGACGATCGAGTCTAAACCAGCCATTAAATACTTAGGCGTCATGTTAGACAACAGACTCAGCTTCAGGCCACACGTCGAATGTGTATGCCAGAAGGCCTCAAAATTGCAAGCAGCCCTTTCGAGGATGCTGCCCAACCTGGGAGGACCCAGAATCGGAGTACGACTGCTCATGGCGAGAGTGGTAGCATCCGTGTTACTATATGCAGCGCCAATATGGATAACGGCCATAGAAAGCAAAATAGAGCTACGGAGGAAATTAGCCGCGCCTTATCGTCTGAGCGCATTAAGAGCCATCTCTGGATTCAGGACAGTTTCAGATGATGCAGCCCTAGTTTTGGCGGGCTTAGTACCCATTGATCTTCTAGCCAGGGAGATGCGGAATTTGTACGAGTGGCGAACCGGAGGAAACGGCGCTAAGATCACAGATGCCATTCGGAGATCCGAAAGAAGTGCGTCTCTGGCAGTATGGCAAGCTAGGTGGGATGCCTCCCCAAAAGGAAGGTGGACCTACAGGCTCATCCCAGGAATTGAGGCTTGGCTAGGGCGTAATGCGGGTCAGCCTAATTTTCACGTCACGCAATTTGTTACTGGTCACGGCGGATATAGAAATTATCTCTTTAGATTTAAGCACGAGGCTAGCCCTTTATGCCCGAGTTGCGATACGTGCGTTGAAGACCCAGAGCACGTGATGTATCTATGTCCTAGGTACGCGACAAGAACAGTCGGCGTTCCTGCTCCAGAGGACCTGATTGCGTACATGACGGATTCAACAGAGAAATGGAGGGAACTGAGCCAGCTCATAATATACATCCAGAGCGACCTAAGAAGATGCGAAAGAGAGCGACATTTAATGGATAGTGCCTAGAATAGGCAACCCTGCCTCGCGAAGTAATACTTGACGGTGATCCCGCGGGGTGTAGAGGTGTGTAGTTGTGTGTGGGGTGAGGTTTAGTACGTAGGCATAGTCGTACAGTGACGCTATGAATCGTGCATGTTTAGTGGTACGGGCCACTTACATCTTTGGAAGATTATCACCCCCCATGGCGAATCCATGGAAAAAAAAAAAAAAAATCACCCCATGACCCTCTGCTGCATATGAATATTTTATTGTTCTCCCTTGTATATTTGCCACTGTTTCTCTCATTTTGCCACACAACTGCGACAAATGAAAAGTAAATAGTAAAAACAATGACAGCAAATTATAACAATGAACAATTCCACTCTGGAAAAGAACTAGAGCAGCAAGCGCATTACAAGGATAAGAGGATATCAACAGTAGTACTCGCTGTGACCCAAAAACATTAGTTCAGATTTGGTTTGACAAAAAAGGTGCAACAAAAAAGGCAAACAAAGCACCAAAATTACTGTGTGTGTGTGTGTGTGTGTCTTATCAGTGCGGCAAGTTGCTTAGAAAAAATAACACGGCTTATTGTTGCCTTTTGTGGCACTTACATGATGTTGCATAAAGAGCAGTTCCAGCGAAAGTTGGCAGTATATCAAAGCCAAACTCTCACTTTGTTTAAAGATGTGCTGTGCGTCCTGCTGCACGACCATGATTTATAAGCGACATGACAACTCTGACAAATTTTCAAAACCAAACTAACCTTGTTTTCTGCTTCTTTGCAGCTACGTAATGCCCTGAATTGCCCGGCCTACTCGGACATCTACAGCGAGTACAATGGCACGGAGTCAACCACAGCGGCTAGCAAAAATCTAGACATGGCCTTTAAAAAGTGTCAACAATGGAGCAACAAGCTGTTGTTGCAAGCAGCAGATGCGCCTGAGGAGCTGCCGCCACAACAGCCACAAAGTGCAGCCAACGCTTTGAGTCGCACGCACAAGGTCTATGACAGCATGAAGGACTTTCTGCGTCGCAAATTGTTTGCGCAGCCTGCTGAAAAGCTGCAGCAAGAGCTGCCGCAGTCGGATGCTGAAGAGGAGCCCACCAGCGACTATGATGAGGTATGTGTGCAAAAAAAAACTTTTAGCTGCAGCTTGTATAATAACTTGTAAACTCCATTGCTTACAGCAGGATCTGCTGGACTCCTCGTACAATGCCGATGCTGAGGAAGAAGATGAGGAAAACTGCAGCTGCGCTTCCAGCCTGGAGCAGGCAACACCCAAGCGCAACAAGTCGCCACAAAAGTCGCTGCTCTCGCTCAACTGCTGGCAGTCCAGTCAGCCGAGCGATACGAGAAGCAATAGCAGCAGCAGTGAGGCACCACTGGAAGACTCCGATGCGGGCATATCCGACTGCCGTCAGCTGCTCAGCTCCAGCACAGAGCGCAGCAAACGTCGCAGCACGCCCAAGAAACAAAAACCACGCTATAATATCAACAGCGACGATGAGGATGATGAATTGGAGTCGGAACTTTTGGACTGCGCCTGGTATCAGCCACGCATTAGCGCCAAGGCCGCTGTGGAGCATCTGCAACTGGCCACGCCAGGCAGCTTTCTGCTGCGCCGCAATACACCACGCACTTTGGAGCTGAATCTGCGTCTGGAGCGCAAAACCAAGAAATATACAGTGCAATGCACACGTGGAGAAATGTACAGGCTAAAAGGCGCCAAGAAGCAGTTCAGCACCATTAAAGCGCTAATCACGCATCATTCCGTCATGGCGGAGCAGCTGCCCATGACCTTGGACATGCCACGGGAGCAGCATGTGGTCAAATCTGCAGCAATACGTTATGCAGACGACTTTGAGCCTTTGGAATCTTTGCAGCTTTTGGGCATACTCAAAAGTCTGCAAGCCAAGAACTATGAAATGTAAAAAAAAAAATGCAAAGTGAATTTTTGTTGAAATTTTTTCAAAAGATGTATATCGAACTGCAAAGGGAACGATAGGTGAAATTATGATTAGGTTTTTTTAAGCTACGGCTTTGTGATATAGCTTATATGGTCTAGGTCGATTTGTCGCTGACTTTTTGTTTGTTGCGTCTTGGAAACCTTAAGTGCAACACTGTTTTCCTTGGCTAAAATTTATCGATAGACTGTTTTAAAACGATAAATGAACAGACTAACTAAAAAAATTGTGCATTTAGAATAACAAGGTGTGGCATGCAAAAAGACACTGAACTTATTGATCAGCACTCATAAATATTGGTGTTAGTTATTAATTAATAAATATAAAAACGATTAAAAATAATTACTTGTAAAGCAATGTACATAGTTTAAATTATAAATAGGATTTGGTGTTTAAAAATGTGCGTTATAAATTATATTATATTATATTATAATAAAAATGAAGTCTTAACAATGCAAGCAACCCTGAGTTTCATTTTAATTTATGCATGTGGCTACACTGTAAAAAATACAAGGTGAGTAATAAGCAAAACGGAGAGACGCTCAAATTATTTATTTTCTATTTTTTTTTTTGGGTTATGTATGTCAAATCCAAAAAATAAAATTATCCAAAGTTGTTTGATAATTTTTATTACTACTTAAGGCCTATACGCAGCACGAAATATTTCGCACGGAATCGCAAAACTTCATATATATATATTTTTTATCGCAAAACTTCATATATATATATTTATACCCTGTACCTATAGGTACAAAGGGGATACTAGGTTTGTGCAATGTATGTAACGGACAGAAGGAGGCGTGGCAGACCCCAAGTCCTTTATACCAAAATGCTTATCATAACCTCGGGTAGCGATTGAGCCATGTCCGTCCGTCCGTCCATCCGTCCGTCCGTCCGTCCGTATGAACGCCTAGATCTCAGAGACTATAAGAGCTAGAGACACGAAACTTTACCAGCTGGTGCGCATATTTCCTAAGCAGATGAAGTTTGTTGAATCATGTCAATATCTTCCCCCGTTCCCCCGCAGTAGAGTTTCGCGGTTTTTAGCCACACCGTTAAGTATTTTCACCTGAAATTTAACAGAGCGATGCGTTGTAGCTACATGCATCTATGTGTAAAAAATGAACAAAATCGGACAAATACAACAGAAGTTATAGTCAAAAATGTGCAAATTTCACCTCCCCTTGCCAATAAACTGCGTCAATATTTGACTCTACGCAATTATGGCTACAACTGACCTAGAATCACAATTTTTGGTAAGCTCATTCATGTGGCTCTAATGAACAAATCCACATCCAAATTTTATCGATGCGGTCCCCCCACCCCCCGCAATCCATTTACCGTGTTTTCTCCCACACCCCTCAACATACCAACTTGAAACTTACCCCGTATACTTTTAATAAATTCTTTGTTGTAACATTCGAGTTTCATCAAAATGGGTAAAAATTTAGGGAACTTATAGGTATAAATATCGATTTTCACCAAAAAAAAATAAATTCCAATTGGAAAGTTCTTAGATGGAATATGCAGGAAAAATTTTTTTGACACAAAAGGTACAGGGTATTCCACTGTCGGGCACCGCCTCGACTGTACCACATTTTTTTTATATGAAGTTTTGCGATTCCGTACGAAATATTTATTGCTGCGTATAGGCCTTTATACAAATATTTTAAATTCAAGCCCACTAAAGCTGGTCGTCTTTTTTTTTCAGAGTGACAATCTTTAAATTACTTTATATTAAAAATGAGGCTTGAACCTATGAAATGTTATCAAAATCGGTTGACTATATCATATAGTACCCATGCGACCGATCAATAAAACGGTTTTTAGGGCATAATTCGTTTCTTTATGAAGCTATAGAAACCAAATTTGGCATCCCGAAGTTTTTTAGAGTTCCCTAGCACTGTCATAAATTTGATCAAAATCGATTGACTACAGCATATAATTCCCATAGGACCGATCGGTCAAAAAAACGTGTATTGTGCAAAATTCGTTATGTTTCGTTTGTTTATGAAGATTTCGTAACCAAATGGATTCGGAAGTTTTTTAGAGTTACCAATCATTGTACCAAATTTATCAAAACCGGTTGACTATATTATATAGCCCCCATAGGATCGGTCGGTCCAAAAAACATGTTTAGTACAAAATTCGATGGTTCTTTTTATGTAAATATCGTAATCAAATTGGGCAAATAAATATCTTTTTCAGTTTTTAAGCAATATATCGGATTTGATTGCAATGTCGTAGCACAGGGTATCTCAAAGTCATCATCGCGCGAATTTATTTGCTTAAAAATTTAAGTATCAAAAAGTTTATAAAAGGTGGGGTATGAGATAGGCCCCTTATGTCTCATAGTTTTACAAGTTTTCGTCTAAATCAAGAAATTTTTCTACGAGTGCCAGATATGGAAGCGTATGCCCACAATTTGAAAAAAAAATCACACAGACCGAGTTCGAGAAAATGTTTTTTGACTAAATTCATAAAAATAAAAAAATTTCTGAGGAAATCCAAATTAGCCTTGCCCAAGGAAGTACATGTTATAGAAACTAAGTATGTTTAAAAATCTTTTTTTTATTTTATCTTAATATTTAAAAAAATGAAAAATTCTAATATGACAAATGGGGACCAATATTACAAAAAACTGAATGCAATTGCAACCATCTCCTTTGGTCTTCGGGAAATAACAATACGTATGACTGACGGACAGATGAGCAGAACGAAAGACGAACATGGTTTAATCTTTTCTTTAGTCCTGATCATTTTTTTTGTTTAATATTGTGGGGCCTTTCTTATTATCTTTTTGGAGTTATTTTGTATTTAATATCTGTGCTCAAAGTTCGGTTTTTTAAAACAACCTTAGTTTTTCCTCAGTCAACCGTTCCTTATGAGTCGTTTTTTTTTTACTATAATAAACTAAACAACTTAAAAAGCATGTTCCATACGACATAAATCAATTTTTTTTAAATTCTTCAAACATTGCAACCCCTTAAATAAGAAATTAGTTCTTGAATAATTTTTTTTTACAGCGTGTATCTCTACCTACGACCTTAGCACTTTTGTTAAACTCTACACGCCTCAGCGTTACGCCCAACAATTTACCAACGTTTAGCCATCGAAGAGGGAACGCGACCATTATGTGTGGCCCCTGTGCATTTGCTACCCCCAAATAGGTACAAAGGACGACAGCTTCACTTGGAACTTCACTTACATGTGATTAGCGGCTCAAGTGCTCTCATTAATTTTTCAAGTGCGGTAAACAACTGGTACTGTTGCTGCAGCAGCTTGGCAACATGTTGCTGGCCCTGTTGTTGTTGCAATAGCTACAGGCAGCAAGCACTAGAACAGTTGGCAGCATAAATAATTAGCTACTTACCCACTTGGGGGTTAAAGAAATCCACTGCTCCTATACAACGCATTTCGCGTTGTATTTCATTCCATTCGTTCCACTTACAAGTCATTGCATACTTTTGGTTGTTCAATTAATAGCATTTAATGAATGCGCAGAGAAGTATGCAGCAAAATATTTATCAGCAGTTACATGCCATTTATGCAACAGCCGCAAAGTATGCTATAATAAATTAAAATACATTATTATTGTACTGCTGGGAAAAGAAAATAATGACTATACAATATATTATGTTATTGTTTGTTTACAAACAAACAACAAAAAAAAAAGCAAAAACAAATAAATACGTAAATAAAAATATTTCCATTGACATTCTGTAAAAACAAATCAAAGAGGGTAAAGAAAAAACAACTCATTTGCAAATAAATTAAAAACAAATGAAATTGCTGACAGCATTAATAATGTTACATCATTAATAAAGGCAGCGCCATAAAAAACAATGGCTGTAATAATTATGACAATAAATAAAATGTGCACATATTATAACAAACCAATTAAAATGATATGCAGTATTTAATTTAATTGTTCTCATTGTTAATGTTGCAGCAAAGCAAACTTATTAGAAAATGCTAAAAACAAATGAACAGTACGGGTCGTAAATATGACTACGCCTACAAAAATTGATTTTTTTTGACTTTTTGGATCTGATTAGTAATAAAATGTTATTATATTTTATTTTTTCATTTTTTTGAGAGAAATATAAATTTATTTACCTATTGGAAGGAAATCTATGTTCATTATATTATAATTTTTTATGATCAATTTTCATTATCGTCATACGCCGAAAACGCCAATTTTTTTAAGGTTTCACAGAGTGGTGTTCAGAAAAAGTGGCAAAGAAACTGTTAAGCCGACAGTAACAAGTACTAACTGGACGCAGACCGTCTAGAAAATCATCCAAATCAGAGAACATCCACTTATTATTAATCTGCAATCAAATATTCAGCGCCAATTTCTTTGAATATAGCCAAACGGAGATCGTGGAAAAAAAAAGGTCGGGCGGATTGCTTCCAAAAAACCCTTGCTATGGCTGATAAACAAGCAAAAACGACTGAAATTTCCCAAAGAATATGAAAATTGGTCAATTGACCGAGGGAAATTTGTGCGTAGTCCGAAATGTCAAAATTTCAAATTTTTTAAAGTAAGCGGCTCAAATCGCGCCAGCTATAAAAGACGGTTATGGTTCTGAAATGGTTTGGGGCTGCTTTTGTTATGATGCAGTCGACCAACTCTAAAAAGTTTATGGAAAACAGAGAAAAGAGTCATATCATAGCATTTTCCAACGACAATCTATTCCATCTTCCATTCATTTTTCAGGAAGATAATGATCTGAAACATAATTAGGAATGGTGTAAGGGCGATTTGAAAGAGAAAGAAGACCTTGGCGTGCTCAAGATCATGGACTGACCGCCACTGTTGTCTGACGTCAATCCTATAAAGATTTTCTGGTATGAGCTTGACCGCTATGGGATAGATATGCGACTAACTAGCCTTGCTCATATCTGGCAGTGTCTTAAGAATATGTGGCAAAGCGTACAAGTGGAAAAACTTAAAAAAAATATTTACCGCAGTGATCAAAGCCAAATGTGCCCATTTTCAAGAAAATCGCCTTAAGTGATATTGTTGTAATTTTTTTTCATGTACCATTCTTTAAATTTATAATAAAACCATGAAAACTAGTCACTAGAAGTGAAGTGTATCAAAAAGCATATGAAGTGTTTTCCTTAAAAAGCTATTTTTGTTGAGGTATCCATACTTTGGGCCTATACTGTAAGTTTATATATTTTTAATTTAGTTAAAACTTTACAAGTTTTTCAGTCACTACTTAGTCTCATCATGATTGTATTGGAAATCTTGTTTCAACTTTGCTTTCAAAGTGTATTTTTTTGGTAATAACTCTGCAATAAGTAGACCAACTTTTTTTAAACCAACTTTCACAAACAGACCACAGCTTACTCAAAGGATATTTCCCTAGTCAAGCTAGATGGCAAAAGATTCTATAAATATATATTATAGCAGACGAGACCAACTGGGAGAAGACAAGAAAGCAGCAATATGGAGGTCATTATTCACAAAACCAATGCAGGAACTCAACTTATACTGAACCTTAATATCTTACAGGTTGCTTTCATGCTCAAATTTTGAAACTGATTACAAAAGTAACGACTTAGTATAATAAAAACATATTCAAATCAAACATACCACATCACTTCAGTACCACGTACTGGTACGTGACTGATAAATCTTCAGTATCTTTTTCAATAACACTGCCATCGCCTTTATGAACACGTATTTTAAACAACGATTTCTTATGCTCCTATAGATTTCCATCGACTATTTTTCTATAGTCCCATAGTACACAGATAGGTTCCCAACCAAATTCCTACCTCTTGTCACTTACTTATTCAAACCAAATATACCACATCACTTCAGTACCACGAATTGGTACGTGACTGCTAAATCTTCAGTACTTTTTCAATAACACTGCCATCGCCTTTACGAACACGTATAAATAACGATATTTTATGCTGGTATCGATTTCCATAGACTATTTTTCTATAGTCCCATAGCATACAAATAGATTCCCACACAGGGACCAACTGCAATTAAATTCGATAACCTCTTGTCACTTACTTTTTCTTTTTTATTATAAAATGGATAGCTTAAGTTTAATTTTTCTTAAATTTTGTTTAGTTTTTTAGGAATCCATTTTTTAACGCTTTAATTTTCTGAAAGACTAGGGCCCTTATCAGCTGCTTCTCTGCGGAACCTGCACAGACTCCGGTCTATGTTGAACAATTACACTAGGGATACTACAATGTAGACATAGTAGACGTCACCAGAAAAGATTGTAAAGAGGTAAACATTCCATCGAAATTTCCTAGTTCCTCCACTCAACAAAAATTTTCATGAGCAGTTCAAAAACCTGGACCTACTTTGTCAGTGGAAATTATCCCACGGAATTACCCCCCACCATATGCAAAACTCTATCTAAGTTTTAAGGAATAATGCACATACTGCGTACAGAAGGGTGTTGCACAAAAAGGCGTTAGTAACACGCAAACAAGTTGGCCGTAATTAAATATTTTTCTATGGCTTTTTTGGAGCACTATATGAAATTAAGAATTTAAATTCAAATGCTGGTTACTAATTGCATAGAAAACAAAAAACAAAATAAACTCGCACTCTAATGAAGTCCTTTCAGCTGCAATGTATGCTACACTTTTTTGTTATTGCTATATATACTATTTACTCGCATGTGCTGCTTTTCACTGACTTAGGTTGGCTTTTCAATGCATTGGCTTTACAATTATTGTACATAAAGCACTCACTCACACCTGTGCACAAATAAGCACAAGGACACATGTCGCCTCCAATTTCGTTTTCATTTTTTTAAGATGAAGTAATTAGAGCGCAATCCGATTTGGCGTTGGATGGAGTTAGTAACTACTTCAAGTTCAACGCTAAAAAAAAACTAGAAAATACTTTAAAAACAAGAACTAAAATTACAAGAAGTTAATCGCATAAACCACAAAACTTAAAGCTGGCTTATTTTAAGGAAACGCCAGAAATTTTAAGAGAATTCAACTAAAATATAAAGTCTAAATTTTATGTAACTTATAGACTTATATATCTAAGGATACTTTTCAAGTTTTAGGTTCATGAAGACTGAACTCTTTTTGGATACACCTTATATGAATTTATTAAAATCTTATTATACGCACAAGATTAGGATAAAAAATATACTGACTATAACAGTCTCCCTTGATTATATTTTTTGTATTTTATTCATTTTTTCGAAATTTTCCAGGAATTTTATCCTTTGTAAAAAACTGTACCGCTAAGAATTATAATCCAAATAATAACCTGACTTTTCAGCCCATCATCTAATACAATTCATATACTGTGGGGTGGTATGCAAAAAATCATAGATAGCAACTTTGAAGCCTTCAAATAAAGCACTTGAAAAATTCATGGCATTCACTTGTTATTTTTTTGGCCCTCACAGCGTATGCGCAATTTATGCAAACAATTCGCTTTTAGACTAATTAAAAATTGCAGTTTTACTTCTGATTTGAATGCGCGCTAGTCCAAAAACAAAATGTATATACAAAACCGCCTACTCACGTGCATTTGGTTCACCTGACACGTGCAGGTTGCCATTTTCTTTTTTTTATTCTGTTTTCTATACAGGATTTAGCAACGTTAACTGGCAGACAGAGACCACATAAAAATCAATAAACGTTGCTATTGAGACGACTGCAGCTCAACTGGAGTACCTGTAGCTGAAGCTCCATCAATGAATGGAGTTTGAAATGCTGTTGTTGGGATTATCTGCTGTTTATATGGGATTTATTTGTGCATGCGAGTGAGTGTGTAATTGAATGAGTGTGTATGTGTGCGTGTACTGTGGCATGTCTGTTTGTTGCCATGGCAAAGAGACAGACAGCCTCTGACTCTGACCCAGCTTGTGCCACCAACCACCTGCCACTCACGTTGCCTTTTGCCTCATGTGCATAAATGTTTGTGCGTTTTAATTAGTACGCATTTGGCCTGCACTTGCCTTATACCCGCTGTTAGCTGCCTTTTCCCTTCCACTCTGAGTCGCTTCATTAGCTGCATAAACTGCGTGCCACAGCTTAGAAAAAGCCTTAAATACGCGTTGGAAAATAGTGCAATTAAATTCGCACTTAACAAGTACAGTAGCTGCAAGTTATCTTAACTAAATTCAATGAGTTAAAAAAAAATACAGCTAAAAATTCAATCAAGAGCAACTCAGGGGCCACTGACAGGGCGAGAACTGATGGGCGTTAGCTTGCCACAACTTTAGCAGCCTGCGGAAATTATGTGCCACTCGAGTGTCCAACGAGCTATGCAGCAGCAGGACGAGAGATGCAGAGTGTACAAAGTGTGTAAAAGCATGTAAAAGCATGTAAAAGTGTGTGCTCAAGTATGGTGTAAGTTGGTAAGAAAGTGAGTGCAGAAAATTGTGTCACCAGTGACAGAGAGAGCACATCTGGGCATGACACAAAAGCGGCAACTTATTAGAGTGTCCCACAGCTGATCAGACAAAACACGCACAAGGCTACCCCAAGTCGCTAACAAACTTCAACCCACTTTTTCTTACAGTGTGCCCATTTTGCAATAAGCAAAATCACGATAGGAGAAAACGAGCAAAGAAAAGATATAATGCTAGCAGTGACTAGCATGAGAGTGCCGAAGTTTGTAGACTCTAGAGGTTCTATATATCTAAATATTATTTACTTTAATAGATACATAGATGCATAGATGCATAGATGCATAGATGCATAGATGCATAGATGCATAGATGCATAGATGCATAGATGCATAAATGCATAGATGCATAGATGCATAGATACATAGATACATAGATACATAGATACATAGATACATAGATACATAGATACATAGATACATAGATACATAGATACATAGATACATAGATACATAGATACATAGATACATAGATACATAGATACATAGATACATAAATACATAGATACATAGATACATAGATGCATAGATACATAGATACATAGATACATAGATACATAGATACATAGATACATAGATACATAGATACATAGATACATAGATACATAGATACATAGATACATAGATACATAGATACATAGATACATAGATACATAGATACATAGATACATAGATACATAGATACATAGATACATAGATACATAGATACATAGATACATAGATACATAGATACATAGATACATAGATACATAGATACATAGATACATAGATACATAGATACATAGATACATAGATACATAGATACATAGATACATAGATACATAGATACATAGATACATAGATACATAGATACATAGATACATAGATACATAGATACAAAGATACATAGATACATTTTAGTTGTTGACTGTCTTTTTCTAAGTGATTTATGTTAAGTGTACATTTTATGTTAAGCCTATGTTACATGTAGGGAGAGAGAGCAAATAACATTTTAGTGTTGCAGAAGGCTTACATAGTTTGTGTGTAATATCATTTATTTTTTAACAGAGTTTAAGTTTTAGATTATTTTAACAGTAACAGTTTCTGTTGCAATTTAATATTTTTTTTTTTCGCAAAACCGATAGGCCGATAGACGAATTTACAGTGCGGTTAATTATAGCAAAGTCGCTATAAACAAAAATTCGATCTATTGGTTTATATATATTCATGAAGTATGTCAAACCTGTTACATATGTCACACCAAAACTCAACATACCCTCTACATGGGGTTTTAAAGGCAGCATGTTTTGACCTCAGCGGTTTTCAGCACGATTGCGTTGGTGCATCTGATGCCATAGTTCTGCTGTTTTTGCGCTGTTGCTACGTGAGGCAGTCATCGAGTGCGCCTGTAAGTATGCAACAAGCAGTGCACTCAATTGTTTTCCATGCCTCAATAAAGGCAAAAAGAGCAAAATGGAGCATCAACTGACGAGTACTACGGAGGTTAAGGGAACTTTGTTGTACAATTTATTGTATAAAGCAGAAAATCATTTGGCATGCAGCCAGCTATCATATTCATACATACATACGTACGTAAATAAGGAGCTTAGCATGGTATTAAATGCACAGACATCAAGTAGGTCAAACCCGGGAATATGACAACAGCCATATTGAAGAAGTTTTAATGCAAAAATACATGTACTGTAAACTTTTAATTTGGCCATAACTTTAATCAGAGCTTTGCAGACACAACTAGAAATACGAAATAATTAAAGCAATTTTTAAAATTTTTTCATTTGGCGTTAAGTTTGTGAATGTTTTATGCCAAATTATTATTATTGCATTCTCGGTTGTCATATTAAGACAAGAATAGAAGTGCACTAATTTTTTATGAAGTTCTCGATATGAAATTTTTTGTTAAATGAGTCTAGAAATTCAAGCACGAAAATTGAAATAAATATTTTTTTTGTATAGTTTTATTATTATATTATAATTAAAAAAAG
The DNA here is from genome assembly GCA_949987675.1 of Chymomyza fuscimana. Classification (NCBI taxonomy): domain Eukaryota; kingdom Metazoa; phylum Arthropoda; class Insecta; order Diptera; family Drosophilidae; genus Chymomyza; species Chymomyza fuscimana. The sequence continues at coordinate 7,117,964 of OX465089.1, forward strand.
AAACTGTTGCTTCTGTATGATTTTGAAAGGATACTCTAGTGGAGCTTCCATAAATTTTTTTCTTTTGCATACTTGTTTTTGTCGGTTTCAAACATGATATAAAAGTAAATGCATTTTATTGTTATTTATCATGAGACTTATATGTAAGTACATAAGAGACTGTTTTAACAAATAATTCTTTGATAAAAAACCTTTAAAACTGAGATACATTAAAAAACAAAAAATATTCAAAAGGGAATTAAATTTCTGGTTAATTTATTTTTATATTCGTTTGTATGAGATAGGTTGATTAAACAAGCTCATAAACAAATCATATCAGCTTATTTGCCTTACTAAAAAAGACAATATTAGGGGACAATATTATCAAAAAAAAAAACAGATGCGTGACCAAAAAAGCATTTGGTGGAACATTACAAAAATTGAAAGCTTACATTTACAAATTCAGTGCTGAGTTCTTTGCCTCATCAAATTCGCCAATCATTCGCCATATTGTTTTTAATACAGGGACAAACATGGCCATGGTTCTTAAATTCCATGACGAAGACCACTATATCGATTTTAACGAGGCTTTAAAATGCTGCGAGGACTTTTTAATTCAAATAAGTCACTCACTCATTTCGGAATACAATCGCCCAACCACTTAACCAAAGATATTATTAAGTGCGAATTTTAAACAATAGCTTGACTGCGCCATCTCAAAAAAATAATATATCCTATTCATTATATATCCCCCAAAAAATATTTGCACATATTAATTTTCCGCTTCCTCTTACAAAGTTTTACACAAATAAATAACAACCCCTACAAATGCATAAATCAAATTTTATACATTATCACCCATAAATTCTGCTAAAAAGTTTAAGCTTTTAATTCGGTTAATTAATCGATATGGGAGAAGTTCTCAAACCCTCCCCGACTCATATTTTTGCCTTAGCTTTTCAGCCAGACAAACAATTAGAAAAACGAGCCAGCCATCAAGTTATTGTTACTGCCGGCAGCAACAAACAGGCAACAACAGTAGCAAACAAACTCACCCCCAATCCTGCCCCCAGCTCTGTGTACAACCACATATAACACATGCAGCGTAAGAGACATGAGTTCCTGCCCCTGCCTTAGTCTCGAGCTCTTGAACTTCAGATACTCGTATGATTTACAGTCTCAAATACAAAAGTCAAAAAGCAGTTTTTGTTGGCACGGCTCGAGGCAAAAGTTAAGAAATGAAATTTCAAGAAAATTGCACAAACAACAAGCAGCAAAAACAACCAATACAAAGGAAATTCAGCTAACGGCAGCCGACATATGGCAAAAGAGCAAGCGAGAAAATATTGTAAAACTCTGGCTATAAAGTAAATACATGCTACACATATAGGATACTACAATACGATACATATCGGCATAGACAGCTGCTCCCTTGTGTCGAGCCAAGCACGACAAACGCACACAAGACCAATTCGTAGGACGACTAGGAATTGCCAAGGAATGGGATGCGGGTCTTAGAGAGAGAGAAGCGGCAAAAATTGTTGCCTGCACAAAAGTCGTTATCTTAATTACTTTTATAGCTTCGATTTGTGCGATAACAACAAGACATGGTAACAACAATGCCAAAAAAAAAAAAAAAAACAACGAACTAGTGGGACGGTTGCAGCTGGGGTATGCCAACTGAGATATACCCTGTACTTTGAAGCAAATGGCTTCAAGCCAATTATAAACTTAATGACAAATCTCAGTGTCTCGGAAAACTCTTCCGGTTTGTTTAAAATCTCTCGTGGTTTGTCACGCAATTTTTTAAATACAAAATTCCGCTTTAATTATAAGCAAAACAAACTGGCATACATGTCCTTGTTGACATGGTTACAAAAATTCTTTTTACTTTTGTAAGATAACTTCATACTTAGACTATTGTATTCTACAAGAGTCTATATACATAGGGTAAGGTGGGCCAACTCCGACCTAGTAATTGGTTTTGGCTATACAATGCTTATGTTAAGTCGGATCAACTCGTCCGATATGCCAAATTAAAGCTAACGTTTTGACGGGTCTTTCTAGAACTACTGCCCATTATTAATTTAGATTTGGCAATTTTCAAAAAAGTCAATCTTTGTCATTTTCAATAATGGAGGGGTAAACCCGACCGCCTATTTTTTTTGCCTGATTTTGCTTAAATATGATATAAATTTAATGGTTTTTCGATTATAAATCAAAAGAGCGTGTTATTGTTTTACAAAACTGAATATAGTTATTTTAAAAAATCGTAGTGTTTAGAGCTTATATATCGAAATGAAAGTGGAATGAGTGCCCATTATTAATTTAGATATGATCATTTCTCAAAAAGTCAATCTTTGTCATTTTCAAAAATGGTGGGGTAAACCCGACCGCCTATTTTTTTTTTGCCTGATTTTGCTTAAATATGATATAAATTTAATGCTTTTTCGATTATAAATCAAAAGAGCATGTTATTGTTTTGCAAAACTGAATATATTTATTTTAAAAAGTCGTAATGTTTAGAACGTATTAATCGAAATAAAAGTGGAATGAGTGCCAATAAAGGATGATTGGTTAATTTATTTGCTGTCCAAATAGCTTGCTGGCATATTTTTGGTTCGAGCTGGACGTCTTGTTGGCTCCACCATTGAGAGGTCGGATTTGCCCCGATGTGCCATTTTTCATGACATCGCAAAAAAAAAGAAATACGAGATTTCCAACCAATACTGTAGATGCACTATTTGGGTCTATATATGTTAATAAAATGAAAACCACGTACCGTTTTTTTCGATCACTTTAATTAATAAGAAAAAATATGTAATGAAATATTCACAAAAATTAAATTGAAAATCATGTAGACTGACAGACAACTGTCATGCTACCATTTCGGTTATTTTTAATGCTCTACACGACAACACTAACATGAGCTCTATCAGTATGGCCGTTTTTGAGAAACAGTGGGAGGTCGGGTTTGCCCCATCTTACCCTAGATACTTTGGGAGACTGCAGCTTCTGCGCAAATAGTGTTTCAAATAGCTGATTTTTTGCAAGGGACGTTCAAATTTCTTAATTAATTTTACCAAATTTAAATAACTTCCGAAGTTTTTAATAAGAGCTCTGTGTCGAGTCTCAATATCAAAACTTAAAAATTTTGGAATTAAATTGCAAAGTTCTATTGAATTTTATTTGAACAAAGCAAAATTTTGGTAGTTTTTTGTAGTTTTTCAACAAGTTTTCTTTAACAACACAAAGGGACATGCCTAAATCCATATATTTTGTCGTTCTTTTATACAAATTTTTGTATAAAGATGTTTTTCCTTGCACCCAAAGTACAGTACATAAAAATTGGTGTGACCCCATGCTATATCTTAGAAAATTTACAAATTATTTTAAGAAAACTAGTCTTAAAATATAGAAAAGACATACTATAGGTATGATTGTGGCTCTATGTTCCACCTTAGAGCTCTAGGAAATATATATATATAGGCATGATAACTGTCAAACTTTCAGCTATACGGGTTTCCACTGTAACTAGAGGATACACCCAAATTGCTTAACAGCCAAGTACCTCAAATCAGCTAACGTCTCGTCACCACAGCAATTCAATAAAGATAGATTTTCTTAAAACGTCGAAAAATCTTCTACAAGAGTGATACTAATGAAAATACTTATTCCGTTTTATCTATACACTTATCAGTTAAGTGCATGTACGTATACTTAATTAAGTCTGATTAGCAAACTTTTGGAGCAACTCATTATGATACAAGAGGCTTACAAACAATTGCTCTATGGCTTCGTAAGGCGACTTTAAAGCAATCACTTTAAAGCAGAACCACAAAGTACCAACCAAAACACATAAAGATATAACATCGTATTACATATACAACACATACACAGTTAGTTATCTGATGCTGCTTCATTAAAAAGCAAACATCCATAGAAAACTCTTTTGCATATTTCACAGTTCATTATGTCACATTTTTCATCTTTTATCTTCGTAGCTAACATAGGCCGCAATATGTTTGCCAAGTTAACACCCAGTTAATTAAGTCCACACAGATACGCATCACATATGCCTGTATGAGTGCGTGTGTGTGTGTGTGTGTACCCAAATAGCTAAGCCATGCCATATCATATTCAGGTTACTAGGCTAGCTGTGTCCTTGAGCCTTTATTTCAAACCAAGTTGTTTTGAAAAATTTATGAACTTAGGCAATCTGGCATATGCTTAACATTTCATTTAGTTGAACTTTACACCAATTTTAATTAAGAGTGTATAAAATGACAGTTTGCCACTGTAACTCACACTGCGGCGCTTAGTGACATATTAAAGTTCTAGGCTTTCAAGTGTCAGAAATCAATTTCCCTTTGCTGGACAAACAAAAAGCGGAAGCTACAAACCGGATATGAAAGACGCATGGCTGCAGGACATATTTGACTCTCGCTTAGACGGGTTGGGTTTTAAATATACAATAACCATGACAAACCAGTCTACCGCAACTTTGACATTTGGCCAACAACAGCAACAACAACAACAAAAACAGCTTTAAGCATTTTAGTTTGAAATTATTTTTGTCATTTTGCGCACCTTGATGTTGTTTTTGTTGCCAACTTGCAATGCAACAAAATGCTAAAAAGCCAACATCAATAAACTGTTGACAACAACAATAGCCAGCTGAACTATGTTGATGATGAAAGCCGGCTAAAAAGTTAAAAAAGAGTGGGGCTCAAAAGTTTTAGCCAGCCCAGCAACGCGTTAGAGCTTGTTAATATTGAACGTCGCATTATTTATGGCAAAGTTACACAGTTTTCTTTGGACTGTTTTTTTTTTTGTAAAGCTATAAGGCCTCATGGCTGGGGTCTGTCACTATAACAACAACAACAAGAACATCAGCATTAACTACCATTACTAACACTTGAGACGAGAACGCGCGAGCGTTTTCAACTTGAAACTTTTAACGAGTTTTCGACTTGACTTGAGCTGCCTGCAAAATGTTTTTGCACCTGAACTAAACATACTTCATACTAGATCTAGATACAAAATGGCGTCAACTTTGAGGCGGCGTTGCAGTGTTGCATTGTTGTAGTTGCTGCTTAGTTTTCCGTCAAATTGCATTGGCAAAAGTTTACAACGTTGACAACTTTTGTTAATCATACGCAGTGTTGGCAGCTGAATCAAAAACTATGCTACAATGTTCATAAATAATATTTAGCGAAAATAAGCTTGCAAAAGTTGAAGCCATAGAAATCCATGCCAACGCACTTTGTCTCGAAAGGTGCAAGTCAGAATTTCAGATGTTTAAATACAGGCAAACAAATTTTGGTTTGCATAAGAGTGGGGTAGCGTAGGAATATAAGGGTTTGGTTGGAAGTGACATAAATTTAATATATCAAAATTTTACTTAGAGTCAAGGAGTGATTTACAAACTTTTTTTTTCAAAATTTTTAAAATGTACTAAAAGCTGATTTTGACATTATTTTGTCATCGACGCTCACCATCTCTTTGTTGGCTTCCCAGCTGCTTTCGACACGCCTGATAGAAGCAGCCATGTCTGAGCTTGGTATAATAACGTTAAGAAACTATTTCAGTTCCGTTTTAATAGGAAAGGACCTCTCCAAACCAATCGATACCAAGCAAGGTTTCAGGAAAGGTGATACACTATCATGCTACTAGCGTATGCCGATGACATTGACATCATTGGCGGAGCTTCCTCTAAAATTGAAAAAGAGTCGAAAAAAATGAGCTTGGCGGTAAACATGGAAAAGACTGAATACTTTCTATCTACAAGTAAAGGCACGACACCACGTGGCTTAGATAGATACAATTTCGAAGTTGTTAAGGATACCGTCTACTTGGAACAAAACATCAATGATACAAAAAGCAAGAAGATACGCCGCGGGATAGCTCTTACAAACGGTTTTACTTCGGGATCAGTAAGGAGTTCAAGAGTGGAGCCCTCTTTCGACATACAAAAATAGCCCTGTTCAGATCCCTTGTCACACCCGTGCTGAAGCATGTACATTGTCAACATCCGATAAGACAACATTATGGGCTTTCGAAAGAATAATCCTTCGACGAATCTCCGGACTGGCAAGTGTGGATGGTGATTTCCGTATTTGAATCAACCACGAGCTGTACATATGAGCTTTATGGTGACACTGTCCTAATCAGACGCATACAATCACAATGGTTGCGCTGGCTTGGGAAGAAAAATTTAAAAAAAATATTGAAAAATAGAACAAGGAAAAAATATAGATATGAACTAATCAGCGTCACTAGCCCGGTGGGTGAACTTTTTAGCGATATGCACCGACTCACATCAAAAACTGGCCAGAGACTTAGATTTTCAATAACCAAGTGGAAAAAGGAAGTTCAAATAATAATTAAACAAACATATATATATATATGCAACAATGACCAAATTGGTGCCTCTTAATACAGGATTGGTCATGGATGCTCGAAGAGGCAAGTCAAGATGACTTGGGATAGAAGACGTGATAGAAGGAATAGACCGTTCAAAAGAGAGGAAATTAAAAAGGCTATTATAATTAAAGCATAAGACACGGAAAGGATCATGCAGAGCAAAGTTGGTTCTACAAAGTCACAAGGCTATGGGGCGATAATAACGAGTAACTCTGGTAGGTACAACAAAAGAAACTTTATTAAGAAGTTCAGTAGAATCAATAAGGCCGTTTCCTTGTTGGGATTGCGAATGAAATTCACGATTTTTAGGGATTTTAGAGATTACTCTTAAGAAAAAAAATTTTCCATTGCACTACATGACTCCCAATTCTAGAGAAGAACGCTTACCAGACGTGGAATCCAAATTTTTTCAGTCAAGGGCATTTCATATTTAGAGCCCGGGATTCGTTGTTTACGGGCCTTTATAAATCAACGCAAAATTAAATACATTATACCTAGAATAAAATGCGGTATACTTCAGCTTTTTATTCACGTTATGTTTTAATTAACATATTAAGAAGGCTCGTGGGAACGTTCCCAATAAGAAAACTGGGAAGGCGTTGCTTTAACCATTTTCTGCCAAGTTTGGCACAAGGGCTGAATAATCCAGAATACCCTCCACCACATTTACTTAGCCTTGGCGAATTCTAACAAAAACAATAATTATGTTTAAAGCCTGAATCTTTTACAAATTAATACCAATCAAATAAACAAGATGTTCTCATTTCTGTGAAGCAAAATTTTTAATAATAATATCACAATCTAATTATTTCCCTTAAGATACTTGAACACAGAGAGTATATACTCTTGAAATACAGTATTGTGTAGAGTAGTATCCTTAAAAATTTTAGATTCTAGAACACACAAAGAACGTTCGGAAATACCAGAAAGCCTTCGTTGCTCTGTCTACAAACTTTTTATAATTAAGAATTAACTTCTACTTTATAATTATATAAATAAAATAAAATAAACCTCGACTAATATGGCAGTTGTTGTACAAAATTTTGAACCGCACCAGTATTAACCCTTATGTGAGTGACAGGGTACCCGGGTACCCATTTCATTTTCAAGTAGGAAAATTTAATGGTTGCAGATAGTTTAGAAAGCTCAAACTTCTTGAGAACTCTTAACTTTTAATTGTTTTTAAATTTTCATTGGTGTTGGTCCACTTTATTCCTTTGGAAGGGCGTGGAATATCGATATATTTTTTACACCTTTAAAAGAGTGACAGGGGTACCCGGGTACCCCAAAGTAATACATATGAAATTGCATGAAAGAACATTTCTTCCTGAATTTTTATATGCACTAACAAGGTCTAAAACTGTTCTTTCACCAACGTTTGTTTGACGATCGCCTTCTGCTGGCTTTCCTGTGTATAGCTGGCCTTGGAGGGGATATGAATTCTTTGAATCACATGCCCAAAATATTTTTATCCCATATTTTTCTGGCTTCGATGGCATGTATTGTGTAAAGCGCGTACGTCCTCGATAACCATACAATTGCGAGTTACTTCGCTATCAAATCGTATGAAACGTTAAAGCATTTTAAATCTATCATACGAAAGAGAGGTAAATGATAAGGTTTCCACAACTTGGTCAAATGCTCCTTATTAGATTTGTGAACGCCACAAAAAATCAATAAACCAAAAAATGCGTCTAGTTCACTTTCAGTAAATGGGATGAAAATTTTATTTTGTGGCCTATTATAAGGTTTTGGATACCTGCTCTGTAAATTTCTATTGTATTCCTCAGTCAATCGTATTCCCTTTCGATTGGTTTCACGTAAAATTATATCACACATTTGGCTGGACAAAACGCTCTTGAATATATCTTTTGGTGTAGAAATGTTCAAGCTTGGGTCCAGAAGCCAACGAGTTCCATCTTTACCATAAAGTTCAATATTCGATTCCACTTCTTCGCTTTCATCTGAATCGTATGAGTCCTCATCATGGCGCTTGCTCAACATCTGATGCTTCCGATCTTATATCGCCAAGTGACGGAATATATTCATCATCAGAAATGATAAAATCCTCTTCATCACTTTCACATTCACCTAATATATTTTGAATTTCTGATAAATTTAATCTCTTAGGACGGACTCTGTCTGACATTTTTACAAACTCAATTCACCTTTACCCGGCCAAAAAACAATTAAGAATGAAATTGTAATGTCAACGTGTTGCTGAATATGTTCAAATTCATAAAAAGGGGAATCCCCAAAATAATGAAAATGCAGTGTTGATTGTGTTAAAACACATAAAAAGGGGAATCACAAAAATAATATTAAGTTTTGTTTGAAAAATATGCAATTTTCATACAATTTATATGTGGGTACCCGGGTACCCCTGTCACTCTGGAGAAGGTGTCTTTTTTGTCACACACATAAGGGTTAAATAAATTTTAATACATATTAGAGATGGGATGTCTACCCATCAATACCGCACATTGCAAAATCTTTACGCTTTAGTTTTTTACGGTAGCCGCCTGATTTCCTTTCCACTCTTTATCTCTAACTTCCATTGTATTATTAGACAATTATACTACATTTAAACATTATTGCACTTACCATTATCTATCATTGTGATTGATAAAATATTTAAAAACGCATTAAACATTGAAATCCAAACACATAATGTTATTTTGGATGCATGTTTATTTGTTTGTAATTGGCAACGCACTTGTTGACTAAACAACAATAGCTTTGGGCATGTACTTGTTGCAATTGTTGTTGTTGTTGTTGTTGTTATGCATGTTGCTTTTGTCAGCCACATGGAAACCACACAAGTATTTCATTATTACAACACAAAAATGTTGAAAATTTCATTAAATGGCCACCATGACTCGGTCCAGCTAGAAGCCCCAACAGAGAGCCACAGCTTGTAGCTAGTATTGTACTACAAATAGATATTGTAGTGCTCGTAGTTCTCGTTGTAGTAAAAGTGACCCCTGAAACGTAAAACCGCATCATAACAATGGCAAACAAATTCATAAAAACGTTTAACAGCATGAAAAGTGAAACCCCAATGGAGCAACCCAAAATGAAATTCCCAGACGGCATTGCTGGTGTTTGGGGTTTGGGGTTTGGGGTGGGTTTGTTTGGTTGTTACTCGCTTCCGTATCAACCAATTTCAAATGCACTTCATATAATAAGAGCCTGCATTTGGCTTCGTGTCCTGGCTGTGGTCACAAACATTGCAATTTCATTTAATAAGTAAGAAAATATTTTTGCAACTCAAACTTTTGTGCCAAGTCGAGCATTTTGACGCAGTTTGCACAAGGTCAAAGGGCTGGCAGAAAAAACGTTGGAAAATTACTCGGCACTCTTTATGCATAAAATTATTTATGATTGCTTTGTCTAGACTTGGCGTCGCTCGCATACAATGCACCGGAATTCCGGAATATGTCGTTACTTTCCTTAGTATTTTGGTTGGGTAATTTATGCGCTCATTACTCATACGCCGTGTACGCTATGCTTGCATGTCAAATGTGCACGGTTAAATGACGCCCTTAATGTCAACAAGTACTTAGCCAGGCCTATTAAAGCCACTAACATGGTTAAACAAGCTTAAAGCTTAGTATTGAGGTCATAGAAGTAGAGAAGTTTTAGATAGTTCGAAAAGCAAAATAAAAGTAAAAGTATAAGGGTAATGGATCTTGAAACCAACAATGAAGAAGTTTCATAACGAATCAAGATTTTAGTCAAATACGTACGTAAACAAATTACTTGATTACCTATAATTATGTTACGTCAATTTTGAAATTTTATTTTACTACTTTGAATGGCTTGTGAACTACAAGTATTGTCTACAAAACTAAAATGCTTTATAATAGTATTTACTACTTAAGTTTAATAAATTTTATGCCATTCTTTTGAAAAGTTTTACTTTTTCTTCAACTTTTTTTCGCAATAATAAGTTAGACGCGCAAATAACGCAACGCTTGAAACTAAAGTAAAGTAGGTCGTGTCAAAATATTGACAAACTTCAAGTCTTAATGAATTTTTTCACTACTTTTGTGCTGCTCCTTGGCACTTTTAAAAAACTTTCTACGCAAATAAGCCAACTTTAAGCTTGGTGTGAAAATTGAAAAATGAAAATTTCATTGGCAAATTTAATTAACGTCACATTGAATTTTAATCAAGTTCATTGAATGCAGACGACAGCAAAAACAACGTGACATTATTTGCATCTGAAATTAACCTGCGACATTTCGCACGTGTGACAACTGGTTGTCACATAACATTCCTTTTTTCATTTTCATTCTCATTTTCTTTATTAATATTTATCCAGTATTTTTTTTTTATTTTATTGGGCATTGGGGCTTGATAAACATGACATGATGATGAGCTAAATGGAAATCGTAATTGAATCTAGACATATGAAAGAAGCATGTACGGGTACATACATTTATACGCGTAATACCTATTTAAGCTGTTTGTTATTGACAATACAATTTTTTATATTATATATTTAAGTTTAATTGTATATTGAATTTAAACACTTTGCTTTGTTTGTCATACCAAATTATTTACTTTAAGTTGGCCACTACAATTATACAGAGTAAGAATTTTCTTTTTAACTGAAATATTACAATTTGGTAAATGAAACTAGATTATTTTTACAGATATATATTATTATAATAATGGCAAAGGAAAAGTGGCACCAAAAACTTTGAAGTTTCACATTTGGGCAAAATACCAAATAATTTAGGATTCAATTATTTTTACTTGTGGCTTGAACGAATTGGCCAAGTAGGTTTAAAAGTGTACACATTTTAGACTGAAATAATTTTTTAAATATTCGTTGATATTCTTAGATTCTGTTTCGAGTTAAATAGTTATTGATAAATATATATATTTTTTTTTCTTAATCTGCCCAAAAAAAATAGCTTGCACAACTCAAACCGAATTTTTATATGGTCCTTGTCTTGCATAAAATAAATTTCCCTTGTAATAGCAATAGCATAGTCGTGAAAAATTTCCCTCGAAAGGTGTAAAGCTGTACTAACAATGAGCAAGGGAAATATGTGTGGATTATTAAGCCTGGTTCGGCATCAAAAGATTCCGAACTGTCTCTATGTTGGGCATAAGCTATCCACAAGTAGTCTACCTTTTTCGTAGAGCGGTCTCCTTGAGCTCGATGACATTAGCATATCGCCTGCTGCTACGTTCCACGCTGGTGTTAAGATAATTTTCGGGCGGCCTCTAGGTCTATTGCCTTGCGGGTTGTATTGCAAGGACATATAGTTGAAGTGTAGATGGACCGCAAAAAATTCGGATTTAGGAGCATGCAAAAACGAATCCGAATAAAATGGTTCGTTTTGTTTTTTTTGCTTTCCGGATTATTATAAAATTTATTCTGCATGCAGTATTTATTCACTCATTTTTGTATATAGCTTTCAAGGATCTCAAATGATTTTGACAAGCTTTGTACCCAAAACGGTCAAACCGTAAAATAAAACAACTAAATGCAAGTAAAGAACTCGTATGACCTGGTTTCACGCTGCTGGGAAATTTTGATCTCCCGAACCCAAGCAACACAGACGTATAAACCGATGCCCGAAAAAAATTATATGACTAAATTGATTACTTTTGTCGCCCTCTTAATTTTATACACCAATTACCCAGAGCTCACTAAAGTGGGTGGGGGGTGAACGCTAGAAAAGACCGGGGTCAGAAAGTTCTCTTGATGACCCTGTCCTTTCCCACTGTGCACACAGCATGGAGTAAAATGGCGTCTGTATGTTTCCAACGCTAAAATATGCATTTAAAAAACCGCTCTCAATGCGTTTATATATATATAGGGTGGGCCGTCTGTTGGTTTGTTTGTTAATTGCATTTTATTCGTATATTTTTCAACAAAATTGGGCAAATGCAAGTTTGAAACTATATATCGTCCAAATGGTCGCCGCGTTTGGCTCTACAGGCCCGTATGCCAACATCGTAATTTTCGATGACGTTTTTTTTTTGACGTAAACTCATCTGGCTGTTCTGCCATCCATTGAACGAATAAGCGACGCTGTTAAGTATTAGTGTTTGACAACCAAACCTACAGATGGCCCACCCTATATATTTATACTCTAACAATAGAAAACTCATCTGGCTGTGCTCCTATCCATTGAACGAATAAGCGACGATGACAATGGTCCGTGGGCCTTAAATGTTGCGTCATTTGCATCTTGTAAGCGTAATTCTTCATGACATGTGACTCGTCAACACTGGTCTTAACTTTTTCACAGAACGACCATTGCAATAGTACGCCTGTACTTTTACGCGTTGTTCGATTGTTAAACGATCCATCACCAAAATTGAGTAGTTTTGAACTTGATATATGTCGAAGACAATCCTCTTACGAGTTTTTAACAACCAGACCAACAGATGGCCCACCCTACATATCAAAAAATTTCGTTTCGACAGCCTACCAAAATAGTACGTCACGGAAACCACTTCATTTATTTTTACATATGTACTATGGATGCACATTTGTGGTTAAATTTTGCATGCAATTTCAATTGCAATGCGGCTGAGCATTTCCAAAATTCCCTTCACTCGAATGCATTTCAATGTTATCTGTGATTGCGCATTGTTGTTGCAACAATAATAATAACAACAACAACAACATAGGCAACATAAGCATATTGGCTGCAATTTGTAGCAAGGCCGCAATTACACAAAATATGCAAACAAATTTGAAACAATGCTACCGAGGCGTGTTGTCTGCCCAAAGGGATTGTATACAATCTGGCAACTCTGGCAAAGATTTGTAAACTTTTTGATTATTATACGCCTGCTGCTGCCAATGCTTTCATTTGTGCTGGTAACTTGTAATTGGAATATGATTTTTGTTTTCATTGAACTTGTACGATTTGTTTTCATATGTGTTCAAAATATTGATAAAGTTGGTTGCCAAATTGATTGAAAGTTGCTACAATGCAAATTCAAAGAGGCGAAATTGCAACTGCAACCCTATCAAACATGTCAAACATGCCACATAAATATGCAAAATGCAGGCACAAAACCCAGGAAGCAACTTTTGGAGAAGCGCTAGGGTGGGGTACAGTCAGTGCTGCAATGCAGCTGGGGTCACACACAGCTGTCGGAGCAAAGTGCGTACTACGTACAACTTTATTCATATGTCAGCCTCACGTCCTGACATATTTCATAAGAAATTTGAATACATCGAAAGTCACAAAGTTGGCTGCAATGCAATATGTAAAATGTCCAAGGCGTTCAACTATAACCATAGAGTTGAGGCAACTTTCTAGTAAAATATGCAAATATTTTGTGAAACCAGAGAACGAAACCAAACGAAACCAAAAACGACAGCCAATAAATGTTCCAGCAAAACCACTTGAAAATAAAATTGAATTGAAATGAACATGTAAATTTTGTTGAGTGTAAAAGTGTCTGACAGTGAAATGTTCGGATGGGTCTTATCCAACATAGTAGATGCTTGAAAATTCAATTAACTTGTACCATTTGATTGAAATTGTGGCAAGCAAATGAAGACAACGTTGAAAATGCAACAAAATTATTTATTGATGAGGTGACAAGATATTTAAAAGCTTTTGAAAAAGTTGACTTAGATAAAGGCTAGAATTTGGGTCTTTAAAAAAAAAAAACTTTTTAACCCAGTTATTTTTAATTATTTTAAGTCTAACTTGTCTAACTTGAGTTGTTTGATTACATTTAGATTCTTAACTTAATCTTTGAACACTTTTACAAAGAAATATAATTAATTTTAAAAAATGTAGTATCAAGTCTTAAAAAATTTAAGTTCATCAGTTATTAAGGCCTTTTAAAGTGGGCTTGTAAATTAATAAATACTCTAAATCATTCTAAAGATAATGCTTTAAAAAAAATGTTTATTAATATTACTGTAAATAAGATTTTGAATTAAGATTGACAGTTAAAAAAAATTTTATTCGATTGCGACTAAAAGAAAGGGATACACTACAAATCTTTCTTATTCAATTTTGAATTAATTGCAAACTGTCCATGTGAAACAAATTTCAAAACTAACTTGTGAGCTTGCCAGGTGTCTTGAAATTTATTTTATACCTCTCTATAACATACATTGGTCAGATACAGCTTTAAGTATAGGGTGGGCCATCTGTTGGTTTGCTTGCCGTGAGCTTCAATTGTTGCTTTATTTGAATCTTGTTAGCGTAAAATTCGACGAAATTGTAAATTCGAAGCAAAGTAGTACTAGCAAGGTGTAATTCTTGCGAAGAATGGCGCGTTGATGTTCCGGCGACTCGTCGACACTGGCCTCAACTATGTTTTTTATGAGAGAAAGACCACTTTTACGCGTTGTTCGGTTGTTAAACGATCCATGACTAAAATTGAGTAGTTTTGTACTTGACATGTGTCAAAGAGCATCCACTTGGGACTGGTATGTTCCAAATTATGAGGGTTTAACGACCAAACCAACAGATGGCCCATCCTATATGTACAGATTGGTTTATCTTAATCTCAAATCTCTATCAAATTTTGCTTTGTGTCCATCAAAAAGTTGAATTATACAAAAAAAATTCGGTTTGCCGAGGCCATTCATCCATTTGATTTATGAGACTACAATTTAAAAAAAATAAAGGATTTAATATTATTTTGCAATAAAATCTTTGGACGGGGCTGTTCCGAATTATGAGTGTTTAAAACAAAAGATGGCCCACCCTATAGTTGCTTCCAAATTGGAATAGCTTATTATGTCGAAGAGCGTCCACTTTGGACGGATATGTTCCGAATTAAGAGTGTTTAACAACCAAACCAACAGATGGCCCACCCTATATATAGTTTATTCCAAATTGAAACAAATTTCAAAACTATTATTGTGTCGAAGAGCGTCCACTTTGGACGTATATGTTCGGAATTAGCAGTGCTTAACAACCCAACCAACAGATGGCCCACCCTATAGTTGCTTTCAAATTGAAATAGCTTATTAATGAGCTACAATTAGTCTGCACTGTCCAGTAACTACTACCATATACTTGGGCCAGTACTTCATACTACTACTACTGTTGTCCTCTTCTCCTCGTGGAGCATAGGGCCTCTATTCGTACTTCATAGTCATGATAAAAACAATTTCCGAAACGAGCGTATAATTACTAGAACATACAGCTCTCATTTTAAGCGTTATCAAATTGAACATTGCTACTGCAATTTGATTTAAGTCCTAACTCATTAAATTTCGCCATCTCTCAGATACTTCCACTTACTAAAGTCCATCAAGATAGACATAAGATATTACCACACTTTACATTGGGTGATTATGCCAAAAGTACATACTAACCCTCAGCTCATTTGAAGCTTTATTTGAAAAACCATTTCTACTACTACTACTATGTATTCTAGTCTCCTAAGTGGAGCATAGAGCCTCCATTTCAAATCGCGCAAACTGCAGCGCGCTTCACTTGGTTTCACTTCAACACTCCAACTCCGCAGCCCAGCAATATAAATACTACTTGCTACACCATATGCTAAAGACGCATCTCCAATATGACAGCCGCATTGAGTGGGCGTGTCAATGGCCCATTGCAGCATTTAAATGACCCATTCCATTTGGCCAGCAATGTGCAGCAATGTGTGCCAGCAATGCCGCTCCAATTGCCTCTGGCCAAACCCAGTCCCAGACCCAGTCCTGACCAAAACGCAATGCACTCTTCGGGCCAAGACTAATTTTATGTGCCTGGGCATGGCAGCAAAACTTTGTGTGCATCTTTTTAATGGGCCACCACCAGCTAGCCAGCCAGCATCGTGAAGTAATTCCTCTTAACTCATAATTGCCAGCGTCTGTGAATGTTTCAGCTCATAACAATTGGCAACGCACCAAAGTCAACAACAGCGACTGTGACGATGACTTTGGCAATGGGCAAGGCAATGCGTTGGCCAAGTTAAGACACAGCGGGCGAGACCTACCCAAAGGCAACTGGCCAAAAATGAGACATTTAAAAAGTTGGCAACTTTGATGGATGCGTAGAAATGGATGCGAGAACAATTAAATGACAATTCTTTTAATGTTATTTCTCAGCAATTAATGTACAATTTGGTTGGCTGACTTCAGATCATTGTCTTTGGCATAGTCGTAGAGCCAAATTATTAGCACTTTGGAGTTACGACACAATTCACAACAGCAGTTTAGTGGTTTAAAGTTTTGAACCAAACTATAAAAAATGTAGTAAGTTTTACGAATCACATAGTTTGCTGTATTACCGTTTATAAAAACTGAGTGACAGTCAGTTGGGGCAAATGATCGAAATCTTCTTTTGAGATTTGGGGACAAAACCAAAAGCTTGAAATACTGATGGATACTGCTTAGACTCATTATTTGAGACCGTAAGGTTAACTCGTTTAGTATTTAGTACATGCCAAGGACATTTATGAACCCCAGTTTCTTAATCCGATTCATATTTAATTTATTTTAAACATTTTTATTTCGTGTAAATAACCAACTAATTATTTGTAAATATTATTTCTTTTTTTGTTAACGTTTAAATAATATATCCGATTCATATTTAATTTATTTTAAACATTTTTAATTCGCGTGATTTGTAAATTTTTTTGTTAAATAATATTTATACACATATGCAAACAAATATGCAACAACTTGCTTACGCCATCTAGCGGCAGACATTCGTAAACGCGACTTTCCAATTAACATACGGCCACACTAATTTTATTACTCAATATAATGTGCCACCTAGCGGCAAAAACTAGACAGGAAAATAAATGATAGCGATGACCACGGTGACGCTAAAAACTATTTTATGTAATAGAGACTTGTTTATTTCCTTAGCTTCCTCAGGAAAATTATTTATTTATTAATTTCTTAAATGTAAAATAATGTACTTAAGAACTAGCCAAAATTCGTAAATATCTCGTTACCAAACTGTTTTAAAATTTCACATTAAAGCACTACATATAAATATCAATAACTTCTATGTCCATCACATCGACACTTGTTTATAATTATTATTTATTATCACTTTGTTGTTTTTGCACACTGTTCTTGTTTTATTATTATTTACTCAACACTTGGTCATTTATTGACAAATCAATTTATGAAGCCTCTAGCCCTCGCTACTACACTAACTTTCAATCAATGTTTAGTTTTGAACTTAATTTTGGTTTGGTTTAGTTCATTCCGCTTGATTTGTTTGTATTTTATGTTGTGCAAATTATTTTAGTATAAATTATATTGTTAGTTAGTAGGTTATATTAGTAAACCTTATTTGGTTAATTTTAAAATGAGCACGATAATTAGTTTTTATGGTTGAAATTCAATTAGCGTTTTAATTACTAGGCTGCAAAAGTTTGCTTTGCTGTTGTTGCAGTTCATTAAATGGTAGGTTTATCGACAAGTGGTTTTTATTACTGGCTGGGTTTTTCAGGCTTCATATACCTATACATAGACACCATGTGTAGTCCGGGACGACTTTTATGACGAAAGACACCTGTGTGTTCGTCACGACTTTCACTCTTCGTTAAACTACAACTTCGAACTGACTTGGAAATTGATTAAGTTCACGAAATTGTGAACTTTAAGAACCATTTTAAGTTCCGAATTTCGAATAAATTTTTTAATTTATGTTTTTTACTATATACATATAAAAATCAAAAAAAAAAAAAAAAACTTTTCTTCGAACTTTTTTTTTGCAAATACATATGACAACAAATGGAGTTGATGTAAAATACAAGTTTTATCAAAACAATCGATGAACGTGTAAAATATTTTCTAAATATAAATTTTACTAAAATGTAGCCCAAGTCTTCATTTATTAGATTTCCAGATATATTAAAAGAGAAACTGTAGAAAAGCAAATACATAAGCCAAGTTTAAAGCAGATTAAAAGTCAAAAAGTGATAGCCTCGAGTATGCTGCTTTTAATTAAGTTTTAAATTGCTAAAACGCAGGAAGTTTTTTCACTAAGGTTTTTATAGGAAAATCGTGAAAAATAAGAAATTTTAATGAGTGAGACTTTAGTAGCACTGAACTCTTTTACTATTGGAACCCGATTGATTTACGACAGCTTGTAGACTTGACCCTTTAATCAATCTTGAGGTTTTTTTTTCATTAAGGTTTTTTTTTTATTAAGGTTTTTTTTTCAATAAGGTTTTTTTGACAAACCACGAGTACTGTCGAGTTGCCATGTGTTTTTCATTCAGTTTTCATTGCCATTTCATCATGGAAAAACTTACACTCGAACAACGTTTACAAATCGTACAATTATTTTACGAAAATTCGCGTTCTGTAAAGAATGTTTATCGCGCGCTTAGGCCATTTTATGGTCGTCTTAATCGACCTACTGAGACCAATATTCGTCATACCATCAATAATTTGATTCCCAATATTCATTATTGGATGACAAGGGATTATTTTTAAAAAGCGAAAGGCAAGAACGGTTCTTTCTATTGATAATAAAGATTTTCCGATTCATTTGAAATTTTTGTGTTTTTTTTTTTATTTTTAAAAAACCTCAAGATTGATGACTCTTTAGTTAAAAAAACGAAAATTTAAACTTGCTATTATTGATTTTATATAAATTTAAATTTATTGTAAACATTTTAAATATCTACAAACATTTTTTACTATCTGCACTTGCCAGACAACAATGTCTTAAGCCCTCCCAGCACTAGACAGGCACGAGTCTACCCTAAATTCTAAAACGATTCCTTGTAGCGCTTAGAATATTGCCTTACTATTAGCTTCCTAAAGCAGAAAACAACAAAGTGAAGCGCTAACAATTGTGGCACTTGGAATTGTTTCCTAATGTGCTGTGTCAATATTTGCAACGCTTTGGCATCAAAGCAAAAGGCAAAAACATTGGAAAATGGAAAAACACATTGAATACGGCAGGGGGGTCAAAGGGAACGTGCGTGCCAAGGCAACAAATTCTATTTAGTATTTATATTGCAGGCATAGAATACTTTCCACTTTTCGCATGACACAGTTATGTAACGTACGAATTTTCACACCGCTCGAAGGTAAAAATCAGGTGCGGCATCTAAGAGATACTCATACACACTCGCACACACACACACACACGCACACAAAGTAGCCGCTGTTTCAATATCTAAACGCTTTGTTTACACAAATGACTTTTGCAACACGTAAAGCAAATGTTAGACGGGACCTGGTCATGTCTACTTTATATGGCACATTCGGTCCAGTCATTCATCTGTGCGTGCGTTTGTGTTTTGTATCTTTACACTGAGCAAACAAGAGAGGTTAGTCTTAAAGAGTTCCACAGCAAACTATTTTTTGCTGTAATACTTTTTATTGAGATTTGCTTAGTTTTGATTTTCCAATTATGCAAGCATTTTCCAAATTCTTACATACCAAGTTGAGCAAGCAAAAAGTTTTAATAGAGTATACGCAAGATACACGGTGCTAGCGCTTAACCGTACCCAATACCAATCAATCACGCTCTGTTGAGTACCGAGGCACTAAGGTGTAGCTGGTAACGAGGATGAGTGTGCCAGGAACGTTTTATCACTGCCAGCTAACCTTGCGTTTACGGATATAAAGAGACACTTTCAGGAAGTCTTATCGCAAATTGGGGAGACAGTCAGACATCCGGCGGAAAGAAAATGGGTCCGGTTGTCGCATCTCCCGTGTGCCCTGCCCACGGTCAATCCAAGGCGACCATCTGAACTCCTACGATTTCACAAGAACAGGACCACGGTGGTGGTAGGAGTTGTAACGGAGCACTGCACCATAGGCCTAATGGCTGAGAGGTTGCACATCCCCCATCACGTCTGCCGCAGCTGCGGAGATTAGGAGGAGAGTGAAAGTATCCAGCACCTACTTAGTGATTGCCCCGCACTTTTTAGGAAACGCACCCAGTTTCTGGGTAACCATTCTTTGAAGAACTGGGCAGTCTGGTAAAGTCAAAATGGTTCTACAAGTTGAGAGACACAGGAGATTAGGCATGCCCAACAGCTTTACCCATCAAGGTATATTTTTGAAATAATTTGTAATGCTCGGTTCTTCCTTTCGAGCCTATAGGCCTATAGAACATAGTGATAAAACCAGCACCATCGTATCTCATAATAGAATCTACATCTCTCTAAACACTTAAATGTTTGAATAAATATTTTATTTTCTCTTAAATTGATATACACTCTTATGATCACATCTTTGACAGTACGCTGACATCATATTTACATAACTTTCTTATACCCTGCAATCGAAGAATATTTCAAAAGTTTATCTAGAAAATACAAATTTAGACCTAACAAACGACATATTATGAGGGCATCTTTTTGAAATCAAAAACCACTTCAGAATTTTCATCCGCTGGACGCTCGCAATTTTCATAAAATACAAATAATTTTATATATATATAAAAAGTAAATGATTTTACGATACTTTTTCAAAAAGTGCTTTAAAATTTTAAAAAACTTAGTCAAATATTTAGTCAATATACAATACCTACATAAAAAAAAAATACAAAAATGCCAAAAAACAAAAATTGGTTGGATAGACAGAAATGGTTATTTTCACAATTTGAACATTTCTAACGAATTTCGAAAATTTCAAATTTATATTACTCTCAAAAAGAATTGTACATACAAAATCCTGTAACACTTGAAAACTAATTTTCATCATAGGTAGGTACATGGTACATATAAGATAGATTAGACAAGTAAAACCGGAGAAGTTGTATTTACGGCAGATAAACTTTCAATATTTCGAAAACTTCTGATATACATATGTCACTCTCAAAATAAAAATCATCCAAACCCCAGTAACACTTGAAAACTAATTTCCTTCACGAAGTTCAGTTATATAATTAATATATGATGCACTGAATAAGTACAGTCCCTTTCCATATTAATAGATCCAAGCTCAAAAATGAAACTTTCCTTACTTATAATATGTAAGTAGCCATTTTGAGGGCTATTTTACATTATATACAAAAAAATTTTATTTTTTTACATAAAAATAAGTTTTATCGAAAAAATCTGTATTTTGTGGGACCACCTTTTGCAGCCGACACAGCTTGAATGTAGCAGTAAGGATCTTTATTAACTCTTGCTTGTTCGTAGAAGTTTGTATCATCCTAACTTCAGATTTCAAAATCTTCCATAATTTCTCAAAAGAGTTCATGTCAGGTGAATTTCCTGCCCAGTAGAGAATATCCGTTTTTCTTTATCTAAAAACGTTGTAGTCTACCGTCATGCATAAAAATAGGCATTTCTGGTTTCGTGAACCATTTTTTCATTATACCCTGTACCTATAGGTACAAAGGGTATACTAGATTTGTGCAATGTATGTAACGGACAGAAGGAGGCGTGGCAGACCCCAAGTCCTTTATACCAAAATGCTTATCATAACCTCGGGTAGCGATTGAGCCATGTCCGTCCGTCCGTCCGTCCGTCCGTCCGTCCGTCCGTCCGTCCGTCTGTCCGTCCGTATGAACGCCTAGATCTCGGAGACTATAAGAGCTAGAGACACGAAACTTTACCAGCTGGTGCGCATATTTCCTAAGCAGATGAAGTTTGCTGAATCATGTCAATATCTTTCCCCGTTCCCCCGCTGTAGATTTTCGCGGTTCTTAGCCACACCGTTTAATATTTTTATTTGAAATTTAACAGAGCGATGCGTTGTGGATACATGCATCTATGTGTAAAAAATGAACAAAATCGGACAAATACAACAGAAGTTATAGTCAAAAATGTGCAAATTTCACCTCCCCTTGCCAATAAACTGCGTCAATATTTGACTCTACGCAATTATGGCTACAAGTGACCTAGAATCACAATTTTTGGTAAGCTCATTCATGTGGCTTTAATGAACAAATCCACATCCAAATTTTATCGATGCGGTCCCCCCACCCCCCGCAATCGATTTACCGTGTTTTCTCCCGCACCCCTCAACATATCAACTTGAAACTTACCCAATATAATTAAAATAGCTTCTTCGACGTAACTTTCAATTTTCATCAAAATCGGTATAAATTTATGGAACTTATAGGTATAAATATCGTTTTGCACCAAATAAAAAATAAATTCCAATTGGAAAGTTCTTAGATGGAATATGCAGGAAAAATTTTTTTGACACAAAAGGTACAGGGTATTCCACTGTCGGGCACCGCCTCGACTGTACCACATTTTTTGAAGAAACAGCTAGGTCTTCAATACTTTATAATAAATAAAAAAAATAGTTTATTTATATTTACATATAATAATAATAAAGCAAGAAGCATATCTAATTATATGGCAAGGGACTGTATAACCGGAAGAACAAGAACAAGGTTCTTCATCATCTGTGTTAATTTTTCAAAAACTTCAAAGAAATGTCATTCTTCAAAAAAATACGTACAAAGTCCTAAAAAACCTAAAAAAGTAAAATTTTTTTGTCAAAATCCGTTTGAGTTGTTAAAGACCCGTAAAATATGATCAGAAATCTGTCTATCTATCCAATCGTATCAACGTTAGTCTTAAGTTACTTACTGAACACCACACCCTACTCCTATTGCATTCGACTCGGAACAGACGTGGGCCGGTTCTTGTCGTCCTTTTTTTTTCTAAGCACGAAATGCTTTGAATTTTTTTTACAGTGTACGTTATATTGTATGTGTTTTGGTATTCCTATCCTATGCTCTAATGCTGCTCCGTTCGAATTGTTGTTGAACATTTCAACATGTTTAGTGATGCGATCTTTGTTTGTGTCTCGTGCTTTGCTTTTTGCCTCTTCCAGCGGCATCGGTGGCAACCTCTGGCCATGTTAAGCTACAAACACCAATAGCAACAGCAACGGCAACAATTACAACAAAGCGACGCGTCGATGACGCTGTGAAAATGGCAAGAGCAACAACAGCAACAACTTCAGCCATGACATGAAATTCTCTGGTAAATGCTTGGAAAATGTGCACAATTTTCACATCCGGTGTCACATTCGATTCAATTGAGATTTACCTGAACGTGACTAAAATACGCAAATTAAAAACGCTCAACAACAACAACATCAGCCTGCGTCTAACTGTAAATGTGTAACTGTGTGTGTGTGTGTTTTTGCGTATATCTGTATGTATGTGTGTGTGTGTGAGAGTGTTGTAAAATTACGCTT
Organism: Chymomyza fuscimana; assembly: GCA_949987675.1. NCBI lineage: Eukaryota > Metazoa > Arthropoda > Insecta > Diptera > Drosophilidae > Chymomyza > Chymomyza fuscimana. The sequence continues at coordinate 7,141,479 of OX465089.1, forward strand.
ACCAAGTTAGTGTGGCCGTTTTTGATGTAGTTGAGATTTTCGGCAGCTTTTTAGCTTGACCTTTTTTTTTTTTTTGTTTGATTTGATTGGGTTACATGACTGAATTTTTCAATGTAACGTGTTGCTTAAATGAATTTCTGTTAAGTCAGACGTTAAACTTAATAATAGATTTAACATAGCTTTTTGTAACCTACATAAATATTTATCTGTAATTTCCAATTCAATGGACTGCACATGTGGCTTTACATAGTTATTTTGTGTTGAATATTTGCAAGTACAACAATGGGATACAAAAATTGAACTAATATTCGGTTAAAGTAGATTATCGTTTTTACAACGTAAGTTCTGGTTTCAATTTTCGAATAAAAGTTATTTCCCAAATTATTAAACTACCTCCAGTTGCGTTTTTGTGACTTTAAAACTTTTTGACTCAAAGAATTTTTCTGAAAGCTTAAAACTTTGAATGTTGGTGCTTTGACCCAAATTCCACAAATCTTGACGCAATGTACATAGCTTACAGGCACACCTTGTGGCAAGCATTACTTCGGTATTATTTATTTTTATTCAGACAGTAGTGCTGGAGAAACATCGATGTTGGCCAACATTGATGTTTTCGATATTTTTTAACTTCGATACATCGAAGTACATGTGGCGGCCATTTTTTGAATGCTTAAATTAATTCAAAATGGGCCATCTGTTGGTTTGGTTATATAAGTATTTTCAAATAAGAAAATGGAATTAGTAAACAAACCAAGAGATAACTATATTTTCATAATATACAATTCAAAATGAATTACATTTCTTAGAACAATAAGCTAAGAAATTATAAATAACAATCCAAAAGGTTATACAACGAAAGCAAAAGATAATACAGGCCACAAAAAAATGTGGTGTAAACTTAACAGGTGACAGAGGCATCCCTCATGGATTTTGAGCAGCCGAATCCGAAGTCCAAAAAACTCCTTCACACATTGGTTATGGATAACCACCAAAAAATTCACTAAATCGAGATAATTTGGATATTATCTAAGAACCCTTGGATCGGGGTTTTTTGGATTTCGGACTTTTTTGTGAGCCTGTGAGTTATAACCAAAAAAATATTCTGTTCCAGCCAGAATTGCAGTCTCATAATCTTTAAACTAATTATTAGATAAAATCATGTCAACGTTTTTTGATTTAAGCGAACTCCGCTTGTCGCTCACTAGATTTCCAACCTTGCTTAACTTTAAAAGGTATTACCTTCCAGTAATTCAACGGGCAATATTGTCGAAGTGCCAAAATTGAGTCAACCCTATTATTTCGGATCTTTTGAGATTTTTTTTTTCTAAAAAAGCGAAAAGTGTCTGCGACGTGGATGCCGTTGATTGCCCATATTTTGTCCGTAATAGGATTTGATCGATAATCGAAAATCGAAATAAAAATCATCGATAATGATCGGAAAAAAATAAAAAACATCGATGTTACTTCCAGCCCTATCAGACAGGCTGTTAGTTCTTTAATATTTTATTGTTGTTCCATGATTTTTATTAAAACAAACTTAAACAAGCAAAAACTTAAGAAACTGCTCTCACAAATTTAAGACCCAAAATTAAGAAAAAAAAAAAATAGCTTTGTAATCCCAAAAGACTTCATCATATCGATAACAGCTGTCATCGCATGATCCGCTTACAATCTTGATCTCTTTAGGGCTTTCTTATAACTTTTAACCCAACAACTTTAATACATTATTTATTGATACCTTGAGTACTGACCATATATCAAACACGCTAACATTGCTACCCCAACAATCTCAGCTGCTCAACACGTAATTACATGTTTATTTATTGAATTTTCGCCTCAAACAACAGCAGCAACAACTACAACAACGTAATGTTGCAACAAGCAGCAATTTTAGCCAAAAATTGTTTAGCGACAAATTGTCACACAACAATGACGTGAGCGCCTGATGTTCCCGGCTACCATGTACACGTTCTGCTGTTCCTTCACGTTCTGGCCAACAACTGACTGATGGACTGACTGACTGAGTGGCTGACTGACATGATGCGTTCGTTGCTGGCTGATTCCGGGCTGCTGACTGGGTTGCCTGCTACCACGAAATATTCCACAAAGTCAACAGCAACAACTGGCAACAACAAAATGAGGTCAACCATGAAAATTGCACCAGCGGCAGCAATTTCTCATTTTGAGTTTAGTACGCAACAAAAATACTTAAAAAAAAAAATTAAATAAAAAATATACAAGGAAGAATTTTGTTGCAAATGCGATGCGGCTCACTGAATGTGAAGCCAACAGCGAATCAACCTACAAAATTGGATGTTGTTGTTGTTGGTTGTTCCTGCGGTCGATCCACGGCTGAATGTTGCTGGTATTGTTGTTGTTGTTGTTGTTGGTGTCATGTCGTTCATCAGCGAAACAATTTTTATTGCTCTTTTCCGACCACAAACTTTTTGCCGATAAAATTTTAATTCACATTGGCTTTTGCATTTTATTTAATGCATTTATTTATGTAGGTACCTCTTTTCAAAAATTTAACGATAATAGAGCATTTCATACAATACGATAAGCTTGTCAAAGCTACTCACGAAGCTGGCTTAAATAGCTTCTATTTAATTTTAAAGAAAAAGATATTTGTCCTGTAGATTGTTTAAGTCTACTTTTCCAAATACATATAATGCAATTTGGGTAAAACAAAACTTAAGAAAGCTACTCGAAAGAAACTACGGAAAGATTTCGCGGAAGACTCGAAATAAACGTACCAGTTCAATATTCGATTTAAACTGCATTATCAAAAAAGGGTTCGCTACGTTTTCCCGGTACCAAAAATAAATGAAGCGATCTCTGGTGCAAATGGATTATTTTTTAAGGCTTCTAAAGGTTCCGAATCAATTGTTGAATTTCAAATCAGAGTTCTCGTCCAAATACATAAAAATGAGCTGCTACACTGCTTAGTCGCTTCAATTCGTCAGTGCCTCTCTTAGTGTTGATTTTCATTTTATTTTTATTTTGGCAAATCAAATTAAGTATTTAGTAGTAAAGTTAGTGCTCGAGGTTAAGGATGTCTATAGTGAGAATAAACCCTTATCTACAAATCCAAACATTTTTTTTTTATTTTGATTTTCTTAGTTTATATTTATGTCAACTTCAAGTTAGATACTTACTGACAATTATTTTTAATTATTTTTCTTCTGACTCAACACAAAAAATAGCATGCACAACCCAAAAAGAGAAAAAAAAATTTCCCTTGTAACAAAAATAACTAAGTCGTGTTTTGTGTCAAACAAAATTAAGAGAGAATTTAACGGAAGCATAAGGGAAATATCGAAAATAAAAAGGGAAATATGCGAAGTGATCGACAAAAAAGTTTTCCTTTTTCCGGCGCACGCAAACCCGAATCCGAATAAAATTTTTCGATTTGTTTTTCGGAGCACGTCTGAATATTTAAAATTTTAAATTTTAATTTCACGTTTTTCATCGAACGTATTTATAGTCAATAGTAAATGGATATATTTTTTATACATTTATATATATATATTACATATTTATGATTATATTTAAAATTGATATGACCTCAGATAGCTTCCAGTCCCGTATCAAAACTCCTGACTTCAGCTTTATTCAAAAAAATTGTATTTAAGCTTGCAATTACAGTGCATACAAAATTCTACTCAATCGAAAGTTTGCATTATTTTTGCATGTCTCTTTATGGCGGTCACTTTACGTGTTTTTCTGCTCAGTTTTTTTGGGAGGGTTCGTGCGACACGCTGCTGGACTTGCACCAAAAATTGATTTATAGCGTTCGAACATGTTGCGGACCAGCAGTCAATTATATGCGCAACTAATTGTATGTCAAAATGTTGCACGAAAGCGTTGCAAATTTGATTAAGCAAAGAGAGAGAAAAAAAAAAAAAGAAGGAGCAACTTCAATACTGTAAAAACAAATTTTGTGCTAAATTGTCAACATTAGTGGCAATGCACTTGACTTGCCACAATGGGGGCATATAGATAAGTACTATATGCATATGTTAAAATGCAGCAACAAGTACATACATTGATTTGCTTTATGGCCATGGCCATAACGTGTTTCTGCTACCGTTTGACAGTTGCACGCTTTTGACCTAAGCGCAGCGCGTGCCACAAGCGAGAAGCAAGCAAGGCAACAACAAACAAACAAACAACAATGGCAAAGCACGAAATGCAATGCACATTGCGCATGTTACAGCTTGTACTTGACAGCTTGATCTTATCGACAGACACCAAATCACGAGGGTAGGCCAATACGTAATTGGTCTAGCTAAGTACAAGTCAATTTTTCGAAACTAATGGCTGTGCTAAATAATACGTAGATACATCTATTATCAATCTAAAACTTATTTTCGTTTTTGAAAAACTTTTAAGCACCGATATTTTGAAAAGTTAAAAAATGGCCAAAAATAACAATTTTTAAGTGTATTACACTTAGTTCAAAGATCCTCTAATTTTTGTATCACTTCTAATAAAATAACATTTGTCAAGTTGCTTTGAATAAGTACCTATCGTTTCACATATGATCATGTCTTTGATAAAAAAAAATATATATTTGCCGAAAAAACCCTGCACTATATTTTTTATATTTTTGTATGTTTTCTCCGAACCCTGTTGAAAACAGAAAATCTAAATATTTTTTTTTGATTTTTTAAGTCATTTTTAGAACATTTGGGTGTTGGGCTATTTTGGACCATTGATTCGGATTTGGTTACTCAAAACCCATATTGGTAGCCCTGATACATGAAAAGTTCACAACACTCTTTTTTGTGACCGGTCCTAATGCCACAGGGTCCCTTGTTCGGGGTAAATTAAAGGTAGAAAGCCAATTCGGAGCTCTATTTATACAATTTTACGAACCAAATCCTTGTGTGCCGCAGCTATCAGTCTTATAACTTAAAACAATGTTTCCTAATCAAAGTCAAACAGTTTGATGGATTATGCCACTGACACCCTATAACACCGTTGCCATCAATTTGGTGGTCGAAAGATCCGGCTTGGCCTAATTAGGTGTCAACTTTTTAGAAGAATTCCTTTACATCGACTTTGATTTGGTATCTGCAGCCATCACGCGTACTTTACCATAATAATCCATAATCTATTACCATTCCGAGGATTCAGTCAACAATTTATAGTCTGGTGGCTCTGCTGTTCATAAGTTGTTTATTCTCTTTTCACTCATATTCTAAAGTTGTTTGTTCTCTTTTCACTCCTTTACAATTACCACAACGAATGCTAAAACCGATTACTTTTAAGCCTGCCCTCGCACCAGCAAACAAAAGTGTTGCAAGTGGCAACAAGAGTTATTGTTTGCTCACTCTAAGCGTACTACCTTTCGTTTCGCTCACTCTTTTTGTTGATTAATTGAAATTTCACTTTACGTTAAATTTACATAGCAATTTTTCATTTTATTTTTTTTTTGTTTTTCGGTTTCTCTCGCTCAATTTATGCAGCACATATTAAACACAAATGCAACACGCCCCAAATGCAGATTGCCAAAGTGCCACTTTCTGTTGCAACTTGCAATTTGGTAGTTGTCATTATTTAATGTGCTTTTAAAGTGCACACGACACGCCCCAAGTTATATGTTTTTCACGCCCAAAGGGCGTCTCAAATCTTTTTGTGATTTCAGGTCTTTTGTGGCATTTTGTTTTCATATGTAAACATAGCAATTAGTTGACCAAACATACAATGTACAACAGATACATAAACAACTTACACACACAAACACACACACACACACACACACAGTGTTAATAAGGAGTTCGAGTTGAACCTTTGAGCAGATCGGACGTGTTCTTTGTTTCTCGCAATCTCGCGTTCGTTGATTTATTTATTTATTTATCCAGTCTTTTTTCTGGCCACCGTCGGGGCCAGCGGAGTCTCGCGTATACTTTCCACAAGGGAAAGCAGGACAAAGTTTTTCACTTTCTATATACAGTCAGTTGTGCGAGCGAGTGAAAGTGCTTCGGTATTCGGCGATAGGGGTGCTCCGCTGACAAGATTGTTGTACACCAGTTGGAGCTACAGATCGGCTTCCTCTGTTCCATTGGCGTCGCTGGAGGAGTCCACTGGAGTATTCGGTCTCGATTTTATTTCAGAGGTCTTCTGGAGGATCGAACCAAGGTACTTTGGTTTTGCAGTCTTCTGCGCATACCTCTGAGCTACGGCCGGTGAACGGGCGGCGTCCCCATAGGCCCAGTTATACCACCTCGCTTGCAGAGCAAATTGTTGGAAAACGGAAATACATATACCGTATACATATATTGGAGTTTGTGCGTTGATCAATACTAGCTTGGACGGCTTAAGGGCAGTGTCGCTGACTCTAAAGCGAAAGGGCCTGGGTTCGATTCCCGCTGGAGGCGTATATAGAATTTTCTATTTATAAATTTTTAATAAAATTGCATATACCAAAATTATCCGCAATTCTTATTTAAAAATTTTTCAAGCCAGTGTAACACTCCCTGGAGAATATATTGGATTTGGGTGCAGAGATCAATAGTAGCTTTGGCTGGCTTAAGGGCAGTGTCGCTGACTCCAAAGCGAAAGGGCCTGGGTTCGATTCCCGACAGTGGAAAAATAGATAATTCTATTTATAAATTTGTAAATTGTTTACAATCTATATTTAGAATTTTTCTAGCTAGTTTGAAGTGTCCCAGGCACAAGCGGAGAGTTAACAGAGCATAAGGTCACGGAACAGACCACTGTCAACCCCCCCGCTGAGGCGGTGCTCATTTATAAACGGGGCTCTGGCGACCGAGTCGAGGCGGTTTAACCTCCACCAGTGAAGCCCGAGGGAAACCTTTGGCCGGCGAGGGAATCCGCGAGCCTGTTGAGGAGAAATCGATCTAGCAGCATGAGTACGCCGCTAGACACCACTCCAGGACCAGGGGGTGGAATAGTAGAAGGAATCGGAGCAAGAGAAGCAGCAGCTGGGAGCGTCTTCTCTAGGAGCAACAAGATGGCAAGGTCACCAGCTGGAGGGGGCCAAGCTGCCATAGCAGAGCCGGTTAAGCCTAAGCCGGCGGAGCAACCGGTAATGATGCAGCAGCAGCAAAACTGCAGCCCGGTTTTCTGCGAGCTGGGAGAAGAGATCACCAAGTTGGTGGAAATGCTAGAAGATGGCAAACGGCGATCCATCCACCAACCGATGCGCGATTCAATTGAAAGCATCAGGGTGCTGTACGAGCTGACGGCCATACAAATGCACGACGAAAGAGCCAAGGCGGTCATAAGAATGTCGCATCAGTCGTCGCAGACTTCGCCCTTATTCAAGACGGCGATAGAAGCGAAGAAAAGACAGGTGGCAAATGCGCGAACGCCCAATATGAAAAGGGGAAAGAGGGCAGGTGCCGCCGATAGCCCGCAACCGTTGGTAGTCACCCCACCATCACCACCAGCAAGAGATTCTGGCTCACAGGTAACACCTCAAGCCGGGAGGAACGGCGAATGGACAGAGGTCGTTAAAAAGGGAAGAAACAGCGCCAGGAGCGCAAAGCCGGAGACCAGTAAGCCTAAGCCAAAACCAAAGGCGTTGCTCCAAGAGAAAATTAGACCGGATGCCATCCTTATCTCGGCCAAAGGAGAGGCCACGTATGCAGATATCCTCAGAAAGGTAAAATCGGATGAGAAGCTAAACGGACTGGGAAATGTGGTCTCCAAAGTACGGAGGACACAGAAAGGCGAACTTTTGCTGGAGCTCGGCAAATCTGGAGAAAATACCGCCTCATTTCAAGCGCTGGTTGGTGAGTCACTTGGCGAACAAGCGGAAGTAAGAACACTTACGCACCGCATTACCATCGAATGCAAGGACCTGGAGGAAGCAACGACCAACGAGGAAGTCAGTAACGCGCTGAAGGAGCAGATGCAGATATCGGATGTTACCCCGTCTGATGTAAGGCTCAGGAGAGCCTATGGATATACCCAGATAGCTTCAATAAGACTATCTGCAGAAAGCGCCAAAAAGGCACTAAAGGTAGGATCCCTAAGGGTAGGCTGGGTAAACACCAGGATAAGAGGAAAAGCCCCCGCCCCAACGAGATGCTTTAGATGCCTAGATTTTGGACATCAAGCAAGGGATTGCAAGTGCGAGACGGACCGCTCAAACTTGTGCAGGCGCTGCGGGATGGAGGACCATCTCGCAAGAAATTGTGATAAGGAGCCATTATGTATGTTTTGCAAGGATACAGACAGAGACGCAAAACACATCGCTGGCAGTAGCATTTGCCCTATTTTCAGGAGAGCACTCTCTAACCAAAAATGAAAGTGATCCAGCTTAACCTCAACCACTGCGAGGCTGCACATTCCTTGCTTATGCAGTCGGCGCGGGAAAACCAGTCAGATGTGGTACTAATAAGCGAACCGTATAAACCTATACGAGGGAATGTGTGGGTAGCCAGCAACAACCAAAAGGCAGCCATTTGGTCCCGCACATCCCCAATGATGGACATTGATTCGAGCCACGACGGATTCGTAAGAGCTAGGATAGGAGGCATTACGTTCTACAGCTGCTACGCACCACCGAGCTGGACTTTGAACGTTTTTAAAACCATGCTGGATGATATAGCGACGGATGCGAGACACAGAGCACCAATGGTCATCGCAGGCGATTTTAACGCTTGGGCTGTTGAATGGGGTAGTCGGGAGACTAACGCCAGAGGATGCTGCGTGCTGGAGACACTCCTGATAATGGAGGTAGGCCTAGCCAATGATGGTAAAAGGCAAACGTTTCGCAAAGCAGGAAAAGGCTCGTTTATAGACATCACTATATTAAGTAACTCCTTACTTAAGAAAACTGAATGGAGCGTAAGTGAGGAGTTTACGTTCAGCGACCACCAGGCCATACATTTCGAGATAAGAACGCGAGGAAATCGGATACGGCCAAAGATGACAGGACCCAAATGGAGAGATAGCTGCTTGGATAAGGAAACCTTTAAAGAAACGCTGCAATTCGACGAAGGAAACCAAGGAACGGTGGATCAGGTAGCTCAACACCTGACTCAGCGGCTTGCTGAGGCGTGTGACGCATCCATGCCAAGAAGAAAACCGTCAAAACGCGGCGCGCCATGCTACTGGTGGACTGATGAAATTTGCCAGCTACGAAAAGCGTGCTTACGGTCCAGGCGTCGATCACAGAGGGCAAGAAACCGCCCAGAATTTCAGGAGAGGCTCGAAGACTTTCGAAAGGCAAGACAATCCCTAAAGACGGCCATTCGAAGCAGCAAGGCTGACTGCTTCAAAAAGATTTGTGAGGAGGCTGATGTAAATCCATGGGGCACCGCCTACAAAGTTGTCACCAAAAAGATGAGGAGCCCATCAGCAGTTAGGGTCACATGTCCCATTGTACTCCGCAGAATTGTTGAGACGCTGTTCCCTCGGCATCCTCTGCTGGAGCTGATCAGCGTGAACCCCAGGATGGAGAGGATAGACCCAGTAACCCTAGAGGAAGTCATAGCAGCTGGCAAAAGAATAGGAGACAAAAAGACACCAGGGCCGGATGGCATCCCAAATATGGCCCTTAAACTAGCTATCGCAACGAGACCACAGGCCTTCGCGGAGATGTTCACGCGATGCCTACAAGAGGGTGTTTTTCCAAAACAGTGGAAGGTTCAGAAATTAATTCTACTTCCCAAAGGAGGCGGATCGGCAGACGACCCTTCTGGATACAGGCCAATTTGCCTTCTGGACTCAATAGGAAAGGCTCTCGAGCGGATCATTTACAGCAGGCTACTGGATGCTGCGGAAGAAAGGGGTGCACTCTCAAGCTCCCAGTACGGATTTCGGAAAGCTCGATCCACCGTAGACGCAATCAAAGCCGTGGTAGACACTGCGTCAAAAGCTATCGAGGGGACAAGATGGAGATGGGGCGACAAGGAGTACTGCGTCGTGGTCACACTGGACGTGCGCAATGCCTTCAATTCCGTGCGCTGGAGGCTAGTTGAGAGGACACTAGCCCGTATGGAGCTACCTGCGTATTTACGGAGAATCATCACCAACTACCTTTCGGAGAGAGTACTTGTTTACGATACGGACGCTGGACCAATGCGCTACAAAGTATCGGCGGGCGTTCCACAAGGGTCGGTCCTGGGACCTCTACTGTGGAACATAGCATACGACGAAGTTTTGAGACTCTGCCTTCCTCAAAGATGCAAACTTATCGGATTTGCAGATGACCTGGCGTTAGTGGTGGTAGGAAAGCACCTTCAAGATGTAGAAAGAGCGGCTAACAACTCGATTGCAGTAATTGGAAATTGGCTAGAGGGTGCGGGTCTGGAACTAGCTGGACACAAGACGGAAGCTGTGCTTATTTCGAGCAGGAAATCGATCGAGTTCGTGACCATACAAATCGGCAATGTATCGGTCCGGTCAAAACCACACATACGGTATCTGGGAGTCATGCTTGATAACAGGCTGAATTTCCGGCCCCACATCGAATACGCCAGTAGCAAAGCAGCAAGTAGGCAGGCCGCTCTGTCCCGAATGCTACCCAATATCGGAGGGCCCAAGGCGGGCAAGCGGCAACTACTTTCTAGAGTAGTGGCTTCCATTCTACTGTATGCGGCACCAGTATGGGTGGCGGCGCTGGATATTCAGGAGCTCCGGAGGAAGTTGGCAGCGCCTTACCGGCTAAGCGCCCTACGCGTGATCTCAGGATTTAGGACAATTTCAGAGGATGCCGCCCTGGTACTTGCAAATATGATACCAGTCGATATCTTAGCAAAGGAGATGAAAGCTATCTATGCCATTCGTACAGCAGGTGGAGCTTCCACCAACATGGCAGACGCGCGGAGGATTCAAAGAGATGCGTCGATAGCAGCTTGGCAAGCCAGATGGGACACGTCCATAAAAGGAAGATGGACGCATAGGCTAATTCCGAATGTGGCTCAATGGATTGGTAGACATGGAGGGCAGGTAAATTACCACCTCACCCAGTTTCTTACAGGTCATGGCGGCTACAGGGAATACCTGTACAGATTTAGACATGAAGACACCCCTTTCTGTCCTGTGTGTCTCAACAATAAAGAAGATGTAGAGCACGTCCTATACGAATGCCCGAGATATAGGACCATAGTGGGCTCATCTCCACCCCCGGAGTACCTGTTGGAGTGTATGCTGGAAAATGACAGCACGTGGCAAAGGATGAGTCATATCATCATCGCCGTCCAAGGCGACCTAAGGCGCTGCGAGAGAGAGAGGCGGGAGGCTCCAGAGTCCGAAGCAAACGGATGAAAGCCAAGGAGTGATACCCAGTTCATCGAAGGCATCCAGAAGGATCTGTGATGATGCAAAAGAGAGCTGTTGTGCCTTAGAATAGGCAACCCCCCCCCGCGAAGTAATACTTGATGGTGGATCCCGCGGGGTGTGGAGGTGAAGAGTTGTGTGTGGGGTGAGGTTAGTACGTAGGCATGGCGTTAGATTACGTCATGAGTCGTGCATGCTTAGTGGTACGGGCCACTTGCATCTTTTGAAGATTATCATCCCCCATGGCGAACCATGGAAAAAAAAAAAAAAAACACAGTGTTAATAAACAGTTACGTAAACAACTTCAAAGTTAAGTGAAAAAGAAACCATAAATCAAATGGCATTTGTTTTGACTTTAGACGGGTGACACTTCATTAGCACAAAAACTAAAATCGTTCAAGATCATTAATTTTGGCAAACATAAATGAAGTAAAGTCCATTAGAATACAAAAGAGTGTTGTCTATACACAATGTCAGGAACTTTGCGAGTCATAGTTACAAGGGGTTTATCCAACACAAAAACAAAAAGCTCCTCGTTCAAGCCTTGAACAAGCTACGAAAGTTAGGGCGAATAAAACAACTTATAAAGTTCATTCTGGTACTACAAAATAAGAAACAAGTTTTCTTCTAGAATTTCCTCAATCTATAGCTCTAAGTTTATAATCTTCAAAATAAATATCATCATTCACATATTTAAGAGAATTATTCTGGTGAAAAACTTCTATGACATTTTTATATACGTGTCTTAAAACTAGTGGAAGGTTAGAGACGGGTGAAAATTTATTTTTTAGTCTAAATGAGTCTACATACCGATTTTAGTGACTCTAATTTGTATTTCAATAAAATAAAGCGGAATTCTTCTCTATATATTCTTACAGAGAAGGGATCTTTATATTGAAACATTTTTTTTTTTTATTTATTTATTTATTTATTTTTATGTATTCTTGCGGCAAAGAGTATAGCAAGAAGGTGTAGAATTCTTCCAAAGGGTCAAGCTGCATAGGATACCGAAGACTGCCCCCGAAACGATTTTTAAAAACTAATTCATAGGTTAAAAAAAAAATTCTCAAAATTTAAGTTTTTAAGCTTAACGCGTTTAATTCGAAAAAAAATTTTCTTAATTTAAATAAAAAAATAAGCTGTTCACTTTTTATATAATTGTGGCAAAGCTACTGAATATTTTTGAACCAATTTTTTTTTTTTAATCAAAGTTGTTAATTGTTTAATTTTAATGTTTTTTTTAAGCAAAACATTTTCAAAAAATATTTTAAAACATCTTTTTTTAAAAATTTATAAGTACATAGTTTAAATGAATATGGAATAAAACGAATATTTTTTAATGTTTATGAAAAAACAATTTTGAAAAAAATAATAATTTTTTTGTCAAAACATATTGCACCATTGAATTAGTAGCATTGCAAAATCAAATCATCATTCTTACAGAAATTAATAATAAAAATTTAAAAACTAAAAAAATTATACTACAAAATTTGGGATTACTTTTTAAACTTAATTTTCTTTTGAGATTTAACTCTTGATTTCTAAATTATTTTTCCTCAAATAAAAGTTTAAAACTAAAGACTGTTTTATATTCTATTTTTTTAAAACTAAGGAGAATTTTTTAAATTGATTTGCTGATAAGAACTGCAAATATTTATTGGTGATTTTTTGAAAATTGTTTTAAGAGAAAAATTTTCAGTTAAAACAGATTTTTGTTTAAAGGCCACTCTGTAAAGTACGCATTGTATATTATCAACAACTGTCATAAATATATAGCAATACTGTAACAAATTCAGATCTTTAGTACTAGGAACAACATCATTGAAATTTGTAATATAATTCATAAAAAATTAACAAAACAAATAAATAAGATTTTAAAAAATATTGCAATTATATGGAAACACAAAAAATAATCATATTAAAGCTCTTATCTCTATAAGCTTATCTTAATTGGCGATAACAAGAGATGAAAAAAAAATATTTTTTAATAATTAATTACATTGGATTATAACCTTTTGTACTTATCGGTTGATTGCTAATAAATAAATAAATGCTCAAAAAAAAAATGAATTGGAAACTGATTGATACCTGCTGTGGAACTTATTCAGTCACACACTTATTTTCACTCGAGTAATCTCGCTGAATGTTTTTCCAATATTTTATAAGATGAGGAAACTGATTTTCTTGTTTTTTCTGCTCACACTTTTGGCTGTAAGTTACTAAAATGGAAGTTCTACCTAAACATATGAGCTTCTTTCAATTATTTTTTGATTAGTGGAGTACTTGCGAGGAAACTAAATTTTCCAACGACAAGGGCAATCTAAACGCTTCCGACAATTCCGCACCAAAGAATTCCATAGATTGTGAACATCTAGGCGAAAAATCGGGAACCCAGAAAACTGAAGAACTACACGACAGCGTAATATTGTGTTTGAACAAACTTTTTCCAGACTGGGTGCATATAAAAATTTAGTTAAAAATTTTCAAAAATGAATGTTTAATGAATAAATCCAAACATCATCCTAACAATCTAGTTACTATCCCCAAACTTTAAACACTATGTAGAGCATTTAAAAGTTAACACTGCCAAGCGAAACTATACTGCTTGGCTCTTCAAATGCATTATGACAGCGATGGGAAGAGTTGCCAAGTAACCCCAACATGAAACATGAAAAACGACGGCAAGAACAAATGAAAAGAATTTTCATTTAAGAGTCTCGTGGACAAGTGAACCCAAAAAACCGCTGAAAATAATTAAAAGCAAGGCAGCCCCAGCAACGAAGTGGAGTCTCCCGGATCATCACTGGGTAACTTGGCAACATTTGCAACACATTGGCAACATTGCTGTTGCAATTGTTGTTGCTGTTGTTTTTACTGCTGCAGCTGGCGTCGACGACGACGACAAAAAACACGCTGCCAAGTGATGCGGCGCACAGCAGCGAGCTGCACGTGGATTTGGATAGTTGGATAGTGACTCCAAGTGGGATAGATGTTGCCGCGCTTTTGCTGCTGTGCTGCTTGGCTTGCTACGTGTGGCAAAACCGCGTGGCATGGCAGCTGGGCCAGGCTGTGTAACAACTACTACTACTACTACTACTACAACTACTACTAATACTTCGTGTGGCAGCAGCTTCGGCTTTGGCTTGGGTTCGTGTCTGGGGCTCTGGGGCGCTCAAGATGACTATGTTCACTATGATGACTATAATAACGATGATGACGTTGAGTTTGTGGTAGCAGCAGCTACAACAACAAAAACTAGCGTGAAAATCTAAACCAAGTAGATTTGAAAATTGCATTAAGCAAGCTTTTGCGCTCGACTTGCGGTTTTTCGCAGTTTTCCGCTGCACTAAAAGCTTTTGGAAAGCCTTTTAGCAAAGAAATATTAGAACCCATGTCAATTACTGTACAATTCTTATCAGTTAAGCTCCTTTCACTGTCGTAAATTATGAGATATGGTTTATGGGTTTTTTTTTTTATGACAGTGTTTGTTTGGTTGAATTTTTCTGCTTTTGAGAACTTCAAACACACCCACACAGACACACACATACACCAGCACATGGATGGCACTCTATGACTCAATAACTCATCCAAGTCACGCCGTCTGGGGTCTCGACATGTTCTGTTTGACTGCATGCCAATCTGCCTAACAGCGGGCAAAGACTTACTAAAAACCATCTACACTCGGAAAATTTGTATATTTTTTTTTAGTCTTTTTTAATTATAAACATTTTAGGCATCGTGGATATTCTTCAATTTTGAAATAATAATGATAATGAATAATACATGGAACCTTTTAGTAAGTCACTTAAATTAGGATCCTATGCGGGTGCGGATCCAGGATTTGGTCTCAGGAGGTTCCTCACTTCGAAGTTTGTATATATCAGAGCTCGCAAATGACTGTTAATTTTTCCAACTTTTGGGGGAGTCCACCCCCGTGAATCCACCACTGGTCCTATGGTATTAACAGGAAGAAAGACCGATTTCTTTGATCTTATTTCTGAGTATTTGGCGAGAATTCCAGACTTTTTTTTTTGCAATTTACCAAAAAAAAAAAAAAATAATGTTTATATATTCATTTATAGTTCTGAGCTGAATTTGTTGATGAATCTTCTAATTTATTTTTTATAGGAATTTTTATTTTCACCTATACCGATACATAATAGGTATTATAACTTCGTGTAAATTTATGTAAGGGCAGAAGGTATGTATATTCTTTTTTTTAAACTAGGTGATTGCTGAAGTTTTATTTCTCAAGATAATATGGTTTTCACACTGACGAAGGGACGGACTGACGGATGGCAAAAGAATAAAACGAAAGTTTTAAAGCGCTTACCTATTTAGTCTTAAGGCCCATACGCAGTTCGAAAATAAAAAAAATCCCATTTCGGATATCCCATGAAGTTTTGTAATTCCGTGCGAAATATTTCGAACTGTGTATGGGCTTTTAGTATTCCAATTTTTGTTTGGTCTGGTTTGCCTTCATTTAAAATCTCTTTCGTAAGAGATTTCAAACGTGTCAAATAAATTTCCGATTTAAATTCTAAACGTTTTCCGCAATATATTTCAAAGAAAACCTATATTTTAGAAATTTTTGAGTTTTTTTTCCGAGTGTATAAACATTTCGTCAATTCCCCGTTCTCTAGGCCCCACCTCGATATGCCAATTGGCCCCTGCTAGCACACGGTGCAAATCATTTTAAAATGCGTCGAGCTATGCAAAACGCAACGCAAAAAATGAGCTCGTTTGAAATCCAAACATTTTAGCAGTCTTTTGCTTCCAACTCCCTACATCCTACAACCACCTCCCGTCTGCTATTTATTCATTGGTGCGTGTTGCCAAATGCCAAACATTTTTAGATACGACTCCGTTGATGGTGACGACAACAACGACAACAACAAATACGACGACTCTGACTGCGACTCCGAGAATGACTGTGGAACGATGTGGCTTGTAAATACTTTGCATTTGTGGAAGTGGAAAAAGATTTGCTGCGATTTGCTGCCACCATCGGAGTTGTTCTCCTTCTGCCTGACTATTTGCTGTTGTTTGGCATTTCCCAGAGCATGCTTGGTTTGGGCCCACTCTGCATTTTGATGGCCGGAAATGAGCAAGGCAAATATTTCAAATGCATTTTTAATTAATTTCTAGAAGCTTGCTGTGTGAGTTTGTCTTAAACAAATTGTGGAATGCAAAGCAAAGTGCGTAAGGAAAACTTAGTATCAGTCTAAGCGATATGTTTGTTTGTGTAAGGTAACTTACTAGAAGGAACCATTTTAATTACTACTTCGTACGTATCCACAAGAATTTTTGGGAATACTTTACAAAAATAAAAATCAAGGGAACACAGCATTGGAGTAGACGATCATAGTAAAACTATGAACCAATTTAGAAGCTCATTCATTTTATTACTTCGTATTAACCATTTAAAGGGCATAAACTTTTAAGATAATCGTTTAAAATAACCCGAAATTTAAAACACTTAATAACTGAAAAACGTCTTATTTAACGAGAGTTTCTCTAAAATCGTCATCTAAGAAAATTTGATCAAAAAAATTATAATCGTATGCAGTTTGATTCTCAATTTGGGTAGCGTTAAATAGAAATTAATTATACACATCTGTTTCGATATTCGGCAAGTTTTTACGATTTTAATCTCTTGACATTGAGCTTATGCTTTCGCGTTCTTTCAAAACAATAAAATAATTAGACACGGCGCTGTTTTTAATTATAGAATAATTTTTACAGGTATTTTTTTTAATGCTTTTGGAAAACTCTTTTTTTGTATTTCTAATACTCCTTGGTACATGCGCACAAAGGACATTGAAAAGGACCTGAAAGTACCTAAAGTTGGTGACGTCATCCGGTCACAAGATCAAAACTTCATAGAACGCCTTAAAGTATTATACATCCAAACCATCCAAGTGACCTTCCTATAAGATTCCTATAAATAAGCTCAAATGTTTGAAACCCGCGTGTAAATATGTATATATTCGTGTAAATATTATGTTTTCGTATTTGCTCATAATTGGTTTTTACTTTCTTTTTTTCTTATGTACATCTAGTAGAGAACTAGTTTAATTACATTATATACAAACATATTAATAATAAAAAAAAAAAAAATTTATGTGCACTTGGAAAGGGTCATCAATCTTGAGGTTTTTTTTAAAATAAAAAAAAACACGAAAATTTCAAATGAATCGGAAAATCTTTATTATCAGTAGAAGGAACCGTTCTTGCCATTCACTTTTTAGAAACAATACCTTTCAAATGTTGGCCGTAACTGCGCCGTTGCTCGTCCCAGCGGAGGTTACAATTTTCAATGACGCGTTCGAGCATAATCGGCGGTATCTCGCGAATAACACGGGTAATGTTGGCCTCTAAAGCTTCAATCGTAACTGGATTATCCACAAACACTTTAGACTTCGCGTAGCCCCAAAGGAAAAAGTCTAACGGTGTGATATCACACGATCTTGGTGGCCAATTCACCGGTCCGTAGTGTGAAATTAATTGTTCACCGAATTAGTGCCTCAATATGTCCATTGTTTCACGGGCTGTGTGACCAAATGTCGTCGAGATCTCGGTCATCAATTTCAGGTAGCAAATAATTCGCTATCGCTATCGCATTTTTGAAGAAATATGGACCGAAGATTCCACCGGCCCATAAACGACTAACCACTAAAGTGTCATCCAATAATTAATATTGGTTCTTAAATTTGTTGATGGTATGGCGAAAAGTGGTATCAGTTGGTCGATTATGGCGACCCTACGCGCAAAAAAGATTCTTTAGAGAACGCGAATTTTCGTAATACATATAATTGTATGATTTTTAAACGTAGTTTGGGTGTAAAGCAACAGTAAGTTTTGCCATAATGAAACGGCAATGAAAACTGAATAAAAAACACATGGCAACTTAACAGCACTCTCGCGTAGTTTATCAAAAAAACCTTATTAAAAAAAAAACCTCAAGATTGATGACCCTTTATATAAAACAAAGTCGTGTAATAGAAATTTTATAATTCGAGAACTGAACTTCCGATTTTTTTTGTTACAATAATCCCAATATTTAATATTGATACATTCTTCTTGGCCATTCTGCATTCTGTGAAAAATCAAAATTGCAAACTTTCAAAATCTTATAAGCTCATTCAGCACTATTAGCTTGATTCAATTCGATTCTAAATGAATTTTATTATATTTGGTACATTCTCCCAAATTATTAAATTATTGTTTTTTTCTCGCATTAAAACGCAGCATGCCTTTATCACTTATCTTTCAGTCATCATTTATTGAATTGAGTGATCAACAAATATATAGCTTATAAACAATTCGAACTTAAAAAAATTTACCTGAGCCCAAAGTCTGTCGGATTCACTAGTTATTTATACAAAATTTTTACTACGTTTTTACTAAAATTTAAATTTAGACTAGTTTGTAAAAATAAGGGTTTCTTTCAATAGTTATGATTTATTGGCAAGAATGTCAAACACTAATCATCTTAGAAGTCTTTAGCTTCTTATGTTTAAAAGTTTAGCTAAAAGTAATTAACAAACTGTACATACCCATTCATCTTTATTTTCTCGGCACTCATTTACGCTCATATCGCAGTGCATACCTTTACCAAACTTAAACTAAGCCACAACAAGCCACTAATAAACTGCTCATAAATATAACTCAAACATAAAATTTTACGATAACAGCCAGACTAAAGACATTGCAATCGCTTTTAATGCCATAGCCATACAAAGCATAAAAGCGCTAAGAACCTAAATAAACCCATCAATTAATTAAAATTCCAAATGCCATTTGAAAAGTAAGAAATATCAATTACACGCACTTTGCTTTAACCACAAAGTGACACTAAAAATTATAAAACCGAGCATTCATTACGGAAAATGTTGCACTGTCTTAGCCTCAGCCTTAGCCTTAGCTGCCTTGGCTTCAGTAGGAATCGTAAAAAATAACTCTTATCATAAAAGATAACAACGAGTCGGCATTTGGCCTACCAACAAAAATAAGAAGAAAAAAAAAAAAAAAAAAGAAGTACCTGCGACCGTCCGCTGCATGCTCGTAAAAACGAGTCACACTGAGTGTGGAACGTATTCGACTCTGTTTGTGGATGCTGGAAGAATTTACTGCCACAAGCAAACGCCAGCGCCCACAACACGCACACATTCGTACATACTGTGCGGCACTACTTGCAGCAGAGCGCAACACTTTTCATGCTTAGTACACTGTCCGAAGGAAATGAGCAAGAATTGAAAATTTCAAATTAATTATTTTTTATTAATTAGTTTTTGCACTTATACAAAAAAAGGCTTTCATGCAACACAAATTTTTAAAAAGATTACGTTAAAATAAAATAAAAATAAATAGTACGTTTATATGGTTTAACCTCGGATTAAAAGTTAATATGATGAAAATACGCATGAAAATTTGCTGATCCGTCATTCTACAAGCTAGATCAAAAGTCGCAATGAATCTCTTTTGGGCATCTTAAAAACAAAAAGAGACAAGCTTTTTAAGTAAATAACTTGTTTTTCTTGTTTTAAAGATACACATTTAATGGAAACACAGTTTATAAGGGGTGGTGCAATCCCGAACGTGTGGGTAAACCCGACCTCCCACTGTTTCTTAAAAACGGCAATACTGAGCGTGTTGTAGTGTAGAGCGAAAATGGGAGAGCATGACATTTGTCTGTTAGTCTACATTTGATGCTTAAACGACAAGAAGTAGGGATGGGCGATGGTGTATCGATATATCGGAATATCGATATTCTTTCTTTGGAAGTCGACTATTTTGTATCGATATCCATGTTCGACGATATATCCGATATCGATATTTTCATCCGATACTGACGATATTTACGAATTCGGCGCCAAAACTAAGCGTGCAAGGTGGAATGGCCACTTTGGGCATAGAAAAAGATTTGACTGCATCGGGGAAAAAATTGGAGACGTCGGGAAACAACATTCTGGCTAAGTCGCTGCATATTACCATTTCATCAGAAAAATTATTTTTGGGAAAGCGCATTGTTGCCGTGAGCAATCCTGTATTGCATTTAGATACGGAAGATCCAAAAAGTATTGCGAGAACGGAGATGAAAGTTTTTTTTCACGCCAACTGTCTAACCATATGGGAGCCCCTGTCGACACAATTCTTGAATCTTAACAAACTAGCAAGGATATTTGTTCCGGCTGTTGCGACGTCTGTTACCTCGGAGCGACCATTTTCCCTTGCAGGGAGAATAATGACCGACGAACGGAACCGGCCTTTGGCTTGTGTAGACGATTCTTTGGAGCCTTTCTAATTTAAACTAAAAACCAGCCTTTTGGAATAATTGTAAGAAATCCAGATAAACTGATTATTTGTATGTGTCTGAATTTATGTATGACTTATTATTTTAAAACTGATATTATTCATACAAATTTTTTGGGCGATATATCGAGATATCGATATTGTTTGGTCGATATATCGATTTTTTACATCGGTTTCATCCGATACACATCGATACTGAATATCGATATTCGAGTACGCGATGCCCATCCCTAACAACAAGTATTTTTTTACGAATTTCAATTTAACTTTTTAACACATTTTTTCTTGTTAAACAAGTGATCGAGTAAAAACGGTAAGTACATGTGTAGTATTGGTTTGAAATTTAGTCAAATTTTTTTTATTCGCGTCGTCATGAAAAATGACACAGCGAGGCAAATCCGACCTCTAATTGGTGGGGCCAACCAGGCGTACAGCTCAAATCAAAAAAAACGCCAATTAGTTATTTGGACAGCAAATCAAATAACTCTTATTGGTTACTTAGCTATTCAATAAAATCATCCTTTATTGACATTCATTCGACTTATATGTTCCAAACGTTCAAGAACTATTCACTTAAAAACACGAACTGAATAAGTTCAACTACATCTTTCTTTGTTCGTTCTTATACTATTCTTTAGTATTCTTAATTGTCTTTACTTTGCTTCAGTTTTGGGTCCGTTTTTCTTAGCATGTCCACATTGTGACTATCAAAGAGAAAAAACAAAAAAAAACCAGCAATATATAATACATACTTAATGAACTGGACGCATCTTAAAAAAATAGAATAAGTAAATTAAATAACTAGTAAGGCATACATATACTACATAATTTTTGTACTGTTATTAATGATGATACACAAAAAGAGGAAGTCTACATATCAAGTATCAAATATGTAAAGTAACAAAAAAGCAAAAAATAAATCCAAAATCGCTTGATAAAAGTTGCAACATAACACAAATACTGCTTTAATAAGTTGCGAATTATAGGCACCACTTAGTGAAATATAAAACATTTGCTTATATCAATAGTCTGCTTTAAGCAGTTGTGAATTCTAAGCAACAAGCGAAATTTGTAAGCATTTCGTTTATACCGAAAGCGTCTCAATATTACTATGACGGATTTGCCCCATCTTACCCTAACACTAGGGGGCTCCCACTCGAAAAACCATTCAATTTAGATCATATCTGTGCTGAATCAGCCAAAAAAATAGGCGGGTGAGTTTACACCACCATTGTTGGAAATGACAAAAATTTACTTTTTTAAAAAATGGTCATATCTCAAAAATTAATAATGGTCAGAAGAAACCAGTAGTTCTAGAAAGTTGCGGCAAGCGTTAGCTTTAGTTTAGTACATCGTTTGATTCGATGCCAAATAAGCATTTTATAGCCAAAACCAATTACTAGGTCGGATTGTCCCTGCCTTACCCTAGATATTTTATATAATTAAATGTCATTGAGATAAAAAGCAAAGTTTTTTAATTTGAATAGTCAATTTTTTGGGGGCCTCGGTGGTGCAGTGGTCCCATCTCAGATGTCCCTGGATGGCAGACCCACCACTGGGATAAGTCGCATCTGAGCAAACACGATTACTGAAACCAATACAAGAGAAAGAAATACTCAGAGGAGTAACAAAGGGAAAAAAAAAGATCCCTTGCTTCAAACGAAAGATGTTTAAATTAAAGACATAATTGCAAAGCATAATATTGGCTAAAATTTAAAACTTTCCAAGATATAATGCCCCATAAAATTTAAGCCCGATCGGCAGCAATCATTAATTAAACTCAGGCTTGGTCTACTGAAAGACAATCCAGTATAAATCAAATTGTACATTTAAAATTAATCCGAAATTATAATAATAAATTTTATCGCATTCATATTCAAAACACTTGAACATTTTATGGCTGGATACAAGAAAATTATGGGCATTGAATCCATTGGCATATCGCAAAAATTGTATTCGATTCTCAAACTTTTGACCCAAAAAAGTATTGCGCGAGGGTAATCTATTAACGTTGAATATTACTGAAAGTTAGACAGCTAATACACTATTTCTTCTTATCTAAAAATTTTTTTTTAATACTAAGTTCTATAACATAGCTGTCAAAAAAGCGCTATCTATTTTCAACTTTTGTCAACTTCATCAGTTTTCTCCATTCTTGATCATTCTTTTTGAACAGTGTACTAAGTAAAATCCACACAACAATGTCCGTGTGAATGGAAGGAAACTGGTTGAACGTCAGCAGCAGACAACAGCACAGTCGACGTCGACGTCGACGTCAACGACAACGTCGCTGTTAACTCGATGCCTTGGCCACAGCTGCTAGAGAGTTGACTGTGCCGCACTGCCTCCCTGACTGGCTCACTGACTGGCTGTTTGACTGCCTGCTTTCGGCCTGGCCTATTGAATGCGCATAAAATTTATGTGGCCTTTTTTAGTCGTTTACGTTAAGCCAGCGGAAGCGAACGTCACATCGTCATTGTCGTCAACGTTGTTTAAGTTGTATCTGGTCGGGAGTTGTGTCTGCTACTTAGTTAGTTACCTCTTTTATGTGTGTATTAAAGTGCAAAGTGTTTTACAGTGCAACATTTATTGAGTGAAATTTTTGGAAAAATTTAAAGCAAGTTCTTTTAAAAGTCTTTACCAAAACTTGTCAAGTTATACAGCAGAAGAAATAAAGTGCAACAAATAAATGTTTAAAAATTATTTTGTATACCATTTTCATTTCCATAAAATTAAATAAATCAAGTTTTGGCAGAAACTTTGCTGTTTGCTGCCCGCATGAAACTTGCTTAAACGAAATAACATCCGGAACCTGTTGCTCCCCAAGTTGGTCACATTTGTTCTGCAAACTTTAAAAGTGATTTTAACTTGGCTAACGGATATACGTGTCTGCCACTGACTTGCATAATAAGGTTTGTAGCAATTAATTCTTTTATTTTATAATATAATTATTGAGATGGTGCAGCTTTTTCGAAGCGCAAAATTTTGTCATAACGAATACTGGAATTAATCATTCGGTTGTAATTGGTTTAAGCAAAGCTTTGCTTAACCAAGAGAAGAAGTTCTAAAGCTCGCGAGTTATGTACTTTGAACCAAAATTCGAGCATCCCGTTTTGTAAAAGATATATTATCTTACATAATAATGCCAGCTAATCGCCTTAACTGTCACCATAAATAACCAGTGTATCTGTGAGTTTGTGTTTTTTGCAGTTTTAATTAATTGATGCTATGCAAAGTATTGAGGAAGTTAACTAAAGCTAACTGTTATAGGCCGAGTTTCTTACACCGTAAAACAAGTTTAAATTCTTAACTCTTTTTTTTTTTTTCCATGCTTCCAAGCGTGAGAAAATGCACAGCGCATTAATTAGCAAGAAATCATTTTGAAATAATCGCCATTGCCGGTTGCTTTGTCAGTTATGCATGTGAGTTTAGTTTTTCATGGTTTTCTTTTATTCCTCTATGGTTTTTTTATTTGTTATTATGGTTTGTATAATACGAGCATAGTAGCTAATTGGTAAGATATTAAAAAGCGTGCAGCCCATCACGCTAACTATAGAATTTTCTTGGGCTATAGAATATGATAGCAGCATCCTGCTGTTTATAATATTTAGTGTTTAGTTTAGTATCTAAGACATATATTGCTTAGATACTTTGCTCTTAAGCACCACGGAAGAATATATTAAAAAATTAAGTATCAATAATTTAGCTTGACTAAAGCCATTTAAGACCACCCAAGTTGAGAGTTAATAAAAATTTTAAAATTTTTTATAAAGTTCCATATTTAAATAGAAATAATTAAATACAACTATGCACTAGAACTCTCTACCAAAGACCCCTCCAAAAGTTACCCTCATTAGGGCCAGAGGAACAAAAGAATTTGGTATAAACATGTCAAGCCGTCCACCTGTCAGGCTGTGTTAAAGATTAAAAGATATATTGGATATTAGAGATTATAAAAGTTAAAATAAAAAAACTTGAGATTTAGAGCACATATGTATGAGGCTGACATGCCCCCACTTAATCCCAACTATTACGGCTTTAGTTGCATTGAGTAAAATGAGGGAAATCTTTCGATTGATTCCAAACATAATTATCATCGGAATAAATATAATTATGCATATAATTAAGATAATCGCACTATCATATTTTAGAGAGCAGAGTCCAAGCCGCCTCAGTGCCAAAAGCATACATAAGGCTAGATGAGTTTGTAGAGTATTGACCTCAGTCCATAAAGTCACCGCGAGTCCCCAATTTCGATTTCCAGTTTTTTTTAAATGGTTTATTTAAGTGTTAAGGGAGTGTCATTTAAAACTTTTTGTAGTTTGGGCTAGCTAGAAGATCTGCATTGCAAAAGCATTGCCAAATCAAAAAGAACTCTTAATAGATACATTATGGTTAAGAAAGAGATTGTTCAAGGCACATCATTAAAAAAAGTTGCTAGAAAGTTTGTTAACATTATAATAACAAAATACAAATAATTTAATATTGAGCCGTATGCCATTGTTTCTAGAACTCTAGTTTCCTAAGTATACTATTGTATAATACACTAAATTCGGTTTTTACAGGGTAGATACGTTCCAGAAAAAACCGTGTAAAAAAAGATGTGAAGCAAGTCCTTAAGCTGCTATGAAAATACGTTAGAAAATTTCCCTAACTAAATTTCTAAAAGATTAGGTTAATAAAAATTTTCTTCTTATAAATTTGTAGCAAATAGTTTTTTTTTTGTGCGAAATCGAATGACATTGTGTAAGAACTTTTTTTTTAGACCGTATTATTTCAAAACCTTGTAAAAAAAAGACCGTGCAAAAACAGAGTTAGGTGTATACTTAAATTAATAAAAAAAAAAAAAATTCAATATATTTTATTTTTGTCTATAATATTGTGAAAGAAAGCAATAAAACGACTTTGAAACGATTCTGGTCGAACCCATATTTTGTATACGTTTTCGGAGATTAAACTCTACAAAGAAACCAGAAGTAGAATAGTAGAAGTAGAATTCCAAATTTTTCTTAAGGATAGGAAATTTAAAAGTGGAATAAAAAGTGAATCAAAGCTTGTGCACTTGGAATACTTTTTGTAAGGTTAAAACCCTAAGCGATATTGTGAAAAATATTCCGTAATTTACCAAAATAAATAACACAGATCTACAAATACTGGGGTCATGTCAGTTGTTGGAAAGCTAAGGGTCATTTCCGAAATAATTTGCTGCGTAGAATCCGAATCCGTGGTCAGAATCGGCTCATCACGTCAGGATTTTAAGATATTTGAGGTTATGTACCCGAAAAACGGCGTTTTTCCTACTTTTGAGGTTATGTACAGGATGCAAAAAATCGAAGTTAAGCCGTTTTTCGTGCACATAACTTCAAATATCTCAAAATCCTAACATGAGAGGCCAATTCTGACTCCGGATTCGGATTCTAGGCAGCAAATTACTTTGAAAGTGAACATAAGCTTTCCAACAACTAAACCATGTTGACCTGCGTAATCGCTATTGAGCCTACAAGAATAAAATCTTAAAATATAAAGAGCCTACTTCTTGTTTAATTTTTATAAAAATTTGCACCCTTATGTTATAATAGCTATCACTGCTTTCACAATAAATTCATCGCATTTTGAACGATACGTGATAGAGAAACTAAATTTCCTGATAAGCGCGCCCATTTTTTAAGTGAACCATTCGAACTAGTTTGTAAAACTATCGCCTTGCATTCTCATACTAACTTCGACACGGAGACCCAATCTCTTGCACAAAGTCCCAAAGTCTAAATAGCACCTAAAACATTTACCATTTAATTGTACAAAAGATTATACTCTTCTAGACAATTTATTGGTGCTGCTAGCACAAACCAGTTAATGCTAATACAATCCCAATAATGTGTCTGGGAACAGTATAGATCACACCCTGGTCACATACCCAGCACAGCATGTTCCTGAAACGGCAAACTCATTAAGGTTTTAATTTACAAGTTTTACTCGAGATTTAAACACTGAGATTTATGCGACGACCAAGAGGTA
The DNA here is from genome assembly GCA_949987675.1 of Chymomyza fuscimana. NCBI lineage: Eukaryota > Metazoa > Arthropoda > Insecta > Diptera > Drosophilidae > Chymomyza > Chymomyza fuscimana. The sequence continues at coordinate 7,168,071 of OX465089.1, forward strand.
CAACAAACGGCAACATCTTGCAATCACGTAGAGCAACAACTACTGCAACAACAACAACAACACAGACAGCAACGTCAGATACAAAAACAACAGCAACAAACAATCAAAAAGATACATGCGCCAATGTCCACCTACGCAAAATCGTAAACAAAATCGACCGAAGTTAGTTAGGAACCAGCTGAAAGAGCAAAAAGGGTACTACATATAGAGAAAGAGAGTTGATTGCTACGCGAGTGGAAATACAAAAAAAAAAACATTTTTTAAAATAAATTCGAAAATGAAAATGAAAACTGACATGACAGCCAATGAAGATTTGTGCAAACAAATCGACAATAATGTTTAAATTGAGCAACATCAAAATACAAAATAATATCATTAAAACTGTAGGAGCGTGAGATAGACGGAAAGACAGACGGATACAGTGAGAGAGTGAGGGGCAGCAAAGGGTTAAGGGCGTGTGCAATAAAATCCAAATTGCTGCGTTGATTAAACACACCTTGGCCAGCAGCTGGGACTATGCGTTGGCCGACACTTGCAACAGCTACAGTGAGACCAGAAATTATTCAGACACTTTTGAACTTTGAAGAGAAAGAGACTAAAAACCGTGACAAAAATTTAAGAATTTCAAAAATATTACCATAGGGAAAATTTTGTTTTCAAGAATTTTTTTAACTTTATTCCTTTTCTTTTGAACACCACTAATGTGAATAACAGATTTGGTAATATCTTTGGAAAAAAGATACAAGTTCAAAAAGAAGTTCGAATTCTACTGGTTCAAGCCCCATTTTTTTGGGAGTTGCATTGGTATATTTCTAAAAAGATATTTGAAAGAAAACCCAGTAAAAAAAACAGTAAACCACAAGCCACCACAAGTTTCTTATCTTCGTTAGCTATCTAATCACATTTTATTTTCATTCAATGCAGCAAATCATATTCTCCCAAAAAGAATCCGAATTCCAAAGAATTCACTATGGCAAATCTGCGCTTAGTTATACAGCATTAAATTTTAAATTTAAAGCTGTCCGCATAACTTCTAGTCTCACTGTACTAAAGTACGTACTATAAATTTACAACAATTTGTTGCACGATGCTGCGTGGAGTTTCTACCGAAGCTGACGCTAACTGCAAGCTGCGGCAAAGGGCAATTTTAGTTATTTCTGCTGTAGGTTTTGCGGCTGCCTTGCGGCTGAGCTGCAACTGATTGCAGCTAAATTAAATTTTTACTAAAGCAAAATGTCTTAAAACAAATGTAAAATGCTAACTGACCTTATACAACAACTTGGCAACTGCCCAAAAGCCACGTTTAGACGGAGTAAATGCATTTATGGCATATGCCAACAAGTGTTAAATAACAAGCGAGCTTAACTTTTGATTATCAAGATACTTTCACACATGACGTTGGAGTAAAATAGAGTATTCAAAATTGTTCTAAGACTATTGTTTTAGAATCATGCTCTTTTAAGATTATTTGTCGGCATTTTATGAAAAATATGGAGATTAAAAAATGACTGAATTAACAACTCGTGATTTTCACATAAAACTTCAATTCACATTTATCGAAAGATTTCTACTGAAAGCTCAAATTTATTTTCTTTTAGCTGTTTACCTTTTAACACATTTGATTTACTCACGAACATTCATTTCATTTTCACACTCTGATAACACATGATATTTAGTTAAATGCGGTAATTGTTGGTATAGGGTGGGCCATCAGTTTTTTCGTTTGTTAAATGCAGATCCGCATGCAAAATTCGAAATCGATGTTCCCAGCAAGGTGCAATTCTTAGTGCGACACAGCCCCCAACTATATTTTTTCACAGCAAAACCTTTTCCATAGAACGCCTTTACCACTTTAACGCGTTGTTCGGTTGTTAAACGATGCATGACTAAAATTGAGTAGTTTTGAACTAGACATGTCGAATCAAACCAACAAACAGATGACTCACCCTATATATACTTATTAATTGAAAACTTTCGTGAAAATCTTAATTTTATACACAATAAAATGCTGCCAAAAAAAAAATATGATTATTATTTTCAATATTCGAAAATGTTTGGTAGACCGAGGGCGTCTAGTGAAAAGTAGGACCCGGAAGTCACTATCGCGGCGCCCTAAGCGCATGAAATTCAATTTTTCAAAGTTTGTGATGAATTTTATATAATTTACTGATTGCTTTTAGGACAATTTGTAAAAAAAAATAAAAAAGAAAAAAAAATTTGCGAAAAATATTTAAGAAATCGAAATGATTTTTTTATCAAATCTACGGGGCCTCTATAGAACTTCGGGCCCAAGGCACTCGATAATAAAAGATAAAACAACTTTTGAGGACTTGATTGAATATTAAAGCCTACTACTGTACTCCTTATTCTTTCACTACTTCTTCTTACAAACTTCTTTTTAAGAGAAAAGAACCTCTCGTAATGTGTGAAAAAAAACCCCAAGATAAAAATCTTCTATAAATAAACACTGTTTATAATTAAATATTTTCATAAAAGTAATGCCTTCTTAAAAAACTTACCAAACCACTAAATATAGTTCACAATATCAAGCCTATTTTAGTTTAATCACATAAATGATATGGTACTCATGCGTTTAACTAACAAAAACGCTCAGGTGCTGCTTCACTCATATGAGATTTGTTGCAAGATAAATCACATAATCGAAATTAATCGTCTGAGCATGTCTTGAAATAGAGGAAACTTGGTGCCCTGGCTTCAAACTGGGGACTGGCAATCCGACACACACACACACACACTCATACACAATCGCACCTGCCTCTGTTGAGTTGAGTTGGCAGCACTCGAATTCAAACAATTATTCACCGTGTGGAACACGTGCATGTGATTTGAAAGACAAAAAACCGTTCTAATTTCTCAACTGTCAGCAAGACGTAGAATATGTGTTAGAGTCAGTCAAAGAGTGAGTGAGTGAGTGAGCGCACAAGGGGCATGCAACGAAAGAGATAGATGAAGCAACTCGTTAGCTGTTTGCTGGTAAAGTCAACAGGCAGCAGTCAAGCAGAGCAGGCCAAGCTGGGGCAGGCCAGGCAGTCAGCAATTATGTTGCAGTTTACAAAAGAAGGTCGCTGCAGTGCTCATGTCTTCATTTTTGAGTACAACACCAACAGCAAAAACAACAACAACAACAACAACAGCAACAACGACACTAACAACAACTACAAAAGCTACACATGTTGCTGCAACACGAGCAGCCTCAGTACCCAGTCTTAGCCGCGTTTTTGTTTTTTGTGTGTCTCTATGTTTGTTTGTGTCATCGCCAAGTTGCAACACTTTTGGCCTTTGGCGTTAACCCCACTGCGTCGCCCTTGTGTTGCCTTTTATTAAGCGAGTCCAAACCAAAGCAGCACAAGTGACTCGTGCAGCGGCAACCACAAGAACAGTAACAAAAAACGGCAACAACTAGAATGAGAAAGATTCCAAGCTGGTGTCCGACATGGGGATACGCTTTAAGCTTTGGGTCCTACGCCTTCATCTCTCTTTATACTCAAAATTGTACTATAATGTGGCCCAATATTAAATGATTTTAAAACAGAAGTTATGCACTTGAAACATAATACCAAGTACCTAGTAATAGAGCCAAAGAAGCTTGATCCAACAATTTGAAGGTTACGCAACGCGCATGTCTTTAATTCGTATCGCTCTGAAAAAGGGAGCGTGGGTTCAATTTTTGTATGGTAGCTATATGCAATAGTTGACAAATTTTGATCAATCGTCACATAAATGTGCAGACTAATATGAAACTAATGCCGGTCGTACACTATAAAAAGATATTAGAATAAAGCTAGCGTCACAATGGCGTCTCATGACATTTAAAATGCTTATATGCCTTAAAACAGTCTTGAATTTTCTAAACAACTATAGCATTAAATTTTCTAAAATATCAATCCTCAGCAATATCTCCAACAATTGACTCTTTGTCTCAAGATTATATTATGAGAATATAGGAGCAAATAATGACTCAACATTTGATTTTGGATATTTAGTTTGTTTAACCCTTAAGGTGTACATACAGCCAAATGATACCTGAATCAATGATGATCATTTGATCATTACAAGTAATTTGCTAGGATCTAAGTCGCCTTCTTTTGCACAAATCTTGAATACCCTTGACCCCATGGGTACAGGGTATAAAAACTGCAAGATCTGCAAGTAAGTACATATATACAACAGCAGCCCATTGCTGGCAATTTTTTAATAGTTTTTTGCTGCAAACAAGTTTTTGCTCGTATTCTCTCTCTCTGCTAGTGTTGACGTCGCTGTTGGTTGCCGCATTAGTCGCTCTTTTGGTTCTCTTCTTTTCCTTTTTTTTTTTTGCTAATTTGCACCGCTTTAATTTTGCCTTTTTATTTGCAACACTTGTCGTTTGAATGCAACAGCAGCCGCGGCAAAGCAAAGTGTTGCTAATAAATTAAATGAAATGAAAGCAGCAAATTATAATAAGAAAAACAACAAACATGCAACATAAGCAACAAAAAATCTATCTAAATGCACCACGGGCGGCAGCAATGACAACCAACAACAACAACAACTACAGCCACGCCGCCAAGCCGCTAAATTATCTATGAGCCAGAGATTTCTGCTGCCAGTTCGTGCCACAACGCCGCAATCGCTACAAATGGCATTTTTATTGATATTTCGCTCCTTTTGCGTTCGTTTGTGTGGCAGCTTCATGTTGAAATATGCAAGCCACCTGTTGATTCTGTTTTAGTGATTGTTTTGGTGCAACTTGGACACCCGTATCAAACACCATGAGGTCGACTCTATAGTATCTACAGTCTTGGGATTCGTGATTTGTTAAGCTAATTAAATGTGCGGGCGATGCCTGTGGAAATTGTAATTTAGAGAGCATTAAACAAATGACCAAATGAATTTTCAAGTTGCATGCAACTTAATGACAAGTTATGTAAACATTGAAAAGCTAGTTAAGATGTCAATGGAATTTGCAAAATTAAATTGAAATTCCAGCTGAAAGAACTGACTGTGGTCTGGGCAAAGTTGAAAGCACACGTAAAGACAAAATCCTGAAAATATATAAGCCCAAATGGCCATCTAATGAGTTCTGACGCATTTATACTAGCAATTTTTTTGCTAGTCTAAACAGTTGCAGTTTGATAAAAAATTGTTTAAGGATTGATTGTTATTGCCGGCAACTTTGGTTCAAGTTCCTTATGACATCTAAAAAAAATGTGGTACAGTCGAGGCGGTGCCCGACAGTGGAATACCCTGTACCTTTTGTCTCGAAAAAATTTTTCCTGCATATTCCTTCTAAGATCTTTACAATTGGAATTTTTTTTTTTGGTGAAATTCAATATTTATACCTATAAGTTCCCTAAATTTTTACCGATTTTGATGAAACTCGAATGTTACGTCAAAGAATTTATTTAAAGTATATGGGGTAAGTTTCAAGTTGGTATGTAGAGGGGTGTGGGAGAAAACACGGTAAATCGATTGCGGGGGGTGGGGGGACCACATCGACAATTTGGATGTGGATTTGTTTATTAGAGCCACATGAATCAGCTTACCAAAAATTGTGATTCTAGGTCACTTGTAACCATAATTACGAGAAGTCAAATATTGACGCAGTTTATAGGCAAGGGTGGTGAAATTTGTACATTTTTGACTATAACTTTTGCTGTATTTGTCCGATTTTGTTAATTTTTACACACAGATGAATGTAACCACAACGCATCGCTCTATTTCACATGAAAATATTAAACGGTGCGGTTAAACCGCGAAACTCTACTGCGGGGGAACGGGGGAAGATATTGACATGATTCAACAAACTTCATCTTTCCAGGAAATATGCGCACCTGCTGGTAAAGTTTCGTGTCTCTAGCTCTTATAATCTCCGAGATCTAGGCGTTCATACGGACGGACGGACATGGCTCAATCGCTACCCGAGGTTATGATAAGCATTTTGGTATAAAGGACTTGGGGTCTGCCACGCCTCCTTCTGTCCGTTACATACATTGCACAAATCTAGTATAACCTTTGTACCTATAGGTACAGGGTATAAAAAGAATGATTTTGAGCATTGCCGCCATTTTATACATTTTCAAAATATTGAAAAAGAAGTTAAGCAAATTTTTTATGTAATTTAAAAATAAAAGATTAAATTAAAATTTAAAAAAAAAGTCTATATCTGGGCGTCTGATAGACATATAAGATAACTATTTTCAAAAAAAAAGTTACAATATCAGTACAGAAAATAATGACTTGATATATAGTGAAGGATAACGTTTTACGGGAAATGCATGAAGGAAATAGAAGGTTTGTTTTTACAGAAGTTAATAATTTGTATAATTTTTTTTTATAGAAAATTTAGTTCAAATGTTCCTAGCTTTCTTTTGAAGTAATCTTCCGATTTTGATTTTTTTTTGATATATTACAAAGACAGTCAGTAAAGGTGTCAACCTTGAACCTCCTCTGCTGATAGAGGGTCTAGTAGACTAGGTTCACCTATCTACGGTTGAGGCTCATCTTATAGTCAGTGTCCCGTTTTAAGTCAGCCACGCCCTGTTCCTAAAGATACGTATCGTACTAAATATATTGTACAAATCTATTTTTAAAATAAAAATCATGAAAACACATATGTGTTTTTTTTTTTGCATAAAATTGGAAAATTACTCTTATCTTTTCACATAAAATCATAGTTATGCAAACATAACTGAATAAATGAATTTTTATTGAAAAGTCAAGAAATAATTCATCATTATAAAATAAAAATTGACAATTTAATTTTTGTTATTAATTAATTTGTACTAGTTTTCCAAAAAAAAACTTTTTATTAAAAAATTAATTCAAATTATTTATTTATTTTTATTAAAAAATTTAAAAAATTATTTTTAAATAATAATTCATTAACTTAAATAATTAATATATCATCATTTTCCTTTTAAGTTCAAAATTAGAGCCCAAAAAAAGGGTCATCAATCTGGAGGTCTTTTTTCAATAAGGTTTTTTTGGTAAGCCACGCGGGAGTACTGTCAAGTTGGCATCTGTTTTTTATTCAGCTTTCATTGCCATTTCATCATGGAAAAACTTACACCCGAACAACGTTTACAAATCGTACAATTTTGTTACGAAAATTCGCGTTCGACCTACTGAGACCACTATTCGCCATACCATCAACAAATTTGAGACCCAAGATTCATTATTGGATGACACTCGACCGCATAGACGCGTAGTTTTTGGGCGGTGGAATTATCGAACCATATTTCTTCAAAAATTACGCTGGTCAGACCGTAACCGTCAATGGCAAACGTTTGTACGTATTTTTAAAAAGTGAATGGCAAGAACGGTTCTTTCTATTGATAATATAGATTTTCCGATTCATTTGAAATTTTAGTTTTTTTTTTATTAAAAAAAAAAAATCTCACGATCGATGACCCTTTCTTATATTAAATTAAATACTGAAAATCCATAAGAGTTTTTATGATTATATTAATTAAAAGTGAAATTGTAGAACACGTTTAAATGTTTAAATTATAATTTATTACGAAAACGAAAGAAACGAAAATATGTGTACGGTCATCGACAACTGACTTAGCCTAATTTCAATTTAAGTCTTAAGTCTAGCTTACATTAGTGCGGCGAAACGGTGCGAACTCTCAGAGAGTGGCAAAACCTTTATTGGCTCCCGATTCGCCTTATTCTATCTTACACTAGACTTCATAAAAGGGACAATACTTGGTTACTCAAATTAAATTAGCGATTTGCGCCAACAAATACTATTAAAAACATGTGTCAAGAAAAATTCAGAAAATAATTAAAATGTTATATGCATAGTACATACTACGAAATAAAATAAATTTCGATTTCAAATTAGGTAAATTATTGTTTGTTAAAATTCAATAAAAAAAATCCAAAGGTATAGAAATTTGTGTAATATTTTTAAAAGTTTAAGTTTTTCATATTTGAGAGGTTTGTTCTTTTTTACTTCTCTAGATAGATTTCTTATATGCGTCAGCGTTGGCATAAATAGCTTTTTTCGAAGGCTGATCGAACTCATTTTCCTCCATAAATAGATATACGTAGACACTTTGATAAATCGCCTTGATTTTCCTATCTACGTCACTGGGCGCAAGCCAACTGAACAGCTGAGGCACTAGTAACCTTCCGCTCACCAATCTCGATCTCTACTTTTTCCCAGTTTCCGCATTTTACGGTTCAAATAAAATTTGATCATTTCAAGTACATTTCAGACATACGTTCCACGTTATAAGCAATAAAGTCATTCCTTTCCTAAACTTTTAAAAAGATCGTGCCGTTTGCAGTTTCAACTAACTTTAAAGTAAGTTTTTATGCTTTGTATTTTCTAAAAATGATTACTTGTAGTTGGATTTTATTACTACCGCCATTTGTTTGGTTGTTTATAGATCAGCAAAAACATAGAGCTGGTGCTATTAAAAAGCATAACCGCGGGTCCTAAAAAAAAATATATATATATTGGCAGGTACAGCATCGAAAACAAGAACTCCAACATCAAGTAGCTTTTTCATGATTACATTTCCAGTCTACTCTTACACCTGCCCAGGTGCTCAGTGTGTACTCAATGCATTCAATTCAATTGGTGGAAACTAGTGAAAATGGTAACCGGCAATGTTTTCAATTATTATTATAAGTTCGGGCAGTGGCGCCACGCCTTATGCTACAAAAAGCCGCAGGGTCAGCCAGCAACAAAATTGATTTGGCAAATGCGCTAAAATGAAATGTGCAGTGGGGCCTAAGCGGCATTGATGTTGGCTTAAATTGCTAGGCACAAGAGGCACCTACAACAATGATGTTGCGGATGAGGCAAAAACAATTTACGAAATTTACATAATTTTCTTTTGTTGGAAAAACTGTGCAACATTTTGTAACCGAAACTCTTTGGCTGCGAGTTGGGAACCAGGTCTGCGACTGGACAGCTCTCTCCACTTTGTGGTTTCATTTGGCTCGTTACGCTTTTGATTTTTCCAATGAATATCGTTAGCATTTCATTAAGAGTTAAAGCTGGGCTGGGCTGGGCTTGGGTTGTTTGGGGCCTGACAGGCCATGTCAGTTGTGGTTTGCTTGTGGAGTGTTCTCAACTAACCCAACAATCGTAAACATTTCGTGTAAATATTTTGTACATTTGTTTGTCTTCTTCGCATGGTCGCACAAGTTGTGGCTACTTTTGTTGGCATTGGGTTATCATATCAAATCGTATCGGTCGGTTACAGTTTCTTATATATCTGTATCTGTAGCTTATAAACAAGTCGCTAAGCGTTTTTAATGTTTCACATATGGTCGTTCAGGGAGCAGGTTTTTGTGTTTTTTCCAAAGTTCCCTACCAACTGCAGCTGCATCTGTGATAATTGTATTGATTTTTTTTCAAGACTTGACTTGGCTTTGATGTTTTCAGCTGTTTTTGCTTTTGATTTTTTTTTTTGTTTTTTAATTTAAAGACAAGCACTAAAATCCTAAACTGGTTTAATTAAATTCAGTCTGCAGCTGTTTTCCATGTAATTTTTAATTCTCCATGGATATTGTAAAATTTTTTTTTTTACGTTTTAGAGCATGTAATTTACAAAACATTTTGTTATCGAATGTTTACTTCTTCTACCTGCTTGTCTATAGTTTGAATTTGTCTTTGCTTTATGGCTGTCAAATTTGTAGCTTATCGCAGTTTTATCTGGCTGTCATCTGTCAACAACTTTTTAAGGCCGGGTACATGTAGCTGATGGCTTATCTATTGCGTTTGAAAGCAGGTATACTAAATGGTGTTGCAATGGGTTCCACATTGTGTCACATAAATTGTTGAAAATGTTACACTGCTCATGAAAAGTCTTAATTAAGAGTGAGAAGTCAAAAAAAATGGTGTATAGCATTTTATGTAGAGATCAAAAAAAGTGAAACGGGACACTTTTAAATTCAGCCCAATTTTTAATTTGTGATCATATTTTTTTGTTGATACTTTTCGAGCCGTAAAGTTATATAAAAATAACGAAGCTTATAACAAACGTAAAAAAGAGAAGCACGCAGGCTGCGGATCCCCCTTGTTTTGCTTATAATTTCGAAAAACGGGTTGCCAAGTTCGGAAAGCGTAATATTCAGCAGAAAATATTTATATTGTTTGCTACCTATTGAGATCTGCTTATTTAAGCCTATTTTTGGGTTTCTTAAGTGTTTTTGGAATTCGTCAAATAAGCAGAAATAATAAGTACCAAAAAAATACACGCAGTCATCTGCAAGATATTTTAAGTTATTTCAAGAATTCAAGCACTCAGTTGCTTAAACTTAATAACTTGCAACTGCAACTTGAGGCCAGCTGAGTTGGCTCATTCCTTCACACAACAAACGACCACACAACCAAGTCCGCTTACATCTTCCCAGCCATGCGCCATCCAGACCTCTGTTGCAAATGTAACTCTTCATCAAAATAATGCAATTATCCAAATTGTTTTCTTTGAAATTTGTTTAAGAGTATTTTTTTTTTTGCAATCTTTTTTTATGTATCTTGTTGGGCATATGCAAAAACTTCCAACCATGCAAGCAGTTACCGTTAAGAGCTACTTGAAGTCAGGCACACACACACACATTCGCACACTCACACACTCACACACACAAACCCGCAGCACTTTGCATTTACCAAACAGAAATAACACACGAGCTACAATTTCATCTTTGACAACAACAACAATAACAACTACGACAACGAGTACTAAAAGAACGACAAAAACAACAACAACCACATGAAAGACACATGGAACATCCGTGGCAGCATCCATCCAACACATCATCAACGTCAGCATGGACTCCAATCTTGCAGCATAATCTTCATTATCATTAAAGCCGCGTAGTAAGCGCCACTAAACTGTTTTACCTTTTTTTTTTATTATTTATTTTTTGCATTTGGCTTTGCTTCTGCTTCCGCTTTTGTTTTTTACCTTTTGTTTCTACCTGCTGCTGGCATGAAGTGAGCCAGATATATGTTTATTGTAGACATAGTATATACGTACTTCTTTCCATATAGCCATATAATCCGCTAACGCGCGGTAGTCTCATTTAAATTGCATTCCACAGACCAAAAAAAAAAAAAAAACTTAAGCTCATTTTAGTGCAACGAAGTTTGCATATGCTTAAAAAAGGTACTAACCTCCATTGAAGGGTCTTCTAGGCTTGCCTTCGGAAAAAAATATTCGATCTTTCCGATTTTATACATCGAATATAAATGATGGTATATAAAAAAGTTAATAGGCAGTTCTCAGGAAATCGAATATTCGGATTCGTTTTTAAACGGTCATTTCACCAAAACGACGTTTTTATGTGGTTTTGAATCCGACTACTTTGATGCGAATCAAATCGAATTGGCAAAAAAGCTTCAAAAAACTGAAATAATTTTTAAAATATTCTTTGATATTCGTAGACTTTATTTATTCCAATTTTAAGTAAGATATTTATTGATAATGATTTTTAATTATTTTTGTTCTGATTCAACCCAAAAAATAGTTTGCTAAACCTAAAACGAAATTTTTCGATTACATTAATTTACAAATTTAAGATTCATCGAGTGAACCTTCGAAAAAAAAGTGTTTTGTAGGGTAATTTTGGGTCGAGAAACACGAAAATGGCAACCTTTTTTTTCTTAAGCACCGTCTTCGAGATTTTTTCTAAAAATATGTTTTTGTGCACTTTTTTATTTATTCGTCAATATCTCAAGAACAAAATTTTGTATCGACATGAAAGATGATTAGATCGAAAGGTAAAAACGAAAATTACCCTAAAAAACACTTTTGGCGAAGATTCATTTTTCGTGTAAACTAGTGTTATCAATGACTGATAGGTGCGACATAATTGTCCTGGTAATAAAAATAGGTACATCGTGTTTATTTTAAAAAATATGCTTGCTAAAGCTTATAAATTTATTAAAAACAAAAAAAAACAAGTTACTAGCAATAATAATGAAAATAAAATGAAAACGATATAAAGTATTAGAAAGACACAGAGCTGCAGCTTCAATGTAAGGGAAATATTAGAATTTATTGAAAATAGTAAGGGAAATATACGAACTTATCGACAACAAAAAATGTTGAATTGGGAACAAACAAAAATTATTCGTTTCTGCTTTTCGTTTTCAGTTACACGGCCGTATGATCCCTTTAAAGGGATTTATGTCAAAGTAATAACTGAAAATTCATATCGATTCAATTATTATAAAAAAAAATTTGTTATCCTTTTTCAATATGGAATCTTGGCTTCGATTACAAATCAAAAAAATATTAAGAAGGTTCATATCCCTCTGAAAGGCTATACGTATAGAAACCGTATCTTCACATTAGCTCTTTTATAAATATAAAATTTATCGATAGTAAATGTTTTATTCTTTTTTTTCACGGACCCTTAAGTCCATAAAAGACATTATCAAAAAAGTACTTCTGGATTCAGAATTTGAAGTGAAAAATAAATAATAAAATAAACTCACATCAAAAAAATTTGTTTCTAAATTTAAAATTATTCATAAATTTTTTTCATACCAATATAAAAATTAAAAAAAAAAAATAAAAAATTCTCTTTAAAAATTTAAACATTTGTACATAATTTTTTTTGTCTACTTTTAACATCGAACCCAAATTAAAATACTTTTTGGCAGAGTAGAGTAGACTCAAAGTATGCTCCCACAAGCAGCTCGTTTTTTATTTTCAGTCCGTCATTTTCATAATGAAATATTTTTGAAAACCTAATTTTTCTTGGTAATTTTCATATGTGTGCATCACATGATGATAAATGAGAGCTGGGCAAATTTACATTTGGAGCAAAAAAAAAAAGATGAAATATTTTTGTTTTTGGCTTACACAATGAAATTTGAATGAAAGAGATAAAATTTTCCTGAACTAAAAATGAAATATGAGCAGTGCTGCATCAATTAATTTAAATAAAGGAGATAAATTGAATTTCAAGTGAAGTTGATTGTTTGTTTTTATGTAAATAATGCAGCTGTTCAAATGCGCATGTTTAGAAGTACTGCCAGGCAATTTCAGAAAAAATGATTTTTTTAACTTGTTTCAATTATGTATTAAAAATTTGGCCTGGCATTGTAACGTTGGCGTCAATAGAGGATTTTTATTAACGATGAGTCAATACAACGTCAGTCAAATATCTCTGCATCACTCGGGACCAAGGGGTCCACTTTATCAAAATCCCTGCGGTGTGCTACTGCAAAAGTCTCGACTCCGCTGTCTTCTAAATAAACGTAGCAATCTGGGGTACCGCATCAAAGGGATACCGATAAAGGTGGCAAATAGTAGCGCATTTATAGGGGTCTCTTTGAGTTGAAAATTGGATCAAATAAAAATTGGAATACTGGAATCATACAGAATATAGTACTCCGACTTGTTTCTGGATGTGAATGGTGGACTGGGACTTGTGGGTACAGTTTAAATAAGAAGACTCATGTGGAGATGCTTTACCCATCTGCTGCTAATAATGACTAATGACTTATTAAAAATACAATCCATAAAAGATTATACTACAAGTATATGTATATAATAATGTATATATATATAAGTACTAAGTATTGGCCAATTCTAACAAAGACATAAATTATGTTAAAAAATATTTACAACTGGTATTAAGAGCTCTGTAACTCTTTCTTTTCTTTTTAACTTGTTATAAGTACACGTAGATAATGGCTTTTAAAGCCATTTTTGCCAGTTACTTCCAAACTTTTCAAGTCAGCCTCTTTAAACCCAAAACTATTTATTGCGCCGGGCTGTCTTAGTTAATGGTAAATGGTTTATTTGTAAACGTATCTTCGCAGTTTAGCATACGTTAGAAGCAGTAGCGGATCCGTGGAGGGTTTTAGGATCCGTACCCCCTCCCCCCAAAAGTTGGAAAAATGGGTTGACAGTCTTTTGCGAGCTCTGATATATATACTGTAGTAGGAAATACACATAATGTAATATACTGAAGATCGGTTAACATCATGATCCAACAATTAGAAGGTCACGCAACGCGCAGGTCCGTTATTCGTGTCTCTCCCAAAAGAGAGCGGGTTCACTTTTTGTATGGTAGCTATGTGAAATAGTGGACCAATTTTGATCAAACTTCACACAAATGTAAAGACTTATACTAAATTAAACTGACATAAATTTGGTTGCGATATTCAAAAAAACAAAAAAGTTTTTCCTTGTATATATTTCCTTGTTTGTATGGCAGCAGCTGAGAGCAGCATGCTGTAATGAATTAACATACAAATGTTCCTTTACATTTGTTTATGCCTGCACTCTCTGTGTCAAACTAGGCTCTCTGCTATACTTTGACAGAGAGAGAACAGTCGATATTAAGTGTTACAACAGCCCACACGTGTTATGTAAACAGAATTAATAAATTGATAAGTTTAACTACGCATTTAGTGTTTTATTCAAAGAAAGCTGATCTACCACAATACTATACACTTCAAAGTGAAGAACCCCCCCTAAGTCCAAATCCTGGATCCGCACCTGATTAAAGGCCTTAATTTTCTTTTTTTGTTAGTTTCAAGTATTTGTGGGAGGAAACGCTTCGTTAAAGACGCAAAGCAAAACAATAATACTAAAGCTGTTGCTTTTACTCTTCCACAAGTCATTTCAAAGTTAGTATTTACACAAAAAAGAAAACATTTAAGTTTTTATTAGCATTTCAGCTTTTTCTGAGTAGAAAAAAAATAATAAAGGCCGGCAAAAAAACTTTTGAACAGCAAATGAAGCACTTTAAGCGCCATAGGAAGGAAAACTAATGTAACAACAAGTGCTTTGCTTGGGAAACATTTTCCATTGCCTCTGACAATGGTACTCGAAAGCACTTAAAAATCCGTCAAGTTCAAGCCTGTCAAAATTCCAACTAAAGCGGCCTAATTGCTTTGAATTTTGACTGTTGGCTGTCATACAAAACATAAGTCTCATGACTGAAACTTGATGTAGGTGCATGCCAGTGGAAATCCCAATGAGCTACTGGCCTTTCGGAATCGAATTTCATTGCTATTCAAACTGAAACTCTAGTAGGATATGACTTTGACTGCTACTTCTATGGAACAATGCGAAATGCCAGTTGAAAAGCGTTTGCTAAATTGTGCCCTGTCAACGGAAACAACATCAAGAGCAACAATAATAATTGTAATAACTAGCAACAAGCAGTGCAAGGTAACGTTTCTATGCACAACATGAGAGATAGCAAACTATGTATTCCAGGCCATCATATTTACTAAGAAGATGAACGCGGTCCTATGGTTGACAGGAATATACCAACAATGCTGAGCCAGGCACAACAATCCAGGCACAAAAAAAAAAAAGCCTGGCCAGGTTTCGGTTTGGAACGTCGTGTGGGGCGGCGTTTTCAAACCCAACGCCCTCTTCAACTGCCCATCTCATCAAGTTGATGTTGCATGAACTGGATATTTGTTGCTAAGAATAGAGCTGCATGGGCGGCTGTTTAGCTAGCTAGCTAGCAAGGGGGGCTACTTTTGATGGGGTGCTATACTATACCATGCTGGCATTTCCCAACTGTACTATACACTGTACTTTCCTTAATTTCTACAGTGTTCATCCGACTTTGAGGCACTATAGATCGTTTTTAATGCGGTCTTTTTTGTTTATGTTTACATTTACTGATCCCAGATGTTTTGGTCTTCGAGAAACAGGCAGCACGAACAGAGGGGAGACAGAAGAACGAACGGACATTTTGATAAAAACGTTGTGGAGTTTTTCTCGTTCCCTTTTAGGTGTTATAAAAAGTGGTTTTTGCACTAACTAATAATGGGTGTCCTTCAAGATCTTTTCATCAAAAATCGAAAGACAGACTGTAGTTTGCAGACAAGAAATCCAAAAACAAACTTCTAAAAATAAAACAGAATTCGTCAACAATTGTTGTATTACTTTCTACAAACTTTATAGACTCTCCTCTCCACCTTAATTATCCTACAACAATCCCATCTGTAATGAACTTACCCCAGAATTGCAATCGGAATCAATTTTATATCTATAGGTTTAAACAAGTGCGCATAACTCACATGGCACAGATCAGAATGCGTCCTTGACCCTAAGCTTCATGGTACAAAAACCCTTTGCACAGGATGACACTTAAATTTAGACCTTCAACTTGAACATTTTCAAGCAGAACTAAATCTTAATTGCATGGATATGTAACAAAAATATTTATAGCCTACACTAAGCTACGCTGGCTTAGCAATTCCAATTAGATGGTCGGGCTCTCATCTCTTGACAGGCATAAGATTTTTAAGCGAGTTGTTGTCCGGTTGTCCAATTGTCAGCCAAGCCAAAAAGGGGGCCACATTCAGGGCAAACACAATAAAAATAAACAGATCATAAATAATAAATGAATTGAATTCATATCCGAAAGGATTTGCGGTTAAGACGCCGCCAAGCACAAATATGGGCAGTGAAAAAAAATAAAACAAAAAAAATAAAAGAGAAAAAACAAGTTTGCAAGCAGCCCACAACAACGACAGCATGCAACTGCAACAAAGCCGCAAGAATTGAGCTCAAGATCACGTAGTTGCATACAACAACACACACACACACACAGAAACAAGAAAAACATGTAGACATAGACAAAGTCGTCTTCATCTCACTTTTTCACAATTTCCCGCAAAAATGCCGGTTGTGAAATTGCCTGAGCCGCTGTGGCAAATGTTTCATGGCCAAGTTAACAGGCGCGCAGCTTGGCTAGCTAGCTAGCTAGCTCCAGTCTAAGCCAACTCGGAGTTGCGATCTAGCCCAGTCAAGAGCAGCATTCACAGCAACTAGACAAGAACGACCACAAAGCGGCTGCTGCTGCTGCTGCTGCTGGTGCTGCTGCCATTGGCGTGCATCATTAACTCAATGCTGTGGTGGTTTTTGTTGTTGCTGTGGCATGCAACATGCAACACAAAATTCAAGTTCAACGCTAAGCAACGAGTTATTGCTTCTAGACAAGATTCTTTCCACTTATTACACAAGTCATCAGTCCGACAGGCATCGCCATCGCCATTGCCATCACATCTCTCATCCTCATCGTCATTTTTGTTGGCCTGTCATCTTTGACATCTGCAGCGGCTTCACTTCATTGCAAGACAAGATCACTGGTTCTGCCAGCCAAACGTTGATTAAGCCAAACTCTGGCAATATGCTACACACACTCCGTTCCATTTGCATAGAAATCTTGTTATACTACTTTAGAGGAACTACCAAAAATTATTAAACCGAATCGTGATCTGTTAATTGTTTCTGGAACAATCCGAATCACGTAAAAACTTTTGTACAATAAATTTTATTAAGCAACTTAAGATATTCAGCCGTTCTCCGGAAAACGATAAAACCAAACTGAAAAATTTTATTAGGATTCGTTTTTTGCGTGCTGCGGAAAGCGAAGTTTTTGTCGATATTTCCCTTTTTATTTACGATAAATTCGTATATTTCCTTTATTTTTTTCTATAAATTCTCATGTTGCGTTGGCGCGAAATTATTTTTGTTTGATATAAAGCAGGTGGCATTTTCCGGAGCACGCCCGAATAATTTATTTATTGAGATTCCCTCCTATTAATTAATACCTAGTGGAAAAAGAGCAGTGATGTTTCCTGTGCTTAAAAAAAATATTTTATGTCATTAAATCTTCTTTAAGAAAAAGATCAAACTATCGAAATTGGTAAAAGACTCAATTTTACCTTTTTTTAACATCTTGGTGCCTCTATGGGAATATGCAATCACTAACAAGATTTCGTTTGAATTATAATTACATATCCTAAAAAAAAAATCTCAAAAATAATTCAGTAAAAACTTATTACCCCTACAAACACATAAATCGATAACTTTAGTACGAAAGGGACTTGAAAGCTTGCGGTTCGAATAGCTAATAATATACCATATTCCTTAATACATTATATACATAACACTAGTTTACAAACTTAAGGGTCATCGAGTGAACCTTCCCAAAAAAAGTGTTTTTTAGGGTAATTTGGGGTCGAGAAACACGAAAATGGAAACCTTTTTTTTTCTTAAGCACTGTTTTCGAGATATTCTCGAAAAACATGTTTTTGGGCAATTTTTTCAGTTATTCCTGAATATCTCGTATCGTATCGACTTGAAAGACTTTTAGATTAGATCAAAAGCTATTGATGTGCTCTTTGTAGTGAAATATATATATATGTACAGATTAAGGAAAAATTGTTGTCTAAGAAAAAAAAAAAAGGTTTCCATTTTCGTGTTTCTCGACCCCAAATTACCCTAAAAAACACTTTTTTGGGAAGGTTCATTTTTCGTGTAAACTAGTGTAAGCAATCGATCCTTTATAAATAATAATTTATCGAAAAATTTTAATTATTTGAATAGGCTAGCTTATTCAGCTTAAGTGTTCAAGACAACAATATGTAAAGAACGCTATTCAAGTGACCCAGTCTGTATATTCAAACTGAAGCATTGTTCCCATCGCTTTTTATTGTTGTTGTTGTTGTTGTTGCTGTTGCTACCGTGCAGCAGCAGGCGTTGCCGGATCATTATCAAGTTATAGTGCAGTGAAATTGTTTTGCTTATGCCCTTGCTACCGTATGTATCGTATATGTGCATATACCAATGTATACACAAAAATTATGTAGGTATGTGTATCTTCGTGTATCCTGTCTATCATTTCTCATTCATATCTGCAACCGGAAGGAGACGCACGCAACAGAATTCCGAAATTGTTTCAGCTGTTTAGGGTCTACCTCTTGTTTTACTACCGTTGTTGTGCCACTAACTCTTGTTGTTGCCGCCGCACCTTTGTCGGCACTAATTGTTAACTAATGGAATTCAAGCGGCACACATCACATTGGTTGAGTTTTGACTGAATTGCAGCCATGTTGCATGGCTAACCATTAGCTTCTGGATCTTGTTAGTACAGGCTCTTAAGTTTGCCGGCCGTGGGCTTAAAAGGGCGAGCGAATTTCTTTTAATCAAGTTAAGCCCATAAATTAATGTAATTATGTAATAGTTAGAATGAATTGTTCAAGATAATTGATATTTGAACTTTTATGCTGCTTATTTATTACAGGCATTACAAGTATGGTAGAGAATTTCCAGTAAATAAAGAGATAATAAGTACATAATCATTTCAATGCAATTAAAGGAAAAGATCAAATTTTGATAAATATAAGGCTAGTCATTAAAGTTGATTAAAGAAACCATTAAAGTTAGTTTTGTCACAAGAGCAGCTAAAAATCACCAAGTTTTTATTGTAATGTTTATCCATTATGATGGTTACGTTGATACAAGTTTTGTGAAATTCCATTAAATTTTAATGGCATTGAATTTTCTAAAAAAAATTTAAACGTTAAAGTTTATAGTAATGTTGAGTCCAACATTTTGACTACCATAGATTTATTTGATTTGCAATAAAAACATATAATTCTAAGAATTAGATAACTTAGATAACTCTAAGAATTAGAATTATGTCCTCCGATATGCACGAACTCACATCGTAAATTTAAAAATGTCTAGGATTTTCAATAACGAAGTCAAGATAACTTAAAATAGAAGAAATGGTAGAGGATACAGATCGCTCCAAAGAGAGGACTTTATTAAGGCTATTGTACCTAGAGCATAATACACAGAAACGCAGAAGCCTAACAACAACTTAGACTAAAAAAATACGCGTTTATGCCCGATCTAGAATCCTGAGAACGAAGAATAGGGCACTTCTGCCCAAATCGCTGTTGTAAAAAGTGCCAAGATCTCTTTAAATGTACATAGTTTAATGCAGTTTTTGGCATTATTTAATTCTTGTAGCAGGCGCGGATCCAGTATTTGGTCTTAGAGGGGATTTTACTTCGAAATGTATATTTATGTATATATATAGCTACTAGAATAATAAACTTTGAACATGTATATATTGTACTGACAAATATCCAAAATTTGAAATTTTATGCTTTTAAATGGCATTCCTCTTACAAGAACTTATCTTAAAAAAACAAAAGAAGCTATATTACACTTAATTTGGATGCTCAAGCTGTTGGTACTGGCACTTCTGCATTTCTGCATCGTTGTAAAGGTTACTCGCATCGTTAATCAGCCACTTATGCATTTTGGCCCGAGAAAGTCTATTCAATCTAATTGTTTTAAAGGTGTTTGGTACGCTTAAAAATTTTTATAAAAGAATTCTGGTTTTATTTGCCTTTGAAACCCATTTGGACTTTCCAATATGCTTACTATATCACATAACTTATGATAATCAGTCATAGCTAAAGATCTCAACAACGATACCAAAAATTTAAATACTGTCTAAGCCATATATGAGCAACATAAGTGACTTTTTATATTATATCTCTGACAAATAGTATATATAGATCGTAAATGCAACTTTCCACATTTACCAGCTAGAAATGTTCACACAAACCACATGCAATGCCAATTCACAACAGTTTCAATTTCTCAATTCCCCCCCAAGATGCTTATTGATACTCAGACACAGTTTTCAGTCAAGCAGAAAATCTTCGACCTCTTTTTCACACGCTCTCTGCACTAAGCCTGTCGAATTTCCCAGCACAAGGCAAACAAAAAAGGTGAAATAAAGTCATCCCCAAAAGTGAAACGATAAAACATATTTCATTTTCGCAGTCAACGAGGCAAAACTTTTTCAATTTCATATATTACATATATATATATTTGGAGGCCACCATACCGGGCACACCTTTTTGGGCCAACAGCATTGATAAAACTGTGTCAGTTGGCGGTGTCGCATAACTTTTATTGAACTGTCAGTGCAGCAATAATCTTGCCGAGCAGTGCATATTTTAAGTGCAACTTTGCCTGCCGCAGACGTACAGTGCTGAGCGACTCAGTTGAATCGGGTTGACAGGGTGACAAAGTCAAAAGTCTTTGTATAAATTATTACACTTGTGCGAACAGTGCTCAGGTGTGCAACCTTTGGTGTGAAGCAAGTGTGCGTTTGACTTTATGGCCAGATTCCTGATTCTGCATGCTGAATATGATTGCAAATGACATATGCATGTAAGTAAGCCACAAACCACGTATCAGAGTCAACCCACATTAACCCTACCAATTACACGACTGCACCAAGTTAAAGTTTTGACTTTAAAAGCTTGTGTTACATGAAAAGTCTAGCTAATTTCTATGCCTTTCACATTGTCGTATGTCCAATGCTTTTAACATCCAAGTTCAGTCAAGACTTTACTTTGGTATTTGCACGACACAATCATTAAATAGCCGCTGCCAAGTGACGACCACGTTGCAACATGGCACCAGCAACAACGGCGACAACAACTACAACAAAAAATGGCAACGAGCTAAGAAAAAAAAAAAAAAACAAAAACAACAACAAATTACAAGCACACATTGTCAGCGTTGCACTTTAGGCGACATAAATTTCATGTACGCGCCTTTTCAGTCGCCCCAAAGAGACTTAAGAACAACATCAACAAAAAAAACAAAAACAGAACGCCAAGAACAACAGCAGTCCTGGAGGTGTCAATGTACAATTGCATCTACAACAACAACAATAACAATGGCAAGAAAATATGCCAGAAGACTAGCTTTAGCTAGCCTACTGCGCTCAGATACTCTTTGAGTGTTTTCTACCAAAGACTTAAGCCAATATTTGTAAAATGTATTTTTTTCCAGAATACATGGAATCCGTAGAATTCAAGCAGTTTTTAACCTGTAGTGAAACCTCATATTTTTCAAGGTGGCTTGGAAAAAGTAGAAGCTTATTAATTTTTAAGTTGACATGTAGATATCTGTCAATCAAGATTTCCGAAATCAGGTATTTTCAGGTCTTTCCCCGTTATCAACATTTTTCGTCGAATTTTAAAACTTTTAAACTTCAAAACAAAAATGTTAGCAGTTTGAAATCCAGTTAAAGTACTTTAAAGCCCTTGTCTTGGCAAGTTCATAAGCCGGCTAATATAAAAGACTCATCGAGATTGCGAACCAGATCATTTTTGGTTGCGGCAATGCCTTTTAGAGAAGATGCCTTTTATAAGGAAATAAAATAAAATATCTCGCTCAGTTTGGTTATGTATATATAACTTCATTCTCTTAAACTCTTTGTTCCAACGAATACGCAAAATATGATCGAAAATTATCGGGAGTAAAAATGAATTGTGGCAAAATCGTATTGAATTTGGAACCAGTAAGTTGGAACGAAATCAACCGAAAACCGTGATTTCTTTTATTAAAGGACACCACCAAAAAATTACTTTCTACTTAGATTTAACCAAAGAAGCAAAAGAAAAAAAGAAGCAAAAGAAAAAAAGAAGCAAAAGAAACAAGCTCCTAGGCATATACGTTTTCTCACCGGAGATCGTTGTTACCCTAAGCCCAAACAAAATACTGGAATACATGCAGGCCATTGGACTTTTAGGAGAGCTATAAGGGGGTAGACTAGATCCACTTGGGTCGCAGTACATCTTTACACCCATTACTAATAATAATAATAATTAGATTTAACCAAAAAAAAAGTAAAACTCAAGCAAAGGAAGACCTCAAAAATAAATTTTTTGTCATCCATAGCATCCAAAGTCAGTTCTTTTATGCGTTTCAAAACAAATTTATAAACTTATAACACTCTTTTCTGCATAAAGTGTATAACAACGGCAAGGCACAAACAAAGACGCGATTGTTGCACTGCGCATGCCAAATGTGGATGACAACAGCCACAGCAACAACAAGAGCAACTGCAACTGCAACAATAAAAACAACAACAATGACTTTAACTTTCCTGACTGTGGTTTTTTAAGTCGTTACTATCCAACTACAGCTCTAAAGGCGCCTCTTACTTGTAACAAAAACACACAGCTACGGGCAAACACGCGGCGTATGAGTAATGTCATCTAGAATGGAATTTCTTTGGTCATTTTCTAATTACACGATATTAACTGGCGGCTTCGAATCAAGCAAAGTATTGCATTTAATTAGTTGTTGCATTGTCAACATATCAAATCAAATTGTTCACATAATTCATTATTATGTTCATCATGTTGTTTAAAGGAGTATCGTAAATGATGAACTTACTCTTAAGGCTAATGCAATAAATTTTGCAATAGTTGGGTGCAGGTTGCTTTAAGAGCCACTTTGACTTGTGCTCCTTATAGTTGACAATTTTTATATTGTTGTTGCTGTTGATGGTGCTTTTGTCATTGTTGCTGTTGTTGTTGTTTTGTTGCAGCTGTGTCTGTTGTCGCTTTTGCGGTCAGTCGCGCATTGTTTAAACAACTTTAGCGTAGTTGTTGTCGGTTGCTTGGCTTGCATTTGCCCGAAGTTGTCAAACTAAATGGGCACCACATTTATAGGTATATGCTCTATAGCTTACAGAATATGTTGACTTTGTTATGGCGTTGATCACAGAGACAACGAGACAGATACGGAAAAAATCAAAAAAATTCAAAATTTTAATTTCTGACTGATTTGAAAAAAGACTACTGTAAAGAGAGAAAGGGCGCACTGGGCCACAGAATTGACAACAAATTAGAACAATCTTAAATATATGCATTTCGGAGCAACTGGTAAAAGCCTAGTTTGATCTTGAAATAAACTCAAAAATCCTATTAACAAGTCTTAACTTTAATAAATATATTTTTTGACGCGTTTTTGAGTACTTAAACAGTAACACTGTCAAACAAATTTACAGGAAATATCGCTATAAAATAATTTTAATCAAAACCAAATGTGGTCACAGAAAAATGATTTAATTTATAATAGTTTCGTTACCTTACCTCAATAAAAAAAAGTTTGTCAGAGTTGAGATACAAAGACTTGGAAAAACATGCACAGAAAGATTTAATAGTCGCGATAATAGGGATGCGCGATACCGATCCGATATTTTGAATATCGAGAATATCGGAGTCGGTACTGAATATTCGATACCGATATTTTGGATCTCGATTAATCGTCGATCCGATACCAATTTGCTTAGTATCGGTATAGAGCTAAATTTCGTTTTACATTTGGCGCTTGAAAATTATTTTGCAAAAATTTCTTTTATGGTGGTTGCCCATGCGAAAATAAATAGAAGAGTGAACACCGTAAGTAAAAGGAACCACTACGAGCTCACCGCTGCAATAAACTAAGTGAACCAAATTTTAATAAGAAAAAGTTTATAGCATTCTCAGTTTCATTTTATAACCCCTATCTCAATTTATTATGAACATTAGAAAATTTTGGTTTCTTTGTCGAGCAAACGCTCTCATTTTATTTAATTCTTTCTTTTAAAAAAAACATCAAAAAGTCGAAACCGATACCGTCGATATCGATTTCTTTTTTGGGAGAATCGAATCGGTATCGAGTTTTTTGGAATACTCAATAATCGGTATCGAGTTTTTTGGAATACTCAATACTTCGATTTGATTTTTTTTTACGGTATCAAGCATTTCTACAGGTTATCTTCAATCGGTCTTTTAGAAAACTAGGCGCCTTAAGCAATGTAGATGTTCTAGATATTCCGGAGAGATTTTATTAAATTTTTTTGTTAAATAAAATTTTATTGTATATTTATTGAGTAGCAAATTTCAGTTTTCAAACTTAACGCGTTAGGGCTTAATTTAAAAAAAAACG
Organism: Chymomyza fuscimana; assembly: GCA_949987675.1. NCBI lineage: Eukaryota > Metazoa > Arthropoda > Insecta > Diptera > Drosophilidae > Chymomyza > Chymomyza fuscimana. The sequence continues at coordinate 7,192,628 of OX465089.1, forward strand.
TATTTGTCGTTTTTATTCAATTGTGACTAAACTACTGAATATTTTTGAACCAACTGAACTTTGCCAACCAATTTTTTGAAACGAACTGCATCATTAGTTTTCAAAAATCGCTGGGGGCAGTTTCCAGTACCTTATCCGTATAGACCAGTCGTGGGCAGTCTCTCAATTTTCACAACACGCGTGAATAGGGCACAAAATTCTGCCGCAGCACAGTCGGTCGGCTCACGCACGGTGCAAGTTTGTGAAATCTCTCTCTCGTTTTTGCTTGATTGCGGTTCTTGCTCTCTCGTGCACTTTTGCTTGCTGCGCTGCTTACTCACACAAACAAACACTTCTTTCAGACCCTTTGATAAAATTAAGAACAAGTAAGTTTTTACCTATTCTGAGTTCTTTCTAAATGTTTTCACGATTTAACAATTTTTCTCTCCTAGAATAGCCAAAAATTTCCCAGACACAAAAGTGCCTTTAACAGTGCGTTTGCAGGTTAGGACATTTTAGTACAAGTCTACTCAATTGTATCCGACAATACACCGGCTTGAATTTGGGGCTTGGAAACAAACGAATAAAGTTCTTGCACCAGTTTGGCAACAATTTCTTTAAAGAGCACTGCAGAATCTTTCTTCTAAAGTGAAATTAAGAAAACATCTAACAAATGGTCTTCAAGAGTAGAAAAACTTTGTCATAGCAAATTCCACTTTCCTTTATGGTTAGTGTTGTGATTGGTTTGTAGCTTTTGCCTCATTGTTGGCTTTAAATATTGTCATACGACAGCCGCACCTACAACTCAGTTCAAACAACTAGTTTTGAAGCACTTTGCGCGCTAAATACAATACATGTGCTTATAATGCACACATATAACTATTTATGTACAACTACCTGTTAGAAAATTGGAAAAAAAAAACAATCCCAGCTTGGCAACAATGTAGCCTAAAGCACCGTTAGTTAGCGAAATGACTTGACTCCCTTGGTATTTCATTACATTTACAACGAGTGCTGGAAAAGCCCACCCAGGCATATAGTAGGTACTTGTACAAAGTTCAAAGTCTGTTGACATTTTATGTTGTTGCATTGCGACCACATCCGTTTTAGCCGCATGTTGCAATAAGATTTGCTTGACGGGCTTTTTGTGATTGACATAAGCGCTTTAAAAAGAGGAAAAAAAGAAGAAGAAAAAAACACATATTGCACCGTCTGTCTGTCAGACAAGCAGTCCAATTTCCTATGCGGCATCAAAGGCGGCGCGTATCGAATTTCATGTGCCAGTGAGTACATTAAATTCGTATACAAAACAATAAACAAACAAAAAAAAAATTAACTCACAAAATATGAACTGAACAAGAACAACAACACGACACAATAACAACAACAACAACAGCAAACAATGGCGGAACACATGACAAGCACTTTATATGACAATCAATGCTCTCTATATGGCAAAGCGCCGCTGTCAGCCTTGTCTAAGTCTCTGTCTCTGTGGCAAAGTCTGTCGTCTGTCTCTCGGTCTGTCTGTCCGTCTGTCTGTCTGTTGTTCTGTATCTTTGCAGCGTCTAACCAACTAACCAGCCCCAAAAACTTTCCAAACGATTTAACAATGAATTTTGTTACGAAAATCTCTATGAAAATAGAAATAAAGATACACTCACACACACATTGACAACAACGCCAAACATTGTTAGTTTTGCGAGACAAGGACGAGCATAAAGCCAGTGGCAGCAACTAGAGGGGGGGCAGCAGCAGCAGGGACGCGCAACCAAGCATAATATCAATTTCAATAAACTAACAAGCAAATGTGCATAAGCTTATGTGTCAATATGTGTGTGTGTGTGTGTGTGAGTATCTGTGTGTTGTTTTGTATTTGTGTGTGTGTGTGTGTTTATGTCGTTGGCATTATAAGAACTTATAGCGATTTTAGTGCCAAAACGAAAGACTTGGGTTATGAGCTTGTCATATGTTCACGCAAGGTGGCATCCGCAGCAGGATACAAATAGGAAATACTTATACATATACATATATAGCACATATATACACAACATAAAGGTAAATTTCAATTGGGTTTAGGGTTGAGTGTACCTGGCATGGATAAAATTAAGTAACGTGGCAGAGACTGTGATTTGATTAGAACTTGTTATGTAGTTTTCAATGAACAAAAGCTTAAAGTATGGGCATATGTTAAGAATATGGTGGAATTAAAGTGTAACCAACAAATAATAAGGATTACTAGAAGGGTCGTCCTCATATACTGCTTTTAAGTTTCAAGCAGCTCTTTAAAATTTTGTCGATTTGTTAAAAGTTAAATAAATATTCATTAAATAAATTTTGGTTTTTTTGTCACATATCCGTCTGAATACATAAAAAACGTCAAAGCAATAATTATGATAATTATAACAAATTATAATTTTTTAATAAAAAAAAATAGCTTTTGATGAGAAGTTAATTTGCGTTACTTACTTGAAAAAAAAAATGGTAATATCGTTTTACAAGGTGTTAATTACGAAACTAAGTAGCTGCATGAAACCAAAAGCTAAGCTAGTCCACAACTTTTATAAGCTCTAGCAACATGAAAAACTTCATGCAAAGCTTTACAAAAAACGGCAACAAATTTGTTTACCTGATTGCCGTTACCAACTTTATATAATGTGCTTATTTTTATTATGCCATTTTTGTAGTTGTTTTTTTTACCAAAGCTAAAACTTTATTTAGCTAAACAGCAACAACTGCGAAAAGTAACAACAAAAAGTTTCGCTTCAAATTTATTACGAAATTTTGAACTTTTTTTCGGAAGCCCTAAAAGATGCAGTTACTGTAAATATATAGCTAGTTAATATCAATAAATAGTTTTGCCATTGCTTAGTTAAGTTAGTGATAAAATAAAACTTTTCAAATGCCTGTCAATGCAATTGCAACAAAGTATGCCACAGTTAGTAAAGTTCCTACTACTTACTACAATATTTGTTGTTGCCAGCATGTTACGAGTATGACATTTATTGTTACCAAACTTTGTAGCAAATGCAGCAGAGCATTGTGATGCATTTTGTTAGACAAGTGAAATTAACATGTGACACAATCTACGCCTCTTGTCTGGTAAATAGCACCACAGACAAGTCAAAATTTTAATTCCAGATAATCTTGGTAAGTTGACAAAGCTACAAACATTTGTTGTTGTTCTCGTTGCTGTTGCAGAGACTTGTCATTTGGTAACTTTACATGAAGTGTTGTCAAATGTCAGCACATTTGTCGTCGGCAGCTCAAATTAATGCTACACAACATGGCGCATACTTGTTATATGCAGCCAAGAACACTTTATACATTTACTACTATCTCTGAAGTTTGCATAATTTAAAAGCCAGCTCTATAAATGTTTTCATGTATCTTTCGTTGTATATCTTTAAGAAATTGTTTGGCTTTTGGCAATTCTTTTACTTGTTGTAAAGAGTCTTTTCACTTTTGCCTTGCGGCTTTCTATACTCTTTAAATATTGCAGTGAAAATGTTATGTTTGCTTTTCGTTTTATTTAATTTAATTTATAAAATTGTTTTTCTTACTACTTAATTGTCGATTAATTGTTTTTCATAAAAATAAATATAAGCGCTCGAATTGATAGCTTTTTTCGAAAATTGGCAATGCTTCATGATGCAATCTTAAAAAAAAATGAATTTTTGTCGTATCACAATTTTATAAAACTCTGGTATTTTAAATCCTAGTAATCGAATTCCCAAAAAAAAAAATATATAGTAAGTACATTACTATCATATTACTTGAAAGACATTGCTCCGGAAAACGAAATAACCAAACCGAACAATTTTATTCGTATTCGTTTTTGCGTGCTCCGGAAAACGAATTATTATTGTTTGATACAAAACAGACGACATGGTTGCCACAGCTCTGCACTTTTTTATTACTGTGTACATGTTGTTTACATTTTACACAAAAATATATATAAAAATAAAATATTTATTTGTGTTAAAAAAAATTTGGGATTGGCTGTGCATGCTATTTTTTTGGTTGAGTCAGAAAAAAAAATAAGTAAAAATAACCTCAAGATTGATGACCCTTTATATAACTTTAAGTTGGCATAAATATAATCTAAGAATATCAAAGAATATTTAAAAAATTGTTTCATTATAAAATTCGTTCCTTTTTAAATCTATTTTGCCGATTCGTTTTAACTCCACTTGCAAAAAAGCATTCGGTTTCAAACCACATGAAAAATTCGGTTTGGTGAAATTGTAGGCACCAAAAATTCGGTTTCAAAACGAATCCGAATAAAATGTTCGAATTCGTTTTCCGGAGCACAGCCGATAGTGTATTATCAGGTCTTCAGTATGGTAAATTTTTGCAGAAAAGTTTCTTTTATCCTTTGATTCTTCGCATCTTTTGTTACCGGACGTTACTGCATGGCATTGCACTGTAGTTTGTATCCTTGGGGCTAAGGCTTCCTATGTGCATTGCTATTCTCATGCGAGATTGTGTGAGTCTTTATCCATGTAAAAGTAGGTAAATGGTGCACTTGTGCGAAGGACAAGTAGTATGTAAAAATATGAAAAAAAACAAGCAAGAGAAGTGCAGACATATGCAAGCTAAAAGCACAGAGCTAACAAGTGCCCGGCAGCCACTTATATAAATTGTTATATAGATACAGGGTCAAAACGCAAATCGATTAAAGTCAGCTTTAGATACATATATGTATCTATGTATGTTGTCGAACAATCTCATAAGCGCAGCTAAGACTTAAACAACAAATTTCACATACATATGCACGTTGTCTGCAAATCTTTTAAGCCGTGTTAAGAACTTAAACCAATTTTGGAGCAGCTTATGCTGCAATTAATATACAATTTGTTTTAAGCACAAAACATAAGAGCCACAGAAACTGCTTGAAAATTAATAAGTCTCAAATCTTAAACAATTTTCACGTAATAGAAGAGGTTTAAAATCGCATTAAAAGTTTTACGCAACAGAGCACTGAAACTACAGCCAAGGCCACACATTTATACACATATATCGACATGAAATTTAATAAGCAAAAACTTGCATAAAACTTTTTTGTAGTCTTAACCCTTGCCAAAAAATAAACTTAAACTTGCCTTTAAAGCGCTTAACAAACTTTTCCACTACAAAAGATACTCGAAAATAGCTAAAACTACCGAAAACCAAGCATAGAACCAAACTGCCAGACTGCCAAAATGAAAAAACAAATATTTTGCGTAAAGTCAAGAAATCAACTTGAATTTTTAAGGAACTGGTAAGTGTAAAGTTTTTGGGGTTAAGTCGGGTTGAAATGAAACAAAAGGCGAGTGAAAACTAATTTGATGTGGTCAAGTTTTGCATACTCTTGTTAAAACTTTCTGGTCCAATCATTTGGTGAATCGATACGAATGGAATTTGCTTGTGCGTGGGTAAAGTGCTGGAAATGTGTACGAAGAAAATTTATATTTTTACTAAAAGCTGGTCTTTTGAAGCAAAAGTTCTTAAATTTTTCTAAGCTTCAAATGAAACGAAACTTTTTTGGCACTATATGGAGTCCAACGCAAACGAATTTTCTTGACGAATAAATGTTCATGCAATATGGAACGAATGTCTTCATTCTGCGGTAAATCTTATTTAGAAAAAATTGTTATGCCAAAGGCAGCCATGATTGAATTCTAAAAACAGTTGATCTCAATGGTTCTTCGCTAAGAATCGATAAACTTATAATCGAATCATTCTCGACCAACCCAAGGCTTAACTCCCTATGATAGTACAACAAGGAACAAGTTATAGTACTTAGCCGGTATGTCCTAATTAGGAAAAAAAAAATCTTTTATAACACTGACCAAACAAACTCAAGTAAATTTACTAATTTTGCGATATCTTTTTGGTATTATTTCACTTTTCTTTAAAGACTGAGCTTAAACAACAAACCATAAATCATATCCAGAATCAGAAATCTTAAATAACATAAAACTGTGCATACCTTTTGCAAGGGTAAAACTAGCAAACTTTTTAAAGTACACCTCAAAGTTGAAAGAGTTTTTCGCAGCATTTTCATTTCAAGTTTCTGCGCTTAATGTTGTCTTTCAGATGCTGTAAGAGACCACGCCCAACTCCATGGCAATGCAGGATATACGCCTACGTCTTGAGCCGCAACTCAACACAGCAATATTCTCAACAACAACAAGTCCAATAGGAGCAGAAACAACAACAACAAACTGCGCAGAGACAACCCTAATTGAAAACGCCACGTTGAAAACTTCACCAAGTCGACGGCCATTACAATTGCTGCCGGAGTTAAGTTTCAGGTGCGCTGCCATTTTATTTATGCACAAAAGTATGCTATATTAACTAGTACTGAATGCCTGATGCTTAATCACCATACACAGCGAACAATTGCCGGCAACAACAGCAGGACCAGCAAATATAACAACCAACATAGCCCCGCAGCCGTATTATCATCATCATCATCCTCATCCACATCTGCACCCGCATCCCCATACGCAGCAGCAGCAACAACAACAACAACAACAGCAACAGTCCAAAGCAGCCCAACGGCACGTGGAGCAGCTGCAGCTGCTGCACAACAGCTACCATGATACAAAGTCCCATCAGCACCAACTGCCACGTTCACCCAGCTCTGAGGAGGATAATTCTCCAACAGAAATGAATAATTGTCGTCGTTTGGTTGATAAACCGCCGTTGGTAAGTAAGACGCAGCAGTCCTTAGTTCGTTCTTACCGCCCAGTTTTCAATATTAACTATTAGCCACAAGTAACTGGGCGTACCTCATTGTAATAGCTGGGTAGCATTATTGCTCATTGTTGGTCGGCAGCTAGCAAATGACTTTGTTCAGCGCATAAATCTGCTTACACTGAGAGAAAATGCTGCTCTGATAGCGTTTAAGGGAGCACTGGTAATACATATTGTATTTCAATTCTTCTGGAATTTTTTTTGATCTAAAATCGCCATTTTTTTTCTTATTTACGGAGCAATGTGGTCAATTGTCAAAATGTGTTGATCACTAGCCACTAGCTCTTATGGTCTCCCAGATCAACAGCTGGACATGACTATATCTCCTTAGAATACCATTGTTCCCATAGTTATAGGGTAAAAATACCACAAATTTAATATATCTATCCTAAAGTCGAATAGATAGATAGATAGATCGATTATTTTACAACTTCGATATCGATAATAAGTACCTTCAAAGTATGTTTCTTTTAATTTTAGCTCAAATGCATGCATTTTTTTCAAAGTGTATTCCCCACTAAGTCCAGCTTGATTTCAGTTTATTTCTGCCAGTTATTGGCATTTTCTTTGGCTTACCTGGTTGCAGCAGCAGAACCAAGACGTTGCAAAAAAAAATAGCCAAGAAAATAAGTTGAAGACATCTTGTTGTCATACGCTAGTATAGGAAGCTTTGCATACTTAAGCGCAACTTTAAGATACTTTAAACGACTGCATTTTTAAAGATAAATTGCCGCCATTGCAACTTAACAATCAAATGCAATTTACAAACAATGTACTTTAAATGGTGCCACTAAACAAGCCCCCAAAAAGTGTTTGTTAAATTAATTTGCAAAAAAAGGCAAATTTGCAACAAACGGCACTTTAACACGCGCCTAAACAAAAACAACTACAACAATAAAAAGCACCGACAGTTGCAAGTACAACGCGCCATTTTGTGTAGCATTTTCATGCAACTTGCTGCAAAATGATTGCAACAATGGCAGCAAATGCCGTTAACTTACTGACTTTATGACACATAAATCGTGGCAACAATGCAAACAGAAGTCTTCCATCGTCACGTGTTCCCTAGGCCTAGGGAGCGGCTCAAGGAGCTGAACGCCTGAATGTAGGCAACATTAAAAGTTTTGTGCTTTCAACTATTGCAGCAGACAACGGAAAAGTGAACAAAACGAAAAAAAACGGCAGAAACTTTATTATAGTTGCGAAACAACGAAGTTAGCATACTCTACAATTAGTAACAAAGTAATTGCATATACTTTTTAATTGTATTTAATCATCTGCATCAAATTATATCAAAGCGTAACGAAAACAAATTTATATAGTTGCTAGCCTAAAAATTTACGCCCTCATATTTCTGCAGATTACTTATAAATTCAGCTTCAAAATTAAAATTAAATAAAAATTTAAAAAAAATATATAAAAAATTGAGCAAGTCTTGAGCCCATTTTTGAACGACGAAGAAAATTAATGATAATTAATTGTTACAAAAAAATGTATATAGAAATCTACTTCTCTTATTAAAGCATCTTAAGCGAAGTATCGCTACCAAATTTTCTATCCCAAATAAAAATAATATTTTTTAAAAATATCTCAATTTATATGCACTATTTTAATTTTCTCTACCAAAAATTAATTATCTCATAAGTGCCTACAAAATTTACAAATAAAGCTCTATACGAGTATCATAAGAATCATATTGATTAAAGCTTAGTTGATTCGAGTCAGCCCTCTTTCTCAATATAACATACATTATTACAAATCCCATATACCCTTTTGTGCTCATTTTATAAGTCTTAGGGCACACAAAGTTGAACACAAGCAAAATGTGTTAAGGCACAAAAGGAGAAAATTGCAAATCAAATGCCATACCCAAGTTAAGCACTCAAGACAACGCCTATTGTCTAGTCCAAAACACACACACACACGTGCACTACTTACCCCCAAAGTACTTTTACCATGTATCTATAGTACATAAAGTGGTACATACCTTGGTATCTGGCTCCAATCTCTGCTGCTCTGCTTGCATTTTTTATTCCTCCCATTGCTTCTCAAGTGGCACTCTTGCATTGTTTTGTAGGATTTGCAGTAGGCGTAAGCCATGCCCAATGTCATTTGCATAATGGGCACATTATGTCGAGAGCACACTGATTTGGCTCAAGAAGTGCTGCAAATGTAGAACAAGAAAATTGAATTCGAAATTATTGTAAAGCAAGTTTATATAAAGTACATTGCCTAAGCTGGTTGTATATTAATTTTCTGTGAATTTTAAATCCGGACAAAAATTAATACGTCTGCACATGTGCGCTTAAATGTATGTAAAATTAAGTTTCCCAAACGAACTTAGACAAACCCAATAGGTCAGCACATTTAATTTAGTGGAAGACATGAAAAGTGTGCGCTTTTAGTGCCCACATAGATTTTCCGTCAGAAAATAAAAAGACCCTGCCAAAAATTGTCTACAATTTAAACCCAAAGCGTCGAAGTTCTGAACAGATCGCCAACTAACAACTTATCCGTCGATGTTCGATATACCACCTTGATCAAAAAGTTCCCGGAAGCATCAGCGTGTGGCGCTCCCAGTCACCCGATCTGATGTATCTTTTTTTTTGCCATTGACATTTTATGAAATTTACAGCTTGATTTTCGATGTTTTACAATTTTCGCGCGGTCCCTGCGTTGACGTCACGAAAGGCATGATTACTGGAGACCAGACATGGATTTATGAGGATGACACGCAATCCAGACATTAAGCGAGTGAATGGCGTACAACGAATGAGCCACGACCGAAAAAACCAGGTCGTTTTCAGTCGAAAAAGAAGGCAATGCTTACAGTTTTCATGGATTGCAAGGGTATTGTGTATCATGAATTCCTTCCACAAGGCCAGACTGTCAACAAGGAGTATTATTTTAGACCGGATTTGTGGGTAAACAACTCGTGGATCTTGCACCATGATAACGCACCGTCGCACAATGCCATCGTTATCCGTGACCATTTTGCTAAAAACGGAACGAATACCATCCAACAACCACGGAATTCACCTGATTTGGCTCCATTCTATGTTTTTCTTATCGGTCGACTCAAGCAACCGCTCCGTGGAACGAGTTACAGCTCCCGAGATGAGGTCACGGATAAATCGAAGAAGGCTATACCACACACCGATTATAATAAATGTTTCGAGGCTTGGATCAAGCGCTGGCATAAGTGCATTGCAGTCGATAGGGAGTAATTTAAGGGAACAATATCGATTTTGATAAATAATTCCGGGAACTTTTTGATCAAGGTAGTAAAATAGGAAATATCGGTCGGTCATGATCGGGGATTCCTTCCATCGGAAGGAAGTATCGACTGTCGAAGCAACTTTTCCTTATTCGGTAAAAAGAGAAAATCGGTTACTCCGTTTCGTCTCACTCATAAATGAACTTGTAATTTGCAAATAGAGAAGTTAGTTAGTTATTAGTTTTTTGGTCAGTATTTGAATTCGTATAATATGCTCTTTAATAAAAATCTAACCCTAAAGGAACCATGTGTGAGTTTTAGGAGAAGGAAGTTGTTTTTCGATGGAAAACTTGAGATTTAGCAAATTTTTAAAGCAATAATTAAATTTTGTTTTAACTATTTTTTTCACCTGGACTCTGTCGTAGGGGATTCTATCACGGCCTGTTCGCTTTGTAACTTTAGTTTTAACAAATTAGTCGCCGTCACTTTTTATTTCATTTCCGTTTTCAATTTGCCTAATTTTTTCATTTCCGTTCGTATTCTACTCGTCTTACCTTGATCTTCAGAACTGAATTGAACAAACTTTATTCTGTGCAAGTTTTTAAGCTACAGAGCTAACTTAAATTGGTTACCGTCTATGTGCTTTGCAAACGTATGCACTTAATTTTCTTTTCCAAACTAGCCGTAGTTGCTCAAATTCCGACTGGGTTGGTCTACCAAAATACCTGGTTAGCCGTAAGCTCAGGCTTAAGTCCAACCATGCTTGCCAGCATCTATGTTTGCTATTTACAATTTCGATATGTTAACTTGTTTGTTAAAATGAGCAATGCTTGAAAAGTTTGCTTTTCGAAGTAGAAAATCGTTGTAGGAAAATGCAGCTGCTTAAAGCCAATTTAAATCATAAAGTCATTGGCATAAAATCAACATAATTATAACAAATTAAGCAAATAACTCGTAAAGCATTCTAGTCAACACTTGGGCAACTGTGTTTGTGTTAATTAACTCACGCTTCCAACCAAACTTCTAACCCTTACCACCCAACAAAATGAGCTAAAAGCACTTTAAAAGCCATTCAGCCTAAAAGCAGGCAATGGCAAAAGTTTCACTACGCAACGCCAACTCATTTCAAAGTAATTTGCAAACGAGCAGCCACAGAAACCAAAACAGTTCGGCAGCGGTGCGACGGGGGGAAAGAGTTTGAAAATGGCATGAAGCGATACTTCGTAGTTCTACAAGGTACAGTTTGCTTGACTGCCAAACACTAGTTAACATTTTATTGGTAACCAAAAATTTTACACATCAATCCGAGGGAAAAGTTTGTGCGGTAGATTGGAGGTGGTGGTTGGGCGTGGTACTGCCAACTTGGCTAAAGTGTTTCTGATGTTATGTGGTATCTGTGGATTGGGAAAACAACAAATCAAAATTCGCATGTGGCCAAAATGCACCTGCTGTGCTGTGTGCAGTGCAGCATTAAATGAAGTTCCTAACTAGCAAATAATCTACGGACCAAAACTAAAAGGCTATTATATATGTACGCATGGGGAATTTGCGAATTTTTAGAAAAAATTTGTACAAACGGGTGTAAAGGCGGAATAATTGAACCGTGCTAAAGCGGCTTTAAGCGTTTTTTTTTTTTTTAATTTCTGTGGTCCGATAAAGTGATTGCTGAGAATACTTGTTAAACCTACAGATAGAACATAAATATGTTCTCGATTTTAAAACATCAAATTACATCGAATATTAAAACTTTTATGTCAATTGACGCCCATTTTTGTTGCATCATTCATTGGAATCATCTTTTCCTATCATCTTGATCTTATATCTGCTGCCCAAAGTATTTTCAGTGCTGGGCAGTTTGAGAAGCAATGACTTCTCCATAATGAATTAATTAAAACACGACTTAATATCCACTTCTGCCTATAAATCAATCCAGGTTTTCCTAGCAGTTGGCACTAAAGCCCGCACAGGCTGCAATAAAAGACCTAGCCATACTGTTCCCAAAAGATTGCAAGAATACTTTAATGACACCGCAAAACCACAAAAAGAAGTATGCATTAATAATAATAAACGACTTCTACAGGTGAAACGTTTAACCATGGGTATGGGACTGCTGCGTACTACCGAAGATAGCCGCCCGCTAGTGCATAATACATGCAACTCGCTTAATTCCGGCTCCTCGCAAACCATATCCGATGGCTATGTGAACGAGGCCATCTGTGAGCCGGACAAATATGTGGCCAACAAATTTGGTGATTCATGTCGTCAGTCGTTGGCAGCATTGGAAACTGCCGCCCAAAGACTACAGACAGAGCTGCCCACAAACAAGAAGTACCTGCGCGAAACGTGCAGCGGTGAGTAGTCAGTCAATGATTTAAGCAGCAAAGCGGATTACTTAAATAAATTTTTGCTTTTTGACAGCCAACTCGAGCCCCAAAATGTTTGCAGCCAGTGCACCCTTACGTCTGGATAATCTAAGTCTGGCCGAGCAACAAGAACTGAAAGGAGCTGCTTGGTTTCAGGCGGGCATACCACGTGAGATCTCATTGGAGGTGCTGTCGCGTCAAAGTCCGGGCGCATTTCTGGTGCGCCAAAGCAGCACCAAGCCAGGCTGTTTTGCGCTGTCATTGAGAGTACCGCCGCCAGCGCCTAAAGTGGCACACTACTTGATACTGCGCACACAACGTGGCTACAAAATCAAGGTACCTTTGGGATAAAATATTAGAAACTATGTAGTTGAGCTGGAACTAATATTTGCTTAACACTTACAGGGCTTCACCAAGGAGTTCAGTTCCCTGCGTGCGCTCATTACGCATCACTCGGTGATGCCGGAGCTACTGCCAGTGCCACTAACATTACCACGCCCAGTGCATGGCAATGGAGCTGCTGCTGGTTATAGAGCTGGCATGCGACATACAGATGGGGACTTTGAAATGTATGGATCACTAAATGATTTTCGCAAAATGATGGCCGATTTGAATGTATGAACTTGACTACTTAATTAAGTAATTAAGCCGCCTGGCTACCATGTTGTCTGGTTGCACAATACAACAAAAACAAACCAGTCAATATGGCGCTGCCACTGTCTCGGCAGGATAACAATCTGTTTAATTTGCGTAATTGGCTGTGCTGACGGTTGACGTGGCTACCAACACAAATACACACACATAAACACACACAGACGCACACAAATAAACAAACTAGACCACCTGTGCAGCAGTCCAGAAAAAAGGAAAAAATAAAGGTTGAAATATCCTGCAGAAATTTAATGAAAATTGATAATAAAATCAGTTGGATATCAAGTCTGTCTGGCAGCCATGTCAGCTGCCGCTGTTTCATAATTCATTCACCAAATCAATGCAACGGATTTATTTACAAAAGAGTGAACTCAAAATTATTTTTTAAAACTGATTACAAAAGTGAATATGTTATACGAAACGCATTAAAAAAGTGTAAAAAAAACAACTTTGGCTAGTCAAAGTTTCTATACCCTTGCAAAAAAAAAAGAATGGAGTGTTAAATGATTAATAAGATAATAGCGCCAGTATTTTCTTGTGAATTCGACAAAACGTAATCCAAAAAAAAAAACAAAAAATTTTAAAAAAATGTTCCAGCTTTAATTTTTTTAAAAATCAAAAAGTTTTTCCTTAGAACGCTTAGAATGCTTAAAAAAGCAAACAATGTCGTATCTTCTTAAAAAAATTTCAAAATCCATTATGTACTGTGAATTCTTAAAGTCAAAAACAAACTTTTCGGTTAAAGGCCCATACGCAGTTCGAAAATTTTCGCACGGAATGACAAAACTTCATATATGAAAAAAATCCCATTTGGGATATCCCAATTTTTCGAACTGCGTATGGGCCTTTAAGTGTAATAACTTTTAAAGGCCTATACGAACTTCGAAATATTTCGCACGGATTCGTTTTGCGATCATATAAAAAAAAAATTCCCATTTGGGATATATTTCAAATATTTAGAACTGCGTAGACCCTTAACTTACAAATTTTCAAAAAAATTTTCCAGTTTTAATTTATTTTAAAAATCAAAAAGTTTGTCCTTAGAACGCATATCCTGCTAGGGTTTCACTTTTTTTTAAAAATACCATATTTGAATTACCTTAAAAAAATTTCAAAATCCATTACTATGAATTCTTAAAGTAAAAAAAAACTTTTCGACTGTAAATAACCTGAGGCCAAATGAACATACCTTTTCTTTGTAAGGGTATACAACAAATATGCAAACAGACATTGAAATTAAGCTTTGATGTGTTTCATTTTTATCCACTGAGTGTCAGGTGCGCTTCCAAAAGCCCCACACTTTAATTGTCTGTATTGGACACTACAGTGGCTTACATGTTAATTTACTTTTGTAAATTGTTTGTGCAACTGCATTTATTGCATATTAATTTAAAATTATTGATGTAATTTACGTTTAGTTAGTAGTTCTTTAAAAATGATTTAATTATGTATGCACAAAGGAGCAACAGCGCGCTTACCTTTAGCCGAAGTTATATATTAAAACGTATATAATACAAATAATGCAACAATAGTAACATACAAATTATATCAATTATATGTGGTGTAATATTTATGTAACGATAAGTAGCTAGGTTTATATAAAAAATTATGTATTTGCTATGTATTGTATGTATTTTGTGTAATAAAAATGAAAAAAACAAAACAAAAAAAATATGGGCAATTTTTATGAAGCAGTTAATACATTAAAATTTAATTGTTGCTAAATTAATTTCAACATCGAAGTGTACAACATAAAAGACATAAAAGGCCATTGCACTTTAGCAGAAAAGCGTGCTTTAAAACAGCGGTGGGCACTTAGAAGGCACGCGTGCCAAAGAGCTTTCACACGTACGAGAAAAAAGCTTTTTACCGTAAAAGCTCGTCTAGTACATGTGAGCTAATTTTACAATGGGACGCAAAGCAGAGCCACATGGCAAAACACGAGACAATGCGCACTCTGCGTATATTTGGTTTTTTTTGACCATTAAAATTTGAGCATCTGGCTGGCGTCACTTGCAAAAAGTAATGATGTGAACAAGTGATATTTTTTTTAGGTAAGCTCCTGATCGACACGACCGTGCCCGAATTTTAAGGCGAAATCGCTATGCTCAACGTACAGAGTATAACATTTACGTTCCGCATCGGTGATTTTGTCAAATTTAATGACAACTATGTCTAAAATATCTGATTTGTCCCATTGTACCACGGTCTTTGCGAAAGCTCTTCTTTGTTTACGCACACAGGCGCAAAAAATTACATTAGTAGTTTTGCCCACCGCTGCTTTAAAATAACAATCTAAAAAAGTATAAACAAAACGAGAAAATAAATAAAAATTGATTTTGCACTCTGCACAATTGTAGTGCTGCGGTGGCAATTGGCCCCCATTGAGCTGTTCAAAAAGGCAGTAACGAATTGTAGTGCAACAGTGGCGATTAAGCCTAGAGTAGGACATGACAATGTAAAATACTTACACGCAATTTATTGGCTGTAAATAAGAACTTTTGCTATCGTATAAATGGCTCAAGTAACTTAAGTCACGTACTAGTTCGGGGTACTGCAGATAAGCTCGAGCACAAAAACAAAATGTGAGCCGCGCCATTAAATGTAACGGTACTTTAATTGTATATTATATTTGTATGTGTGAATACACTTGCCTGGACTTGCCGCTAGAGCAGCGCAGCAACAAAAACATTTAAATGGCTTTTACTTAACATCAGCTTATGTTATAACACTTGCTAAAGCTATTTTATACACTAAGTTAGCAATTGACAAATGTTTTATACAACGCGACGTTATTTTAATATTAGTAAGAAACGAATTAGAGCTCAGCAGCAGCGCACCACAACAAAAAGAGCGCACAGTGCTGAAACATTTGTCTTTTCGATAATTTTGTGATCGTGCACATCGATAAGTTTCGTATGCCAACTATATCGATGTGCGCGCTTAAAAACCTAGCGCTGAGCTTATACAGCGCAAGTCATCGCTGTAACCTTTTATTTGAATTTTTGTTTTGATAGTTAGTTATTAAATTTAAATATTCATGAGCTTATATGCTGCTGGCGCCTAAACAACAATTTTGTTAATTTATATGCAAAGCCTAATTAGTGCTTTGCCAAATTTATATATACGAAAGTATGTTGTTTACATACAGCATACATATATGTATATGTATAGAATACAACAAATTAATTAAAAATGTCTTCACAATTAGTAGAATCTGCTTCTGTATTAGACCATACATGGTCACCTAGGGTCAGCCTACAAATATGTACAATAACCAAACCGGCCCTCTTAGCTTGTCTGCAAACTTGGCTTATTATGCTACTTTAGACCACTACAGTAACGGCCATTGTTTGATTCTGCGCCGAACCTTTGCGCATTGTGGACGTGTTTACAAAGCGGTTTGCGCGTTTTATTACAGAGTGTTACCGAAATATCGTTAATTAACGGAAACTTGACGTTCGCTGACGTTGGTTTTCAAACGTAAATATCAAATTAAATACAGGTAGGTTGCAAGAACAACTCGGTTTGCAAAGTTTGTGTGTGCGTTTTTTTGCAAGTGACTGTGTTTGCTGCAGTAATAATTGCAACTTTTGTTTGGGATTACAAAAAAATTTTAACTGCAACTCCAAGTACAACAACATTGTTGTGTAATTTTCCAAGTAAAACTACCGAATGTCCTAATATTTATTTTAATGAAAAAAATGCATGTATTGTATTAGTGTTAACAAATATTTGCACATAGCGTGTTCACACTGTTCAAGCTACCACTTGGCCACAAACAATGCTGCAATGTTAGCATATCTTAATAACCTGTAAAAACATTAGGTATTGGTTTAATATTTATGGCCGGAGACGCCTACTGATGTGCCCTTAAAAGAAGACATAAAGACAAAAGGGAAAATCATAATTTTTAAATTAACGAAACTATGCAAATTGCGTAGCCAAATTTGACGGTTCTTCCATAACCATGGATGGAATTGGGCTTTACGCGTGTTTATGGCCGCCAGTTACAGCCAGAGCGATACCAGCAACTTCTTAAGCAAAATAAAGGTTACAGTCGGTACTCGTGTAAGCGACATTTGAGTTATGAGTTATTATAACCTTGCAATGCAATCAATAAATAGTGTAAAAACCTTTAAAACAAAGATGTTGAGTTTGTACATAAGTCCACATATGTAATACTGAGTATTTAAGCCCTTAGACAACTGCTGATGCAAAAAAAAAATGCTTAAGTGCTTTTATAATACCTACCTACCCTCACATCGATTTTTTTGGATTCCATACATAAATTGAGAGTTTTTCAAAACTAAAATTTTTTCGAACTAAAGTTGTTGATGTTACTCAGAAAATCGCTAGAATTGTTTAGTTTATTCGATTATTATTATTAGATTGGATTTTCTGAATGTGACAAATAAGTTGGGACAAGTGGACCTAGAGCACAATATAGCAGGTCGGCTGAAAAGTTCGTATCGTTTCTATCTGAGGGCGCCACTAGAATTTAATCCTCATCATTAATAACCTCCAAAAGATAAATTTGACAGCTGTCGGGCTATTAGTTTTTGAGATATAGCATTTTGAGTAAAGCAAGTTTTATTAATTTGGAAGAATTGGATAAAAAGGAATTTCGTGTGCTAATAAAACACAATGTTTTGATGAACAAAAATGCTTATGATACCAAAAAGTGGCTTGGTGTGTGTTGTCTGAACTCTACGCCAGCCAAGAAAACAATTTGTAAGTGGTTTTCTAAATTCGGTACCGGCCATATGAGCATCGAGCAAGATGCACGCCATGGCCGTCCAAAAATGGCTGCTACGGGCGAAAACATCAAAAAAAATCCACAAAACGATTCCGGATGACCGTAAAGTTTAGTTGTTCGAGATAGCTGACACTCAAAAGAACGTGTTGGACATATCGATCCTGAATATTATTAATCGACCAAACACACCGTGTCACAAATCAATAAAAACAATGGCTAAATTGTATGAGTTGCACCGAATTCTCCAGATCTGGCCCCCAGCGACTTTTTGCTGTCCTCAGACCTCAAGAAAATGCTCGTTTGAAAGAAATTTAGCGCCGATGAAGAGGTAATCGCTGAGACTGAGGCCTATTGTGAAACAAAAGACAAATTGTTCTACAAAAATGGTATCGAAAAGTTAGAAGGTCGCTCTAATCAGTGTTTCGCTCTCGATTGCGACTATATTAAATAATCAAATCGAAACGATACGAACTTTTCAGCCGACCTGTTATGTATTTTAAGTATGTATTTTACAACAATGCACTACATTACCAAAAATTAAGTTTAGCCGATTCAACTAGTTTTAAGGTTTATGCCGATAGATAATAGGATTAGTGGCTGGGAACTTTAACCTGTAGTATGCACTGGCATAACTTGAAAAATTCCTTACATGAATTTAATTTTGGTATAAAGCATCTATGTATCTCTAAAATTCGAAAAACCTAAAAATTATTTTATTCAAGTCGAATCGTTGGATTAAACATTTAACCCTCTGTCGGACACATATTTTTAATCCTTCCGACGGACACATGATGCCTGGCTGGACACTTCGTCTTCTTCCTCACTATCAGATAAATCATTTGGCTCAATAACTTAATGATTTCCGATATCGGAAGATCCTCTTCAGGCAAATAATCAGCGTCTCTATCATCATCAGCGTCAAACGTATCAACGCCTTCTTCTTCTACATCTTGATTGTCTTGTTGAATATCCACCATCAATGCATTTGTCAATCGATTATAAAAATCGATGCTCTGTGTGATAAGTGAACATACATGGCAGTATGCGCCCATAAATAAGATAAAATAATGACACGAAGATCGGTCGATATTGATCAAATTTTATGCATTTCCATACAAAATATATAAGGGTCCAGCCAGGCATAATGTGTCCGTCCGAGGGTAAAATTTTTTAAATCCTTTTTTTTGTCCATTTTAAGGACTTTTTGATATTTATACTATACATGGATCGATAGCCAATAAAATTTTAGGAAGCTACCTGGAAGCGCAAGTCGATATATAAATTAGAAATACTTTGAATTAAAGGTCAAAAACGAAATAGGTCTGGCCAGACCCATATGTCCGACGGAGGGTTAAGAAAATTCCAAAAATTTTCATAGCTCCTAAATGAACGATTATTTCCCACTAAGCACTGCTGCTGTAAAAAAAGATGGCGTACGTTAAAGTCGGGCGCGGACGACTTTGGGATACCCTGTACCACCATATTGCAATCAAGTCCGATATATTGCTTACAAACTCCAAAAGATATTTCTTTGCCAAATAAACGAAACACAACGATTTTTGTTCAAATTACATTTTTTTGACCGATTGGACCTATGGGAGCTATATGATAGAGTCAACCGATTTTGATAAAATTTGGTACAGTGTTGAAGATCTCTAAAAAACTTCTGAATGCCAAATTTGGTTACAATATCTTCAAAAACGGACGAAACACAACCAATTTTGTACAAACATCGTTTTTTTGACCGATCTGCCCTATGGGAGCTATATGATAGAGTCAACCGATTTTGATAAAATTTGGTACAGTGTTGAAGATCTCTAAAAAACTTCTGAATGCCAAATTTGGTTACAATATCTTCACAAACAAACGAAACACTACAAATTTTGTACAAAAAGCGTTTTTTTGACCGATCTGCCCTATGGGAGCTATATGATATAGTCAACCGATTTTAATAAAATTTGGTACAGTGCTTGGGAAAACGATGGAGTGCCAAATTTGGTTACGATATCTTCATAAACAAACGAATTATCCATCTAAAACTTTTGGTTTTTTTCGAGGTCCTCTGAAACACCCCTATGGGAGCTATATAATATAACCCCGATATCAAAAAAATAAAATAAACTTGTCTCCTATGGATTAATAAGGGATCTCATCTGAAAGTTTGGTTGCTCTAGCTCTTACCATCTCTGAGATCTAGGCGTTCATACGGACAGACGGACAGATGGACAGACGGACATGGGTATATCGACTTCTCTAGTCACTCTGATCATACTTTAGGTAACTTTGGGGGGTCTCCGACTTCTCCTTCTGTACGTTACATACATTTTCGGCTTGCACAAACACAATATACCCTTTGTACCATACGGTACAGGGTATAAATATATAAAATTGTTCACGCAAGCGAAGTCTTACTGTATTACCTAAGGGCACAAACAAGAAATGAGAATCAAACCATTTTGCCAATAATTAAGCGCCAAAGTTGAATTTCTTGGCATCCATTAGTTGCCGTTAATACCAAAATCACGAAACAGCAGCGAAAGAGCAGAGCAAAATTTTTCAAAATGAAACAATAAAAGCATCTGCGGGCAATGCGCAACAAGACGTCATGTAATAGTAATGGTAATGGCATTTCAAAAGCCAGCAAATTTACGCTCCCCTTCAATGCGGGGGGCTTCTCAGCTCGCCCCCCCATTATGTTTTCAATGAACCATTCATTTTTTATGGCACACTTATTAAAGTTGTTGCGAATTGTTTTGTCTGCCTTATATACTTTTATTATTTCTTTTTTTTTTTTTTTTTGTGAAATGTAATGTGTTTATTAAAAACAATTTTTTCACATTTTGTAGCGTCTTTTTGTATGCACATGTGCGGACCCCAACTTGCCCGGGTCCAACGTCAATATGGAGCAATAATTGACAGAGTTACTCACAGTTGGAACAGTCGTCGCTTCTTGTACTCTGTTTCGTTGTAAACTTGTTATCCACGCGAATGAAATAAAATGTTGGGAAAATATTAAAACGTGTTAACAATGAGTATGACTATATTTAATGGAGTGTTTATTTAATGCAATGTTTATTCGGTTAGTAGGTCAGTCAGTGGGAAGGTCAGCAGAGGATAGTAGGCTTCATTTTGCATAATTGAATCTAGATTACAACAACGTATTTCTATTATCTCCAAATACCTTTTCATTTTCTAAACGATTTACTATAATTAGCCTTGAAATACTCGCTAAAAAGAATACTTACCTGAATTCACATGGCACACGGTGATTTCGGGTTTTATAAACTTGAGAATTATCCAAAATCAATCAACGTTTTGAGTTAAAAAGAAATATATCTTATTGCGGAGAAACGCAATCATTAATTAACTAAAAAATCGTAAAATCTGTGCTGTGCCCAAAATCCCCAAACAAGGTACTTATATACATACAACTCTGGCAATATTTCTCAAATAATTCAAGCCGAATTTGAAAAATTAATTTTCGAGTCTAAGATCTTTGAAATCGGATAGGAACTGTAGATGTTATGGAACCATGAATGAAAAGTCACGACTACAGCTGCATACAAATTCGTGAAGACGTAACTGAACGCAAATGAAAAACTTTGAGTGAAAAATTTTTTTTTCCTACAAAAGTGTGATTGGGTGAAGATTGGAACTTCCTTCCGTACATGGTTCTATAGCATCTACAATTCTTACCTTTCGATTACTACATAGGTAAAGACCAAAATTTAGATGGCTATAGATTTCCTTGGCTATATACATTTATTTTACATAGCTAATAAGTAATACTCTTTCTTTAAAGCACAGCAAGTGTATACAATTTACAGCGCCATTAAGGCAATTAAAAAACCAACTTTGTAGGCATAACACATTAACACAACTTAAGCCCATTCAAACACCCAACTTTCAATTAGGCAATGCTGAAAATCCCCAAAACTGGCCCTGAAAACAATATCTTCACACAATAACTAACCAACACAAGTTTTCCTCTCTTCAGCTAAATGAATGACCTCAGCCGCATTACAATTGTTACAAGCAAAAAGCATTCACAACTTATTTCAATCAAGTGTGCCCTAAAACGAACTCATCCGGCCAACATGTTTCCAGACTTGTGTATGCATCATCGTTTATCCAACAACCAACAAGATCATTAGCTATAACAACACCATCAATAAAACAACAACAACAATCACAATTGATAGCATAGCCAAAAAAAAACCAAGAGTGATCCAGCAATGCGTTTTTTCAAGGTTATAAATGCAAGTGATTGGAATGCTGGGATAAGGCTGTTGTTGCTTTTATTGTATTAATCGACTTGCATGAAAATGCAAATTTTAGCCATAAGCAAAGTTCAGCAATAAGTTTCAATGAGCCTAATCATATTATATATGTACATACATACATGCTTCAAACATAGTGTTTACAAACATATCTATATTACGGCTAAAAATGTGTAAACAAAGTGAAATAAACCGCAAAAGCGAACCTGATTTAGCACAGACAAACGTACGAACCAATCCGACGACTCTTAACTGCTGATGACTGACTGACTGACTGACTGACTGACCCACCGCCGACCAACAACAGCAGCTTCTACTGACTGAATGCAGATTGCCCAACATAAGCGCGTCAAGCAGTGCTATTATTATTGTTGTTATAGCTGACGTCTTAGGAGTGTTTATACTCTTCATATGGGGAAAAGTATATAAGCATGTTGCCATATGCAGACTGCTTTAAATGTGATTTAGAAACGCACCTACTGTCAACTCAGTTCAACTCTTCGATTTAGAAATCGGCTAGTCCTATGATTTACTACAAACAAGGCCTAAGCTAAACCGGAACGAAATGTTTTAAAAGCGCTCCACTTAACGAACCTCCTATTATTTATGCTTCTTAAACCGGAACTGAACCAAGGCAATTGTAAAATATTTTTAATATTTCTTTATTTTGAATATATGTAATAAATGCAAATATTATTGTTTAACACAATAAATCAAATTTGTGACGCATTGCTATTTTATCTTAAATGCTTGAAGTCAACATGGAGTAGAACAAATACTTTGGTTCAAAGGTCCTATAGAACCGGTGAGCGAACCCTTGGCTTGAACTTGTTCAAAATTTTGTTTGCGTGCAAAATTTAAAAAAAAAAAATAAGCTTAGAAATCAGCTGAAATTAATAAATCGGTTGCGGTTTCAGTTCCGATAACTAGGCTAAAACGATTAATTTAATGCACGCATTGGCTCCCTGAAAAATACAAATATCGATATGTGGCACAGTTTTACATGCTCAATTTTGCATTTTTAACATTTTATTTAAATTTATTAAACTATCATAGGGACAACAAGTAAATTGGTTAAAAACATAAGCTGCACAGTATGCTAGCGTCGATGCAGCCGCGTCATATTAACCTATCTTTCTTTTATTTTAGCTAACGTTTTATTTTTCCAAACAGCTAACAAGGTACCTTTGATGGTTACTGCTCCAGCTGCGTTTGCTGCTGCTTTTGCTGCTGCGACTGCTGCTCATGTTGTTGAAGGCAGAAAGCTGCCAAAAGGCTCGTCATGTAGCAAATGCGTTCGTAGACTTTCGGTTTTTTCAAAAAAACTTGTTTAAGCCAAAAACACAACCGGCAACGAATGCAGCAGCCAAAAACAATAACAACCACAAATACAAAATCTACAAGTGGGCCGATTTCAGACGAGTCATCCAGACTATAAAATGCACTATGTACTCTTTAATTTCCGCAGCAACAGTTCTGCCATTGAGTACGGCCTTATAGAGAGTACCGTGGCAAAAAAAAAGAGCTAGCTACCACCATGTATATTTTTATTAAAAGTTGAAACAAATTTAAAAAACATATAATTTATATGTAACGAATTTTTTTTATAACGAATCAATTTTCGCGCATCGATATCGCTCTAGTTTCCTATAATTATCAACCGATTTTGGTGAAATTATTTTAAGAGTAATAAGAAAAGAAATTCTATTTTGAGTTTCCAGATTGTAGGTGAAAGGCCTATACGCAGAATGCAAAAAAATTTCGCACGGAATGACAAAACCATAAAAATAAAAATCTCATTTGGGATATCCCATTCAGGATTTTTTTTATATGGATTTGTCATTCCGTGCGAAATTTTTTTGTATTCTGCGTATAGGCCTTAAAGTGGTTGCCTGTCATGGAACAGCCTAGGCGCACTTAGGCACAAGAAAGCGCTTTGTGATGCCACAGGTAACGCTGGCCGAAAGCTGACCATATATTATATCATATACCATTATATCCATTATATCTGCGTATATAAAGATTAATGGTCAGCTCCGAAAAACAGGCACGACTATTTGCTGAACCAGCCTGAAAGTTCAATGAACCTAGCTATATCTCTGGGACAGAAACTGGAAAGGTCTGTAAGACCGGTCAGAAATGGGAACCCAAGGCTCCTTAATCTCCTTCTGGATAGGCAGTGGCACTGACACATAAGGTGGAAAACAGTTTCCTCCTCCTCTGCGGATCCGCAGCCGCGCAAAAATCGTTGAAGGGGGCGTGCCTTCTTTTGGCATGCCTACCCATAAGACAATGTCCCGTTAGAATAGACACCGTGGCCGATAGGGATTTGCGATTTAGTGTGAGCAAGTTTTGTTGCCATCAATATTTGGCCAGGTAAGTCTTGAAGTGCGACAAGAATCCTCATTGGCCCAAGCATTGCGGGCAATTGCCAGATATTTTTGATTGATGGCCTGTTTAACTGTGGCAAGGGATGTACCTATGTCTATACAGTCATAGACGACGGAAAGAAGGGTGCCTTGCTTGACCAGTTCTTCCGCCACACAGTTTCCCGGTATGTCCCTATGACCCAAACGAGGTGTACCCTAGAGAGGTTAGGACGAGCTGGCAGACAAGCACAAGCTTAGGGTTGGCTTTGAAATCAGTGGAGGATTTCATTGCAGCTTGACTATCCGAAAAAATGTCAATGTTAGTTGCAAAGCTTTCACCCTCCTGTAGCCATTTCGCTGCAAAGTAGATGGTTCCAGATTGTAACTTGTGAACGAAAATCAAATACTTAAAAATGCACCTGTGGATGGAATCTTCGCTTCCTAGCTCATTTGCTTCCTGAGAAACATAAATTTTGGATCTTTATTACTAACTGCTTTTTACTTTTTAAGGGGTCTACGCAGTTCGAAATATTTCGCACGGAATGAAAAAACTTCATACAAAAAAAAATTTGGTACAGTCGAGGCGGTGCCCGACAGTGGAATACCCTGTACCTTTTGTCTCGCAAACAATTTTTCCTGCATATTCCTTCTACGAACTTTTCAATTGGATTTTTTTTTTTTTTGGTGAAATTCGATATTTATACCTATAAGTTCCCTAAACTTTTACCGATTTTGATGAAACTCGAATGTTACGTCAAAGAAGTTATTTAAAGTATATGGGGTAAGTTTCAAGTTGGTATGTTGAGGGGTGTGGGAGAAAACACGGTAAATCGATTGCGGGGGGTGGTGGGACCGCATCGATAAAATTTGGATGTGGATTTGTTCATTAGAGCCACATGAATCAGCTTACCAAAAATTGTGATTCTAGGTCACTTGTAGCCATAATTGCGTAGAGTCAAATATTGACGCAGTTTATTGGTAAGGGGAGGTGAAATTTGCACATTTTTGACTATAACTTTTTCTGTATTTGTCCGATTTTGTTCATTGTATGTATCCACAACGCATCGCTCTGTTAAATTTCAAATGAAAATATTAAACGGTGTGGCTAAAAACCGCGAAAATCTACAGCGGGGAAACGGGGAAAGATATTGACATGATTCAACAAACTTCATCTGCTTAGGAAATATGCGCACCAGCAGGTAAAGTTTCGTGTCTCTAGCTCTTATAGTCTCCGAGATCTAGGCGTTCATACGGACGGACAGACGGACGGACGGACATGGCTCAATCGCTACCCGAGGTTATGATAAGCATTTTGGTATAAAGGACTTGGGGTCTGCCACGCCTCCTTCTGTCCGTTACATACATTGCACAAATCTAGTATACCCTTTGTACCTATAGGTACAGGGTATAAAAAGTCCCAAATGGGATATCCCAAATGGGATTTTTTTTTATATATGAAGTTTTTTCATTCCGTGCGAAATATTTCGAACTGCGTATAGGCCTTTAGACAAATGATTTTTTTTCTCTAAGTTAATGTAGCCCCAAAAATTTGTCTATAGGGTATAAAAACAACAGCAGCATTTACCAATTGTCTATCTTGCTGCATTCGCTTTTAGGCTTTGTCGGCAGCTGAGTCTGTATGTGTGTATTTGTGTGTATTATATAATCCAGTTAATTTCTTTAACATTTTTTATGCTGCTGTTCGTCGGAGTTGTTTTTTTTTATTTATTTTTTTTTAACTTTTTGTTTATGCAAAAGCTAAGCGCGTCATTCGTGTCTTAGACATCGCGTTGGCGAGTTGTACGCCAGCTGCTCTAAAGCATTTTGTTCGTTTAAAATTTAAATTTCAAAATTAAATTAAAACACTCCAATTGAATTACATTTTTACTTAAATTTTTGTAAATTATTAATAATATAAATGAGCTAAATACATGTGGTGTGCATTCGTTTCGCGGTATCGCAAACAGATAAATTCACGCATTGCGCATACGCAGCGTGTGTCTTGTTGAGCTGCGAATAACTTGAGTTAAATTTTTGGGTGCGCATATGTGAGTGTAGGCACTAAAAAGGATTGCCTCACAATATTAAACGTGTAAGTGTGTGTGTATAATTTTTTATTAAAAGTGTTGCAATTAAACTGAAACTGGAAAATAAAATTCTGCGAAATTATAAAAACTTGCAGACTAAAATATATTAATGTTATATAATGTTGGTTCGTAAAAAATTTTAATAAAAATGCTGTAAAATTATGAAATTTCGAATAATATTCAAAATGTGTCAAATAATGCTTATAATATATACAAAATAACAAATAAAACGAATACAACAAAATTTAATGGTATTACTGACAAATATTTTGTGAAATGTGAAATTTTACTAAAAATATTTTTAAAAAAAGTTTGAAATAAAAAAAAATAAAATCTTACATATTTTAAATGTGCATGAAATGATTAGGGAAATTTGTAAATTCCTAAAAAGAAGCGAACTACTGAAGACCCCGAGGATAATACAAGAAATTATTATTATATTTATACATATACCAGCCAATTTCTGTTCTCACTTCCGTGAACATTTAGTGAAAAAAGTGAAATACAACAACAATTTGAATGAAAGTTTCAAAAAAAAAAAATGGAGTAATGGAAATTCATTTACGCTAATTTATTACAAAGTAAAAGTATTATGTTGATACAAGTGTAAAAACTATAAAAGATTTGAATTGAGATATTTAAAAAACAAATGTTTTTTAAAAAAATGTATTGTATATAATGATAGTGTTGCGCAAGGAAACAAATTGGAACTTTTAGACTTTAGTTTTTTATGACATGTTCAAGGTTTTAATTAAAAGAAGGATCAACTAAAAAAATTTGCTACGAATATACTTTCTGTATATAAAGGCTAAACTCCAAATAACCATATGGTTCCTACTTGGCAAGTCAGAATCAGTATCAACTGTCTATATTATAGCTTCTATAATATTTAAGCCTTATTTTGAAGTTAAACCAAATTTGGACAAACCCAGCATTTATTAAAAATTAAATAAAACTGAATAGCTGCAAAAATTTATTATTTTCTGAAACTTAACTTCATTCAAAGCCACACAAAATTCAATCAAGCTAGATTCAATCGATTCAATTCTAAAAAACTTAGCTTTGTTTGTATAGTACCTACATTATGGTCTTTGGGTGGAGCAAGATTTATCAACATAGCCAGCTAAACCACATTGTAACCACAACCACAGCTGTAACGTTTGGCTCTAAGCATTTTTGTGCGCCTTATAGTAAATGTTGTAATATCTCACACTATAATTGGAGGGGGACTACTCGGCTATATTGCTCAATCGGCAATATCTGTTTCTGGATTTGCATTTTCAAGTTGAATTTCCACTTCAAGAAAATGAACAGCAAATACAAATTCAAAAGCATATGCGTAGAAATGGTTTATAAGCTGCAGATATATGCAATAAAAGAGCTTTACAACGAGAAAGCTAAAAATTTTGATAAAACAATTAAAATGATAAATTAAAATCAAATACTTTTTTTGCGTGGATTTTTTGTGGTCAACATACTAAAACAAATATACTTCAAAAAAAATATTGAAATTGAGCGCACAATTTGTAGACAAATATTAAGGCAAGGCAAACAAATATAAAAATAAATAAATTTTTATTTGTACATTTCACAATATGAGTAGGCAAGCATTTTGTTTGAATACCCTTTCCCAATCATTCGGAAGGGTTTGCTGCTTACTCAGTATCTTCAGCTTCTATTGGTAACGTAAGATCTAATGTATAGTATGCCTTTAAGCGATATAATATAATACAACCTCAAAATCGATAACACCTTTTAATGCTCTAAAATTAATACCAAAATAAACAAAAATAAATTGTTTAAATAAATCTCTTTTTTAAAAAATTATTTACAACTAGTGAAACTATTCTATAAATAATATTTGAAAGTACCTACCTATAAAAGCTCGATTGGGATATTAGTTAGTAGCCATTAGTTACGCATATTTTCATATCACTTTACGCAGTTTTGACAAAAAAAAAATATTTATTGTTAATAACAAAACTTCTAGAAATCAATAATTTTCATAGAAATTTCATAGATTTACAGATTAAGATACTACTGTGACCAAAAAATAAGGTGACATTGCATTTATTTTGAATAATCTTTATTTATTTGTCCTAATCAAAGTACTTTTGACGAAAAAACGTAAAAATTAAAATAAGGATTTGTGAAATTTTTTTTTCGGAAATTCAAAGAGCATGCCAAAAAAATTATAACTTTTAAAAACCAGATTGATTGGTGGTGTCGTCTTTTTGTAATTCTGTAAAGCTGAAACTGTTTGGGGCTATAGCTCCAAACACATTCAATATTTTGGGTATAGGCTATTTTTTTCAATGTATGTGGAGCTCATATCTACCTCTGTATGAAATATGGTCCAATTCCAATAAACAGTTTATTTTTGTAATTTTTTTTTGTTTTTTTTTAAATTTTTCCAAATTTTTATCTAGATTATCTATGTGGGTTTTAATCACAATTTATTATATATATTATAAGTGTAGCGTATTTATAAATTAAAATAAAACAATCTTCAAATCAAACTATTATGTGCGTGCTCCAATTACACTTGACTTCAAACACAACTTCACTATGCTGCTCTCTGCGATCGACTTCGCTCTCGTGTGCGTCAGCGATGCTCACTTGCTCTATTCTTATTCTACTTTGTTCTTATATAATGTCTCTCTGTGTGTCTCTCTCTCGCTCTGAGCGTAACCCCGGTGGCCTCTTTCCCCTTTCCACCCACATCCCACATCTATATCTTAAAAAAATCTGAGGAGGCTCAAACTTCCCAGAAAAATAGTTCAATCCTTTAATTTTATCACTCTAAAAAAATTATTATAGAAATGGCAGATTTTTGGACAAAATATGACAATCTGGGCCCACAGTGCGGCGGAAGGAACTCATAATGCACAACACCACGATAATCGAAGAAAACAGTCAACATGACATTGATTTTTGAGCGACTTTTTCGCGGTTTTTTGGTCTTGCCTCACCTTTAGCACGATATTCGCTCGATTGGTCGGTTTTTTTTCGGGGTCGTAAGCATAGATCCAAGTCTCATCTCCAGTTATTATGCATTTCGTCATGTCAATGTAGTCAAAAAGCATTGTTTCACACACTTCAACGCGAAGCCTTTTTTCCAAAAAATTCTATTTAGACATAGTGAAAATTGAAAAATTCACTTTTAGCAGCTCACAAAAGCGAAGCGTACTCAAACACTAATGAATATTTTGACTTGTAACTTGGCATGGATGACAAAGCCAGTCCTACCAACCTGAAACAAAAATTTCTCCAAATCCAATTTTGGCGCGCGCAGTTTAAACTCAAATGTCACCTTACTTTTTGGACACAAGTAGGTGCTTAATACGAAAAATATGTTCCGAAAATTAACGCTAGACAACAAAATGAATAAAAAAAATGTGAGACAGTTGAGGCGGGGCCCGACAGTCTGATACCCTGTACCCTTTTTCTCGAAAAAAATTAAATTCCTGCATATTCTTTCTAAGAAATGCCTAATTGGAAAATTCATATTTTTTGGTTACATAAATTTGTACCGATTTTGATGAAAATTTAAAGTTATGTCAAAGAGGTTATATGGGGTAAGTTTCAAGTGTATATATTGAGGGTTGTGGGAGAAAACACGATAAATCATTGCGGTGTGTGGGGATACGCAACGATAAAATTTCGATGTGGATTTGTTTATTAGAGCCACATGAATAACACAGGCCTACAAATACCGGCGTCATGTCAGTTGTTGGAAAGCTAAGGGTCATTTCCGAAGTAATTTGCCCATCACGTCAGGATTTTGAGATATTTGAGGTTATGTACCCGAAAATCGTCGTTTTTTCCGACTTTTGAGGCAGGGTGCAACAAATTTTTGTGGTCTACCTCTGTTACCCTTAAATTTAAGAGTTCAAGAGATCAATTTTTCGCAAAGTTATGGCTATTCGAAGTTACGCCGTTTTTCGGGTACGAAACCTCAAATGTCTCAAAATCCTGAAGTGATGGGCCAATTCTGACCCCGGATTCGGATTCTACGCAGAAAATTACTTCGAAAATTACCCTTAGCTTTCTAACAACTAAACCCTGTTGACCTGTGTAATCTTACCAAAATAGGTGATTCTAGGTCACTTTTAACAATAAATAAGAGTCAAATATTGATGAGGTTTATTGGAATGGGGTGGGTGAGGCGTGAAATTGGAGGAGGGAACGGGGAAAGGTATTTATATAATTCAACAAACGTTATCTGCTCAGCAAATATGCGCACCAGCTGATAAAGTTTCGTGTCTCTAGCTCTTATAGTCTCGGACGGACGGACAGACAGACGGACATTGCTCATTCGCTACCCGAGGTTATGATAAGCATTTGGGTATAAAAAACTTGGGGTCTGCCACGCCTTCTTCCGTCCGTTAAATACATTGCACAAATCTAGTATTTGTACCTATAGGTATAGGATATAAATATGTAGTGTATTTGAAATCCTATCGGATACTTAATATTACCATTTCATTCCAACTACTTTTTTGTGTTTATGCATAAACAATTGCCCGAGCAATTACATAAATTTGTTTAAAAACCAAAGCCGGCATTAAAAGTCTCAAATGAACAAAGTCTGGGCTTGTTTGGGTGACCGACCGTCCATTGGAATGTCCCAAGCTGCCTCTAAGACTATGATTATGCAAGAAACTGAAAAAAGAAAAAATTAAGATCACGAGCAAACAAATTTACTCGTGCAGCTAATTAGGCGTTCCAAGCCCAACAACAAACAATTCATCTGGTCAGTTTTTAATCAAAATATATTTTTATTATTATTATTATATACTGCGTATGTGCATTGACCATGTGCGACCTGCTTTATGGGTAAATAGTTTTGAACTTGAACTGATTTGCAGGTTGACGTGTTTTTTGGGGCTTTGTCTTTGAATCATCTTTCGATTTACTAAAAAGGCTTTTGTAGAGTCATAATCTTGATTTCGTTTTCGTCAAGTTTTTATATTCAATATTTATTTTTTTTGCCTTTTCATCGCTGCTTGTAGATTTACATACATTTTTTTTATGCATTTTGTTAAGTTTAATTAGCAAATATTTGCGAATTACAGCGTTGAAGCTACCTTGAGCCAAGACCCTGAACCAATTTTGTTTACTATTAAAAAATCAGAAGCTTTGCATTGTTTTAGTAACTAATTTGAACAAACCTTTTTGTTTTTTTTATACACAGTCGAGGCGTCTCATGCTCATGCTGACAGCTTTGACAGCAACATATAACTCATACGCACAGTAGCCAGTGGAAACTGTCATTAGTAGAAATGAAGGAAGAAATCACATGCAACGGAGATAAGCAACTCTCGGATACTCTACTCAAGATAGCCAAGCGTGAGCTGCGCGAGGACCAATGCACCAGAGAACAGAGCCTGGAGCAGTTGCGTAATTGGGTGCTAAAAAACGAGGATTTGCGCAATGTCAGATGCGATGATACCTTTCTATTGCGCTTTCTGCGCGCCAAAAAGTTCAGTGTACCCATGGCTGAGCAAACACTGCTTAAGTATTTAAATATAAGACGCACCTTTCCGCACATGAGCACCAAACTGGACTTTCTGGAGCCGCGTCTGGGTGATCTCATTGATAAGGGCTATATATTTGCTGTTCCACAACGTGATATGCATGGACGCCGCGTGGTCATTATAAATGCCAAATGTTTGAATCCAAAGTTTCATACAAGCAGCGATCAGGCAAAGGCACATTTTCTCACCTATGAATGCCTGATGGAGGAGCAGGAGACCCAAGTAATGGGTCTAACACATGTTGGTGATTTTGCAGGTGTTTCTACAGCGCATGTTACCAACTGGAATCCCACGGAGTTTGCAAGAATATTCAAATGGGGTGAGCAGTCGCTGCCGCTGCGTCACAAGGAGATACATTTGATTAACGTGCCCTCTACGCTAAAATGGTTGATTGACTTTGTCAAGAACCGCGTTAGTTCGAAAATGAAAAACCGTTTAATCATTTATGCCAGCGACAAAGAGTTGCTCAAGGGCATGGATGCCAGCTGTCTGCCACTCGAAATGGGCGGCACTATGCCCATGCGTGAAATGATAGAGCTGTGGAAGACAGAGCTGGCTGCCAAGCGTCAAATGGTGCTGAGTCTGGATGAAAGCGTGCTGCTTAGTGATCGTGGCATACAGCGCCGCAGCAGTTATAACTCGGAAAAGACCAGCTCCGGCACCAATTTTGTCTCACAAATCGAGTCCATTGAGGGCAGCTTTCGCAAGCTGGAGTTCGACTAGAGCATTAAATCATTTATTTTAGTATTAGCTGTATTTTTTAATAGCACTACGCTTTGCTGGCATTGCAATCATGGACCAACATAACCATGATCCTTCACGCTTGCTTTTTTTAATGGATGGGCAACCTGCTTAAACATTCCTGCGCTTTTGTTTGTAAACTTTGCTGTTTTGTACAATAAACGAGAGGAAAAGCTTTCATGAAAATGTTCAACTGGGTGTTTGTATTTCGTATACACCTCCGTAATGAGGCCACTGACTTAAGATGTGTTCCAATGCAGTCGCATCTTTTATTTCCTTATGCAGCACGCCACGCAACACATATACCACATAATCCGGTTGCAATCTTCGCCGTTTTACAGATTCCCAGAGCAGTGCCTGTGCCGCATCCACTTGACATGCACTGGGTATGTGTTGTGTAAAGTTCCCCACAAATGCCAGCACCAGGGAACTGAATTGTGGCCGTGTTTTTAGGCCACTGGTAAAACGCCAACCGAGTCCTTCATAGGTTTGACAATCGCCGGCAACCAGGAAACTATACTGCAGCTCACCCTTATCTAGCTGTAGAACAGCGGGCATAATTAGTGTAGTAACTGAAGCTGGATGTATTTTTTTAACTAACCTGCAAATTGTGCAACTCGTTCATACAGTTTTCGGTGTTGTTACACTCCGGACTTGCCGTGTGGGTGATGAAGACATTAAACACCATGCCAGTCGTCAGCAATTGTCCAAGTGGCAGTTGAGCATTACTCCAGATATCATGTTGAATGAGATTCAATGTGTAGCCAATGCTGGGCAAGCGTGCTGCAAAAAATAAGAAATGAGAAAAGACCAGAGTAGAAAAAAAAAGGTGAACTTTAGTTGTGAACGGGGCTACCCATATGGATTTTCAGCCACTGAATCCGAATCCGAGGTCTAAAATCCCCAACAGCCAAGGGTTCAGAGATAACTTCAATAAACACGATATAAAGAGCTAATTGAAGGCCATATTAGAAACATAAAGTGCTGCGGTTTTTTTGACCTTGGATTCGAAATTCAGTGAACCCACAAACGCACACAAATGTGGAGTTTTTAAATTTATAACACAGACACACATTGTGTTGGTCTTACATCAAATTGTAACGCTTAACACTTATGTTTAAAAATAACACAAATCGAAAACGATTATCTTCGCATATTTAATTCAATTTGGAAAGGAATCAAAAACAAATCAAACAAATCAACAAAATCAACTTACTGATCGCAAAGGCCACACTTCAAAAAACAGGCTGCACCCACTTGAGACAATATCCTGCATTTTTTCCTAAAAACTAACTGAATTTGTGCACACTTATTTCAGCATATTAAAAGAACCACCAATATAAATATTCTTAAATATTTGATCTAGTTGTGTGTCACAATTGTAATTTTATGAAATGTCGATCTTTCAATCAAAACTAGTACTTATTCGTTTTATTCAAATTAATTATGAAAAAATTTTAAGAACTCAAGCCAAAAAAAAGTTGTTCATTTATTGCAAATTGATTGCCATCCCTAGCTGCCAAGTGGCATGCCTTATTAGCGAATTTTGACATTTCATATTTTGGGCACACTTGGTCACACTTGCACTTTCTTTTTGCTTGCGGCAATTTATTCTGTGACAAATTTTACAAGCTAAATTATGAATAACGAGAAGCCCGTAGTTTGGGCTCGTGTAATTAAGGTGCTCGGTCGCACTGGATCCCAAGGCCAATGTACACAGGTCAAAGTGGAGTTTATTGGCGAAACAAACCGCCAAATTATACGCAATGTGAAGGGTCCTGTTCGTGAAGGTGACATTTTAACTTTGCTTGAATCGGAACGTGAAGCTAGAAGACTACGCTAGATGAATACCATGCAACTCGCTTGACTTTTATTTAAGATCGCATAAGAAACAACTTTGGCTGCAACTGCAAAAACAACAACTACAAAAGTGTCGAGTATGCCGTCACCTCAACATGTCAGCCAGTGCTGGAGTTTGTGAAGAACAGCGATCTCCAAATACATACATATGTACATATAAGCACATGTTCATAACACTAACCATAAAAAACTTTTCTGCTTATTGCGAATATGCAAAATGAAAATTTATAAAAATAAAAGTCAAGCTAAAAATCAAAATCATAAGTTTTTTTTTTTTATCACATACCAGCCCCACTGCTTTAATTTGGATACAAATGCTTCCATACAAATTGCACTCTTTCTATTTTTTATTTCAACAAAATAACAAGATTTAAATATACAAACAATAACAATTCTCATTGCAACCACATGGTCACACAGCTCATACTATTATCAGCATCAAACTCACGAGTGTGTAATACTAGTATCTTAATTCTAGAGGCAAGAGGAAAACTCACATTCTCTCCAAAGCAAATATGTGGCCAGAGTGAGGCCCGTTGAAAGCATCAGCAAGAAGCTAATAACATGACAATTGCAGCAATGCCTTCCGTAAAATATGGGTGGTTTTTGATACTGAGAATCTGCTTGAGTAGCTGACGACGTGCTGGTGCGGGGGCTGCTGCTTTTACAGCCGTATATGGCACTGGCTTTGTTGCAGCTGCCTGCCAGCAGCGGTGTCTCCTCACATGCCTCAATGGAGATGCAAATATCGTTGGCGCTACTTACACTACTAATGCTGCCATATAATGAAGACTTTGATGTGCTCGCTCCAGTTGCAGCAGCTCCCTTAACTTGAGCTAATATTCCAAAATATAGAACAAAAATGGCATTTTGTAGTCGACCTTTAATGAAACATAGCAATTTATAAGACAGCTGAAGCCACTGATCGAGCCAGTTGTGATCTTGATGCTCGTAGTACTTTACAGCTGCCTGCAAACTATGAATGCTGACAAAGAGTGGCATCTTTTATTCCCCAATGTAACTAAGCAACTGAGAAACGTTTGAAGCAGCTGCGTATCTGCTGCTGTTATCTGACTTATCTTAGACATAAGCACGTACCAGCCATGGATTGCAAAAATGTTGTAGCGTAGGTGTCACTGTACTTCAGGGACATCAAATTGTGTCAGTTAATATTACAGCTTATATAACAGCTCTATTACAGCTTAAAACCGGCTTGCACTAGACTCCATCAGTTTATAAGTAGGTATATTTTACATTAAAGCGTACACAATGCTAAGAATGCGCGATCAGTCTCACTGAGTAAAGTTGTACACTGACTGACTTCGTTGCCGCCTTACAAATCTTGTCAAATCATATAAAAAGTACGCATGAACAAATTCTGTTATATTATTTGTATGTATAAGCTGATATGTACAAGTTCTGAACTGGACAAAGCAGCGCTTGGCTGGCGGCAGCATTAAAGCTGCTCTTATCAAGAGGGTAAGTCTGCTGCAGATGGCCGCATATGTGTCAGATACATTTCCGCTACTCAGGGCTATTGTTGCGCAATAATTCACGTACATAGTTTAATTCAAACTTTACGACTTTTTAGTTCCTACAATTTAATGTCTAATAACAATTGTAATTTATACAGATATTTGCCTTTTTTATAGAAATTTTGCTTAACTAATTTACATATTTTTTTTTTATAACTTGACTAAATTGAATTGCCTTTTTGTTTTGCATTTAGTTCTTAAAGTATTTATAATAAATTATAAGCTTTTTTAGGTAAGAAAACAAATCATAGCTGCGCCAAATGACTGTCGCGGAGACAGCAACAAAAATATGAAAACATTTAACAAATATAACTTTAAACTTGCAGTTTTAAACAAGCACATTTTTTAAATTTAAAAAAGAAATGCATTAGGATTAAAATTAAATTGCGGTTGCAGTCAGAAAAGTCGCTTATAAGCTTTGCATTACCATACACCAAAAATTAGGGCTTCAAAAAGCTAAATTGCTATTCTATAATTTTCTTAACTAAGCATTACATCTTGCACGCTTGAAAAACGTAGACGCGCTTTCACAATTTTCAGTTAAACATTTGTTCTACAGCAAAAGTGTTGACATTTTCTAAATAATGATTTGCAACTAGCAAAACAATTCGACAAATTGCCAAAACTATTAGAAATTTAATTGGTGTTTAAAACATTATTGAAAATATTTAGTTTTCTTACAAAAAAAATACCCTAAACGTTAAACAACAAATTAAAAGTTTTACCGAAAATTTAGAAACCGTGAGTAACCGCAAAAATTAATATACAAATTGAATTTAATAACACTTTTAAAAGAAAGTTATAAGCGACTTTCTGCTAAGCTGGGAAGTTCCAGTTTACTTGTACGAACGCCACAACTGCCAAGCGCACAGCGCTGCCGAGAGCAAGGTGACGCCACGATGCAAGTATTTGGTTTTATTATTTGGCGCATAGCCCAGGATCACAGGCGCAGATACATCTGTCAGCGGTAGCTTATTTAAAACGGTCTCATTGTTCTCCACCTGTAAAGCGAAACAAGGGCGCAGCGTATATATTATCAAATAATAAAGATTACAAATAATTGAGCTCAGTATTTACTGCAAAAGAAATGCATTTAATTTTGATCTCTGAGGCATTTGTTTTAAACGTTTTGCTGAGCTTTTATTACTAATACCTGGTATTGGCAGCAGGGATCATAGTTCCAGGAGACCGTGTACAGGCCCGTGCAGAATAGTGATATGGCACATACTGGCGCAGCAATAACTGGTCTATCATGCCACAACAAACTAGAGACGAGCGATACAACGCCGGAGGCCACCGCTGTTTTATGCAGACAATTGCCCACAGTTATCCAGCGTCCTGTTTCATCGCCCAAGCGTGGCGGCTCTATTATGATAAAATCGACTTTGGCTTCCAAGGCCTTGTCCAGCTCAGCCTCAAAGCGTTCGTGCGCATTAGAACTGTCATAGACTTCGCGTATGACATGGAAAGTGGGCACTTTTATTGTACTGTAATTAAAATCACACTTTATATAGTATATAGTACATAAGTATATACAGATATATGCACAAGCATCTATCTATACATGCATAAATAACAGTTATCTCTGCCGCATTGCGCGCGCCGCTGCAGACGGAGTTCAAGGTTAAGGTCTTGTAGTCGGAAGCAGAGTATGCCATTGTTGTTTATGGCTGTTTCCACTCCGAATTTTATGATGTCAACTATACACATTCACAAGCGCCCCAGTCAAATTGACTTTCTATTACAAACTAATACCATTTCAATGTATTAAGTATGTTTTTATTTCCGAAATAGTGGAGTCAAATTGCATAACATTGCAGCAAGACAAGCTTGCTTTGAGGGCTTTACTTTGCACTTTGCACGATTTCAATTTTCATTCATAGCGCTTGTTAAATGTTTATTTACCTGTCTACACTTCTGCTAACCATGTTGTGGCATTTGTTTAATACATTAAATTAATAATTAACTTCTAAAAAAAAATAAAAACTATGAGCTGCATGCAGCGCACATCCAGTGTGACCAAGGCCAAAAACCGAAATATACCACAAATCGTAAAAATTACCAAATATACAGATGTTGTAAAAATACTGTCAAACAATTAAATTTGTGTTTGTTATTGCAAAGTCCACATTTTGATTTATTTGATCATTTGATATATTCCAAATTTTTGTTATTAAGCCCAAGTAGGCTTCAAAAACGTTGCCTTTGCACACTTCATTAAGTGGCCATGGATAGTGCGATATTCTAGTTGGTTGAAGTGGTGGCCAGTCCAAGAGCCCAACTAGCGCTTTGGCACCGTTTTGTTGACAAATTTGTAGTACATAGAAATACAATAATTTGTTTTACCAAATAAAATTCTATA
Organism: Chymomyza fuscimana; assembly: GCA_949987675.1. NCBI lineage: Eukaryota > Metazoa > Arthropoda > Insecta > Diptera > Drosophilidae > Chymomyza > Chymomyza fuscimana. The sequence goes on from OX465089.1 coordinate 7,231,115, forward strand.
CGATTATGAAAGAATAGAAAAATATACATTAATGACGAGTTTAAAAATCCAACTGACGAACGCAATATTTATCGTATATCGATATGTATATAAATGCAACTTGAAATGACAACCAGAGCTGCCAACTTAAAAAATTCCTGCTGGCCAAAAGCCGCATATAAATTTATTCACGCGTACATTATTGCATTTGCATAAATAAAAACAAACTCAAAATGGCTTTGCACCGGTTACCCCTTCCAGAGCTAAGCGATGATACGCATCATAGACACAAACAGGTAATACAATCAAAACCATTTACTTCTAGCAAAAATAGTGTATCACAGCAGCTCTTTGTTTTCTCAGTTTCATGGGCGTGAAGACAGCAACCGATTTCGGCCGCCCAAGTTTAAAACACGCTACATTGCCGCAGATAACAATAATTTGAATCGCAGTCAATCGCCGAGTTACTGCAGTGCCAACAACTCGCATATTGCGCAAGCAATTTCCTTTCGTGGCCCTGAACATCCCGAAGCTTCCATTCTTCCACCCGCGTCCCCCCTGAGTGACAAAACATCAATATCATGCTGCAACGAGAGTCACTTTGAACAGTGCTTTGAGCGCTTAGCCAAGTTGGGTGAAGGCTCTTTTGGTGAGGTATTTGAAGCGCGAAATCGTGCCGATGGTCAGCTATATGCAGTCAAGATAACCAAGCAATTATTTCGTGGCGAACAATATAGAGCCGAACGTTATGAGGAGGTTCGAAGATACGAAGAGTTTTCGGGACATGAAAACTGTATTCGCTTTATACGAGCTTGGGAGCAGTATGACCGACTATTTATGCAAATGGAACTTTGTCGTGAAAATCTGGAACAATATTTGTACAGGTGTAGAATAATTCCGGAGGAGCGCATTTGGCATATATTGTTGGATTTACTGCGTGGTCTCCAATCACTACATGATCGTAATCTTATACATTTGGATATTAAGCTAGATAACGTGCTAATCGATGACGATGATACTTGCAAACTGGCCGATTTTGGTTTGGTTATTGACGTAGACAAGGCAAACAATGATCATGCAACGGAGGGCGATTCGCGCTACATGGCCCCAGAAATACTGCAAGGAGATTTCTCAAAAGCCGCAGATATATTTAGTTTAGGCATTGCAATGCTGGAATTGGCTTGCTACATGGACTTACCCGCTAATGGACCGCTTTGGCATGAATTGCGGCAAGGCATATTTCCCGAGGAATTTATAAACAGTAAGTGCAGCTCAACTTATAGTCTACAAAAGTTAATAATTACCTTTACAGAGATATCGTCCGAGCTGCAGCAAGTTATAAAATCAATGATGCATCCAAATCCGCTAAAAAGGCCAACCGTGGAGCAACTTCTGTCCCACTCAAATCTTGCGAGAATACAACGCAGGCGCCAGTCAATGGCTGCCATAAAGCTGCTGGTAAACAAATTTCGAATGCTTTCGTTTACATACTCGTAACAATTTATTTCTTTTAGTCAAAGACCATTCGTCGTTCGCGTCGAGCTGTTTGGGGAAAAATGTGCAATTTAAAAACGGCCGCTTGTCGTTATCTGTTTTATTTTTTGGAAATCCTTCATATATACAAACCTATTTCATCCTCTTATTCTGGTTGCAGCGGATACGCAACAACGCCCTCATCTCCAATCCCATCTTTTGCAGCCGCACCCCGTATACAGTTTCAACTGGTAGGTTCAACGCCCATAGCAAATCGGGAAGGGTCCTCCGCTGAGTTTTTGGCTGATGACGATCTTCTAGACTTGTCTCAGCAAGGAACGCCAAGGGGTAACTCACAACTAATAAACTCAACACCGCTTGGCGTAAGGGCGCGTACAGATGTGTCTCAAAGAAAGTAAGTTCTTTGAAAAAAATTTCGAATTTATGACTAACTTGCTTATTTCCTTTCCTTACAGATCTGTGTCGGCACGCAAAATGCCAACCGTTGGCAACAATTTTTCGTCAATTGATCCCAGCTGTACAAGAGCAAATTTATCTCTACCCAAAGTTTTAGACACGTCATCAATACGACGCAAAAAACTTTTCATGCAGGACAATGACCACGAATAAAATAAAGGCATTCATATTAAAAAAAACCAGTAATATCAGTTACATAACAAACTAAACGTATACATATTGAAACAAGAATATAATGTTATATCAGTTTAGCAAGTAGTGTTACGAAGTTCCCTATTTATAAGTGATATATGATGTGTAATGTTAAAGTTTCTTAAGAAGAACTTGTAACTTTGTTATTAAAAAGTGAATCGAATTTTAAAGAATATACATATATGTTATATATATATAACCATGTGATATATATACAAAAATGCGATTTAAAAAGTCCGCAGAATAAAAATCAATATGTAGTTACGCCCCCTGCTAAATGAATGCATTGCTTTTTTTTTTCCAAATTGTTAAAAAAAATAACGTCAATATCGGATTTTTAGGAATTCAAAAATCGAGAGCGCTCTTTCTCCAATTCACTTGCGATTATTTTTGTAGACCAGTTTTTATGAATGATACTGACGAAATTCGCTGAAGCTAATTGAACAGCATATACTTTGACTGTATGGAACAAGGACGCACGCAACCACATAAATTATTTCATGAAATTGTGTGTAGGGTATTCCACTATCGGGCACCCACGATTTAAAAAAAGCCAAAAATGTATGTAACATAAGAAAGGAGATGTTGAAGATTCCCTCAAAGTTATCTTAATTATGATCATCCGTCTGCCTGTCCGTCCGTGAACGCCTATATCTCAGAGAAGGTAAGAGCTATCCCTTATTATGTCACGGAAAACAATTTTATTTTATTTTTTTAATATCGGGTTTATTTTGTATAGCTTCGATAGGGGGATTGCTGAGGCATAATTTGTTTGTTAATGTCGCGTTAATATCGCAACCAGATTTAGCTTTTGGAAGTTTTTTAGTGCTCCCAACCTGGCTTTATCAGGTGCAGGGTATCCCAACGTCGTCCGCTGAAAAAGACAATTATGCTACAATCCTGATATAAGTCATCGCTTTTAATATTCTCACCTAAAAATATCGTTTCAAATATCGTTATCGGTTTATTATTAGGTACTATCGTCAATCGTAGCTGGCCACATGCTAGCGACTAGCGAGGTAAACAAATATAAAATTTGCAATTTATTTTAATTCGCCAAGAATGACGCGCAAAAAGCAACCAAAGAAAAAAGTTGAAATCGTATTCGATCCACAAAAACGCCAGTAAGTTTAAAAGGTCATATTTTCAAATCGTTTCGCTAACCCACCCAACTATTATTTACAGAGAGTTCTTGACGGGCTTTCGCAAACGCAAGAACGAGCGACGCACACGCGCTAAAAAACAATTGGATCGCAACCTTAAGGAGGAACGAATACGCATACGCAAAGAAGTGAAAGACGGTTTCAAGCATCTGAAAAAGTCCTATGAACCGCTGCGCGAACTTACCGAGGAAGACAAAGCTGAACAAAAGGAGTATGAAGACGAGGAAGTGCACGTGAAGATTGTGGAGCTTTCCAGCAATGATTTGACCGCGCAGCGTAATATGCTGGGAGCCAATTGCGTTGATGACGAAAGCGATGAGGCAGAACCGGAAGAACAAACGGACAGTGATGAGAATAATGCAAATTGCATACCCGGCATGGACTTCGACGTGAATAAGCGCAAAAGCAAAAAATCTGTAGCAGACGAGAATGAAATGAGCACAGAAACTAATTCAAAACCAGAAACAACGGATTTCAAGAGCAAAAAAGACTTGGACCGACTTATGAAAACGAAAACGCTCAAGAAAATTAAAAAGAGCAAAGTTTTTAAGTTAAAGGAACGCATGGACAAAAAGTTAAACTATAAAAAGACCAAGCGTGATCGAAACAATACAATTAAAAGTGTTCCGAAACATCAGCGGAAACAACTGAAAAATGGCGGAAGCCAACAGACACGTTATCGAAAAGGCCGTATGCTGAACAAAAAGGAAATTCGAAAACGAAGCGGTGGAGGCGAATAAATGCAGTCAAATTTTCACAAAATTTCGCATTGCTCCTGCAACTGAAGCTCTGAAAAACTAGACATAAGCATTTTGTTAAAATCTATCATTTATTATAGTTTTTCTTCTCTCTGTTTTATTTACTATTACACTAATGCATCAAATAAATTGTATTCTTTTCGCTTATATAATTTTGCTAAACTTCTTTAACATGACGTTTCTGTCGCACACCGAATTTTGTTGATGTTTTTTTTTAGATATAACATTTCCATAATTTTTTTTTTTTTTGTAACACTTGCAGTTTTTGTTATGTCTATGCTATGAACAAAATTGAATTTTAAATGAAAACATGTGACCATGTGACTTCTTGTATTTGTTAATTTCTACAATCAGATAGTATGTACATCCTTAAAAAATAATAATTAAAAATATATATATTCCAGTTATTTTATTATGTTATATAAAATTGATTTTTAATGTGTGTTTGTGAATTTGAGGAATTGTGTACGATTTTAATTTACATTGTTTTAAAAGCATTTTTTATGTACACACCGTTTTAGCTTTTTTGTTGTTTTAAAATAAAAAAAATTAAAATGCCAAACTCTTTTCTTAAATAAAGTGGGTCGAAACAATGCTAGCTTATAGCTTAAAGTCCTATTATAGTTTTTTTTTTTTCTTTTAGCAATTAAAAAAATTGTACAAAAGTCATTTAAAATCCAGGCAACTCGCATCAAATCTACGCACTTGGCTAACAAACAGCAGCATCTTGCCAACGGTTGGTAGCAAGAATTTACTTTCAGTTTGAATTCAGCTGTTGATTGTTGCGACGTGTAAACCCGCCGCCGGCCGCTAGATGACGCTGCAAAGCTCGCTGCTGTTGAAATTTGTTGCTGCCAGGTCCACCAAACCGACTAAAACGACGCTGATGGAAGTTTTGACGAAAATTATGATGATGGAAACGCGGGAAACTGCCACCAGTACTGGTTTTATGCCAGCGCTTTTGGTTGTCGTACTCCTGGAATGGATTATAGCCGAGCGTACCAGACGCTTTACTGGGTGCTGCAGCCGATTTCAACTTGCGCTGCCTACCACGATCCATTTCGTTCTCCTCATCATCATCGTGATCCCTTTGGCGTTGTTCACGTGTTTCGGCCAGCAACTGAAAAATCGAAATTATAAAATATATGCTTAGTATAAGATGGTTTTTCAATCTTTTGCCTTTTGGCAATGAAGCTTATGGAGATGATAGAGCAAGAAATTAAAAACATAGTTAATCAGTAACGAAACGGTAAAGAAACGGTTTATGGCAGAACGGTTACGGTTCGATCTAGTTTAGTTAATTTAGTACATATATTAATGTGTCATACAATCACATCATAAGCTTCATTTGGTTCCAATTATTATTAACCTTCTTTACCTATGCTCTATGATTTCTTAATCATTCAAAAAGGTGAAGTCCACACTTGCAACTTCAACATAATCACAGTCTGTTAAATCTTCTTTACAATATTTAATTGTGTGTTCTTTTCTACATTATTTTACGAAAGCCATCAACGCCGATAAGCTGCCGCGTTGCTTTGCCCCTACTACAGACCAATATTGAAAAAAGCCTGCCCAGTATTGGTTTCAGCCTCGCCAATAGACGCTTGCGCCTCGGCTATTATAATTTGTTGCTGTTTCGTTGGGTTATTGTTAGCCAAGGCCTCAGCCTCAGCCTGAATGAGCATGACATCGATGTCGTCGTTGTCACTATTCTTATCAAGCCCATCCACGTTGCCGTAACCATCTATCCGTTTCGTACAAACCAAATCATAAGGCTATATGAATGTGGGGTGGAACGTGGAAAACAAATGCATTACAAACAAATTCTTTAGTAAAACATAAGTAAACCAAACAAAATTAATACAATCACCCAATATTAATCAATTTATAAATTAAGTTAAATTAATTACAGCGTTTAAGAATGACAAAAAGCAAACAAATAGTACATGCAACTTAACTTAAAAAATTAGTGCTTTTTATTAAAACTGTACAAAAAATACAAACAAAAAATGGCTCATCGCATCATGTATTATGTGGTAACAATTTATGGCATAACCGAAAAGAGTGTAAATAAAGATGTTTTTCGTTAAAAGTACACAATAAGCAAACCAAGCCCCACTGGGGGAGGTCAGTTTCTCGGTATTTTAAACTAGAACTCATAAAAATGTAATATGAAGCGATACACAATGTTTACATTAGGTTATCATTGCGACGATTTATTAAGAATTTCAAAATATTGCACACAATGCAGTGGTTAAAAAGGCAGACAAATTCCCGAGAAACTGGAACTGAAAGTTTTTGGCGTCTGTATTTTCTATTTATTTTGTTTCAATTTCAAGAACGAAAAAACTTTTCCTTGGCACTTAAATGTCACCAAGTTTTGAGCTTAAACGATTCTAATAAATTTAGCCATTTTTCGACAAACGTAAGATAGATTTTTGTTAGCCTTAAATGATTTTAAAAGACCATTTTTAAGAAGTTTGTATGTTTTACACAGTTGAGCTAGTTACTCTTAGCTTTTACTCACCTCCTTGTCTAATTCCGCTTGTTTGCCATTCCAAGCCAACACAGAGGCACCATAACCACGATGCGTTTGCTTCAGCAGTTCGGCAACAGTGCTACTGCTGCCATTGGAATTGACTTCACTTTGATAACCCAATCTCTGCTGCGTCTTGGCATTGCCATTGACAATCTTTTGGCGTTTGGGAGCATTGGTTTCTGTAGCTGCCACTCTGTTGGCGAAGGGATTTTTATGATTCTTCACTTGAACACTGCATTCGGCATTCACATCATCATCGTTATCGTCGTCCTCGTCATCGCGTGTGATCTGCCATAATCCCGTTTTTGATTTAATAACCGCCGGCGAGGGCGGCGTCTTTGGCGAGGGTGGCGCTCGTCCATTTTGAGACTGCTGTTGCAACATTTTTTGTGGACGCCAGCCATTCGTAGCTGTAGCAGGCTTTACTGTTAATTCATTATTGGCAGCATACTTATCATCCTCGTCATCATCATCGTTGTCCTCATCGCTCTGATTCACCTTTGAGACTGTTGAGGCTGATGGTGGCTTGTGTTTATTTTTGTTAAAATTATTTAAACTTTTGAATATCTCGTCTATTACATCAGTCTTTTGTTTGCAGCTGTTAACATTGGCATTGGACGACGACGTCGTCGACGAGGAGTAGGCGGATTTGGCTTTGTTGTTGCCATTTAGCTGTCCATTTCCATTAAGCTTATGACCATTCGCACTGCCGTTTCGAGCAAACTGCGACGCAGAGTCAGACTCCGAATCATTATCGGAGCTAGCGCCACTGCGTCGTTTGCGTGGATTTGACTCATAGCGTTGTACGCCTACGCTTGCACCAGATATAACAACCGGCTCTTCTTCTTCGGAGGCAGATTCATAGGGCACCAGACTCTTGAGCGGCGCCGCCTTGGACATGCTGGAACTGGGCGTTGCAGCAAACAACTGCGGCATACTAGGCAGCTTCGAGCTGGCATTTATTTTGCTTTTGGCCTTGCCGCTGTTGTCGTCATTCCCCTGGTCGTCGTCGTCTTCGTCAGATGACATTGGCAGATAGACATTGGGTTTGCTGGCGTTGAAACTTGAGGAACTTTTGTTACCATTTGCAATTGCAACAGTTTCGCCTTTATGTGATGCGCCAACCAATGGAGACTTCGCGTGCGAAGACTCCTGAAATTTACCGGTCCCCAAAAGGAGACCGTTCTGCTGCTGTTGCTTTTGAGGCGATTGCTTAACCAAGCTGCTGCTGCTGCTGCTCTTAAAGTGTATGGCAATCTTTTGATGCCCATTTGTGTTTGAAGCTGGTCCATGCCCATTTAAACCGCCTGGCGGCAATTGAGGCCCAATAAAACGCGTGGGTGATGCAGGCGCCGACACTGAAGTTGCTGTGGCAGCCACACCGTTTGTAAGACGCAGCCCATTAATTTTGGAGCTGTTGGCAGCTGCTAAGGTAGACTGCGGCAGATTGCGCGCCGGACTGACCGCAGTATCCAGCTCATAGAACATAATATATGCATTAGTATTGCAAACGCTTTGCATTGCTATGGGTCGCACATAGCTATCATCAAAATTGAAATAACCACCGGATTCTGTGAGACCAATGGCTGTGTAATGACCACAATTCTGCGAGACGCCCAGATGCGTGACCATAGAGACCAGGCGATAAGTGAGCGGCTGGGCGAGGGCTGTGGGACTGCGAGCAGCATATTTACTCAAATCAATGCGTGGCTTGAAGGTAATTTGTTTTGTCAGTTTATTGCCCGTCATGGAGAATCGTTTCAGCTGTATGCATAGTGTTATAGGTGCTCGCTCCAAGCTGAATTGCTTAGTGGCAGATACCTAAGTAGAAAAATAAAATTAACATTTAGGTTATTGGCTTGTTGTTGAGACAGCGAATCGCATAAACGCAATTCGTAAGTAACAAATTATACTACTTTGGCTAGTTATGCCAAAAAAAAAACAACGTAATTTCACTCCAACTGGACTGCCAGTGTAAATAATTTCTGTTTAAAGTTATTAACTCACCTTCTTCTTGCAGCCTTCGCATTTGTAGCCCATATCCTCTAAACGCTCACGGGCAAAATATCCATCGAATGCGTCCTCCAGCGTTTCCGCTTTACGAATATCCAGCAACATATCTTGGAAATGTTGAAACGTTATAGACACATGGCTGCAGGAAAGACAACGTACAGCAGAACGCAAATAGCCACCAAATATTTGATTTAACGGCGTAGTTTCTTTGACGAGCTGATCCAGCTCTTTGTAGTTGCGGTAGCGCGTTAGATACGCCTTTTCCATGGCCTCTACAAGGAAACGAAGAAACTCATGTGCATCCTCCTGCCGTCCAACAACCATGTGTTTACATATTTGCTTCAGCTTCGAGTATACAAGAAAGGGACGCACTGCCGATGTGTTGGTTTGTGTGGCCACCAATGTCTTGGCCAATGCACAGATGGTACAACATCCGCCCGATTCCATTATATTGCAGTTTTCGAGATGTTGCGTCTCCGACACTAGCCAATTGGCCAGCGCTGGTATATGAAAGAGCGCCTGAAGTGTTGAATTGAGGTAGCAGGTGTTTCCCACATTTATCAGCCCCGTGCCCACCTGCCATTTGCGGTCTGACTGTTTCCAACCTATACGTATATGCTCGCGTGGATAGAGCACGCGTTTAGGTTTTGGCAGCTCATTCGGACTGGATTGTTGTTGCTCCGAGCTAGCATTGCCACACTGTTTGCGATTGCCATTCAGCTGTTGGATATTGTCTGCGGATGAAACGGCAAGTTTGTGCGTTTTGCAGGGATTAACGATATGCTTTAGTAAAATTGTTATTAAAGTGCAAAAAGGCACTATTATAAATTTATAAATCAACCATAAGGCAATGGTATCGACAATTATCACAGTCATAATGCATTGAATTTAATTGGAAATTCTTTACTCGCTTGTCGTTTGCTTGATACTAAAAATGAAAATATGACAATGTGACGAGTACGAGAGCGCTACACGATATTTCGGTGAATATGGTGTGGGGTATGTGAGATGGCAAGAGACAGCTGTGTGGGCCATTATAAAGGTATATTGGGGCAGCGTGAGACGAAAAGCAGATAACAACGAGCGATATGTACTCGCTGAGCACACCACACACATATACTAGTGTTGTCTCACTTGTGCGCATTTTAATTCAAATATAGCGGGTGTGCGCTGTGTTGCCAACTATGTTGCAGACTGTGCAAATGAGCTGGCCTTTTTGGTTAACAGTGGTTGTTGTTGTGGCCGCTGCTGCTACTAAGCATAAATATATTTATGTGCATATGTATGTGTGTATGTGCTTTTTGCATGTGTTAGTATCGAACAAAAATTTTAAATTCAACATGGCCAAAAGTAAAAAACTCTTACAGCCACTTGTCTTTATTTGGCTTCCTGATTTTTGTCGTAAAAAAAATAAATAAAAAAAAAGGAACCGGCCAGCCAGCTGTATCGAGTGATTGCAAACAGAAACAAAGAAGGAAGCATGAATCATATTTTGGCGCTCATTCATACAATTCGAGACGCAATTGTTGCAAAATAAACCGCTGAGCACGCACATGCTTATATAAACATATATAGTATATAAATATACACAAGCATTTACTCCGGCGCGAGAGAAACTAGCAATAACACAGTTAGTGACCAAACATACACATGTGTGCAAGCATGAGATAAAGAGCGTTTTTACCGCGTGCAAATGTTTGCGGTGTTTATAAAGAGGCGCACCAGCACACGTTTTTTCTTTTTTTCAGTGGCTTTGATTCGGAACTTGGGCAATAGTAAATAAGTAGTGAGTGTCAGGTGTGCCGGCCATTGCTTTCGTTTGCAACTGTTTTTTTTTTTTTTTTTTCTTTTGCTTCACTGATCGTTGGTCTCTTGTTTTGCTTGGCTTCTTTCTTTGCGTTACGTTTTGTTTATGAACAAAATCAACACTGCTGACACGTACACCACCCAACGCCGCACTAGCTCACTCACACTTATGCAGCACCAGACATATGTGCAAGCAAAGCAAGTAGAAGTACATGGTAGAAAAATATCGACAGTATAAAAACGTGCAAAACTTAATTTCCTTCCTGCAGCTATCGGCGGGACCAGAGAAACAACCTACCCGATGTCATAACTACTTTGAACTGAATAAAGGTGCCGCCACTTACCATGTCCATTTGTGCCCATAATTTTACTGCCACCGTTTTTATTTGCATTCAAAGCAGGCGTTGCACTATCGGGCTTTATAAGGATATATTTTGATTTCAATTGCTCCAACACCGTTTCATTATAATTATCCACTTCTTCATATTCGATTTTAGCAAGTAAGACACGTTTTGCATTTGCCGCAATTTGACTTTGTAAATCATCGGCGGAATCGCCGCCATTGTTATTGTTGCTGCTGCCGCCGGTTTTGTTGGCATTGTCAGCAGAGCGGTTGACGCCAAGCGATTCTCGTAGAGCAGCGTTGACGACATTTGCTGTTTCGCAGACCGCTACCGAGACGGGCATGGCGCTCGCAGAGGTGGGCGTTTGTGGTGGAATTTTGAAGGATTTTCTGGTACTCTCAAAAGGGTACACACGCAGCACACTTTGACAAGCAATTCCAAAGCAGTGACAATAACACAAAAAAAAACTCAATAAAGACGTTTAAATGAATGATAAAGGGAGGGGAGGTATTTGTATTGTTTTGTTAACGCATTCGCCTCAAACTGCTGCGCTGTGGCCACCACCGTTATCCGTTAATTTTGCGCTCTTCGCCCCAACACTCAACTGCTGCTGCTGTACATGAAGATGCTTTGATCCGCTACATTACAGCCGCAGCGATGTCAACGTCACGTTTTTTCAGCTTTTTTTCCCCGTCACCAACAACAGCGACACGTCCTTCACAGTACGTTCGTTGCCCGCGCGCGACTACAATCGCTACTACTTTTTTTTTTTTTTTTTCTTGTTTCGCTTCTCTTCAACACACATACAATAACAAAGTCTGTCGATTGTGTGTGTGCGCGACTGAAGACGACCGACCGACGCACGCACTCACACACACTTGCACGCTTTTTTTTCGCTTTTTTATATGTAGCAGCTCCGTTTCATGTGCGGGTTGACGGCAAAACTTTTATTTTGTTATTAATTCAAAAACTTTGCTTTGTATTTCAGCTTAATGTTTCACATTGCAACATTGTATAGCACAATAGTAGATTTAAACGATACGATTTTTGATAGTATAAAAATTATGAGAATTTATTTCCCTCGTGTTTCTTTTCCGACTGCGGACTGCAGATTTAATTCTCTTTTGACTCAATTTTCGTCAAACGAGGCTGCCATGTGCCCTCAGTTTTGAACAGCTGGCAACGCTGCCACACCAGTGTTGCTAAATGGTATGCCAAAAACACTCGATAATGCTGCTCTCGATCTATTTTACATTTATTCGACAATTTTAGTCTTTAAACAACACTGTCTGTTTACAAGAACAAGTGCAGAGTGCAGCAGATGTAAACGCTTAAAACTTTTTAAGCTTAAGTGAAACCAAAACATAAATAATACGTAACATACAAATAAACAAAGTGCAATGGCTTCGTTCTTTAATGTTGGCAGTCTAGGCAATGTGTTCTCCACTGCAGTGGGACAACGCATCGGTGAGTATTTGGTGAAAATCCTAGTGAAAACTGACAACATTGAAACGGAAGACCCAACGACGACTATAGTGAGGGTGTGTGTATAATGCAGGCGTGCGTGTGTTTGTGTTCAAATTATTAAATTTTACAATTACAATAAGCTTATATATATGCACATATAAACATACATATAATTGCGCACTTAAATTCTTAAATTTAGTAATATGACATATGGCAAACGTAATGCGTAAACTTTCGTGTTGGAAACGCAACGTTGGAAAATTGAATTTTCACAACTTTCTTCAATTGGTTTTAGGTTTATCGTCATTTTTTGTGCTGTACACACGCACACACACAGCAACTGATTTGTTGCTATCACGTCAAGCGGCCGCAATAGTTTGCGATAAGATTAGAGCAGTGAGGACACATGAAAAGCAAACGATTGATAGCTGCTGATGATGAGCAATGTGTTTGCAATTTTTTGTTTAATATTAATTACGTGCATTGTTTATATTGACTAGTCCTAGTCAGCGTGTTTAAATGTATGTATGTCTCACTTGTTAATGTGTATGTATGTATGTATGCATGTATGCACACGGGCTACGGGCTAGTTCAGTTTGTGGGGGCTTATTTGTAAGTTCACTGCCTCCACTGCGTCTCTTACGTACGCCTAGGTGTCATTTGCAATTAGTCATCAAGCTTTGCTCGCATTCGTTACTTATTGTTATATAAATATGTGTTAATATATTCAGTTTAATTTTGTTGCCATAGACCGACCACAACAAATAAAATGCGCTGCTTTTGTGTGCATATTTTCAACGCTTGACTAAATAGTTTCTTTATAAAATTTTCGCTTCATTTGTTGCCTATAAAAGCGTTCAACTTAATAAACTTATTTTTGTTTATTTTGATTAGATAAAAGGCATTTTGCAACACTCCTTTTCTTTAAGCCCAGTTGTTGCAATTGCGTTTTATTCAAAGCAAAAATAAAAGTCATTAGCCCCTTGTTGTGTCAAATATAACGAAGCGTATTAAATTGTTAGGTTTATTGCCACATGATTCGTATTTTTGCTTTTGTATGATTTGCCGTCAAAAAATGTATAAAGCAAACAAAATTATAACAAACGCAAATGCCAAAACAAACAAGCACACACTCACTTCTTCGCGTACTTGTGCAAATATTCACATTAACTTGTAAAAACGCTAAATATAACAAGCTAAAACATTTTTTTTTGCCTTATATTTTATTAACTACGTTAACTGCCTGTCTTCAGACAATAAGTAAATTTACTAAATAATAATTAATAAAATAAAAGTATAATAGCAAGTTTCCACTGAAACCTACTTATTGTGTTTAAGCTAAAGGCCTCTACGCAGACACGAAAAATAAACAAAACTTCATATAAAAAAAACGCTCACAAACGTTTGGTCACAAACTATTCTTGCAGGTGGTATGTTGACCAGTGTTGCTTGTTTTTTTTTTTGTTTTTTGATGCCAGTAGTAAACCATCATAGATGGCGCACTCACCAAAAACAGCTGTTCGGTTTTGGCGCCATAAAAAAAATTTATGTGCAGCTAGTTATCTTGTACGCGAAATTTATGGCTGGTCGACAAAATCGTTGCGGTTCGTTGGGAAAGGATGAGAAAATAGCTATAATAATAATATAATTCAATTGTAACGTTAATGTGCTTTAAAATACGTCTTTGCAAAATCGTCCACACTCAATATTATTATGGGTTGAAAGGCGGAGTTTTCCTGGGCTTTGCCTCCTCTCGTCGCTGTTTTTCCTCATTCAACATTTCAATGGCAATGCATGTCATTATTATAGCATTGGTTACACAAAATAGCATAAGTAATAAGCGTTGACGATAATTCATGTTTTTATGATTTACTTTGCACCTTTTAAAAATTTGCTATTTGTAAACAATAAGCAGCTGATTATCGATAATAATTCCGATAAAATTCAAATTTTGTTACTAGAGACACACTGTTCCTTTCGTGACCAAAATAAGTTTGTCTTTTTGCTAGGTGGCTGTTTTCGTGTCTGCGTAGGGGCCTTAAAACATGAAACGTATTTCAAGGTGGACATAAAATAATTGTAGTATTAGGTGATATTTGTAGACTTACATAGTGAAACATCTGGATAGTTATTGCCTTAAAAATACGTTGATTCTATGCACCATTTACACTGCGGCATTTCAATTCTTAATGATGAAAAATATTTGAGGTATTCACGCTTTGTGTTGAGTTGAGGAAAAAGTCAACAGGCCAAAGCGTGAATCCCTCCAAGTAGAGGGTTGAGGAAAAGTTGAGTTGAGAGTTGAAACACAGGGTTGTATTTCACCGTATATTTTGTTTTTGTAAAAGTCCTCAACTCATCCCAAAGCGTGAATACCTCAATTATTTTGAATAATGCTTTTTGGCGGCGATTACATAAGTTTACGATTTCCAATTAAGAGGTTTTTCTTGGGGCTTAGAAAAAAAATCATTACATTCATTAGAAAACCGGCTAGAACTTATGATTAATTTCGACTTCAAAATGTTGTTAATCTTCTATATTGTAAGCAGAATTAACTTTTCTAGAAGCGCTTGATAAATCTGACATCCTCCAGAGTTTGTGTTAGAAATTGAAAATCAATCACATAAAAATGAAAGTTCTTAAGTAAATTTATGTTCAGTAAATAATATTTACTTAGGTTAGGTTGTACTGGTTGACATAGACTAGATAGTCCTTAGTGGTTAATATTTACTTAATTATACCATCATTATTATAATTATAAATTTTGAATAAATTAAACAATTTTCTCCGTTCAATCAATTAGTTTATGTTCTATTATAGCATGCACTGCATACTTGTAGGAATTAAGGTGCTTCATCCATATGTTCGTCATTTTAGTTTAGTTATTTAAGCCATAATGCAATATCGTAAATATTGCATAACTTATTGAAGTACGAGCATTGAAAGTATTAAGATTTGTTGCCATATACAAAATAAGTTTTGCACAAACAGAAATGCTTTTATCGCTATGTAAGCTTGTCTTTACCTAGACTTCTTAAATGCTTCCTACTTTATTACAGAACAAGCCACAGATGCGAGCCTGGCGTCGGAGAACTGGGCTGCCAATATGGAAATTTGTGACATGATCAACGAGTCCTCGGATACGGCACGTGACGCCATGAAGGCTATACGCAAACGTTTGAACCAGAATGCTGGGAAAAATAACCAAGTTATTATGTATACGCTAACGGTGCTGGAAACCTGTGTAAAGAACTGTGGCAAGGCATTTCATGTGCTGGTCGCTCAAAAGGATTTTATACAAGATCTGGTTAAGCTTATTGGACCAAAGAATGATCCACCGGCTGCCATACAGGAGAAAGTGCTCAGTCTTATACAAATCTGGGCGGATGCATTTAAGAATCAGCCTGATCTAAATGGAGTTACACTTATGTATATGGAACTAAAAAACAAGGGCATTGAGTTTCCGCCCGCGGATTTGGATGCAATGGCGCCTATATACACACCACAGCGGGTTAGTATTTTTTTTTTTTTATACAGAAAAAAATTTTATTTACCAAATGCTTTCACGTGTTTAGAGCGTGCCCGAAGTGCCTGTACAATATTATGCCGCGCAACAGACAATATCGCCACATCATGCGGCCGTTGTGGCCGCTGCAGCAGCTGTGCCTACGCCCAGCACTGGTCCGCTCACCTTGACGCCAGATCAAATAGCTAAGCTGCGCTCCGAACTAGAGGTGGTAAATAATAACATGTCCATATTAAGCGAAATGCTCGGCGTGCTCAAGCCTGGGCAAGAAGAGCCTGATGATTATGCCTTGCTCAATGAATTGACTGCCACATGCAAGGAGATGCAATCTCGCATTGTGGATCTTATTGGACGCGTGCAGGATGATGAATTGACTGCGGAATTCTTGCGAATCAACGATGAGCTCAACAATTTATTCCTGCGCCATCAGCGCTATGAAAAGAATCGTTCTCAGACAAGCAACTCTGTCACCTCGCCATCTGCAGTGCTGGGCGCTGCCTTGGGTGTCCCCACTGTGGCACCCACCTCCACGACAAGCAATGTGACCAATACACCGCAAAGTGATCAGCTTTTAATTGATTTGATTGAAAGCAGTGAAGAACAATTACCGCAAAACTTTGGCCAGCTCGATCTGGGAGCAACTGCAACTGTGCGTGCCACGCCTGCTGTCATTGGCAATCCCAAGGCTGCGGCTGATGAGTTTGATATGCTTGCGCAGTCGCGTACCGATGGCAACCAGTGAGTATTTTTGATTTAAATATGAAAAGGAAATTTTAGTCATTTGTCACTTTTAAATATCGTACAGTATCATAAAGCCACTTCAGTTTTTTACTACCATCTTTCGTGGACATATTATTTGCTTTTCAATGTATCGTTTTAAGGTGTCACAATTATATGCACACAACATGTCCAATATTGGGGAATAAGAAGCTAATGCTTTAAGAATTGATTTAAGCCATTGCAACCACTATATTTTTTCAACTTTTTTCTCTGTAAATTACTCTACCTAGTAAATCCGATTTGCTGCGTGACATACCTTCAGTGGATGCTGCTGCGGGATGTGTAGCTTCACCTTATAAGCAACGCACAACCGGCGAACCGCCGGTGGTAAGTAAAGTGAGTAAGCCATCTGACCGAACCCTGACTAACTAATTGCGCTCTATTTTTTCTATATATTGTATTATACACTATGATGCCTTTCAATTTTAATTTTTGTTTTGTTTGTTTTTATGTGTTATGTGCAAATTTCTCCTTTGGTTTGGTTCGATGCCTTACGTTTAATTTGGTTTTTGTTTGACCCATAACCCAAACTAGTCGACGAAAGAGAATGAAATCGATGAAATGGAGACATGGTTGGGCAGCTCAGTAAGTAGCAACTTATGCTAGATGGTAGACGCTTGCAAATTAGATCGTAAAAATATTTCTTTAAATTAAAATTGTATTCAAATTAATCTTCTCCACTATGGTTTTTCGTTTCGAGTGATTATGATTCTAACATTTACTTAATCCCAGATTTACTTCTACTTATAAAAATTATGTGTAGTAAGGTATTAACAACTTGAAATGCAAAACCTCAAGCTATTTCTAATTTGCGAGCGTTTACTTCACTTAATCCTAGTTAAGCTTCATGCATCATTACGCACGTTTTCATTTATTTTTCTTACGCTTTTGCGTTCATTCAAACATCCATTTTCATTAATTTCTGTTTTACACATTTTTAAGCAAAAAAATAAAAATTTATTTAATCCTTTTCTTTACTTAACAGAAAGAAATTGAGGGTATTGAAGAGCTAACAAGTTCCGAGTTTGACAAATTTCTTGAGGAACGCGCCGCTGCCGCCGAAAATCTTCCAACGATCAATGCATCGAACTCCAATTCCGCCGCCGCCGTCGCCTCCAGCAATGCCGTTTCATCAGCAGCAGCGGCGGATAGCTTAAAAAAGACGCCAAAGAAATCACCGGGAGATGAGGATCTGCTTGCGCTTTGAGTGGGCTACCAAAGCTAATTGTTTACTCTTACATATACATATATACATAATGGTATATAATTAGCATATACACGCAAACATAAGTATTTTCCTTATGTAAAATTAACACGCTTTATTTTAAAAATTAACTTTATATTTTTGGTTGGCGATTATAATGGTATTTTTTATTTTGTGTGTATAACCAAACGTTTTCAACTAATATCCTATAACTTATTCCAAAACACGCATCTTTTTTTCCTCTATTTGTAAGCCATAAAAATGTTTTTACATAAAATATTTATATACACGCATACATATTTATATATATAAAAAAAAAAACATAGCTATGTAGTACGAGAGGTAATGAGGTACATGTATTATGTTTACAGTCTATTTGTTGTTTATTTATACATACAAAAATACATTTTAAAAACTAATTTATTAAAAAACAAAAACGAGAAAGAAAAATATATACAAGCACCTAATAAGAAAAACAAATGATTTTATACTGTTTATTTTTATTTTGATAAAACTGAATCGTTACAATGAAGGCATAAAATTTTAAATCCAATCAGTTTTTTTTAAACAATCGTAAGAATTCTAGTCTTCAAAAAAGGAGTTGGAATGGAATGCCTAAATCACACAATCATTCATTAACAGTATCATCCAGAATACGTTGGGCGCGTGCTTTAGAAGTGGTTGCTTGGCTTCTTTGTGTTTGTGCTTGCGTAGGTCCTTCAAAGTCAGAATCTGCTTTTTCCCCTTCCTCAGGCTCCACATCCGTGTCGGCCATGTATTCATCCGTTTCATCGGCTTTTTGATCGAGTGCCTCCAGCTGCCGCTCAAGCTCTTCTATACGTGATTTTTTGCTATTAATGAGTAGAATGAATTTCTTAAGCAGCTTGGTTTCTTGATTTTTGGAATCCTCCACATATTGCTTGTATTCTGCCAATGTTTCACTATGTGTATTTGAAGTGCCGCCTCCAATGATATCTTTTCCAATATTCTGTGGCGTGCTTGCAAGCTCAATTGCAGCATCTAAGAGTTGAAAACAATTCGATATCTTACGTAGCTCAACTTCCATGTACAATGTTTCAAAGCCTTGACATTTGTGCAGCTTAAATAATGGCGGATCCTCATTGCAGCTCAGTTCATAGTCAAATCCGGCCAGACCCATATCTGTGGACAGTGCCTTCTTGCACTCATCGTAAAACTCTTCATATGGCTGATCCAAATCCTCAGCAGCATTGCGGAGCTCTGCAAACTTAGTTGTACCTTTATAGCTTTGATTGTTTGTGGTGAGCAAAATATAAAATTGTACTTCTTGCTCTTCATCTAACCACTTGCTATGGGTGTAAATAAAATGCTTTGCGTCAACTTGACTGTGTGTGGCTTGCGCACGTTGCACAAGTTTGGTAAAATATGAGTTGCTCATTTTACTATTTTTCAAATTTTGTTTCTTGTTACAGACTTTTTGAATAATATGCAAATTTCACAACATTTATTGAACAGCTGTTGCAGCAACAAGTATTTGACTTTCACAACACTAAAATTTGTCTTCTTCTTGTACTATTATTCTTTGTTTAAATATGGTCACACTACACCAAGCAAGTAATTCTAATTGGCTATTGCATTAGTTAGAATTGCCTATAAAATAAAGTTTAAAACAAAGCGTGTGTGTTGTTCATTTTAAGCTTTATTATGTTGGACAACCTTATTGACTTTGCCAGTTATTGGTGGTTTCGGTATTTAATGGTAGGAGCATAGCTGCCAATTCTTGAAAATGTGTAATAAAGTTTTAATTTTTTACAGATTACAGAACTCTATATTGTTGAAAAATGGGAGCGCATAACTATACGTAAGTGTTGATCATGCTTTATCGAGTACATCCAATTAGCAATCAAGTCTTTTATAACCCCCATTCACAAGTTGCTTTTCTTATCTTTTAGATGTCATATTCTTAGCGCTATTTTGTGTATTCTGGTATTTTAACTACTCTGTGCTGCTCTCCTTTACCGGAAATCTCATTGGTTCAACACCCATATCGAATATATTGCCTGCCATGCAGCAAGGGTCGGAGCTCAAGGTCACATAATATTTTTCCGACTCCTCCAACCGGTATATTGTCCAAAAATTTGTACATTTGCACTAAATATTATGTGTTGGTTACGCCTTATAGCGCACATTTAAAGGAACAAAACATGCATCGCATTAGTGGCTGATTCTTATATGCACTCGGGTCACCCATATAAGATTAAATTGTTATAAGGAACAATAGTATTTTTTTCTATTCAACTTTAGAAGTCTTATTATAATATGTAAGGCCGATCTTTTCGTGTCCGGCTTTAATGCTTCAATAAATAAGAAATTGTAAACTTAACCGGTAGTATTAGTTCAGTTCGTATTTTTCTGCATGCCGATGGAAACTACGAACATATTGTTACTCAAATATGCCGTACAAATACGATTTCTTAAGAATTAAGTAATTCTGCCTTCTCTCAGTTATAATATCTAGTACACCTTCTTGGGAAATATCAACTGAATGAATCACAACCTAAGTTGACGTGGGCTGCAAAAATAAGTATTTTATTTTTTGACCTCTTCAATTACCAAACAATATCAAAAAACCAAGACTTAGCTATTAGAAGCAAATTTAAAGAACTTTTTTATAGCCCAAACCATTAGCTTCCAAGACCTTTCAACTTTCACAAAAACACACATTTGCATTCTTCGAAATAATACGCCGCTTTAGTTTCTTTTATATATCTTTTACTTCGCACTTCAATACACTAAGAGTTAGAATTTCATTACAAAAATATAGCCTATTGTTATATAAATGTAGTTGTTTACGCAATGTATATTAAATATAGTAATATGTATTTATGGAAAAGAGTGCAGCTCTTTGTTATTCGAGTGGCGGCTGCACAAAATCCGCTAAAAAAAAAAACACTCATTAATCCAGTTAGTGTTTCATTTGTTTGTTTAATGTGATACAAGCTATTAGCCTGGGGGTAGGGGCTCACATTAGGCGCAACCTAAAAACTAGTACGTGTTAAATTCTAAAACTCTTGACAAAATTATCAACTAACAAAATTCCAAATGCAACTACTTCAAATTTAGCGCTCTCTTTAGAAATAAAACCTAGATCCTATAGTAGAGCCGGTGGACACCAAGTGTCCGGTCTCTATGATGCAAACTTACAGGCTAACACTGAGAGAGCGACGCAATCCAGCTAAATTGCTTATAACTAACTGTACAATCATCAGACAGCCAGTGCGAATGCTTGTTAGGATTGGCTATCCATTAGGGCTGACGCCAGCTCTTCATTGGATTCTACGTAAACCTGTGTAGGATCCTCGCCGAGCTCTAAGCGCCCGTAACGCGCTACGAACGGCGCCTTGGTATTCACCTGTGCCCTGGGCCACTTTCGTTTAGGTTTCGTATGTGTTAGCATATGCGACTTGAGATTGGTAGACTGTGCAAAACACTTGGAGCAGCCATCCACAGGACAATGATACGGTCTATCGCCGGTATGTATACGCACATGTGTTCTCAAATTAAAGTCCAGGGAAAAACGTTTTCCACAACCCTCAAACGTGCATTCAAAAGGTTTCTCCCCAGTGTGAACAAGCTGATGACGCTTTAACTTAGAGCTCTCCACAAAGCTTTTCCCACAGACATTGCAAACATGGCCGCGTGGTCCATGCGTGTGCATATGTTTACGCATGGCGGAGTGATTGCGAAACTCTTTATTGCAGCCGCGATGCGTGCAACGAAATTTCGGATCACCATCATCCTCAGCGGTCGCTGCAGCCAAATTCCCAACTGTTACGCTGGGTGAAGACGCGGATTTGTTGCTATTGCTACAATTGGTTACACGCTGCATGACCATCAGCCCGCTTGTGGGCACCAATGGAGGCGGCGCGGAGCCATTGCTGACATAGCCAGGGGCTACATTGTTATGGGCGGGAGTGCGTTTGGACACTTTTGTAGTATTATTGGCTTTCAGGCGGACATTAGTGCTGCTATTTTGCAGCACCAGTTTTGGCAGCGTTAGTTGTGGTAACGCCGATGCAGTCGATGTAGTTGTTGGGAGGGAGTTGAGCTTGTTTGTGCGCGTTGTGACTATAGTTGCCTGTGTGAGCGCAGCGGGTGTTGGCAATTCCACAGGTTCAGGCATATTTTCAATGAGCTCCATGTTACCATAGTTGTCGTCAAGCTGATTGTCGGCATAAACGAACTGTTCGCTCAATGATTCGCTATCATCTTCGCATTTGACATCACCCATAAAGGCATTAACTACTTCTTCTACATCAGTCACTGCTGATGCACTAAATGGATCTGGTAATATTACATACTCGTTACCTATGCCATCGCTTAATACATCATGATGCATCATATGCTCATCTATGATTAATTTTTGCATATTGGAGGACTCACTGGTTTCAGGCGTTGTAGAACTAGTCATAGTTGCCGCATTTGATACGTGCATGATGCTTTTACTTCTCGCATGATCTTCTAGATCTAGCTCGTCTCCGTACTCTTCATCCTCATCCTCAGAGTTGAGCGTAGACCACAGTGTAACATTAAACTCATCTTGGGTAAGACGTATGGGCACTTTAGTTTGCTTCCAACGTTTAGCGGAACTTGTGCGGGTTTGCGGTCTACCAAAGGGTTTAAAATCCTGTGCATTCGAGCTATTCGAATCTTCTGTAGACTTCATATAGTAGTCGTTCTCCAGCTGCTCCTCTTTAATGGTTGTTGCTTCAATAGTTGTAAGCATTTTTGAAGCTATTTCAAATGCATTGGCATCTCGCGTTAAAACTGGCCCAACTTCTTCGTCCTCTTCGCCATCCTCGTTGAAAACCTCATCGTTTTCGTCATCCTCCTCGTCGCTGGTCTGTTGCATTATAATAGGCGGTGGCAGCGCATCTGCTGTAGCTACGCCCACGGAGGTAAGACTGTCTGAGACGGGATAGTATTCATATACATCACCGGATATATAAAATTGACCTGGATCCACGACTATATCGCCATCATCATCGCGCTCATCGATTATTTCCTCAATAAGAAAACTTTCGCTGTCGCACATATGATCCGCTGCATCCAAATCGCTTGTATACGGCTGCTGCTCCGCATTCGTAGGTGTCGGCGGCAAAGCATGAGTGAAATATGTGGAAGGTATGGGCAGGGGCACAGCTGCTGCGGCTAATGATAGGTTTTTGACAATTGGTGCGCCCCGCAGTTGAAAGTTTCCGTTACTGCCTCCTCCTCCAACTCCATGATGATGACTTGTCATCGCTAGAGTCGAACAGCGTCTTCCGTGTATGTGTGCGTGTGTATACCACTGCGTTAGTGAACGCGCGCGCCTATGTTTGTATATGTGTGGATCTGCAAATTGCCAATTAGAAACGATTTGCAGCATATATATTTCTATATGGAATATTTACCCACAACAATTGCGTTCCAAATTGTTTGCCTGGTTTTTTTTTATACCTTTTTCTTCTATTTCTTTTGTATTGTCATCGGTGTGTGGGGCTGCGCGCTGCGTCGACAGCACCAGCAGACGTCGTCTGGCAATACAATGCTTTTTACACTTCTCGTGTTTTCACTCTTATTATTTAGTGCACAATTGTTATTTCGTTTTGTTTATAAGTTACTAACAATGTAAATATTTTGAATTTTGCCGGTAAATATGGCGGAATTGTATTTTCCAAAATGGCTAAGTACTTTCTCTTGTGTTCGCTTTGTGTTGGTGTTTGACAGCAGAACGATAAAAGAGCGAATGCAACCCCTAAAAGGTTGTATGTATGGATGTGTAGACAAACACGAATTTTAAAGCAAGGGGAATTTTAATTTAATTAACACTTAATTAGCTCCATAAAATGAATTTCCATTAATTATTTAATTTTTTAATTCTTTATATAAAGAACTCATTTTGCTGAATATTGTGCATTGAAAATGTTATCGATAGTTTGGTTGCGTCAGTGTTGCCAACCAATCAAAATAACGTCAATGCAGAATATTTCAAAATTCACTATATTTATATATATTCTCTAATAATTCAAGTATGTTCTTTGAACATAAAATTTACACAATTGGTGTTGTATAGCTTTGGATCGGTGTATCTATAGTTTCATCAACAACAACACCTCTGGCAAATAAATGCTATTCAGTTTTTCTTCTACAAACGGCTCATGGGTAGACTTAATTGTTTCCACTCCAGTGTTAAATTCGTTCTTAACGAAATGTAGGGCTTTGCGATCTACGCTAACTTTAATATTATATGTACGACATTGTTGTAACAAATCTTCTTCGTTTTTGATTAACGTTAGGTGCAACAAGTGCCTAACCGGCACTGTGAGTTGTTTGCTATTGAAGGCATGAGAAAATATTTCTAATAAACGTCTGCAAGTAAACAAATAAGTAAATAATAAAAAAATTTAATGTCACTTAAAAATTGCACTTACCGTCTGATACTTTGTAGTTTTAAAGTAGACAAGCCGCAAATTATGTGTGGTAGTTTCAATAAATTTGTTAACACGCGATACAAATTTCCCCGATGATAGTCCATGCATATGCCAAACGCTAGCTCGAATACAGGATCCTCACGTATATGCTTCGGCAAAATTAAACCCCGCATCAAAGCTTCTGGTGCACCCAAATTGAATATTTGGTATAGCGCCTCAATAAAACCACGCCGTTGTAAATCTCGTAATGTGTTTTCTTGATCGTTTTTCTTCTCCATTTCGTCATAGCAACAAAGCACACGCTTTAAACACTCCTGCAGGTGCTGATCACATATTTTAGAATCAAAGTTATCTATGGGTTCAGTACACAAGCGATATCGGCTATAGGCCAGAAACATAATCATTGGTTCCAGCAGTCTTATGGTCGGACGTGCATCGTAAGTTTGTATTACGATTTCCTGGCGCACAGCTCGCAGA
Organism: Chymomyza fuscimana; assembly: GCA_949987675.1. NCBI lineage: Eukaryota > Metazoa > Arthropoda > Insecta > Diptera > Drosophilidae > Chymomyza > Chymomyza fuscimana. The sequence continues at coordinate 7,255,768 of OX465089.1, forward strand.
CGATCAAATATAAAGTCGTATACATACTGAAAGGGTTTTCTCTTGTCCAGCAAAATGCTGAAATCAAAATTATTGTTGACAGAAGGCAAATCAATTTAATTTGATATACGTACTCTTTCAGCAAGTATTCAACGGTTTTTTTAAGGCAGCTTTCCGACCGCAGATCTTTGGACTGTGGCGTCTTAATGCCGGCTGCTGAGCGCGCAAAGGCTTTTACCAGTATTCCTGGAACTTGTTTTTGCCCGTTCTTGTATTCATAAAAGTGCAGCAGCTTTTCCCTTATGCGCCTTTGTGTTGTTAATAGTATTATAATAATAATATTACCAAATTACCTTTATCTAGAATGGTACTTACATTTTTGCTTCATTATCTGGACACAGGGACTCGCAACACCCGCGCATTTTAGCCATTAAAAAAGTTCTAAATGCTAACAGCACTCTTTTAATAAAGCCAACAACAAATATCAGCTGTTGCCAGGGTTGTCAAAACATAAAAAAAAATTACTGATCAAAAAGTTTAAATTTTAAAATGTAAAATTCAAATCAAGACTTGCGTATCATGTTTTTCCGCAGCTTTAAAAAACTACTAAGACAAAACAGCAATTTTGGAGTTTATCCAACAAAAAATTTAATACGATTTGCAGCCATTTGCGTTAGCAACACAGGCACAGCCCATGTTGCCACACAGCTGTTATTTGTTTTAGCTGGATTAAACACAGTGGTGGCATGTGAGACCATTGAGTTGGAAAAGCGGCCGCGCAGACGGCGCACAGTCTCAAAGGCCAAGTACATGACGACTCTGGAGGGTAAGGCGCAGCATTACATGAATGCACTTAGAGTGCGCTGGATGCAGCTACATGACATACCTGGCATATTCGCCTATCAGTTAAATGTAAAGCGCAAGACTGTCCTGTCCGGCAAGCATAATTTTTATGCGGAGGTAAGTTTTTAATTTTAGACATTTTTACATAATCAATTCTTATGAAAATTGACGTTTTAGCTAAATCCCGATCGCATGCTTAAACGGCGTGCTCCACAAACTATCGAAAGCCTCAATCCAGAATTTAAGCCCAAACATTTCAACTTTAATAAAGTGGACGCTTTGGAGGTAATGATGACAATAGAGCATGACAAGCGGGATATTAATATGATTGTAAACAAAAGTCCCATTACCCCATTTCATACGCTTATTTGTCCGGAAACAACGCGCAACTTGGTACAACGTATTACACCAGACAGTCTAAACTTTTGCATTACCTTTATGCGCAGCATAGAAGATAAAGATATACGCATGGGTTACAACAGTCCTGGAGCACTGGCTTCAGTAAATCATCTTCATTTTCATCTTTTAAGCATGCCTAACGATCTTTATATAGATAAGGCAGATCTGGAGGAATTAGCCGGGGGATATGCGTATCGCTTGAGCCAAAAAATGCCAACTGAGGCAATATGCTTTGTCCTGAGCGCTCAAGATACTGCAGAGATGATAAACGAAAAAATACAAAAAATTCATCGCTTTACTGAATGGTTGTGCAACAAAAATCTTCCGCACAATCTTTTTATAACGCACGACAGACGCAAGGGCAAGCGTGGTGACGTTCAGGTGTTTGTCTTTGCACGCTGCACATACTGTGTAAATAAGCAAGTAACTGCTTTTAATGTGGGCTTTTGTGAGCTCTCCGGCTTTATACCCTTGGGCGGTAAGAAGTTTAATTAATAATCCAATGCGCCGAACTTTATTTTAGCTAATTTGCAGACGAATCAAAAATGAAAAGTCTTACTGAGCAGTCCGTGATTGAGCGTATACAGGATGTTACTGGAAATGCTTATGACAATATTTACGAGCGAGTCAAGTTAATAGTTAATTATGAGGAAGCACAGCCATGGACGGAACCCTTTACCATTTGATCATAGCATAAATTTGTGTACAAAGTTTATTAATAAATTTTGGAAACTGTAGATTTAAACAGCTGCGGGCACAAATCCTTTGCCAAAGTCCGATTTGCTTTTAGCTTTGACAATTTCTGATATGCTGTAATCTACTGGGGCTTCAGCGGTACCTTTAATCAATTGCACAAGTTCTGACAGCTTATCAGCAGCAATTCTAGACCGAATTACGTCAAAAAAGCCCATATAATGATGTAAATTGTGGCTGAAAAAATATAGATTAACCAGTGTTTTTAAGAACCATTAACTTAAACTTTAGTATAGTCACTTACATCATTAGTAATATGGGACCCAAAAGCTCATTGGTTTTGTATAAATGATGCACATAGGCACGCGTGTGTTTTGTGCAGGATAGACAACTGCAATTACTCAAGAGCGGTCTAAAGTCCTCCTTTAACGCATCGTTTTGTAGATCCAGAAATGGTGAACTGGCTGCATCTCTATTATCTAGGTCATAATTGAAGGTAAGTGCTTTGTTGCTTACAGCAGCAAGATAAGCATAAGAAGTATCAAACATATCCACACCCATACATATAAGCTCTAGTGTAATTAAAGGACTATATGCACCGGGCATCATGCGTGGCTTTTGTTCATCTAGTTCTTTTATACAATGTTCTACAACAGGCAAAAGTTTGTCAGAATCCACTGAGGTGGCAGTCACGCCATTTGTATGGAAACCTTCTAGCACATAGCCTGCATGACTTTCAGCAGGTTGCTCCCGTGCGTGTCTGATCGACTGTGTTCGTGCGTATGTATTGTAACCTCCGACAATGGGAACCAGTAGCGTGGATTTGGCCAGACGTTCTATTTTACCTTGCTGCTTGTAGCAGTATTCCATAAAGCGCTCTGTACGATCTACAGACTTTTGAACACGCTTTTTAGAACTCTCCGCATCGGTATCTGCGTCACTGGGTCCCTGATAAGCATCTGGGGCAAGGCTAGAGACCATTTCCATGTAGCGTTGTGCAGTAAGAGCTTCTTTGCCATGCCGCGTATACAATGGTATAAAATCACGTTCATTTCCACCCGACGGCGTTGTTTCACATGGATCGCGCAGCAACAAGAAGCTGGGACAGCCTGGAAGTCCCACATATGAACTTAAGTCACTCTTCCATTGTGCCAGGGACTCGGCCATTTGGTTCATCGTGGATAGTGTCATCTGTATCAACTGTTGCTCCTTGCTAATGTAACTAAATACATCGGCACTAAGGTAAGGTATGCTGCCGCCTTTCGTTGTTTGCATAAGCACCGGTGTTTTGTAATGATGTCCGTGCTCAGCATTTTCTTTATGCACAAGTAATTTACCCAATCGGCCCGACTTTTTGCTAATAGTTTCTATAATAAACTTCATGTTAATATATAGTAAAATTTGTAATATTTGTTTATCTCATGCACGTTGCCACAGTGCTGCCACCTAAGAGCAAATTATTAAGTTGCCACTACATTGTCTTTTTAGCGTTGCCAAACTTCCCAAATCAGACCCCCATGAATTTTTTTTACTTGGCGCCCCTATGTGCATATGTATTACAATTGCTTGTCCGCTCAGTTGCTTTTCGAAATTTGGATTCAGCGTATTCATCCACATTGGGCGCGCGTGTTGTTGGTGCCGACGAGTCTTTAATGTTTTTATGTTGTATGTGCGGCGCACTTGAGAATTGTTGTCATTGTTTTTGTTGCTGCACTACTTTATTTATGCATTTTCGCGCTCACTCGCACTTGTTGGCGCTACGACTTTTCCCCAATTGTGTGTTTTCGTTCGTTCATTGATTTCCTAATTAAGTTTATAATTAAAATTAATTGAAAAATTACACACACACACACTCATGTTCGAATGTAAAGTGTTTGCTGTAAAAAAGTTACATTGTATGCGAGTGTAAAAATATTAAATGAGATAATATTAAAGCGCGTTGAATTCGAAAAACGATATTGTGCCAAAAAGAAAACATCATCTTATAGAGCAGAGGTAATTATAATAACAATAATACAAATACAACTTGCTTAATTGACGACTTCCTTGCGAGCGAGCTCTATTTATAATTTAATAGCCAGATATAAAGCAATTATAGCTATTGAACAAAAGACAAAAAAATGCGCTCCCTTTATTTTCGCTGAATTACATTAAATAATATATCTGTATATGTATATATATGCATGGATGTATGTATGCATAAAACAGCTACAAAGATTGTTTGCAAACAAATTTTAAATAGTCATAAATTGTACTAAAAGTCATTGCGGCTTAAGTGTATTTGTTGGTCGTGCCAGGGGTTGTAGCGCAATACGTAGAGAGAGGGCACTATGGCTTATCCTGTTTAGTGGCGCTGCCAGGGTTGTCAACACACGCACAGAACTTAAGGCAGGCACAGGTACGGCGTAGGCAACGCAGGTAACTGCAATTTTTGTTTTATGTTTGTAGCAAAACGATTTACAGCCTCGTAAATAAAACTTACAAAAAAATTATGCCCAACACCTTGGCTAATAAATTTCTACATTTATGTGCATTCCAGGTGGTCCTTTACACACACATGCTTACAACGGAGTGGCAACTCTGCGTAAATGAACTGTTTTACCTGCACAAATACAAACGCACCGGCCGACAAACAAACACACACACATCTACAACGGATAATTTAGTGGAATTTTCAAAAATAGCAAAAGGCAACAACAATAATCCTCCGCAGCAGCAGCAGTAACGACAACTACAACAACGAGCGCAACAGCAAAAGCAACAACACCATAATAATCAAAGATTAAATCAGGTTTATATGGAAGGGTTAAAAAGAGCAGCTAAAACAGCCTGTCGCAGGAAGAAATACACGTTTCCTAGTCGCTGCTAAGCCGCGCCAAGCAACAACAGCAACAACCAACAACAACACCAACTGATTTTGATTACAAATACAAGCAAAAGGAAACGCGCTCACCAAGAGAGCCATTTGCAGTTCGTTTGCAGCCGAAGCCAAATGTCGTGTGTGTGCGTGTGAGCGAGAGAAAAAGTCGAAAAAAGAGCGCATAAACAGATTAACTAGCAGTCGGCAGAGCAGCAAGTTAACGTCGCTGTCGGCAGCAACAGCAGCAGCGTTTTGCCGTTTTTTGCTCAGTTTTTCATTTGTGTTTTGTTGTTTGTTGTGTGCGGTACGGTTATGTCTCTAATGTCGTTTTGCATTACAACGCAGCGGCGGCGCATGTGAAAACGCCAAAAGATTTTCCGCTAAGCGAGTAACGTACATATACAAAGTAATGTATTAATGTTTGTCGGCAGCAAATTGTTTTGAAAGCGAAGCAAAGAAAAATAAAATATATATAAAAAAAAACACCGACAGAGGTTTTAAGAAAGCAAAACTGCCGCGCCTTACAAATAAGTGGTATGAACGAAAATCAACCAAAAAAGGAATAAAAAAAAACGTGAAAATTGTGCAAAATATTAATGTATAAAGGCATAAAGAGCTAGTTATAATAATAATAAACTAGACAACGTCTCAGGCTTGGCGGCCACAGAGCAGACCAGTTTCAAAAGCCTATTTGCAGGGCAATACCAATACATGCCGTTGCCGTCGTCGACGTCGTCTTGTATCAGTTCAAGTGTGCCTGTGTGTGTGTGAAAGAGTAGGCGCTAGTTGAGTGAGTGCGGTGGCTAGGCAATTGAACGTATGTACACGCACACACACGCGCGCACAGTCTACTACAACAACAACAACAAGCGACCAACAGACCGACCGACCACATACGGTGAAAAGGCCGTCTCAGAGACCAGGCAAAGCAGACGAGCAAGGAGCGAAAGGCAGCAGCAGCAAAAGCAGCGCGAGCAATAAGAATAATAAATTACACTTTGCTATAATAAGAAGAAAAATTTATATATACATACATACACAGGCACAAACACATGTGCAAGTAATGTACTTGTGTGTGCTGCGCACATAGCTTGTGGAAAATTGTAATAAAATATGAACGCAGAAAACTGAACGAAAATCAACAACAACGACGTAGCGCGTAAATGGTGGAAAACTAAAAGTAAAGTGAAAATTTTTGTTAAATTTTGTGTGGTAAAAATGTTTTCTGCCGCAAGTACTGCAACTGTAACTGTCACTCAGTGTATACGTATGTGTTTGTGACCAAAATATATAAAAATTAAATTAAACATAATTCATGTGCCATTTTAACAAATTAAACGCAAACTTAAAAACTACACTAAATCGTCAAAGAAAAGCTTTAAATTAATTGTAAAAAAAAATTTTTTTAATTACGACAACACATATAACTTAAGCGTGCAACAGTATTAGCAGCAGCTGTGGAATCATCACTACTAGTGTATTACAACTAACAAAATGTCCTGCATATCGAGTAATTTCAGCTCATTCTTTCTCAACTCATTGAATGATCCTTCAGAGTTTTCCAAGTACTTGAGCAATGGCGAACTCAAATGCACAAATTTCGAAGAATTTCAAGTATTTGGCTGCGGCGCAGGCGCGCAAACGTCGACGCAGCAGCAGCAACCGTTGCAAACGCAACAACAACTACAACAACAGTATTCACAGCATATGGCAAATGGCAGCAACAGCCTGGACTTTGGCTACGATGTAACAGGCGCCGCCGCAGCAGCATCACAAGCGCATACACAGCGGGATGCTGCAGCCACGCCAGCAAGTTCACACTATGAGCAGCAACATTCGCATCATCATCACTCACATCATCATCATCATCACCATAGCGCTGTGGCAGCAACGTCGGCAGCAGTTACGCCGCTGCCACCCAGCAATCGCTGGCCTACAGCTGTTGCCACACCAAATGGACATGCGCCCACCAATGCCGTCAGCATTAGTGGAGGCAGCGCACCACAGCATTTTGATGGTTCCTTTGAGTTTATAAAGTATCTGCGTCATTCAACGGATTTCCCGTCGGGCAGCGCTGGGGATAATGGCGCCGCTGCGGCAGACAAATGCAGTAAAACCACCTCTGCTACGCCACCTCATGGTGCGTCCAGCGCGCGTCAATGCCAATCGCCGGCTGCTAGCAACAATGCAGGCGGCAGCTTTTTGGATTTGGATACAAGCACCTCGCAAAAGCCACGTTCTGCATCGCGCAAGGTGGCCGCATTGTTGTCTTCCGTTTCACGTGCTTCCAACAGCCTGGACACATCGACCTCGGCATTGGATGTTTTCGATCATGATTCAAAGCAAACGATATTCGATTTACCGCACATAGCTTCCAATGGTTCTTCCAATTCCAATGAGTCTTCACTGGAAATGCTTGCCTTTCCCAACTCACATCTGAATGCCTCCAATTCGAATACATCGTCGGAGGGTGCAGCTTGTGGAAGTGCTGGTGAGTTTGGTGGTTTGTTGACCAGTGCTAGCTCCTCATCAGCATCATCTTCGAATGCGTCCAAACTGCTGGGCACATTCGTGATCAAAGAGAACTTTGATGTTCACCCATCGCATAAGGTGGAGGAGGGCATCTTTCAGCACATGAACAAATTGCCCTCAAAGAAAAAGGATACACTTAAACAGCTGGGAGTACGATTCACCGGTCAAATGACGCTCACGGATAAATCGATTGTGGTAGAGAATTTCATTAAGTTTTGCGAGGTAAGTGTTTTTCGGTTATTCTTAATTCCGAAGTTTCACTATAGCGAGTAGTAGGCACTTGTAAGTTTGAACAAATATGCATTCATTTTGCGACTTTATCCGTTAAACGAAGATTTCAGCTTATGCATATGAAATCGTAGAGTGACCAAGGGGGTTTTGTGTTAAAACCCAAGCAAAAAGAATGTAGATTGACTTTGTAGCTGGCGAACTAGTGGTCTGTGTGCAATTATAACAAGCAGGGAGGGTATGGTGCAACTTATACTTTCTACTATGTCCTTTATTTAACTCTTGTATTGTATGCGTCGCTTTAGCCCTATTATTATTTTATAATTTCTGGAATTAAACATAATGTACATAAAATTTTTATACATAAATAAATATATGTACATAAATGGAAATACATGAAATTCTATTGAGAAATATTCATAACATGTTCACCGTCTATCCTTTACACAAACGAATTTCTCACTCTATTATACGACACAGAGAACATACCACCCCCACCCCAACCAGCCAAAGTAAATACTCACACAAACATTCACATACAAATGTCATTATAAATTGTAATAACAGCGACTGCGACGTTGACGTCGACTGCTGGCAATGGCAGCACGACAACCACAAATTCAGCATACAACTGTAATCATGTGTGCACAATGTACGTTTGTCTGCTTCTATGCATGTGTGTGTGATTCTAAACACCTACACACATGGGGCAGGCACCCCCAGCAGTCTACCACACACAAACACATGAGCACGTTTTACATTTGGCGCCTTTTCAACACTACGGCAGCAGCCCAACCCCCAAAAGCATAGCACCATATAAACACACACACACACGTGCATTTATTTATATATGTATGTGAACGTATATACAATCATGCTCATTACGCTCAGCTTTATCAAATGCAGACACACACTCTTACATACATACATACAAACTATATTTGGTCACCTACTCACCCCCTATGTACACACACACACACTTTAACTATTATGTATAGAATGGCATTGATGGCATAATACAGCAACTACAACAAGAGCAGCAGCAGCGGCAGTAACCTTATTTTAAGTTGAAAGCCGCTGGTTTGGGGACGCTGAGCGCGCTTCAGTCTCCATCCAAATCTTCTCAGTCTCAACGTGCGCTATTACAAAATTTAAGTTCCTAAGACGCAAAGATTGCCGCCGACGACGTTGCCGTTTTTTCACTCTCTATATCTCTCACCCAAACGCAAGAAAAACAGTTTCGTTACAACAAAGTTTAATGTTGTTGCTGCTTTCTTTTGCGCTCCTAACATAAAATGTTTGCTCTCCCACTGCATGCTTTGGCACGCTCTTTGCGCTCAAAAACTTACTTGAGCTTGAGGCGAAACACGAACGAGCAGCGGTATGCAGTGGGAGCGAAGGACCAAGCAACTCAAACTACCCAAGTTTTAGCTATAGTTGTGTGCGTGTGCAAATAGGTGGTGGCTACCCCAAAGTTCTATTGAGTAATTTTATATGCCTTTGCTGCTTCACACGCCCCACAGTTCTCACAGCTCTAGTAGCAGACAAATACACACACATACGCTAACTTACATGCATACAATCATCAAGTTACTTGTGGGTGGTTGGGTCAGAGGGTTGTGCGGCGGGTCTGGCTGACTGGCCGTAGCTTGGCCAAAACGTTCGGCATTGCTGTTCGTGTGTCCTGTGCATGTGTGTTTGTTTGTTATCAACATCCCAGTAGGACTTGTTTGGATGAAACGAACTACTTTTTTTAGGCTTCTCATCCGAGTAAGCATGGTAGCGCCTTTTTATTATTTTCCCAAGAGGTACGAAAGTGAGATAAATCCAAAAAAGCCGATATCGCACGGAAACTTTATCCATTGCAAATCACTTACGAAGTCGTCTCCATTACTTCGAAATGCTTAAATTCAACTTGTGGAATTCCTGGTATTTCATTTTACTTATTAATTTTAAAATCTGCGGAACTTAAGTAATGTTTTGGTTTAAAGAGAGGGCTTTGCTATCCTTAAAGGGCGACTGGGACATTGTTTGAGTGTGTTGGAGGCCAGCGCACGAGCACCACCGCTACCAACCTTCTGTCCGCTGGCTACGTTGAAGGCTACTAAGTGCGCATGCAGCAGTCACCAACCCACTCATATGCGAGTATAACCTCGTATGCGTGTGTTTGTTGCTTGTGGTGGAGCGCCAAAGGATAGCTTGGACAGATCTGTGCGGCAGCGGCAGGTGGCAAGTCTCGGTTTTACGAAATTTACGCGTACAAACACACACGTGCATTTACATTTATTTAAATATGTATGTGTGCATATGTAGACATTGATTATAATTTTAAAATTATATACATATGTATGTATGTAGGTAGTATATATTTATGTAAGCACATGCATAGTATGTACATAGCTGCCACATAGGTATGATGACTTTACACATACGTATGTAAAGTTTAGTATGTATAATATAAAGTAAATATACATACATATGTACATGCACACATGGGCATAAAATATTTAGCTTTGGCCTCGCTATGTTTGCCACCTTTTGGGAGCCATATTAAATTAGTTGTTGTAGAGCATTGTTCGAGTTGCTGTTGATAAGAGTGTTGGTGCAAGGGCGAGCAAGGGGCGTTGGCGCTCTTTTTTTGGGGTCACATTGTACAAAATGTTGTATATTTTTGGTAAAAATGTAAAATTGTTGAGCAAATTTTCGAACAACTTTGGGCAGCCAAAAAAGCACGAGAGACGGACACGGAGCGAAAAACTCATTAGTGTTTTGGGCATAGGGATGGTTGGTAACCAAAGAGAGTACAGGTTTGTTAGGCAGAAATTTTAATTGTTGTAAAGGGCATAGAATTACATTGGAAACCAGAGCTGGCTCATGTGTGTCTGTCCAAATAAGTAGGGTGGTAGTGCTTACCTATGCATTTTCCATTAATTAAAATTATAAATTAGTTGCCTAATGAAAGGGCGCACAAAATGTGACATTAAAGCTTAATGCGCAACCCTTTTGGTACACACTCTCTCACACACATAGAAACATTAGCATGCATTCGCAAACAAGTTAAATTGTTGTTAAAAAGCTGTTAAACACATGCACACACACACACACATATAGAACCAATGTCAGACCCCAAGCAGCACACACACACACACACACTCGACGTAAAGAGTGAAAGTGTGAAAATTGTTACACCCCATACAAACAACACCACACACGCAACCCTCAAAAATCAAAAAATCAAACAAGCATACACAGATACACGCAAACAACTGCACTTGTTGTGTGTTGGAAAACACGAACAAAAAGAAAAACAATTCACACTTGTCTCAATAAAAACAACAACAAACCACACCACAGACAATAACCGCAACACAAACTCATGCACAGACACTACCACACAAACACAGACAAAGTCATATACATATATGTATGTACATGCAAAGCTACGTCACGCACAAATATGTCTGGGTGCGCACAAGCATAAAAAAAAATGCCAATAACCAAGAATAACAACAAAAGGCAAAAAAAGTGCCGCAACACATTGCCATTTTCCATTTGTGTTGTTGTTCTTGTTGTACTTTGGGCTATAAAAATGTAAACACACCCAAACCGACACACAAACATGCGCACAGTTGGTCCGACAATCGGCTGGACAAAACAATCAAACGGCAACACTTCAGTTGACATGCAACAACACTAAGTAAATATAGTGAATCCAAAAAGTCTTGACACAGTCTTGGTCTTGTCTGAGAAAAAGTATAACTATGTATATTGACAGACGCTGTTATTTGTTAATAACTAGAGGGTTCTGCTTTTTGCTCACTACGCTCATGAACCCACGTTCCTCCTTGTTTACTTATTTCAGGACTTTTCGACCATAAAATTTATTGCACTTTAAGCAAAATCTAAACGGCGTCCAGTGAGCGCTACCAGAAGACCAGCGTAACTTGGAATTAACGTTAAATAATTTTTATTGTGCAAAATAGTGTATATACACCCCCACAATCGTCAATTTTAAAAACTATTGAGCGTATGAACTTGACACCTACTGGCGAAAAATTAGCAGTTTTCACTTAACATCTCTCACAAGTTTTAAGGTTCTAACTATTTGTATTTTTTTAAAATACTATATAGTACGCCTTAAAAAAATCAAAATATTCGGCTGTGCAACGACCGATTATTTAATTTTCATCTAAAGTTTTAAAATGACAATTTTGTAAATTCTTTACATGTTAACTTCGAATAGGGGGCTGTGTCGAAGATTTTTTTGATTAACTGTGTGGCAACCAGCCTCCGCCCACAAATTGCTCCGCACACACTCTTCAACACTAACACACAAGCTGTTGTTAATGAGCGGTCGTCGTCGACGCAGACGTCAACGTTGACAGCGGCCTCACAACTCTTCTGCCATCTGTGTGTGTCTGCCTTGGCTCCTTGCTGTGCGCTGGCGCTCGCTCGCTCAGGTGTTTGTGGTTGTCATGCTATTGAAAGGCGTTGAATTGGGTTTTATGCTTTTCCTTTTGCTTTTGCGCGCTGCTTTGTGTGTGTCCACTCGTTAGTTGAGCTTTGGCGCCCGCTCTCATAATTTACACGTTATGATGTGCTGCTGGCAACTTTAAAGTTTTTCTTTATAATTTCATTTCAAGCTATTGAGCAAACCCATTTGGCTGGCATTGTCGCATACCGAAATATCGTCACTCCTTTTTGCTCTATTGATTTTTAACATAATCAAAACCGAAAATGTGCACACACTCACATAAATACACAAAGTCAGACCAATACTAATACACATGTATCCAGCATTTTCGACAATGTTCAACGTTGCCATGTGTGCTTAGTTTTTGTGGGGTTTGGTTTTGGGTTTGGAAAGTAGGGTTGCATTGGCGTCATGCTGATTATGAGGATGTTGATAAGTTTCCACGACGATGGCGACGACGACGACGACGACGAACAACCGAGTGAGCGACGAACGCACACACACACATTACCAGACGCGCGTCCATCAAGCTGCTGCTGCTGGCTGCGCCTATTTTAAACACTCACAGACACATAGCCTGGTATAAATATATGGCAACCCTTTTCTGGTTAGACATTATGGTAGAGAGCTGGTGTTGGGGTTGGGCACACTACCCCAGCCGGTAGACGACATTGCTCGTTCGCTCAGCCGAACGAACGACCAAGCGAAAACGACCAGACCTCGCCTCTGCCTTTTTGCTACCTCTTTGCCCTAGTCGCATTGTTGAAAATGGCTTCATTGAAAATGTTGTTTGCTTTTCTATTTGGTTTTACTTTACGGCGTTGTTGTTGCTGCTGCCATGGTTTTTCTTTTTGCTTTATTTTTACACTATAAAATATACATTGTAAGTAAGTGGGTGGCTATACTTTTAGGCGCAAGTTTTTCTATGCATGCATGTTGGTGTGGGAGGTGTGTGTGTGTGTGTGAGAACTAGGGGTGGTAAGTTTTTGGCTTTTGTAAAATTTTCGTTTTAAACTTTTCGTTGTACACGAATTATAAGTTTTGATTAGTAGTGGGGAAAGTTTTGCGTAAGTGTGAGCTTGTGTATGCTATGTACATATATGTATTACTATGTATGTATTTAAATGGGTTGGTGGTTGGTTGGTTAGATGTTAGTTGGTCCTTTGGGCATAAACATACATACATATGTGTAGTTGTACATATAAGCAGGAAATGAGTTTGATATGAAAAATTTACATGTATGTTTAAATTATGAATATAACAGCCTAAAAAAAGTTGGGAAAATTACGGCATATGCATGGGCAAAAAGTGGTGGAAAGGTGTGTTGTGTTTTGGGGTGAAAAAACATTTATATAAATCGCACATTTATAACTGGCCAGACAAAAAGTAACTTTCATATTTTATACTGACATTTGCAACTCTCATAGTAGTAAACATTTATAATGAGTTTTTTGCGTTCTTAATTTTTACTTTACAGGAATATGAAATAAAGGATCATCGACCATTTTTATCGTTGAATCAAAGTGGCCTCAACAAACCCGAACAAATTAAATTTGCACGTTATTTGGGCCAAGGTTTGCCAACGTTTACGCTCTTCTGCATTTATAGCAACTTTAAGAATCTTTTCTGCACCAAACGCACGGAAATGTAAGTCTGTACAAATATATTATGTCTTACAAATTCGAACAACACTTAAAATCTATCATGTGGTTAAATCTGTATTTCCGTCATGATTTTTTATTAGCGTTTCTTTTTTGGAAAGTTTTAAATCTACCTATACATATATAATAATATTTTAAATCCGAGCTTGTCTGTTTTGAAAAAATCATCTTTCTTATAAAACTCTTTTGAACTAAAAATATAAGAAAAAATAAAGGTACTAAGGGCATAAAAACCCTTTTTATATAACAGGGATACATATATGTATATACATATATCACTAAATTTAATTTTCTTATCTTTATATTGTATATAGTTGCATATTTTTTTTATACAACTGATAGATAAGATTAGTGTGACCGCATAAAGGAGGCAAAAACGTTTTTCATAGTCAAAATGTTTTTTTGTGTGCACACCATGAGAAAAGCTTTGCTTTTTCGGTGTGGACACATTAGAAATATTAATAGATAGCAAGAGGAAAACATGTTTTGCTTCCTTCAGTGTGGTCCCAGACTAACATATACAATATTCATACATATTATTTCTGCTGCGAACCCTTTCGCCTAGAAGCATACAATCAAATATTTACTTATCATTCGTGGTTCTTTTTTTTAGGTACACAAAGGAAGGCTATAATCTGCCTTATATACTTGATAAAACCAAGCGCTTCCTGGCCAACACAACAGCTGGTAAGCAAAAAAAAAAAAAAACCAAAGTGAATCCTAAATCAGTGCAAATGCAGCAAGAACGAATACAATAAAAAAAAAAAAAAACTAGTACAAAAACCGAAAAAGAATGAGGGGCCAAATAAAATCATAAGCTACAAGCAAAAGCAAACCCAATGTGCTGAATTTTAAAAATACACACACAAAAATAAGAGTGCTCTACATACAATTTTAATGATTTGTCAAATACTTTTAGCATTTTTTTTTTTGTGTTTTCTGCTCTATTTATACTTTATATTCACATATGCATTTTCTGTTCTATGAAAATATAAATTTAAAAAAATCAAACTTCTAAGAATTGGCTGCCTATTTTGAGATTTCTACCAAAAAAATAAAAAACACTTTCTCTCTGTAAAAAATCATTTTTAATTTTGAACTTTAACAATTTGTTTGTGTTTCTTTTCCACGCATACGCTTTGTTCATAGGCGAAAATACCAACAACAACAACAGTAATAACAAGAACAACAACAACAAAGACACCTCCACTACAACAACAACATCTACACCGGTCAAACAAAATGGCGGCGGCGCCCAAACACAAACACAAGATCAAAACGAGTCAACGGCTCACACTGCAACAACAGCAACTGCAACAGCTGGAACAGTAACCCCAGCAAAAGCAGCAGCGGCAGCAACACCTCCGCCCACGCTAAGCACAAACAACTTACACACACAAACAGTGCCACATACACAGCCAACGCATCCTCCACCAGCAGCGCCGCCAACACCAGCACGAACACTGACGCCCACAACAAGGCCGTCAACGCCAAGCAGCGCTGCAGCAGTGACGTCGCAGCAGCAACAGCAGCATGCAGCACATTTGCAACAACAGCAACATTTGCATCATCTACAACAGCAGCAATTAGTAGCTGTGCGTGGAACGCCGCTGCAGCAGCCACAACAACAACAGCCGCACCATCATCATCAGCCGCCGCCGCCATCGCCACACCAGCAGCCGCATACGCATCCACATGCACTTACGCATCCACATCCACATCATTTCGGGCATCATTCGCATCACTTTGGCTACGGCCCAGGCGCAGCGGCACCACCACAACACGCTGCACAGCCACATCCTGGCCTTCATCCACATGCGCATCATCATCATTACGCTTTGGCACCTCAACCGCATCCGCATGCACACGGGCATATTGCAATGGGTTATGGTACCGCAACGGCAACACCGCCACCAGGTCCACCAACGCATGCATTGCCGCCGACCATGTGAGATTGGCGTCAGCGTGGCGCCAACTATGGCAACAGTGGCGCCACCTGTTGACAAACGTATGCGCATGCGTGCCAAGCTGCTGCTACTACTACCATTTGATGCTAGCTACAACTATTTCGCTAATAAATTTACAATAAAAGCGCGCCCATTAAAAAAATTAATTTTAATACTAATTTGTGTCTTTTGTTTAATGTTTTATCATAGAATACATAAATTTTATTTTTGTTTTAGTCTAATTTTACAAGCTTTTTGCCAAATTTTATGTATTTGATTTATGTTAAAACTGTATTTTTTGGACAAAAATTGTTGGACAACGCCCTAAACTATGCAATGTTATTCCTTAAAAAGAGAGATTATTACAATTTAGCAAACACTCTTAGGCATACAACCACACAAACACATTTATACACATACAAACTATATAATATTAAATGATTAACAATAATATAAAATTAAATATATAGTATATATACATATATTTTTAGTAAGCCGAGAACAAATTATATACACCTATATAGTATATATGTATGTATATGTAAAACCAATCCTAAAGTGCATATATATTCTAAACAACTAAAACTGTTTGCAAAAATATACAGCGTGAAAATGTATTTAAGCGATCGAATGAAATCATAAAAAAAAATCCAAACCTGGCCTTTTAATTGACAGCTCCCCTGTTGCTGCATTTGCGCTTACTACAATAATACCGGCGTAAGCTGGAGTTCTCTTTATACTCTTCACGTAGTAAATAATCCTATTTATGGGCCTCAAGGAGTCCATATTCTTTTCGTTTATAAGCGAATTAGTCTAAATTTTCGAAAGGGAAAAGAAAATTGGCAACAACACCTTACATATATATGTAATTATAATGTTATATATTATAATTAATGTATAATTTCTTGAAGTAATGGAAAACGTTATGATGGAAAATTCGTAGAACCGACAGAATCCAAACTCGTTAAGATTTTTGAAGTTCTTATTTATAAGGAAACCTTTAAATATAATACAAATTTCCTTAAGCCACAGTGCATTTGTTTTATCATACTTTTTTGCTTGAATTTTGTATTTAGTCCATGTAATGTGATGGATACAAATAAATTCCTTCTGAAATGTACGATGAATCTTTCGAATACTGCTGTGTAGGTCAGTAATAATTGTTTAAAATAAATCTATTACTTAAGATATGGTACATAATCTAGTGATACGTGAAGAGTATTCGAACTTCGGCCCAAGGTTATAGTATCTTACAATATTATATATGATTAAATATTTATCTTATAGACCTCAAGAATATGGCAGCTGCTAATGATGGTACGCTGGAATTTGCCAGTAACAGCAGCAGCAACAATACTAACAACAACAATACAAGCACAATAAACAACAACAGCAACAGTAACAGCAGCAACAGCAATAGTATATCCAGCAACAACAATAGCAATCCAAACAACAGCAGCTATGGAGCAGCTGCAGCAGGAGCGGGAGCAGCTACAACAATGTCTCTACATGATCCCCGCTATGCCTGTATGGCGCCTTTATTGCCGCCCCCATTGCCACCACCCCTAGGCGGTCCACCAGCCCGCTCTCTGGAGCAGCTTATGATCTATGAAAACTTCGATGTGCATGAAACTCATCGGATTGAGGATGGGGTGTGCACGCATATAACACGCCTGCCGCCAAAAAAGCAGGAATTATTGAAACAGTTCGGTATACAGAGTAGTAATCAGCAAAGTCTGAGCAATTATGAAAAGTACATAATCATCGAGAACTTCATCAAGTTTTGCAATGTGAGCAAAAGTCTCGGAATGTCAGGATCCAATTAAACCGATCCACAGCCCAGCTTGGAAGCGTGCTAAGCTAATTCAAAGCAGAGATTTGTTCTTGTACAAAAAATCAGAAACTCATTGGCCTAATGAAATTAGTTTTAGAACAAAATTTTAAACTATCATTTGTAGAAAATATAGAGAACAAAACTCTTGGCGGTATTCGAAATTGAAGACGATCTAATTTGTTGGCATTGATTTTGTTTACAGGAATATCAGATATCCGATCATCGACCCTTTTTGGACTTCCACGAGAGCGCTTTATCCAAATGTGAGCAACTTAAATTTGTACGATATTTGGGCCAGGGGCTATCCAATTTGACGCTAAACAAGATTTATGTGACCTTTAAGGAATTGCTAGGCAATGGCCATGGGCGTGCGGATAAGTGAGCTAAAAAATGCAATATATTGGAACACAAAGTTACAGTGTTTAAATTCTCTATTGCAGAACTGGTTCAGAAAGCTATAATTTGGATGTACTTTTGAAAAAAAAACGCAAAAATTTATTTAATCGTTTGCATGCGGCAGGTAAGTAATTTGCTCCATTTGTGTGCAAATTTAGAAAATTATAAATGGTAATCCTAAAAAAAAGTAGTATTGAATCAAAAAAATAAATAAAACAATCCTCTTATGGCTTATTCTTATGTACAGCTCCAAGTGTTGAAATACCCGCTTCTTTTGATGCACAACAACCACATCAACCGCAGGCAACTTCTCAGCATGCCTTTGCCGGTCTGAGTACCGCGTCGCGCACTGAAGTAGGCAATGATTTTTCGCCCTCGTACAGCTTTGCACCTCGGTAAAAGCTTCGGACTGCGCAAGCGTCGCATTCTTAATACATATTAAGTAGAGTATATAATACATATGTAACTAGACATACACACTCACACACACTATATATACTTCCTGGAACTGGACCAGTAACTGTTGTGTCTTCAAAAAACAAAAAATAAATATGGAAAAATAAAACATGAAAAATTGTTAAGTGAAATTATAAAAAATTATTGAAAACTAAGTGCTAAATTTTTAAAATTAAATTAGAATACATTTATTAACACAAGGGCAAGCAGCATTGCAATTTAGAAAATAAATAATACGCAAGTATGTAGTAGCAAACAAGAATTACTTGATACTTAGTTGTAAACTAATTTCTGCAGTTGCCATAGAGCTTTTGGCTGTCACTTCCACATTGTCAAAGCATGCTCTGCCTATTATATAACTATATACTTAAATTAGCCTGCTTTAGCCTAAGTACTTCGGTTTCGAAAATCATTTCATTTTACAGTATATCTGCGAAAAATCAAAATTCAAAAAACATGGTAAATCAAAGACCTCCCTAAAGTAAATAAAAGTAAAGTTCCCAAAAATGCAAAACTAGCATATAGTTGTTAAGCTAACCATTAAATACCTATGAAATAAACACATTGCTAAAAACAATATAACAACAACCATGATTAACAAACTAAATATTCCTATATACAGCAAAGTACGTAAATTAAAAAAAAAAAAAAAGGAAACGCAAAAATCAAATATACATATAACAATTGTAAATTATATATACATACAATATATATATATATATATATATATATACCATAACAAATATATTATATACTAAAACAAAATAAAGCGTATTAGACTTTATGAAATATTTATTTCTGTATATTCTTTTAAATTGTCTTTAAATTTTTTACTATTCATTTTAACATATTTTATACTTGTTGGCCAAAAAGTAATGAAGTAATAGTTATAAAAAAGTACATTACAAGGCAGTTTTCTGTGAGCGACTTAACTTATGTCTTGCAAAGGATTACTCTTAATTAAATATATAGTTAGAAGTCTGCAATTTTCAATGCCTAATGAAATGCGGGAGCAATTTGAAATCGCTTTACTGAAATGCCTCACAAAAGCTGGCCCCAACTTAGTTCTATTCCTTGCTTTTGCGTATTGCCTGCTCACGTTCCAGCGCTCTTTGCTTGGCCTTTTCATAAATGGGCAATAGTTGTCCCTTCGAGCCTAGCTGTTTCAGTAACTCCACTATAAACGGCAAGTAGTTGTGTTTGCGACGCGAGTTTTCCAACTGGAAGATAAAGTAAGCATTAAAAGTGATTCTTCAACAAAGTATTATTTAATACTTTTATTGCTTTAGTGCATTACCTTGTAGCGCTTCTTTTTCTCGATTTCATACTGTATATAGGAGCGTATGTTGTTGATCTCAGTCTGACGATCGTCCTCTGTTTCCATAGCATTGGGATCAGGTTTGGACAACTTCTCAATTTGCTGCTCAAAAAAGCGTTGACGATCCGAAATAAGTGCCATAAGATTAAAATGTATCTCTCCCTCGCTATAACGCTGCATGCGTTTTTCGATAATAGGGCGTACCACATCGATCCAATTCTGATTGGGCTTTATTTCGCCTAAATCGATTGGGCCTTCCCTAAGGCCATCCAGTTCGTACAATCGGCCACCAATAGGCATGTAGCCAACAAAATGATAAACATCTTCATCTTTGTTTGGATTCTTAACATCCATCTCGAATAGAGTGGGGCGTGCAAAGGAATTGTGAACTGTGCGTATTTGGGCAGCATTGCTTAGGGTCAAACCCTTGTTGTAGGGATCAAAACCAAGACAGAAATCTTTGAAATTTGTTAGTGTATCACCCAATTTGATATCCTCGTGTTCCAGATTAAGTAGTAAACTTAAAATAGCCTGTGTGGCACAGGCATTGTTAATTACTTGCTTGGCAAAGAATATATTATCGCGATCCAGGACAACTTTGCCAGCGGGATCATCCTCATTCACCCATTTGAACAAAAATATTAGGCCATGTATGGGCTCAAGGTTTTTAAACGACTCATTGTCCAGACTCCAAATTTCCTCGACTTGAGCGCCCTCACAGCCTACATGAACGATATAAACGACAATTTTTATTAAAGTTTGCAATTAACCACAAGCCGGCGTTGGCGTCCTAAAAGTTAGCCCAGAAAGCGCGGCACTTGTGATAGCAAAAAACACAACACTTACCAAACTCGCGAATTAGCTCAGTAAATACACCTGGGTCACTTTCAATAAGACACCAATTACCAGCACCTTCACTCATTGTATTGCTTTGTAATTGACTGCTTTGATGCTCTATGAGTAAGTGATTTTAACCACAAAAAATTTATAAGCAAAAAATTTTGTCAACTCACAAGACAACCACAAATGCCACTTTGTTTAAATTTATCGAAAATTTTTGTGACAGTCTGGGCAGATAAGTACATATTTGTGTATCCCTGCATGGGGGTCGATATGGCAACACTAGCGCATATGTGTCCGCCATGACACAAAGCGGTGGGGAAGAAAAAAAATATGTGGAAGCAAGAATGAAAATCTCATGGAAAAAAATTGAATTTCAATGCATTTGCAGTTTGTGAAGTATAAAAAAATTATGTGTATTACATCATCAAGACAATAATACGTATTTTAGTGTAAATTTTATAAAGAAAACGCAACAATAAAGCTGCAAAAAAATGACGCGAAAATTCTATTTCAATCAGCAGCACCAGCTACAGCTACTAAGTTTGTTGTAGAAGTAAAAAAAAAACGTATCACTCTAGCAAAGGCAATGCAAAAATTCGCAATGGCTTTTATATAAATTATAAAACTATTAAAAAACTTTAGCGCACTAATTATAAAAAAAGTGCGTATATATATTATTATTGTATTGGTCGAACAAGCGTAGGTAGTGAGAATTGGGGAAAAGAGGCGCGAAAAGTTCGCAACAAAAATGGTTGTCTCGAAAGACAACAAGCGTCGCCGTAAGGAAACGGAGACCCCTACGCCGCCGCTGCCAGCGCCAACAGCGGCAGCGCAGCAGTCAACGGCAACAGCGACTGCGGCAGTGGAGTCATCACCCGAAATGCCCAAAAGGTAAGTTCGAGCGTAATTGTAAATGTAAAATTGTGTCTTTGAGTGCGATCAATTGTTGTTGCAAAATGAATTTATCTACGGTAACGCATATTTGCATATACATACGAGAATATAAATAAATACGTGTGTAATCGGATAAAGATATGTGACGCGTTCAAACGTCGTCGTCGTCGTCGGCAGCGCTTATTGCAAAGACACGTTGGAGTGGGAGCGCAATAGCAGCAGCAGGGCAGTTGTATAAGCAGCGTCGTGGCGTTGCTGCTGCTCTAGGCAAAAGGGGTGTTTTGAATTGTTGGGGGCTCTTAAAGTGCAAGTGGTGTATTTGTTTGCATATGTGAGCGTATTTGTGTGTGTATGTGCATACATTGGGGTAATTGAATGATTATTTACAACGCTTTTATTTTTGTAAAATTCATAATTTTGCTTATTTTAATCAAATTGTATTTTTGATTAATTAATTAACTCACCCTCTTTTTTTGTTTTGTTCTCTTGTTTACAGAACGAAGGTGCAGGCACAACGCAAATTCGCCCAAGGCCAAAGCGCACCTGCATCCTCTAGTGCTTATAGCGCTGCATTAAGCGTAGCAACTCCAGGACCCAGCACCTCAGCGGAGGGCCAACCTCCCATTGAGATATTGCCAAACAAATGTCCTAAACCGCAAGATTTTCTGACGTTCCTTTGCTTTCGTGGCACACCCTCGTTGCCACCACATTTGGACTATTTAAATCAGGGCAAATCCAAAGAAACCGATTCAACTGCAACTACTAGTAATACCAACAATAACAACAGCAGCGGCAATAAAAAAAACAATACCAACAGAACGGCCAATAAAAAGAAGCGTGGCCGTCCGTCAAAAACGGCCACGAAAAATGAAGCCACTGATACAACAACTGCAACCAAAGCGGCTGAAATAGACAAAGCCACATCGACCGCGAAAATGACGGAGCCAAACGCCGATAAACCTCTCGCAAGCCCAAACAAAGCCGCAAGTGATAATTCAACAACGCCAATGCCAGCAGTTTTACCAGGCGCTGTGCGCAAGCGTGCAGAGGTCATAGCCGAGGGCAACCGCCGTGGCGCTCGACGTAGTGGCAAAGCTGCAACGCCCGAGCAGTCGATTACCGCGCCAACTGAAATCAAGCGCCGCTCCAATCGTGCCACCACAAAGGAGAGTAAGCTCATGTTAGATGGCGCTTCAAATGATGAAGAGGAAGACGAAGATGAGTATTTCTCGGCACATGATGCCTCTTCGAGAAATGGTGATGACACAAAGGCGGAAACTGCGCTTACTAAGATTCACCAGTCCACGGCAGCACGCAAATCAGAGACACCCTCTAAGGACAGCGAAACAGGAAAATCCACAGCGGGAAAGCGTGGCAGACCAGCAGCAGCAGCAAAAAAAAACTCTGAAGCATTGCCTGTAGAGGCACCAGCATGCGAAAAGTCTAAGGAAAAGATTCCAGCGCCTCTAAAGCGAATGCGTCAACGTGAGTCGCCCATATTTATACCATCGCCAGAGTCATCAGGACGCATGACCAGACAACGAGCATTTTTTGAACCAGTGAAAGTTTTGCCTCAGCAGGAGCCAGAAAAAGAGGTAGAAGAATTTTCAAAGGAGCCCCAGGAGGAATCAACTGAGAAAAGAGCCCCCATTCACAAGAAGGAAGCTAAAGAAGTGACCAATGAAACCAAGGAAACTAAAGAGAAAATCAACTCTAGTATTTATGCCAAAGATGCAGCAAAGCAGCATCTGGAGAATGGTGACAAAGATAGCAGCAACAAGGGCAAAAAAAGTTTGAATGTATTCGATTTTAGTTCAGATGATGAGCAGCCTCTGGCCAAAGCCATCAAGCTAAAAAAAGGTGGCAAGACAAGTCCCAAAAAAGCTGCAGCCGCAATGCAACGGGGCCGGAAGTCAGCGATTGAGATAAAGCAACTGGCTTTGCCTGAGATCAAAGTAGAGCCAATACCAAAGCTTGATAATGATAACAGCAAGGGTGTAACTGTTAAGCGTGCCAAATCAGGCAAGAAAAAACCCAATGAAACATTAGTTAATGAACCGGAACTGTCGCCACCATCGCCTAAAAAACCTAGTAGTGTAACTACAACAGTGGCACGACAGTCACGCAAAGGAAAAGGAAAATTAGAGGTGGATGCTGTTATCAAACCGCGCTCGCCCAGTCCACCAATGCGTAGTCAAAGACCTTCGCGAAAGACTAAAGAAGCGGCTGCCATATATATGGGCATTATAGGCCACAAACTGCAAATGGCAGATGACGAAGAAGATGATCTGTCTCTAAACAGCTTTCCCGACATACCCAATGTAAAGGAAATGGAAAAAATGGAAAAAGAAATTAAGAAAAATGCAGCACAACAGCAGCCGGGAAAGTTGTATCTGCCCGAGGCTTCGACGGGGCCAACGGCAGCAAAAAACCTACGTAAACCGTCGCCAAAACCGCCTACAAAAGTAGCCACAGCAGAAGCAGAGATTCCAAGCGCCAATGACGTAGTAACTACAACTCCAGAGGAAAAGCCACCACCCGCACGACGCGGACGTCCGCCAAAGCAGAGTAAGGCCACATCTGCAGCGGCTGCACCACCGAAACGTGAAATTGAAGGTATGCTTGTAAAAAAAGGAGCACTTGCAAAAATGGCATCTAGCGTGCACCAGTCCGAACAAGCGAAACCCAAAGCCAAGTCCGAACATAGCAATAAAGTCGACTCCGATGAGGAGGAAGATTTTTTAATTAACGAAGAGCTAAATGAAACCAAACGTAAATTGGAAAAAAGTTTTAGCGACTCTGATGATGAGCCGTTGGCGATCAAAGTACCGGCCAAGGGAAGTAGCGTTGAAAAGGACGAGCTAAGCCTAGGCCAAGATGTGCCCAAGCTGCTGTGCACGCCTCCCAAACAGACAGTAGCACAAACAACTATCAATACAACGCCAACGAATATGACGAGCACCACACAACTGACCATGCTACCACTGACCGCAAAGCCGTCGCAGTTTGGTGCATTGCCTATGCCGAGCACAAGCAGCAGCAATTCAATTTCGCCGCCTAGCTATCCCCAGCCTTTGGTCAGCACATCACCAGCAACGGCCACGCTCAAAGCAATGGACAAAAAATCACCGGTTCCGACATCCAAGATACTCAATGTTCCGGCTACCTACGCGATGCCAGGCAGCAATACCGTATTACCTGGGGTGTCCTATAACAAGACCTCTTCATATTTGCCACAGGCTTCGCCCCACTATCACACGCCTTATGTGCGTCCACCGCCCACACCGACGCATCAATTTGCGGCAAGCAGCAGCAGCGTGAAAGCACCGCCCACAACAAATACATCTACATTACAACAATCTGCGTTAAAATACCAGACACCGCCTACTACATATCCACCGCCAATAGAGGCGTATCAGTGTCCCAAAATCAATCCCAACTTTTTGACACCCAAATACGAACGCAGCGCTTTGCCGCGTAGCAATAACTTTCCATCGCCATCACTTGTGTCACGTGGTTTGAGCAGTTTGTCCACGCCTGTGGCATCCAGCAGCGCAACTATAGCTAACGTCTCGTTGACTACAAAAAATTCCTTGCCGCCTCCTCTGGTACCAGCTACGCTACCAGGGAACCAGGTAACACATTGCAGTACCAGCACTGCGAATTTTAGCATGGCAACAACAGTAACAGCGGCAACATTCGCTCTGTCCACACCTTCAGTGACGCCGTCGACATCAGCAGCGGCAGCAGCAGCCACTTTAGCAACAACTGTGGCACCCACGCCGCCGCCGGCCCACAGCGCTAATATTGTTAATGCCAATAACAGTTCGGATCCACTCAAGGATGAAATAGGCAGTATACTGGCAGCAAATCTTATGCCCAGCAAAGAAGAGTCGGGTAAAATTTTTGGCATTGCCAGTGTCAGTTTGGCGCAGAGCTCAGGGCCCGATAATACCAAATGCACGCTAGGCAAATGTGGCTCCATACACAAACCAGTGCTGGGCCCGGTTGTACCCACTGAGGGCTATTTTGGCGACCAGTTATCTAGCAAGGAACGTCGCAAAGCCAAGGTTAATATGACGCATGAGCAAATACAGAAATGGCTTATTGAATGTTCTTCAAATCCCGATGAAATACAAGATGATTTGGATGATGATTTTGATGATAGTTTGCGGCCAAATCAATCAACAACTCCGCCGCCCACACGCGATGATAAAGAATCCACCACCTTTAGCAGCTCCTCTAAGAATACCCGCGAGCTGGGTAAGAGTGAGAGTGCCTGGTCGGCCAAGGGACCTTCCTTAAAAGCCACTCCCGTAGTGGCAGCGCCTGGGCGAAAGGAAGACGATGTGAAGGAAGCGAATGAGCTGGATTATGACAAGTCTGCCACGCCAGTAAATCTAACACAAAAGGCCAATGCAATTACGCATGATACAGCGAATAGTGCGACAAACTCTGATAAGAAGTTGACAACAACAACGACGACGACGCTGGCTGATAAGAAAGCCAAAGAAGCTGCTAAAACAATAACAGCAGCTACAACTACAGCGGGAGCAGCTAATAAGAACGCATCACCCGCAGCTAAAGACAATAAAAGTCTGGTTCAAACCGCAGCAACAGCAAACAAACGTGGTGCTGGCACTCCCACTCCCGCCACACCACCGCCCACCAAACAAAATCGCAATAACAAAAAGAATGCCACTGCAGCAACGACTAGTGCAGTAACGGCGACAGCCATGAAGGCTACAACGCCGACTGCTGCGCCAACGACTCCAAAACGCATGCCTGTCTACAATCAAAAGGCAGCAAAGGTGCAACCGGAGCCTAAGCAGCAGCAACCACTGCCTGTAACAAGTCAAAAACGCGGCGATTCTTCAATATATGCATTTGGCAAGGAGGACGAGCAGGCGATGGCAAGCGCAGCAGCCAAAAATGTCGGCAATCGGCGAAAGAACGTTGCAGAAATAGAGCCTCCAGCGCCACCAGTGGTTAATGCTTTAAGCGAGCGCTCGCCTACCAAAAAACGCGCAGCAGCTACAGCGGCAGCCACCGCAGTGCAACTAACTTTAAGTCCCACGGAGAATTGCAAGCTGCTAAAAGTTGGACGTGGTGGCAAAAAGCAACATGCAATAGAGCCACCTGCTGCAACAAAATCCCAGGCGAAGTCAATGGCAGCTGATGGAGACTCCGATCCTGAGGGAGCTACCTTTTATATACCCTTGCAAGGTGCAGGTGTTGGTGGCTCTGGCGATGGAGGCATCCAAGGCGTGGCTGTTAAGTTAGGGCGCGAGGGACCCGATGGACCCAATCAAAAGGTGGTCATGCAGGCCACTCTTGTAACTAAAGCGCAAATGGATACAAACTCCAAGCCGCTGCCGGACTCAATCAATACGAATGAACTGGTTAAAACATTGTTAAATGCAGCTAACACCGACGCTAATGCTGCCGGCAGTGGTAAAAAATCATTGGCCGGTTCGGCCTCCAATAGCTTAAAAGGGGCGCCTATAGGTAGCACACAACAGCGAAGAGGAGCAGGAGAACAGGCCAGCACTTCTGCAGCGGCAGCGAATGCCAGCAATAGCTTGGTCCGCGTCAACTCTAATTCATCGCTCTTCTCCGGCTCCGTAAAATCCCGCACGGCAGCGCAGGCCAGCACAACGGCCGCTGCCATAGCCAAAAAATACAAGGATGATACTCCTATTAAAATGGCCAATAACACAGCATTTCCTCGGCACGATGATCCGACGCAAATGGTAGAGGCACCTATCTTTCGTCCCACCGAAAAGGAGTTTGCCGATCCCATAGAGTTTATTGAGAGAATAACTCCTATAGCTGCTCGATTTGGTATTTGTAAGATTATACCACCGGCTACATTCAAGCCAGAATGCCGTATTTCAGACGAAATGCGTTTTACGGCCTATAATCAGTATGTGCACAAGATGCTGCATCGTTGGGGACCCAGCGCAAAGGAACTGAGCGCTATAAAGAAGTATTTGGCCACACAAAGCATTGTGATGAATCATCCACCTTGGATAGGCGGTATGGAGGTAGATCTACCACGTCTTTATCACACCGTACAAGAACTAGGAGGTCTCAAGGAAGTTATTGAAAAGAAAAAATGGGCGCGTGTAGCCGAAGAGATGTGCATACCTAAGTTGGCTCAGGATCGGGTGACCAAACTGGATGATATCTATTGCAAGTACCTGCTACCCTATGATACACTATCTCCAGCGGAGCGACAGAAACTTTTCGATGAGGTTGAGGCTGATTGGGCCAAGCGTGAGGCGCGTGCGCGACGTAATGCGGATCGTTTTGTAAATACAGAAAGTGTTTCCAATGAAGAAGATGATGTGTCATCAGATGAAGATGAGGAGTCAGAGGAGGAAATTGATGGCGTGTCCATGGAGTGCATTGTTAAGGGACGCAGTATGGCGTTAAGTCAGTTCTATCGTATAGCACGTAATACCATGGCACTGTGGTTTAAAAACACCGACCCCACTGTTAATGAGGTTGAAGCCGAATTCTGGCGTCATGTGGCCGTGCGTGATAGTCATGTATGTGTGCATTCAGGTTCCATTGATTCCTCCGGTTGGGGTTATGGTTTTCCTAGCCCGGGCCCCAAGGGCAAGGGCTCAAATTATGCGCGTCATCCATGGAATCTAAAGGTGTTGACGAACAACGCTAGCTCTGTGCTGCGCTCACTGGGCCCTGTAATGGGTGTGACTGTGCCCACATTACATGTGGGCATGCTTTTCTCAGCCTGCTGTTGGTACCGTGATCCTCACGGTCTGTCTTGGATTGAATATTTACATACAGGGGCCTCCAAACTTTGGTATGGCATACCTGATGATCAGAGTGCCAATTTCCGTGCAGCGCTGACCTCATTGATACCTACGCATTGTCAGAACAAGACGATTTGGTTGCCTTGTGATACAGTTATGGTGCCGCCGCATATGCTTACGGATCGTGGAGTCTCATTGTGCCGTATTGAGCAAAAACCTGGCGAATTTATTGTGGTATTTCCACGGGCATATACTTCAAGTCTGGCCACTGGTTATGTGGTATCAGAAAGCGTGTATTTTGCAACAATGTCTTGGTTGGATTTAGCCAAAGATGATTTCAGGGTAAGTGGATGGAAATGGGCATAAATTAAATTAGGTGTTTAATGCTCTGTTTTTTTTTTGCAGGACATACACGAGAGCTGCGAGCCAGCTATGTTCTCTTTGGAGCAGCTGCTCTTTGCTTTGGGCTACGATCAGCGCGTG
This sequence comes from Chymomyza fuscimana, assembly GCA_949987675.1. Taxonomy (NCBI): domain Eukaryota; kingdom Metazoa; phylum Arthropoda; class Insecta; order Diptera; family Drosophilidae; genus Chymomyza; species Chymomyza fuscimana. The sequence continues at coordinate 7,284,389 of OX465089.1, forward strand.
AATTCAGATGCATTGCAACAGATGTTGCCCATGTTAAATGAGGTGTGCGAAAAGGAATCTGCGGCACGCGAACAGCTAAGAGTAAGAAATTATAAAGAGTTATAAATTAACTAGACTCTTAAATCTTGAATATTTTCAGGCTGCTGGCGTTACTTCCGCCGAAAAGGTGCAATTAGAGAAGAGCCAAAAGGCCAAAAAGCAACAACTACCACCCTATAAATCCATCGAAAGCGAATGCGATCTCTGCCGTGCTAATCTCTACATATCCATGGTGCGTACCGAAGAGGGCAATGTCTATTGCCTGCAACATGCGCTAAAAAATCTCAACAATGGCAATATACAAGCCAAGCAATGTAAACTAATCTATGCCTATAATGTAGATGATATACAGCAGCTCATTCGCACGCTGCAGGAGAAGATTCAGCAGAAGCAGCGTCAGGCACTGTCAACAGTTAAGAAAAAGTAGCATAGACGGCGTCGTTACTAAGTTCTTGTACATATAAAACTTTCTTATCAACATTTCATTTGTGGCAATGCTTTCAATTTCAATATTTAGCTTTTAAGAGTCGCAAGTTAAAAAACACGTATGCAATGAATTTTGTTTTCCATTTTTTGTTATGAAATCTTTTTATGTTTATTTTTTTCTGTATATATATATATAAAAACAAACAGCTTAGTGAATAAGCTTGACAATGTGTATGTTAGTTAGTTTGGTTTAAGCTCTGAGTTTATACAATGCTAACATGTTGCAATTTCTACTACCTTTTTTATACATTTAAAAAAATACAATACCATACAATATATACATATACAAACCTACATAGCATTAAAAATAGAATTAGTACTTTGCAATAGATGTTTGTACTGCAAGACGCAACATTTATACAGAATGTGTGAATATTTAGTATCATGCAATTGGTCCCCGCTTTCTAGTTTGCTTATCACACGCTAAATAACCCTAATAATCTTACGTTCTCATCAAACTCAAAATGCAAACAAAGTCAATGTCAACGCAATTATATGAAAAAGTAAACTTTTTATTAGATGTTCAATGTATTTATATAGTTGTAATCCAATATTTAAGTAACAAGTGCAACAATAAATCTTAACTCAAAATATTACATGACGCTATTTTTTTTATTTGTTATTTCTACAATAATACATTTCTATAGTTTAAGGGGTCTACGCAGAATGCAAAAAAATTTCCCTAATGGGATATCCCAAATGGGATTTTTTTTTATATGGTTTTGTCCTTGCGAAATTTTTTGCATTCTGCGTATAGGCCTTTTTTGTTTTTTTGTACTATCAATAGAAAATTAGGGCAAAACCGTTTAGGTAATTTTGGCTCTCCCTGGAACACCTTTTATAATATTACTCTAATTACGATAATCAATCTGCATTTAACTCATTCATTGAAACGCAATAGATATAGGAACTATTTCGCACATTCAAGTGATAGGGTTTCCGCTAATGTGAATATACACATATATCGTCTTACAAGACTCTCTTCTCTAGAATTCTAGTTTTGAGTTTCCTTAGTGATTTATGAAGCCCCAAAAGATCCCGCTGAAAATCGAAGGGTAGCTAAACAATTAAGAGTACAAACCAATTTTAGATTGTTTGAACTTTTTACAATGAACCATTCATTTATTTATAGAAGTGTACAACATTGCATAATGATCTAAGGATAAAATTAAACTAAATTAATTAAAGAAGCGTCGACATAAATAGCTAGCCTTATTGCAGTATCCATCCCATTGGCTTAACTTTCATACGGCTATGCGTTACCTCGCATAATGAAATGGGCTAACGATTCAATAAAATTTTACAAAAACAAATGTTGAAAAATAAGGCCAAATCAGCATCTCCGAGCTGGGTTTTTGTGGCTTTAGCTAAATAAAAACAAAAGCTGAGTTGGTGTTTTTTTTTAACTTGTTACATGCGCCTGCATGATTAAAGGCCGTCTACAAGAGTCTGCATTTGTATATAACCAAAGAATATAGAACTACATAGAATGCGCATCTCGCCCAAATTCATTTTAGCGCTTGTTGGTACGGGCGGGCGGCAGCAAACGAAACGAAATGTTGGTTTTATTTTTAGAACACACACCGTTTGTAGGTACGGGCGATGCCAAATGCTACTTCTATTTTTAGAACTCGCAGACTCCGTTATTTTGCAAAGTTGTTGTCCTTCCAAAATATACAACGGACTAATTTTGACACATATTTTGTGTTGGTGTTGATGGGTCAGTGTTATGCATGCCTGCGTTATTTTGCAATTATTTTGAGTTCAATTACAGATTTAGTTTAAGTTCTATATTCTTTGATATAACATAATTGTAAGCTAATCTGATCCGTACAATGGATATATTTCTAATATTTACATTAGGCAACACTAAACCTTTGTTTTTTTTACAGCTGGCAGACAATCGGCGCTGCTGGCTGGCCGTTTGGCAGTACTGCTTACAGACAAACCACTGCACTTGCTGGCTACCACATCCTCTAACTGTCGTTTTAATTCAGAGACCTGCGTACCCAACTCAGTAATGGTGCCCACTGCCTCTCGCATTCGTTGATCTTGATTTTTGCGAGCGTTTTCCAAATTACGTATTTTTTTTAAAAGCCTCTTCTGCATTTCGTTTTGCTTTTTAAAGTGTTTGGAAACCAGCTCATTACGCGTCTGCTTCTTGGAGTTTGCATTAGCGGGCAGGGTGTTAGCCAAAAGTCTTGCCTGTTGCACGATGGCGACTGCTTTTTGACTTATGCATAGCACATTATTACACGTTTGCTGAGCACGTTTGACGCCACTGAAACTAATGTCGGCTAAGCCGCCACAGGCAGCACGTGTCCCTCCTGCTGTAACCACTAATTTGTTGCGATGCTCTGTTTTAAAGTTAGCTGCAATCTTTTCATCGAAATGTTCAATGGCCATGGAGGATATATCACGCAGTTCTTGCAAGACTTCGTGTGGACGTAGTGGCTTCGATGTCGATGACAGAAGCTTCAGAATACCGACGATTTCGTCTAAAACCCGGCCTGGTATAAAGCAGCATATGTTGAGATCTATATACTTGGAGTACGTCATGGTAAGCATGGAAATGCGCGTTTCAATGGAAGTCAGAATGTCAGAGTGCCTGGCCAGGCAGTGATTGCTGGAAGAAACGCAATTAAATCCAAATTATATATATTATATACATACATACATACATATGTAGATAATTTCTTACCGTCGTTCTGACTCACGACGTGGCAGCATGGACTTAATGCGCTTAAAATTTTTGCTATGTTCCAGGATAATCTTATTAAAACCTGTGTTGAGCACTTGCTGGCCGATGTAATTGAAGCGTGTGCATATCTTAAAAATACGTAGAAACATCCAGAGTGAGGATAGATCGTCGGATAAAAACAGTTCAATAAATTTACCTCGCGTTTCTTGGCCACTTCATCATAGGTTAGCCACTCCATTATGTCCATTAGGACAGTGTCCGGCAGATCTAATATGTTCATTTGACTTAATTGCAACTATTTTACAAACTAGAAAAATTCCAAGGTTTTATACATATGTATTATTTTGCCTTTGTGATAGTTGTTGATACTTTACTGATATATCGATATATTTAAAATGGCAGTGCCACATTTATCGATGTCAACTCGAAAAACAGATTATTATACAATCTTTTTTTATAAGTGGCAGCGCTGCGATTTAGGGGAGCTGCCATATCGTTATCACTCCATACTGTTTAGTGTTGAACAATGATGCATTGCCTGCCGTTGGCGTTAATTTCAAACATACTTAAGCGCTTTATTGTCAAAAACGTCCATTACAATAAACTTAATATTTATAATTTCTAGTTTAAGCTTCTATAACAAAACCGTGCGTATCGTGCGCATCATGTAACTCATGCTCCAGAGTTGGCTTCTTCTTGGGTATATAAGGATTGTGCTCTGGATCCGCATTTAAGCTACAAATATTCATTGACGTCACAAAGTTAAGATATAGAAACGCCTCAAATACTTACTGGTAAAGACTTAACGCCTCCTCACACTTGACATTGTACCACCAATCGCAGGCAAACTCCTTCTGATTAAATACGGTGCCATTTGTGCACAAAAACGATGCGCCCTGATGACCCTCGCGTCCGTCATGGCAAACATGATAAGCCTGACAACCCGTTTCAACATTCGCATACATTCCCGGGACTGCAGGCACATTATGGCAACTGAACTGCGTATGAGGCACTTCATGATAAATGGGGTAGTCCACACCAGCCACGCCTGGAATCTTGTTTAAATCTTGCTTCTCCTCATGATGTGCATGATGCTCTGCTTGAGGTGGATTATACAAATGTCCAAATCTCTGTAAACATATTTATTGGTATCAAATTGAAATCATTTAGCTTGCGTAATGAAACCCATGTGGCACTTTTAATTTTCCGCTTATGTTGCGCGCACAAGCGAACCGGTTCTGCACAGCTTCCAATGTTTGGATCATTATTAGCAAAACAATTAAACGCCTGCCACCGTGCATATGAGTGTAGAGTATACAATGTTGTTGTTATTGTTGTTGTGCTACAATTGCACGCTACAATTTTTGGGTCAAAAGTGAACGTCGTACAATCGTTTGTTGGAAGTGTCTATAACTGCGCAGGCGTAACAGGCACTTAAGTGCAACTCTTCATTGATTTCCCATAGTAATTTTTATAATTGCATTTTCATTTAATTTTCACCAGCCGAGCAATAAATTAAGTTGTTACAATTGTAATAGTTAGCTCACCTGCACTTCAATAGCTGCAGCCACTCCAAGCAGCGCAGCGTAACATAAACCAAAACGCAATTCCCACATCTTGTTTAGATCTAATTTGAAGTTTTTATTTTCAGCCAGCAGTCAACTGTTTGTGCCAAGTTTGAAAATCGCACTGAAGTGCAGTTTTTCGGTGCAGACACTTGAAAGCCTCTTGTTGCTCAAAGCTTTCAAGGGTAGCGCCAGCAGCTAACGGTTCGGTTTTGGGCATGGCTTTCATGTCTCTTTTTTGGCCGTAGTCAACTTTCGATTTCTGCCAAAGCTTTTGCCTAGATCTCTTAGCGACTGGGTCCGTTCCTTGGCTTGTTTTCTTAATTTCAAGCATATTGCACTATGGTCAAGCAAATGAAAAGCTTGCAATTACATTACATATAATAATGATATGGTACGTTGTGGGAAAGCACATGATGAACGGCTTCATTTTGCAAGTAGTAAACGTATGTTGTGTCTGCCCAAATTGCCAAAGATGTTTTTAAAGTAAATTTTTTATTGTTTTTTTTTTTTTATTGTTGGTTTGCAGTGGACTTAGACTATAATACATGGATGTGATTTTAAAATGCTGTAATGATGGGAAAGGGGACACTATACAAGGAATACAAAATTTACTAATCTTAAAATATATATGTAAGTACAATGTACAGATCATGTAGTACTTGCATAACAAAATTTTCAATAAAATGCCTGTGGCGTCTGGTGTAAATCGAATTTCTTGAAAAAATCATCGAATTCGCTGTAAAGCTGTTAAAAGAAAAAAAAATTCAATATAAAAAAGAATGCAATTTAATAGAAAGTTAAGTATGTTTCCAAAATAGTGTAATTAATATTTTAGCTTGTTCAATGGGTTAAAAACGATCTCATTTTATGATGCGTAGGCCTATACGCAGAATGCAAAAAAATTTCGCACGGAATGACAAAACCATATAAAAAAAAAATCCCATTTGGGATATCCCATTATAAAAAACAGAAACTTATTCTTTAAAAAGATCTCGAAAAGGTATATCACCATTTGGGTTATCCCATTAAGGATTTTTTTTTTATATGGTTTTGTAGTTTTGCGTTGACCCCTTTAGCAAAAACTCTAAAAAATTATTTAAAGCAAATTATTAATTTATATATTGACAACATAACTTTTCGAGGTACTGTAATCACTTTTCATTTACTTTATAATTTCTTATATGATCTGTTCTGTTTTTTATAAGGTAATTTGACGGAATAGGGTTTTCAAAGTTGTCTATTATATGGTAAAGGCCTTTACGCAGAATGAAAAATTTCGCACGGAATGACTAAACTCTATATAAAATAGTGGGATTTTTTATTTTTTAAAACCCACTATTATAACTTCATATAAAAAAGATCCCACTATTTGGGATTTTTGCATGCTGCGTATGGGCCTTAAGACCAATAGATTTCAGTTGAAATATTTTCAGCTAGACAACCTAAGTATGATCTTTTAATACATTTTTATACCCGTCTAAGCAACTCGGGAAACGGTTTGTTTATTAGGGCGGAGCCGCTTAAAAAATAGTGGAATTTTTTTTTATATGAAGTTTTGTCATTCCGTGCGAAATTCCCTTTTTTGGGATATTTTTTTTATTTGAAGTTTTGACAGTTCGTGCTGAATTTTTGCATGCTGCGTATGGGCCTTAAACATACAAATTTCAACTAGATGGTCGCGAAAACTATGAGTTGAAAACATTTAAATATTTTAATACCAACTTACATGCTTGGTTCCATAACTATCCAAATAGGTTTTGCTATTTGTTTTCTTAATATCAGGCAGCAGTGGCACACTAAGTAGATTAATATTTTGATAGGATTCAGCCTTATAAGAACCAGCATGACTCTTGGCCACCGCCTGGGAGGAATCCAAGAAATTGGGCGCTAAAAGTAAATATTTTATAGTAACTATTCTATAAATTGTATATGTACTAACTTTTCTTGTTTTGGAATTTAACTTGATTAAGCAGTGGATTATGTAGCTGAAATTGTTTATAAACTGGTAGTGCATGATTTGGAGGTGTTAGGATATGGGGTCTACCCACTGCCTGTGGATACAAATAAGTGGTCTCTATTGTGGGCACATGGCCATAGTGATATTGACCCTCGCGAGGTGTATAACGACCATCCGAGCTTAGAGCTATGTGAAAGACCGTGCGCATGGGCTTGTTGTAATACTGATAGACCTGAAAATATATACACAACCAATTTTTAATATTAAGCTTACAGAAAAACATCGTTTATTCCAGAAACTAATTTAACCTCATCGTTGGGTGCTAAATTAGAGCCATAGATAAAGTACATATGTTGTACAACAGAACAACATCTTTGCCTATTTAGGCTGCCATTATGATGTGCACCGAAAAACGAATCCGAACATTTTCTTCGGATTGGTTTTGAAACCGAATTTTTGATGCTCCTAATTTCACCAAAATGAATTTTTTATGTGGTTTGAAATCGAATGTTTTGTTTCAAGAGAAATTAAAACGAATTAGCAAAATAGTTTAAAAAGTGTACGCATTTTAAACTTAAATAATTTTTAAAAATTTTTTAATAATTTTTTAAATATCTTTGATATTTTTAGATTCTGTTTACGCTAATTTCAAGCTAAATAGTTATTGATAAATAAAACAGCATGCAGAATTCAAACTGATTATTAAAAAAATTCGCTGGTAATAGAAATAGCATAGTTGTGGATAATTTTCCTCGAAAGGTGCGACGCAAATACGAATCCGAATAAAATCGTGCGTTTTGTTTTTTTCGTTTTCCAAAGCACGGCCGAATTTTATTTATTGCAGCAGATCTTTGCTGGGAACACTTAATTGACGATGTAAGTTTCCTTTTAGCTCTTAAAAATACATTTGTGCTTTGTAGGTTATGTGCAATTTTTTTCAATGCATTCCAAAATGCCTACAAAAATGTAAGTTGGCACACTTTTTAGCTTGTAAGTTGGCACACATCTATTTTCATTTTTTTACATTGCTATGTTATTTACATGACTTTTTTATTGTGAAACTAATTTGAATTGTTTTTAGTGCATTTTTCTGCCATATTTTCCATAATAACTCATTTTTAGTATGGCGACCAAGAAAAATCGATCAGAAAAAACCACAATTTTGACTTGTCTGGAAAGTTAAATTTTTCTTCTTTTTTTTCAAATTCAATTTAATGCTCAATTAAATTTAAAATCAATAAATTTTCATAATTTTTAGCAATCATGCGTTTTTATTTCAGTTTTCTCAAGTTTTCAACGATTCTTGCAGGTGTTCCAATTTACAAGCCTTTTTTTTTTGGTGTCCGTTTTCAAGCTCTTTTGAAAATTGTCTGTAAAATGCTTATAAAACAACTTTAAAAAAACATTTTTTATATAAATGAATGTAAATATTTAAAAAATAAGACAAGACTTAACTTGCTTTTATTGTAATATAATTGTCTCCACTGCAGCTTACCTGTGGACTGCGCTGCTCGGGCACAATGCCATCGGGTATAGATATGCCGTCCTTTTGCAAGCGATTCAAAAACAAACGATCCGTTTCAAAGGCTGTATCTGGTATTTTGCCACCTGCATGTGGGAGCACTTGTTCACGATATATTTGACGTTTCTTTAAAATTGGAGCACACATTATCTCTGACATTTGAGCTATGAAATTGTAATTCAACCCACCTTGGGATGACGTTGCTCAGACTCATTCGCCCAGACTGCACTCAAGCAGATTAGCAATAAAACCTGACTGGGTGACATTTTTGCAGCTTCTGTCAACTTTTCAATAATAAGATTTCAAAAGACTTTTTTACACAGTTGGCACAGTTTTTCAAGAATTTCAGCTATAAACTAAGCCAAGCCACCATCAAAGGTCAATTGCTAACAGTTAGACACTAACTAGCCACCAAGCACTTCTTATTAAAGCTCTTGCATAGAACTGAACGTTACACAAAATATACAATTTTTAAACATTTTAGAAACCGCAAGACATTAATAGCTCATGAAACCGAAATTGCAACACAATGACAATCGAAAAGAGTTCCAATGTGATTAAGTTTCTGCATGCGATACCTTTATGCGACACAATCTTTTTAGTACATATATGTATTTATTATAAACAGTATCATCCATCAGTCGATGTTTGATGAGCTGTGCGCGTCCGTGTTGTGCGCGCGACGACGGTGCCAAACATAATGAATGCAAATGCATGAAGCCCGCTGATCTGGGGGCACCCTCTGCAACGCCAACAATCGGTTGGGTTTGATGAGCGACATAGACAAAGCTGCCCCGCTGACGTTTGAGGCCCGCAGGTCTCTGTGCTGAAGCTTTTTGCAAGGTAAACTGAAGTTGTTGGAGTAGCAGCAATCGTCACGTGATGACGATCACGGCTGGTTGTTGCCATAAAGCATAATTTCAGTTTGCCAAAAACAATGAAGAAGCCAAACGGACAGCCAAGTAGACAGATTGGCAACAGCACTAACATAGTCGCTTAAATACCCTTTTGCAAGAGTATAATTATACTTGGAATGTAAACTTAGTTTTATCTGTTCTCAAATTCGGTTCAGGTCAGATAGCCTTGGAAATCATAAGTTGCAAAAATATTTGTAATCCAAGAATTAATTTAATTAAAGAAAATTCTGTAAGAATAAACTTAATTTGCGGTATGACTTCAAAGATATTACTAGCTAACATTTATATAAATCTGATTTTTTTGTTTAAAGGCCCATACGCAGCATGCCAAAATTTCGCAAGAAATGTCAAAACTTCATATAAAAAAAAAAAAAAATACCAAAAAAGGGAATATGGGCTTTAAGCTTATTTTATTTATTTTATTTGAGGGATACAACTAAGTTCAGTTGAGCTTATATTATAAAAAAAGTATAATTTATTTAGAAAAGAAAATAGAGCGAGGGTATTGATATGAACTAATCCGCGTCTCTAGCCCGATGGGTGAACTTTTTAATGATATGCGCCAACTCACATCAAGAACTGGCCAGAAACTTGGATTTGCAATATAAAAGTTGAAACAAGGAAGCAAGATAAAAACTAAACATTATATCACAAAAAGAGCCAATGGATCACCGTTGACCAAGTGGGTGGGTGACTCATAATATAGGATTGGTCAAGGATGCTCGAAGTGGCAAGTCAAGGTGACTTAAGATAGAAGAAGTGATAAATTGAATAGACCGTTCGAAAGAGAGGAAATTGTAAAAGTTATTATAGTTAGAGCATAAGACACGGAAAGGATCGTGCAAAGCATAATTAGATAGATTACAAAATTGTAAGGCTAAGGGTCGAAAATTACGAGTTACTGTGGATGGTATGACAAAAGTAACTTTGCTAAGGAGTACATTGGAATCGATAAGACCGAGTAACAGTTTATGCAAGAATAAAACGCCGTGGCATGTTCTGCGATGATTTGAGGAAGGCAACTTTATAAGGCGAAGTCTATCAGAATATGGCGGCAGTCGGATATTTCGGTCCCAGTTTAAGCCACGAAGTGCAAAAAGGAGAATTTGATTTTGTATGGACTTAATCATGTTCTGATAAAGGTGGTATTGAGGGCTCCAAACGCAGGAACAATATTCCAAAATTGGAAGGACAAGAGAAATATAAAGAAGTTTGGTTGTGTAAGGGTCGTTAAACTCTTTAGACCAATGCTTAATAAAAGCAAGAACACCTCTAGCTTTATTCACGATGTTGCAAATATGTTTATTAAATTTAAGGTTATGATTAAACAAAACACCAAGGTCAGACACACTCTCGATGCGTTCTAAGGTAGAAGATTCTAAGGAGTAAGTAGCCAAATAAGGAGCAGAACGATAAAATGTCATAACGTTACATTTTGTCTTGTTGAGAAAGAGTTGGTTGATATTGCACCAAGAAGTAAGTACTTATTATTATCGGAGTAGGACATACAGAGTTTAACATCATCCGCATAAATAAGAATGTGAGAAGATGAGATTACTTGAGGGAGATCATTTAAAAATAAGTTAAAAAGAAGAGGGCCTAGATGGCTACCTTGAGGTACACCTGACGTGACATTAATTTGTGTAGATTCGCAACCTTTAAAAACTACCTTCAGGACTCGGTTGGCTAAATAGGACAATATCCAATTTAAAAGACAAGAAGGAAACCCCAGAAGAGACAGTTTAACAAGGAGAAGACTATGGTTTACCGAGTCAAATGATTTGCTAAAGTCAGTATAAATCACATCAGTTTGCTTTTTTTTTCTGTAAAACCATGATTAATAAGAGATGAAAGTTCTAAAAGGTTAGTAGAAGTGGACCGACGTTTTACAAACCCATGCTGGGAATCCGACATTAAAGAACGACAGTAATGTTGCAATTGTGAAGTTACAATCCTTTCAAAAACTTTTGGAATTGATGAAAGCTTTTGGAATTGATGAAAGCTTGGCTTAAACTTAATAATAATAAATAAAAAATAATATTGATGTTGCACATAGCTTATAAACTTTATATGTAATTCTATTACTGTTGATATAGCGCAATATGCTACTGTAAGTATTCATTAAATTTTGTTACCTAAAATTGAACTTAGCTTAATTTAGAAATGTCTAATATTATTTTCTCTTGGGTATTACCATGAGGGTTAGATCTGGTATATTATTATATATATATATATATATTGCGATTATTTTAATCTTTTAGTTAGAAAAAAAAAACTTGCAATAGCACCTGTACTGTAAACTCTATTCACATCCGACATCAGCCGATTTCAAGCGAAGTAGACGAAGTAGATTATTGCGTCTAGTGCATCTCCTGTAGAAGCATCTCAACTTTTGCAATCTGAATTGAATTTGTTAGAGACATGGTTAATGGAAGTAGTAGTAAACTCGCAGAAATCAGTCCAAACGACATTTGCATTGAGGAAAGCGAATTGTCCATCGGTTCGGCAATACGGATCTGAAATTCCCCAAGGCAATATGGCTAAATACCTTGGAGTGCACCTGGATAAAACACTCACATGGTTAGAACACTCACACGCAGCTTAAAATAAAAAAAAATAAAAAAATCCACCGACTACTGGGGCAAAATTCTCAACTCAGCTTCGAGAACAAAGTCAGATTTTATAAGGATATTCTAAAAAACTATTTGGACATATGGCATTAAATTACACTAGTTTACACGAAAAATGAAGCTTCTTAAAGAAGTGTTTTTTAGCGTAATTTTGGGTCGAGAAACACGAAAATGGCAATCTTTTTTTTTTTTCTTAAGCACCGGTTTCGAGATATTTTCGAAAAACATGTTTTTGGGCACTTATTTCAATTATTCGACCATAGCTCGTGAACAAAATCGACATAAAAGACATTTAGATCGAAAGGTGCTCTTTATAGTGACATATAATTATGCACAGATTAAGTAAAAATTATAGAAGCAACCAAAGTCGAAAAAAAATGTGTATTTTTCGACCATTTATCAAAATAGCAAATTTTCGGTTTGCTTTTTATTAACGAAAAAAAATTTTTAAGATGAAAGAGAATTCTTTTGCGAACATTTCGAGTCTATGATCTTTAAAATCATCTTACATGTCTATACAAAATTTTGCTCACGAGATATTGACGAATAACCGAAATAAGTGCCCAAAAACAAGCTTTTCGAAAATATCTCGAAAAGGTGCTTAAGAAAAACTAAAGGTTGTCATTGTCGTGTTTCTTCACCCAAAAATACCCTAAAAAACACTTTTTTTACGAAGGTTCACTCGATGACTCTTGAATTTGTAAACTAGTGTAATAGAGCATGGCGAGCGTTTCAAATCTTGAAGTGCTGCTGCATTACCAATCCAAAACTTTGAGAAACATTATCAACACTAAACATTTGCTTTGTAATAAAAGAAAAAGTTAGCAAATTTTGCAATAGGTACTTAGAAAGATTATTAGAACTCATAGTAATAAACTAGCCTTAAATTTAACCTATAATGGTCAAACTTAAAAGATTTCATGTCCTTGATTTCTCAAGCAGATTTTAATTCAACATTTTCTTTTTCTGACTACTATATAGCAACTAGTCTCAATGGAGACTAGCTATTCCTGTTATCGTTTAATTCATTTCATATAATTTACCGATTGTTTTAGGACTAAATAAAATTAAAAAAAAAACAATTCAGTTAGGATTTAGTGTTTTTTTTGCCAAGGGTTATAATATTAAATAAGTACAAAAAAATGTTTGTAGCATCTACAAGGAAACAAGTTTGACTCCAAATGTAATCGATCAGTAAAACAAGAAAATTGATAAGGCTAGTATCTCGTCAGTCCATCTGACTATCTTTCCTTCATCTCGTTAGTCTTTTTTATACCCTGTACCGTATGGTACAAAGGGTATATGTATTAAGTTTGTGCAAGCCGAAAATGTATGTAACATACAGAAGGAGACGTCGGAGACCCCCCAAAGTTACTTAAAGTATGATCAGGGTGACTAGAGAAGTCGATATACCCATGTCCGTCTGTCCGTCTGTCTGTATGAACGCCTAGATCTCAGAGATGGTAAGAGCTAGAGCAACCAAATATTCAGATTAGATGCGCTATTATGTCAGGGGAGACAAGTTTATTTTATTTTTTTGATATCGGGGTTATATTATATAGCTCCCATAGGGTGTTTCAGAGGATCTCGAAAAAAACAAAAAGTTTTAGATGGATAATTCGGTTGTTTATGAAGATATCGTAACCAAATTTGGCAATCAGAAGTTTTCTAGAGATTTTCAACACTGTACCAAATTTTATCAAAATCGGTTGACTATATCATATAGCTCCCATAGGGCCAATCGGTCAAAAAAACGTTTTTTGCACAAAATTCGTTGTGTTTCGTTTGTTTGTGAAGATATTGTAACCAAATTTGGCATTCAGAAGTTTTTTTTAGAGATCTTCAACACTGTACAACATTTTATCAAAATCGGTTGACTATATCATATAGCTCCCATAGGGCCGACCGGTCGAAAAAAGGTTTTTGATTAAAAATTCGTTTGTTTTTGGTTGTTTATGAAGGTATCATAATCTAATTTGGCAATCAATTGTCTTTTGGTGTTCTTAAGCAATTTACGGGATTTTATTGCAAGCAGTGGTACAGGGTATCCCAAAGTTGTCCGCGCCCGACTTTAACGTACGCCATCTTTTTCGTCTCAAGTTCTTCATTTCGCATCAATATATTTTTGCTGGTTTGTTAACTTCTTATTGGTAATACCTATAGCTAGCAAAACTATCAAAAATTGAACCTTTATTTTAAACTATGTTCGAAGAAGCTATTTTTTTTTTTTTTTTTTTTATTAGAACAAAAATAAGTATTGAATCCGTACGCATAATGTACCATAACAATAACAGAAATAATATTAGAAAATAAAGCCAAACTTCGTGCGCTAAGCACGAGGATTAATTATACGGTGGAGAATCATCATGACTGAATCGTTTTAGCGAAACCTTGTTTTTTGAGCCGCCTAAGAGGCCTAGCTGGCAGTAGATTCCTGGCAAGTTCACTGCTGTGACACCTGAGTCTGTCACTGTATCTACTCGTGTGCCTTCCTATCTGCTCTTCTATGGTATGCAGATTAAGGTCACGATGCAGCGTCGAATTGCGCACGTACCAGGGGCAATATGTTATTTGCCTTAAAATTCGGTTTTGCAGTACCTGAATACTCTGACAGCTTGTCTTTGCTGCGATACTCCAAATCTGCAGCCCATAGAGCCAGATCGGGGCGACACACTGGACATACACTGCTCTTTTTGCTCTTAGTGACAAAGTACTTTTTCTATTAAGCAGCCACCGCAGTTGCTGCATCTTTTGAACACACTTCTTGCGAGTAGCTTTCAGGTGTGGCCTAAAGGTAAGTCGGTTATCCAGCGTGATGCCAAGGTATTTAACTTGATTAGGCTGCTCCAGTATCACACCCTCTAACTGTATGGGTGGGGGGATCGTCCTTTTAAGTGTGAAGCATGGGTTAGACGTCTTCCCTGGGTTTATCATCAAACTCCATCTCCTGCACCAGTCAACTAGTGTGTCAAGGTACCTTTGGAGGCCATTAGCCGCCTAAAGTTGGCAATTGGAGCTGTAGAGAATGGCGACATCGTCAGCGTAAGTCGCAATTAAAGCGTTCGAGGGAGTCTCCAAGTGTTCTTCGTCAGGCACTGGTAGATCGGCAGTGTAAAGCGAGTAGAGCAGCGGACCAAGAACGCGGCCCTGCGGGATTCCAGCTTTCATTCGGCCACGGGAGAAAAAGGTGTCTCGTATCTTTACCTTGAATACACGTTGGTCTAAATAGGACCTAAGGAGAGAGAAGTAAGGATGCGGAAGAAGCTTCTTTACCTTGCAAAAGAGTCCGTCGTGCCAAACCCGATTGTATGTCTATAAACACCGAATTACAGTAGTCAAGGTCATCAAAAGCCTGGAGGATATGTCGTGCCACTCTATGGACCTGTTCAACAGTGCCATGACCAGCCCGAAATCCAAACTGGTGATCTGGGAGTATGCCACACTGATTCATAACACCAGAAATCCAAGCGGCAACTAGCTTCTCCCACACCTTCGATAGAGATGGTAGTAAACTTATTGGCCGGTATGACTCCGGGCCATCATCCGGCTTACCTGGCTTATGAATCATGTGAATCAATGCCATCTTCTACTGAGATGGGAAGAACTGAACCCTCAGCATAGCATTGTAAATTAATGCCATGTACAGAATCGCACAAGTTGGTAAAGCCTTCAGCGTGGTATAGCATATCTTATCTATTCCTGGGGCCTTGTTTCTCGGCAACGCTTTGATAATTTCAGCTATCTCCTCAACCCTGATTGGTTTGATTGGGAGAGACATCTGTAGCGGTGTTTGTAAGCTCTCTTGGGTCTCATTGATTTGCGCCATTGTAGCAACGTCATGAGGAGTGAAGCGATCCTCTCGGTGATGTTTAAACGCGTTGGCCTGTTCTTCTTCATTCTTTGCGAGGCCGCCTCCAGAGCAACGGATTGGAACCTGCCTGAAGGGTTGATTTTTTAGTGCCTTTGTAATCCAACGAGGCCAGCTTATGTTCAAAAAAATCACTTCTAATATCCCTTAGAAGGCTACGCAGCTGCTTTGCTGCTCGGTTCCACAGGATGCGATCCCACGGGTCTTGAGATCGGATTGCTCGTCTTCGAAGGCGCCTTTTTGTTGCAAGAAGCATCTTTGCCTCCCTGGTGAGTGTAATTCCATAACTGACAGTGTCAGACTGGGGATCAGATGGTGTGGAGGCAGCTATGAAGAAGAAGAAGAAGCTATAAACTTAAAAATAATAGTAGCTATGGGATACCACTCTCACTCACTCATTAAAACCTTTAACCGAACCTTTAAATATATGGGAATAAATAATCATTTAGTCGCTACACTCTTTTTTTTTTTAATAGTTGCTTTTAAAAAATTGGGACTTACTATAAGAAAACATTATGGCCAATGATAGATCTGTGCAAGAGTATTTAAGCAACGGTTGCCCGCTGTTAGTTTATCGTTATTGTAATCCGTTTATGTTTGGCTTTTACTTAAAACACAAAAACACAAGATTAGTTGATATTTAATATTTTGCTTCATTTGTTTTCTCGCTTGTCGTGGTGCCGAATACATTATTTTGACCAAATTACCTTAATCAATCTTATGGTTTTTTTTTGTTATCGTATTATACGCAATGCTCTTTCCGTTTTGGGATATTCGCTTCATGTATGGATTGGTTTTGATGGCTCACTTGTTATGCCTATTGGCACAGGCCAAGAGGTCGGGCTACTTGAGCTAAGGCTTTCAAACTATTTTTTTTTTTTTTTTTATTATTTTATATAAATATAATTATAATAGTTTTTGGACAGGGCGCATTTCGCGGCAGTAGTTTTGAAAGTGAATGGAATTTGTTATGATTATTATTTTTTATTTTTTTTTTTTCGGTGTTATGTGTTGCTTCTTTTGCTATTGTCTTTGATTGCGCTTTAGCTGCAGTTTATTTTAAAAGTCTTCATATCTAGCTAGTGTTTTTGTTTTTATAATAAATATTTGTTTAAAATTTTTGTTAGCCACTTAAGCGTGTATGGATTTTATTTGTTATTCAGAAAAGTTATTGTTTAAGCGCGATGAATTAATAACAACGCTTGCCAAACCTGGCAAGTATTGTGAAAGTAGTAACAAAAAACAATTGAGTAGTAAATTTTATATGTTAAGTAACAAACTAGCAAATTTTTCAAATTTAAACAAATTGTCGCATGCCCCAAATCTCCATAACTTTAAGTCTCTGAAAAATTTTGACAGATTTCTATGTTAAGCAGATTAAAAACTCAAATAAAACGATTTCGGGCACAACACTCAAGCTTGGCTTATTGACTGCTGCCAGCTTTTAATTTGTTATATTAATTACAGGCACCTTAGCTGCTCTATGGTGTTCGTTACATATCGTTATTATGGAGGTTGATCAGAAAACTCTGACCAAACGATTAACTTACGAAATATATGAAATGATTTTTTAATATGCTCGTATGTCTATATGCTAATTAATGTACATACATACATCATCATTTATTATGCTATAAAACAAGATATTTTTTATATATTTACGATTTTCCACTCATAAATATACGAGATGCCATGGTCAATGGTTCCCACGCTAAAAACTTTTTAAAAATCGTCTACACGTATCTTTACACTTGAAATTCCAATTGCATTATAGCAATAATCAAATAAAAGCAAATATTAGTTTGAATACAAAAGCAAAATTAAATTGATTTGTGCGTTAGAAATTTGCATACTATACATCGCACATCGAAAGTAAATTTTGGCGAAAGTTTTTCAACAGATAAGATCTGATAACACCAGGCCTATTAGAGATAAAAACGCAAGTGAATTTTTAAGTGGTACTTAAACTGTATCTAAGCCCAGCACGCATTTTAAAGTTGCACCGAATTATAAAGACTGATGTTAGGTAAATTTGTAAGCCTACATCATAAGAAAACTTGCCGCTTCTCGAACTCTCACTAAAGTTTTTAACGAACTAAGGGCAGCCGTCGCACAGTGGCACGGAAGCCAAAAAAACGTTGCAAAAATCATATTTTCTAAACCAATTGAGATATTTTTATGAATTAAATTGTAGTTGAAAGAAAAATCTTTAAGCTTTAAAATAAGTACTTATACCCATACATTGAGATACGACATCTGAGAGCTGCGCAATATGTTGTGGAAGTTGGATTTTGTTGCCTGTGCAACATTTCCCATTGAAAAATACGTAATTATTTTTTCCATATTTTCTAAACCAATTGAGATATTTTAATAAATTAGATTGTATTTGAAATAAAAATGTTCAGGCTTGAAAATAAGTGCTCATGTATGGAGATACGATATCTGAGAGCTGCGCAATATGTTGTGGAAGTTGTATTTTGTTGCCTGTGCAATATTTGTACAAGGTGGCGCAAAAGAAGTCATCCGATGTTGTTTGGTTTATTTTTTTTTCTAAATGAAAAACTTCGATTCTGTTTTTTGATTATGTTTATTTAGACCTTTAGAATTAATTGTGTTAAGTTGAGAAGATGATATCGGACAAATGGGCGCCGTCACAATTGATTGCCATACGGGCTCGTTTCATGGCATTTTCCATCACTTCGGCGAGAGTTTCGGGCGATAAATCCTCGCATTCGTGTCGGATATTTTCCTTGAGGGCTTCCAAGGTCTCAGGCTTGTTGATGTAAACACGGGACTTCAAAAAACCCCATAAAAAGAAGTCCGGGACCGTTAAATCGGGCGATCTGGCGGGCCAGTGCAAATCGCCAAAACGCGAAATTAAGCGACCCGGAAACGCGGCCTTCAGAATGTCGGTTGTGGCTCGTGCAGTGTGTGCTGTTGCTCCGTCCTGTTGGAACCACATGTCCACCAGTCCTAATTCGTCCAGTTCGGGCAGAAAAAACTCGGTCAACATTGCCCTATAGCGCGTACCGTCCACTGTTGTCGTTTGACCCGCGGCGTTCTCGAACAAAAAAGACCCGATGACTCCTCCAGCGTGAACAGCGCACCACGCAGTCACTTTGAGCGGGTGTAATGGCTCCTCGTGCATCACTCGCGGATTTTCGGTTCCCCAGAAGCGATAATTTTGCTTGTTCACGTACCCGCTGAGGTGAAAATGAGCCTCATCGCTCATTATGATTTTGGTCGAAAAATCGTCCACTTCGGTATCGAGATTGAGGATAGCTTGGGCATGAGTTACGCGCGTTTGGCGGTCGGCAGGCAGCAGCTGATGCACGGACTGAACTTTGTAGGGGAACATGTTCAAATCTTTCACCAAAATTCGTTGCAGGGACCGCCGGCTGAGGCCCAATTGCGTGGCACGTCGTCTGGTCGATGTTTCGGGGCTCACTTCGACGTCCTCGGCTACAGCGGCGATATTTTCAGCAGAACGGGCGCTCCGGGGCCGGCCACTCTTGGCAACGTCTCGTGTGGTCCCATACTCTTCAAGATTAGTGGCTAAACGGCGCAGTGTTTGCGCAGTTGGTGTCGGACGGCCGGGAAATCGGCGACGGAATTCGCGCTGCGCCAACACCACAGACGAATTGTTACGCAAAAAAATATGAATGAATCTGTCTAGTCCACAAATGTCAAAACAGATTTGATATTGGCGGTCATTTACAAAAATGAGAGCATCTTCCAATAGGGTGATTTCTTTTGCGCCACCTTGTATATAGGTATTGGTAAAATATGTACATATTTTTTTCATTTATAAAGAAATTTTGATGATATATTTTTGTTCATAATTTTATATTTCAGTCAATAAATTTAATGTAACAATGCTTTTTTATTATAATATCTTACATAATGTGTCATATCAGTAGTTTTTTTTTAAATAAACATCCAAATTTACATTTGAAGGAATATCTAAAAGACTTAAAATTTCATTTGAATAACTACTTGTTAATTCTGTATTGGATTTCACATGTCTAAGGGATGCAACTAGTGGATCTGAAGTGGCTGCCAACATCTTAAAAAGATCATCGTTTTCCCTTGATCGTGATATTTTACATGTATTCATAGCACTGAATTTTTTATAATCCTTGTTTCTCAATTCCTGGGCTTCTTCTGACATCTCCCCAATGGGTAGGCAATGATATTCAATTATAGTTTGGCCATGTGCCAAAATTTTGTGAAGCGTGGGAGTCCATTTTTTTCCCTGGATATTTTTCCATTAACAGCTCTGCAGTCTTAGTGGCATATTCACCAAATTTGCTGCCAGAAGATCCATCGCAGCCCCATTTGCTGATTAAGATGAGACTTTGTGGAAGAGTTTCCATCTCATTTTCGGGTAAACTTTCAATGAGACGTTTTGCTGTATGATCCATCAGGTCTTGAAGTTTAACCTCTGCTGAAACTTCCGTCACTATCGTGGGCTGCGGTACTGCGCTCTGCTTAGCCGATCCCATTTTATTGTATCCAGGAAGAATATTAACATTATGCCGGATTAAAGAATCCCGCATAAACAACGCCAAAGCCTCTTCAGCGCTATACTCCTTTGGTAGTGAATTTGGTGATGTGGGTATGCTTTCCTTTATCCTATTAAGTCGCAAGGGGCTTGCATAGGCAACCGCTTTTGTAATATGCGACCTTATTTTTTCATCGTCCTTCCTGTACTTTATTGATAGAGCCTCCGACAGATGATCCGTGGCTATATTGACTGATGGCCGAAACGAATTCATTCGCGCTTTTGGAGCTTCTGAACAACTCAAGTAATTTTAAGTTTTTGCTTGCGAATTATATTTAAAAATACTTTCACTGCAATACGTGATTTTGTAAAGTCAAAACCAGACTATGATATTTCAGAAATATTCAGGCAAATATATACAGAGTTTAACTCTATATCCACAAGCCTAACAGGTAAAAAAGTAGTTGCATTAAATGTTTTTAGTTGATACCTAACATTATAAAGGGAAAGGTTACATCCCTATCCGTATGATTTCAGTTCAACTACCTAAACAAGCTAAAATTTTGAATTTGTCTTAATAATAATTAATCTACCTTTTTTGAAATGTCACAGATAGGTGCTCTTTTATTGTCAAATACAAATATAAGCAAACATCTCTTAATTTAGTGGATACATCTACTGCGTGTTCTTCTTCTTCTACCTGCGGTAGCATTTTTTGCAGTTGGGTTTCTGCACTTCTAGTAGCTTTACAGCCAAAGGTGGATAAAGGCGGACATAAACTTTATAGAGTAGGTAAATAAATTGATAACAAAACCATTTATGTTATATTGAAAAAATGTAAAAATATGTAATATAAAATATTTTCTTCCAAAGTTGAAAAAGTGGTCCAAATATAGTGGTTCAGTTAAACGGAAGTATTGAAAAACCCAGAAAAGATATGAAGTCATTTTTTTTTTCTTGTATGTTTAAATTTCATGTACCTTTTTATAGAAACTAAGAAAATAGGGATTGGTTGCGTAGTTTTTCCACAAAACAATCTTAAACACGAATTTTTATTCCAAAAATTGCGATTTTTTTCAAAGTTGAAAATATACTCCACTTTGAGCGGCTGTAGCAACTAAACTATTCATCCGAATTAAAAAAAAATTTTTATTTTCTTGATCCCTGGGAAATTCTAAATCAGATGCATGTATAACATTTAAAAAATGGTTACATCGCAAAATCGATTTTTGCAACGTTTTTTTGGCTTCCGTGCCACTGTGCGTCGTGACAGTGACCTGAAACCATAATTCTGCAAAATAGTTATTTTTACATGAAGTAAAAAAAAAAACTTTTAAATGCAAAAAAAAACTATAAAGTTTAAAGTTGCTCTAAATTATATTTATGTAACTAGTAGCTTGTAATACAAAAAGATGGCGCAAAAGCAAAAGTCTGGCGCGGACGAATTTGACGTTCCCTGTCACATTGCAATCAATTTCGGTAGGTATATTTTTTTTTTTTGTATTTATTTTGCAAAATTATCAAAAATACATATATTTTTATGAATTGCAGGTTTCTTATTTTATAATCGCCAATCCAGCTTGTTTAGCTAGAGATGACTCTTAGGAGTGTTAAGGAGTCCTGTCAATCAGAGGCCATTATTTCTAGCGCTTTTCTTTCGGTCTTCTTTTGGTTTTCTTTTAGTTCGGCGCTTGTTGGAGCAGATTTTTAAAACTTCTTGTTTTAAGCCATTTTTTAGGATTATCATTTGGGAGCCCTTTTGCCAGCCTATTACACGGTGTCTTTTTAGCCTTTCGTTATAGCGGCTTGTGTGCTTATTTATCTGGAGTTCGACGGTCTCCAGTCTAAGGTCGTGGTGGTACGTATATTGTTTAAGTATTCAAAAAATTTTTATATTTTAATAAGCAAACAAAAAGTAAACGAATTTTGTACCAAAATCATTTTTTGACTGATCGGTCGTAGGGGCTACCTGATATACATAGTCGACCGACTTTTATAAAATCCCGGTTGTGAGCTAGAGCTTTTAGTTCACCCAAGGCCTTTCCGTTATCTTCAACTTCTCTTTGCAGAGTTCTTCGCCAAGTTATTTTCGGCCGCCCTTGTGCTTGTCTGCATATTTCGTTTGGCTGTTTACGAAGGGCATGGACCACCCAACGCCATTTCCTAAGTTTAATTTCATTGGCGATGGGCATCTGACTGTATCTTCTGTGAAGATCTTCGTTTGATACAACATTCGGCCACCAGATTTTCAAGACTCTTCGCAGACAGTTATTAATAAAGACTTGAATCTTATGGGTTAGACCCTCTGTTGTAAACCAAGTTTCGCATCCGTACAAGAGAACAGATTTAACGTTTGAGCGAAATATACGTAGTTTAGTGTTGAACGAGAACATGGTAGACTTCCAGATTTTACGAACCTGTTTTCGGTTGTACTGCAGCAGATAATTGACCGTTATGCAAAATTTGGCAGATAATGCCATTATAGTGCGCTCGGATCAGACAAATGACTTTTTCTGATATTCCTCGACGTATTAATGATTGCCAAATATGGTCGCGGGAGACAGAGCCGAATGCTGTAGAGTATTCCATGAAGAATAGCTGGAGCGTAGCACGCCATTCATTACATTGTTCGAGAATTATTCTGAGCGTATTAATTTGGTCCGAGGGGCTTGGTAACTTGAAAAAACTTGCCAACGCTAAATTTGGTTACGATATCTTCATAAACACACGAATTATGCCTCTAAAGCTCTTGTTTTTTTTTTTCGAGCTGCTTGCTATATAATATAGCTTCAATATCGAAAATACAAAAAACGTAAAGACGAACAGACAGACCACCATGTCTATATCGAGTTCTTAAGTCAACCTCACTATACTTTGAAATTTTTGGGGGTCCCCGACGTCTTCTTCTATAACACTAGTTTACAAATTTAAGGGTCATCGAGTGAACCTTCGAAAAAATGAGACACGAAAATTACATTCATTTTTTTTCTTAAGTACCGTTTTTTGAGATTTTTTTCGAAAAACATGTTTTTGGGCACTTTCGACATGAAATTAGATCGAAAGGTATTGATGTGCTCTTTACAGTGATATATGATATGTAAAATTAAGTAAAAATTATTGAAGTTACAAGCAACCAAATTCGAAAATAAGGTAATTTTCGAACATTTTTCAAAATTACAAATTTGGTTTGCTTTTTATTAACGAAAAAAAATTTTAAAAATTATGTTAAGCTTTAAACTAAAAGAGAATTCTTTTACGAATATTTCGAGTCTAAGATCTTTAAAATCGACATTGACGAATAGCTGAAAAAACTGTTTCTCGACTTAAAATTACCCTAAAAAATACTTTTTTACGAAGGTTCATTTTTCGTGTAAACTAGTGTAGTCGGCCGTGCTCCGGAAAACGAAAAGCACCGAATGAACAATTTTATTCGGATACGTTTGTGCGTGCTCTCAAATCCGTTTTTTTTTTGCTAACGCCACCTACTTATATTTCCCTTGCTCATTGTTAGCACAGCTTGACACCTTTCGAGGAAAATTATCCTTGACTATGCTACTCCTATTACAAGGGAATTTTTTTTAAGCAAGACATGGACCATATAAAAATTCTGTTTGAGTTGTGCATGCTATTCTTTGGGTTGACTCAGAAAAAATTAAAAATAATTATCAATAACTATTAATGTCAAGGAATATTTAAAAAATTATTTCAGTTTTAAATGCGACTTTTCAACTTATTTTGTCAATTAGTTTTAATTCCTTTTGCAACAAAACATTCGCTTTAAAACTACATGAAAAATTCGGTTTGGTGGAATTGGAAGCACCAAACATTCGGTTTAAAAACGAATCTGAATAAAATGTTCGGATTCGTTTTCCGGAGCACGGCCGTATACATACATATATCGTATAGCCTCCGATATATATAAAGTTTTCGTACCTAGTTTATTTATCAGATGAAGATATCGTAGCCCAATGCGGAAATTAAAAGCTTTTTGGAGTAATTAATTTACTTATAGCTGTGATGCTATAGGGTATCTCAAAGTCGTCTGCGCACGACTATAATGTCCGCCATTTCTTTTATTAAACATTTTTAAAGATTCTACTAATGCAAAAACGAGTGAAATTAGAATAAAATTCGACAAAACTCAGTTCAACAGAGAGAGAATAATTTGTGAAATTAATATTAATTAATTCTTTTGGTTTGTAAAAGAATCAACCTTGTAATAGTATAAAATGAAGTGAATTCATCAAATAAATCTTTTACGCGATGAAGGATTTATGTATAATACTTCAAATTGCTTCCGGTCAATTCAATTGCAGAAAGCTACAACTTTAGTATCGTCGGGCCTTCTTCTTTAAGTTGTGACGGAAATCAGTTTTCTAACACTTTGTCGCGCATTCTGGACTTGTTCGAACTGGCTACATTTTTGAACTGGTTCCGCAGTTTAAATCCCACATTGTCATATAAGATAACAAAACGTTCAACTTCTGGCTGTCCATATAAAGTTATGTGAAATTGATGTCTGCCTGCCAACTGCCAATCAGCCTTGATTCAATCAAATGAGATGAAAGATGAGACAGCAAGAGCATTGAAAAGACCACGGGCAAAATATAAATTATTTTAAATCGTCGTTGACCTTGGGCACAACTTCAAGTTGCAGAGAGCAAATTAAGCTGGTTGTGGGTAGCACTGCGCTAGATATTGGGGCACAATATAAAGTAAACAAAATACATATATTGAAAATGGTAGCAAACTTTAGTAATTGTCAGTTGAAAAGCTAACAATTGGTTAAGCCTATTGATTGGGTGTTTTATATAGAGCCACAAATTGGGTCTCAAGTTGCGGTTGTTAGGCGCTAATTGGCTGGCTGTGCCACAAAGGTTCCTGGTGTGCCATTGTGTTAGATTTTATATGTAGGTTTGTATGTTGGTAATTTTTATAAAGTAGTTGCCACCTTGAACCCATTTGCTCTAGCTGTTGTAGTTTTTCCAAGTATTTCCAAGTACCAGCAGCTTTCAAAACTGCATCAAATCATGCAGATAAGGACCTTGTAGATTGCAATGCCCGGCAGCAGCTGAGGCATCTGCAGCCTTTCCCACGTTTTCAACAAAAAACCTTTCCTTTTTTTTTTTTTTGGAAGTTTTCTTGAGAGTTACTTGCAGCTTGTTGTATCTTTTTTTTTGCTCTTCACAACTGTCGCAGAGTGACAAAGCAATATTATACGAACTTCAAATGATAGAGTGGTTTGGCTCGTTGCAACAAGTGTAATGGCAACAAAGTAAAGCATCCAATGATATTACTAGTTAAGGTTACTTAATTGGCCACAAAGTAAGTTCAATTGCTTGTAATGACCCGCTTTAATTGAATTCGCAATCAAACATTTGTTTTGGCAATTTTTTTGTTTGAACCTAAAGTATGCCGACCATGGGCATCGTTGCAGTTACCTGTTGCCATTCAATTTGTTATTGTTTTTGTGTACTTAATGCCAATTTAGGCATAATTTTGGCTTATTAGTACTTAATATTTGTATACGCCAATAGGGTATATTAAATTTGTTATGATGTTTGTAGCGTATCAATAGAAAATTAAAGTTAAAATATCCCAAAAAAGGGAATTTTTTTTTTTATATGAAGCTTTGACATTTCGTGCGGAATTTTTGCATGCTGCGTATGGCCCTTAAAAGTATGGCATATCCTTTTATTCAAATTGATAAGTAAAGATGTAATTAAGGCAACTGGATTGGAACGGGTTGGGTGGTTTTTCAACAAAGCATTGTTTTTTTTTTTAATAGGCTCACATCAGTCAGATTAACGAATTTTTTGCATCTTAATACGCAGCATGCAAATATTTCGCACGAAATGTCAAAACTTCATATAAAAAAAAAAATCCCAAAAAAGGGAATTTTGTTTGTGGTGGGCACTTGCAAGAAAAGAAGTACCAGTCAATGTTATAGCAATAATAATAATGAGGCCGATTTCAGACGAACTCTGACGTCAAGCAAGGCTGCCCCCTATCACCACTACTCTTCAATCTAGTAGTGCATGTGATATATGCAAGGCGTGGGATAACGTGGAGCTTCACCAAACACCTTGAAGACCTGGACTATAAATGCCTCCAAAACAAAAGCGATGCGTTTCAACCACACTATCCAATGTAACATCAACATCTATGGGAACACTATCGACTTTGTCGATAGCTTCTCATACCACGGCACCATAATCTCTACCAGTGATGGTGTGGATGATGATGTAGAGAGTCGGCTCATCAAGGCACGATCTGCATTTGGTAGACTATACCGCATAAGGAGAAACCGGCAAATAAGCAGATAAACTAAGTTAAGGATTAGGACGCAATGCGTGCGTCAAATCCATACTGCTGTACGTCAGTGTGACATGGCTGGCCTCACTTAGAATGACGCAAAAACTTCAGTCATTGAAATGCCGGAGGATTATATGCGGAATATTCTGGCCAAACAGGATATCACACGCAGAACTCTGGCGTTGTACAAATGAGGTCTCAACACACGTAAAAATTAGAAGACGAAAATGGATGAGCATAGTCAGAATGGTTTTGGAATGGAACCCCGAAGGAGGCAGGCGAGTAGGCCGGCCAAAAACAACCTGGCGTCGCACAGCACTCCAAGAACTGACCCAAAACAACATCAGATGGGACACTGCAAAACAAAATGCGGCTCTTGTACAGGCCCTAAGCTCCGTGTCGAGCAGATTGTCTCCCATCGGACGCGTCCCCAGGTGGTGGATTGGGGAATGCTCGGCACTATGCAGGGTCAGTGGGAAATAAAATACCACTAGCGGAACAAAACAGACAAAACACCTGCTTGGAGGTGCAGATAGGGATTCTATCACCAAGCTAGGGTAGGAGGGCTAGTAACCTACCTACCAGAACCATTTCTTGCTACCGAATCGTCATTGACGCCGTATGCTCCAAATAGGAGTTAAAGGAACAATATATATAAGCTCCCAAGAGGAGTAACAAAGAGGGGAATGAAATCTTTTAAGCTTCTCATCCTTACAGCGTGTGTTCTGCCGCATAAAGGTTATGCTCAACTTTAACGTACGTAATTTTTTATGGTTGCTATGTTATATAACTTTCAGTTGTTAAAGATAAATTTATTGCCTACTAAATAAAGAGTGTACATACTTCTAGTTCTTGCCCAGTACTAAGAACAAAACATTTTTTAACGTTCAGTTAAAATGTCTCTGAAGAAACTTGTAAGGGTATTTCAGGTTCGGCGCCCCGAAGTAATCTACGATCTTTAACAATTAACTGATCTCAGTTTTATTAGATTTCCGTTACTGCTCTAGGGCAATTATCAACAGCTTGGAAAAATTCAAGGCTTCATTAATGACTAGACATGCAACTTTTATGTATACCGAGTATTTTAAGCAACTATTATATACTTACATATAAATATTTAGTATCTAAGTAACGCTTTGGGTTATTAAAATCTTTGACAGTGTGAATAATTAATTGATTGTATATAAAATATTTAACTAGATAATTAATGAAAACTCAAGCTTTAACTTAACTTCTTTAACGTTTTGTTGTCATTATTCCTAATCTTTTATGCAAAACATTCAAAACTTTTTCGATAATAAGCTATCACTATTCATTGCAATCTTTGAAGAATAGAGCAAGCAAGGGTCAAATAAAATTTAAAGTAAATGTGGCATGGTGTTAAATAGCAAAGAGGGTTTCAAGATTTTTCCAACATCATTTTTGTCTGCCAAGAGCCAATTTTTGTTTCTCTTCTGCTTAAGCAAAGTTCCCTGAGTGTACATAGACTCATAAAGCTGCAATGTGACACAGAATCTTGAACCATACGTGGTAGTATACTATGTATATTAGGGTGGGTCAATTTTTTTCGGTATAAGGGCTCACTCGGATTTTGATTCTTTGGGTAATTCTAAGCAAATTTGCCCAAGAAACTATGGGTCTAAAATGAATTTCAAGTCGCCCACTTTTTCAAAATTTTCAAGAAAAAAAACCGAAAAAAATCAAAAACCAACACTAAAGCGCCCTCTGGCGGCACCCGAAATTAAAAATAGATGTCAATAATGAATTACTCCCTAATGTATATATATATAAGTTCTATAAGTCCTAAAAGGACTAGAGGGCCTTTAATAGTACATATATACAGTGGGGAGCAAAAGTGATTCCACAATCAACATTTTCATGTTCGAGCGCTCATAAAACCTAAACGAATGAAGTAAATGAAAAAAGGCTTTTTTTTTCTGAAATATGTATTTAATTTGTAACAAATAGACGAAAAAAGTAACATAATATAAGAAGCAATGAAATAGTTAAAAAAAATGTGGTACAGTCGAGGCGGTGCCCGACAGTGGAATACCCTGTACCTTTTGTCTCGAAAATATTTTTCCTGCATATTCCTTCTAAGAACTTTCCAATTGGAATTTTTTTTTTTTTGGTGAAATTCGATATTTATAACCTATGAGTTCCCTAAATTATTACCGATTTTGATGAAACTCAAATATTACGTCAAAGAATTTATTTAAAGTATATGGGGTAAGTTTCAAGTTGGGATGTTGAGGGGTGTGGGAGAAAACACGGTAAATCGATTGCGGGGGGTGGGGGGACCACATCAATAAAATTTGGATGTGGATTTGTTTATTAGAGCCACATGAATCAGCTTACCAAAAATTGTGATTCTAGGTCACTTGTAACCATAATTATGAGGAGTCAAATATTGACGCAGTTTATTGGCAAGGGGAGGTGAAATTTGCACATTTTTGACTATAACTTCTGCTGTATTTGTTCGATTTTGTTAATTTTTTACACACAGATGCATGTAACCACAACGCATCGCTCTGTTAAATTTCAGATGAAAATATTAAACGGTGTGGCTAAAAATCGCGAAACTCTACTGCGGGGAACGGGGGAAGTAATTGACATGATTCAACAAACTTCATCTGCTTAGGAAATATGCGCACCAGCAGGTAAAGTTCCGTGTCTCTAGCTCTTATAGTCTCCGAGATCTAGGCGTTCATACGGACGAACAGACGGACAGACGGACGGACGGACATGGCTCAATCGCTACCAGAGGTTATGATAAGCATTTTGGTATAAAGGACTTGGGGTCTGCCACGCCTCCTTCTGTCCGTTACATACATTGCACAAATCTAGTATACCCTTTGTACCTATAATCAAAAACAAAAACAAAAGGCATGTACTCAGTTTTGCACCTTCCGTTATTCGCACTTGTTTTTGCTCACCCTCTTTTCTTATCAGCAAAAGACTTGCAGATTTACCATTAAATGTCTTTTTTATTCATTATTCGGTTTCATAATTAAGACAATCACACATTTCTTATAGTTCAAAGAAGATTTATTGAGTTTAGAAATTAGTCTCTAACTTGTGTCCGCAAAATGAAGAAGCTATCACCAGATACCGAAAAGAGTATTGTTTGCCTGACTAAAAGTGGCTGTTCGACACGCACTATTGCTGAGAAGCTGCAAGTTAGTCAGTCAGTGGTGGTAAAGGTGCAAAAGAGGCTAAATGTTTGTTCTGAAAGCATGTTGAATGGTCGCCGTCGCCTCCTAACAGACTCTGACGCTCGACTTATGATGTCAAAAATGAGGAAAGATAAGCTGTTAACACCAAAAGAGGCTTCTACTCAAATAAATAAAAACGTGAGTCGATGGACAGCTAGACGAGCACTTGGTAGAATTGGATATGTCGCATCAGTGAAAAAAAATAAACCAGCTCTATCCGAGAAAAATGTTAAGGGTCGGTTAAAATTCGCAAGGGCACACAAAAACTGGACTGTAGATGACTGGAAACGAGTTATCTGGTCGGACGAATCCAAGTTTAACCGTTTCCAGTCGGATGGGAAGCAGTATTATTGGCGTAGACCTGGCGACAAGCTTCAAAGGCATCATGTGAAGCAAACCGTAAAGCATGGAGGAGGAAATGTAATGGCTTGGGGGTGCTTTACATGGTGGCACGTTGGACCGTTGCGCAAAATTGACGGTATAATGAGAAAAGAAGACTATTTAAATATTTTGCAAGCCCAGCTTCCCAATTTTCTGGACAAGTGTGCGTACCCTGAAGGAGAAATAACTTTTCAACAAGATGGGGATCCTAAGCACACTGCTAAAATTGTTAAGTAATGGTTGGGAAACCAAAATTTTAAGTTGCTGGAGTGGCCAGCTCAAAGTTCCGACCTCAATCCAATTGAGAACCTGTGGTCAATCGTGAAGCAACGGCTCGGGCAGTATGAATCAGCCCCATCCAACCTAGGCGATCTTTGGAGACGCGTCGAGCTGGAGTGGAATAAAATTCCAAAAGGAATTATTGAGAAATTGGTTGAGAGTATGCCAAACCGCATAAAAAATGTTATAAACAATAAGGGTCTTTGGACAAAATATTAATTCACTATTCCGTTTGATTTTTTCATAAAAGTTGCAAAACTGAACACATGCCTTATGTTTTTGTTTTTGATTTTTAACTATTTCATTGCTTCTTATATTATGTTACGTTTTTCGTCTATTTGTTACAAATTAAATACATATTTCAGAAAAAAAAAGTTTTTTTCATTTACTTCATTCGTTTAGGTTTTATGAGCGCTCGAACATGAAAATGTTGATTGTGGAATCATCTTTGCTCCCCACTGTAGTTGCATATAAATTACTAAAGCATACAAATGTAACCAATTATAATATACTCTAGCAAAGATTACACGGTGCACCACTCGCAGAGACGCCTTGATTTCAACCTACGATTTATAATAAATTTTTATACCAAAATTAATTAAAAATGCAAATTTATTTTATTTTTATTTTCCAATTTTTTTGTTTGTATTCTTTGTAATTTAAACACTTCTAAAAAAAGTAAACATTTATATCAATCTTGTTTTCTTTTCAATATGTTTGTTATATGGACAAGTTTCGTTTCCAAATATATGTAATACTTAGTTTTTCACAATAGCCAACAGCCTTAACAGCTTTACATACATACATAATATACCTATTATATATTATTATTGCTATGCATAAGTATATCATATTATAGGTCTTGTCTTTCAACTGCAGTTTTCTTTACAAAATTGACAAATATTTAGCTATAGTACAATTTCCGGCTAATCTGTGTTCAAGATCAGCTAAAAACTGTTCCGATTGCTATATATATATAAAAGTTAACTTTTTATTGTACAGCTTTATCTGCTTTTCATTGCGATACAGGTATTTAAATGCAATAGCTGCTTTAAATTACATTCGTTTTGCATGTTCTTTTTTGTTTTAATTTTTAATTCACTTAATATTTTATAGAGCTAAAAATATATATTTAAAATACGCATAAAACAGAATAACATTTTATGAATATCGCGCAATTTAATAATTCTTTGTATACAAATTGTAGTTGAGTAACTTAAGGTTTTACAAATAATAGCATATTTTTTAATATTATATTCATCAATGACAACTTAAGACTAAACATGCTAAAAAAAAACGCATTTAAATAAAAATCATAGCATATTTCAGTTTTTTAATACTCTTTTAGAACGGCAAGAGATTAGGTATTGAATCAAATCTATATGGACAACGCGAGGCGAACGATAATAGCTTGTTAACTGTGGCATTTTGTTTTATTGTATACAAACATTTTGTATAACTATGCATTAATTAATTAATTTGAATTGTACTAAAAATGTACTAAAATCAACTAAAAGACTTGCGCCTTATTTTAGTTTTCGCTGTTAAACTAAGAGCTATGCTTAATTTAAGTTTCTCAATTTACATGTTCAGTGTAATTATATGGTTGTACTAAAAATGTACTAAAACGCTAAACGTGCTAAACGGCAATGGTGCTGTGCTAAAGTCTAGGCACTCGTATAGTAAACCTTAGAGTCGGTAAAGTTGCTGTGAGCTGTAGTAATAGGTAAATACATATGCATAACATTTAACAACATAGACGAGATTTTTACAATTGGTACTTCGTCGTGTTTTTGCAGTTTTACATCTAACAATAGTTAGATTACCTTTAAGCTTAAAAAAATGTACAACAGCAGCTCTACAAACTATGTTTTATACTAACGTTTCGGTTGTATATATAGTATCTGTATAATATAAATATATATATCTCTTGGTATAGCACTGCTAGTATTTAGGTTTTTGTGTGTGTTGCACAGGAGATTTCTCTTTCACTATTTCACTTTACTTATTGCGGCTCTGCTGGTCCGCTGTATTCCTTTATAATGTCCATAATGGCATATTGTGAGCCAAAGATAAGCGCTCCTACACCACAGATGGTTATAAAAATGTTCTTCCACAGAATCCAATTCCACAAACCAAAACCAGTATCCCAGTGTACAATCAACTCAATGAGCACCTAGTAATGATATTATATATGATTATTATATTATTATTATGTTTTTTTTTTGACTTACAGGAAAGATAAGACCAAGTATGGAAAAGCAGAAGGCACCAATGAGACCCATAAAAGGGGATATGCTCGGAACTAACACAGCCAAAACAACAGCGGCAGTAACAAGTACGGTGCTGAAAAGAAATATGGAAAATAAATAAAATTTGTACTAATTTGGTTTATTGTTTACTTACCGCAGCACATAGTTAACAAAAGTTGGACGTTTCGTGCACCTCTCCTTAATGCTATCCCAAACAATTTCCAGGCACACAAAGAATTGCAAGCCAAATGTACAATAAACCGCCAAAGCAATCAACACTTTGACAGCCTGTGCTGGCCACTCCTCGATTGGTAAATTCAGCGTAATACTATCATGAGTATCAACGCCATAGCGCAAATAGCCAAGAAAGCCCAACATCATATAGATCAATGTGACACCCGACATGCCTTGGCTAAGTACACCGCAAATGCCCAGAAAATGCTGTGGCGTCTTCATGTTATTCTCCAGTGGCATCACTACACCAATAGCCTCCATGGCAAAAATGGTGATGGCAAAGAATGCTGGCATTGTGGATATATTGACATATTCACGTGTTTGGACAGCTGGTAAATCCATGACCAAATAGTAAAACGTAATGCCAAGTCCAGTACCCATAAAAACATTGGCAATCATTGAGACAGGCGCCAAGTACTTCAGATTCGGCACCCAGGAGATCAAGATTAAGGGTATGAGCAAAGCCGTGATAAGCATGCGCAATGAGACATCATGGCCAAGCCAATGCGCAAGCACTTGCTCAAAATTCTTGGCCACAATGACTGTATACACAGAACAGGTGCCGAAATAGGTCAGGAACAAGCCAAACAGTACGCAGAATTTTGCAATTGGCGCAAAACCGCGGCACCATTTTGGCCCCTTCTGGAATGCAACCTCAGCAATTTCGGCAAAGCTCATCTTTGTGCGACGTGTCTTGTAGTACAACTTGTGACCGCATTTGACCTATGAAAGAGAACAATATGAGCATGAAGTTTTGGAAGACTTTCAACTAACTAAGCAATACCTACCAATACATAGCTGCAGTGTGTGCAAATAAGGGCGGTTAGAATGGTAGCAAAAATGCCCAATATAAGGCCGGCACTTTTAAAGGCAAAGGGCATTGCCAGAATGCCTGTGCCCAGCGAGGCCTTCAGTAAATGCGTCAGAGTTTCATTATCGCTAGAAAGGCGTGGAGAAATTTATTAGCCACATTTGCGGTTTATACAACTTGAATGCTCATAATCTTACGTTGTGGGATGTTCATTTTCGCGCATCGCAAATGGATCGAAATCATTTCCAGCCAAAGCCTGCTCGGTATCCGCTTTGCGTGGCTGTATTGTATATCTGCAAAAAGTCGTAGTAAATTGAAAACTTTTAGTACAAATATAACTATAATTATGTTTAAACTTAAGCCAACCTAAGCTCTACATGTGTAGGTTCCAAGTCGCTCATTTTATTTTATTAAAGTTTATAGTTATCAAAAAATTGGCGCCAAAAATAAGTTAAATTCATTTGTGTTGTCAACGTCCGGGCTGTTTCTGTGCAACTAAAACTCGACGCCTCATGCCACATTTTCTTATATGCACTTAGAGTGAAATTCTCTTTAACGCAATTGCTGCATCTGCAATTATAGTCTGTAGACAGACTACACTTGTAATTTGTCGATTTTTTTTTCGTTAAAAACTGCGTAGAGGCGGCGCGTAAAAATTGCTGTCGTTGTGCATTCTACATGGGGCACTGTAAAGAGTGCAGTTTCTTGACCGGTTGTAATTACCAAATTCGGACAACAATGCTGGCCACTTTCAGATACATATAATGCACAACTTCTGTTTGACCAATTGATTGAAATGCAAGCTAATGTCTTAAGACTGACTTTGACTGCCACTTCAATTGCATCAGCCAAGCTTGGCTGGCGCTGTTAAGTATGCAACAGTTCGTGCAGAAAAATAAACAACATTGCATACTTTTAGGACTATCTTTTATTAATATACTACTGATACCTAGAGAAAGCAGCCTCAAGTTTTACATAACCATTTATTTATTTTAAATTAAAATTAGCCCAGTACATTCTGGAACTCGCAAGAAGAGATCTCAGACTTTTAGTGGGCATACTCACTGGTCATTGCCTGATAGCAACTCATACTAGGAAGCTAGGCATAACCAACAACGATGAATGCAGGAAATTTAGGGAGAAAGATGTCAAGGAGACTCTGGAGCACCCCATATGCTGCTGCCCCGCCCTCTTTACATCTAGACTCAAATATCTAGGAAGACCCTTGCTTACCTCACTGGAAGAGGCAGCCGACAGGGCACCTCATACTTATCGACTAACGTGGTGACACTAAGAACTAAAGACTCACAGTCTATGTGTGACTCCCCCGGGGGTAAACCGGTAAAACCTACCCTAACCTATATCCTGTTACTCCTAGTGGAGCATAGGGCCCTCTCGGGGATCGTCACCTTGGCTCAGTAGCTGTAATGACGGTAGCATAGCTACTGGTAGGACCCCCCTTGTCGGTAAGGTCTTCGAGGAGCAGTGAAGTGAAGAGCGATCCACAACATAGCGTCTGTACTCAGAATGAGCGACTGCAAAAGGCCTGTCACTGCGAGCAGAGTTGTCAGAACTGACTTTGAGCTTATAACTCACTGTCAGAACCCTGCTCCTTCAAATATTTCTTTCTAAACATGAGAGTAAGCCCGAGAAATATTCAGTCACCACGTGGTACCCGTGTTACTGCGGCTAATCCACCGCAGCAAGCACGACGGATGTGGAGGTGCAAACAACGGAAACCATAACCATTTATTTGGACCTAATAAAATTAAATAAGCTGCCAATATCCTGCTAATTATTCGAATTACTCCAAAAATCTTTAGATGGTTTCTGAAAAGTCTTTGATAATATCCACTTCAGAAGCATTAAAATGGATGTCTGGTGCAGCGAGAAATTGTTTTTACCCTGTACCCATAGGGTCAAGGATATACTAGGTTTATGCAATGTATGGAATTGCCAGAAGGAGGCGTGGCATCAATCTGTTCATCCGTATGAACACCTAAATTTGAATTTACTACAGATGCGTTTCGTTGCTCTCTGGTTGATTAAGTCAATATGTGCCCCCCATATTCCCCAGCAGAAATAATTGGATTGCCCGTAAGTACTTTTTAACACTTTATAGCGTCACAAAATTTTTTGTATAACGTTATGAAGACCTAATAATCGCATTAAGTTAGCCGTGTTTTTATTTATGTATTAATACCATTATGGACCAAAATGTTTATACAAAATATAAATAGTTTCGACTTAATTACAAAAGTTTCCATATAAAAGCATATATATATATTATTTGGAATATTAGATTCAATAAGCATATTATTAATCGGTGAAGTTCGGAATGCACCGAGTGCTGATCGGATTGCAGAGTTTTGGATTGTATTTAGTTTATTAAGTAGGGACATAGGGGCGCGACCATAGATTGGAAGGCAAAAGTCTATTTTAGATATAAGTATTGATTTAACTATTTGAGTTAGTGTGCATGAGCTGCAGTTGTATTTAATATTATAACGACGTCTCTTCATTCCTAAAAAAATATTCCAATAATAATCATAAAACTCTACTTCAGCACTCTTCGAACTGGTATAGACTATTAAACAACAGCCATAGCACTTACCTTATTAATTATAATAATCTTTCAAGACTTGACCAAGTAAAACTTACAAGAATCCGGCTTGGTCATACAAAATTAACTAATGCTCACTACATAGATTCAACACTTAGTAACACCTGTCCACTATGTAACAAATCCCCCATAAACATTACGCATATAATAGCATCCTGCCCAGCCTTATCCCATCACCGTTCTTCCATTTTCCTAAACCAGAACCCCCTCTCTGTTATCGCATACCCAAACCCAAGCAACTCTAAACTAATATTAGATTTCATCAAAAAATGTAAAATTTACCACATAATTTAGAATTAAATAGCATTAATTACAATATTACACATTTAATTTAAGTAAAAGAGCATTTAACAATAATACAATTTTACACCCTACACTTTTAAAATTAGTTAGCTAAAGGCCCTGGTAGCCATGGCTTTCTATTTTAACTGTTAGTTTATATCTTTTTAAGTATAAGCTAGCTTTATATAAAATAAAATAAATATATTATTTGGGACCCTTAGGATCTATTGTGCTCCTTTCGCGCCCTAGAGCTCCTCAACTAGCTCAATATTTGTGACAAACTTATTTATTCGAGATGGTTCTAGTGACATCCATCTTCTGGCAAGGGCGGTTTCTCCTCAGTTTTACAAAACCTGCATGTGTTTCCTGAGTCTGCAATCTGCCTTTATTAACCCAGTCAGTATCCTAAGGGAATTCTTTCATCAATTGGGACATTTTCTTGAACCAATTCGAGTTGTAGGAACCAAGAAGTTAAAGCCCTCCGTGCCGGTCCATACCATTTCTCGACTGGACCTTTCTTCATCTCTTAGCAGCTGTCTGCTAGTGAGTCTGCCAATGCCAAACGGTAAGGTTCAGGCCCTATTCGTGGTTTTGCACCACCATTCCTCGCCAGTTCATCAGCTGCTTCATGGGAATGTTCTTGTGTCCCAGGATCCATCTAAGAGAGACTCTGGTCCATTGTCCTAGATGGTTCAGTTTAGCTCTGGTTTCCCAGACCAACTTCGAATTAATCTTCAAGCCAACCACCGCATTAATATAAAAGCATACAGACACATAATTTTTGTTCGGAAAAAGGAGTACATGTTATCCTTTCAAGCACTGCATTGATTGTCTATTAAGATTGGGTTAATAGAGATATCTGACACACTGAAAGTTGTTGGGTAGAGTTTTTTTCTTGAATTATTTGGCTCAATACTGATTAAACGGGTAAAAAGTTTACATTTAAAAGCGATCAAAAAACCTTAAAATTTATTTCCAAAAAAAATAACGATCTTTAAAAATGTTAACATTTTATTTTATAAGATACCACCAGAGTCATTCATTCAGTTATATTTTTTTTCAATCGCTTTTTAAGCTTGTTAGTAAAGTACAGAGAATTTTTTGCAAATAGTTCAGTCAATTTTGAAAGCGGATTTAAAATAAACCGTTTAAAGCAAAGACGGCTAGAGCAGGGCCTGATAGTACCGACTTCCTATACTTTTTTAGGAATTAACATTCTTCGTAGTCCATAAATTACAAGCATTTTTTAAGTCAGTCAGCTTTGTCTAACGAGCAACAACATAGAGCTTGAATGATTCTTAGAATAATATTAAATAATTTTATTATAAACCAAGTTCATTGGCGAGGTTATCATAGACCTGGACAAATATATTTTTATTTCTTTGAAAATTTCTAGTTAAAAGATGGCGTACGTTAAAGTCGGGCGCGGACGACTTTGGGATACCCTGTACCACCAAATTGCAATCAAGTCCGATATATTGCTTACAAACTCCAAAAGATATTTCTTTGCCAAATAAACGAAACACAACGAATTTTGTTCAAAATACGTTTTTTTTACCGATTGTGTCCTATGGGAGCTATATGATATAGTCAACCAATTTTGATCAAATTTGGTACAGTGCTTAAGAACTCTAAAAAACTTCTTAATGCCAATTTTGGTTACAATATCTTTACAAACAAACGATTCACAACGAATTTTGTACAAAAAACAAATTTTAGACCGATCGATCCTATGGGAGCTATATGATATAGTCAACCGATTTTGATCAAATTTGGTATAATGCTTGGGAACTCTAAAAAACTTCTTAATGCCAAATGTGGTTACGGTATGTTCACAAATAAACGAAACACAACGAATTTTGTACAAAACACGATTTTTTGACCGATTGGTCCTATGGGAGCTATATGATATAGTCAACCAATTTTGATCAAATTTGGTACAGTGCTTAAGAACTCTAAAAAACTTCTTAATGCCAAATTTGGTTACAATATCTTCACAAACAAACGAAACACAACGAATTTTGTACAAAAAACAAATTTTCGACCGATCGATCCTATGGGACCTATATGATATAGTCAACCGATTTTGATAAAATTTACAGTGCTGGGGGTTTCTAAAAAACTTCCGATTGCCAAATTTGGTTATGATATCTTCATAAGCAAACGAATTATCCATCTAAAACTTTTGCTTTTTTTCGAGGTCCTCTGAAACACCCCTATGGGAGCTATATAATGTAGTCCCGATATCAAAAAAATAAAATAAACTTGTCTCCTATGGATTAATAAGGGATCTTATCTGAAAGTTTGGTTGCTCTAGCTCTTACCATCTCTGAGATCTAGGCGTTCATACGGACAGACGGACAGACGGTCAGACGGACAGACGGACATGGGTATATCGACTTCTCTAGTCACTCTGATCATATTTTAGGTAACTTTGGGGGGTCTCCGACTTCTCCTTCTGTACGTTACATACATTTTCGGCTTGCACAAACACAATATACCCTTTGTACCATACGGTACAGGGTATAAAAACGTAGACATATTCTCTTATACACATCTTATAATAGCTGGCGCTTTTTTATTATTTACTTTTGAACAATATGTATTTTGTTGCATCATAATATTTAGAATTCAAACAATATTATTCTAAGCTCATTGCTAAACAAATGCGCATTTTAATTTACAGAAAATATTACGTATACGTCAGCAGTTTTGTTTGCATTTGCATACAGCTTGAAAGGGTTAAAGACCAGTTTCCTTTTTCATCAAAGCAGCTCAGACAAAATCTTTATGCAATTTGTAGATTTGTATATTTATAAAACATTAGCTGCTATGGGAATGCGTGTTCAGAAACGGTTTAGCGTTTTAATGCATCTACTATAAGTAGTATTAAATCGTTATTTTTTTGCTTTGAGAAGTTGTCTCTGACTTTGAGTGCTCTGTTTATAATGACAACAAAACAATTGAGTAGATTACAGGTGCAAGTATAAGACTGTTATCAAAAGTACAAAATAAATCTAGGTTGCAGTTTGTCTATGTGTATCTTTTAAGATTTCTCCTCACTAAATATAAGACACATCGTAAAAATGGCTTAGTAAATTAATTTGTATTTTTATAATTACAGAGCTCTTTTTACTTAGTTGATAATTGAAATCTTTGCTCGTGAACTAAGGTCAACAAATTTATGTCAGTGCTGAGACTGGTCGGCATCTCTGTCTAATTTGAGCTTTAGTCTAACATTCAATTGGCAAAACATGCAAACTATAACTATGAATAACTCATACATTTTGTGTGCTTCTAATTGGGTTCTAGAATTACTTACTTGTTGCCGCCTTCACCGGGCAGAAATTGTTCCATTTCCTGTGCCGCAGGCTTGCCACCACCGTCCTGCAAATATGTAAATGCAACAATTAAATAATTGCGCTAATTAAAATATTTGTATTTTAAGAGCTTACCACAATGTTGACCATTTTGTCTATTTTATAGAGTAGAACTGCAGCTAACTAATTAAATATGAAAACAGAAGCCGCTTTTACAGTGCAGATTTTTCAGTTGCTGTAAATAAAATTCAGAATAGATTATTAGTAAGGTAAACGTATTACTTTTTAAAACAATCTAGAAACTAGTTTATTTTTAAAATTATAAATTTTCATTTTTATTTTTTGCGTCTATCAATGAAAAAATAGTAATTTAATTAATTTTAAGAAACGTCTATTTTGTTTTTTCAAATTATTCTCTATGAGAACTATTAACGCTTAAAAATTTTTTTGAAAAACTCTTTTCGCTCTAATTGAGTCTATTTTGAACTCATTAACCCATACTGTCGCTTATGCTCATAGGCATAAATCCGAGACTCATCGGCTGGTGGAACAAAAGCTCAGGGATGCCTCGATCCCACAATATGACAGTTTTTCTATATTATTTCGACCACAGCATCGATGTTATCTGCGATTAGGGCCGATTTTTGACGACCTTCATGAATGAATTTTTCAAATCTAAAACATTAGCTGTGGCATTATATTTGTTAATATAAGGTTGATCGTTGCACTCTTGTCGAGAGACAGTCCACGAGGAAGTCGTAATAAATCAATTTTATTACTAAAAATTTAATAATTAAAACTTTAATATTCCTTTAAAATTCCAGGATTGGTAACTTATTATTTAGAATGTGAATTTGAATGTTCGGGCCTGCTCCGAAAAACGAGTCCGAAAATTTTATTCGGGTTTATTTTGAAACCACATGTTTGGTGCTCTCAATTTTGAACCTGAATGGCTTGTTGCAAGAGGAATTAAAAAGAATTGGCAAAATAGGCTTAAAAAGTGTTCGCAATTTAAGGCCTATACGCAGCATGCCAAAAATCCGCACCAAACGTCAAAACTTCATATAAAAAAAAAAATTCCCTTTTTTGGGATAAGAGATTTTTTTTTTTTTTTTTTAAGGTTTGACATTTTGTGCGAAGTTTTTGCATGCTGCGTATGGGTCTTTAAACTAAAATAATTTTATAAATATTCTTTGATATTTTCAGATTATGTTTATGCCAATTTCAAGTTAATTAGTTATTTAAAACTATTTTTAAATTTTTTATTCTGAATCAACCCAAGAAATAGCATGCGCAACTTAAACTTAACTTTTGAAAACAAAAATGTTCATGTCTTGCTTAAATGGCCCATGTCTTGCATACAAAAAATTTCCCTTGTAATAGGTATAGCATAATCGTGGATAATTTCCTTCGAAAGGTGTAGAGATGTGCTAACAAAGAGTAAGGGAAGTATGAGTAGATGACGACCGCACAAAATGTGGAATTGTGAGAGCGCAAAAATAATTACATCTTCACAACATGGTATAAGCAAATAAAAATTTAATAGTAGGTACATATTTTGAAATTTATGTAAGAAATAACGGAGGATTTCAACAATTTTCTTGGCTTTACAAAGGCAGCTCGCTTAAGCGCAGGTTTTTTATATTTTTTTCTATGATTAATTAATATTAATATTTGTTAAACAGCAAGTACATTTATATTTGTCCTCTACTACAACATATGACATTTTCTAATTTTAATAACACTAATGTATCCTCTATATGTTTTACTCGTTGCCGTATTAAAATGGCACGCTAAATCCGAAAATAAAGTCTAAAATTTTTTTCATGGAACGGATTTCGATATATTTCGAAATACCCACTTTTCGAAATTAAAAAAAAAAAGTGTGTCTACTTAAAAGCAAATATCTCTGGTAGTATTAAACTAATTTTGATTATTTTTTTTTTACCAAACTGTAGATAATTGAATTACCTATCGATTATACTTGGAACATATTTTTGTCAAATTTACGGTTTGGTCATTATTCATCCATTCCTATGAAATTTTTTGTCATTTTCAGCAAATTTTTGAAAAAATTCTATTTTGAAAGTAAATTTAAAAATTTTACTAAATTTTTTCATAAAGTTTTATTTATGGCTCGTACAGTTTGATCGATTACGAAGAAAATGAGTGGCTGTTTATCAAAATCGTGGAAAAAATGTGTAAATAACAGGAATTTTTGTAAAAAGTGAAAAATGTAAATTTGTTTTAAAAACCAAAAGTTTTAGTTGAATAATTTGTTTATTTATAAAGATATTGTTACCAGATTTGGCACTTGAAATTTTTTTTACAGTTCGCAAGCTTTGCTTTTAAGTAAAGACACTTTTTTTTAATTTCCAAAAATGTTTTTTTCGAAATATGTTTCATGAAAAAATTTGTGGTCTTCATTTTCGGATTTAGCATGCCATTTGACTACGGATATGACTAAAACATGTTGAGGATACCAAAATTTTGTAAACCAGTGTAATTATTGACCAACACTGGTAGTCAAGAATATGCCCTTTTTTTAGTGTTATTCAGTTTCCGTCTATTTTATGCAGTGTTCGCCTTTAAAGGTTTGAAAGAATAGTTTTACAAGCTAAACACCCAAAGTACTGTTGATAACCAATCTCATACACTTAAAGAAAATTTGACTAAAAGAAACACACAATTCACAAATTTATTCTTGTTTTTAAGTTGTTTTTTTTTTCGAATGCATAATTAAGTTTTCTTTCTTTCAATAAATTAAAAAATAAAATGGAATATTTAAAAAAATCTTGAGCCTATTTGAGTGACTCGCAGT
Organism: Chymomyza fuscimana; assembly: GCA_949987675.1. Taxonomy (NCBI): domain Eukaryota; kingdom Metazoa; phylum Arthropoda; class Insecta; order Diptera; family Drosophilidae; genus Chymomyza; species Chymomyza fuscimana. Next base: position 7,327,114 of record OX465089.1, read on the forward strand.
GTACTCTATGCTGTATAAAGCTCAACTTTCATTTTATATGCAAGAATTTAGGCAAAACACTTTCCCTACTCGACTTGACAATAATTGATGGAATTTAACTGATTGATTTCGCAGACAGTTTGATTGCTAATAATTGTCCTACCTCAACTAACTTTTATAAATTTCCTAAAGATTTGTGTCAATCTTCAATTGTTTTGAGAGATTCACTTTCAATTTAAAACGTTTGCGTTTGATTTGTTAATTTAAATTTTCAAGTATTGTGTGTTTAAGTGGCAGTTTGCATGTAAATTAGGCTTAATTTCTACTATATTTTTACCCTGAACCGTATGGTACAAAGGGTATATTGTGTTTGTGCAAGCCGAAAATGTATGTAACGTACAGAAGGAGAAGTCGGAGACCCCCCAAAGTTACCTAAAGTATGATCAGAGTGACTAGAGAAGTCGATATACCCATGTCCGTCTGTCCGTCTGTCCGTATGAACGCCTAGATCTCAGAGATGGTAAGAGCTAGAGCAACCAAACTTTCAGATAAGATCCCTTATTAATCCATAGGAGACAAGTTTATTTTATTTTTTTGATATCGGGACTACATTATATAGCTCCCATAGGGGTGTTTCAGAGGACCTCGAAAAAAAGCAAAAGTTTTAGATGGATAATTCGTTTGTTTATGAAGATATCATAACCAAATTTGGCGATCGGTAGTTTTTTAGAAACCCCCAGCACTGTATCAAATTTTATCAAAATCGGTTGACTATATCATATAGGTCCCATAGGATCGATCGGTCGAAAATTTGTTTTTTGTACAAAATTCGTTGTGTTTCGTTTGTTTGTGAAGATATTGTAACCAAATTTGGCATTAAGAAGTTTTTTAGAGTTCCCAAACACTATACCAAATTTGATCTAAATCGGTTGACTATATCATATAGCTCCCATAGGACCAATCGGTCAAAAAATCGTGTTTTGTACAAAATTCGTTGTGTTTCGTTTATTTGTAAGGATATTGTAACCAAATTTGGCATTCAGAAGTTTTTTGGAGATGTTCAACACTGTACCAAATTTGATCAAAATCGATTGACTATATTATATAGCTCCCATAGGGCCAATCGGTCAAAAAAACGTTTTTTGTACAAAATTTGTTGTGTTTCGTTTGTTTGTGAAGATATTGTAACCAAATTTGGCATTCAGAAGTTTTTTAGAGATTTTCAACACTGTACCAAATTTTATCAAAATCGGTTGACTATATCATATAGCTTCCATAGGGCCAATCGGTCAAAAAAAAGTTTTTGATTAAAAAGTCGTCTGTTTTTGGTTGTTTATGAAGGTATCATAATCTAATTTGGCAATCAAATGTCTTTTGGTGTTCATAAGCAATTTACCGGATTTTATTGCAAGCAGTGGTACAGGGTATCCCAAAGTCGTCCGCGCCCGTCTTTAACGTACGCCATCTTTTTTACTACAGCACGTGCCCGACAATATATGAACAAATAAAAGAAATTTAAATAATTTCCAAGTCCAAGTGCTAATGACCTTTGAGCAATTCTAGGCGCCTCAATTTCAAATTGTGGTGTAAATTTGTCAATTTTTTTGACGTGTCATGCTGTGTGGCCAAATTAACCAAATCGTGATCTCATTGTGCGGCCATTTTGTATTAATTGAAGCCCAATTTTATTTTAATTTTATTATTTTTCAACAGTTATAAACCAAATTGTCTGCGTCACATGAGTCATTTGGCCCATATAGGTTTGTTGGTGTCGTCTTGTATGGCCTTGAAGCATAGATCTAGTTTTTATGAGCATTGTAATTAGCATATTTAGTTAAAAATAAATACAAATTATAAATCAAATAGTTGAAAATTAACAGAAATTTATTTAAAACATGATATATCGATTAGAGCCCATACTTTAGTGATGGTCTTTAATTTATTATTTGTTGATTTAATAAATGCATATTTATGTACAGCCAGCAGACGCTGCGTAGACAGTTTTTATGAGCCAAGTATGTTTTGTTTTGGCCAGGTTTTATTTAACAGCGCATATTTTGTGACAAGGTTCGTTCAACTTGGGTTCAACGTTTTCAGAAACCGAATTCCCTATAAGAAATTGAAGCCTTTAAATAAATATAGTGCTGCTGACTGCAACTATATACATACGCAGCTGTTGTAAAGGTTTTTTATTAAATCAATTTGAAGTGCCAATAATAACACTTCAGTAGTCTTGGCCATATATTAAAATCTCAACCGCTACCTATCACAAGCTCATAAAAATGTATTAACATTATACTTGGCACTCTTCTGCCAAAACCAAAGTAAACAAATCTAAAACATACCAACGTCATATATTTAGTATTTACGCAACTCAGATAAGATATTATAGATAGATATATAAACTTACACACATGGCTAGTATAGGACTTGGTATTTATTATCACATCGAGTGTTTGAATGAATGAAATTAATTGTTTTATCGGTGACACAGAGTTTAGTTGTACGAGTGTCTCTTTATAGTAAATATAGGCTTATGATCTATAGTATAGAACCTTCACCCACTGACAGTACATGCCGAAACTATAAATTTTGGCACAGTTTTGTTTGGCTTTTTTGCTGTATTGGCTTTTTGCTATTTTTATGTTAGCTACAAATTTCTTTCGCATTTTTTTGGCAGTTCATAAAAAGCGGTTGAAACTGGTAAATCAACCTCTATATTAGATATAAATGTTTAGATAATTAAACGACTGATAAGAGCACACAAAGTGCACATTTCTTTGCCAACTATTGTACCAACTAATTGCAGACAAAAATGATATTGCCGATTCTAAGAGTTGAGTATATAATGTCTAAAAATAATGGAACAAATTCTTGTGAAACAAGCTCCAATTTCTAAGATATACGAGTACATGAAAATTATTTCATCAGCCAAATAATATGAATGGTTGCTATTAAAGATTTTTCAAGGTAGTGCAGTTTATCTAAATTTAGCATCGGTTGCGTAAAGTAATATAAATATATTTCACAAAAAGAGGCGTGTTTCTTTATTTTTAGTATATTTTTGCTTTCATGTATTCATAGCTTTTTGAAAAAAAAAAAAAAAGTGTTGTATTTTTTTTAGGCACAAAAGTTACTTCTGCATTGGTATATATCCCCCCATCTCCGCCATCCGCCATCTTTTCTACGTATGTTGGAAAATCCCAAAATCTTTCAAAATATCCAAAAATTTGACTTAGAGCAAATTTAAGGCAATGCGGAATTTTACATCGTTTCTAAGAAAATTTAAATATTTCTAAAAATTTTCTCTTCTTTGGTTTTCCGTTTGGACGAATTTTTGTGTGTGATAAAATGGTTTGTATTCACGTGATCGGGTTCTACGAACATCGCAAATTTCGTCTATGGATTGAGCTAGAATCCCAAATTTATACGCATTATCGAATGGATCTTAATTAGTATTAAGATTAAACATTTGTTTCAATTTCGTTTACATTTTTAAATTAATACAAAAAATAAAAAAAATCTCATTGAATTACCGACTAATAGCAAGCAAGCCGTAGTTTGTGTAGGACAAGATCTGCCATCTAAAATTCAAAACTTTAACGCAATTCAAAATACATACATATTTGAAAAATATTTTAAAATTAGTTCGAATCGCAAATTTCTTCAGTTAATAATTGCTTTAAATTATTATTCAGCCTCCATTATTAAAACACAAGTGTTACATAGTGGAGCATGATTTTTTCTATTGTTATAAGCTTTCTATAATTTATTATATATTTTGTTTACGTTTTCTTCCATTGACATTTGTTTTTAGAAATTTACTACATCTGCGCAATTCATAAAGTACGTATTTTGAAAATTCAGACATATGAATTTCTGAAAATACAAATAATCAACAAACTTGGCTATTTGCCATAACTTAAGAAAACAAAAATTCTAATCAGCTAGGCCGGCACAGACTCTGGTCCCATTTTCCACAAAAGCTAGAAGATGGACATTGTTTTGATTATTAGTTAGACATGCTTTTTCATATCAAATTTGGTAGTTCTGGGTACCATATTTGCAAGATGCACCAAGCCCCATCTGTTTAGGGAGAATGCTCATCTTTTACTATTATAAAACTTTATAACCCTCGCTCTTTTGACTCTGAGTTCTAGCTGTTCATATATCATACATTATCAAAATAAAATTTTAAAAAATATAAAATTAATAGTTGTGTGAAATAAACAATAAAATATAAAAATATGGCGTACGTTAAAGTCGGGAGCGGACGACTTTGGGATACCCTGTACCACTAGCCTGCAATAAATCCGGTATATTGCTTAAGAACACCAAAATACATTTGATTGCCAAATTAGGTTACGAATCCTTCATAAACAACCAAAAACTGACGAATTTTGAACCAAAAAGGTTTTTTTGAGCGATCATTCCTATGGGAGCTATATGATATAGTCAACCGATTTTGATTAAATTTGGTACAGTGCTTGGGTACTCTAAAAAACTTGTGAATGCCAAATTTGGTTCCCATATTTTAACAAACAAACGAAACACAACGAATTTTGTACAAAAGACTTTTTTTGACCGATTGGTCCTATGGGAGATATATTATATAGTCAACCGATTTTGATCAAATTTGGTACAGTGTTTGGGAACTACAAAAAACTTTTGAGTGCCAAATTTGGTTACAATATCTTCTTAAACAAACGAATTATCCATCTAAAACTTTTGGTTTTTTTCGAGGTCCTCTGAAACACCCCTATAGGAGCTATATAATATAACCCCGATATCAAAAAAATAAAATAAACTTGCATCCCCTGACATAATAACGCATCTAATCTGAAAATTTGGTTGCTCTAGCTCTTACCATCTCTGAGATATAGGGTTCATACAGACAGACGGACATGGGTATATCGACTTCTCTAGTCACCCTCATCATACTTTAGGTAACTTTGGGGGGTCTCCGACGTTTCCTTCTGTATGTTACATACATTTTCGGCTTGCACAAACTTAATACATGTACCCTTTGTACCATACGGTACAGGGTATAAAAAGCAATTAGTCTACTTTGACTGCTAACACATGGTTCTTGTTAAGTGTGGCAACACTGGCATATTCAGCATAAGATGTCGGAGAGAATGCAACATAAAGAGAAGAAACCGGTACACCAACTACTTTAACGCTCTTCTAAATTGCTTTTGTGCATTGGGTATGTAAGAGAAGTCCATGTCGAAGTCATAATCCTAAGAGAAGTCCATGACGAAGTCATGACCAGAGCTGGGCAAATGTAGAGCGGTCTGCCGTACAAAAACCAAAATGCACGAACAAAAAGTGCCCGTTTGGGCTATTGGCTGCCCAGCTCTGGTCATGACCCTAAGCACAGCAAATTGAAAAGTATAAGTTAGTTGTGGTTCGACTGTTATAGAAGCAACTTTTCTGCGCTTTGGCCATTTCATGCACTGAGAAAACATAAGTATGCATATGAGTATATTATGCAATAGCCCGTTAAGCTGCTTTACAAACCATTTACCCAAAAAAAGTAAGAACTAGGGCATGTGCATCAAGATCTTGTCCTGAACTTGCAAAAAGACATAGCCTACTCCTTAAACATGACCAGAATATATGTATAAGTTTCTGGTTACGTCTGAACCACTCGCATATTCAGCAGAAAATGTCAGAGAGGCTAGTTATGCTCTTTTAACATTAACTTGGAGAATACTCGCTCTTTCCTCTTGCTTGTCTGGAAAAACCACGTGTTTTTTTTTTGAAGCGTTTAATATTCAGACATTTGAAATTGCAACCCATAAAGAACCATATTTTTTGAGTAATTAAATTTTTCGCATGACCTTGACTGTTGTATAGTATTGTATTGTATACTACTTTAGCCGTATCAAATTTTTATGGTATAAAATAAAAGAACAAATGGCTTTAGTTTTGCCGCGCATTCAAATGCGCTTTTATCTTTTTGTTGCGCTTATAAAGTTAAGGGATTTTTATCGTTATTTGCTTCTATTTTGAAAACAGGCTTTGAATAGTGCTAATAAAGTTAGCTAGAACTTGTAATCCATAATAAAATCAATAACTGCTTCACCATTTCTCATAGTTTACTATATACAATCATTATTCATTATTAAGTTCCAAGAAATCTATTTGTTTATTTTAGGGGATAGGGTTGCATTCAACTTATGCTTGCTCAAAGCATATTAAAATTTCATCAGCAAAAATTGGGCTTTAACACAGCAAAAACAAATAGGTTTTGACTCACTGTAAGTAGAGACGTTGTATTCTTTATTGCTATCTATAGGAATTTTTGGCATTTGTTTTCAGACGATCACATTGGGTTTCATAATTGCTTACTTTACAAAAAAAAATGATATCATGAGGGGCCAAATTACTTGTTATTCAATATACATTATCATTTTTTTGTAGTTTCTGTGTATTTTGAGGTTTTAGCTTGATAAGAACAGGAAACAATCAACACTCATTTGGCGCCTGAAACTTTGCAAAAAATAACTGCTGGACTTTATTTGGTCTTTACACAAACTTTAAGTGGTTTTTTTTTTTTGTAACTGCAGTTCAAATAATATTATTAATAGAAATCAGACTAATAACCTCTTGTTATTGTCAAATAAACAACGTATTATTTGCTCAACTTAATGCACGGGAAACATATTTTGAAAAATTCCAACAGCTGTATACACCAATACCATTTACGTAAACGTTCAAAATCAAGATCACAGTTTATAAATAAACTACGTCACAGCTGTCAATATAGTAACAAACAACTTAATTATATTTTAAGCAGGGGTTAAAGTCTCTTATGCTGTTATCAAAAATGGTAAATTATTTTTCTTATCTTTATGAACACGTGTCAGATGTGACCTTGCAAAATATTTAAGAAAATTCTAAGAGAGTTTTTAGTAATGATTCATTATTACGTCCTGCACCCGTATAAAGTTTTTTTAGATTTGTGGTATAAAATTAGTTTCTTTTGCAAACAAATTTAAGAATCGATTCGGGTATATCTCGCCATGTCTTTTTGCCTTAAGAAAAGCCCGATCTGAGAAATGACTATTATCTATTATATTTTGTAAACATTTTCAAAATCAAATAAACTTTTAGGTATTAGCTGAAAAAAATTAAGCTTAAATGTCAATAGTATATGTGTTAGCTAAATCTATCAACTCTCTTTAAATTTTTTTTAATTTTCCTTTTGAATTTCGAATTTTTATATAAAGGGTCATCAATCTTAAGGGTTTTTTTTAAAAAAAAAAAAAAAAAATTTCAAATGAATCGGAAAATCTTTATTATCAATAGAAAGAATCGCTCTTGCCATTCACTTTTTAAAAATAATCCCTTTCAAAAGTTGGCCGCAACTGCGCAGTGGCTCGTCCAAGCGGAGGTTCCAATTTTCGGCGGTATCTCGCGAATAACATGGGTAATGTTGGCCTCTAATGCTTCAATCGTAGCTGGATTATCCACAAACACTTTAGACTTTAGGTAAAGGAAAAAGTCTAAAGGAGTGATATCACACGTTCTTGGTGGCCAATTCACTGGTCCGGAGTGTGAAATTAATTGTTCACCGAATTGGTTCCTCAATATGTCCATTGTTTCACGGGCTGTGTGGCAGGTAGCGCCGTTTTGTTGAAACCAAATGTCGTCGAGATCTCGGGCTTCAATTTTAGTTAGTAAACAATTCGTTATCATGGTGCGATAACGCTCGCCATTGACGGTTACGGTCTGAAGAAATATGAACCGAGGATTCCACCGGCCCATAAACTACGCGCTGGACGAGGTCTATTCGATCGAGTGTCATACAATAATGAATATTGGGTCTCAAATTTGTTGATGGTATGGCGAATAGTGGTCTCAGTAGGTCGATTATGGCGACCATAAAATGGTCTAAGCGTGCGAAAAACATTCTTTACAGAACGCGAATTTTCGTAATATAATTGTACGATTTGTAAACGTTGTTCGGCTGTAAGTTTATTCATGATGAAATGGCAATGAAAACTGAATAAAAAACACATGGCAACTTGACAGTACTCACGCGTGGTTTATCAAAAAAACCTTATTGAAAAAAAAATCTCAAGATTGATGACCCTTTATAATGAAGACTGACAAGGTAAAATTGATGGAGAATCAGCTTATCAAAATACGCCCTTCACACTAAATGTTATGGTTCCAATGAAACGTCATTTCTGTTTTCGTAGCGGCTTCAGCTGATAGTAGGGCTGTAACTTCTACTTCTATGTATTGTAGTATGATAATGGAACTTGGGGGAACTTAGGGGTGACGCCGTCACGGAAATTGGATGCAGCCAGCTAAATATAAATCAATTTGTACTGAGGTCGTGGTTCTAACATTTCCAGTTGATTGCTGGCGTCCATAGAGCAATTGGCGCCAATTAGAAAAGAACAATATGACCCCCCAGCAGGGTTATCTACCAATGAATTATGGATATCACACGTGTGTTGCTTACGCAGCAACTTTTGTAGTATATAAGAATGTTTTGGACATGTATGTAAGCTTGAACAACTGTTGCAGCAGTTAAGTCGCACCCATTTGTTGCACCCTTAAAATATCTATGAAGGTATTTATTTCGTTCTTTTTTATTCCTTTGCACACACTTTTAGCGTCTCTGACGCTTTGACAGTATACGTTTGGAAATTTTTGTGTTATAATTACAAGCAAAAATCAATAGTTCAAGAACACGACATTGACAAAAGTAAGTGGAATAGATGGGTTCCGGATAAGTGGTAAGATAAGAATGAGCGTTTAGCGCACCTTAAAACAAAATGTCAGTTACAGCTCTATTGTTGTTTTATTGTTTTTACATTTTTCTTGAGGGTATATTTGGTAATCATTTCTTGTAGTTATATGACAATGTCCTTGATGGTTAGTCTAATGCCCAACGAAGCAAACATTTGCCGATGACTCAGTGTGTGGGCAAATATTGTGTGCAAATTTAGTGAGTGTGTGGGACAGCTTATAGTGTAAATGTGTGTGTGTGTGCGCTAATGGTAATTGCAGGATTGACGCACATTGCGTGGGTATTGTATACAGCCATGTTAAAGTAAATGGCACGTCACGGTGTCTCCCAACTTTAACTTGCCCAAAATAGTAAAACACAAACAAGAAAATGCATTTTCTCCAATTAAGGTAAAATTGCGTTTATTAAATGTTAAATTTTGGTTATATTTAGGGTATTCACGCTTGCTGTTGAGAATTGGAAAGTTGAAGACTTTTGCAGCAACAAAATGTACAGTGCTAAGCTTCAACACTTAGCTTAACTTTTTCTCAGCCCAGATCCTATGCTACTATGCGTAATATTTTCAGCTCTGCAATATTCGGGGGTTTTTTTTTGACATTTTGTGTTTCAAAAAGCAACAATTTATCTTCAAGAGCGGTTAAAATAAAAGTAAACAAAGTGTATTAACGCAAATAAAAAAATAGTGCGCATCGTATGTGTGTACTCAGGCACGATGAGAGATGGGGAAAGGGGGGATTCACCCGTGACCGGAGTTTTCTCAGGGGCCCGGTGTAATACAGAACACAATGATTCAAGCTAAAGGTATAATAGAGGGGCGGCTACATTTTCCCCCGGGCCCGGATTTTCTCTCTATGGCCCTGTATGTTACTAAATTAATTCAATTAAATATTACTTGTTATTCGAGTTAACGCAAATAAAAAAAAAAGTGTTGTGCATTTTATGTACTAAATTATGTAATTATTACTTTTAAGTGGGTGGTGAACACCAAACCGGAGTTGGGTTGCAACGAAGCAAAACAATGAAGCTGCTGGAGCACAACAATTTTTAAGTAATATTATTTATTATGCAAAAAGGTGAACAAAATGAGGCTTTCGTTTTACAGAAACCAACAGCACAGATTTTTTGCAATGCTAAAGGGCAAGATTCGCTATTTGTGAAAAAAGTATTAACAGTATAAGACTTTTGCGATTTCGGCAAAACCGAGGGATATTTGTCCCTATTTTGATGGGCTGACTGCAATTTTCGTAAAGGAAAAGCAAGTGGAGGCGTATGTTGTGCAGACGGCAGAGTAAGGCAGCGATAAGAAGGTTAGGTAACAAATGTCTCTTTCGTGATAAGATTAACTAGGAATACAACTGCCATATAATTTGTCCGTCGCCACGCATCCTCATTGAATGCTTAACCATTTTTAGATTTTTAGATTAGTATAGTCTTTACGCTCTGTCTCGGTATTTTTAATAAATGTTTTTTTGAATTTTTATGTTAATTTCCAACAAATTACAAATGTAAACAAACGCAGGAAAGAAGAAGCACAAACTCAACAACGCAACTCAAAATGTGACAAAAAGGGATTCATGGCTAAAGCATGCGCAACTTTTCAACTCCTCAACAAACAAAAGCTCAAAACGTGCCATAGATCAGCAAGTCAAATCAAGGCATAAGCTAATATAAATAAATTGATTTACACAACAAAAAATTGCACTCATATTAACTACAAACCAAAACGCTATAAATTTAATTGAAAGTTAATTGAGTGCAATTGGAAAGAGTCGTAGCTATAATGAAGAAGTTTTATTGTATGTATCTAATATAAGTTGGTTTATACAATAAATATTATAGCTTGAAAAAAAGAATTGGAAAGAGTCGTAGCTATACTGAAGGAGTTTTACTGTATCTAATTTAAGCTGGTTTATACAACAAAAAGAATTGGCTGATAAATTTTTAATAATTGGAGTTCATAAAAATCGATTTTTTTTTATTATATTTGAACTTTTGGAATTTAAGATACTTGTGAAAAAATATCAGACATCTCCGAGGTGCATGAAACGGGATATGCCAAATGGGATTTTTATTTTATATGAGGTTTTGTCATTCCGTGCGAAATTTTTCGAACTGCGTATGGGCGTAAAAACCAAAATATAAATACTTATTTGAATATTTTGAATGCAGTGGTGTAAATTCATGGATCATGAAAAATCATTAAAGTTCAGACTAGAATTTTTAATCACTAGATCAATGGAATTTGGTTTTGCATTTTTTAAAAAATATCTTTATAATACGTACAAACTCATACCGCTTCAAAAAATGTTTCAATTATTATTTTTTACTAGCGCAGTTTTATAGATTTTCAACGAAAACAAATAGTTTTACTATCACTGTGATAAGCAGTAATTTTTGGAATATTTTTTGCAAGGGCAACTCTTGAAATATTTATGTTACTTTGACAAGTAAATATTTTTATGCTTTGCAATATAATTAATAATGCATTTTATTCGAACAATAAAAAAAAATTATACATTTGAGCAATGAGCGACGACTTAACGTTAAAAAAGAATCGTGGGATTTTTTTCTTCCAAATTATAGCTTGCAGAAAAAACTAAAATTTTGCACAATTCTACAATTATTTTTTTAAGTGTAGAAATCTCTCATTGCACGAAAAGCAAACAATTAAAAATGCTAATTAACAAAAAAAAAAAAAACTCCAAGTAAATTAGAAAGCGCGCGTAAATTTTATTTAACTACAAGTTCATATTTCATTCATGATTTCACTGAAAAATTTTCTTATATAAATGTAAGCCGATTCGGAAGTGCAAAAGGTAAAAACCTTGACACGTTGTGTAAAACAAATGACAACTGCAAGTTGCGGCAAAAATAAAGAAACAACGTAAACAACAAAACGCAAATAATAAAAGCAGGTGCAACGTGTACTGTTAAAATTAAGACGACGTTTCTTCGGAAGGGAACGTTCCGCAATTCGACATTTGCTGCTTACGTTGTTATGATACCACAATTGCAGAGAAGAATTTTTTGTATTTCACGTTTTCTGACACAATTGGTAGTTTGTTAAAGCTTAAAAAAATGCTAAAAATATAAAATTTTATTGACACTAAGCTGTTGTGGAAACTAATGGAAATGTCTTTCGTTTTTGTTTTTTTTTTTTTGGCAACAATTAATTGAAATGTCTATTCTTTGGTTTGCCATGCCTTTATTCTTATGTTTTAATCATGTAATAGCCGCATACATACATACATATGTAAAAACATATGCGTATGCAAACCAAAACGAAATTCACAAGAACAAAAAATATTCGGTTAGGACGCCCTCGCCTTACATTCTTCATTTCTACAAACTATTTGAGAACAAGACATAAATGTGCAATATAAAATTTCTTACTTTTTCACTTTATTTTCACTGTTTGTGCTCGTTGCCTTGCGTACTTCGTTGGTCGAAAACGTATTTTAAACAATTTGTACACAGATAATTTTCTTTTTAAGTAGCACTTTTTGTTGCATCTGATTTAGAAACTATACAAACACTTTTGAATAGTGCGACACCACCAAGAAATAGCGATGGCCACGTTATAAATATGCCAAATTTTTATAAGAGTAGTACTGCTGACTACAAAACCGTTCAAGTTAGATGTTTCCACCACGAAAAACGAAACCCGAATGAACTGTCAACGTAGCAAGAGCGCATATAAATGTGTTACCGCTAGACCCCTAATTTGTGAATGTAACCGACAACAGTTCGCTCAAAGAGAACAATATATTTCAGCCCGCCAAAAACGAAAATGCTCAGAGACATACAGTGAAAACCCGTCATGCCCAAACGAACTGACGACGCGTCGGCCGAACGAATCGTGTAACATCGACAAAAATCGGCGCGAGCACCAAACGTGAGTCCGTTACTGAACATTGACACAATTAGTGACTTATAATATGAAATATTACTACCTGAATTTTGCAGACTCAGTTAAACTTGCTTTCATAAATTATATTTCGTGCTTTATATGTTTTTTTTTTTTTTTTTTTTTTTTTTTTGTTTTTTTTTTAATTATATTTATTTACAATCTATCCTTTAGACAATAAGTAAATGTTTTGGAAATTATAAATTAACAGGAGAAATAGTTAAACTCCAATGAGTAATAACTATTGCTTTTTTAAGTGCTGTAAGCTTAATTTGAATATGGCATGTCTAAGACATGATTGCGTTTTAATCTTCGTATTCTATCGCTATCATCCAAGAGGCCTATTGCCAAAACATTCGAATGATTATGTAGCCTTTCCACGTAACTAGTGCTTAGTCTTCGTATTTCGTCCTTAACGTATGGAATATCTAGGTCTTTATGAATTTGCTCATTGGATACAAACCATGGGGCGTCAAGAACGTTTTAACTTTTTAAAACTCCACTTGTGCAGCTTAAAATCAAACCATTGTAGGTTTTACTGTGTCATACATAAGAGAACGGCTGAATTCAAAAACTAAATTTGAGTACTCAGCGCAAAAAGAGTGGAGAAACTTGCTTTTGCATGAGAAGTAGTATTGAGCATAAAAGGGAACATCGAGCATGAGCAGAGCAATTTGGACACCGGGTTGCTAAGAATGAATAGGACATTGTGTAAGAGAGAGCAAAGGGTATGCTGAAAGCCAGCAATAAAATAGAGAAGAGTTAGAAATGGCGAGCAACAAAAGGTTTATGAGAGCAACTTTAAAAGGACCAGTTTTGTTTGGCTGACGAAATCTACCAACAAACAAACATCACTAAAAGCCGGCTGAAAGTTTTCTTTAGAAACTTGAAACTTTAAAATAAATAGAAGCTTCTTAAAGAAGTTCAGATGCAGTGTTGCAGCATTCAATGAGAGCGTACAAACAAATGTCTGCTCAAATTACTCTGTACACATTTTTAATTTGTAGTTTGGAGGCTCATCATGATTTGCATTTTTTGTGTGCTCCTTAAATAGCCGTTACTCTTCAATTTTATCAATCAACATCTGTACTTAAATACATGCTTAGATATAGTATCTGAAAACAGGTATCTTACACAATATGACGAAATTCGTCAAAATAGTAAAACGCATTCAAAAACATTAACACAAAAAGGTATTCTATTTTAATGCAAGTCACCTTCAATTAAATAGAGCACGCCAACAAACTGATTGTCACCAAATTTTCCAATGTATGGGTGTGAAAGTGCCGTGTGAATGCGGATTTCGCATCGATCATTCATAATCCCGATAACTAAAGTTTTATGCACATTTTAAATAGTAATGTTTTCACAACGAAATACTCTTTGGTAAGAGAATGTATGAAAGAAACGTTTATGAAATAAAACCAATTATTTAGTTAGTTAGTTTTGTTCTTTGGCAGTACTATACAAGACTACCACCAGGGTGTCCTTAAAAATGTTGTTCATCAGTCATAACCTCTTTTCAATAAGTAGTCTAATATTATGTTAAATGGGCTTTAAGGCCTATACGCAGAATGCAAAAAAATTTCGCACGGAATGACAAAACCATATAAAAATAAAAAAAAACATTTGGGATATCCCAGTAGACCCCTTTACTTTTTAAATTACTTATGGTGCAGGGTGCAGCGTGAAAGAAATCTAGTTTTTCGTTGTTCGAACGTTACGTTTATTGTTCCTATAAAGCTCAAGGTTAATTCTCAACCAAGGCTAAAACTGCAACCTACTTTGAATTACTAAGCAGAACCTAAATACTGACTTTGAAGTCTGAACGGAAATGGTTTGATAGCATTTTGACTTCGAAATGCCACCAAGTGATTTAAAAGCTACAATTGTTTTTTTTTTTTTTTAATTATAAATACGATATTAATAAGATATGAAATAAATGAATAAAATAATCCACTTGCCATACGCTCGATAAGCTATATTTTCATCAAAGAGTATGATATAATAATACAATAATTAAATTAAAAAAATCGCACGACAGATAATGGAAATAGAAAGTTATTAAGATAGCAGCTTAAAATAGGATTTAAATGGCGGGAAAATTCAAAGTAAATCAAATTTTAATTTATTGTTATTTTAAAAGTCCAAGCAAATTCGAGGCCACGCTTATCCATGTGATTTTTCGGCGGAAAAATTATGTGAAGTTTGTTCTGTCTAGCAGTCCACTGTGAAAATAGTATATAATATATATAAGTATGTATATGTATTAATTTATCAATAGAACGCCATGCCAACCTTTATCTGGGTATCTTCCATGCCCAGCATTACCACCTGCGTTGTCTCCTCATTTATGGCATTTGTAGTGTTATCAATATCCAAACCAGTTAATATAATATTGTTATAAACATTCAGATCTTTTCCCAAGGGATAAATATCCAGCTCGTTAGTATCGTAGGGATAATCCAGCACAAATGCATAGATCGCAAAGCTTTTGCTATTACGTGCCGATTGACTGCGTGTATACCATACATTTGGTGTCAAGCTATCATTCTGATAGATCCAAGGTTTGCTGCCATAAATCCCCTCGCCATTTATTTTAAGCCAATGACCCATATCGCGCAGACGTTCCTCAAATATGGGTAGTATAGTGCCATATTTTGTAGGTCCGACGTTGATCAATACATTGCCATTGCAGCTTACGGTTGACACAATTTCTAAATAGCATTATAGTTTTAGCAAAAGCCTTATATGTACAATACTATTATACTACCAACCTCGTATAACTTCTTTTGAGGTCATAAAATCGGCTAATGTTGTATCAAAACGGTGACCCCAGGTAGTACGATCCAAGGTAAAGGCATTCTCCCATTTATGCGCTTGCAGTACGCCCGGATTATACCGATCTGCACAATTATAAAAGTCACCATGCATACAGGCTGTGCCAAATCCCCAGCGATCGTTGGTTACTATGGTATCACGTACGGGACTATCATTGTACAACCATGCTATAAACTCTTCTGATTTCCAGTATTTGTCTGGCGCTTCCCAATCCCCATCTGACCAAATAATTTCTGGCAAATACTGCTCCACCAAATCCATTTGTTCCGGACGCACTTTATGATCTATGAAATTATGCTGCAACAGCAAATGCAATTTATCATCCATCCACATGCGATTGTACCATTCAAAGAGTGAATAGTATAAACCAAATTTAATGTTGGAATGTTGGCGTATCGCACTGGAAAGCTCCTCTAGAAGAATAATTATCAATAAAATTAACGTTTCTAAAAAAGTAAAACTTTTTTAAGCGCTTACTGATTATATCGCGCCTAGGGCCTACATCCATTGAATTCCATCCGAAGCTATACTTAGATGGCCACAAAGTAAAGCCATCATGGTGTTTGCTGGTCAATACTACATATCTGTAGAAACAAAAGTATCAAACAAAAAGTTTACATTCAAGGATATCAAATTTTATATATTAATTAATAATTAACATTCCAAGAATCACTTATCACTTTGTTTCACATTTAAGTAGTGCCAAGGATAAGAGAATATTCAAAGATGTAATCACCTCGCGACATAGTTACGGAGTTAACGGTCACTTGTTATACCAATATTATGTTCTTTATAAATGAATAAAAAATAAAGCTTTATTAGTAAACAATATGTTAAATACCTCGCTCCGCTATCTTTAAAGAGTAACGCCCATTGTGTTGAATTGAAAAGCTCTGCTGTGAACTCCGAAGCAAATTCCTGATAGCTAAAATTGGGCCCATAATTGCGTTTCATGAACTCTATATATTGTGGATAGCGTAGAGCTGTGAATAGTAGGCAAAACTGTGCATCAAACTGAGTTTACACTTTTAAGAGCAAAACTTACTTAGCCAGTCTGTCCAGAACCACTCTGTACCAAAGCTAGGCACTGAATAAACGCCCCAGTGAAGGAATATGCCCACCTTTGCATCATCATACCACTCCGGTAAAGGTCGCTGATCCAAGCTCTCCCAATTCGGTTCATAACGTTTGCGTGGAGCCTGCGCGAAAATACTCTGGCTTCCATAGAGCAAGCTAACCAGAACTAGCATAAGGCAATTCATTGTTGATTTTATCGTGCTCCACAAGCGTGACTTTGACTCTGCCAATGACGCTAATTGAGTGATGTTTGCTCTGCTGCACAATGAAAACGGGCACTGGAAAGCAAGAGCCTCAATCTTGATTTGTTTGAAACTGGAAAGCACTTGTATATATGAGAGTGTTTATTTACATAAGTACATAGAAAGCTGCGGTCTCTAGGGAGCGTAGCACTGTGTAGGTAAGCGATAAGAGCAGCTTGTTTGATGTTTTTGGCAGCTTATCAGTTTTTCTAAACAAAACAATTGTTGTGATGCTGATATATATTTGCTTCACCAAACCGCTAAAATAATAATAATATAGCTTGGGAACTGCACCAATTTCCGAAACAAACTTAGTTATTCGTAATATATACACGAGTACATTGTAAGCTGTGGTCTCTAGGGAGCATGGCACTGTGTGTGTAGACAAGCGATAAGAGCTGCTCTTTTGATGTTTCTGGAAGTTTATCAGTGATTCAAAAAATAGTTCTTTTGGTGCTTTTTTAAAATGTAAATTTTATTTCAAAATCTTTAAAATTCTAGTGCCTTTTATACATCTTTAAAAATTATGTACTTGCATAGTTTATATACTAAAATTAAATTTACGATTTAAAATTATATGAAACCGCAATTGGGTTCGACTAAAATTTATAGCTTTTAACAAAATGTTAATAAATTAGAACGTCCCTATATAAGATTTCAAAAATCCGTCTGCACAAATCATAATTGAAAATATTGTAACCAGCTGGAATGTCGAGTCTTAGTTTTAAAGTCTTGTTTACAAATATGGTATGACTTATATACTATTTTATAAAGTTTATAAAAAACTGTAATGTATGACTGAGCTGTATAATTATAAATGTGTAATTTAAGAAATGGGAAACAACAAAAAAAAACCGATTGCACAAGAAATTCTTACAGAATATATTTGTATATTATCAAGACAGTTAGATACTTATGTGTCTATAGTTTCTATGCAGATTGCAGGCAGTTTGGAACTGCTTTTCAGTTACTATTGAGCTTGAGCTATTGTTAGTAATAGTGAGTGAGAGAGCGTAGTTTTAGTAATATGTTGTATTAGTTGTAGTTCTTGCTGTTGTTTAGTAGTTTGTGATTTTGGTAAAAATTTCTTGCCAGTGGACGAAGTAGACTGTGCTTTATAGCTAACAAAATGTGTATATGGCAGTATATATGGAAACGTTTCCAGTCGCATAACTCATGAAGGTAAAACAATTTTCAAAAATAAACTCGCCCAACGCGCTTTCTATCCGAATTAGTTTAAATTGCGTCTTATTTGAAGCCCAGCGCTTTATTGCTTCAAATAAATGAAACGTCAGTTCTCCTCTGGAGGCGTTACGAAGCCCGAAATCCAATCGGTAACGCGCAATCGAAAGATTTCCGTCTTGCTAAGAATCCAATCACGATATTGTTGTGGAATATATTCCACCAGTTTATCCGCTATATCAGGTTTTCTGAACATAATCATATATATCAAAATCACATTGAATATAAAGAGTACCAAGAAGGTCATCAACGAGGACAAAGCGGGACCCGTAAGCAGAGCAATCCAACTCTTGCCATTTTGGGATTTGTTTTTATGCTTAATTTTTTGATTGACCGGCTTGGGGACTGCATTAACGGGTTTTATTGTAAGTTCATTGTCAACGCTGCTCGTTGCCTTCTTGTTTTTGGATTTCTTATTTGCTTTGCCAGACTTTTTGTTGGTCGCCCCATTGGCTTGTGCATTTGGGGTGGACGAAGAGCTAGCATCACCGCCGCCAGCCATTTGCAAGACACTTAGTTGGCGTTCCTGCGCCACACGTTCGCGTTGAACAAGTTCAGGATTGAGATTTGCACAAATGCTTACCTATTAAATTAAATTAAAGCTTATAAATGCAACTTCAAGACATATGTAAATATATTTGCTTACGCAATTTCTGGCTGCAGTCTGACAGTCTTTGAGCGTCAAACAACGACCCACAACCTTTGACCAAGCGTGTGATAAGGGATTGCCCTTTAGATCTAAATATCGCAAACGACTAAGTTGTCCAAAACTTAGTGGCAAATGCTCCAAGCAATTGTCAAACAAATCCAAATGACGTAAGTATTCCAATGCGCCAAAATCTTCGGGTAATTCGCGAATTTGATTCTTGCTTAAGTCGAGCCGAACAAGGCGTTTCAGTGTGCTAAAATTGCTCTTTAAAATAATTGTTAGGCTATGATATCAAACAGTTTTCAAAGATGTACTTACACCAAGAGAATCCAGCCGATTGCTGGATAAATCCAAAATGGTAACGCGTTTAAATGAAGCCTGCAAATGGTAAAATTAAACTAAGCGTCAGTTGGTTACGTTTCAGCCAGGAAGTCATTCAAAAACAAACCCCCAAAAATACTTTAAATTATAATTTTTGGCAACTTGCTTACTCGTGCCAGTGACCGCACCATTGTCAGTTGCCAGTTGTGCTGTCTTATTATTAAGGGTGGTGCTGGTGGTGGCAGTCTTCTTGGTGTTGGCGTTGCTACTGTAACCGAAAAACCAACCCTCAAGCAATTTTGGCTGCATTTGAACACAACACACACACATACATACACCACACACACTTTCCGTTGCCAATGGCGCAGAAAGGCTCTCAAGTGTAAATGCAATGCAGCAAACGGCAGCGACAGCGTTAATTGCAAGCAAGCCTGCCACCGCAACAACAACGACAAACATGAAAGCCGTATGTGCGCAAGTGAGATAGAGACTGGCTAGACTTTTGTCAGACAAGCTTGGTGGCTACGTAGGAGCTTATTTGCAGTCAAGAACTGGCTTACATGTATACACACATAATTGCAGCAGTTAATTATTAAGCATTAGATAATTATTCACATAAACAACTTACAATTTCACGCACTGGTACTTCGGTCAATTCGGACAAACTGAGATCGCAGTTGTCGTCTTTGACACGCTCCTTCACATTTATTTTAACCTTTTCCACGCCCTTCGGCATTTTGTTTGCGGCTACAAGGCCAGGTGTGCAGTAAAAGTGTAATTTTTAAAATAATTTTTTTCAGCGCAACCCAAAATGTACAAAACGAATTTAGAATGCCAATAGCACCAGAAACCAAAACACAGCTGCACTCGCCGAGGCCCGCAAAACGAATGATGAATGTTCTGCGAATGCCGGTTAATGTAACGAGCGCGGCAGAATCAAACTATTTCACATGCAGTGGTCTTTACGTTAATTGAAAAATTTATATAAAACATTCCCAAAACATATTTTCCAAGCTAGCTTGATTTACAATAAATTCATTTAATAGTTTCCCAGTTTAGCAGCACTAGCTTTATGACTAGAATGTGTTTAACAACACTACGCTAACACATGTTTTTCCCACCCCCATTGCAAAATTAAAAACACTGTCATGTTTGATCTTTTTACATGTAATTTTGTAAAAATTTATTAAATTACAAATTATGCGCCATTAATTTTTATTGGCAGCAGCTTGCAAATACTGCTTAGTCCTCCTCTTCTTCAGCGGCGGCCCCGGTACCACCCGTGTTCTTCTTCAGGTTCTTCCTCTTGACGCGACCAGGACGGCCACCACCGAAGGGCGACTTCAAAGAGAAGTCAATATGCTTCTGCGAGTCCAAGCGCACAACAAACGAAGGAATATTGACCACTTGCTTGCGTACACTATGTAAACAAATCAAAATAGAATTTATTAGTACGAATTTTGGAATAGCAGCTCAATTTGGCTGTAATGGCTTGAATTGTTCAGTGCAACTTACGCTACGCAGTTTTGCGTTATGGCTAGAGTGATTTGTCAGGTAAATCAACTACTAAACCAAAAGACGTTGAGAGCCGGTACAAGCAGCGAATAAGTGACTTGTTCGACTCCCAAGTGGTCTTACTGAACATAAACACATATACAACTGTTTAGATTTGCCTCAGGACTTGTTGCCCTCGCTGCCCATGCGATATTTACCGAATATGACGTTGGCGGATCAAAACACGCGCGTGATGGATAGACTTGGCCAATCCAAGCTTGAAGACTTGGGTCTGCAGACGACGCTCCAAGAAATCTTCGATTTTCAAGCCCAACACGTAATCGAGCTTCATGCGAGACTCATCCAAGACGCCAATGCGAACCAATCGACGCAGCAGGGCATTACCTAAAATAAAAAAATGCTTAGTTAATAGTGTACGATAAGTATTGATTTACAAACACAATGTGGGCAATGCTTTTTGTTCAGTGTGTATTAGTTTACGTCAATGTGTTTTTTCAGACAAGAAGTGTCAGATTAATATTTGTATACAATTCATCAGAATAAAGCATTGCATATCATGCATATGATTGCACTCTTACCCTGGAACAAACGTTTCTCGTCCTTCTCATCCAAAGTCAACAGCTCACGGGCAGCCTTACGGATCTTGGCCAGGGACAGCTTAACGCGCCACACCTCACGCTTGTTACGCAGACCATACTCGCCGATGATCTTCAATTCCTGATCCAAACGTGCCTTTTCATAGGGGCGACGTGGGGTTACATAGGTCTTAGAGAAGACCGAGGGTATGCGGCCGTTAACCATGCTTGCAACAATTCAACCGAGTACTGCAAAGACCAATGCGAAATTCGAGGTTAAAATTTTAATCCTTCAAAATAAAAGACATCACTTAATTTCATAAATAAATATTTGCACACTATAATTTTTGGATGTTAGCACTATTTAATGCAAGTAAAATTATAAATTGCAGACTTGGTTAAAATTATATTTTTCACATTATACTCTCAGCTAAAAATATCTACGTACATTCGGTTTGACGTTTCGGAAAGAAAGAAATTGCAACGAATAGGCTGTGTCGTTCCATGGAATGGGTTCAATTGAACGACTAATGAAATGAACTAGATCAGTAAAAGATGAACCGTTTGGTCAGAAGTTCTTTTCGTTAGGTGTTCATAATTTGCTATTATTGATTATATTGCTTAATTGTTTATTTGTTTATATGCCCTATTCTATATTCGCTCACAAGAAGTTCGTATATATTAGTAACTAAAATTATGAATTTGGTTAATGTGCCAAATAAACAAATCACCGAATAGAATTGGAACCACCTTGGCTAATTTATTGCCACACCGCTAAAAAATTGCAGCTTTTTTGCTAAATGGTTTTTCAAACGTCTGGCAGCACTACGTGGCATTCACGTTGATACGCTCCCTTTCTGCTCCGCCAGAAAATTTTGCTGGCGTGTTTCTATTAAACGTTGTTTAATTCTTTGCTTTTCGAGTGAAATATCAAATTAATAAGTTATAAAATGTACGGTGGCGAGGAATTCGGGGCTAATGCGGTATGTACTAGTTAGATTTAGGCGTCAAACAATACAAAAACAAAAATGGCAAGACATCAGCATTCGTATCAACACCTAACCCAACTTTTCGGCCACCATCAACAAGAGGAAAATAAAATAAATTGTTTATGCCTTTACAGGACTATTACGATGATTATGCACACACTGGTGATCCTCAGTTAGATTTGGAGTACGAGCGTACATACTACGCCACTCGCATGCCGGAGAATGTCAAGTACTTCTTGATTAACTTCTGCCAAGCAATTAAGGATGGGACTCTGTATGAAATACAAAATATGTATGAGAATACATTCCCGCAAATAAGTGATCATCATTTTGATAAATCGGCTTGGCCAGAGGAGCAGGAAGTAGGCGCCCTTGTTGATAATGACAAGGTTTTTTTGATATTGTACAAGGAACTGTACTATCGTCATATTCACGCTCGCATTCCCGGCGGCCCTAAATTGGAACAGCGTATTAACTCTTTCTTCAACTATTGCGACTTCTTTAATTTGATTATTTCTTCGCAAAGCCCAGTTATGTTGGAATTGCCCGACATTTGGTTGTGGGAGTTGGTCGATGAGTTTGTATACCAGTTTCAGAACTTTGCCCAATACCGGTAAGTGTTAATAGTTGACGTGAGATAAATTAAGTTCCATAAACCAGTTAGTTCAATTTAAGTGCTCGATTGACTGATAAGACGCAGGACGAGATACAACAATTGTGCGTGAACCACAGCAACGTCTGGAGCATACTCTGTATTCTAAACGTCCTTCATTCTTTGGTCGATATATCCAATATCAAAAAACAGCTGGAGGCGATCGCTCAAGGCGTTGATCCACAAACTGTTGCCGGTGACTTTGGCAAAATGTCCTTCTACAAAATGTTGGGATATTTCTCTTTGGTTGGTCTGCTTCGCGTCCATTCTCTGCTGGGTGATTACTATCAAGCTATCAAAGTGCTCGAACCCATTGAAATACACAAGAAGTCTGCGTATTCGCACATACCCGCCTGCCAGATATCAACTTCATATTATGTTGGTTTTGCTTACATGATGATGCGCAGATATGCTGATGCTATACGTACGTTTTCAGAGATTTTGTTGTATATTCAACGAACCAAGCAGCTATACAGCACACGCTCCTACCAGAATGACCAAATCAACAAACAGGCAGAGCAAATGTATCATTTGTTGGCCATATGCTTGGTCTTACATCCTCAGTGCATAGATGAATCCATACAGCAGGTATTGCGGGAAAAGAACTATCACGATGCCATGTTTAAAATGCAATGCGGTGATTTGGAGGTATTCAAGTCGTACTTTGTGTTTGCATGCCCACGCTTTGTCAGCCCCTGCCCGCCTGCTGCAGATGCACCATTGGAAGATTACGTTAAAGATCCTATGGAGCATCAATTGCAAGTGTTTATGGATGAGGTGCGCCAGCAAAAGGATTTGCCGACCACTCGCTCTTACTTGAAACTTTACACCACACTTCCACTTGCCAAACTAGCTTCGTTTATCGATCCCAATGCAAGTGAAGATGATGTATCGAAGCTATTAATACGTTTGCTTTGCTTCAAGCATAAGATGCGCAACTTGGTATGGAGCAAGGGCTCCAGTGGTCTGGAGGGCACCTTTAAATCTGGATCGGAGGTGAGTTTACAATAGTTGTTGATGACAAAAGATATTTTTAATTAAAATTTTTTTTAAATTTAAGCTTGATTTCTACATTGATGATGATATGATCCACATTGCCGACACAAAGGTCTCACACCGATACGGCGACTTCTTTGTGCGTAAGATACTGAAATTCAACGAGCTAAATCGCAAACTTAAGAACATCAACATTTAAACATTTAATCAACTACATCTGTAAAACGACATGATATATTTTAAATTCCAAACTGGACACTTTTGTTTTAATATAAATAAAACTTACTGCATGCGAGCGCAGCAAAGGGTCCTCAAATTTTGTAGTGTCTTCTTATTCTAAACACGTTTTCTGAATTGTGTACCAAAAATTTGAACAAAAGCTTCTAATCCAATTTGACGTATTTAATCTATTGGTAATTCTGGATTTAATTATAAAGCAAACTCTCGATTGTGTTTTTCAACATTTTACTTTATTTTTTTTTAACAATACTTTTGTTATATAAAATTTTGTATTTATCTCTATAAGGAAATTTGTTTAGGCTAAACCTTTTTTTTGTGAGTTCTCCTACAAATCCGACATATCTGCTTATGTGCTCGCCTGCGGCTTTGCGTTTGGAATGTGCGTTTTTGTATACAACATTTTATATTTTGTTTTTTAATTTTTTTTTTTCTGGTTTGTAAAACAATGAAATTTCTTTGGTAAATTAATATACTTTGCTTTTTAAATTTAATAAGTTTTAATTATTGTTAGGAGTATAAAGAGTAGAAGTTGCGTTAGCTAAAAACAGGCAAAGAAAACTAGTACAAGCATTTTACATTTACACATAGTTTAAAAAATTTTCAACCTAAAATTAAACACTTTATACACGTAACAACGCTGGCACCTTTGTTACTCTGCACTGCTACCAGTTTTACCGATTGTATAATGTAAATAGTAGTAGTATATAAGACTAACACTTAAATAAGAAACAATTTACAAAGTACGGACTTAGTAGTTGGAGCTTCGACGTTTCTAATCGACGTTCACTGTGCGTTGGTTGACATCAATAAGATAAATGTCTTTGTGATGTTGCAGCACAAAGTCAATAAATGCATTGATGGGTGCAATCTCCTCCAGCGTTGTGTTGCTACGTCCTGACCACAAAAAGTTGGGACCAAAGACAATGGCCAGATTTGATGATGTCATTTTGTTTAGATCCTCACACTCCATGACACGCACCAGAAATTCTACAATGTACTTGAAAAGCTCATAATTTTCCTCCGGCAGTCTTTCGCGTATCAATTGGGTCACATTGCGAGAGCGCTCCTCTTCGGTTCTCCATTCAAGGAACTTGGTTACTTCGTCGTACAACTCAAATGTTAAAAGGGGCTCCGTAAGATCTCGCAGAAAACTCTTAAGCAGTCCCGCAATAACATGTACATTGACATTCTTTAGGTCTACATCCTCGCCGCGATTAACACGCTCTTTCAGAGCCATAATCTCAGCATGATTTCCCGAACGCCGAAAGATGCCTTCCGTGTCAATCATGCCAGTAATCGAGAGCGAATCGACGCACTTTCGCACAATAGGAGGTATTGAGTTAAGGCATGGACTGTTCATAACGATATGCTTTAACGTCACGCCAAATTGAGTCGTTGGCGACATTTTTTGCTGATGCAAGGGGGCCGCATTAAAGCTGTTTGGTGGTGATGTGGAATGTTTACGATTGGCGTTCAGCTTGTCGTCGAAATCGCAAATATTATCCGGCAGTTTCAATTTGTATAGACCCAAAGCCTGACGTAACTCATCAAGGCTGGAGATATAGACTAGCTTTTTCCGAAACTTCTCGCTAATGAAGGGACTGAAGAAGTTCCAAATGACTCGAATAAACCACGTCGAGTGCACCACATATAGGGTCTTAAGGTTTTTGCGAAAATTGCGGTCCAGCTCTTTGTATGAGTTCCAGAGAAATTGAGCTGAAGGTTTATTGTCCTCCTTGAGACCCTGATGAAAGTAGACGAGTATGTAGTCGTTTTCCACAAAAGGTTCAATCTCTTTAATTATGTCGCTGAGGATGAGAAAGATGAAATACCATAAATACATCTCAGGAGTCAAATTTTTTTGGACACCATCTATGTACTTACCGTACAAAGCCTTCCAGCTGTGATCTTTCGGGAAAACGAGAGGCGTATATGCCAAATATGTGACGACCTTGTTTATCAGTGCCCAGAAAATCGCATTTGTTTCTAGGTGCTTGAAATATTTCCGATTGCTCTCTCAGCTGATCAAAATCATCCTCCAGAGGACTTACAACTTCTTCGGGCTCTAGCTCAGGATCTATTATGAAAAAGGGAAAACAAATAAAGTTTAACCAGAGCACACATAAACAAGTGCTTGACTTACCATCGGCCAAGACAAAGTCACCGACCATAACATCTTCTGAAAGCAAGACGACGTTAAGCTACTTTGTTTATAAAGATAAAAACTATGCATAGGCCCCAATTCGTACTAGGTTACATTTAGATTAAAAACTAACAATAAAATGAGCACACTAAAAAAAAACTAGTTCATGTAAATTAAGCCTAGTCTAAATGGGGCTTGATGCTAGTTTTTTTCATTATTTAAACTAATTTTTTTTCGGTATTTTGCGATTTTTAAGTTTTAAAAAAACAAAGTAAAATGATACGAATTCATTTTTTTTACCGATAATGAATATAGTGTTAATAGTTTCAAATAGTAACTTACTCTGTAGCGGAGCTGTATTCAGTAGCTCTGTATCATCAAACTCCAGCTTGGGCTCAAAGTCATGCAAATCCGATAGACTTGGTTGCGGTTCATCCGAATTCTCGACTACGGGATTTATGGCGGGCCCTTGTTTGTGCATGCGAGTGTGCGTGAGAAAAGCATTTATTAATTTCTTAGCTTTTCTTTTTTAGAATGAAAATTTCAAAAACGTAATCTTACAAGTAATGCTTTTTCACTTAAGTATTTTGACGGCCTTAGGCAACAAGTTAGTTCGGATTTTTGAGTAAGTGAATAAATATGAATCAGAAAAATTTGTTTTTGATGAGTTTTTTTGTTTTAAAACGCTTGGTATTCTAAGATTTATTGTTTAAGGAATTTGTTCACTAAATTCATGACAATAAAAGAGAGATAAAGAGCGATAGGCTAAGGCGCACAACACACACAAACGTTACAACAAACAATAGCAGAGAGCAGCTAGCGCAAAAATGTACAAAAACATACAGCATAATATATGTAAGTGGTTTGGAAATTTGTATATACACTGGATCAATTTTCAAGGCACAATTCTTAAGTTTAAAAAATTGGGTTAGTAGCACAATTGTTTATCAAACAACAATGGGTTAGATTTGGGGCAATTAGCATGATCAAAGCAAGCCGGGGTACATACATACATATATAATTAGTTGTACGTAAATAATTACTGTTAAAAGTACTTAAAACAACTGCTATCAATGTTGCTCTATAAAGCAGAGTTCTGGGAGTATATAATTGCTAGGGCATACACTAAGCGGCAATACAAATATAATTTGAATTACTTCGTATACGCAAAAAATAGCCAAAATTAGAGCAGTTGGCTTACCAGGCAGTCGCGTTGGGAAACGAGAATGAGAGTCCATTGCCCCAGCGTAGATTTCTGCTTTAGTGCGGAATCCCTGTTAACAATTTGCTGCCAACGTTTCAGGATATGCTGTGTAAATGTGCTAGAATAAATAAAAGAAAGCAATTACATGGCGCTTACATTAGCCAAAACTGATTGGCTGTCTATTGATGACGTCACAGTTGCTTGCTAGTTTTTTTACTCTTATCGCGCCGACGCTGATTCATATCGCTGTGCACAAAATTAATGCAACAACAATATGCTTAACAACGATTGATTTCCGCTGAATGTCAATCAATTGTTTCTTGTTTTTACCAACACTCTGGCAAGAGCAAGAGTTTAAGGTAAAGTGGCTACCTAGCTAGCTGCTAGGTAGATGGACGAGGCCAAGTTGAAGCATACAAAACGCATAGCGGAGGGCGACGCCCACAGGCAGTTAAATGAATATGTAAAGAAGTAATATTGCGTCTACACAAAGCACGTCAAATTGTTTTATTTGAGTGTTTGCATATTTTCTGTTGTTTGTAAACTGCGCACTTGATTTGACACTGCACATAGTATTATTTACTTTTTCGCTAATGAGCTTTTATCAGTAGCGAACAACTTTTTCATATCTCGCAAAGCGTAAACATTTTTTAATGCGAGTTTCCCCAGCATTTAGAGTTATTTTATTTTAATTGTATTTTTAATTGTGTTTATTACAAGAGCGAATAGCACATTTACCTCTTCTATTAAAATATTTTTCACAATTAAAATAGCTCTCTGTTTAGTACACTTTTTCTAGCTTGCTGCTGACTTATTGCAAAAAATTGCCTCGATTCCGATATACATATAATTTATTGGTATCGCATATCGTTAAAGTGACAGTTTTCTAAACTTAACTTAAGGAGTATGGTTCATTAAAGTAAAAAATAAGCATACACGAGTACTTTGCTAAAAATTTAAATCATTTTCATGTAATGTTTTAAGTTAAGCGTCTAAGTAATATATAATCCTGTTAATACCTTCTAAGGGTTAAACAGATGTATCGAGTTATTAAGAATTTTGTATCCCTGGTTTACTCAACCAGCTGAATTGACCGCAAGCAGAAAGAAAAGCGTGAATTTTGTATTTTTATTGGAATAAAATGGTTGGTTGGAGCCGTTTGTTGTCCCCAGCGGCGCAATTTGCCAAATTTCGCAGTGTGTTGGAAACACCTGCCTACCGTAATGGTAAGTTATGCCTTTAAAATCGATGTAAACATTGTTGCACATTACGCAACCATAATAGATCACAATTTATTCTTCTAATTGTTTTTACTTCAGCTCTGCAACAGCAACTGCGTCAAATGAGCGGCGACCATGGGCATCATAATATGTTCATCAGGCCCTCACGCTACCAATGGGACAAATTCAAGGATTTGCTTCACTTTTACGTAATGATCGGCATAATACCAATTACAGCTCTAGTGTTCAGCACAAACATCTTAGTTGGTCCAGCACAGTTGTCCGAAATACCAGAAGGCTATGAACCAAAGCATTGGGAGTTCGAAAGGGTGCGTGTGACAAACAAAGTAATTGCAGTCAAGAATTATTAAATAATGTATTCTTCCATTGCAGCACCCAATCTCACGTTTTATAGCACGTTATATCTTGCACTCCCACCAACAGGATTACGAAAAGGCCCTGCACTACTTGTACGAGGAGAACGAGAAGGCTCAAATACGGTACGTTACAAAATATTAACAATAAAGATGCATTTTTAAATATATTTTTATTTACTGCAGTCAACTCGAGGAAGATATTCGCAAAAAGATGTCTGAACGCAACGATTATCAGGCCTACTATTACCGCCCCACAATGGCCAAGTACCACAGAATTTCCAAAGAAGCAGCCGACGAGCTGGAGGCACTGCGTGGTGACTAAACACGCGTCTCGCAATGCTAATTTAAATTTATTGCTACCAATTGTGGTCCTTTCATAGAGTAATTGTAGCCTCAAGTTGAGGAATAAAGTTTTGAAATATTCAATAATTTCCAGCGTACATATATTTTAATTAACATAAAATTACTGTAGATAAAATAAATACTAAAATTCTAAGAATCGATTGATTTTAGCCCCACGCCTGATTCTTGCAGTAATAGAGAACGAGTTTGCCATTTGTTCCATGGCAATCATACAAGTTTTTGATTATTTGATCTGGCGCTGGTGCAAATGTCTGATTGACGTAGAGAAACTACAAAAAACCAAAATAAGATTTAAATGATATTGACGGATTTTGATAGAAAGTTGCATACTATTTGTTCATTACTGTCCAGTTTAAGGTATTTGTGAATAAACTTTTGTATCCAACTGACGGTCTTATTTGGGTCCACGGTCCAGGTGCGTTTTTTTATAATGGGCACATTTCCAGTAGCGTTTAATAAAATGCATACTAAAGATAAGAACAACAAAACAGATGATTAATACATTGGCTTTTAAATGCTCGCTTTACCTACTTTTTGACGAGTCTTTTTCGGTGGTTGTGGAAACTGTTTCGGTCACTGATTGCGTTTCTTCTGAGTCTGCCATATTTACCAGAAAACGTTTGCAAATAATCAACAAATTTAAAGTAATTACAAAATAAAGTAGGCAATGATAATAAAATATGTGCGAGAAGTCTTGACTACGCGTTAATCGATTTATATCATCGGTAAAATTCTTTAGACGAGTTGTTGGTTAATCGTTTATCGATACACAAGTTACCACACGTGTTGTGTGGCACATTATCAATAAACATAGTTTTCAACAATTTTATTAACAATTATGAGCAACAAACTATTCGATGGATCTGATGATGAGGCCGAGGAGTTGCAGTTGGGCACCAATCATGACTATGCCAAGTCATATAATATTTTACGCAAAAAAGAGTTGCTGCAAAAATGTAAGTCTGCATTTTGTATTTGCAATATAAATTGTTAATGTGTGCTTTAACAAATGTTTGCTTTAAGACAAGGATCGTGGATTGGATGTTTCTGAGTCAGAGTTCGACAGCGACAGCGAGTCCTCTGATGAGGAAGAAGTGGATAACATCAAATTCGATCAAGAGTTCTTTAAAACGTTGGCCTCATTGAAGAGTAAAGATCCTCGCATTTATGATAAGGACGCTCGATTTTTTGTTGACGTGAGCGATGAAAGTGATAATGAGACCAGCAAGAAAAAAACCAGCAAGAGTAAACCCGTCACATTAAAGGATTATGAGCGCAAGGTCATATTGGAGCACAATGGCAAATTCGAGAGTTCCGATGAGGGAGAACAGTATGATGAAAGAATTGATAGACCGCAGTCGCCCACGGCAGTGGAAGAGGAACGATGCTTAAAAGCGGAGTTTAAGAAGGTAATGAATCAGGAGGATGATGGCGAAGATGAGGAATTTGGCGGCATTTTTAAAAAGCGCAGCAAAACAAACGCAGAAACTGACGCTGAAGAAGCAGACTTTGCCAAATGGCTGGCCGGAAAAAAGGCAGATATTGAAGAGAGCGCTCAGCAAGAACTGGAGCCGCTAAAAAAATACTGGAGCAGTAATAAACTTACGCAAGGCGAAAGTTTTTTGCGTGATTACATTCTAAACAAAGGTTATGTAAACACTGAAGCATCCGAGATACCCACATACGATGAGATTGTAGGCGAAAATACGCCGCTCTCTGATGATGAACATGAGCTAGAGAAGCAGGCAGAGTTTGAGCAGAAGTACAACTTTCGCTTTGAAGAACCCGACG
The DNA here is from genome assembly GCA_949987675.1 of Chymomyza fuscimana. Lineage (NCBI taxonomy): Eukaryota > Metazoa > Arthropoda > Insecta > Diptera > Drosophilidae > Chymomyza > Chymomyza fuscimana. The sequence continues at coordinate 7,358,210 of OX465089.1, forward strand.
CTGATTTTCTTAAGCGCTACCCACGTACCATTGAACAATCGCTTCGTCGCACGGATGATAAGCGTAAAGAGAAACGAAAGGAATTAAAAGAACGAAAACAAGTTGAAAAAGAGGATAAAATGAAGGAACTGGAATTGATCAAGGAAATGAAGCGAAAGGAAATTGAAGAGAAAATTCGCAAGCTTAAAGCGGTTACAGGCAATGATGAGCTGGGTTTTAGGGACGATGAATTGGAGCAAGACTTTGATCCAGCGGCGCACGATAAGCGTATGCAGGAATTATTCAACGATGAGTACTACAATGTAGACGAGGGTGAAGAGAAACCAGAGTGCCCGTCAGATATAGAAGAGCTGGCCATTGAGGATTGGGATAACTATGATCCAAGAAAAAAACAGAGCGGTGATGATGATGATGTGCATTGTGAAGACGAAGACTTTAATATGGACTGCGATTATGATCCGGAAGCGGCCAAGCAGCAGCTGCAAGAAGAACTCATTGAGAACACGCGCAGTCGTAAAGGACGCAAGGGCAGGCGTAATCGCTTTATGGAAATGATACAAACAGAAAAACCAGCCTTTAATCCTGAAGACGAAAAAACCTATGCCGAGTACATCGATGAGTACTATCAGATAGATTGCGAGGATTTTGTAGGCGATCAGCCTTGTCGTTTTAAATACGTGGAAACAACTCCCAATGATTTTGGTCTAACTATAGAAGAGGTAAATAGTATTTGAGACGATGGCTGATGATATATATAATGCCGTAATATTGTATTAAAACAAGATTATTTTATTTCTTTCTTTTCTTTTATTTTATTATATTTCAGATTTTGCTGGCGAAAAACAAGGAACTGAATCAGTGGGCTAGTTTGAAAAAGGCAGTGCAGAACAGACCAGAGCATGTGGAAAAAAAGGAGCAGCGTTTATATAAATTGAAATCCAAGAACGAGGATCTTAAGCGCAAGATATTCAAAAGCCTATATGGAGAGGGGTATGCGATTAGCCAAGTTTTATTTTTTTTTTGGTTTTATATTAGGCAATTCGTCCACAGATCTGACGATGAACAACAAGACGAGGAAGAAAATGAAAAACCGCCGTCCACTGAAAATGCAACAAACGATCATGCAGCGACAGTTGAGCAATCGACGCCTATTTCCACTGAGGGCATGTCCAAATCGAAGAAAAAACGTTTGAGAAGAAAAGCAGCAGCAGCGGCTACTGCCGTATCTGTAAGCAACGATATTGCTACTTTCCTAGCAACAGCTACTGAGCCGCAAAACGAAGAGCAAAACAAAGATGACCAACACAGTAATGAAGAAAAGACAAAGAAGAGAAAAGCTCAGTCAGAGGTCAAATCAATGCCTGCCAAGAAGAAAATAACTGCTGGTGATCTAGAGCAAGTATCAAATGGTTTGGAATTAAAGAAAGAAATCGTTCAGAAACCAATTATAAGTAGGAAAAACCAACAGAAACACAAAAGTGTGGCACAATCAGCGAATAATCCGTTTAAGAAACAGGGAGAGACACACAATAAAGAGCAACAACACAAATCAGCTAAAGGAAATGACCAAGACGGGTCTTTTTTGCATGGCAATTCATTCAATAAGCAAAAAAGACAAAATAATTTCGCTAAAAAATCAACAGTTGGCAATCCCTTTAAAAAAATTGACAAATCTTCAAACGAAAAACATGTAACAAGTAAAACTGCTCACAATTTCAAGGCGAAAAATAAAACAAGCAATCCCAGTGGCATAACAGATGAGCGGCTAAAGGCCTATGGCATAAATCCACGCAAGTTCCACAACAAGCAGAAATATGGTAAGAAGTCGGAATAAAACTCTAATGCAAATATGAATTCATATTTATACTTTATGTACATATACAATGTTAAAAATAAAATATAAAGGAATAAGTGTAAACAAGAAACATTTTAAAAAGATAAAAAGCATAGGCTAGGCGACAGAATCTTCAGTATTTTCGTTGTCCTCCAGCTTGTTTTTGATGCGTTCCAGCTGCAATCGACGTTCCTGAATACGCACACACTTGGGGCAGATCATGTTTTTACGCGTCATACATACGCGATGATAAATGGAATTACATTGATCGCACTTGATGCAACCGTCATCAAAGGGAAAAATCACCTCGTTGTTACCGCAAATCTCACAGATGTAGGCCTTAGCCAGGCACATTTCACAGGCACGTATATGTCGCCCAAAGGCGTTAAAGACATTTTGCAAAAATTCAGCCAATGCGCCAGATTCTACCTGCACAAGATCACTTAATGCATAGAACTCATTGGACTGCACCAGATGGCGCCGATTGCCCATTTGTATATCAATAAGCTTTTCATCGCTGGCACTTTTACAGGCAGCTAAATAATGCCGCATGTGTATAAGATTTTGACGCAGCTTCTTAACGGTGCACAGTTTTTCCAGAAATACAAACAGCTTGGGATTTTCCTCTTCCAACCTGATAAGAGCCTTGTCCAAAAATAGGTGAATCTCCTGCAGTGCCGTACGCGATACCTTTCGTGGCGTAAAGTCCCAGTTGTGTACTATACGCGCAGGCACAATGCAGCTGTCATTCCAATGGCACGATGGACAATAATAAAGGCCTCGATAATCACAAAGCCGGGGTTCAATCCAGGAATTTTCTGCAAAAGCAAACAAAAAGTTGTTTACTAACAAAACTTCTTAGCCTTTCATTTTATATGGGACAAGATTCTATAAATTTCTTGAAAAGCCTTTAGTACCTATCACTATCTTTAGTACTTACTAAAGTTGAGCAAAGTGTTGCATTCTGCGCATTTATAACGCTGCTCGGCTAATCCAATTTCTGGACAAATGTCAGCTATCGGATACTGGCGTTCCGACACCAAGACATGTGCACACACACGTACTACACTATCGATGCACTTTTGGTGTACCAAATAGCTGCAATCGCTGCATATGTAGGAAGCCTGCACCACACTCCAAATGATGCCAGTACAATGATCGCAATAATAACGCTTGGCCAAACGATTACGCGTCTGTGGCTGATGCGGCATAAAATGGTGTCCCACGACGGATTTAATGGCATTCACTAGCACCACATCATCGCTGGAAATAGCATCTTGAGCCTCTTGTAATTCTTGCAGCGAGTATCGTAGATCTACTAAATGACGCACTAGCCAACGGCGCTCTTCGCTGCACTCATCCGATAACAAAACCAAATCACGACAATGCGCAATGGCAGCCTGCAAATCTTGTATATTTGCGTCAGAGGTGAAAATTAATCGCCATTGTTCTTTAACCAGAGATGCAGGTATGGGTAATGCCTTGTAGTCACCACTGTTTGGTGCACTTTCTTCGCTGGTCGAGCCAGCTGTTGTGGTTGCTGTTGCTCTGGTGGGCGTGCCTGGCAGTGTTTGCAGGTAATTTGCACCCTCATTGACAAATGTAGCCACAGTGCTGGGTATGCTGGCAATGCTATCGCGCCAGCAGCTCATTTTTTTTAGTTAGGGCATTTAAAATAAAAAATATAAAACAAAAATTCCACTACTCTCTGCTTTTGTTATTGTTTAATGTGAGCAAGGTGCAACAGTGTGACCAGATTATAAGCCATATAAATCTCATATTTTGTTTGTGCAAAAACCAGTTACTTTTGCGCACAGTTGCGCCATCTCTTGTATATTTTAGTGTATTACTGTGCCCAGTATTTCAAAATTATTTAAAGATGGCGCTAAATTTCCCTGCTTAAAGCTGCCAGATCGCTTAAAATTGTATTGACTTGGCTCTGTGCTGCCAGCATTTTGGAAACTTAAAAAGTGGCAAGCCAAAAATTATTTGGCGTTATTTTTAAAAAGTCGACTGTACATTGCGCCTTTTTTTTTATTTGTTTGTTGTTTGTGCTTATGAACTATATTAAAATGCAAATTATTGTTTATTTTATTTAATGGCATACGCCAATCAAGCCGAAACCAGGCTATTTGTTTTCATTTTTGTTTAATTAAGTCAGCTTCTGGATCGATTTTTTAATGTAGCCAGTATTTAAAAAGAATGTTCACGTTTTGATATAGCAACGCTTAACTATTTAATTTCCTAATACAACACATAAAATTGAAAACTAGTAGATCTTATCTTATTGTTTATCGACGTAATCATTAAATCAATAAAGTTGTCGCTGTGTTCAAGTAAATGATTTAACATATTTCTTCATTCAATTCACGTTTATACATTTGTTTTATTATAGTTGCCCAGCAGCATTTGTTAATTGAAAATGCAAAAGGCCCAAAATAAAGTTGCAATGTTTTTTTTTGCTTTTGATTATTTTTCAAGATTAACACACATATCTTGCTCAGGCCTCTTGTTTGCTTTGGTAGTAGTTCTTGGTGTTGTTGTTGTTGTTGCGTTTTGGCAGCCGATTTATGCAAATTGGCATTCAATGCTAAGCTATAAAATATAGCTCCAAAGCAGCAGCAGCCGAACAAGTTTGTCTTTACTGTTTTGTTGGTTATTTGATTTTAAGTACACTCAAAACTTGATATTTTTTTGTCAAGTTGTTTCAAATTTTTTATTATGTCTTAAAATGTCTAAAGTGCTTAAATGGCTTTAATATTTTTATTTGCCAAATTTTTTAATAGCAACAGGTGCATTTTTAATTCGTTGCATTGAATTTTGCAATTATGTATGTGATACCGAAAAAATGTTTACTGCTGTTGGCATTTTATGCAAAAATTATAAAACTCATACATATACGTTGCGTATACGTATTGTATGAACGTTTGTTTGCACTGTCATCCAATGAATGCATATAAAGGGTGCTTGTTTAAGACTAGTCAAGAGTAGCTTACAAAAAAAAAAAAATTTAATGTCAATGCCAAATATTGTAATAAATATATAAATTACTCTTGTATCAGCCTATATAAAATATAGATCAGTACATATTATCATTAGTTTATAGGTTTAAATCAGGGCGTAAAATAAGGATTTTTCTTGACTACTGGAAAAAAATTTTTAACTGCTAGTTTAGAATTCGAAAATTCGGTCGCCTTCGTCGTCACTGCCATCTTCACCTTTGAATCCTCGCGCTTCCGGAAAAATTCCTTTGAAAACAGCTTGTCGTCGGGTTGTTTCACTTGTTGGCGTCACACTCCGTGATCGACGTACTTTTTCTTGGGAAAACAACTTTGCTGCTTCGGTCGGATTCCACTGAGCAAGATCGTATTTGTTTTCAGTATCAATTAATATGCTCGAGCGCGATTTGGTTTTTAGACGTTGCGTTGATTGCGCTAATCAATCGTTCCACATCGCTTGAATGTGGGGTGCATGCAGCGAATTTGGCGAGAACAGTAATTAATTCTTTGTATGCAATCCGACTTTCTTCTGTTTTTGATAGCTTCAAAATTATATCTCTGATATTCATGTCTTTAAACGCATCAGTTCCGGCAAAATCTTTAAATTGAATACACATATTTGGCAATGATTGGTCTAGTGCAAGCATTGAATGGATTGTCTCGACATCGGTAACTGGATCGAAGGCGATGAACGGAACAATTTTTTCCAGCAGTCTTTCATCGATGTCAAATCTTTCCTTTAAAAAAGTACGAAGCCTATTCAGAATGCATGAACGAATTTCAGCGAAATTTTTCTTGAAATAAGAGTCAATTGATCTGATTGCAATAGCTTCTGGAACCGACTGAATGCTAATAAAAGGTCATCCGAAAACGCGTTCAACTCTACCGTTTCAAATTTTGTCAAATAATTGAGAAACCTAACACATTGTGCATTTTCTTCATTCTCTTTGAAATAAGTGAGAAGACATTCCCATGCAACAAGCACATTTCTAAGCAGAGTGAATGTGAACTGGTTCCAACGAATTTCGAAAATTTTTGATAACAGTAAGAGACGCAAGCCTTGATCAGAAGCAATTTTTTTCAATCCTGCTGTGTGTAGAGCTGAGAAGTGGAAATATCACGACATCGATGATAATGTCCTCATAACTTTTGATATCTCTATAGTTGATTTGGCTACACTTTTCCACGCTAGTTCAGCTCGGTGGGCTGCAAACCAAAAGCCGCTTTCATTTCATTTTCGATTAAATCCTTTTTTTCTTCCGTTTTAAGGACTTTTTGATATTTCTACTATACATGGATCGATAGCCAATAAAATTTTAGGAAGCTACCTGGAAGCGCAAGTCGATATCATAATTAGAAATACTTTGAATTAACGGTCAAAAACGAATTAGGTCTGGCCAGACCCAGGTGACCGACGGAGGGTTAATGCCCATAAACGATTTTTTTAATTTTTTCAGCAATGCTCAAATTGGTGATGATATCTTACGAAAAACACTCCTGATAAAAATGCTCTGAAAGCTTTTTTAACGGCATTCATTAAATTGGTTGTGGAAAATTCTGTTCTTATTCTTAATTCTGAACTACCGGAAACCGAATTTTCAACTGCCGATCTAAATTTTCTCTTTTTAGATCTAATTTTGATAGCCAAAAAAAACGAAGACGATGGTCCACGAAGAAAAAGTGTTCCAAAAATGTTTGTGCTAATGCATTTTTGGTAATACTTACCTAAATCGAGAGTTATATTGTTTTTATTTTAAAATGCTTTTGGGTCACAATCATAGGTTCTTTAAAGATTGATTTTCTAATTTACATATTTGTTCCATTTTAGCTCATTTTAAGAATTAAATGGTCTTAGAATGAAATGGTCTAATTCAAAAATATTTAAACCAAGGCGTAAAATAAGCGGTAGTTAAGAGGAAAACCGGTAGTCAAGATGTTAAGTTTCGGTAAATCTTAAATTGATTCAATGCACTGTGGGCCCAGATGGTCATATTTTGGCCAAAAATCTGTCATTTCCATAATAATTTTTTTAGAGTGATGAAATTTTACACACGTGTTCGTGGAGGTTTGTTTTTCTGGGAGGTTTGAGCCTCCTCAGATTTTTTAAGAAATAGATAATCTAGACCAAAATTGGGAAAAATTAAAACAAAAACCAAAAAAAATGTTTAACTTAATTAAAAAAAAAACTGTTAATTGGAATTGGACCATATTTCACACAGAGGTAGATATGAGCTCCACATACATTGAAAAAATAGCCTATACCCAAAATATTGAATGGCTTTGGAGCTATAGCCCCAAACAGTTTCAGCTTTCCAAGCAAATTACAAAAAGACGACATCACCAATCCATATGCTTTTTAACTGTTATAATTTTTTTTGCATGCTCTTTTAATTTCCCCAAAAAAAATTTCAAAAATCCATATAATTATTGATAACTTTTCCTTTTTTTTTTATTTGCATCGTTTTAAGTATGCTATAAAATTTTCAAATTGTAAATTTTTTTACATTTTAGTACAACTTTTGAAAAAATGGTTATTAAAGCATACTTTTAGGCAGCTAAATAATTAAAAAAAAGAGTAAAATTTCCTGGGGGACAATTTTTAAAATTTAACTTTTAGATACAAAATTCAAATTCCGAAAATCGTGAATAATTACATTTTCTTGTAAAATATATAAAGAAATTTATAAAATTTTTTTCGATCATATATCGAGTGGTAGTCGGAGGTACCCTTAAAACAAAGTAGCCAAATGATAAAAAAAAACCAACAACATCTTTATAACAACTCGAATATATTTAAAACCAAAAAGTTTTTAAGCTCAATTTTTTTTTTCTAAGGTAATATTCATAAATAATAAAGTGAATGAAGATTTCGTAGCTACATATATCATGGTAAATGCAGGTTTTTTTTTTGTTTCTGTAAATTATCGCGAAAACTCATAAAATACAAAATGTCAACTTTGATTGCCATTAACTTAAAAACACCTTATTATAATTTAATAATTTTTTTTGCACAGGATACCTTAAAATGTGTAAAATCATATTAAATTGTCATTTTGTCCAAATTTTGACTTTCTGCTAGGGGACTTTTGGCCAAAACTTGGCTACGCGGGCCCGGCCCATTGTGCAATGGTTCAATCAAAAATCATAGAGAGATGCTTAGAACTTTTTTACTTCATAAGAGCTTTTTTGGAGTTTCGTTTCAGGAAACTGATATTCTATTCAAACAACAGAAAACTTAATTACCCAATTTTATTTGGGCAATAAAATCTTGAAAAAAAATTGGAATCTTTAAATGCTCAATGCTTTGGAAATCTCAAACCTAATTGATTGTTTTTATTGGTTACAGAAAACTACATAAAATCGTAGTCTACGAACAACAGAACATACATTTTTTTACGTAAAGGCCACCTTTGAATACCCCATTCGGTATTTTTTTTTTTATGCTTTTGTCATTCCGTACGAAATTTTTTTGCATTCTGCGTATAGGCCTTAACTCTGATTTTTTATTCAAAGGTTCACTTTAGTCTTACAACTAAAAATTATAGTATTTCAAGGAAGTTCAAATGCTTCAAAATTGTCTGCACAATTTGCTTTTATTTTTTGCTACAATAGCTTAATAGTTTAAGTTCTATCAGTTTTGAAGAACACCCCTTATTATGCGAGTGTGTGTTTTGCAGTGCGTGTGAAAAAATGCACAATAACCAAACGGCCATTAACCAGATTACATGCCGGCTGATTCAGTGGCGCTAAAAGCCGTTTAAGCTCGACAGCGACAACAACAGCAAGAACAATAATAGCAAATGCAACAACAATGATGACGACAGCAGCAATGAGAGCTACTCAGACAGATTCAACACACACACACATAAACATGCATAGACTACCTACCAGTCACGACGCGCCAACAACAATCAATGGCCAGACAAACAAACAGCCAGATGAATGCGCAGGCATGTGGTTGTCCAGCGTTTATAGAGGAATCGAGGTAGGGTTTTAGGGACATGGTTGGTGCTGGGAGGTCTACTCGGTGCACTGGGCATCAACACAGGCACGTTGATGCGGCTACTGTTGCTGCTGCTGCTGCTGGTGCTGCATGAATAAACAATTGGCGGCGGACAGAGGCTTTGTAGCCGGCAAACAAACTGCCCAGTGTCGCAGCAAAGACAAAACACGCGTCGTTGCAACAACAACAACAACAACAACAAAAGCGTGAGATAAGCGTGCAACTCTTTAAATTATAACGCACTCTGTTATATTGGCCATTGTATGATAACGCACACTGACAAAGAGATGCTGCATTGACCGCCAATATTACGCATACGCAGCATGTACCATAGCGCTGCTTTGCTGCTAACCGAGCTGCTGCAGCGCTGCTTACGACGCAGCTAACGTTAGCGCAGCCATTTTGCCGGCATAAACTGCACATACACAAATACACATGCTCTCTTGCTCTCTTTATTGCACACTCACACACACACACACACTCGCTCTCTCTGTGTGTGTTTGCGCTTGGTAGCAATTTCAACAACTTGTATGAATGTGTTTTCTATTTTGCTTCCATTTTTATTTTATTTTTGCCGGCCCTGCGGTCTCTCTTTTCTTTTTCACAGTTAATATGAAACTGTTTTTTACTGAAATATTTATAGAATTCGAAATGAGCGGCTTCTAGAGTTTTCGTTTTAACTGCCGCTTTTGTTCCAAAATTATGCAAAGTTTTATTATGTGTAAATAATTAATAATTGCTTGCTACACAAAACACATGTGAGAGCAGCGGCACATGTTCGTGTTCCGACTGGTTAGTGGTTGGACAAAAGCAACAAAAGGTGGAAATAAATAGTAGGCGTGGGAATGGTCGCGCGTCTCAAGCGGCCTGCTCGACTATTTTTAGTGCAGTGTCTTTACTTACAGCTACTATCTTGCAGCAGTTTAACCAACGAAAAACGTTTAAAGTTTAAACAAACGATTAAATGTAAGAATTGAATGGAATTGTTGGGCAATTATATGATAGTATCTGAGTTTGTTTGCATTATAAATAATTTATTTGAACAATAAGCCTTGAGTTTTATTTATTTTTGAACTTAACTGAAAAACTTTTTTAATTAACTATGCAAAGTCTATCAATAGACAACATTAAAAGCTTAATCAAAGCCTGCTCTAGATACATATTGATTTCTTAATTTGTTCGTGTTCAAAAGTATGCTAAAAAGTTAAGACTCTTTTATATAACATTAAAATGAGATATCATAATAATGTATAATGTGTACAATATATGTATTACGTTTATGAGCATAGTTACAATTTTCCGATTAACTAAGAAATCTAATTTCGGAACGCGTTTCAACCAAACGAAATATGGCGCTATTTGCTTAATATATTATACGTGCTTGAAATATGCGAACATCCAAAACAATCAAGTTTTTTTTTTTTTTTAGTTTTTTGTGTGAATTTGTTTGCAAAGTTTTGTGCTTTTTAAAGAAAAGTTTGCGTGTTTTTGAATAATGCTTAATTTTAAATAAAATAAAATAAACGGATGTTCGTGTTTGAACTAATATTTTTACTAATTTTGCTTGAAAGAAAGTTGCTGCACCTATGCGTTGCAAACTTATTAACAAGTCTAACAGACTTTAAAAAATAATAAAAAAAATGTGGTACAGTCGAGGCGGTTTTGTGTCAAAAAAATTTTTCCTGCATATTCCATCTAAGAACTTTCCAATTGGAATTTATTTTTTTTTTGGTGCAAAACGATATTTATACCTATAAGTTCCGTAAATTTGTACCGATTTTGATGAAAATCGAAAGTTACGTCAAAGAAGCTATTTTAATTATATTGGGTAACTTTCAAGTTGATATGTTGAGGGGTGTGGGAGAAAACACGGTAAATCGATTGCGGGGGGTGGGGGGACCGCATCGATAAAATTTGGATGTGGATTTGTTCATTAGAGCCACATGAATGAGCTTACCAAAAATTGTGATTCTAGGTCACTTGTAGCCATAATTGCGTAGAGTCAAATATTGACGCAGTTTATTGGCAAGGGGTGGTGAAATTTGCACATTTTTGACTATAACTTCTGTTGTATTTGTCCGATTTTGTTCATAGATGCATATATCCACAACGCATCGCTCTGTTAAATTTCAAATGAAAATATTAACGGTGTGGCTAAAAACCGCGAAAATCTACAGCGGGGGAACGGGGAAAGATATTGACATGATTCAACAAACTTCATCTGCTTAGGAAATATGTGCACCAGCAGGAAAAGTTCCGTGTCTCTAGCTCTTATAGTCTCCGAGATCTAGGCGTTCATACGGACGGACAGACGGACGGACGGACATGGCTCAATCGCTACCCGAGGTTATGATAAGCATTTTGGTATGAAGGACTTGGGGTCTGCCACGCCTCCTTCTGTCCGTTACATACATTGCACAAATCTAGTATACCCTTTGTATCTATAGGTACAGGGTATAAAAATGGAGCAATAAATTTTGGCAACCAATTAGACAATCACTTTTAAACAGCTACTATGGCCATTACAAAAAAAAAAAAATGTTTGACATTATACGATATAGCTGCGTCATTTAAATTGTCCTGCTATCATTTTTGAAAGTATATCTAACCAGAAATGGTTAAAGCATTTTATTTGTAATTTATTTGAAGATAGCGTAAATGATTACATTACATTACAAACTAAATTTGGCTAGACTAATTTAATAACAAACGTTAGCTACAATTTTTTATATACTTATATATTAGTATATTATGTTTTATTTTATAGCTTGACTCGGGCAAACATTTCAAAATCTCAAACAGCCAAGAGAGCAAAAACAAACGGCAGCCACACAAACAGTAGCAAAAGCAGCAGCTGCGACGCCAGCGTTAGCAGCAGCGCAAAAAAGAGCTTCGCATAGGCTTTGACTTCGCTGCCAGCGTTGGGGCTTTACTGCTTTGCGGCATTTCGGTGACGCAGACGAAAGCGCCGACGACAGCGATAACATACAGTGGGAGAATTTGAAAAGTTTGCTAGCAAAAATACGAAATCCAAAAGATGCTGTAAGTTTTAACAGTTGTCACCACAACTTTTTTTCATTTACAAAAGAGCGTTAAGTTTTATGTTGGAGTATACAAAATAATATGGCATATAATTAAAAATTATTCTACAGTTTTAATAGTATAAACAAAATCTTTTATTAAAATTCAATTCAATTTCTTTATTTGACCTAAAGTTTCAAATATTATTACAATATATAGAGTTTTGCTTAGCAGCTTTACAAATTTTGACCGATTCTCAAAAAAAATCGATTTAATCGATAAATCGCACGCAAAACGGTAGCAAGTTAAAACCGCAGATAATCACAGAAATGGAAATCTATGCACCAAAAAGAATACTTAAAATTCACTTAAATTTATTTCCATAATTCACAATAATAAAAATAAAAATTCAAAACTTAATAAAACAAAAAATTCATAATTCGTTTGATTCAAAATTCAAAACTTAAAAGAAAAGATGGCGTACGTTAAAGTCGGGCGCAGACGACTGAGAACCACCACATTGCAAAAAGGCGAAGCGCCACGATCATATGGAAAATCTTCAAAAATATTCAGTCACTGTGTCACAAGGGCGTGGGGGGAGTCTATTTTGACGAAATCAGCGTCACGTAGTTTATGGATGATCCCTAAGCTCTATATATTATATATGTATATTAGGGCGGGTCAATTTGTATGGGGCCGAAAAAACCTTATGGGGCTCACTCGGATTTTGATTCTTTGGATAATTCTAAGCAAATTTGCTCAAGAAACTATGGGTCTAAAATGAATTTCGAGTCGCCCACTTTTTCAAAATAGGTTTTTTTCGACATATTCAAAAATCGACTTAGAAATTCATTGAAAAGGCCTAAAATCGATATTTTTTCTCTAGCCAAATGTGAATTTGGGGGTTTTTGGGGTCGAGGAATTCATTATTGACATCTATTTTTAATTTTGGGTGCCGCCAGAGGGCGCTTTAGTGTTGGTTTTTGATTTTTTTCGGTTTTTTTTCTTGAAAATTTTGAAAAAGTGGGCGACTCGAAATTCATTTTAGACCCATAGTTTCTTGGGCAAATTTGCTTAGAATTACCCAAAGAATCAAAATCCGAGTGAGCCCTTATACCGAAAAAAATTGACCCACCCTAATGTATATGCTATTAACCGATGTATAAATATTATGGTGAATAAAGAATTTAAATAATAATATATTTAGCACAATAAACCATAATATAAAATGGGGGAAAAAACAATTATTATTAAATTTTACAAAATTTTATTGATAGTGAGAACCAAAAAGCAATTCGAACAATGGAATAGTTTTATTGAACAAGTTGACTGAGTTTTTGGGCCAAAAAGACTGCATGTAAGGCCGAAAGTAAACTGTAATCCCCTGCAATTGAAGTATAACGAACTCATACATCCAAAATTTTTTTTTTTAAAAACGTTATAATAATATTGCATATAAATTATGAAAGCTAAGCGTAAAAGTTGGCAACTGATATTTGGCGATTACTACCCCATATAAATACAATCAAAAATTAAGTGGATTTTTTAGGCAACGGAATCCGTTGGTCGTGAGTGTTTCCTGCCTTAGACCTAAAAAAAAAGTATTTTTTGTTTTAATTTGTATCGAAATCTCGAAATATTGTTGTATACTTTTACCAACATTGATTTTTCAACATATTTCAACAAATCATACCACTGTGCGCCGGCAACGTCGACAGCGATGGTCTGGTTGTGCTACAAGCAAAATGCCTGCCTCAGTTTGTCTTTTGACGTTCAGCAAGCGCGACGCAGGCCCAGGCACACGCGAAATTTATGCGAGCGGCTTTTAAACGTGCGCGTTTTGTTTCGTTTGTTTCTTTCACTTTACCTCTTCAAGATAGCCAAAAAAAAAAAAAAAAGAAAAAAAAAAAGAGTTTCGTTTTCATTGCTTTGCGTTAAAGTTAACGTCGTGGTGTGTGTGTGTGTGTTTGTGTGTTTTTTTTGTGCAAGCTTTGTTGTTGCACTTGCCGGCTGCTGTTGCTGATTATGAGCTCTTCTTTGTCTCTCTGTCCGCTGTCCATTCAGTCCATTGTGCTACTCTACATTTTATTTTTCGCCTTTGACTTACGCGTGTTTATTTATTTATACTTTTTTATGTTTTGTATTATTATTTTTTATATACATACATAAATACCTTTGTGCAGCTTTTGTGTGTGCCTTGTGTTTTGTCCATAAGACAATGCATAATTTATGCCCGGTCAATAGGCAGCCTTGTAGCCTATAACTATACGTCGCCAACAGGCAAAACGAAGTCTATATCCGTGCACTTATGTATATATGTACATTAGGGTGGGTCAATTTTTTTCGGTGTAAGGGCTCACTCGGATTTTGATTCTTTGGGTAATTCTAAGCAAATTTGCCCAAGAAACTATGGGTCTAAAATGAATTTCGAGTCGCCTACTTTTTTAAAATATGTTTTTTTTTCGAAATATTCAAAATTCGACTTAGACATTGCATTGAAAAAAATTTCTAAAAATTATGTTAAGCTTTAAGCTGAAAGAGAATTCATTTACGAACATTTCGAGTCTAAGATCTTAAAAATCGGTTGAGAATTGTAGATGTTATGTAACCATGTACGGAAGTTCCAATCTTCACTCAATCACAATTTTATATGAAAAAAAAATTTTCACAAAAATTTTTTTATTTGCATTCACTTACGTCTTCACGAGTTTGTATGCAGCTGTAGCCGTTATTTTTCGTTCATAACACCTACAATTCTCAACCGATTTTTAAGATCTTAGACTCGAAATGTTCGTAAATGAATTCTCTTTCAGCTTAAAGCTTAACATAATTTTTAGAAATTTTTTTCAATGCAATGTCTAAGTCGAATTTTGAATATTTCGAAAAAAAAACATATTTTGAAAAAGTGGGCGACTCGAAATTAATTTTAGACCCATAGTTTCTTGGGCAAAGTTGCTTAGAATGACCCAAAGAATCAAAATCCGAGTGAGCCCCATAAGGTTTTTTCGGCCCCATACAAATTGACCCGCCCTAATGTACATGTATATGTTAACTGCAGTCGCTAAGGGGGCGTATACATTGTTTATTGTTGCAAACTATTACTAAATATTGCCAATGTCCTTTTGGGCAGCAGCCTGCTCTGTATATGTGTGCGTGTGAGTGTGTTTAAGTGCCGCCATCGAATGTGTTTCGTTTGTGTTTGGTGCAAAGCGGAAGAAAAGCCTCCCGCCAGATATCGTGTAGCCATAATAGTTGCGCTCTGTTTCTTCTATATAGTGTGAAGTGAAACTGTTCACAGCAAAAATTGAAAAAAAAAGAAATATCAAATAAAAAGCAAAGTAAAGGCACAATAACTGCCACAGGCTTTGTCAGCCATATCCGTGCAGTGTTGCCTTGGTCGGGAAGAGCTCCCATCACTATCACTATCATTGTTGGTGTCATTTTTGTGGTTGTTGCTGAGTGTATTCAATTGTCGTAGCAGTGACATAAACACAACGGAAGCCAAGTCAAGAGCTGCTCGAAACTATGCAATAATAATGGCCAAAATTTCAGCTGACTAGGAATACTTTACATTCCAAAGTATCTATTTTGAGCAAGAACGAGAAACAGCGCTGAGGTAAGCCCATTCAGCCAACGAGCGAGCATTCAATTTATTTTTAACGATTACAGTTTGATAACTAAAAGTAATTGAATCATAAAAAAAAATATACCATAGTTATATGTCATACTTCAACACGTTTTTTGTGTGGCCTTCAAAGTTGTATATTATTATGTATTTTTTGAATATATATATTGCAAAGTCTACGTTTTTGACTTTCGGTTTTGCCTAATCAAGCAATAATTAACGGCTGCTTTGCTTTTATTTACATATTTAAACCTTTTTGTTTACTCTTTATATTTTATATAGACTTTTTTTTTTTTTTTTTTTGTTTTTATGCTTTTCACACGCTCATATCAATTTTATTCATTCATGGCATAAGTAAATACTACAAACTAGACATACATGCAATATCTGTATAATCTTGTGTATATAAGAGCCCAACAATCAGCTGAGAATTATTTATGCAAACTTGCGCAAATTATTAACATAGTTTAAGCATGTAAAGTCACAACGGATGCTCGTAACCGAGTTTATCAAATATTACAGTAGACTCTAAAATAATTTGTAATTTTTTATTGTACTAGACTTTGTTTAGGCCGTAAAAGCAACAATCTCTTCATAAGAGTCGACATTGATTTTTGTGAATTTTAGAGATTTTTCCAAACTAGAGCATAAGCATTTCTTTTAGATGTTGCTAACCAAGTCTTAAGTAACTTATCAGTGTTGGCCAAAAATATCTTGCAAACGGGTTTAAATGAGTTAGCAACTCGTCTATAGCACAGCGACGAATGCTTTCAAACAAATTTTTACGCAAAATAAAATTTGAAAAAAGATGGTGAATGAAAACCAAAGTAAATTCGTGCGAATTTCAGAAGCAGCACAAAAATGTGTTTATAAATTGAGTACAAAATTCTAAAACTTTTAAAGCGTTCAAACCTTTTGGGTTACTCAGAAATTCATAAAGGTCAATAACAGCATTAAGTGACTAAAAACCGGCTTAGTAAAAAACAGCTAAATTATAGAAAAACCAACAATAAAAAACATTTTTTTTTTTTACTAATCAACTTGTACTAAACCGCGAGTGTCTACTGTAGCTAGCTCTTAGTATTCTTTCTTTTTGATATGATATTTGCATGACGACATCGTAATTGAGTTTTAAGTTTTTCTTCAAGCACTTGACTTTTGATTTTTTTTTTATTTCGTAATTTCTAAGGCACAATTTTGATTGAAAGTTGAAGCATTGCGGTTTAATTGCCTAGCAACGGAAATTGATAATGTACTCATACATTATAAATGCTTGAGCAACATAGGAAATTAACTACATACCCAGATAGTCATATATATATCTATGTGTATATCTAAGCATATGATTAACATTTGAGCCATGTAATTCATTAGAAATTCAATAGCTACAAATTCGCATAAAGTGCTAAAGACACATTTTAAAGAATCATGCTCTGAATATATTTATGAAAAAACATAAATGTTATTTAATGGATTTGTGCATAGGACTTACAAACAACACATAAAATCATGATCCAACAATTAGAAGGTCACGCAACGCGCAGGTCCGTTATTCGTGTCTCTACCAAAAGAGAGCGGGTTCACTTTTTGTATGGTAGCTATGTGAAACAGTGGACCAATTTTGATCAAACTTCACACAAATGTAAAGACTTATACTAAATTAAACTGACATAAAAATGTTTTTTAAAATATTGCAAACAAATTTTAGTCAGTTTAATTTAGTATAAGTCTTTACATTTGTGTGAAGTTTGATCAAAATTGGTCCACTATTTCATGTAGCTACCATACAAAAAGTGAACCCGGATCCGCCATTTTTTCCGCGCAGCCGAATTCGCGCACTTCTTTGCGTCACCTTGTAAAAAACATGACATAAAATGATTCATACTTCTCTTCGTAGTTCTAATCATGCTTAGAAATATGTATTTGTCTCTATTTGGAGACCACAAATCCTTACAAACACCAATTTAATTTGAGAATAATTTGTTTGCTGCAGATTTTACAGGTTTTAAACATTTGTTTTACTCATTTGGTTGCCGTAATTTATTTTGATGTCAAATGTTGTGACTATTGTATACACTTTATTAATAAACTATTTATTACGACATAGTTCTACACTTTCGTTTGGTTTTTTTTTTTTTAAAGTAAAAACTATAAAACTCGACATGAATCTCTTTTGACAATTACACTAGTTTATAGCAAAATGTTTTTGTCCTGAAACACCGCTATGGGAGTCATATAATATAACACCGATATCAAAAAAATAAAATAAACTTGTCTTTCGTAGAACAATAAAGGATCTAATCTGAAAGTTATATTGCTCTAGCTTTTAACATCTCTGAGATCTAGGCGTTCATACAGACAGACAGACGGATATATCGGGTATATCGACTTCTCTAGTCACACTGATCATACTTTGGGTAACTTTGGGGTTCTCCGATGTCTACTACTACTACTATTTTTTCCATTACAACCGGTTATCGGTCTTGGCCGCGGAAATTATACTACGCCAGCGGTTTCTGTCCTGTGCTTACTGAAGCCAATTGCCAATCCCAAGGCTACGAAGATCCTCCGTTGCCTGATATTCCCATCGCAGAGGCGGGCGTCCCAGTGATTTCCGCTAGAATACCTTTTTGGCTGGAGCATTATCATCCATTCGTGCGACATGACCTAACCAGCGCAGCCGTTGTAGTTGTATGCGCCGAACCAGATCAGTGTCGCTGTATAGCTCATACAGCTCGTGGTTCATTCGAATATGAAATTCTCCGATGTCACCTTCTGTATTTTACATAAACTTGCAAAAACTTAATATACCCTTTTTACTATAGGGTCAGGGTATAAAAATCGATCTTCGCATGAAGCTGAGAAAAATTTACTTTTTACGAAAATTCCCGTTATTTCCATATTTTTTCTCCGATTTTGATAAAAAAGGAGTCATTTTTGTCGACATCGATCGGACTTTACGAGCCATAAATAAAACTGCATAAAAAAATATTTATAAATTTACGTTCAAAATAGAATTTTTTTTCGAAAATTTGTTGAAAAATTTCATATGAATGCATAAATAGCGCCCAAGTATAATCGATTGGTAATTCAATTATTGACAGTTTATTGAAAAAATAATCAAAATCAGTATAGCACAACCAACAAGTGGAGACTTTTTTTTTTAATTTCAAAAAATGTTTTTTTCGCAATACATATCTCAAAATCCGTTCCATGAAAAAAAAATTTTGTACTTTTTTTGTACTACGAAAACGAATGGGCTATAAACATTTTTTAAAATTTATATACTAAAATTAAAAAAAATTCATTAATAATTTGGTTACAATAATTTTTTATGCAAAGATGTCCCAATTTAAGTATCTTCGCTAGCAAGCTTAATTTATAAATCTATATTTGTAAAAATTTTTTTAACTAAAGACTTTTGTTTAAGTACGGGCAAGTGGAGGCATTCCAACTGCTGCGTAAAAGTTCTAATGTTAAGTGAATATTAGTTACTACTAATAAAATCGCAAATACAAAGGGTCATCAATCTTGAGGTTTTTTTTTCAATAAGGTTTTTTTGATAAACCACGCGGGAGTACATTGCCATTTCATTATGGAAAAACTTACACTCGAACAACGTTTACAAGTCGTAGAATTATATTACGAAAATTCGCGTTCTGTAAAGAATGTTTTTCGCGCGCTTAGGCCATTTTATGGTTGCCATAATGGACCTACTGAGACCACTATTCGCCATACCATCAACAAATTTGAGACCCAATATTCATTATTGGAAAACACTTGACCGAATAGATCTCGTCCAGCGCGTAGTTTATGGGCCCTTGGAATCATCGGTCCATATTTCTTCAAAAATGACGCTGGTCAGACCGTAACCGTCAATGGCGATCTATGCACCATGATAACGAATAATTTGCTACCTGAAATTGAAGCCCCAGATCTCGACGACATTTGGTTTCAACAAGACGGCGCTACTTGCCACACAGCCCTTGAAACAATGGACATATTGAGGAACCAATTCGGTGAACAATTAATTTCACGCTCCGGACCGCTGAATTGGCCACCAAGATCGTGTGATATCACACCATTAGACTTTTTCATTTGGGGCTACTTGAAGTCTAAGGTGTTTGTGGATAATCCAGCTACGATTGAAGCATTAGAGGTCAACATTACTCGTGTTATTCGCGAGATAACGCCGATTATGCTCGAGCGCGTCATCGAAAATTGGAACCTCCGCTTGGACGAGCTACGGCGTAATTGCTGCCAACATTTAAAAGGGATTATTTTTAAAAAGTGAATGGCAAGAACGGTTCTTTCTATTGATAATAAAGTATTCCCGATTCATTTGAAATTTAAAAAAAATAAAAACCTCAAGATTGATGACCCTTTAGTAAAAGTCGTCGGTTTGATAAAATCAAAACAACTTTATTGAATGAATTATAGCCAATTCGTGTCTTTTGTATTAAATTTTAGGATAGGCATTTAACTTAATATTTTTGTACATGTTATGTTTAAGGATATTTTTTTTAGTCGTCAGAACTCGAGTGTATTTGAAGCGCTCTTTTAATTGTTGGTTGTACTAGTTATTTGTAACTCCTTACACAGACAACATGCATATTGCAAATGAACTTTGATGTTAACCAAACATGTGTATTAAAATGTGTATGTATGTCAGCGAACAGCATAAAAAATTAGTGTTACCAACTAACTCGCCAACATGACATAATGGTGTGGATATTTATATATATGCACAACAATTAGGGTAGAGTATGCCAGACAACCCCACCCCTGTAGAGTAAACTGGGCTAACCAACAACAATTACAATAAAAAGCACAACGTGAAGCTATGTACATATGTAACAGTGTGTGACTTGGTTCTACGTGCTTGTGGCTCCTGAATGTAGTCTATGGTAAAACAAAAATAAAACTAAATAATATAAGCTTGACTTTAAGAAATTGCAATTATTGTGAGTCAAAAAACTTAGACAACTGAAGCATTTCCATAAAATAATTAGAAATTAATAATAAACAGAAACACTCTGAAAAATTATATACAATATCAAAATTTGTATGCAAATTTAATGTCAGACTCACACACACACATGCACATATATATATATTGTGCTGCACATGCATACACGTGTGTGTTGACAGTGACGAGAGACTGTAGTGCAAAATGCTGTCATGCTACACAATACGGCCGACTGGCAGACTTGGCAGCTGATTGGGAGACTCTACTGGCTGACTCAGCCAAAACAGTGATGACAGAGTCTACAAAGTGAGAAACTAGAAGACACAACAAAGAACAAGAACATGGTGAATGTTATAATGGCTATAAAGCAAAATTTGTGTGTGTGTGCCAAGAATTAAACATGTTTAAATGGGTCATTCATGAATGATGATTGGACTGTCTTGGTTAGTGGCTTACGCCTCAACTTGCACCCACACAATTGCAATTTTATGTACTCATAGTGCACATAACTTTACAGCTGTATCTATGTGTGAATGTACATATTTAAATGAGAAACATGCGCATAGAGTTTGGCTTATGTTTGTACAACTTGTTGCTTGATTAACGTGTTTCCACATTTCAATTTTCATAAACGAAACCAGGCAGTGACCAACCAAGTCCAGCCAAGATTCAGTCAACCAAAGTGCAAGCTAACAGCTACAAGCTGCATGAAATGGTAATGCAATCAACAAAGTAAACTACTAAATCAACTGTACAGAAATAACAAAAGGAAAAAAAACATAAATTTTTTCTCAGCAAAAAAGTAGCAAGGCAAGAAAAATCATATTTGCAGTAAGGAAAAGAGTAACAAAATCTGAACCCAAATGCATTAAAAAAGAAGAACTGGTTTGATGAATCAACGAACGATGCACAGCATGCATCGATTAAAAAAAAAAATATACCAAAAGAGACAAAGATAAAAATTTAAATCCGTGAGGGCGTAGCGCGACAGTGGCATACCCTGCAGAAACTTTTCCAAAATGTTATAGGTAAATAATATACAGAAAGTGCAACTCTGTAGAAGTTGGAAGATAAATTCAAGAACTCATCATCACTTAAGCATTTTTGTTAAAAAATTGTTAAATACATATCCTTCATCTTTTGAGAAGGATACATTTAATGTAGTTAACAGCATTGCTTAGATTTATGCAACACATTTTTTAAAGCTTGATATCTCGAAAATGAGGAAAAAGTTCTTTAAAAATGGATTGGTGCTAAATAAGGTTTTCTAGATCCAAATACAAATTTTCTAAAGTGTTAAATCTTAAGGACCAAATAGGATATGCCAAATGGGATTTTTTTTTTACATGAAGTTTTGTCATTCCGTGCGTAATTTTTCGAACTGCGTATGGGCCTTTATGGAAGAAACAAAAATTGACTATATATTCTGGTATAGAAGAACTTGTCTGGTTGTTGACATATCCTGTAAATAGTGGCTGTATAGCATTTCGGTTCAATCCCGGTGTCAATTATTTAATTTTAAAGCTCCTAAATGCAGTCTGACCTTTACTATTTACAAGATTTTAAACATAATCAATATACCCTGTCAAGTGTAAAAGATCAATAAAACACTGCCAAGCGTGTGTGGCTTAAACGCTTAGCAAAAATCGTGTCTATATGGTATTTTTTTTTGCGTAGGCGCTCAATGCGCACATAGACCGTGAAATTGTTTATGTAAATGTTTTAACAATATTTTGCATACATTTTTGTATATATTTAAGATTCAATTTTATGCAAAGATTAGCGTAAAACATTAGCTTAGGGCATTAACGGTAGCTCTCTCCATTTCCAAAAAGCACGAATTTCCAGCTGTCTATAAATTGTATAGAATCCAATAGCAAAGATAATGCGATTGAATAAATGGGAGGGTCAAAGTAGTTTATTGCTTAGGCAGCAAATTGTATTAAATTATCTTAAGATACAATCAGTATCTGTTAACAGGCCCTAAAAACAAATGCTTTTGTATTTATAAATACTAGATTACCTGCCTTTAACCTCATCGCGGTCATTAAACGAATACCTATTTGTTTATTGTTCTTGAACCCTCTTCGAAATGTACACACAATGTCTTTTGTGCAATCAAAGTCCATCGAATTTTTGGTAGTATATGTCGGAAAGAGTCTTTTTTATTTTTGATAAATTAATGCATCCAGGGCGCCATAGAGAGAAAATCCGGTCCCGGGGCGAAAATGTGCCGGGCCTTCTATTACACCTTAAGCTTGAATTTGTCATCTTATTCTTATCTCAAATAAGGTGGAATCGTTTTTGATTAGGGCTGCTTAGACCAGGATGCATTTTTCTTTCCCAAATTAAGAATGTTTTGTGCTCATTAGGCTTTTAAAAATTATCAAAGTTTTTAATTTGAAGTTAAATTTAAAAATTCACTTAAATAACATAAATATATTATTATTTGGCTTAAAGCTAGCCATTAGAATTTACTTTTCAACTGTTGTTTTTTACAAATATGATGCTTAATTGATAACGTAATAAAGCCGAAGGAACTCATATAATTGTTTTTATTCCTATAAAAAATCATTTGTTATTATTAAAAAAATAAAAAAGTTTATTTCCCCTAAATTCCAAAAGAGTTAAAGGGCATCCCATCAACATTATCCATCACAAATGCCTCCCCTGTCATTACCTTTATTCAATTGAAATGTACATAAATTTACGCACTTTGCAATTGGCTTTGTGATCGGGACAATGGCCATTGTCTGGCCGTCATTTCGTGTTTCATGAAAACAAAACCTCCTTGGCAGCAATAAAAACAATAAAGAATTTTAAAAAAAAATATTTAAAAAAAAATGAAAGGACTTTATAAACGCGTCTAAATGCAGCGTCATTGCATATTTTGTAAAACACTTAATTCTAGTTATTCGCATATATTTCAACACTTTGAATACATAGATCATTTAGTTTGCCATTATTTTAATTGGTGAGCTGTCCCCGTCGCTGTCATGCGAATGCCTTTTAACTGACTTTATGAGATACATTTAATTATAGTCAGCCACTGTGTTGCGTCTGACGCCCGACACTTCGACATTAGAAGATTTTTTTAATAATATACATTAAAAATATCAAAATAAATTAAAATCTAAGCGCCGCCACACTTGAAGCCTAAGCAAGCACATAATCGCCCATGTGTTTACAATAATTGACAATGGCTGCGGTATCTGGCGCTAGACTCGTTTTAGTTTAAGTTCCAAAACCAAACTAAGCAGGCTTCGCATACACATGTGTACACTGAGAAAAAAAAATGTAAGCAGCTTAATTAAGCGAACAAAATTGACCTTGATTTAATGCTCTCGAGTAAACTATTATTTTGTAAGATTTTGAGTCGTTGACAACCCATTTCTTAAATAAACCAATAAAAAGTTTCAAAAAAAGATCCTCCTATAATTTGGACTTATGGCAGATCATGCCAAACGATGTTTCCAACTGCACCCTGGATTGATAATGAAATTTATAAAAATAAATAAATTTTTGTGTATTTGCAAGTAAAGAAAAAATTGTGAGTGGTTGACAACCCATTACATTTTTCACCACGGTTTTCTACGAATCGTTTATCAATAGCGTAAAAGAAAACTCTTCTCAGAACAGCGAAAATTAGTTTATTTTACATTGGAAACTGCTTGTTAGTTTACGGATTTTAGCTGCTGGCCTGTCCACACGGTGGGGAAATGTGTTTGTAGATTTGAAAACGAACTATTTATTTTCACACAATTTTTTCGAAAATTGAAAAATTCAGTTCGGTCGTTCAGGCCTGAAAAATTCAGCACTGATTTCAGGCATGACTTTTCAAAGTCAATCAGCACTGAATTCATACGGCTAAAGTTCAACCAGTGACAAATGAATGCGTAGATTCATGGCTGCTACTGAAAATTCAGGCATGATTTCATGACTAATTCAGACCTGAACCGAACTGAAGGGACATTAGAATAATATTTGAACGATACGCTATTTTCCATTTTATAATTATTAATAATCTAATATTTCATCCAAAATTCATTATATAATATATGTTTAAATGTCAAAATTGAAGATAAAGTTGAGAGTCAACACCAGCCCACTCTATTTAGATCGAAAATAGCCTTCAAGCCAGTGGCGGATCCACTGGGGACTTTTCGGGTCCAGACCCCCAAAAGTTGGAAAAATGTGTTGACAGTCTTTTGCGAGCTCTGGTATATATGTGTTTACACTTCAAAGTAAAGAACCCCCCTAAGACCAAATCTTGGCTCCGCACCTGCTTCAAACTAAGATTTTTTGCAATTATGCTATTGATTTTCATATGCTTTTGTTGAGTATTGTGAATCTGAGCAATTTTTCTTTGATTTAAAAGCAACATGTGTATAATAAGAATTGAAATTTTGTTCAGAAAGATGAAATACATACAATACATATATCAAAATATATGATTCGCTAGCTTGTACATATGGTAAACCGCATTATGTGCAAATCTTTAAGTGGTACGACGGCCTTTTATACCAGCTATAATAGAATCCGAGAAATAAATATAAGAACACATTATAATTTTTTTGTTATTATTATCTATTCCGCTCTATTTTTTGCTTTTCATTTTGATTTCAAACGCTATTTTTAGCAGCGCGTGCCGGCAGCATGATGTTTACGAGTATCCTCTATCCGTTTGCTTCAGAGTAGTATAATACTCTCTTTGCGTTGTATTTTACTCTCAGCAAAGAAACAGAGCTTTTTCTTTTTTCTTTGTAATAATCGTGAGCGCGTGCTCGTGATTACATAGCTTGTAAAACTTTTAAAAGTTTTGCGTTTAAAGTACTATGAATACAGGTACAATATTCATTTGTATTTGGTTTTCGGTTGTGCCAGTATTTGGTATGCTCTTAATTTTACTAAACTGTACAGCACTGGCAATTAGAGCGTTGCCTTTTTTCTCAGTGTACTCATATTTGGTCGCTTATCTGCCATTTTCGATCGAAATACAATTAGCTGAATGGGTTGGCGGCGCTTGGCAGCAGCTCTAACGCCAAGTCTTAATTAATTCGTATGCATTGTGTGTGTAGAGTGAGTGTATAGTATTGTGTGCTAGTCTGAGTTTTTTGATGGCTTGCCAGTTGGCAATTGGCCGAGTATTCCATAGATTGTCTGTTGATATTGTTTGCTCGTTTGCGCGATTCGCTGACGATAATAAAATTTATGCAAAAATAAAAAATAAAAGCATATCTGAAGCTGATGTGGTTATAGAAAAAAAACTATAATCAACTAAATGCCAACTTGTTAAATAGTTCATATATGCATAACTGTGTGTGTACAGGCCCGTATATCTTATAGCATAGATCATATATATCATTATTTTGTGTAAACCGTCGTAAATTTTGCATATAGTTTTTTACTCATAGAGTGTTTGCGATATGGCATTTTATCGGCCACATATCACACAGTAGCTGTCAATGAATTTTTTTTTATTTTGGAAACTTTGCAGTGATTGTGGTTGTCCTCCAGCTATTGTTGTTGTTGGCCACAATTTATGCGTATTGACTTTTTATTTTTTCGCAGGTATCGTTTAAAATTATATATAAGACATAATTGGGCTGTAGCATATAATTTAACGTTGCTGTCTAAATATAATACACACATATTGTTTATATTAATGAATATCTGATAAAGTTGTTAGCTAGCGGCAAATATTTTGCATAATATTTTTTATTCATAGTTTTTAATATGGCTAGCCTGTTAATTTATCAAAGACAAAAATAGCTCATCAAAAGAGTCATAAGAACGAAATAAAATAGAGTGCTTCTGTTTATACTTGTTGTCATCGCGTGCTAGCCATAAATTGAAATTTTTATGTGAATTTAAAATATAGTATGTACCATATATGTATATAACAGAAATAGTTGTTTCTTTTATACTTGTGCATTTAAGATTGTGGTCGAGTATGCTTATCGCAAAAGTATATTCAAAACTAATGGATCTGAGTAATAATATACTACTTAAGCCCATAGACAAATAGAATCAGAAGATAGTCTGATTGTTTCTACGACAATTACGTTCAAGGAATATAAAATAAATAAATACAAAATATAAGCTTATCAGAAAAAGGCTTTTAATACAAATACTGTTGAATAAAATGGCAATGATTTAAATGCTCGCTCTAAAACTTCTAAGCGCAAAATCAGTAGCGGATGGGATGGGTTTTCGGATTCGGACCCCCGCAAAAGTTGAAAAAAAGGGTTGACAGTTTTTTGCGAGCTCTGATATATATCGAAGTGAAAACGCTTCTATGAACAAATCATGGATCCGCGCCTGGGCAAGATAAAAAAAAAAGTCAGCAGATTCTGTTATAAGGGATAACATGTGTGTGTTACCAAAATAAAGCCCACAGAATAGATAACAAGTTATTGGCAAAGAAGTTGCTGACACTAGCTAGAAAGGCTACCAACCAGATTAGTGCTGGAGAAACATCGATGTTATATCGATGCATCGATGTATCGAAGTTGAAAATATCTATATATATGTATGTTGGCCAACATCGATGTTTTCGCTATTTTTAACTGCGATACATCGATGCAGCGATACTTCCAGCACTAAACCAGATGCTACTGGTAAATTACAAAACATTTTTTTCATTATTAAAACCCTGACGCCCCTTTTATACCGGTGATGCTTGTGCGTCCACTACAAGCTGAAGTACTTCCTTAGAAAGATTGAAAGATAGGCGCTAATTGAAGAACAAGCAAAGCGAAGAAAGTATTTTATAGAGACAAAGCAGAAATAAAATTCTAAATCAATTTTCATCCAGTTACCTCATCACAGTCATTAGAAGTTAGAAATCTAGAATCGAATAGAATAGAATTTCCAGATTGTCCAAGAAAATGATGAAAAACAAAAAAGCATAGCAACAAAACGTTTAACAACAGATAACAATATGCCATCATTTGCATTGTAAATAATTTATATTACGTAGACAATGACTTTGCATATGACAATGAACTAAATAAATATTCTGCCTAGACTGACTTTAATAAATTGCCAACATTTAATGTGCAGCGATGACTCTCAATATTGCTAACATATAGCATTTACTGGTATAACACAAAAAAAAAAGAAAAGATTCTCGGTTTTGACAAAGTAACTGTAGCTACTCAGCTAAGTGCTAAAGAACTTAATACTTTTCTTTATGTTTGGTTGGTTGCGTGCTTCCATTTCAATTAATAGATTGCCCACAAGGAACACGGAAAAGAGAAAAACCTCTGACAAATGGCCACGTATACATAACGTACTAATATTGTAAGTATGTGACTTATCGACATCAATCGTGTTATAACTTCCGTTTCCTCTTTGGCTGCTGCCGTCACGTGAGTGCAGAAAATGAGTAGCAAAAGAGGAAAAAAAAAAATCCTATATAAATAGGCGCAGGCAGCAGTCAAGTGCCACTCGGCAGGCTCAACGACAACTGGGTGCTTAACCTTTGAAGCAGAACAGCTTCCAATACAAACACACACCCTTGGACACAACACATCAGCGGTGCATGCAGGGGGTTATTTTGGGGGGTCCCAACCCACACGTAATGGTGCAGTTTGTAGCAAATTTTCAAGTAAGGTTTTTGCAAGCAGTTAGCAATCACACTGTGACTAAAATTTGCATCCCTCAAAAATTTTTTGTGTATACGCCACTGCATAGTAGCATAGCTTATTACCACTAGGCGTTGTAACTGCTACTGACATACGAGCGTATTATTTATGCGGCCTATGCATTAGGCATGTGCGTGTATGTAAGGATGTGTGCACGTGTCCAGTTCAGGAACTTTGCCTGGAGCATAGAACTACCTGCAAATTGTCCATTAACTTTGGCCAGTCAAAATCTTTAACACAGGTAGCGAAAAACTATCAATTCGCTGATGAGTTTTGTCTATGTGGCGTTGAGTTTGCCTAAGGCTTGTCAAGTTAATCGAATTTCGGCGTGTTTATTTACAACAATTGATTGGCAATCTATTCTAGTCAAATGACTTTAACTTTCGGGCACTTGGCTAGGACTTAAATTCTTGTTCTAGGCGACAGCTGCAACCGCACTGATAACAGCCTAGCGCAAAAAAAATGGGAAGAAAAAAAATAATAGAAACCGCAGTGGCGCTCCCAACTAACCAACAAACCGCTAGCTCATAAATATTTTTGCAGCCTAGACACATATGGCCGAGGTCTGGGACTCTGGTTTACTGAGCGCGGATGTAAGGTCTGTGGGGCGTATCAGCAATATTACGCATACGCCACCGCCGTTTAAATATGATAAATGATGCGTAAGTTAAACGCATACACATGGAAACATATATATCAAGTGACGTGTTTTCAATTTTCATAGAAAATGCGCGAAAATGTGTAAAAAATTCTAAATACATATATGAAGCATATACATGTGTAGTGTGCATATTAGGACGCTATACGGTTGTTGCACATTAATCATGCGTATTTTTTGTGAGTCTAAACAAACATAGTTAAATTAATTTTTGAATTTTTAAACATTTTTCTGCAGCTTTGAGCCTCTATGCACTAGTGCACTAGCTTAAGCCCTGTGCAAATTTATTACATTGTACGGACTCTCAATTTACATATCACGCTACTGACAATTTGAAGGCCAAAAACTTAAACGAATGTTGAAATAATTGAAAACTTTTTGGTATAACAATATTTTAGCAGTTGGTAACAAATGCGCATTCTGACTTGATTAATTTTTCTTGTGGGAAAGTTTTGAGTTTTTCACAGCTGCCTTGACTCAAGTGTTTGGAGCAACAAACTGCCATAAAGCTGGCTATTTATATGATTCTAGAGCAAGTTGTTGTGGCATTAAATGTTTTATAAATTTTTGTGCAAAAAAGAGACGCGAATATTACTGATAAAATACGAAAAACGAGCAAATGTTTTTGAGGCAAAAGATTGGGCGACATTAAAGCGTAAAACTTAAACGAGTTGTTCAAAGAACTTGTTGCTTATGTTGAGACATGAAACGAAGCTCATTTGGTTTGGCCATTTTAGTAGTTTATTTTTATTAGCCATCATAGACATTTTACAAAATTTATTCCAACGTTTGTTTGTTTTAGCTTTAATTTTGTATATTATATACAGTCATGGACAAAATTGAGAGGACAGCATTTAAAAAAATATACAACCCTTAGTTAAACCGACCTGTTTATATTTTATGTTCCAATATTGGAGCTGTTTATTAGAATGCAATGTGAACTAAGATTTTTTGAAATCATTTGTTTGAATATATTCGAATTTGTTGATTTTGTGGCCCGTTAATTCCAAAACGGTATTTTTGAGCTGGACAAAATTGAGAGGACAGTGCGTTTATTTTGAATGTTTTGATATTGTTGTTCTTTTTTTCGGTTCGTTTGCGCTTGCTATTCGCGTTACCTTTATTTTTTTTATAAATAACTTGTTTTTAATATTCTCTATTGTTCGTGAAGTCAGTTTGCGCATACAAATTGTCACGATGGGCGGCCGAAAAGAAGTGCCCTTAAAAATGCGATAATTAATTATTGAAGATCGTTAAAATTGGTTGAGTTTACGAAAAATCGCTGAAAATTCTCTGTTTCAAAAACTTGCGTCGAAAAAGTGTGCAAAAAATGTACAGAATCGCACCAACTCAGTAATTTGCCGGGCCACGGTCGCAAGCGTATTACAACCATGCCAGAAGATACGCTAACTGTTCGACAAAACCAAATTAAAATTGAATAATTCGAGCTCGGAAATCCAGGACTAACTCAATTTGAATGTTTCCAACAAAACAATTCGTCGTAGAGTACATGTAGAAGGTTTCACTAATGGGTGTCCATCGAAAAACCAATGATATCAGCGAAGAAGAAAAATAAACGATTGGAATTGGCAAAAGAACACATCGAAAAGCCATTGTTCTTCTGGAAAACGGTTGTTGGGAGTAATGAGAGCAAATTTGAGCTCATTGGTAAGATGGAACATCGAATGGTGTGGAGAAAAGTCGGTGAAGCGTTGTTGGATAAACACACAACGAATACAGTGAAATTCGGAGACGGCTGCATTATGGTCTGGGGTTATTTTTCATGGTCTGGTGTCGCCAACTTGCATAAAATTATTGAAATTATCGTTGCTCCACATTATATTCGCCAAGCATACGGCCGGCATTGTCAAGCGATACTTACAAAAATTTTGAATCAATGTGCTCGAATGGCCAGCGCAAGGTCCTGATTTGAACCCTGTTGAAAATTTATGGGCCGCACTTGACTCCAAAGTACCCCCCAGTCGCCGCAAGAAACAAGAAACGTTCTTCGAAAATCTTCAAGGTGACTGGGATGAACTTCAGCCAGATTTGTTGAACAAATTGGTCGAAAGTATGCAGCGACGGTTCTCTGCTGTCATAAAGGAACGCGTTGGAAGTATAAAATACTAAAAATACTTAAATATGAGAAATTCCATGTTTTTGTCTAACAAAAATGTGTAGTGTCCTCTCAATTTTGTCCAGACAAAAATGGCCGAATTTCAGAAAAAACCAAAAAAAAAAACCATCATATGCCAAAAAAATTTAACCATTTTCTTTTTAAAGCGTTTACTAACATTATTTTGCAATAAATAATCCCAACAATTAGACAAAATAATACAAATCGAACAAAATACTAAGCATTTAGTTTTCTTTTTTAACCTGTCCTCTCAATTTTGTCCATGACTGTATATAGACTAGACAATGGGCTTGAAGCGTGCACAATCAATCACATAGCTAAAGAATTTCGTTTTTATTATTAAAGTATAAAAATAACGTAAAATATTAATAGTTACCTTTTTTTTTTTGTAATATTTTATATTATTATAGTTTTCGTTAAAGTCGGCTGCGTTCGACTTTGACATACCCAGTAACATCACAATAAGAAAATAAATAAATCGTTGAAAGGGTCAACTGAATAAGGTACTGGAAACTGCGTTTTTTGAAAACTAAAAGCAGTTTGATTCAAGGGCAAAAAAAAATTGTTCACAAAATTTCAGTTTTTAATTTTTTATTTTCTTGATATCACTGCTAGTCGGAGCATAGGGCAGAAAATTTCAGTTCATTTCTAACTAAACTTAACGCGTTACGGCATCATTTTAAAAAAAAAGGGTTTTCAGTTTTTATTTAACTGTGACTAAACTACTGTATATTTATGAACCAATTTATTTTTACTCCAGGGCTCTTTAAAAAAAAATATTTTATTTTAATATTTAATTTTTATTTAATAACACATTTTCATAAAAAAAAAATTTGAAATAAATATTTTCTTTTTCTAAGCATGTTTTACTCTAAGTTGGTAAAAGGGCTCTTAAAAAAAAATATTTAATTTTAATATTTAATTTTTTTTAAACACATTTTCTTTAAAAAAAAAACATGAAATAAATATTTAATTTTTTTTTAAGCATGTTCCTTAAGTATGTCTAAAAATTTACTTTTTTTAACCAAAACATTTTCTTAGAAAAAATATTTAATTTTCTTAATTTTTTTAAAGTATGTTCGTTAAATATGTTTTTTTAACACGAATTTTTATACTTTCTTAATTTGGTGTGAATACGAATCAAATCGATTCGGTGAAACAATGTTAAAAAAAAACAAAACGAAAATATTTTAATTATTTCTTAAATACATTTTTTTTTTGTTAAAGATATTTAATTTTTTTTTAACACATTTTCATAAAAAAAAAAAGAATATGAAATAAATATTTTATTTTTTTAAGCATGTTTTACTCCAAGTTGGTAACAGGACTCTTAAAAAAAAATATTTAATTTAATTTAAGTATGTTCGTTAAATATGTTTTTTTAACACGTATTTTTATACTTTCTTTATTTGGTGTGAATACGAATCAAATCGATTCTGTGAAACAATGCTAAAAAAAAATAAAACTTAAATTTTTTTTTGTTAAAAGGTGGAAAAAATTGTAATACATTTTCATAATACTTAATAGAATACATACTACTACTTCTTCATACAATGAAAAAAATGGATTTTTTTTGTAGGTAAATACATATGAGAATATTGGCATGGCTCAACAAACGATTTTTTAATTATTTGCATTAAATGGTGCAATTTCAATAAAAATGTATAGTAAGGTTCTAAATCCAAGATATGGCTGTCGAGGTCGTCTTGAAGTTTAGGGGTTGTCGGACGTACCTTCTTGCATAAATGTTATATGTCCTTTGTACCTTAAGGCACAAGATATAAAAAAATCAATGCTCTCTCATTTGTCGAAACTTCTGCTACTAATCTAGGATTTGTGTAAAAAGACTAAAAATTCTTTAATTACCGATTCCTACAGTAAGCACTAACAATGTGCGACCGACTCTCTAAATATCTTATTGAATATTTAACATTGACATAGATATTGTACAACATTTCTTATGCGTTATGAATCTACGAGATGTTTGGACTCACATGGCCAGAGGGAATTTCTAATCATATTTTTATTTTATAACAACGAAAAAAGCGTTTATAAATCATTTTTTTTTAAACAATTTTTTATTAACCAGCTGTGAATCTTCATTTTTTTGTGTACCGGTACTACCATATGTAAATATTTATAGTGCTTTTTTTGTGGCATAAAAATGTTTACGTGAGTTTGAGATAAAAATAAATTTAAAATATATCACAAAAATGGAATTGAGGAAATAGTTGCAGGCGCATTATTCACTAATTTTATTGTTTTTTTTTTGTTTTTTTTTTGTACTTATTTTGCAAAATTATCAAAAATACATATATTTTTATGAATTGCAGGTTTCTTATTTTATGATCGCCAATCCAGCTTGTTTAGTTAGAGATGTCTTAGGAGTGTTAAGAAGTCCTGTCAATCAGAGGCCATTATTTCGTCCGCTTTTCTTTCGGTCTTCTTTTCGTTTTGTTTCAGTTCGGCGCTTGTTGGAGCAGATTTTTAAAACTTCTTTTTTTAAGCCTTTTTATAGGATTTTCATTTGGGAGCCCTTTTGCCAGCCTATTACGATGTCTTTTTAGCCTTTCGTTGTAGCGGCTTGTGTGCTTATTTATCTGGAGTTCGACGGTCTCTAGTCTGAGGTCGTGGTGCAAGGTCGAATTCCTTACATACCATTCACACCCAGTAATAAGGCGTAAGGCCCTGTTCTGGAGTGTCTGAATACGTGAGCGACTCGAGCGAGCCGCCATATCCCAGATCTGGATAGCGTATCTCCAGGTTGGAACCACTACCATTTTATATAAGGCTCTTTTGCATCGGAGAGGAAGACGGCTGCGGTGGTTCATGAGCCAGTTCATTTTAGACATCTTTAGCCGGCAGTTTTTGACTGTGCTTTCTATATGTTGTCTGAAAGTCAGTCTGCTATCAAGGGTAACTCCTAAGTATTTAGCTTGTTTTTGTAGTTTTAGTGGTTGATTGTCTAACCAGACAGCAGGTGATGATTTTTTTTTTAGGGTATATAGAACTGCCTGGCACTTAGTTGGATTCATGGAGATGTTCCACCTGTGAGCCCATCTCTCAAGTAGGTATAGGTACTCTTGAATTCCATCTGCTGCTTCGTACTCACAGGAGGCTGAGTGAAATATTGCCAAGTCATCTGGGTATGTAGCTATCATTAGTTTTCCGTTCTTAACGGTTTGTGTGAGCTCCCTAGGTGTCGGGATATCCGCCGTGAATAAATTGTATAAAAGAGGGGCCAGGACGCTTCCCTGTGGTACGCCAGCGCTCATTTTCCTTTCCGTAGATATAGATTCTTTTATTTTAACATAAAATTTTCGGTCTTCTAGGTAGGTTTTTAATAGATGAAAAAATGGAGCAGGAAGTATTTTTTTAATTTTAGACAGAAGACCAACTATCCAAACTCTGTCAAATGCTTGTTTGACGTCTACATATACTCCGTAGCAGTATTCCTTGTCGTCAAACGCCTGAAGGATGTGGTTCGTGATTCGGTGTATCTGTAATTTTATTGTGCAAATAATTTTTTATGGCTCTAACTTAAATTGGTCTACAACAATTTTGTGTACTAATAACTTTCAAAATATATAATCTTAAAGCTTTTTGTTATTATACATAAAGCTTTAAGTATTTCTGCTGCTGCAGTTTAAAAAAAAAAAAACTTCTTTTAGACTGCAAATCGTAAAATGGTCGCAAAATCTTATTTGCTTAACATGTTTATTTTGGTGTTTTTGCTGCATTTAATGAACTTTTGCTCCATTTTCCAGTACATATTTAAATTAACTCTGCTTAGTTTTTGTGCAACATTTATGAGCATTTAAATGCAACTGGCTCAGCGCCAGCAACTACTCCAGACAGCATGCAAATTTTGCTCTAAAGATCACCACCAAACTTAGCCAGCCTTGAACTCTCGGAACTTGCAAAAAAAAAACTAAAAAAGTTTGCAGTTTTTTGGAGTTCAATAGCCCAAATTTGATTGTGACTTTTTTTTTAATGAAAATTGATCAGAGGCTTTGCCAATTCCAGCTAAAAGTTGCTTGATAAAGTATGCACACAGACACAAGGCAAACTCGGAAAGGCAGAACATTATAATGATGGCAATAAAGTACCAGATGAAGATGATGATGATGATGATGATGATGATGATGATGAGTTGGCACACACACCCCATTCATCAACTTCGATGAGACAACACGCACAGTCCCAAGTTGTGTTCCTACTTATTATTCCTTTTTGTATATCTCTTGCCTGTTGCACATTTCATTGAACTTTTTTAGTTGTTGCTGCTGCTGCTGCTGATTTCGGTTTAGCGTTTTGGTTGCGACAACATGTTGCACATGGCTGAAACTGCTTCGAATTGCTGTGGCATGCTGCATGCTACCGCCTGTCGTCAGCTAAGTGCAATATGAGTAGCACTCGAGTGGCTTAAAGATTACTATTTGAAACGTTGCAAAGTCAGTGGGCAGCGACTTGCTGATGATATATCTATCTGTGTGTCAGTGTGCGTCTCAGTAAGCTGCAGCTGTTGCCAGCATTACAGCAAAGGGTGCACGGGTGCCAAACACAAATATTTGGCAGTCAGCATTGCCATTGCCTTTGTGCCTGTGGCATGCAACTAATTACGGCAACATTGCTGCATATGCAAGCAAATCACTTGCTGCCATCAGGGAGTCAGGCAATCGGTCGTTTGTTCAGTCCAGTTGCTAGGAAAATCACTTTTGTGTGCCATTTACTTATGATTATTTATATTTTGATTCTTTTGTTCTGTTTGGCGCTACTTTCAAAGCCATGCTTGTTTGTTTTACTCTGTAGCATAAATATACTAAACGTTTATGTGCGGAAAGATCTTCAACTTGAAATTGGAGCGCCGTGATTCATATGTGGAAATTTAATGTAAATTCTGGCAAAAGTACTTATAACAGAATAAACGATTAAAACGGCTTAGAGCGTACTCAACGTAATTTTTTTTTTCAGAACTATATGCAAAGCGTTTGCAAAATTTCGATCTAAAGACCCGTACGCAGCATGAAAATTTTGCCAAAATGGGATATCCCAAATGGGAATTTTTTTTTTATACGAAGTTTTGTGATTCCGTGCGAAATTTTTCATGCTTAATTTGATTGGCAGGCTAAAAGAATATATGGGGTGGGCCATCTGTTGGTTTGGCTGTTAAACACTCATAATTCGGAACATACCCGTGCAAAGTGGATGCTCTACGGCGTATGTCAAAATTAAAATGGTCGTCAGTCGACAAGTCGCCGGGAACATCAATACGCCATCGTTCGCAAGAATAAGAATAGGATCACTTTGCTTCGAATTTTGCATGCGAATCTGCATTTACAAGATTCAAATGACGCAACAATTGAAGCCCACGGACCATTATCAGCATCGCTTATTCGTTCAATGGATGGAAGGACAGCCAGATGAGTTTTCGTCAAAAAAAAAATCATCGAAAATTACGATGTTCGCATACGGACTAAAAATATGCGAATATATTTATTTATTTATTTATTTGTAAGATCAACATATAATATAGACAGTTGATTAATTTAAAAAAGATAATACAAAAAGAAACGTATAAACAAAATTTTATAATATATAATATAATATAATTAATATTAGGTAACTACCACTGGAGCTTTTTAACTGGAGCTAAGGTGGTTCAAAACAGCTCTCATCAAACTTGAAGGCGAAAGTTCACTTGAGAGGATACTCGCCAAGTCATTAAAATTCGAACATAAAACTCTAAAAGACTAAAGCATAATTTATAGTGTATCTCTTATGAGATAAGAGTATATACAATCAACAAACAAACCAACAGATGGCCCACCCTTTATAGCTAAGACAGAAAGAAGAGTGCTTGGCCTACTTGTTCTGCCTATTTTTCTTAGAAGAAGAACGTAAAAAGTAGATGCAAATAGAGTTATATATAAACTGTTAGATATTTTGGAATAAAATACATTCGATTTCATTCAACAATAATACAACAATAAATTTAATTCAATTTCGTGTGAAATCTACACATGCGTTAAATATTTCGTAAATTGATTTTCAATGTCAAGTAAATATCTGAAACACATGTTCTTAGGATAGGGTTACCATGTGTCCGCTTTTAAGCGAACATGTTCACTTTTTCTGTCTCGTGTTCGCTTGCAGAAATGTTAGATTTTTTCGCTCGATTAGACCGATCAACTTTTATTATAATTATTTTCATATCGTTTACCAAGTATTTAAGTATATTTTCCACAAAAGTGGACCCGAGTACGAAAACAAACCCGCAGTTGAGCGCATTTTGAAAATTTTGGAGGGTTTAAAATCATATTTTCTGTGCCAAAAATCCCTTAAATCATAAAAAAATTTTTAGTGTCGTTTGTGGAATGTCCGCTTTTTTCACTCGGACCATCTGGCAATCAATATTCAATTTTTTTTTTGAATTAAAATTTCAAGTTCGACATCAAAGTAAAGACTTTGTTTATGTACGATTCTAATTCTTCTTTTTTTTTGGGTTTAGTTAAAAAATACATTTCTCCAGCGTCCTAGTCGAATCATTGTCGTCATATGCAATTCTCGGTATTGCACTTTGCGAGATTTGCTTGATGATTTAAGATATACATTCTCAGATTGTTGTTATTTTTAAGTCATTTGTTAGAGAGTTTTTTTTGGTCGTCTCTTGTGTATTTCGAATTAAAACTTTTCATTTAAATTTTTGAAAACCTGTTTACATCATTTTTTTTATTTGTTTGGTATTTGGAGTTTTGGTTTATATTATTATATTTATTAATTTTTTAGCGTACATGAAATTTTGTAATCTAGTCCATAAAAAACTTATCAAAATCAAATTTTTGAATATATGTAGGTACACATTTCTTGAACTCTTAGGATCTGTTTGCATCAAAAGTTTTTAAATATGAATGTTTCCAATGTGGCACGCTACCTTTGATCATACAGTGCAATTTATATGTATATTGTTTCAAGATTCATAAAATTTTTCATTTCATTAATTTATTCAAAATTTATTGGCATTCTTACCTTATATATATTTTTTCTTTGTTTTCCGTTGCCAGCTGTGCGGCCCTTTTATTGCTATCAAATTACATTTCGGCTTTTATTGTCAACTTGCTCAACATACTCTCTTCGTAAATTAGGTTTAGGAGGTAGTATATGTTTGCGTCTAACATGCAACAGATGGGCAGGGCTGCGGGTTAATGTACGTCCAATATTGCAACGTTAGCTATATCTACAACAACAACAACAACAACGATGACAACTTGTTACGCTGCTTTACTTGGCTATAGGAGTATACATACACTGCAGTCTATAGGCCGGCTTTAAGCCGCTTAATTTATGCTAAGCTGTTTTGAAAATAACTTTACCTTAAATATATAAAGTCACCGAACAATGTAACATGACAAACTTGTTGATATATGCGTCTCTCTGTCTGGCTGTGTGTGTGTGTGTGTGTATGTTGGTTTGTTTGCATGTTTGTATATTTGCGTGTTTGCTTATGCTGGCATTAACCTTAGCAACTGTCAACAAATGTGTTGGAAAACGAAGAAAAAAGTACGTTAAACAGAAAGCGAAAACAAATAAAGTTAAATTTGGCATGCAAATCCTTTAAATCAAACAAAACAAATTGCAGGCAGCCTGACAAACAGTTAGACAGACAAATTCGTTTTCAGGCAAGGAAAGCCAATAAATGTTGACTGAGTGACGGCGAAATTTTCAGCATGCGCGAAAAACCAACTTGAGGGAGTAGAAAAAAAATAAAATAAAAATAAAAAAAAGCCAAAAAACAAAAGAAGTACAACAAATTGGAAAACATAAAATCAACAGAGCTAATAGTTCACTTAGGCAAAAACAAAAGACCGCACACGAAAAGAAAAACAAGCACACACAGATACACGCACACACACACATACACACAGTTACACCAGCCAACCAACACAAATACACACCCACAAACTTAAATACTTTGAAGAGTGCGCCCCACAAAAACCTAAAAGAAAAATAGAAGCCAAGCAGACGGCACTTTGAGTCTATGTGGATGTCAGTCTCTCTTTCTCTGCCCACGAAGATGGCGCTGACTGTTGGCTAACCCAAGCACCAACACACAGTGACATAGTGGCACACATTTTCACACACACACACATACAAAGACAAATGCGGTGTGTGTGCCCTTTTGTGCCCCTAAGTCATATTGAGCCGATTTACTATTGAAAATAAAATTTTATTAGACAATTTTTATACACTGTAAGCAGAAAAGGGAC
The DNA here is from genome assembly GCA_949987675.1 of Chymomyza fuscimana. NCBI lineage: Eukaryota > Metazoa > Arthropoda > Insecta > Diptera > Drosophilidae > Chymomyza > Chymomyza fuscimana. Next base: position 7,397,372 of record OX465089.1, read on the forward strand.
TAGGGCATAACAGCTGTGTGCAAGTAAATGTAACAGACAATAAACACAGGTGTGGCAGCCTAAAAATTCAAAGGAATCGAGTTTTCAACTATTTTGGGAATTTTTTAGTGGTTACCAAGTAATGTGGCTTGCTTGTGACAACCACTTCAGAGATCTAAAGGTTGCTCAGTGCAGTCGAGATCAGAGAAAAAAGTGCTACGATATATGGTTTTATACGCTTTAGTGACGACTTCCGTCTGAGTGCTACGGTGACTAGCGGACAAACATCTGGCTCGGTCTTGTTGTTCGTATGGAAGCGTTTGTTGTGGAAATCCGGCGAAGGAGAGTTCTCCAGCTTACTTTCGTATTCGGTAGTGGAGCAGGGTTGCGCAAAGCTGAGATGACTTGAGCGACGTTTTACTTCTCAGCGGCTTGTTATGGCCAGCTCAAAAGAAAACTAGCCTCAATTGTTATGCTTATCGGTCCCAAATTTCTTAGAGAAAAAAATAGTTAGCCTTGATAAGCAAGCCAAAGTCTTGAATGCAATACAAAAAGTAAAAAAAAATTCCCAGCAAAATCATGGAAGTTTTTATATTAGGCACTGAAATCCAAATATTCATGCGTTGACCATTGACCAGTCGATATAAGCAGAAATATATGAAGCCTCGTCGAACATTTCATTCGGATTCAGTTTGCTGCTCCCAATTTCACCAAAACGAATTTCTTAGGTGGTTTGAAACCGAATGTTTTGTTGCAAGAGGAATTAAAACGAATTGCCAAAATAGTTTCAAAAGTGTATGCATTTTAAACTGAAATATTATTTTAAATATTCTTTGATATTTCGTAGATTTTATTTAGGCCAATTTCAATTTAAATAGTTATTGAGAAATATTTTTAATTATTTTTTTTTCTGAATCAACCCAAAAAATAGCACACACAGCTCAAACCGAATTTATATATGGTCCATATCTTGCATAAAAAAATGTTCATGTCTTACTTAAATAATTTGTCTTAAAAATTTCCCTTTTAATAGGAACAGCATGGTGGCGTATAATTTCCCTCGCGATGGTGACAGCAAAAAATGCGGATTTGGGTAAACGCAGAAACCAATACGAATAAAATTCTTCTTTTTGTTTTTTTCGTTTTTCGGAGCACGGCCGAATATAAGTGAATATAATAAATTTCTTATAAAACGCATTAAGTCAAAAATAAAATCAAAAACGACCTATTTTCGCGCCCTTCTAATACTTTTGGATCGTATTAAAGTTAAGTAAAAAGCAAACTTTTAAGGTAGTGAGGTTATTAAAATCATGAGATGTTGAAAAATTGGCCACCCTAATGTACACGCAGAAAAACGATCTCATTTCAAGATTACCACTGAGCATTGAGAATTAACGAAAGATTTATTGTTGGCAACAAAATTTATGCATCTTGCTTTTTAAAAGTCCATGGGAAGGTGCGTTCTCAGCAGAAAGGTTCTGAGGTGCCGGCTTTTTTTTTTTTTTTGTTTCCTTTTTCATCTTAACAAATATTAATATTATTAAATTAAATATTAAATTAATTTCTCAGCCAGAAATCACACTGTGAATAAAACTAGCCGCCATTCGTAGGGCATTCAATAGTCGCTGATGCCCAACAAGTTACTTTTCTTTTTTGCCTTTCGCTTGTCTTTCTTTTGGCGCTTGTAAGTGAACTACCGCTTCTACTTTTTGCTTTAAATATGTAACGCTCTAACGATTTTTGAATTTGATGCGCCTGGTTTTTTTTTTTACGACTTTTTGATTTGTTTCAATATACATGATCAATATTGAGTGAAGACAAAAAAAAACTTGTTTTTTGTTTTTTTTTCTAAACAGCTGCTACATAGTTGCAATAAAATTTTATAGGTTATGTGCATAGTACGGATTTAGTAATGACCATCAATTTTTCGTGTATCTTGTCTATACAGTAGCCAAGCGTTTATGGCACACTTGAGAATTTTCCCAAGCTGAAAACAATAATGACTCATAAATTTGTAAGAGAAAAAAATATAAGAAATTTAAGTTTGATTTCCGTTGGGCAAGCAAAATTTATTGTGAGGCGACAGTTTAAGGTTTAGGTATATTTATTTTTTGTATGGTAAATATTTTCAACACTTTTGTTAATGTCTGCATAAATTTGTGTTAGCAACTTGGAGGCAGACGCTGCTACTCAATCCCTATATTTAACTGCGGGTTAGGCCCAACTAATCGGCATTACGTGCATTACATTCTAAGCATAAAGAATTGTTGACTTAGCTGCTTCTTAAAGGCTGCTTTTGGCTTTTTTTTTTTTTTAACAACACCCTAGAAGGCAATTCGAGTGGCAGAGACATACGAGAATTTGACATTGGCCGCACGGTCCATAGCACGTGCAGCGACACGTTATGCGCCTAAGGCTAAAACATATATGGGGCTATATGGTACTATATGGTGTTTGGTATCTGGTGTTTGTTGCCAAAGTCGATGCATTGTATCTGTGTGAATTGCATAAATTTTGCCTCATTATGTCAGAAATGGCAATTGTAATATGCTTTTGAGACGACAACAGCGACAATATCAGCCAACAACAGCAACAACAACAACTTTGTCGAGATAACACATATTGTAATATATCGCACAACACACCCACAAATAATATTGTTGTTGTGTTTTTTTTTTTTTTTTTTCAAATTTATATATGCACAAAATCAAGTTTCTGATTTGACGAACGCCGGCGCCAAGAGCTGTCCAATTTGTTTGTAGCTTTTTTTTTTTGTTTTTTTTCATTTTTGTGGATGTTGTTTTATGTTTTGTTACATTTTTGTTGACAGTGTAGAAATTCTTTTATAATACCATCATGCATTGAGTAAACACCCGCTGTGAGTTGTATATACTATGTTGTACATAATTATGACAAATTAGTTTGAAATTGCGGCGGTCTTAAAAAGGTTAAACTTTATTGATAGCTCATTGAATTGTTTTACATATTTCAAGAGAAATTGAAAAAGGATTGCAAAAATAAAACAAAACAATGATACCTTTTTTTTAAAAAAGGCAAAATGAGTGGAAAAAAGGCAAATGTATCTCAAAAATACGTTTGCTTAAATGTAGATGCGGTCAAATGAAAGTACAGTATGAGCAACGATATTATTCAGTAGATACATTTTTTCCACAGAAATTTCAGTAGTAGCATGTTCAGTCAACGCGGAAGTCTTAGATTGAAGTCACCCATTTCAAAAATCGTCGGCAAAGCTTTGATGTTTTTGATTAGGTCCTTGTATCATTAAGCTCGTTTTAGTGTTTTAGGGCTTTGGCTTAGACCATGCGGAAAGAGAACATTCGTTATAAAGTTTTCAAGAATTAAGAATGTTTTTGAGTAATTACTTTTAACAGAAATAATTCCAACAATGTACTTAAAACCAATTTTGTGCCAATTACACTAGTTTACAAAACTAAGGTTCATCGAGTGAACACATCAATACCTTTCGATTTAATCGTCTTTCATGTCGATTCAAAATTTTGTTCACTAGATATTGACGAATAACTGAAAAAAGTGCCCAAAAACATCTCGAAAACGGTGCTTAAGAAAAACAAAAGGTTGCCCTTTTCGTGTTTCTCGAACCAAAATTACCCTATAAAACACTTTTTTACTAAGGTTAATTTTTCGTGTAAACTAAACGATCAGTCAACTTAGGGTTGCAAGTTCCGAGTGATTCGTTTTAAAGATGCCTTGCAGCTACTTAAGCGCGTTAGCTTCAATTATCATGATGACGTGCTAGCTGAACTATTGGTTCATGAACAGGTTCATCAGGTGGTACCTTATTTCGGCGCAAACGACAAACTAAGGCACACAGCTGAGTGCATTATCAGTTTGAAGTTTTGATCTCTCTATCATAATCCTTATCTGTACATATGGAATAGAAATATGGGCAACAGCCAGTAAAACAAATTTGGAAATTATTCAACGCTCACAATCCAAAATATTAATTATTACTACATTATTGCAAATGTAACAAACAATGATATTCATAACGGACTTGGCCAAGGAGTATCAAACTACATAGAGACGAACACTGGAACAAAAAGTACTCGGCGAAATCGTGACGTTTTCAGGGTTTACATTTGAGTTGCTTTTGTGTGCGTGTGTGAAGCGAATAGAATGAAAGAAAATGTGTGTCGCCAGCGGTTTTTGTTGTTGTTGTCTTGCATTGTAATACGCATACAACGGCAACTCAAAAGTAAACCCTTAAAACGTACTTTTCAAAAGTATCTAGTGTTCGTCTCTATGTAAAGGGTCATCAATCTTGAGTTTTTTTTTTTTAAATAAAAAAAAAACACAAAAATTTCAAATAAATCGGAAAATCTTTATTATCAATAAAAAGAACCGTTCTTACCATTCACTTTTTATATATAATAATTCCTCTCAAATGTTGGCCGCTACTGCGATGTAGCTCGTCCAAGCGGAGGTTCCAGTTTTCGATAACGCGGTATCTCGCGAATAAGACGGGTAATGTTGGCCTCTAATGCTTCAATCGTAGCTGGATTATTCACTTACACTTTAGACTTCAAGTAGCCCCAAAGGAAAAAGTCTAACGGTGTGATATCACACGATATTGGTGGCCAATTCAGCGGTCCGGAGCGTGAAATTAATTGCTCACCGAATTGGTTCCTCAATATGTCCATTGTTTCAAAGGCTGTGTGGCAAGTAGCGCCGTCTTGTTGAAACCAAATGTCGTCGAGATCTGGGGCTTCAATTTCAGGTAGCAAATAATTCGTTATCATGGTGCATAGATCGCCATTGACGGTTACGGTCTGACCAGCGTCATTTTTGAAGAAATATGGACCGATGATTCCACCGGTCCATAAGCTACGCTCTGGACGAGGTCTATTCGGTCGAGTGTTATCCAATAATGAATATTGTGTCTCAAATTTGTTGATGGCATGGCGAATAGTGGTCCCAGTAGGTCGATTATGGCGACCATAAAATGGCCTAAGCGCGTGAAAAACATTCTTTACAGAACGCGAATTTTCGTAATATAATTGTACGATTTGTAAACGTTGTTCGGGTATAAGATTTTCCATGATGAAATGGCAACTTGACAGTACTCACGTGTGGTTTATCAAAAAAACCCTTTTGGAAAAAAAACGCTCAAGATTGATGACCCTTTACTTCTTGAAATACTGAAAGCATACATTTTTATATTTTTTTATTGATTTTAAGTCAAAAATGCAAAACCCCCACTGCACCACTGGCTGCTACAAAATATTTAAAGCAAAGTTTCATAAATTCGTCATTTCTTAGCTTTAATGTTTAATTTTTAAATGTAAATTTTCTTGTCTGTATCTTTTTTAAACGACCAAAAAGTGTTTAGGTCTTTTCTTTTGGCATCATTCACAGCTTCATTCGTGCTTAGCGCCAAGTAAATTAAGAAATTTTTATTGCTTTTCACATACCCAATGAACCATCGGAGTAATTACGCTTAATTAATTGAACATAATATTTTTTTTTACTTAATGCCAGCAATTGAAAGACATTTGCATAAGAAAAGGCGTAAATTAATGCATGTATCTTTATACAACTTTATATAAAGATAAAATATCTGTTCGATTAAAGTTGTCAGCAGCTGGGTGTGCGCTAAATTTTGAGCGTGATAAATATTAATAGACTGCCCAGTTAGCGTTTGAGGTCATTCATAAACATTTACATACACATTACTATATATATATGTACTTACATGTGTGTGTGTGTGTCTGACTGAATTTCGGCTTAATTCCATTAATTGTCTATTAGATTATGCACATGCCTCAAAATGTGGTTTATAATACTGTAAACCGAAAATTACTTATCAGCTGTGTGCTCTGCTGTTTGCCCTTCAACAGCAATTACAGAATTAGCTGAGCTTATAATGATTTATGACGTACATTATTAGAACAATATTGTTAATTTTATAGTATAGACAATGTCACAATGGTTTTGTTGACAAAATTTGATTTATCGGCCATCTGTTTGTTGAGTTTTGACATTTTAACTTGCAACTCCCTCAACAAAAATGTCAATTAGCTAAAATGCTGAACTTTGCCAAAAAATTACAACAACTGGGTGTGGCATCGATTGTTTGTTTATCTTTGTCATGGGCTTGTTGCATTGCAGATCTATCTAGTATCTGTTGATCAAGCAGCACCAATTCTAATTGTAATTAATCTCGGCGAGTTATAGACTTGACTCTGTGTGTGTGTGTGTGTGCCTCATTGCATGCCAAGTTGTCACATGGAATGACGCATGAAGTTGTTTGTTTAACTGCAAACCAGCCACAAAATTGTGTGGCTTCAAGCTACCTAGCCAGCCACACAGCTACCAAGCTGTCCATTTGCTTACTGGCTTTTTGGCCAGCACACACACACACACGCACACAAATACATAGAAATGTGAGCCTGTGGCTTATATGGCACATTAAGGCTACTGGGGTTGCATATGAGGCGTCGTATAATTACCAACTGCATTTGGAGTACCCCAGCATGTGTTTGTATAGTAGAAGTGTTGCATGGTCACAATTTGTAGAGTGTGCCATGGGCTGGCCTGGCCTTATGTTACCAATATTTGTGGTTGGCAGATGAAGTGTCTGCGGTTGGTTAAGTGCGCCCGGAACGGGCATATACTTTATTGCTAATGAAATGACATTTCAAATAATATGCCTATTAAAGTAAATATATTAAAATAAAATTTTCGCTAATTACTGCAATTTTAATTTCTATTTACAGTTCTGTGACAATGACCAACATGCGGTTTATAATACTCTTTACACTGTCCTGCGCGCCACTGGCATTGGGTTCTGTTGAACTTGTTGGTCAGTCTATAAAAGGTGAGCTAATATAAGTAAAAAATTGTATTTGTATATTATCTCTAGTAATAACTAGATAATAATTACCAAATTTTAAAAATAAGAGCCTATAATATATAAATTTGTAATTTTTACTACTAGCACTATGTATTAACGTATTTTTTTGTTGTTATTTATTCGATAATGCAAATAACACTAGTTTACCAATTTAAGGGCCATCAAGTGAACCTTTGTAAAAAGTGTTTTTTAGGGTAATTTAGGGTCGAAAAAGATGAATGAATTTTTTTTCTTAAGCACCGTTTTCGAGATTTTTTTGTTCACTTTTTTCAGTTATTCGTCAATATCTAGTGAACAAAATTTTGTATCTATTTCCATAGCATCTACAGTTCTTACCCGATTTTAAAGATCTTAGACTCGAAATGTTCGTAAAAGAATTCTCTTTCAGCTTAAAGCTTAACATAATTTAAAAAAAACTGATCGAAAATTACACTTTTTTTCGACTTTGGTTGCTTGTAACTTCAATAATTTTTACTTAATCTGTACGTATCGTATATCACCGTAAAGAGCGCATCAATACCTTTCGATCTAATTGTCTTTCATGTCGATACGATTTTGTTCACGAGATATTGAGGAATAACTGAAAAAAGTGACCAAAAGCATGTTTTTCTAAAAAATCTCGAAAGCGGTGCTTAAGAAAAACAAAAGGTTGCCCTAAAAACACTTTCATGTCGATACGATTTTGTTCACAAGATATTGAGGAATAACTGAAAAAAGTGACCAAAAGCATGTTTTTCGAAAAAATCTCGAAAGCGGTGATCGTGAGACTTGGAATAGATAATCACATGTATTTTATTTGTACTACAAGGGTATGTTAGGTTTGGTTATATATTTGTTTGCTATACATAGGTGTGAAACGGATCACTTTTTAAATCGATATCTTAAATTTCTATGACTCTTATATGTGTGATAGAGGTATCAATATTCACGAGGAAATTTGTTTTTTGCAAGATTTCGATTGTTTATCGAGTTATGATCACATTTTATGCATTAAATCGGTAGCTCCTATAGTTGAGATATAATAATTATTTTTATTTTAGTAATAAAAGCCAATGGCCATAGTACCCAGTGCCAGCTAATATGAAAGAAAACATAATAAGCTTAAACTTAATCGAACTAAATAAATGTTTTAGGATATTGCAAGTACAATGTTCTCTGTTTTCATTTTAAAAAATTGTAGAAGACAGAGAGTTCCTTATAAAATCGTACAGCATTTTTCTCAAGAACATTTATCTGATTCGTTTACTAAATATCTCTTACCAAGGAAAGTCGTCCTAAATATTCAATTATTGATGAAAAACAGATACGTTGTGAACATTGGCAGGTACTTTCTTCATATACATACGTAAAAAATGCAAAAACCGAAAAATCGATTCAATTTAAAAAGTGATCCGGTTTCCTAATTTTCGTCCATAAAAATAAAAGTTGTCATTAAAATCCTAGAACTTTTGTTACATTTTTCGTGTTTTGGTTTCTAAGTTTAAGAAGAGGCTCAGACGTTGGGATTGCAGAAAAGTGCATAAAAAGAATGGTTTTGTATGAAAGACCCAAATACAGGCACTAACTATATGTTTGATTAATCATTCTCTGTCTAATTAGACCCCCCCCCCCCGTCACACTTCAATTTTTAAGATAAATGAATGAAAATTTTCGTCTTCTCGTATGATGATTTTTGATACTTCAAAATGGCGGAGCTACAATGGCAGCCAAAGCAAAGTTATTTCATAATCTAATCACTATTTGTAATCTTATTCTCAGAAAAATATTATTACAACCCCTGTTATATGCTATTCAGATATTTTATTATTATTATATTATTTTACTTTATAAGACAAGTTGGGTATGCAAATATGGGTTTTCGGGGTCGCTGATCTAGCTAGAATTTCAATATGGCGGACAATGGTGGTGAAAATTAAAATCTGCGCAGTAAGTTTCAATTGCAAACAAAATTTTTGAGGTTGACAAGTGTTAATTTATTTTAACATGAAGCTTCCGAACAATCAAAAAAAGTTTGACTTAGATTTATTTTTTTCAGTAGTGTTTCTCTTAGGAGATTTACTATTTATTAAACAAACTTGAAATCAATTTCAAGTTAAAATTAATTGTTAAGCATAATAATCTCAATATTCATTATGCATGAACATGAGTCTTATTGTGTTGCACTACAATAATCTTATATCGAGCTGCCGTACCTGGCTGCTATCTAAGAACATTCAACATTGAAAAATAAATCATATATTTTTTTAATTATTAAACATCGATATAAGCTTTTATTTTAATAGGAAATCATTTTATACAGGGACCTTAAAAAAAATTAAAAGAAAAATTCGTTTGAATAAAAAAAATTGGATGCGTAGACAATCAGACAGTTCCTGTAAATATGTGTGTATATAAGAAATATATAATGCAGCTCTGGCTCAAAAATATTGAAACCCATTTATTTATTTTATTTATTTTATTTGAGGGGTACAACTAAGTTCAGTTGACCTTATATTATAAAAATGTGGTACAGTCGAGGCGGTGCCCGACAGTGGAATACCCTGTACCTTTTGTGTCAAAAAAATTTTTCCTGCATATTCCATCTAAGAACTTTCCAATTGGAATTTATTTTGTTTTGGTGAAAATCGATATTTATACCTATAAGTTCCCTAAATTTTTACCCATTTTGATGAAACTCGAATGTTACAACAAAGAATTTATTAAAAGTATACGGGGTAAGTTTCAAGTTGGTATGTTGAGGGGTGTGGGAGAAAACACGGTAAATCGATTGCGGGGGGTGGGGGGACCACATCGATAAAATTTGGATGTGGATTTGTTCATTAGAGCCACATGAATGAGCTTGCCAAAAATTGTGATTCAAGGTCACTTGTAGCCATTATTGCGTATAGTCAAATATTGACGCAGTTTATAGGCAAGGGGAGGTGAAATTTGCACATTTTTGACTATAACTTTTTCTGTATTTGTCCGATTTTGTTCATTTTTTACACATAGATGCATGTATCCACAACGCATCGCTCTGTTAAATTTCAAATGAAAATATTAAACGGTGTGGCTAAAAACCGCGAAAATCTACAGCGGGGGAACGGGGAAAGATATTGACATGATTCAACAAACTTCATCTGCTTAGGAAATATGCGCACCAGCAGATAAAGTTCCGTGTCTCTAGCTCTTATAGTCTCTGAGATCTAGGCGTTCATACGGACGGACAGACGGACGGACGGACATGGCTCAATCGCTACCCGAGGTTATGATAAGCATTTTGGTATAAAGGACTTGGGGTCTGCCACGCCTCCTTCTGTCCGTTACATACATTGCACAAATCTAGTATACCCTTTGTACCTATAGGTACAGGGTATAATTATAAAAAAAGTATAATTTATTTAGAAAAGAAAATAGAGCGACGGTATTGATATGAACTAATCCGCGTCTCTAGCCCGATGGGTGAACTTTTTAATGATATGCACCAACTCACATCAAGAACTGGCCAGACACTTGGATTTACAATATAAAAGTTGAAACAAGGAAGCAAGATAAAAATTAAACATTATATCACAAAAAATCACTCATAATATAGGATTGGTCAAGGATGCTCGAAGTGGCAAGTCAAGGTGACTTAAGATAGAAGAAGTGATAGATTGAATAGACCGTTCGAAAGAGAGGAAATTGTAAAAGTTATTATAGTTAGAGCATAAGACACGGAAAGGATCGTGCAAAGCATAATTAGATAGATTACAAAATTGTAAGGCTAAGGGTCGAAAATTACGAGTTACTCTGGATGGTATGACAAAAGTAACTTTGCTAAGGAGTACATTGGAATCGATAAGACCGAGTAACAGTTTATGCAAGAATAAAACGCCGTGGCATGTTCTGCGATGATTTAAGGAAGGCAACTTTATAAGGCAAAGTCTATCAGAATATGGCGGCAGTCGGATATTTGGGTCCCAGTTTAAGCCACGAAGTGCAAAAAGGAGAAATTGCTTTTGTACGGACTCAATCATGTCCTGATAAAGGTGGTATTGAGGGCTCCAAACGCAGGAACAATATTCCAAAATTGGACGGACAAGAGAAATATAAAGAAGTTTGGTTGTGTAAGGGTCGTTAAACTCTTTAGACCAACGCTTAATAAAAGCAAGAACACCTCTAGCTTTATTCACGATGTTGCAAATATGATTACTAAATTTAAGGTTATGATTCAACAAAACACCAAGGTCAGACACACTCTCGATGCGTTCTAAGGTAGAAGATTCTATAGAGTAAGTAGCCAAATAAGGAGCAGAACGATAATATGTCATAACGTTACATTTTGTCTGGTTGAGAAAGAGTCTAAAGTTCTTTTATATAGACCAATAAATGGATAAACTACCTATTTAATGTTTAATTTTGTTAGTTAATTAGCATTTATAAGTTAAACAATAGTAAGTTTTTTCGTGTTATTAAACTGATTAGATGAAAAATTGTTTGATTGCTTAAATTCCATATCGTTTGCATTATTTTTGTGATTTTTTGCTTAATTAAAAATGTTTTTAACTGGTCTATAGGGGATTTGGGGCTATTTAATGAAGTTTTTGTAGTAGTTGACAAAGCAAATAAAAACACAATATTCAAAGTTTTATTAAGATGCTTTAAATAGATTAAAAATTGACCAAAGAACAAATGTTCTGCAACAAAAACTTCTATTCATTACAAATGCTAGAACAAAATGAATATGCAAGGCTAAAGTGAATTAAGGAAAAAATGGTATTGATATTAATTGATTTGAAATTTAATAGATCTCGTTTTAATGGAGTTATATGTTTTTATGTTTAGCCAAGCTTTAAAGATAAGATAAATTCATTAACAACATTATCATAAATATCTGGTTTTGTGAAACTTAAAAAATTGCGCATTTTAAAACAAAAAAAAAAAATTTTATTGCATGCTTTTGTGCTGCGGCTTTTAAATCACGGAGAAAAAAACTATATTCATTGCATACTTATGTGTTGCTCTTATATTTGGCAGACGCTTATTCGGAATACACACTGCTGGACGTCATGAATAACAATCAATATCAAGGCATTGAATTTGAAACTGGCCTGGACGGTTTTCCTGCCTATAAATTTCTAGCCACCGCAGACGTCAAGTCCCCCTATCGCATGCTGTTGCCGGAAAAACTCTACGAATTCGCTATATTGACCACGTACCGTCAGAACTCGCTTAAGGGCGGCTATCTGTTTAGTGTGGTAAATCCATTGGATACCGTAGTGCAGCTGGGTGTGCATCTTTCGCCCGTTGTCAAAAATAGCTACAATGCCACGCTGGTGTACACGCAATCCGATCAGAACGCTGGTCGTAAGCTGGCCAGTTTTGCCGTAGCCTATGTGCCGGACAAATGGACCTCCATAGCGTTTCAGGTGCTGAGCGATAAGGTTACCTTTTACTATGACTGTGAGCTGCGCAACAGCACGCCCGTGGTGCGTGAGCCATTCGAATTGGTGTTCGATTCGGCCTCGACGTTGTATATTGGTCAAGCTGGTTCCATAATTGGCGGCAATTTCGAGGTAAGTTCTGGCGGCTGCCAATTTGTGCTACTATAACGAAATATAATGCAATTGTAAGTAGCTAATTTTTGAAACGCCAAAAAAAAGTGTACATAAGCAGATTGTTGGGGCAACAGCAACATACATAAAGTAGATTGAGCAATATTTCAATTGAATGCGGCACATCAAAGTGGAAGTTATATTTGGGTCTAAATGGGGCTGTAGTTCGTTTTAGTTGAGTGCTCAACTATTGCTCAAGTTTTGTAATTAGGCGTGCTTATAAAACTATTTTTAAAGGTATTTTCCTAAGACTTTAAGCGTTTTTCATGCCACAGCCGCGTTTGAGCGCATTTCAAGTGCTTCTAACGGCTGCCGTGAAAAGGAGAGCAAAGCTTTTCAACAAAACTCACCACACACAGCAAACTCAACTTAATACGCAGCCGCCTTGACTAGCGCCAATTTGTCAGCTAGCGGCGAAAGTTGTCAAAGCGCTCAACTCAATGGTAAGTTTTTAGTGAGCGCGCGCGCTCAATGGTAAGCACTCAATTTGTATGCTCTTCACTCAACTCAATTTGCTGCTCATCGCGTATACGTCGCGTGCAACACACTGGCGCTCTCTTTGTGGCACATTCAGCATTCAGCTGTCGTTTTGTCATAGAACACACACGAGCGCATTTATGTTGTCTGTGGCACGATGTCTGGCTTTATGTGTGCATGTATGTGTATGGCATGTTGCTGTGATTTGCTTCATGTGCCGAGACGAGTGCGTTTACCTTTCATTACAGTCGGTCGCTGCAAACTGTTAAGATGTGCGTACGGCAGAATCAGCATTATCAGCATTAAACGTAAACGTTTTTTTTTTTTGGCCAAACAACACACCAAAGAAACTGTTCCGTCTTGGCGCATATGTGTGTGCGTTTGGCGCGTATGTTGTCTTCGTTGTCGTTGTTTTCGTCGTATCCGTTTCCGTTGTCGTTGTTGTCGTTCTTTGGCGTTCGTCATGCCACGCATGTGTGTGTGTGTGTTGTGGCACAAACAAGCAGCTGTCAGTGCCATGGCTAAGCGCAAATGAAGCTTTTGCCTAGCCACAAAGCAAAGTAAAATGAAAATGAGAGTGATTTATGCGTAGGAGATGCGTTGAGGAATATGTAGCATATTAAATCTCTTTCGAAAAGCATTAAGTGAACAAAGTCAATTAAGTTTCAATTATGCGACCAAAGATGAAAGAAAGGCGGCGCACGCGTTTCAAAATGCGACCGCTAATCTAATGAGTGCTGTAGATTTCAAAAAAAAAAAAAGAGCCATCAAGTCATGCCGTAACATATCCCAAAACAAATCACATATCCAAGTGGATCATATCCGAGGTGTCGTTGTCGTCGGCAAAACGTCGCGCGTGTATTTTGCATATCGCGTGTTGAAAACAAAACGTTATTGCAATTTTGATTGCAAAATTAATAACAAAAGTAGTCGCATATTATATACGCCTCCAAATACATACATACTATAGCCAGTGTGCGGATCGTGTGTGTGAGTTGGTAAATAAACACGGTCAGAGTATAAAAATAAAACATACAAAATTGTTTGCTCGCTTTGCAAATATTTGCAATTTGTTTGGTATGCGTCGTGCGGTTTGCATATTGTTTTAGTTGTTGCTGTTTGTTCTCGTACTCATTGTTGTTGTTGTTGTCGTCGTTGTGACTAAAGTTGCTGTTGTTGTTGTAGTTGTTGTTGGTTTGCTTGCCGCGTCAAGTGTGCCGCCGTTGACGTTGTCGCTCTCGTTGTCGTTGTCGTCCTGCTAAAACTTTTGCTGCATACTTTCAGGCGACGCCGTGTAAATGCAAGCAAAGGCCAAAGAGTCAAAAGGCAAAACCTGTACACACGGCGCACACGATACACCCGTACACACTTGCTCCTGCTGCCCATGTACGTGTTGACATTTTGTTTACACACACACACGCACAAGTGAAATTCCAATGCACAAAATAATGTGAAATAAAGTTAAATCGAAAATATGTCTTTGCCACTGCCTGAGCGTGCTTTAAACTATTGCAGCTGCAAGCCAAATTGATTAAATAAATATCAATCAATTTTATATACAAAAAAGCACACAAAAGCGTGTGAAAACAAAAAAAAAGTATTAAAATTAATTGAGCGCAGCGTGTTATCGCGCCATAGATTCGACAAGCAACAACAAAAAGCCAAGTTAACAAACACACGGCCAGCATTTGCCGCAACTATTATGCAAAAAACGAAAAAAAAATTTATTTTCATCAATAAATAAAAACAAGTGCAAATTTTCACAATAAATTACTTCTCTGTCATTTGTAATTAAAAAATCGTTTGCAAACTAATAAGAGCATAATTTAAAGCGCATATCTTAAATACACAACTTTTACAATATCAATACAAAAAAATTTATAAATAAAAACATAAATAAAATGTAATTAAATTATCTGTGATTTTCAACATATTAAATATTTTAAATATATCAACACGAATTACTATTTTAATGCTATATTATTAATTTACGTTCAATAACGACTTCCAAAGCGTACAACCTATAGGTAAATATATAAAAAATATATCAAATTTCAATATACAAATGGTTTGAATGTTTGACGCTACTTAATTTGGTAAACTTTTGGTAAACTAATTGTACTTACCAAACACGCTAGTGCTAAGTACAGTAGACATCTAAAAAACAAGCTAGTTGTGTTGCTCATGTTAGGAAACAGAAATTTTTCAAGTTTCAAGTCAGTCGTAAGCTATGAATCTTTTAATCATTTTTAAGATTTAACAAAACATATTTGAGAACTCTGAAAGAGTGGCATTCTTCTTCTTTGTTCCATTAACTCCTAGTGGAGCATAGGGCCTCAACAATTCCTCTGAACCGCATAGCGCTCAGATGTAAGTTTGGCATCAATAGTCCTTCAGCATGTTCTTGAGGGAGCGCCCGGCCGGCGGCTGCCTTGTGGATGCCATTTTAAGGCTGGTTCGGCTAGCGCAGCGTATGACCGATCCATTGCCATTTTCGTTTTTTAATTACGGTCTCGACCTTTTGCATATATAATTCTGAAGATGCGTCTCAAGTCAAGCATTTGTTAATGAAAACTTGGATGCGCGACTGAATAGATCTTGTAGAGTGGCATTAATATGAAACTCCTACATAAGTACCATGCTTCTTTTGTGATACTTGTATGTACGAAATTTTTTGTCAAGTGTTTCTAGATTCTATGAAATGCAAACAAAACATACCCTTCAATTGCCCCTCTTTGGGGTCGAGTTAAAAAAAACGTTAAAAAATGTGACAACTGATAAGTAAAAAATTCTGTGCTACTAGCATTGACTCCTATTTCCTGCACTTTTGAGCGGAATTTTGAAACTTCACGCCTTAGCGCTCACCTACGCCTTAAATCACTGGGCCATGCAAAATTTCTGCCCTCGTCAGTGAGGCCAAACAGTTTTAAATAAATGAACATTTCTTTGTACTGGGTTACACATGGTTTTGTGGATTTTTTTCGTTGATAAATATGAATGATTTTGATGATGAAATATTAAACGTATAAAAAAAGAACTTACCTGTTTGTGGTAAAAATGTTTTTTAAAATAAAAAATCCAATTCAGTGCTGTCATAAAAAAAGGATAGACTTATAACAAGTTGATTTCATCAGCACCATATGATCGCGATGCTTCGCCAGACCCCCCCACCCCTTGGAGCGTCACATAGTTTATGGATGATACCCATGACCAAAATCTATGATTTTTTTGAAGGTTTTTTTTCTAAAGATGGTAATATTTAATAACTTTTCAAGTTTCAAGGTATACTAAGAATGAAACTTTAAAAATTTTGTTTAAAGCCCTATTAGAAATTAGATAGGACATGAGTTATCAAGTGAAAACGCAAGCTTCTGAAAAGTTACAAAAAAAAAGTTACGAAAAAAAATTTGGCCGATTTTTGAAAAAATGAAAAAAAAATATAATCACTTTATTTTAAAATTTCTAAAATCCTAGGCATATCAGATTTGTATGCAATTGGTATTTTGAGTTATTGCAAACAAATGGATGGGTTCGGACAAATTTTTAGTATTCTTCAAATTTTTCTCGAAAAGAGTATCAAAAGTGACGGCAGAACGAAAACGCATTATTTCAACAGTGACGCTACTTCTTTTGTTTAAAATAAAAATTCAATTTTTAAGAGCGTTGTTCCATTACACGCGTTTTACATAAGTTCTTGGTAAGTTTAGTTTTTATTTTGTGGGCTTCTTAATATTGATGCTTGAAGGACATATAGGGCATCTATGAAAAGTTATTGAAGCGTACGTCACATAAATGCACTAATTGTTGCAATACGCCTGTTGGCTCAAAAGATGTTTAAAATGTAATTCTAATGATGTGGAAATCTTAATATTGATCCTTCAAGGACATATAAGGCATCGACGAAAAGGTCTTGAAGTGTGCATCACATAAATGCGCCAACCATTATTGTACGCTACTTGGTTCAAAAAAATAACTCTTATTTTAAATAAAGTAAATAAAACAATTTAAATAAAAAATGTTCAATAATTTTTATACCCTGTACCAATAGGTACCAAAGGGTATACTAGATTTGTGCAATGTATGTAACGGACAGAAGGAGGCGTGGCAGACCCCAAGTCCTTTATACCAAAATGCTTATCATAACCTCGGGTAGCGATTGAGCCATGTCCGTCCGTCCGTCTGTCCGTCTGTATGAACGCCTACATCTCGGAGACTATAAGAGCTAGAGACACAAAACTTTACCAGCTGGTGCGCATATTTCCTAAGCAGATGAAGTTTGTTGAATCATGTCAATATCTTTCCCCGTTCCCCTGTGGTTTTTAGCCACACCGTTTAATATTTTTATTTGAAATTTAACAGAGCGATGCGTTATGGATACATGCATCTATGTGTAAAAAATGAACAAAATCGGACAAATACAACAGAAGTTATAGTCAAAAATGTGCAAATTTCACCTCCCCTTGCCAATAAACTGCGTCAATATTTGACTCTACGCAATTATGGCTACAAGTGACCTAGAATCACAATTTTTGATAAGCTCATTCATGTGGCTCTAATGAACAAATCCACATCCAAATTTTATCGATGCGGTCCCACCACCCCCCGCAATCGATTTGGGGGGATTGGAAAGTTCTTAGATGGAATATGCAGGAAAAATTTTTTTGACACAAAAGGTACAGGGTATGCCACTGTCGGGCACCGCCTCGACTGTACCACATTTTTTTTTTATATTTATTATAAGAACTGATAACACTAGCTTACAAATTTAAGGGTCATGGAGTGAACCTTCGTTAAAAAGTGTTTTTTAGGGTAATTTTTGGTCGAGAAAAACGAAAATGACAAACTTTTTTTTTCTTAAGCAACGTTTTCGAGATTTTTCGAATAACATGTTTTTGGGCACTTTCTTCAGTTATTCGTTAATAACTCGTGAACAAAATTTTGTATCGACATGAAAGAGAAAAATCGAAAGCCATTGATGTGTTCTTTACAGCGATATAGAATATGTACAGATTAAGTAAAAATTATTGAAGTTACAAGCAACCAAAAATTTTCAAAATTTCAAATTTTCGGCTAGCTTTTTATTAACGAAAACGATTTTTTTAAAATTATGTTATGCTTAAAGCTGAAAGAGTATTCTTTTACGAAGATTTCGAGTCTAAGATCTTTAAAATCGGGATTGTAGATGTTATGGAACCAGAACCTTTCGATCTTATCGTCTTTCATGCCTAAAAAACACTTTTTAATGAAGGTTCATTTTTCGTGTAAACTAGTGTAATATGAGTTATTTCGCGATTTTTTAATACAAATTTATATTTAACTATTATTTCATGATTTTTATTTTTATTACAAAAAATAAGAGTTAATATTTGATTTTTTGATGCAAATTAATTTTATACTTTTTTGCAAAGTTCCTTTCAAAAAAAATTATATATTGCAGCATGCGCTTTAATCTAAACCATTTTTTTTTGCTTTGTTTTTTTTTCATTTCCATAACTCTTATTTGCGGCCCCTGGTTTTTAGTTGCTTTAATTAATACATTCATAAGCCACAGCCCAGAAAGCTTTACATTTTTTACTTTAATGCACTTTTTTTGTAGTACAATTGATAAAGCAAACTAGACTTAAATTTTACGCAACTACTGCGGCTTGCAGCTTATTTCAGTAAATCAATTTTTAAAGTTGTTCAAGCATAGCACAGCGCAGCACAGTCTATGCATATTTAAGCAATACGAGGCGTATGCGTAATTTATATATGACAGAAATTGTCGGCTGTCAGCTTGACTGCCAAGCGACGCCATTGTCTTCAACGTTCGCCCAGGAAAATGCGCTTTATTTATTTAATAAAGGCAGGACGAGCCTGCTTAGAAAGCCAGTCAATGATGGACAAGGTGGTTGCAGGCGTATAGAGCCTATAAGCGTCTGCAGTGAAACATGACCAGAACTACTTGTTGTTGTTCTTGTACTCAGTTGATAAAAGGTTAACAACCATTCAAACAGACCGACAAGCATTGTGTCAAACCTATCGATACCTTGACGAGCTTGCAAAGACTTAACGACGTGCTTAGAATGTGTGTTTGGTTGGGTTGTGGGTATTAGGGCGTTTGGTTAGGGGCGTGTGCAAGTCTATGTAACTGAACGTGTCAGCCAGCTATGACCTTTCAATATTCATATCACAAATGAATAATTTCTCATTTGCCATAACTTAAGTTACGTAAATGATGTTGCGCTTTCATTTCCGCTCTGCTGTCTCTTGCTTGTCACTAACGAGACTATTGTAGGAAATTATGCTGAAATATGCAACTACGAACGAACTCAATTATTATGCAAAAGATACAACTGAAACTTGTTGTATGATTGCAACTTAAAGGGCGCATATCTCGCTTAATGCTTTTTGGAATTTTAAGCTGCAAGTTTTAGTTTTTAGTTGAAGCGTGCATTTAATTAAATGGCATTAAGTGTATGACAATAGTAATATACGAAACAAAAACAATTCAATAAATTTATAAACAAGCACAAAATCTGTTGCAACATGTGTGTGTGTGTGTGTGTGTGTGGCATTAGTTTCGTTGCAAACTTGCAACAAGCATAAATAATCATAAATTTTCAAAATTCTTGTCTGTGTTTGCAGCATGTTGACATGAATTTAAATATCACAGCTTGATTGTGTTGTTATTACTCTTGTTGCTGTTATTGTTGTTGTTGTTGTTGCTGTTGCTGTTTAGAGCCTGGTCATCACAATGGCTTTTAACACGCGTTCCAAAAACAGGCTTCACTACATACGTAAACAATAGTATGTAATATGTAATTTGGATACAAAATTTATCAATTTAGGCATCAAAATATAATATTTGTGACCCATTATATTGGCATAATTTAAAATTCAATTTGAAATATTTATTTACATATTTACTCAAAAATTTGCATAAAATATTTAAAACAAAAATGTGAAGCTAGAGTTGGCAATATTATTTTACTTTTTTGGTAAAAAAGTTTTGTAAGCTTGTTAAGTAAAAACTTTTAATATGCCTTAATAAATTGAATTTTTCTTGGAACTAGAATATTATATAGGCTGCAAAACTTTAAAACAAAAACTTTTTATTATAATTAATTTGCTTTTGTTATATGCTTGTAGATTTTATACAACTAAAGCTTCGCAAGCATTTTAGTTTAAAACAAAATTTGTTTTGCGCTTTTAAGTATTTGTCAAATTAAATTAAATTACAACAGCCAGTCAGGGAGGATGTGGGTTAATTCCAATTCTGGCTGATTGTGCTTTATATTTAGCTAGTAAAACCCTAGAAGTATTTTGCGTTCCATGGCCAATTATTTTTTTTTTTTTGTTCCACTTTTTAAAGTTGTCTTTAATTTTCGCATTTCTTTTTGGGACACGAACTCGTCTTCAAGGCATTCTTAAGTAACTTTAATAAATATGGCTTAAATGGAATGACTTAAAAAATTTGGATTTGAATTTTTTTTGTTACATAAATTTTTTTTTTATTTTTTAAATTTTATATTTAAAAAAAATTTTTTTTTAATGTTATAAACAAGTTTTTTTATGCTTTGTTAATATTTTGTAAGCAAAAAATTTTAGCCTTTACATAAGAAATAGGAAGAAGAAACATATAATAATTTTGTTGATTACGATATTTTGCTGATTAATTAAAAAATATGGCATCAAAATAATACTTAAAAAAAATTCAGAATTTGCCTCAACTAGGAATCGAATCTTGGGCTGCAGACAACACTAAGTTTTTGGGCCAACAATCAACAGACTCAGCTACTCTCATGCATGCTTTTGCCGCAGAGGGATTCGGATTTTGGCATCCAAAATACTATTTTTAATTTATCTCTAAAATTATTTAGGGATGAAAGTGGCTGTGGCTGAAAAAAGTATAGCTTGATCTGCACATATAATGAGTTCGAATCTCAAGTTTGGTTATCCTAGATCTTATCTTGGTGACTACCAAGATCTAAGCGTTCATACAGACTAACAGACGAATGAACGGATATGTAAAGATAATTTTTTTGTTTTTATACCCTGTACCTATAGGTACTAGGTTTGTGCAATGTATGTATCGGACAGAAGGAGGCGTGGCAGACCCCAAGTCCTTTATACCAAAATGCTTATCATAACCTCGGGTAGCGATTGAGCCATGTCCGTCCGTCCGTCCGTATGAACGCCTAGATCTCAGAGACTATAAGAGCTAGAGACACGAAACTTTACCAGCTGGTGCGCATATTTCCTAAGCAGATGAAGTTTGTTGAATCATGTCAATATCTTCCCCCGTTCCCCCGCAGTAGAGTTTCGCGGTTTTTAGCCACACCGTTAAGTATTTTCACCTGAAATTTAACAGAGCGATGCGTTGTAGCTACATGCATCTATGTGTAAAAAATGAACAACATCGGAAAATGTTTTCTCCCATACACCTCAACATTCCAACTTGAAACTTACCCCGTATACTTTTAATAAATTCTTTGTTGTAACATTCGAGTTTCATCAAAATGGGTAAAAATTTAGGGAACTTATAGGTATAAATATCGATTTTCACCAAAAAAAAATAAATTCCAATTGGAAAGTTCTTAGATGGAATATGCAGGAAAAATTTTTTTGACACAAAAGGTACAGGGTATTCCACTGTCGGGCACCGCCTCGACTGTACCACATTTTTTTTTTTTGTTGTTCTGCCCCTTTTTTATTTAAGTCTGGGGTTCCCGTCGTCTGCTTCTCTTTGTTCAATACATTTGCACAATCTTAATAAACCTCTTATCATAAAGTATAGGTTTTGAAGAATACAGAAAATTTTATAAGTTTGACCTTAGAACGAAATCCTTTTAGGGGTTTACTATTATCGACTCTACGAAGAAGACAATGGAGACTACTTGTGGATAGCTTATGCCCAGGCAGTTGGAAATCTTTTGACGCCGAACAAGGCTTAATAATAACTATAATCAACTAGCGCTGTCACCCATTATTTGTATTATTTTTTTACGTAATATGCGGCCGTGTTCCGGTAAACTAAAACCAAAACGAACAATTTTATTCGGATTCGTTTTCGCGTGCTTCTAAATCCGAATTTTTGGCAGTCTACTCATATTTCCCTTACTCATTGTTAGCACAGCTCTACACCATTCGAGGGAAATTATCCACGAATGTTGTATGCTTATTGCAAGGGAAATTTTTTTATGCTAGACATGGACCATAATATATAATTCAGTTTGAGTTGTGCATGCTGTTTTGTTTATTGGGTTGATTTAAAAAATAATTTAAAATATTAATCAATAACTATTTGACTTGAAACTGGCAAAAATATAATCGGAAATATAAAAAAAAATAATTATTAAAAAACGTATACGTTTAAACCTATTCAGCCTATTCGTTTTAATTCCTCACATTCGGTTTCGAACCACATAAACAATTCGATTTGGTTCGAATTCGAAGAAAATGTTCGAGTTACATTTTTTTTTTTCAAAGACAAATTTTATTAAATAGTTAGATTGCAACTGTGTTAAAAGTTGTCCTATAGGTTCCTAAGCAATATTGCCCATGTTTGGTCACGCAGCTATAATTTCTTCTTTTTTTTTTCGTAGCTATATAACTTGAAATACAAACTTCCCGTTTTTATTGTTAAAACATAAAAAAAACCTTTTGCATTATAAAAAATTAACTATATAGTTTTACATGCTACTAAAAATATAAACGGCTCAAATTTCTATGTTTTGCAATTTCTTAACCTTAATGCTGAAACTTATACTTTAGTATTTTAAGTCATAAAAATATTGTTCTTTGCTTAACAAATTTAGTTTTAGCGTGCAATAAATAAAACAAAGCCCGTAAAAATGTTAGCAAAAAACAGTTGTTTCTACAAAACTTAATCAAAATGGCTTTATTTCAGTTAAAGAAAATTTATGTTTTTATGGCCTAGCCAATTGGGTTATGCTCGTACAAAATTGTATAATGCAATAGGGGCATAAAAATAAATTATTTAAATTTTTTTGGCTTTAATTATAGCACACGAGCTCATAAAAAAAAAACGCCCAAATTATTTCCATAAACAATGCAATTGCTTTTGTCAAAGGCTTACCTATTTGTGCCTTGGGTTGTAACCATATGAGCATACACGCACAAACATGTCTGTACGTGTCTGGTCCTGTAGACAGACATGTCGTGTTGCTATCGATCAAACTCTCATACATAAGTTAAATCCTAACCATATGCTAAGCTTTTGCCTTGGTGACATTTCATTGTGTGCTGAGTTTTTTAATTTTTTGTATTTTATTTTTATTGGGAACACATGTGTGTGACATATGCTGAACCTCAACCGCACCCCCACACCCAACCAGTAAGCTGGCTCAATAAAAATAATTTGAATATTGGGTCATGTCGATTTTTATTTTGTACATTTGTATATTTTAAAATCAAAGGATATTCAAAAATATATTGCACTAAAAGGGTTAGCTGAAAAGTAATCAAATAATCAATAATCAAATAGTTCCTTTAAGAATTAGAAGTTAAACGTGCCTCTGGTATTATTATGCGAGAGCAATGCTTTTTCAATCATTATAGAAGAGCATTTTATTTGAAAAATATCCTTTTCCAACGAGCCTTTTCAATTTTATTAAACTCATGGCTCAAAAAAAACGTTTGTTGGAAAAAAGAAACTTAATGAATGAAACTTTCAGGGATCGTTAGCGACCTTGTTCTAAGTGTAAAGTTTTCGTATTTGTGGGTAGGGGGCGTGGCACTGTTGCACCGTGGCGCAAACGCCAATTTTCATAATTTTTACATACAAAATGCAGCTAAGCGAACAGCAAGAGACAAAGCAGAGAACTGCTTGCTTTGTCCACTGCTTGCTTTGGTGTCGCGCAAGCAGGCAGCGTAGTACAAAAGTGGCGCTTTTGAGCAACTTTCTTGTTCGATTGCTCGAAATCCGTTTATCGTAGGAAAGCGATGGAGGACTCATTTTGTAGATAATTTCAATTACTTTAACAAAATATATGTGTAAAATTTCCGAAAAAACCTACCAGTTTTGAGATATTTGCAAATTATTCGAAAAACACCAGACATGATTTCCAACATTAAATTTTAAACAGGCATTGTGCTTGCACTAACAAACCTACATCCTTGACTTAAGTCTTGTTTGATAGATAATTTTATTGGCAACATTTACGATTATGACACTAAGTTTGATAGAAAGAAAGATATTATGCAAAAACCACACCAAAATATATTGTCAGTGGGAAATTCTTCGTTTACTGTACTTTGGGGGTTCAATCAAAAAAAATATTTCCACTGATGTGTTTTTTTTTGCTTAAAATTATCATTAAATCGTTCCGAATGTTTCGAATTTTATAATAATTTCTTTACTTTATGTTACCTTTTTCATTACCAAGTTGCCTGCCTGACTCTTTTTGGCATCCATAGCTTCGACAATTTCTTGGCCTTTACACTTCTGGCCAACAGTTTTCATATATGCAAATATTTGCGCAAAATATTTTTTAATTGTATGCATCAAATGCCTGGATCATCCATGAAAATTCCGTAGCATAACGTACTATTTCTGAGTCAGGAACTTATGGTTTGCCAAACCATAAAATGACACAGGTGTCTAAAACTTTGACAGCAATCACCTGATGAAACATACTAAAAAAAACATATAAAAATGATTTGCTGACTTGTTTCTAGGCTCTCAATGGAAATTAAATTCAATTTTAAATAAAAACTTACAGCCATTTTTGACTAAGGCATAAAACTATTAAATATTGAAAGCTTGGCTTAAATGATAAAAAAAAAACCATAAATGTGTGAAACAAATTCAAAATGCTTTTTACAACCAACAACTGCAATTTATCTACAAGTTCTGACCTAAATTTTTGCAATTCTTTGATTTCAAACTTTTTTTTTTGCGTAAATTAAGATTATTTGTAATTCAAAGTAGTTTTTGTCTGAAATATTATGTTAAAATAAAAAAATACACTTCATATTACATTTCAACAAAAATGGTAATCTACACTTCCATATTAAGCTTTTATGTTATTGAAACTTTTTGCACTTAAAACAAAATACAAATTTTTTTGTTTTAAACTTTTTGTTATTTTATTATTTTGATATAAAAACAAGCAGCTCTTTTATGTTTGGAAGAATATGATTACAGATGCATGCAACGTTACTTAGGCTAAAAATTTGTTGCCTGCCTTTTATCTCATTGAATACTTGAATACATAGTACTTGTTATTGACCATTTTTTTTTTTATTGAACAGCTTATATAGAAGATTTCTTATAGAAGAACAGATTGCTTTACTAATTGTTTGTTGATGGGATTGTTATTAAATAATAAATTGAATTTTGCTTGATGAAAGTCTACAAATTATTAAAAAATTTTAGAACAAAGTTCCTTGACCGAGCTTTGACTCTAACCTCTATCAGTGTGAGATTTGCGATAGAGAAGACTACAAATAATTAAGGTATGGTAAAACCATATATAAGGCAAGTTGACTTGGTGGAGCATTGGCCTCAGAACTTTTAAAAGTCGGCTCTAGTCCCAGGCTCGATTCTGATTTGAGACAAACCTTTTTTACTATTTGATAAATAATTCTTTTTTTAATTTCCATTTTGAATATAACTTTTTATATAATATACAATTTGTAATATAATATATGTTATAATTTAATATTAAATAAAATGTACGTTATTTTTTTTTTATTTTGTATTTTTTTAATAAGCAACATACGATTTGCTTTTATATACAATTTGTAATTAATATTTTGAATTTATTTTTTAATGAATAAATTTTTCCTTAAGCGAAAGGACAGGGGTGCCATGACCGCACCCTTGTTCTTTTTAATATAGACAACGTCAATGCTTTGGTTATTGTCTAAATGCAATTTTTCAAAATTTTTTTTTAGATTTATTTTATTTATTTATGATTTTATTTATCAAAGCCAATTTTTTGTTGGTATGAAAGCTTAAAAATAAAAGCGATATAAAAAAAATGTGATACAGTCGAATAGGGATGGGCGATAGTGTATCGATATATCGGAATATCGATATTCTTTCTTTGGAAGTCGACTATTTTGTATCGATATCCATGTTCGACGATATATCCGATATCGATATTTTCATCCGATACTGACGATATTTACGAATTCGGCGCCAAAACTAAGCGTGCAAGGTGGAATGGCCACTTTGGGCATAGAAAAAGATTTGACTGCATCGGGGAACAAATTGGACACGTCGGGAAACAACATTCTGGCTAAGTCGCTGCACATTACCATTTCATCAGAAAATTTATTTTTGGGAAAGCACATTGTTGCCGTGAGCAATCATGTATTGCATTTAGATACGGAAGATCCAAAAAGTATTGCGAGAACGGAGATGAAAGTTTTTTTTCACGCCAACAGTCTCCGCTGGACTCCAATCCACTAACCATATGGAGCCCCTGTCGACACAATTCTTGAGTCTTTACAAACTAGCAAGGATTTTTGTTCCGGCTGTTGCGACGTCTGTTACCTCGGAGCGACCATTTTCCCTTGCGGGGAGAATAATGACCGACGAACGGAACCGGCCTTTGGCTTGTGTAGACGATTCTTTGGAGCCTTTCTAATTTAAACTAAAAACCAGCCTTTTGGAATAATTGTAAGAAATCCAGATAAACTGATTATTTGTATGTGTCTGAATTTATGTATGACTTATTATTTTAAAACTGATATTATTCATATAAATTTTTTGGGCGATATATCGAGATATCGATATTGTTTGGTCGATATATCGATTTTTACATCGGTTTCATCCGATACACATTGACACTGAATATTGATATTCGAGAACGCGATGCCCATCCCTACAGTCGAAGCGGTGACCGACAGTGTAATACCCTGTTCGAAAAAATGTTATTCCTGCAAATTCCTTCTAAGAACTTTCCATTTGGAATTTTTTTTTTTTTTGGTGAAGTTCGATATGTGTACCTATAAGTTGCGTAAATTTTTATCGATTTTAATGAAAATTGAAAGTTACGTCAAATAAGTTATTTGAAGTATATGGGTTAACTTTCAAGTTCATATGTTGAGGGGTGTCGGATAAAACACTGTAAATAGATTGCGGGGGGCCGCATCGATAAAATTTGGATGTGGGTTGGTGATTGTTGGTAATTTTTTACCATAATTACGTGTTGTCAAAGATTGATGCAGTTTATCGGCAAAGGAGGGTGAAATTAGTCCATTTTTGACTATAACTTTTGTTTTATTCGTCCAATTTTGTTCATTTTTGACACACAGAAACAATGACGCATAGGTCTGTTAAGTTTCAAATAAAAATATTGAACGGTGTAGCTAAAAAGCGCTAAATTCTACTAAGATATCGAAATGATTTAACAAAATTCACCAGGACATAAGCGTACCATCTGGTAGAGTTCCGCGTCTCTAGCTCATACAGTCTCCAAAATCTACGTGGTCATACAGACGGACGGACGGGCAGACAGACGGACATGGCTCAATCGCTACCCGAGGCTACGATAATAATTTTGGTATGAAGGAATTGGGGTCTGCCAAATCCAATATGTATACCCTTTGTGCCTATAGGTACAGGGTATAAAAAGGGTTTGGAGCAGGTAAAGAAGTTGGGTGTTTTTTTTTGTGGAAAAGTCAAAGTTTTTTTGTTTATTGTGCTTACATGAAACTACTTATTAAACTTGATAAATGTACCTTCGAAGCAAAATAATACATAGCAG
The DNA here is from genome assembly GCA_949987675.1 of Chymomyza fuscimana. Taxonomy (NCBI): domain Eukaryota; kingdom Metazoa; phylum Arthropoda; class Insecta; order Diptera; family Drosophilidae; genus Chymomyza; species Chymomyza fuscimana. Next base: position 7,425,022 of record OX465089.1, read on the forward strand.
AAAGCGTAATTTAGATCTTAAGGGAATGGGCGTCTAAGAAAAATACTATTATCTACTATATTACTAGTAAATATTATTACTATTGTTAGCTTTATCGTGTAAAAATTTAATAATCATTTCTATTGCATAGATTGATTGTTTGAAAATACTTTTAAGGAGCATGAGCGGCTTAAATGCTCTTATATGTGGAGTCACTGAAATAAAGAGTAGATTTTAAACGATATTTTGATTGGCTTTTACTCAAAATTTAACCCAAAATTTAGTCCGAAATATTGTATACAGATTTAAAGGCTTTTTGGTTTTTATTTCTAAGACTAGATACCTATGAGCAAAAAAAAACTTTTTTAACTTATCCAAAATATCAATTTTTATCGCACGATTCTTGTTTGAGTTACAATAAATAAATTTATTTAAAATATTTTTTTACCATATGCTTTTATTGAAACTTTTCGAAGTGTTTTCGATTAAGCATAAAACTTAACATAGGTATTCATAAAAAAAGCTAATTGTTTAGTTACACATGGTAAATTTAAACTAGAGTTTGGTAACCAAGCTTAAAAAAGTTAAGTCATACCAGCTTACTAATAATAACATAACATTGTATAAGTACGATACATACCAAAGCAATGCATGTGTGTATGTGAAACGGAAATTTCTGTGGAAAAAGGTGCTTATTAAAAATTACATGTCGGAAAGCAAAACATATACATACACACAAAAAAAAGTTTAGAACCACAACGATGAGTAAACATAAAAAAAAACACGCTTAGTGTATGCTTATGACTAGGGAGAGTGTATGTGCGTGTGTTGGAGAAAGAGAGAGTATACGTGTGTGTTGGTTACCCTCTTTAAACATTTCAAACATTATCTTCATTAAGCGCTAATGCCTCGCCTGTCGTTGCTTGACAGCGGCTGCGTGCTACGCTGAAAAAAACAAAAAAAAAAAAACGCAAAAATCTTTGAAATTTTTGCCTTTTGTGCACTATTTTTGCTGTTTTTTGTTTTTTCTTGGCTGCCATGACAACTTCAAAAGTCATTACTCATTTTTGCGTACTTAATTTAACAGAAGATATGAATTTTCTTATCGCTTGCCAGCCTGGGCAGCGCCCCTGCAACTTTTTAGTCTGCCCTTGGTTTTGGGCCTTAGGCGTGTGCTACCTTTTTGTGGCAGAACTTTTTGCCCCTTTTCATTGCGCGTTGAAAAAAGAAACGCTACAAGCCCTACAGGCGGCGGGTCCAAGTAGGTAATTTCATTAGAAAACTTGAGCCATGTCAAACTTTAAGCTTAAACTGTGCTGCTGGCTACTTAAGGCAGCTACGTAGAATTTTAATGCTGCGTGAAGAATGTCGAGTTGAAAGAATGTAGGCAGCATGAGTCTGCTTGACAGCGGAATACTCTGTTCTTATTTTTCGCAAAAAGTAAAGTGGTTTCATATGCTCTTACACCTACGTATTTTTTTAAGTAAGCCGATCCTATTGTGTACATTTAACACTCCGTTTTTAACTTTAAGGTTTAAGGTCTGCGCTATATCCTTGATGTATATCAGTTGTGGGCAGTCTCTCAATTTATATAACATGCGTGGATAGGGCACAAAATTCTGCTGCAGCGCAGAAATTTTCTCTCTCGTTTGTGCTTGATTGTCGATCTTGCGCTCTTGTTCGCTCTTGTTTACTCACACAATGAAATGCTAGTTTGTATGAGTTTTGCTCACCACTGGTTAATACCAAAATAATTGACATCGATTGTTTGTCTGTACGTCCTAAAACCCGAAAGAAGCTCTGCATGCGGTTTACTCAATTTAAGCATGAAAAAAAAAAATACAAAAATTAGAAGTTTTCTCGGATATTTTTTTTTGAGTAAGATGGCTGCAGGGCATTTTACGAAGGGATTAAAATTTGTTATTGGGAAAAAAAGGATTTTGATTATATAACGTTCGTAAATTCAAGACCTAACCTGTGTGTATACAATCACGATAATTCAACGGTATGAACACACGTCAACAACGTTTTATTATAAGGGCTCACATGAAAAAGTGTATAGGCGAAGATGTCAAAGTAAAAATTATTTTATTATAATTTTGTGTTTATTTATCTGATTTTGTGAGCCATGACTTTTGCAGAAGCTGCAAAGACGAAGAAGAAGTTGAATCAATAGAGCACTTCTTCTGTTCCTGTGAGGACATTATAAGCACCTGGGAAATTACTTCCTTCATAACCTAGTGGAGCTAGCATCTATATGCAGCAACGGGATGGGAATCCTTTTAGCGTGACTATCTCAGGAGAAGGGTTAAAGAGAGATTCGCGGTTTCACAACGGGCAAGTCTAAGCCTAAGCCGCCCTTACCTAACCTAACCTATCTGATTTTGTACATAGTGATAAAAGAAGTACCTATAGCTTTTTTCTAATTAAGGGTACGAATTTTTATCTTAGGCAGATATTGACTTTATCTGCTTTGAGATTAAGCGCATCTTCTAGTTAAATTTAGTTTTTCCTAGCTTTTATTGTCTTTGCAGACAGACTGACGAAAGACAGACGACCTCTTCCTACACAAATCTATAATGCCCTTGACCCTTTGGGTACAGTGTATACAAAAAGTTTTGTTACTTGCCGTTTTTCGGTGGAAGGCATACAAATAAAAGTTTGTTTTACACCGCTGACTCGTTGACTCAATAACTGGCTGGCATTGCAGCTATTTAGGGGCGTAGCCAAAGGGGGCGGGCTGGGCTAGCAAACACGATTGTAGGCTAAGGTGAGCTGCTGGCTGGGACTCACGTTAGACTGTTAGACTGACACGATTATCGTAATTATGCGTTGGGTGTAGCATACTTTTATGCGCGCGCGCCAGCTTACTTATTTTGCTTAAACTTTTTTCGCTTTTTGGTTGGCGTCGTAGAACCTTTTGCTAAGCTGTGAGCTCTTCGCTGTATAAATGTTAAAGGATACTTTTGTATGGTTTTCCGTGCACGAGTGTGTGTCTGTGTGTGTGTATGGCAACTTTTACCGCAATTATGTAGGTTGCAAAGTTTGCGCTCGTTTCAGTATTTTTTTTTATTTTATTTTATTTTACTCTTATTTTGTGCTGCATATGTATGCGTATGTGTATGTGTGTATGTTTTCATTTTCATTTTCGGGCGCTGGCTGACTTACTCAAGGACACGTTCTAGCTTGTTGGCACACATATAACCGCAAGTATTCAGTTTATTCAGTTTATGCTTTTATGCGCTCAAAATATAAAGGCTTTTAACGTTAAAGCCAAGCTACGCCAAGCCCAGCCCAGCCCCGACCCGGCCCTGGTCCAGCCAAGAAAATCCAAGACATCTTAGACATGTGTATAAATCTAGGCAACGCATTTTCCGTCGCAACTTTTCTGCTTTTCCTTTCATTTCACAACGTAATTTTTTTTTCTTTTTATTTCTTGTACATGCTATAATTCAATATTTTTCACAAATAAACTTGTTGGCAGCTTAACTTTTCAGAAAAAAAAAAACCGAAAGAAATTATTTATATACATACATATATATAAAAGAAAAAGTTTTCTTTTGGGCCGGCTCCTTTGCGTCGCAAATCAGTGAGGAAAATGCTGACAAGCAACGGAAAAAAAAAATTAAATAAAACGTGTTACATTTTGAACGTTTACAGGAAATGTCTTGGTATAAGTGTGACTGTGTGTGCGTGTGTATGGACTTCGACTTCTGCCTGTGGCATGTGCGTTTGTATTTAACAAAAACGCTTTGTGGCAGCTTGACGAACTTGCCACATTGCCTCACCACCCGCTTGCTCCTAAACCCAACGACACATTCATACACATGTGCGCCCCAGAGTGCCCGCCACCGAGGTTAATACGTGGCATAAAAGCCATTAGGCATTGCGCAAGGCCTAAAGCTAAATGTTTGGGTCAAATATATTTTGCGCAATTTATATTGCGCAAGGCAAAAGCAAAAAAAAAAAAAAAATGTTAAAAATGTAGAAAAAGCAAAAACATTCAAACCATTTGTGCACCATTGAAATGGACACAGCCCGCAAATAATTAACAAACATTTCTTTAATCTCTTTTTTTTTCCTACAGGCAAATTTTGTAATTTTGTGTTTAGTGTAAATTTCAACAATCGCAGCGCGTGTTAAATAATATTAATTTTTGGTTCAATTTAAGCTAAGTGTTAATCAATTTAAATAAAAATATTTAGATCAATTACGTGCGTAGCGTCTAACGTGTAAATATCATACAAAATGGCAATGGTCATATCGACGCGTGCGAAACTCGTGATAACCGCCCTGATTCTATTCTTCCTACTTGGCGTAGTCCTCGTTACGGGCTCCACCAAGGGCTGGTTTATACCCAATCGTTATAACGGCGAGCGTGTAGCAGCTAGGATACAGGTAATAATTGCTATTCCTTATGATGTTATTTTGGCAAAAGCTGCATATAAATTGTGAAAAGTCTTTGCTGAGAAGCTTACATGATAAACATATTTTGTGTCACCTTGTAAAGCTCATATTTATTACCATCAAGGATGCGATGCTGGCGTTTGGACAAAAGCTTTTTCCTAGATCACTTTCCATCATCATAAAATGGCATAAAAAAAAGAAACAAATATTAATTCGTGTATATTTGATTATCTGTGATTTATGTGAAATAAAATTAGCAGAGATCGGAAAGATGTCCAAGATTTGTAATCATGTAATTTGTAAGATGTGAGAGTATTGTAGAGTTCTCTGAACGAGTATTTTGCTTTAAACAGTAGTCTTCCTGACGATGCAGCTGAGACATCATCGCAACAGTTCAGCTCCTTAAAGTTTAAACCATCAATTTCGTCGCAAAACTCTTTAAAGCTCGCACAATGAAGACTTTTCGCTGTCATGGCAACAAGTTTGCGCCATATGTACATCAATTAGGAAAATGTCTATTAATATGAAACTTGTTACCTGTACTTAATATTGCTAGCAATTTGCAGTGGTATTAAAAGAGAAGTGCCAGCTTACCAGCACAATTAAGACAAAGCAACAAGTTTTGTTAGTTGTTGTTGCTTTATAAATGATATTGTACTCTAATTACAAACTTTGTCGTATTAATTATAGTTATACTCAACACGTGTAACCAAAGCGTGGGTAAAAAAAAAATTAGTGGAAAGCGTGTAATGTTCAATGTGCGATGCTAAATGCTTGACTTCCTGCATGGAATGCAAATAAAATGTCTATGCTGTGTATGTATATGTGTGTGTGGGTTAGACCAATGGGCAGTAATGCCTAGAAAGTGTAGCATACATAAGGGGGCGCCGCTTATATGCGTCAAACACGCACACTACAAATAGACCAACTAACAACAAGTTAAGACTACTTTTAAATACTCACAAACATACACACACACACATATACTTAGACACACATATAAACACATGCGTTCTCTTTGAGCGCTGTACAAATAAAAAATATATTTCTACACCACACAACATGAAAACAAATAAAGTTTATTGTGACAAATGTTTCATGACAGCAGCACATTTTCTGTTGCCTTGTCAAGTGTACTTGTGTTTGTGTGCATTTGTGAATGGGTGTGTGTGTGTGTGTGTGTGAGGTGAGAGAATTTCGCTCTCTGCCACTCTCCTGCTGCTTGTTTTTCTATCTGGCTCAGCGAGCGTTTGAGTGTATGAGTGTGGTGTTTGGTGTGTGTATGCGTGTGTAAATAAAAAGGAAACCCATTGTAATTATTAGAAAGCATTATGAACATTTGTTGTGTTGTTTTTATTTTCCTTTTCTTGCTCACAAGATAAATTGATAAACAACACAACAGTTTGCAGCTTAGGCTGATTTGATTCACCTGGGTCAAACTGTGGTCTAACACTGCGTATGCGTAATGCGACGTGTCAACGCTTTGTGTTTGTTGGGTTTTCCCACAACTAAATCCCAACTCGGGAATTATCAAATTGTAGTGTTTTAATACTTTAACAAAGGTAATATTGACTTGAATGAGATATTGGTGTAGCCTTTTTTGGTTTAAATGATAAAAATAATTTTCAGACACATATATAAAGGAAATGTTGTGCTAGCAATAATTAATAACTTCAATAATTAAAACAGAGTCGTAGCCATAAAAAGAAAAATAGTTTAAACTATTCCGTGTCTTTAAACAGCTGCGTGAATTGTTTTGCCTTATGCACTATGACAAACTCGTAAAACTTTCAGAGGCTAAAATTAAAATGAAAATACAATAGCAAATAAAAAAGAAAAATCAAATGAAAATAATATAATAGTGATAAAAAGAGAAAGCCAGCTTTATTGCTGTATTTTTTTTTTATGTCATGCAACAGCTCATAATTTAAAATTAAATTAGAAAGGTCAAAGAACACGATTAAGCATCAAGTAGTAAAAAGAATGGCGGTCAAGGATTCCACAAAAGACAATAAAACGTTTCCACTTTTAAAGGATTCTTGAAAATCATCTTTAAATCATTGAAGTAGAGCACATAATAGCTAGTTAAGGGCATCTAGTTTCAAAGACAAGTTAATAATATTTAACAAAAACAAAATAAAGGCAGCTAGTATGTAACACAATACTATAAAATATATACAATATGCATAAAGCATTTATTGTTAAACAAAAATTTTATCTTTAGCTTTTGTTAGCCAAACAAATATAAAGCGACATTTAACTTGTGGCAAGCTATAAGATTAAACGTCAAAGATAAAGTTTCGCTGGTATAATGTTAATGTTTTGTATATAAGTGTATATATGTTTCGGCGTGCAGCTTTTCTTTGTCGTTTTTATTTTCTCTTTTGTTGTTTTTATTTCCCCATTTAAGTGGCTTATAAATTGGCCAAAAGGGTTGAGTTAAGTGTTGACAATGAGTTTTCACATGACTCTCAGTTTAAGCTAAATGTATATATTTATTTTGCTTACTGCTCCACATTGCGCATACGTAATGTTGCCAATCACACACACCCCAATTGTTTACACATTGTTCCCAGCCAGCAAATGGCAGCTAATACCAGCTCTAATGTATATGTACCTGTATCTGCATAATTGTTGTGCTAATTTTCTTAGCACGCCCAGTTAATGTTTCTATTGACACCAGGCAGGTACGACCCCCATTCTGGCTGACATTGTTTACGCTTACTTATGGGTTCGGTTTGGTCTGGTATGGTTCAGTAGCTGCTATTTAGTTATACAAGAAGGACGGCTAACTACAACTACAACTGCAAAAACAACAACGAGCAGGCAAAGTTTATGCATAGTGATTAAACTAATTTTATGCAGCAACAAGCAGGACAGCTACAAAAACAAGTAAAAATAAAGAAAAGCGCAAAAACAAACCACGACGGCAACAACACAAACTCCCAACGCAATAAAAAACCATTTAAAACATTCAAAGTGTCACATAAAAACGATGTCAACCTCGACGCTGACGATGACTTCGACTTCTATTTCGCAGGTGACACGCTGATGGTGCTGCTGACATGCTCTTTGCATGGGTGGCGGTGTTGGGGGGCTCTGTGCCGCCACTGGCTTGCGAAATAGTGGCTGGGGTGAGGGCCTGTTGATGTTTGATGGTAATGGTGATGGCAACAAGCGTTAACCAGCTGACTTCAATACATTTACTTAGTTGGGGCGCAGAGTATTGCAAACAGAGCGCCAAATGCTGTCAAATGTGTTGCAAAAAGAAACGCACACACACACACACTTACAACAGCGAAAGAAAAACAAAGTTTAGCAATAAAAATCTAAATAAAAACGTAGCTGCTGCCAATAAGTTGCGGCCATGGTAGGGGAAGTAATACGAGGCAGTCAACCGACTGTTAATAAAGTCATTTTTGCATGCTGCCGCATGTGGCAGTTGTTGTTGTTGTTGTTTGCCTGTTTTGTTTTTCTTTTCACACGCCACCAATGGCGGCCGCTAAGTTCATTAGCAGTAGGTAACATTAACAAAGCCAGTCAGGGTTGCTAACTGCTCTCTAGTTTATGCTCTTATAAGAGAACTATTAGTTGCTTCTGGAGCAGTTAGAAAATAGTTTACGTATTACGTGACTCTGATCATTATAAGATATTTGTTTTAAATATCCTAAATGTTGTCAAATATCTTGAAAAGGGTCTAGCTCGATAAGGTACCGGAAACTGCGCACAGTGATTTTGGCAAAGTAATGATGCAGTTCGATTTATAGGGAATTCAAAAATTTTGACCAAAATTTCAGTTTTTAAACTTAACTCGTTACGGCTTAATTTAAAAGACCTGTTTTTCGTTTTTATTTAATTGTGACTAAACTACTAAATACTTTTGAACGAATTTTTTTTTAATCCAAGTTGGCAATAGGTCTATTTTGTTTCTTTTAAACAACACATTTTCTTAAAAAAAGTAAGAAAATAAGAAATTTTATGATTATCTCTTAATTTCCGAAAAAAATATTTCAAAAATCCATATTTAAATTTCAATTAAAATATTAAATTAAAATTGATAATTTTTACATTTTTTGTTTTTATATATTTATTTATTGGCAATCAACCGATAAGTACAAGCTTATAATCCAATATTGACACAAAAATAAATCGCTACATACTAAACAATACTTAGTGTGTCATAAATTCAAAAAATAGTAAAATTTCCTGGTGGTCAATTTTTAAAATTCAACTTTGAGATACAAAATTCAATTTCCGAAAATCGGGAGGAATTACATTTTGTTGTAAAACATGTTGAGAAATTTATAAAATTTTTTTCGATCAAATATCGAGTGGTAGTCGCAGATACCCTTAAAGCAAATTAGCCAAATGATAAAAAAACCAACAAAATCTTTATAACTACTTGAATATATTTAAAACCTAAAAGTTTTTAAGCTCAATTTTATTTTTTTTCTGACGTAATATTTATAAATAATAAATTGAATGAAGATTTCGTAGCTACATGTATCATGGTAAATGCATGTTATTTTTTTTCTGTAAATTATCGCGAAAGCTCATAAAATACAAAATATCAACTTTGATTGCCAATAACTTAAAATCACTAATTATAATTTAATAATTTTTTTTTTTCACAGGATACCTTAATATTTGTAAAATCAAATTACATAGTCATTTTGTCAAAATTTTGACTTTTTTCTGGGGGACTTTTGGCCAAATTTTTACACCAAATAAGAGTGGATGAAGTAGGCCGTTTCCCGACCGTTTATTAAAAATTACGTAGCATTGGTAGAATTCTAGAATTTCTGATACTTGCAAAAAAGACATCTTCGCGTTATAAAAGTTGTGACGAAACCATTTTCATTCATTTTGTAGATTTTATTAACATTGAGACAATATTTTTCAACAGAAATATAAAGTTTTCCATGAAGCTAGCTCTTACACTCTACTTATGTTATTGTATTGATTGATGTTAAGTTGTTAAACAGATTTATGCATTTACTCTTTAATTTACAAAGCTATTTCTTAGATTAAAAACATTGATACATTTAAGTCGACCATTGTCTACATTCTTCACACTAAAGAATTTCAATTGAAAAAGTAGAAACAAAGAGATACAAATTTTGTGACTTAACATGTTTTATACAAGTAGCACTATTTTGATGGAATATTCCGAACAAATTTTTCAAAGTTATGCATGGAATAAAATTCAAATTGAGTAATTCAATTTGTTGATTAAAAATACGGCTTTATAAAAACTTTTATCAAGATAACAAAACTGCATTTCTAATCAACGTAAAAGCAAGGGGAAATAAGAGACTTTTGTTTTTAGAGTTTTCTTTATTTGCTAAATTTCAAACGGATGAACATGGTTTTAATGACTGCTTTATTGTTTATTGCTCAATTTGGTTTAATAGGATTTGGATTTAAGCCAAGGTTCTAGATCTGCATCACTGAGTCTGTTTGCTTTCATTGGACTCGGCTAGTACCAGGAGGGGGAGTCTGGAGTGTTAGGCTAGTAGCAAAAATCAGGCCCACACAGAGCAATTTTGTTTGTGTTTCCTTTCGGCAGGCGTTACTCTGGGAAGAGTATCTACTAAAGTTTACGTGAATAATGTTACCAAAATTTCAACCGTTTCTTAAGCCAAAGGCATTTACTATTATGTAACGCAAAAACTAATTAACATTAATATAACTGATCAAAATTTTTAAATTTCTGCTAAATTAAAAACTATACTGCCACACTTTTAGTACTACTGAAAATCTATTCAGTTTGATGCAATGCATAACACAATGAAGCCACTAAGAAGCTTACAATTTTAGATGATGCTTATAATTCACAAGTGGTAATTAAACCAACGGCAAACAAAGCAGCTTAAAAATAATGCAATGATGAGTGTGAAAAACGCGATTTTTAACAAGTGTAATGACTGAGGAATAAAAAAAAAAATATACTTTTTTAATTGAAAAAAGCATTGCCATCAACAACACAAAAAACGCTTAAAAAAATATTTGTAGTATTGTGAATTAATTGTTTTATATGATTTTCTGCACTGGCTATTGGGGCGTAATTCTCAACTCAGCCTCGAGAACAAAGTAAGACTTTACAAGGCCGTCCTAAAACCTATTTGGACATATGGCATTCTGTTATGGGGCACGGCGAGCATCTCTAATCTTGAAGTGCTACAGCGTTTCCAATCAAAAACTTTGAGAAACATTGTTAACGCTCCATGGTATGTCTCAAATGCCGAAATTCACAAGGATCTAAACATTTGCTATGTTAAAGAAGAAGTCAGCAAAGGCAATAGATACATGGAAAGATTATTGGAACATAGCAATAATCTAGCCCTTAATTTAACAGATAACAGTCAAACCTATAGAAGACTTAAAAGATTTTATGTCCTTGATCTCACAAGTAGATTTTAATTCAAAATTTTCTTTTTTATTGTTTATACTTATAATAACCACTAGTTCGCATATAGCACCTAGTCTCTAGTTTAAATAATTTTATATAATTTACTGATTGTTTTTGAACAAAATGTAAATAAAGTCGGAGAAAAAAAATATGATTTTCTAAAAGCTTAGATTTTTTTGATGAGCTAGTTTTGAATAGCGTTGGTTGCAATCATGATTTGGTAATGAGCAAGAAAAGCTTCAGCAAAAACTTTTGTAGGTTACAGACCTTTGTAAAAGACTTTTTAAACGTAGAATCCTTTCGATCGTACAACTTTACTCAAAAATGGTTCCTTACTCTTTTTTTTTAGTCTCTTAGGCTGTTACAATCAATATATTTTAATTAGTACACCTTAAGTTACATTATAATTAGCCTTATGGAACTTTTGGTGCCAGTGGTTTGGGGCGTGTAAGCGCTGCAGCTGTTGTCCTTGGGCAACGTTGCTCAGCAGGTTCAGCACAAAATGGTGGACTCGGTGTTCAAGCCTATCGAAGTAGGAAAAACTCATTTGTGTCTCTTTTATGATATCTTATTGTGTCGTTTCAAACAAAAATGGAACTCTAGGTTGTTTCTAAATAGCCAGGGTATATAAACTTTGGTGCCTTAGTAGGCACTTTTCCTTTTATTTTTGCTGTTGTTTTTGTAGCAACAACGCTCGTCCCTAGTTTCATGAATTTTTATTTTTTTTTTCAAAATTTGTTGCCACGGTGGCTGTTAATTATGACTAAACAGAACCAAACTGAACGTTAAGTCAACGCCACATGGCGTATACATGGCAACATGGCGGTTGAGTGATGGCTTCAAGGGAACGTCACAGGTGTGTGGGAAGAAGAAGTTGGTTGGAAATTTATAAAAATTACACGTAAATTGACAAGCGATTTGCTGTTGTTATTGCTGTTGCTGGCCAACAGTGTTTCTTAGCTTATTTGTTGTAGGTAACTACTAAATGTTTGACTCGTGATTTCCAGCTAAGTAGCTTAGCTTTTATGAGTTTGTTTTTGTAGTTGTAGTTATGTAAGAGTGTGTGAGCGAGTGACTTGTGGTCTATAACAACGCTTATTAGCTTTCATTAGTCCCTAATTGGCCAAAAGCGAAATTAGAGGAAAAGCAATTATTGTTAATGCATTCAACACACACACACATATATATATATATATATATATAAATATATATATATAGGCTTAGCACTTAGATCGAATTAGCAGCTATAGAAACGGTTACTGATTAACTTACAGACAGATACTTGATGTACATTTGACTAGTTGCATGACATTAATATTGAACTTGGAATTAACATTGATTTTGCTATATAAGTGGTGCTTAGTATACTATATATAAGTATACTATATGCACTCGAGACAGACTTGCGTGACACGTTGTATTTGACGGCTTATTTTAATTGCTATTAAACGAGGCGTAAATATGAAATATTAACACAATTTCTTTTGTCTGCAGCATTAATTAAAAGACAGCAATTAGACCAAAGGAAATCAATCAGCTGTAGTCAAGTGGCAGACATTAAAAACAATGCTGCCAGTATATAGTACAAATATACTCGTACATATGTACTATATACATAGTATAGTATACAAGCTGTCGTCATCAGCTCCTTGTGACTCTGATAAAATGCTCTTGCCATGAAATTGTAACAAAGTAGCAATGTATAATAGTAACTTATATGCTTATACCAACAAACACACACGCACACACACACACATACACACAGATACAGCGAGTCCTTTGCTGCATTTCTCTCTGTTGTGCAATAAAAAACTCAAGAAAGCACATTCCATTAGATTTGTTTTTGACCATGCATATACTAGTAGTACACTTGTTGGGACTGTGCATTGTAGCTCTGAATCTCTGAAGCTATGCAACTCCCACAACTGGCAATAAATAATGAAAATATTCACAAATGTTGCAAATGTTCCAAAATGTAGTTGCAACAACAAAGATGCCACTTGCTGCAAGAGCAAAGAGTTGAGCATATCAAATGAAAACCTAAAAGAAAATAAGCTGAATCAAAACAAAAATAACATAAAACGACCAAAGAAACTTTGGCATTCTAACACACATAATTCAAGCGCACGCATACAAACATTATCACACACATATATATACACTCTTATACATACACATATGCATATTCAAACATGCTTTTACTGGCAAAATAAACATATAATAAAAATGTAGCTTCTGTTGCGCTTATAATAATATTTTATTAAAGCGCAGCATTCCATACTTTGGAGCAGTGGCGGCTCTTGTGGGTTGGCAGCTCAACTTGAAATTTTCCAATTTCTTAAGAATTTTTAATATGTTTTGAAAACCAGTGAATAGTTTGTGCTACCCTGTCCAAAAGCATATATTGCATGAAATTTAAGCCCCCTTGAATCTTTGCTCTGACTGCGCTCCTGCACTAGATACGCACACATACCAACACAAAAAGCTGTAGCGTAGTGTGAAATAAGCTACAAAGTAAAAGGGAGCTATCTTACGGTTGCCATACACAAGTTTACATACTCTAATAAAGTAAACTATCGAAAATATTTACAATCTGTCTTCAGATAATAAGTAAATTTACCAAATAATAATTAATTAAATAAAAGTATAATATTCTTTATAATATGAATCAAAAAAGTTTTCAAACTATTTTTAAATTTTGATGAATCAAAAAAAAATAGCAACAAAAATCTACTTTAATTTAGTCTCCTCCTCCGTACTTAAAAATTTAACATTTTTACTTTAAGGCGATCCCTGAACCAGAAAACTTTTTTAGGTTCTCTAGGTTAGATCTCAGAAAAACAAGTTAAATAAAATATTTTAACAAAAATTTGCTTTGTTTTATTATCCTTGGCTAAAATATATCATAAGTACGAATTTTCAAACATCGCAATGTAGAAAAAGATGGCGGACCCTGTTGCAATTAAATCCGGTATATTGCTTAAGAACTTCAAAAGAACTTCATAAAAAAAAAAAAAAAAACGAATTTTGTACCAAGGTTTTTTTGACCGATCGGAGCTGTATGGTATAGTCAGCCGATTTTGTTCAAATTTGGTACAGTACTTCGGAACTCTAAAAAAAACTTACGAATTTGGTTGCGATATCTTCATAAAAAAACGAATTATCTATCTAAAATTTTTGATTTCTTTCGAGGTCTTCTGAAACAGGCCTATGGGACCTATATTATATAAACCCGATATCAAAAAAAACAAAATAAACTTGTCTCCCGTGACATAATAAGGCATCTAATCTGAAAGACAGACAGATCGGTTCATAATGAAAAAGTTGGAAAAGGTTTAGTTTGCTGTCCTGCCTTAGTCACAAAAAATGAATACATATCTGGAGATGGCTTGCAGTTCTTTATAAAAGTCCCTTTCCATATTATTAATATTAAGTTAATATGCCCTTTGTTAGGGCATACAAATAATAGAGTCAAGATGCAAAAATGATGTGCACAGTCAGAGCTGTATGAAGACAGTGCATTGGAAACACCATCGCGGCACACCTTAATACATATATATAAGTACATATATAGATATATATACTTATTGAGCCCGCATGTAGCTTGCAGCGCATATTTTCTTTAAGAAAAACTTTTGGTGGCAACGCCCATACAAGTGCAACATATACTTTACTGAAAGTTAACTGAAGTTTAGTTGACTCCAAATGTCATAGATAATGCACGAGCCCCAAACGCATTGATATTGCCAACTTTAGCACGCTCCATCTATCTTTGGAGTTTTGGCAGTGATAGGCAGAGTAAAGTTTTATCTGTCGGGTTGCCCTGTTACCCATTACTACACTGAGAGAAAAAGTTCGAGTGATTGCATATTTCAAAAAAACATTTAAATATTATGCTATAACATCATCAGAAAATAATTTGAACGTAAGCTCATATAATTTTTTTAAATTTCTTTTTGAGTGTATAGCATAATGCTGATACGCTTCCCTATGCGATACATTTTACCACATCGTATGTACGTACATAGATGAAATTGGGGCTCGTGCATTGCATATCAATGGCAAGAGGTAAAAATGTTAATATTACTTGTGTGCTGTTGAACTTTGTTGTTGCTGCTGATGTTGCAACACTTTTGAAACTGCATTTGCGGTTATTTTTTGCAAATTGGAAATAACCTTAGGGTGTGTACTCCCGTACGTGTGTGTGAATGGGTGGGTGTACATATATGTGTTGGCAAACATGATGACAAGCAGCAGAGCTGCATTGACAACAAACTGACAAGCTTCTGAGCGCCTCACCAATGCATCCACAACAGCAGCATTATCAACAGGAACACTCTTAGCCCCTGGGCAGAGCAACAGAGGTCGCTTCTCCCGGACCAACCCGACCTCACTCGGCCACAATATAAATAGCACTGATTTGTGCTAACAAATACGAAAAGAGGAACTTGCTGCTATCTATGAGAATGCTTGCTACCAACCAAAAAGTTAAGCCAACCAAGCTTACAACCCATTTGTTTATTATGAAAATGCATGCAACTTGAAGCGGGGGTGGTTGTGTCTATTCATGTGTGTGTGTGTGTGTGTGTGTGTGTGTGTGTGTGTGTGTGTGTGTATGTGTCTGTGTGTATAGTGGCCACAAAAACCTTAAACTGATGACACACTTCACAAGATGGTTTTTTTGTTTTTTACAATGTACTCTATAGGAATAAATGGAGTATACCTAATACAAAAACGAACATAAACAGCAACATAGCAGAATTGGGGAAATTAATTTTTTTCTTGGCGACTCTTTAGTTTTTCTTAGTTTATCGAAACTATAATTACAAAAACATTCTGCGTCGTTTTATTTAAAGAAATTAAAGTTTTGAATTATTAAGGATTCGAACGAAACCCAAGCCTTAGCATCATTATCTATCTAAAAATTTCGGCATTAGGTACTAATTTTTAAAAAATTATACAAAGTATAGTTTCATGTTTATTGTGTTCTAGACTTTAAGTTAAGCTTTTGATTAAAAAAAAAGTGCATTTTAAAGTCGGTATATCTCTAGAGTGTCGCCAATGTTGTTTTTTAGCATTGGCTCGCTAACTGGTTGACTCGACGCTTGTTGGGCACTGCTCGTGACTTGGATTCGGTGCTGCATTTCCGCTTGAATGGCGTCTGTGCTCTGAGCAACTAACGGCCTGCCGTAGACCATTGATGATGGTGATGGCAAGGGTTGGTCGCTCGTTGGATTGTAGGCGGCAAGGGAGCAGCATACTATGTCGACATATCTAAAAAGCATACTTACCGTTTTAAAACTGTGTATAGAGTAGGTACATGGCAACATGGCAAGTGGCACATGAGCACAAGACGCCCTGCACATGCCACACAATATTGACTTTGAAGCATAAAAAGCTTTTCCAGATACTCTTAATACACTGGGGGCAGGTAGACATTTTATTACCATTGAGCAAACTGTACGATATACTATGTTACAATATGTGTGGTTGTGGACCAAACACTCACACATAAGCGTCTGGCCAGCACTTTAGCTGGCTGTTAGGGCTGGCTTCTGGCACACCTCGAACAAATCGCAGAAATCTTGCAGAAAATCTTGTAGCTGGCGCATCTTGCCGTGCAACTGCTCAAAGCTGCGCTCGTCAAAGACATTTAGCTGCATGTGCTCGTATTTATTCAGCGTCTTGGTGATTCTTTCATGGAGCACTTCACGTTGGTGCAGCAATAGCTTGCACTGTATGCGGCAACTGTCGATGAAAACTTGCAGATCAGCGATCAAACTTAGCACTGTGCGATAGCGCGAATACATTGAAGCATTGAAATTTTTCTTGCTTTTTGCATACATATTCTGAATTTTGTTGCTAATTGTTTGTAGCTCCGGGGGCAAGCTTTTTAAGGTGTTTGTGATAAGGCATAGAAAGCCATTTACATCAGTAACAGCATGGGTTGGCGCATGTATAATGTAGTCCGGCTTCCAATTGTGTTTTTGAACATAGTTTAAAACTTCGTTGTCGTTTTTTTCCGCATCTTCATTGGCGCTCGGCTCGGTGCGTTCTATGCGCGTAGAAACAATTGCATGTAAATCTTTTAGGCGTGGCGTAAGCAGCTCAAGTATAACTGCATGCACCGCTGGCCAAAGAAATAGCTTTTTCTCATCGTTTTTCAATTGAAATTCCATGCCTGCGTCTGAAAAGGTATTAAAAAAAAACAATTATAATAACTTGACAAAAATTTTTGTTTTAAGAGTCTTAACTCTTTAAAGCGCTGAAAAGTAGGCTACAAAAGTTTGCTACTTAAACCTCCAGAGAGGCTGCGTTTACTGGCATTGTGCATACGCCTAGTTTGCTGTGTGAGGTTTATAAAACTGTCTAAATCAACACAGACATAGACACACATGTGTGTAAAGTGTTGGTTTATGCCAAATGAAATGCTGTCATGTGTCAGTGTGTGTGTGTGTAACTCGCTTTAAACTAATTGTAGCTGGCGCATTTGGCAAATGCTTGACGCCATTGTTGCAGTTCCGCTCTCCAGCTCTTTTTTCTACTTCTATTTTTAGAGCTCATATGTGCTTCGGTGCTGCTTGCTTTTGTTGCAGGCCTGGCATAATCTACATAAGTGTGCGTGTTTGTTTGCGTGTGTGTGTGTGCGTGTGTTTGGTGTCTCTTTGCATTGTTTTTGCTTTAACCACAAACAAAAAATGAAAGAGAAAATGAGAAACTCGACGGACTGGGCCCACATAGTCATAGTGACAGTTCTGCAAATATGTTGGCGCAAAAACTTTTCGAGATTTGTGTCAGCTCGTTTGAGAATTAGTCGCTGGGTTTTTAGCAAAATTAAAAAAAAAAAAAAAAAATATATATATGTAGATATAGAAAAAGAAATAGCAGTAAATAAGAAGAAAAAAAAAATACTGAAAATCTGTCACCATATTGTTAAAGCTGCTGCTTTTTGCTGTCTGTTGGCATTTGTCTGCTCATTGTTATTTGCTCTTTGCATGTGTTTTGATATATGTTTATTTATGGCTGAGTATATTTGTGTGGCTTCCTTAACTCCACAGGCGCTTGCTTCTTTTATTATTTAGATGCCGCAAAATGTGCAAAGTAATTTATTTTGATTACATGCAGAAAAATGTAAAAATAAGTATATACAGCATAAAATTAAAAAACAAACAAACTTCTGTTGCGAGCCCCCAAGCGCACAACGCTCGTCAAGTGTCTAAATGTCAAGTGCACAAAATTAAACTTGTATCTGTAACTGCCTTACTTTTTACCATATACTACTTACAATATAGAGACAAAAAAAACCGTTTATGCAAACAAATATTTCGATTTTTTAAACTCGCGAAAATATAAATTTTGTTCAATTTGAAAGAATGTTTGTATAATTGTTTTGTTGTTCGTTTTCAATAATGCTTTTAACTTGACAGATTTTGAAAGTAAAAAGTTTTAAATAATAGGAAAGCAAATGCTTGCTTTATTGGAAACTAGAAACAACTCTGTGGCACATTAATAGGAATCCATACTATGTACACCTGCTTGTAGACCTCCGTCCTCTCGCTAATGGTAACTATGTCTGAACATTTAAGAAATGAAATTTTTCTATACAATTTTCAAATTTATTAAGTTTTGTAGAAATTACCATTTTCAAAGAATTTTGCATAAATTTTTATTTTATTTAAATAGTTATAAAATAGAAAATAGTTCTGAGTTAACTTGTGCCTCCAGGCCGGTTTCAAATTTGTAATATTACATAGTAAATTACTGCCTTAACTGGTTTAGGTCTTAAAACTTTGCTCAATAAATTGGATCAATAAAGTCTCGTGCTTGGTGGTGCTTGAAGCAAATCATAAGTCAAAAAGGTTTTTGTAAATTTTCATTTGCATTTATAGTTATCCTTTTTTGAAGTAAAACTTTTTAGGCGGCATTGTGAATTTCGATGGGAGTAACTTTGAAATTTTGTTAGTCCAAATGTTAGAATCGGTGCGTTTGTTTTGATTTTCTCTTTCGCATTGACGAATTGCGACGCTGACGTTGCAAAGCAACAGGTGGTAACAAGATGCAGGGCCAAGCTTGCTAAAATGCACTGGCTTTTGGGCAGGAAAAGTAAACTATCAATTTCAAACAAAATCACTCTATACAAAGCCATCATAACACCTGCGTGGACGTATGGAATCCAAGTTTGGGGAACGGCAGCAAAAACAAAACTGAAGAGGATTCAAACACTGCAAAATAAAGCTCTTCGCCAAATAGCAGATGCTCCATGGTTTGTAAGAAATAGGAATTTACATAAAGACCTTAAAATAGGTTTCACAGGAGACATCATCAACAATCTGAGCGGGAGGTATAAGAGTAGATTGGAAACCCATCCGAATTCGCTGGCCTGTGCTCTTGCGGGTCATAGGCCAAGGCGAAGACTGAAAAGACTACACCCCTCGGATCTGAAGCACCGAAAAGTTTAGCAAAAAATTTTAAATTTAAACAATACACAATGTACATTTTGTTAAACATGTAAATAATTTTTGTCTTATTGTTGCTAAGTTTGTAAATATCTGCTTTAGATTTAATGTCATACACATAACACCAAACCAAAGTAGCGATTCACTTTATTTACCTATTGGATTATAGCCTTAGTTTTAAGTAGGCTGATTGCCAATACATTAATAAAAAAAAAAAAAAAAAAAAAAAAAAAAAAAAAAAAAACCAAAGCAACAGACACCAAGTAGAGTGTGCCATGGTCATGGTAAGCAGAGGAGAGTAAAGTGGCCGCGCTTGGTCAACTAAAGCACGCAGCACATGTGTATGTGTGTAAACGAAAGAATTGTTTTTGTATGCATTGCGTGAATACAACAAAGCGACTTACATATGTACAAACAAGTGTCAGTGTGCATGCATTAGCTTGTGTGCATCTCTCTCTTTTTTTTACTCTCACAAAATTAAAGCGCTCCAGCCGGCAATGTCGTGGATCTGTTGCTGTTTGTCTCGCTCTGCTCTGTTCAAGTGTCTGGTCAGTCAATTTGTGAACTGCATTTGGCAAGGATCGTTTTAGTTGTGCAACCGTACGTTCGTTATTTGTCGTAATTTTATAATAATAAAAATTGTTTTATGTTAAAGGCAGTGCATTATTTAATGTAAAGGCGGGATTGTTAAGTTAATTTATGATTCCATCAGCATTAAATAATAAAGAATCGTGCTCTGGTAATAAATTTTGGTGCGCTCTAAAAGGTCATTGAATTCGGTTCCGGTTATAGCTAGTAATGCAATCGTGATTTTTTAATAAATTAAATTGCAATAATTTTGTGCCTCGGTTTTATATAGTATGTGTGCGCTTCTAGTACAGTAAACGAAGAGTTTCATCTGGATAAAAATAATTAATTAATTAATGCATGATACTTTTAGGGATTGTTAGTGACCTTGTGGTAAGTCTAAAACCGAGTTTACGTATTTGTCATGATTGAAAGGTCGAAATTGTTGCCAATATATGTATAAGTTTTGTTTGGTAGATAATTTTACCATTTGAGCTTCAAAGTAATGTTAAGACGGCTAAACTAAAGAAATAAAAGCAGCGTAGAAAAATAAGTTGGGCGAAGAAAGTTTTACTTCTAACGCGTGCTTGTACTTACATAACTTACTGTGGTCAAAAAAATTGGATGTCGATAACAATGTAGAATTTCTTGTGATATATCGAGACACGGCATTACTTTAATTAGCTTATGGCGCTAAAAAAAAATTAGTATATCATGGAAAAAAATTGAAATTAAAACTTTCATGCCAATGTCGTGATATTGAATCATTGCTTAGCTTGATTTTGTTGGAAATCGCGAATTTCAAAGTTGGTTTTTCTCCCACGCAAACACATTGTAATACTTTAGGCTTGAGACTTTGTGTATTTATTTGCGCGGGTGTATGCAGGTGTTTTGGCTTTCATGTTGGCCGTAAAATTTTATGTGGCTATAATTTAGGTTTAAAATCGCACCTACTCAGGGGCCAAAACAGTTCAGTTCAGTTCAGGCCAGGAAGAAGGCAACATCAGCCAACAACACCTTGCCGCACGCATTTAAACGGAAATAAAATAAAATTACAAAAAAAGTGCGCAACTTTTTGACGTTGCGATGGTTATCGCAAACGGCTGTCAGAAAGTGATTTAGAAACTATGCTGCGTCTACGCGCAGTTCTTCGTATTTCCGGGCGTGTACCCGCGCTCTTTGATTTTGTTTGTTTGTTGGTTGGTTTGTTTGTTTGAATGTTGTTTTGGCTGCGTTGGCGGCCATAAAAGGTAAATTTAAATTTGGTATTTTTGGCATTTTCGGCATTTCCTTTTGCTGTTGGCATCTAAACGGCGCAATTGAATTAGTTCAAATGAATTGAAATTGAATTGTTTTGGCAGTACTTAAATGGCCAGTTCTAAGCCTAAATGTACTTACACTAAATTTACTTTAAAATCTTAATTTCGGCTGCAGTATTAAATTTTGAGTGCCGCCTGCTCAGTTGCATGCAAATTGTATTTCACGGCAATAGCAGCCAGCAGCTGAAAACTCTATGCTATATAATTACAGGCACTTAAGGGCGCCATTTTGGAAAACGTGTTTATAATATGCATTTATGTTAATTGGATTTTATATTACTGCTTCAATAAATTTAAGCATGTTACCAGAAATTTGATTTAATCGCACTTTCAATTGCTTTATATTGTATAAAACATATTCTGTATGTAATAAATAAAGTCTACCATCATATTTAAGCGTAAATTTGTATGCTGAAAATGTTTAACTGTGTTACATAATTAATGCGCACTCTAACAAGCTTTATCAACATTACAAAGTAATTAGAGTTAATTCTTTTGTACTTAACACACACACATACTCGCACACAGAGACACCTGATATATACATATAAATGCTTACGTATGTAGATGACGACAATGGCTCTGACACTGACTCTGACTCTGACTCTGACTCAGATATTTGTAAACTGTTGCGCAGCAATTTTCATGGTTAATTATCTATTAACTTGTGCATAACTTTTATATAAAATGGCGTTTGTATAAGCACAGTAGCTGCCATACTTACACATACACACACATATACATACCAGCTTACATCCATAAATTTCCGTTGCGCTGTAAAGGTAAGACAAAATTTACATCCGTTTCCGTTGAATTTGCCATGTCTGCGTTGTCATTCCTGTTCTTTCTCTATGCGTTGTGCGCTGTTCTTTGTTGTTGTTCTTGTCAACTCTGGAATTGTTGTATTTATATAAAGCACACCACAGAGACAGCGGTAGCTGCCACAACTACAACAACAACAACAACAAGTGTCCTAGCCCCCTGCGGAAACAAAAATGTGCTAATCTTAATGCACAACAATTTTCTGTTTGCATTTGTTTTGAAGTTGCTCGTTTTATTTTGCTACTTCGCTTAAATTACGCTTATTAAATATTTGTGCTTAATTAAAATTAAATCATATAACTACAGCATTTGTTATGCTCTTGCACTCCGGCACTTTTGCTCGCTTTATATATTCTTTTATTATATTCATTTAATGCCAACGTAACTAGAGCAGACAGCATTAAAACTTTATAAATGCATTGAGGTCGCGGCTTGTTTCAGCTTAATTAGAATTTCAATTGCTCTTAAGTAATGCACATGAGCTGAATTGAATGCATCTAAAGCAGCTTCAGATAGTATTACCTAATAAAGAATCATGATGAGTTTTAAGCATAAACTCCTTGACACAGCATTCATGGCCACGGCTAAAACTTGCTAGTGCAATTATTTTCTTATTTTGCTGTTTAAATTTGCGGTTCTTAATAGAGCAATAAATAGCTGCAACTACTTGTATATAAGTGTTTTAGCGGATTTTGTTTTTACATATAATAATAAGAGTACTCACTACGATTAGAAATGTTTAGGCGCGGTTCGGCACAAATAACTTGAAATAAAGCCGTAAATACTAACAGGCCACTTCGCCTGCAATAAACACCTACACAGAATAGGTATATCCGATACGAATACTTGCAGATTCTGCTGTGATGAGGAAGAGTCTATGGAACACCTGATCAGCAACTGTGAGGCACTAGGCCACAGGAGACACAAAATTTTAGTTGCATACCTACTAGAAGATGAAGACCTTCAATCAAACACATTTATTTTGATTTTATTTATCATTATTAAACAAAAAAAAAAATTATTAATTCAAATTTATAAAAAAAAAGAAGGACCTAGATTACATACAGTACCGGCCAAAATTATGGATACCCCTAAAAAAATAGCGTTAAAACCAAAACAAATCACTTTATCTGCTTTTTCTTGATATTTACATGTTACTACGATTTCACTTCTTATGACTAGTTTCCAAATATTTATTATAAATTGGGAGAGTGGTATTTTAAAAGAAATATTTAGGACGCTCTTCTTGAGATTTGGCATCTTTGGCTTTAATCACTGCGGTGTATTCTGTGGAGTATTTTCACTTGTATGTCTTGCCACATATCTTGGAAACACTGCCAGATATTAGGAAGGCTAATTGGTCGCAGATCTCTCACATAGCGGTCGAGCTCAACCCATAGTAGCTCTAGCGGATTGATGTCAGGCGATTGTGGCGGCCAATCCATGGTTTGGGCATGACAAGGTCTTCTTTCTTTATCAAATCGCCGGTACACAGTCCCCAAGTATGTTTAGGAATCAGTGACGAATTAAATCATTTCCAGCTGGAATAGATTGTCGTTGAAGAATGCTATGATATGACTCTTTTGTTAGTTTTCCATTAATTTTCTAGAGTTGGCCAATTCCATCATAACAAAAGCAGCCCCAAACCATTACAGAACCTCAATTATTCTTGGACAATTGGCGTGATACATTCGAATTTGAGCCGCTCAACTGTTTGAGGACGAAAGAACTGGCACCGATTATTTTCAAAAATGGGAAATTTTGACTCGTGGGACCACAGCAAAAATTTCCATTAGTCAATCACTCATATTTCATACTCTTTGGCAAATGCCAGTCGTTTTTGTTTGTATATCAGCCATAGCAAAGGCTTTTTTGGATAACAATCAGCTCAATCAATCTTTTTTTGTGCAATCTCCGTTTTACAATATTTAAAGAAATCGATGCCGAATATCTGAATCACTTTGGCGGCGGATTTGCATGGGTCTGTCTTGCAGATCATTAATAAGTAATTGTGCTCTGTTTTGGGTATTTTACTAGGCCATCCGAGTCAAATAAGCATCTTGTTACTGTCGGTTTCACAATTTCTTTGGCACATTTTTCGAACACCATCATTCGTCACCATCAGCTCAGGAGAATATGGTCTCCTCCTCAATAATCTTATTGCCGCCGTTCCCACAAGACTATCTGCTGGAGAAAAGGAGATCTGCTCCTGTACGATACTCAGATTGAGTATTGAAGATTTGCATCCAGACAGAGTACCTTACCCTGTATGTCTTGATAACTATCTATAACCAGCAGTACCCCAGATATCAAAACTATGTATCCATATATCTGCAGATAGACCATCCATTTGCAGCGAGGGGGAGTCGGAAATAACAACTGAGCCCACAAGCTTAAAGGTCTGCGCTCAAATTGTCAAATTTCAAAATATGGATTCGAGGAACAAACCAAGTACAAGTGACCCCTGCAAGATATTGGGTGACTGCTTAAAACCAACGGATTCAGGTTAAGGGACCTTAATAACGTTAAGTATATAAATAACTCAAGGTTGCGTCAGATACGTGTCTTTTTATATAATCTATTTGAACTTTATACTCACGTTTAAATTGAAAAGGCCTTTGCTCGCTTTCAATCGATCTCTATTATTGACACATTTTTGACAAATTGGCAGACAACCGCAGTGTCCTTTTTTTTGTATTTATTCTTCCCTTTTTTTTTTTTTGCCTGCCTGCCATATCAGAAACGTGTCTGGCATGTCAAAACTATATACATTGGCATACCTTTTCGGTTGACCAGCAACAACAATGGCTGCGACGCAAAAAGGACAACAATTTGCGTATTATCCTCGTATATTTGTTTTATTTTCAATACGAAATCATGAAATGGCTTAAAACCTTTTCTTGGCATTTTATTTGTTGCATGTGCAGCATTCATTTATTGCGACTGTGTTTGTGTGTGTGTGTATGTGCGTGTTTGTGAGTCTTGGCAATAAACGCTATAAACGCAACTATTACGTAGTCATAACAGATTTTTTTATGGCTCTGTCCTTGTGCTGCTTTAGCTAAATGCTAGGCACGCTCACTTGGTTCCGAACACGGTCTCTAGCTTGGGCTTGGCGCATTTCAGTTTCAGTTTCAGTTCATTTCTGGCCTTAATTATGTGCGGCACAAAACAAACAGCAAATGCACATGCCACACGAATGCACTCATACATACAGACAATGCACACACAGATACACACAGGCGCACACACACATACGCTGACATACTAGCTTGTATGCAGTGAGCAACTCACAGAGCTCAGTTAATTGCTCATGGCACTCAGCCACTTCGCCACTTGACCGAGCTACTACATTGCTGCAGCGGCAGCAGCAGCAGAACCACCGACTGCAGCAACGTTTGGTGGCAGGAGCAGCTGAAGGCTTAGGCGACGGCTCGTCTTGTTTAGACAAATATGCGCTAGTCGCACACACACACACATACACCACACACAGATACAAATTCTTGTATGGCATTATTTAACTAAAATACGTCGCCTGCTGTCAGTGTTTACCTAAAAATGTCATCATTAGACTGGCTCAAATATTGCCCGGCACAAAAGTATGCTACACATATTGCTACTTAAAGTCTGTGCTCTTTATAAGAACCTTTTTTTTTTTTTTTGCTGTCTTTTCTTTTGTTATACACTGGCAGAAGGTATATATACATTTTGGCATAAAAAAAGAGGGCATACATACATGTCAAAGTGATTAGAATCAAAAGCACTGTCGATTTACTTAGCATGACTTGGTGTGGCAGTTTGAGGGAATTGGAGGGAAGAATGTGTTCTATGTGTGCTTTGACCTGAAACTTAGCTACGGCAGTACGACGAGTTTCTATATTCTAATTGCTATCTGCGATCTTAATCAATTGATTTATAGCTAGAGCAAACGAAAATTTGCTTCAACTTTTAAGTTTTGCGTGCTATAAATTCATGAATCGGCAAAATATTTTAAATAGCGCTAGTAATTTGCTTTAGAAATGGCAGTTTTGCTATATGAGCTATATAAGCTTGCAAGAACAACTTAAAATTGTATAATATAATTTTTATTTGTTTAAGTTAGGATAATATATTTCTTAAACTAACTAAAGGCTCTATTTATTAGTTGCTATCTTCAATCTTAATCGAAAATTTGCATTAACTTTTAAGTTTTGCGTGCTATAAATTCATGAATCAGCAAAATAATTTATACAGCGCTAGAAATTTCGCTTTAGAAATGGAGGTTTTTAATATTTTGTAGGTCTAAATGAATTCTGTGTTATGTGCTTATTAATTTTTTAACTGTCTTTTTGAACGTGCATTAGATCTAACAATATTTGCATGTTGTTTTCAAGGGAGCATAGCCCCAGCTCGCTGTGTTCACCTTGTCCAAACACTGCCTTTTTATAATTTTTAAATAGAATATAAAAGACATACTTATGTTTAAATGCTGTTTGTAAGATTGTGCATACAAATATACAACATTCTGCTTGCGCCATCTACCAGCAACAGCTTGCTTACGCCATCTAGTGGTCCCTCTAAACTAAAAAATATATTTCGGCGAAAATAAGTGAAGCGGACAACTTTTCCCCCGACTTTCTCCGATTTTGATGATTTTTACATATTTGGTGGAGCTACTAGCCAATACTAACCACGTCAAATTTTATTGCAAAATTCCGATTATTTATCGAGCTATCTATAATTGAAAATTGGGTTTTTCATTTTTAGACTATTTTTTGAAAAGCCATATCTTCTAAACGAATAAAGATATTGACGCGATTTTTTTCCTATGATAGACAAAATATTAAATTTAAAAAAAAGAATTTTATTTATTTTTAAGATATTTTTTTTAATTTTTTATCATTTTTAGTTTTTAATTTTAAAATTCAAGAGTGATCTCCCACTTTTTAAAAAAGTGTTAATATCATTTTATGCGTGTAAATTCACTGCAAAAAAACCGAATTTTCAGTTATAGATAACTCGATAAATAATCGTAAAAAACTTTAAAAAATAAATTAAAAAAATTAATTTTTTTGTCCAACCTTAACTTTTGCTTTAAAAAAGGGCAAAAGCTACTTAGATAATGAGACAGCATAACTTATTTTACGCTTTGCTTTAATGAAAGTACTCAAAAAGAGTATGCGAAATTCGACTTGTCCCTAGTAAATTTTTTATCTCGTTATTTTCTTTTTTGCCATGGGCCTGCGGCAAGTCTTTCATATTATTTATTATTTATATAGTGAACTAGAACCGCCTTTTGTCTGCGCTTGACCCTCTGTACAATGTTGTTGCTACTTGCTCTCTGTCTCTTTTGTTAACTTATTTATTTACTTGCTTGTGAGCTCTCTCTTTCTCTCTTTTCTATCTCCCTTTCTCTCTTTCCCTCCATTTAGCTAGTGACGTTCATCTCTTTACTATATATTTAATATTTGTACGGCACTTGTCTGTCGTGTACAGT
This sequence comes from Chymomyza fuscimana, assembly GCA_949987675.1. NCBI lineage: Eukaryota > Metazoa > Arthropoda > Insecta > Diptera > Drosophilidae > Chymomyza > Chymomyza fuscimana. The sequence continues at coordinate 7,452,460 of OX465089.1, forward strand.
ATTTTGGGGCGTTGAGCGGAGTAGGAAGCAGAGAGCACATAGATATAGCTTTGATGTGCTCTTATCAGTTCATCGCTCTGATTTTCTTTTGCTTCTTTATTTTTAACTAAGCCAAAACTCAAAAGGGTTGCAACAGCAATAAAAGAAAAGGACAACTCGTTGAGTCTGTCTAGGTCAGACAATGTTTACTTCTTTTGTATATTTTGACAGGCAAGTAATTTATTTTTTATTATTATTATTTGGCTTGTTTTTGAAAGAATATTTTCTTGAATTTTTTATTATGTTTATTTCTGTACAATACATTTGTTGAAATGACTTCCCATGCAAACACAAAATGGCACTTTAATGAAATATACAAAAATTACACATCCTGTGATTTAATTTCCGTTTCAACCGAATTTCCTTGCTGCTAATTTTGTTGCACGTGCTTAAGTACAACAAAAAGAAAAACGTAGCAGAACATAAATACAAAAATTAAAAATAAACCCAAAACTGGGCCACATACAAGTACAATGGCCAAGTGTGCCCACTGATTCTGCTGGTTTGCCATTTGTTTAGAACAAAGCAAGTGCAGACAAAAACAACTTTAATATCCGCACTCAGCAGACTGTTTGTTGGCAGTCCAAAACAGCAACAAGCTAGACACTAATAGCAGCAACAACAACAAGGACAAAACACTTCAATGTTTATTGACGGCCATTTTATACACTGCACGTGTGTGTGAATTGTATGAATGCATGTGATTGCCTGACTGCCTGCTTTTGTTTGTTTGTGTGTGTGTGTGTGTGTGTGCGTGTGTGTGTCTGCAAGAGAGAATATTAAGCCATTGTAAGCCTGGATAGCACGCTTTTAACCCGAAACTCAACGACTTGGCGTCTCAGACAAAACTTTTAACTGAAAAGCATAAAAGCTCCATAGCCATTACTATCATTTACAGTTAACAACAACTACGGCAGCAAAAGCAGCTAACAATGCGACTCTGCTGGCTGCCACCCGTACTGCCTGCTTTGGCTTAGCCAACTTGGCTGTTGCCATTATTGTGACTCAGCCGCCGTCTACTGTGGCACAGTGGTGCAGGTTTTTTTTTGCAGCAACAAAAAAACTAGCATCGTTGGGGCAGTAATCTAATGCTTTTTTTTTGTTGTCCCTGGAGTCAAGTGTATAACAGAGAGAAAAAAAATCAGATGTGTACGCAAAAAGCATTAGCATTGCCTTGGGTATTGAAATAGCCATGAACAACTATTTGTATGAGGCTCCATTTCACAGATAATAGGGAGGGTTAGAATGGGTACAGAGCTGGTCTAATTAAGTTGATGGCTGATATCCATCACCTGTTTTAAAATTGGAATTTCGACTCTCACACTTTGTAGGTACGTAAAAATTTTGTTAGAGAGACTAAATTTGTATTCAGAGTAATGTGGGCAAAAATAACATCCTAGCGCGTTAGCAAGTCGTTTAAAGAAAGATTTGTCAAAGCGAAAATTCCGGTTCTTCAGTGGCTTGCAGTGTCCCCAGTCCTTAATTCTATTGAAAATAGTTGCGGAATACTGGTTTCTGAGATTTAAGAGAATTCTGGGCAGTCAAAACACATAGCCGTTGAGACAGCTTATGAAAACATCAGCACAGCTACACTGCACGGTATAAGAACGGTTTTCTATGACGATGGAAACTCTGTTTCGCAGGCTTATCAAATTTACAGACATATCTTATCTTGTAGACACAAATATCCTGCAAAAATTTTGTTCATTCTTCTGTTAGGGCAAAAATTAGCCCAGTACAGGAAGTGTTCTAAGTATTGAGAATTTTATAAAAATGAGAACCAAATCCGATAAATGATTTCCGTTTTCATTTGATTCATTTTCGGTACAACTTGAAAGATTTATAAGTCTATGATTTCAGAAATCAGACACCAAAAACATTTTCTAGGCTAATTGGGGAAATTAATTTTAATAAGCGTCAAACTTTTTGGAAATCCTATAAAAATAAGAACCAAATTTTTTTGAGTCATCCTGTCATTTTAACGAATGATTTCCGTTTTCAGTACACGGTGCGTAGTTGTCTGGGCTGTGCTGAGTGTTTGCCGCCATTTCTATTTGAAAGATACCGGAACAGAGTTTATGGCAAATGTGCATTGAGTGCTAGCCCTTACTCTTGTAGCTCTCCGTCAGCATTCACATTGTTGTTGTTGTTGTTGCTGTTATTATTGGTCATGCACTCCAACAACTAGTTCTCTTTGCGGTTGTTTAGTTTGCTTTCATATCCTAACATTTCTATATTTTGTCTTGTTTTCTTGTGTTCATTGTTCGTGGCTCATTGTATACTGACTACTTGGTAGTTTGAGCCATCTGTATAAGTGTTTTGGTAAGTATGTAGATTTGTGTGGGCACTCTCAACTTTTAATGTGTTGTTCGCCTGGCTTTCCCAAAAGCATTACGAAATATCTAATGCCAAATGGAAATCAAAGTCAATTTAAATTGAATTTTAGCCGATTGCTGTGGTAAAATTAGCTTAAATAATAAATAATGTTTTGTAGAAATTATAATTGTTTTGGTTGGAGATGACGATGGGACTTATGTGAACTGTTAGTTAGCTCTACGACAGTAAGTGACATTACAAATTATTGATATATTTATAATTGATATATTGCTGCATTGGGTACACACACAGCATTGTGGCCTAATGGCAAAATGGCGTTTCAAAAATTAGGCTATGAGCATTATATGAATATATACATATGTGTACTATGTTGCCTCGCACTTAATATAAATATTTTAATACAGGGAAATTTAGAAAGGTTAAATGTTTATGGTAATCCGGACGCTATAAACACAACCTGCATGCCACCGCCGAAAGCAACGGTAAGTATATAGTGTTTATTGCAGATTCATATATAGCTAAGAAACAAATGAAATGGATATCAATAAATTAATGAACAGCTACAATTGTGTTTATATGCAAGTTGCTAAATGCGCTTAATTTGTCTTAAGTGCTAAGCCCAAATAATGTATACATTGTATAATAGAAATCATTTACATTATTGATTAATTTTAATTTGCTAAATACCAAAAGCTGCTTTGCTAGAACCTAAATTCTAAGACAATATATTATATATTTTATTTGAAGTAAAACAAATTTAAAATTATTTTTTTAGAAATTTAATTTGTTTATTTAATAAGTTAAAGAATAAGTTGCCTAGCTCGAAAACCATTGCCGTGCGAACACAAAAAAAATTTACGTAATTTTAATTTATTTGAAAATTATCGAGCAGGTGCGGATCCAGGATTTTGTCTTAGGGGGTTCGTCACTTCGGAGTGTATATACTAGTATCAGACTGTCAACCCATTTTCGCAACTTTTGGGGAGGGGTTCGAAACCTAAAACCCTCCCTGTGGATCCGCCACTGATATCGATCGGTAAAGATTGACAATGATATAATTTATTTACTAAACCTACAGAAGCTGTGGCCAAAGAGGTTATAAAATTATAAGTTTACCTCTATCGCTTTGATTTCTAAAAATATTATGTTGACAAAGTAGGGATGTTGGATAAACATGAGATAAACGCTATGAGGGGTCCGGGGTAAATTATATGCATGCAAAAATTAGTTTTGAATAAATCGTATGAAAATTATACAACTACTATGCACAAATTTTTAAACCTTAAAGCGATCAGTGATAAATGCAGTAAAATATGGTGCCTAAAAGCGGAAGGAAACTATTAGGCACCCACAGCTCGGCAAAATAAAATTGTTAAGAAATGTCCGTCTGACCGGAACGAGAACTTCGTGAAGACCAACTGATCTAGAAGAAGTTTTTCTCTAGAGGAGCGTCTTATGCGCTAGTTGTTAATTTTCATTCGGTTTTTTGGGTGTTATATTCCACAAAAAATAATTTTTTAGCATGGTTATATTTTGCGAGTGTTTAAGTCAGAGCTCGCAAAAAACTCTCAACCCATTTATCCAATGCGGTCGGCTCACGAACAAAACAGAAAAATAAAACAAAAACGGTCTCTCACTGAGCCGAACACTTTTTTCGTTTCGCTTTTCGGTTCTGGTCAGTATTTTCGGCTGAGCAAAACAAATGTGTCTCTCTCGCAATAACACTTATGTCGAGACACTTTGAGCGATCGCTCACTAAAAAACTCTCAGCAAAAGACGGTTTTGCAGAAAGTGTATTTATTTTTGTAATGTGTGTGAGAGACAAAACAGTAGGCCTGAGCGGGTAGGCCTGAGTAGGTGCACGCGTATACATGCACAGGCGCAATAAACATGCACGCATACATACGCAAAGGACACTTTTGCCGAAAGTCTCAAGCAAAAGTGTGCGCGAAAAACACAACCAAAAAGGAAGCGAAAAAATTGCTCTTGGTCTGAGCCGAAAACTTTTGAGCAAAAACACAATTGAGCGTGTTTTGTCAATAGCTTCTCTCAAAATGTTCGTAAGAGAGCGGTTTTTTCGGACACTCTGAAAGTGTTGACCGTTTTTTGCGAGCTCTGGTTTAAGCCTAAGATAAGGCATATATGAACTAATTAGGAGTAGTTGTATAAAATGTGTATGAACACTTTGTTGAATTAATCGGAATAAAATCAGTTTTTTTTCTGTTACATAACCTGGAAAGTGTATTGAATTTAAGGAAAAAAGAGATTTTTTTGTGTTGGTCACATGAGCACAAAGGTTTTTGCCTAAGTTTATTTTTTATTTAAAAATGCTTTGTTGCTGAAAACAAAAATGAAACTTTATATAGTACTCATTTTGCCAATGGCATTGCAATAAAATTTCAATGTTTTAAAGCAAAGTGAAAAAATTTTGTTTGCAGTACATATTTATATTCCTTATTTATTTTTCATTTTTTTCTACTATACTTTTTATTATTTTTTTTTTTTTGTTTTTCGTAGGATTTGGACGAAGAGTTGTTAAATGATATTGCTGGCTCTGGTTCGGTGCGTTTTATTAAAAACATATTTTATTTTTCCCATTTAATTTGCAATTTGTTTATTCATATAATTTTCCATCATTTTGTTTTATTATTTAGAGTGGCTTAGAACCGTTAGAAGATGATGCAGATATTTCCAATGATGATTGGTGGTCCTCAGTAAGTAACATAATACGTAGCATTGCTTCATTTAATGGTCACAACAATAAACTTGAATTTTTGTGTAAACACAAAACAATCAACCAACCAACTATTGAAATAAATGTAATAGATGCTCGAGAGTATATATAACAATGCACATTGTACTTATTACTGATAGTGAGTGCACTTTGAAATACATTTGTGTTAGCGGTTAACCGCATGCGTCTGGTCAATACTGTGGTCATTCCAACTGAAATGCATATTTTTGCATAATTAAATATTTATCCATAAGTTAATTGCGCTCTACAGTGGCAACAAAAACAAATACAACAATAATACAAATATGCAAGCATAAATATTGAAATGAAATCAACAACAAGTATTTGCACTTTACATAGCGCGCTTTAATGGAAATTCATTGACTAAATGTTAATTTTGTAATTTTACAGGCGACAGACATCTATGATGCCAGTGGAATGCAGCCCCCCGGACAGACTCAATATACACACGAGAGACGTAAGTCGTGGAACATGGCTTATCGCAAAGGATTGGCTCTAATGTGTTCGTTTGGTTTGTTTCATTTTGCAGCACATCGAAACATTAAAGGCGAAAAGGGTGAGCGTGGTCCGAAAGGTCCACCTGGTGATAGTATACGTGGGCCACCGGGTCCGCCAGGTCCGCCGGGACCCAAAGGTGAATCGGCCACGTATCCGCCTTTTGTGGATGCATCGAATGCGGGGGCTGTGAGTATTGAATATTTAATTTGCATAGTTTTAAAGTATTTTTTTATATTTTATAAGTTTCTTATAAGTCCTTAAATTTTATAGAAATATTTAAAGCATGTAAAGTGCTACAAAATATTGGATCTTTAAACTGCTTTTAAAAGGGCGCTCTGGGACTCTAAAATTCTTACAGCTATGAGCTTACTAATGCTAACTGAAATCGAAGATAAATAGAATTTTAAGAAATTGTTTTAAATTTGAAGCACTTTCCCGATTTCAAAATTGACTTTATTTTGTAAAATGAGCTGTTGTGTCATTTAAACAAATCGAAACCGATTTTTTCGATTTTCAATTCAATCAAATTGCATATTGCTGGCCTACTAGTTCCAATGCGATTTCGGTACATATCAAGCTATATAAACTGATACTTCTTGTATCTGTGTGTATCTTAAACTTAAATACTGCAATTTTGAAAGTAGGACATTAGCAACTGCAGCCAGCATACAATTTGAGTGCTTAAATCTGAGCCTTTGACTTAATAGCTAGCATTGTTACCTCCGATCACAAAGTAAGCCTGAATACAAATTTATTGGTCGCTATATACACTACATATGTATGTGACTGTGCATGTGTGCCAAAATATTTGCATCTAGCTGGCTATGACATCAGCCCCATTGAGAATGAAGCTCCAATTCCAATATTTTTTTTTTTTTTTTTTTTTGGCATATGCAAATAGGCTCTAGTTACACACATACACATACACGCTCACATATATATAGGTAAGCATGTAGAGAAAATGAAATTGGCAATTAGTTAGTCTGCACTTGAATGTCTCTATCTTGCTTACTGGTAATTGAACTTTTGACATATGCTTGAAGATGTAGAGAAAATTTGCTCTTTTCGTTAACAGAAATACACTGGCAAATGTACATGTAATGCGTCTGATATCCTAGAGGCGCTCAAGGACAACGAATCGTTACGTGAAACGTTGCGCGGTGCGCCGGGCGCACAAGGCAAGGAGGGCAAGACTGGCGCTCCTGGACGCACCGTAAGTATTGCTTTTTATATAAGTTGGGGTTCCCCCCAGAAACGAGGGCACAAGCATTGGGTCACATTGCCTGAAAATAAAAGAAAATAGCAAAAGGCAATATTTGACATGAATCTAACACATTTTCAATTTCATTACACACATCGTCTAATCTTTAAGTGGGCGGACGAGGGCTGATTGCTCTAAGAAAGAGTGCATGGTAAATGGGAATGTGAGCACACACACACATGTACATACGCATATGTGTGATGGCTGCTGTTTTCCTATGTCAAACATCATAATTTGCAGTTTGTGTGCGTCTGCATGCGTATGTGTAACCGGAAATGGGAAAAAATAGAAAAGGGAAACGACAAAATGACGACAAGTACGACAAAATGCGTCTGAAAACGTAACGAAAATTTCTTTATGACTTTGAACGTAGCAAGCGGCAACTTACGCTTAAACACTTATCCACTCTCTTGTTGCTACTCTCGTTATATTATCTCATCAACTGGATACGTCTTCGGTTACTTTAAGAGTTTTATCTACGAGTGCACATACTGACTAACATAAGCATTCAAACTTATACATACATACTGCGTATGTGTGTATAGTACTGGCATACTCAAGCGTCATGTGCCTAGCGGGTCAAAGGCAAACTCTACAATGTTACTACAAGCTTCTGGCCTTTACTCTAAGTGCATGTCTCTCAAAAAGAGACATACATATATACTAAGACACACACGTATACAACATATATGTACATATACCATATATACGTGTACATAAGTTTATTGCTCTGCTCGGCTAAGCGAGTAAAAAGTAAAATTGTTAAAACCATTTCTCAAGCATAATGCAAATGCAGTTTATGTCAGACCAAGCAAAAAACTTGAGAATATAAAATATTTTATAGCAATATTTACAATGGCACTTCAAATTACAACAAGTCAAAAGATTTGTTAAAACATTGTTAACAGTGTCTGAGTAGTTGGATTTAATAAACGTTTCCTTTATTGTGTTGGTAAGGTTTTGATGCCAGCATAGTTACCAGCTTCTAGGGTACAGATATGGCTCTCAGTTACATCATGTTTATGCCAAAGCTCTAAAGGATCTCACATATTTACAAATCGTAAATATGTACTTTTCTTAATTTCCACAGTGCCAGAGGCATGTGGGACATATGGGTATCTATAAACCCATTTTAGTGACTGTAGCTTCTTTACAAACATTTTGAGTACTGGTTAATACAACTTGCACCAACGGTCATCAAAATAAAGAACTGTAACTAGTTTTCCAAAAATAAAAATTATTTAAAAATTTTAGTCTGCATACAGACAGTTGTGACTGTAGCTTCTTCGCAAACAACAAAAAATTATAATATACCTTCACCCTGGCGTAATCAAGAGAAAGAACTCTCTCTAGACTTAAAAAAATAAATAATAGTTTTTAAAATTTAGCCCACAGCCTGTTAAACTGACACCTACAGATAGGTAATCAAATGACTGCGTCGAACTTTAATTAAGCCTGAAAATGATGGCAGTTATTGGAGTTTTATCCAATATTAGTAGAAGAAGTATACATACCAAATTTTAGTTCTTTAGATTTAGTAATATGGTACATACTGCGAACTTCTAGACGCGCTGAGAGACAGTCCCTGCCGATAAAGAATATTTACACCGGAGATGCCCCTTAACCTGCTTAGACTATTATATTCTTGTGCAGCTCACAAATTGTTTTGAGACCTTAAAGATTCCAACATCCAAGTCATTACGCCGAAAAACATCAATTTTAAAATTTAATATAAACATATTTCGCTGAATTTTGTAGCAACCTGTGGAACGTAGCCTCGCCAATACGTTGCAATATATCAAACGGAAAATGGTATGCAAATTATTTGGCGCTTTGTCCGCCAAAGTAGCATAAGAAATGCCAGCTATGAAAATATTTAGGCTCTACCCCTGCCACAAACATTAACTTATCTTGCAATTATACAACAGCCAAGACAATAGACCTTGGCCACAAAGCCAAAAAACATTTGTTGACCCTTGTCGTACAAGTTGTGCTCATGCTTAGAGTTCCAAAACAATCATCAGTCCCCAGCTACATGGCGGATCTTAAGTAAAATATGGCTAGCTGGTTCGCATACCGGAAATTCCTGCGACAATTTTGTTGCTGTACTGCTAATCCCTTAACTAATAGCAATTAATTTAAAAGACGACGATAAGAAACAGAACATCGCTATAAAAACAGTGCCACTAGCAACAAAAACACGTACCAGCCAAACACAACACGCAAATGGCGCACAGCGTGACCATTTTGCATAAGATTAAGAACATTGGGAAAGACACATTTTTTGTAAGAACCCCAGTCCAATGCTGTCCTAGACTAAGTTAGAGCTATGCGAAAGCCCAAACAACATGTCGAGACAGTGGCAACGGCCCCCGCGCGTAGATTAATGAGCTTGGACTAAAACGCAACGATTATGTAAATCAACCACAGTCGCTAGCAAACCCACTTGCTCCACCCACTGTCCACCCATAACATATAGAACACAAAGACTACTTCATGTATACACACCCACTAATGTGATTTATTTCTTTTTGGTCGCTGCTGCTGACGTCGACGCCGGCGCTGACTCTGAATGCCTCTGCTGGTGTTGTTTTCCATTTTGTTCATTTCCTTGAGCAGGGTGCCACCGGCGTACCAGGCGAACGCGGCGCTCCCGGTCTCAAAGGCGACCGTGGCGAGCGTGGAGACACTGGCGCTCGTGGTCCCGAAGGCATCCAGGGGCAAAAAGGCGAGCCAGGTGTCGACGGTTTGCCCGGTGTCGTTGGTCCGTCAGGACCACCGGGACCGCCTGGTTTGCCAGAGAATTACGATGTAAGTACTATTGTTCTGTATTTCAAATTTTAATGAAATTTGAAGTCTTGATAAAAACTTATCTTAATGCGCTGTACCATGGATGTAACATAATAATAGAAAAAAAATAGTTAGATGCTAATTAAACCATTATTAATCCGACCATAATCGTTAAAACAAAAAGAAAATAATTGTTGCCTGAATTAAAATTTATTTTTCACGTTTTTAGTTGAACATTTTTTTAAAAAAGTATTATGATTTTCTTATTAAAATTACGATAAAAAACCTCAACCTTAAATTTTTTTATGTAACCTGAACAAAAATAAGCATTTTTATTGATTTTTTGCAGAAATCATGCTATTCTACACTGCTCAAAAAGCACCCTAGTCATTCAGCCAACCTTACCTAGCCTAACAAAGTTTCTATTAAAAATTTAACCAATATTTAGTTTTAATCAAAAGCTTCAAACACATTGTTTTTGCTTAGAACTTTGAATTTTTTGTACCCAATAAAAAAAAACCTTACATGTAAACATTCGGCTAGCTACCTTTACTATAAACATAACCCTTAGCAAACACATTGTAGAGCGCATAAAAGTTTCGGCATGCACGAAACTAATATTAAATATAACGTATACGTATGGTTATTCATTTAATTTTCTTAATTTTGTTCTTGGGCTTGACGCAAAATTGCACCTTTTACTGAATGCAAACATAAAATCCAAATTGCAAATCGCTCGCCCAGCCATTTGGCTCTTATGGGTCTTCAAGTTGGTTGGGTTCCTTGCTGGTTCCTGCTGGTTTCAATCACGCACAAGTTGACTAGCGTCACATATTCCTTGCCATGTTAAACGTCGGTCATGTTTTACAAGCTACACAATTTGCCTAAACTAATTTCCTTCCTGATGACGCGCGCCTAGAACGTCTACACTGTGAAAAATTGCTATTAAGTTAGGGCCAGCAAAGACGGGCGTGTCTAGATTCGTAGAATGCCGCAAGTGCCAGCCATATCTGGCAGCCGTCACGTTGCTTGTTGTCGTTGGCACGGCCGAACATAAATGGGTTATCTTTTCTAATAATCTTAAAACCACAAAGGTACAACAAAATCTTACAAAAAAAAAGCGCCGAAACCAAAGTGTCTGAAACACGCAAGCACATCCCACCCCCCCAAACCAAAACCAGTCAAGTCAACTCCAAGCGATACGAGTTGCTAGTTAAGTCAAGTCAATGTTAGACGCCGCCGGCCATGCCCCGTATTGAAAGAGATGTGCGACATTTTTCTTCATTTGCTGCCACAATATTTGCTGCTGGCTGTTGCCTGCTTCCAGGCGGTGATTCAATGTGCCGGCATGCCAGCTTGTGGCAATTATCGTTATCAGCTCCTGGTGCGCGAGGAGTTCACGCGGTTAAACGCGCTGGCAAATACACCCGTACACACTTAGATACAAAGTGTACACACCAACACACTCAGACATGGCTTGATATCGCTGACATTTGTCGGCGCGACTTTTAACCCCTTCATGCAAGTAAAACTTTTCGCTGTGCGCTCAAATACCCTTCATGCTGCATTATAAGTTTGTTTGATAAGTTAGTCTGGATAAGAGAAGTTGGATCGGATAAAAAATAAGCCAAATGGATGAGTTTTTTCAGACACACTGACGTGGCAGCACTTGTTTTTTTTTTAGTCCATTAACGTGTCAGATTTTTGTGCCAAACTCAAACTTGTTAATAATAATAATGATTTTTTTTTTTTGTATTGCAAAGTCTTTATTTAAAAGTTAAGGCCATGGCTCAGATTCTTAGTATGGCATTAGCAATTATCAAAAGTAATCCGAGTGGAAGCACTGCTTACTTTTTATATAGTCGTTGGTCGGGTATTTTTGCCCTCATGCCTCTTTGTTAGTGCTATTCGGATATTTTTGCCTTTTGAAGTAAAATCATAAAATAAAGAGTTTTTGTGACGAATTAGACTTAACCCTCAAATGCCTTGAGGCACTTATTGTATTTTTGCAAATAATTTAAATTTAAATTTAAATTTTTTTGGCAGTTCCTAATAAACACTGTTGCCGTCGGTGGCGTAGTGGTAGCGTGATCGCCTTACAAACCGAAGGTCGGTGGTTCGAATCCTCGCAGTAGCACTGGTACATTTGCCTAGCACTGGCATTGCTAGCTCAACGACGCTATTTGCTCAAGAAAGTCTCAATTAATTCAAGACACCGACGTTCGGATTCGGCTATAAACTGTAGGTCCCTGTTCTCTTTGAACAGTTATTAATAGAGATTCCCAAGCCCCGCCCAGAGGCGACTAACAAAAATTGTCAGTCAGGGAATTATTATTATTATTAATAAACACACTAACTAAGTTATAAAAGGTTTGAAAGCGCTTCAAAGCTTTAAAAGGTACTTTTTTTTGATAAGTACAGCACATGTGTTTTTTGCCGTTTTTTTGTGCGGTTACAAAAATTGTTTTTTCATAACAAAAATAGAATCAGAATCTTTTAATACGATAAAAGCTGTTCATAAATAAATAAATAAATAAAATCAAATTCTAAAAATTTCATAAGCGACTTATTTTTGACTTAAATCCTTCAGGACCTTTTTGAGATTTTCTCACCTTACAGGTAAACGAAGAATCCTTTTTATACAGGTACGACTTAAGTGCAAGCCGAATGATTATCTAACTGCTAGGAACGAAAAAAATTATCATCGAAAAAGTTACATTTTAGCTCTGGGACTTTTGTTAGCCACATCTAAACTTTACAGTATAATGAGTTGTTCCCTAAATTTGTATTGAGGGTTAAGGCACATTCAATATATTCAAAACATATAGTCGTGTTTTAGCTAACAGAGATTGTTCTGAAAAGCCCTTTATTTCATGAATCGTATGAATAAGTAGGTCAGAATCTCACTAATGTTTTTTTCCAGCTGATGCAATGCTTTTCGTTGATAAGCATGAAAACCACACGACCTTGGTGGTTATCCCACATGACCTCTTTGAGAACTATCGCGACACTTTGCACTATCTTGTTGGAACCATACTATATTTCAGTTAAATTCATGTCCATGGCCTTTGTTCATGCCAAATCAAAAATCTCCATTAGCGTCATTCGTCATTGAGAGTCATCATCTGAGTGACAAAAACCACTTGGTTTTTCCGGATGCATTGCAGGCTTTAGCTATTGCTGTGGATTGCTGCTTTAGCTTATTTACGAAACAGTCTAGTCTAGTAAAATCCATTGTATTTTTCAATTTCGGCATACAAATCAGAGTCATTATCGAAAAAAAACTTTATTAAAAAGAGTATACATGCTTCGTTGCTTCAAAGTAACCCTTTCATTTTTAACTTTTGCCAGCTCTTACCACATTTCAAAGCCGTATGTTGCCTGTACCCCGGCTTGACGCTTATCAGCGACTGCTGTGTTTGTTTGTATTGCTGTGGTCGTAATCATTATCGCACTGTTACGGTTATGAAAGTGTCAAGCTACTTATAGCGCCCGCTGTAGGCAGTTAAACCGTACGGACTCCCCGCTTAGCCAGCCTCCGGCTGCTATTGTTTAATGTCAAAGTTTATATGAATTTAGCCGGATTGGCGCGATGTTTAAAGCTTTTCTGATTGTTATTGCTGCGCTGGTTTTTGTTGTAAAAGATTTGGACCTTTTTGCTGTGAATGCGGTTTGCAGTCAAACGGATTTTATGTTTATTAGAACGTCATTTGATTGTTGACATGGCAACAACTTTGTGAAATGGCTTAACAAAAAAAGTCGGTATTTATGTAAAACAGATATAAAAAAATGTGTGCAATTGTGTATAGCCCAAATGAACTAAATATTTATATATACCTATTTTATTAAAAATGTCATAAATTGTTAACTCATATAATAATACGCTTTAATTTCTACGCACTTATTTCTATATACATAAATTGAAAAAAAAAAAAACGAAACATTTCCACAAAATATTGCATATAACTTTAAAACAAACAACACACATATAAATAACAGATAAATTGGAATCCTACCAGGACTTTCAAGGTATTAACATTTAACATTTTCATTATGTATATGTACAGTTACTAGCTAGTATGTATATGTACAAAAACAAATGCATATTTCATATGGGTAAGCAAAAGGCCACAAAATTAAATGGACTAGAACAAGTTGCCATCATTAGCCTCAACATTAGAATTGCAAAAAGTATATATAAAAAAAGCAAATAAAAAAGGGGCAACCAAGATCATTAATCAAATTTTCACTGCCCTGTACTATAAATAGAGTGTATGTATGTGTATATGCTTGCCCAGGTAAGATATACACATGCTATATGGCCAGGCTATCAAGGCAATGAACGAAAAGGGCTAACTGCTAAAAAAAAAAAATGGTCGAAAATACATTTATCGAAAATAAATTGTACAACAAGCAAATATTTAACAAATTACTATGCTTAACTTCTATTCCTATATACACACACACACACACACACACACATGCACCCAACCACACATACACAAATAGGAATCCTTAATGGGCAACTCGATGGGCACATTAAGGAGCGCAACGCCTGGACCCAAAGGTGTGCCCGGTGATAAAGGTGAATCGGGTCGCACAGGTGAGCGCGGACAAACGGGACAAAAGGGCGACAGAGGCGATCCAGGCATGACCGGTGAAAAGGGCGAACGGGTAAGTCATTGGGAAAGGACAACTTTACACACACACACACACACACGCACACTCATAAGTGTGGCCAAGTATGTGTGGGGAGTTTGTGCGCCTACGCCATTGTTGTTTCAAACAATAATTTCTGCTCTATTGATTACTCAATTGATTTGAAGCAAAGGCCCACCCAAAAATCTAAAACAACACGCTAGCTCTTGAGTGAGCATGTGTAAACCTGGGCGGCCATTTTGCTCAAACCCACAACAAGTATGTCTTATTAGTATGTGTATGAGCGTGTGTGTATAAGCCTCGACATTTAGCTGTAATTTTCATATTTATTGCGTTGGCTACATTTTTTTTTTTGCCCACTTAAAGCCGGAAAAACATAATTTGGCACATCAATTTATATCAGCAGCCATTCCACCATCGGTAATAGGCCTCTCTACTCTAAGTACTATATTATGACTCGGTTGCGGTTAGACGAGTCTTTAGTGTGGCCATGTCGCCCGATTTGCTTTTAGCCACTTTGCTTTGGCAATTTGTTTGCGTTTATAGCTCATTTACTTTTGAATTGATGGCCAATGAGGTTTTTGAAAATTTATTAGCAAATCCTATGACAGCCCTAGATTCGCATCTTTCAATTGCAAGTCCCACGCACTGTGCATGACGTCTTATTATTTTGCCCCAGACTCATTTTGAGTATGGATATGCACTGAACCCTCAAGATTTTCAGTTTACTTTGTATTATTTTCATAATAAGTTCAGTGTGTTATTCCTTTTATTTTTTTGTGAGCTATTTTGCCAGCTCATCCTACTTAGGCGGCGCTTAGTGCTTCTCCACCATTACGCAGCTTGCCATTTAGCAGCTTAGGGTTCATGGCCAAAGACCCTTCCCAAACTCTCGTTAGCCACCAAGCAACTCTCTCCGGTTTAAAAGTCAAAAGCTACAAAATATAATATAATATATATAAAAATGTGGGCAAACTACTGCGTATTTTATGTATACCCTGCGCTTGAGAAGTTTACTAAGTTTGTCTAACATGCTGAGTGTTTATGGTAAAGAAATTTAAGGTAGATTTTAGTGGGCAAGTTTGATTGTGGAACAGCCCAATTTATTACAATTCTACAAATCGAGATAGAAGGTACAAAATATGAAATCTTTTTGGACGTCAAACTACTATCAAGTAACAGTTTTAATTAAATCGAAAAATTATCAAAATAAATTTTACATATTTTCCATGCGTTTGCAGTGTGTTTACCAGCCGGTGCAGCTCAACTGTAACAACTTACTCATTTTTATATGCAATCTTAAAACTTAAAGCTGCCACATAGTAAAATGCGCTCACTTGTTTGCCAGTTTTATGTGCTGGTATGTGGGATTCACTGTGTGGGCACTGATGGGCGTGTCGCACGTGGAATTGGGCGTTTCACGGATTGTCAGCCAGCTTCCGGTGTCGCATAACTCACTGTATATCATTATTTTTTGCTTCAGAGCACGCTTGCTGTTTCTCGCTCTCTGGAGCTGTGTCAACCTAATTTGGTAGCCAAAGATTTATTTGACCTTTGATATATTATTTATTTGGTCTTGTGGCCATTGTAAGACAATTTCTACCTTTTCAGGCCCTTTGCGCACGGCCTCAATTTAAGTAGTTTTTGTTGCTTTTCTTATTTCGTTTCTCTTATTTTTGTAATATAACGCACACAATCGATACACTGTATACTACATATATGTATGTATAGATTGTTACAGAAGAGACACACCCAAGCTAATCGTGCGTAAAATAAAAAGAAATTATGCAAAAGTTGCCTCTCTAGGGTCTTTGTTGGGCCTGGGCCACATTTTGATTTTATGATATAAATTTACGCCAAATTAGGCTGCACATTCTTGTTATTGCATTTGAATTTTTGGAAACTACTTAACATTGAAATTAGCATTTTAGACGTATGAATATACACACAATTAGCTACATTTCATTAAACTCCAAAGACAGCATTTATGCCTAAAGACTGAGCGACATAGAGATGGCTGACATACATACATACATACATAAGCAATGCCGGAAGCATTCGCGCGTACTTTGTAATGGCGGCAACGAATATGCATATATGTTTGTTTGTGTGTGTGGGTGCAGAGTTTGAGAGCGTAGACGAGAGAGAGAGAGACTGTGTAAGATATGCGTGTGTGAGTTCATGTGGCTTATTAATTATTCATTAGTTGGCATTAAGTTGCCGATATGGCGCACAGCCTGCAGCAACAAGCTTCACGAGCTCCACGAGCTCCACGGCTACAAGAATATAGCGAAGTTGGAGCACAAAATGCCTGAATGGGAGGTCAATTTAAAGCCGCCTTATAGCAGCAACCATTTGATTTGCTTTTTTATCCTCTGGCCTCGTACCAATCTACACACGCACAAAACAACAACAACAACAATAAGAGGCAGCGTCAAGGAAGCGCTCAAATTTATGGCAAACCATTTAGGGCGCTGATGATGTGGAAGACGACAACGTTCCTGACGACGAGTTTGGGTATAAATTGAAAACTGTTGGGTTTGGGTAACAGCAGCCGGTTTTTGCAAATTTTCCGCAAAGCAAAGTCAAACCCCAAAAGGCAAACTGTAGGGGGAAAAAAAATAACTCAAAGTGTCGTCTTCTTGGGCAATGGCTTTGTGTTTGCAGGCTTGTCACCCGTATTGCATACATTCAGCCGCATAAATTTATTCAACGGTGCGTATGTGTAACTGGTAACTGTGTGTGCGTGTGATTTTGCGGATTGTGGATTTCGAAATTGATTTGATTTCAAAATGAGTTTGAATTGAATTTTGTTGGCCAACAACAAAACGTTTGAAATTGAGTTTTACGGGCAAATTAGGCGTGGGCGCACTTCCCATGGGCATATAGCGTATACTTAATGGCTTAAATCATCTTACACACAAATACTTGTTTTGTGTACACAGGGTCATCAAGGTGTGCATGGACCCGCTGGTGCCAAGGGCGAACCTGGTTCGCCTGGAGTGCCCGGACTGGCAGGCCAACCGGGTGCCTCCGGACTAAAGGGAGATCGTGGATTGCCCGGCGAAATAGGACCCGTAGGCCCAGCTGGACCACCTGGTCAAGTGCATTACGCCGAAGGTGTAAATGGTAGCCAAAATATAACACAATGCGAATGTCCGGCGGGAGCCAGGGGAGCAACAGGACCACGTGGACCACATGGCTTCGATGGGGCTCCTGGTTTGAACGGCGAGCCCGGTCCAGTTGGACCTATCGGTTTGACCGGCCTGCCTGGAGGAAAAGGTGAGAAGGGCGAAAAAGGCTTGCGCGGTTTAGGTGGACCCAAGGGCGATCGTGGACCTGAGGGTCCGCCGGGTCAGGGCTTTTTCGCCGGCGGTTTTGAAGGCATGGCTACAAATGGCACCAAGGGCGACAAGGGTGAGAAGGGTATGCGCGGACGACGCGGCAAATCGGGCCCCACTGGACCGATTGGGCCGCCAGGCAAACCAGGAGCCATGGGTGATATTGGACATTCGGTAAGCAAGATAATTTCGTTTTTGCATCGCCACTCATCAGGTAACTGCTGTCTATGCATATTCATCGCTCAACTTTCTCCTGTACTCATAACACCCAAAACCCATGTCCATTCAAACTATG
This sequence comes from Chymomyza fuscimana, assembly GCA_949987675.1. NCBI lineage: Eukaryota > Metazoa > Arthropoda > Insecta > Diptera > Drosophilidae > Chymomyza > Chymomyza fuscimana. Next base: position 7,470,435 of record OX465089.1, read on the forward strand.
GTTGTTGCCAAAGTTCACTTAACGTCCGACAGTTTTTTGGCCACATTCGCCAAACCGGTAAGACAATCAGTGCAAGGATGCAAAACAAAAACGTGGAGCACACAACAACATGGCGAAATAAACTCTAACGAAAAGTATTTTAAGTGCATTTTCATCACGGCTATTCAGGACGCGAGCACAGCGCATAGCAGAAGCGCACTCATACCAATTGCAGTTTTGCCAGAATTTTTTGCCATTATTCCGCAAGAGCTTCAGAACAGCCAGAACAAGCAGCACAAGAGCGTGAGCAACAACAACTACAACTACAACTACTACGAGTACTACAATGGCGACGACTTCGTCACGAGCCAAACAAAAGGAAAACTTTGTTGTCTGCGCGTTTGCCAACTGGCATCGTTTACTGCCGCTCGAAATCAAAATCAAGCTATGTATTTACATGAATAGCAGCAATGAAATGAAGCCAAATGAAAGTTTGACTCAATTTCTGGCACACGAAGAGGCTAAAAAAAAAAGAAGAAAATGCACCTAAAATCGTTGAGAGTAGAAAGTTGTTGCACTTTAAACTGAAAAAGTTAGGTCGTTTTGGCTTTTAGTTGTGAAATTGCTCTTAGTCAAGCACTATGGCAATCTGCTGTCGCTATTAAAGCCAAATCTGACCTACGATTATGTTATGATAGGCTCACGTACTAACATTAAATCATAAACTGAAACATTTGCTCAATTTTATGTTGGTAGAGTTAATCATTTGTGCGTGTGTGTTTACAGGGACGACCTGGCATGACTGGACCCAAAGGCGAGATGGGCCCCAAAGGTATCAAAGGCGATGCTGGAGGACGTGAAGGTGTACGTGTCTATTTAGATTAAGCGAGTTTTAAAGTCTTGAGCATTAACAAAACTTTTAACTGCAAGTTAATTTGTTCAAATCGACAATGAGCCACAAGGGGCGTATGTGTAATATAAACAGTAGGAATAATATGCGGGCTACTAGTGACATTTGCAGGAGTCGTAGCTGTTATAAATATGTAATGAATGAAGGCCACTGCTGCTAAAAAGATTTTATCTCATTCTCAGTGTACACAAATAAGTATATTTTATTCATTGCAAAAATGTTGACTTTTATTTAAAAATTTATCTTTTGCTAAAGCTTTAAATAGAGAACAAGTTTTGCAAATACATAGATAGAATTTAATTCGAGAGCAAATTCTTTGAGATTATAACCAACTATTCCTAGTTCAGAAGTTAGGGAGTATTTTATTATAAGTAATGGTAAAACTACTGTTTAATGCATTTGCATTAATTTAGTACAGCAAATTAATTTCTAGCCATAGAAACGTTTTTAGTAGCATGTAAGTCTAATTTATGTGCAAAATCCATAAATTATATTCGAAACGTATAAAAATCGTTTGTTTATAGTTCCTCTATTATTCCAAGCTGAAACTTTTAAGCAGCCTTTCAATTTCTTAAATGAATATTACGCATACGCCATATAAGCAATTTTATGCAAACATTATGTTGGCTCATAAAAGCGATTTTAAAGTCATGTCCAGTCACTATTATTCTATATAACGAAGCATTTTTATGACAATTTTACAACGCAGCCCAAGGGCGATAAAGGCGAACACGGTCAAGATGGACGTGATGGCTTACCCGGCCCACCAGGCATGCCAGCACCAAATGGTGGTGATGGAGACAGCAGTGGAGTACAATATATACCCATGCCCGGACCACCAGGTCCACCAGGCGCACCCGGTACGCCCGGAATGCCTGGCCTATCAATTGCGGGACCCAAAGGCGAACCCGGCATGGATTCGCGCAGCAGTTTATTTGGTGATGCTTCCTATTACGGCCGACCAGGTACGCTGACAAAAACAAACATATTAAGTTTAACCTATTTTGTAAATACCTGTATGGTTAGCTAGTTACATGTAGTAAAAACATATTGCTTAAGTTACAAGCCAAAGAAATCCCTGCCATAAATCCCATTTTGTATATTGTAATCAAGGTGCCCGCTCATCTTTAGACGAACTAAAAGCACTGCGTGAGCTGCACGATCTGCGCGATAGACCCGATGGTACAGCTGGTAAAATTTTCATTCCATCCATTGCATTAGTAACAAAAAATTTTCTAAATGTTGCATGACAAATTTTATACTTTCTTAACATTTAGTTTTGTATGTATAAAATATATACATAAAGCTGTTTGGCAGCACGTAATATAACCATCAGCTTGAATATATATATATTTTCTTATTAAGCTTATTTCTGCGCATCATCATTAACTCATTTGGCGTTAATGAAGTACATGCAAACATTTTGTACGCATTATATATGAAATACTTTTACGTTTTAGCCAGGTCATGCCATAGTTTGTAACGCCATCTTGGAATTACGTTTCTGTTCTTTGCCGTGCACATTCAATTTGGCTCAGTAAAATAATAGAAATTTAACAAATCATGGCCTCATATGCCGCCTGAGCGTATAACATAAATTTTGTTGTGTGTATATATATACCTCATATGATGTATGTAAATATTTGCTAGGCTGCCAACTTGCTTTGCATTAGTTTATGTGTGTTTCGGCTCTGACAGGTCAATGTCAATGCTAATATCTAATACATGCAATACGCAAATCTTGCAGAACCACCGCGTCAAACGTCCCATTCCTATAAGCATGATGATGGCGAGGAGTTACCCTATTTCTCGGCATCCTCAGTGAACATGAACGGCAGAATTGTGCCAGGTGCAGTCACATTCCAGAATATTGATGAAATGACAAAGGTGCGTTGATATATACATATATACACATAAACACACACACACACGTATGTTTATTTTTAAACACATTTCGAATATTTGTGCGCCGTTTTAGAAATCCGCTCTCAATCCGCCCGGCACTTTGGCCTATATAACCGAGGAGGAGGCGCTACTGGTGCGCGTCAATAAGGGTTGGCAGTATATAGCGGTAAGTTCTCCTTGATTTTCAGTGCCTAAATAAACAGTAAAGAAACGCCAGCATTCTTTGTTTCTTATTTTGATACCCTCTATGGTGGTAAATAAAGCGTATATTTTGCGTTTTTAATGAAATATGTTTAGTCCAGCGGTAGACTTTCAATAAATCTATTCGATAGTTTTTAACTGCAAAACGCAGAAATTAAAGTGGACTCCAAGACTTTTTATTCAAACTTTATTTACTGCATAGTCATGCCATAAATGTTATGTAAAGTTTGTATTATTTTTTACCTTTTGCAACAATTATTAACATCAAATCGTGTACAGACATAATCACATCAGTCTGTCTGCCCGAGATTCTTAATATCATCGGCCGCGCTCCAAAAAACGAATCCGAACATTTTAATCAGATTCGTTTTCAAACCGAATGTTCGGTGCTCCCAGTTTGACCAAAGACACTTTTTTTTGTGGTTTGAAACCGAATTTTTTGTAGCAAGAGGAATTAAAACGAATCCGCAAAATAGGTTTAAAAAAAGTTAGAATTTTATAATGAAATAATTAATTTCAATTAATTTTTTTTTCCTTATTTCACTAATACGCTACTTTAAGATAAAATAAACTTTTAAATAGCCTTACATAAGTCACATAAGTGATGAATAATTTTATAGTTTGTAGACCATATGTTTTAAAATTAATATATTTGTGTTATTCGACAGTGCTCCGGAAAATGAATACGAACATTTTATTCGTATTCATTTTGAAACCAAATTTTTGGTGACCCAATTTCACCAAACCGAATTTTTCATGTGGTTTGAAGCCGAAAGTTTTGTAGCAAGAGGAATTAAAACGAATCGGCAAAATAGCTTTAAAAAAGCACGAATTTTATACTGAAATAATTTTTAAATATTCTTTGACATTTGTAGATTATATTTATGCCAACTTAAAGTTAAATATCTATTGACAATTATTCAACTATTTTCCGACTCAACCCAAAAAATAACATGCACAACCCAAAACGAATTTCTTGCGTACGTGCACATACACGAACACATATCTTTATCGATGACTTATAGGTGCGACAGGGTTATTCAAAAAAAAAATTTCGAAAATAAAAAGGGAAATATTGTTTATGCTTTTTTGATAAAACTTTTAAGTACGGCAGTGATGTACTATATAAAATTTCGTCTTTTATAAACACCCGCAAAATTTAACTTTTTGAGTTATGTTACAAGTTAAGGTAGAGTGCGCCGGGTGTGAATTCCAACCGGGCACAAATATAAAGTATACGCTCAGAACTTAATTAATCTTTTAAGTACGGCAGTGAAGTACTATATAAAATTCCGTCTTTTATAAACACCCGCAAAATTTAACCTTTTGAATTATGTTACAAGAAAAGGTACAATGCGCTGAGTGTGGATTCCAACCGGGCACAAATATAAAGTATACGCTCAGAACTTAATTTTGAGCTGGCTATTCAGCAATGCTTTTTTACTTTATTCCCCTAAACATCTCGTAATCGGTTAGCTTATTTCATTTTTTTTTTGGGGAAATGAATACTGGCTCCTTTTCTTCCGCAACAAGTAAGTTATGCCAAATTTTGGTACAAATTTTTTCTTTATTTTTTGTTTTTGTTGCTATAAAGGGATACACGATACGTGAAAGATTCTTTTTTTTTTTAATTATATTAGGGTTAAACTTGTTTTTATAAGCGCTAAGTTTTCATATGCATTTTTTATTGATTTTTAATTAAAAATTTTATGAATAACGTGCAAATATGCAATTAAATCTGACAGAACTGCTGCTGGGGTTTCGGCAAATATTCAAGCATTTGTTTAAAGCACATACTTTCAATTTAATATAAAAACTTATGCATACGAGTCAGTTCGTTTTTTTTTTTTTGATTTTTATGCTGAAAAAAGAGTATGCCAATTTCGTGTTACTAAAGTTTTCATGCTCTTTTTTTATTGTTTGTATTTTAAATATGCCAAAAAGAAAATATTTCGCCAAAGCATTATTATTTTATTGAGCAGCCTATGGTTTGAGATATGTTGGAAGTTGAAGTTGCTTTAGAGTGTATATATGTATATATGTGTATATGTGTGTTGTGTTCGTCCTTCAAGACGCGCCGCGCCCATATGCTGACTGTTTGTTTCTGCCATTTTCTATTATGACAATATGGCCTGAAAAACAAAATGAAATGCATATAAAAATAACAGGCACAGACACACGCATACATTCAACCAAAAAGGCAAGCAACCGCCCATTGAGTAAGGCTATAAAATAAGGTTTTGTTTGCCAATGTTCTTGTATCTGTTTTTGTGCGTCTTTTTTTTTTGGTTTTGGTTTTTTTTTTTGTATTTTTTATTTGCGCATTAAATGCTACAGACATGCTGACTGATTGCCTATGGCGCGACGTCATACACATAGATACATACATACGAATGTGCAGCTGTGTCTGTGTACGAGCATCTGTGTACGTGTCTGTGTGTGTTATTCAATTATATTGACTTGTATGTATTTGGCTTTTAGCTGTGCAAGTTAACGATACAAGAAAAAAAAAAAAAAAAAATTGTTGCTACTGCGAAGTCAAGACGCACTTAAAGCAGACTTACACACGACAGACAGACACACGGACAGACAGACAGACAGACAGACAAACAAACCCTAACATACACTTACAGCAGCCATAAAACATTTATTGAAGATATATAAAACATTTATACTATGTAAAAGACACACGCACACGCGACGTACACACGCACACCCTACCATAATCCTTGTACGCCTTTATGTATGCTGCAAAAACTCTGTTGCAGATTAAAAATAATATTCAACTGAAATCGAATATTTTATTTTGGCTCAAATAGCAAAGCTATTTTGGCTTTTACCAAGACTTCCAATGTTAACAGCGTTATAGCTATGACAACATATTCATACATAATTACATATCTACACATGTATACATATGTGTTTGTGTATGTGTGTCGCATTGCAACTTCAATTAATCTCAAATGTCACCAATGCAAGCTTTTGGCAATTTGCCAGTGTCCGCACGTTCGGATATAGTAATTTTTATAATAGAAAAAAGAATTTCACGCAAAATTAAACGATTTTTCAATCGCATATTGAACATTAAAGTGGCCACAATTTGTGCGATTTGAGCAGAAGAGTCAGCAAAGTCAAGAATATTGTACATGTAGATACAGTTGAAATTTGTTAAAGACTCGATTTCCGTTTCCGTTGTATTGTAAGCACAACTGAGGGCAGTCGCTTGTGGGCATGGCTTGAAAAACTTTTCCTGGCATTTGTTAGACAACCACCTATTATTTTCTATTGCTTCTGTCTTAAATACATACTTTTCACAAAGAAACTGTAAATGTATACTGTACATAACCCAGCAAACATAAAATGCTTACGAAAAGCTTAATGAGTTCATTTCAGCTACTGTCAGCCATTTAGACAAGCAAGAGTGTGCCAGCTGTGCTGCGGAAATCGAAAAAAACCTATCCGAACAATTTTATTCGGATTCGTTTTTACGTGCCCTTGAAAACGATTTTTTTTGGCGATACTTAACTTTTTATTTTCAATTAATTCGTATATTCCCCTTATTTTTCCAATAAATTCTACTCTTCTGTTGGCGCGAAATTATTGTTGTTTGATACAAAACAGCTGACATGGTTGCCGCAGCTCTGCACCTTTCTATTACTATATGTTGTTTGCACTTTAGCGACAATATTTATTGAAATTAAACATGACTTAACTATATTTTTGGGAACCCTGTAGCACCAATCGGTCATGTGTTCGTGTATGATACGTGCACATATTCGTTTTGTGTTGTCAGAAAAAAAAATAATTAAAAATAATTTTCAGTAAATATCTAACTGGAAGTTTGCATAAATGTAATCTAAGAATATCAAAGAATATTTTAAAAATTATTTAAGTATAAAATGCGTAGTTTTGACACCTATTTTGCCGATTCGTTTTAATTCCTCCTTCAACAAACCATTCGGTTTTAACCCTTTAAAAAATCCGGTTTTGGTGAAATTGGGAGCACTTGGGAGCATTGGGAGAACATTCGGTAGAAAATTCGCTTCTTTAGAACTTAATAAAAACATAAGCATGGATGTGCCAAAAATCTCTAGATAGTTTTAGAATCTCTAGAATAATCCATTGGTTTCGTATTTAAAAGCTGATTAGTGTGGACAATTGTAGCTGGTATAATTGAAAATAATAACTTTTATAAATTTAGTACAATCTGAACTTTCAAACCTAAAGAAACTATAAACCCCAAGATGCAATGGCAACTCTGGTCATAGTTATGCTTCTTTCAGCTATTGTATAGTTGCTTATACGCATATTTGATTGCAATAATTACCATTAATAGCAAACAAACAAGCGATGTATTTTTATGACGCATTCATATAAATACAAAAAATTTTAATTAAACTAGTGATTAATTACTTTGTTGAAAATTTAAAAATGTGGAAAAACTTTAAACAGAACAATTATTTATTGCATACTTTTATATACCAATACAAAATGTTTATTTGTGAGAGCTCTCTCTCTGTATCTTCTTGAAATTTTTAAGCAACAAACAAGCCATTTGCTTGCTGGGTTATACACCCACACAGACTACTAGGCCATAATACATGCAAATTGCTGGGCTTCATTTGTGTGTATGTGTAAGCATTTGTGTATATGTATGCATAATAACGTCAAAGCGCTCATTTCGCATAAACACGCCGCCAAATTAAGCCAAAACGCCTGCGTGCTGCCAAGCTGCTGGCAGAGGGTTTCCATCTGGCATTTGCTGGTAGCAAGAGCATCCTCTGTTGGCTTCGCCCATCTTCATCTGTCTGAACTCTGAGCCAAACTGAACTGAACCGAACCGAGCTGAGCTACAATGGTTGTAGCAGCGACGCTATTCTAATTAGATTTCAGTACACGAGTCGACTACTTAAAGTTCAAAATAGTAATTAAAACTTTTGTCAGTCGTCAGCGGCAGCCATGTTGACGTTGGCGTCGTCGTTGGCGTCGTATTATGACACAACAGTCACGAGGCTGTCGAAAATTTGACCTTAATTCGGTATGAAAAAACTGTTTTAAATTGTGGCGCGCTCTGACGAGGTCTACTAGCGAACAGCTCTCGCACGAACCCTTTTTGTGTACTACCAGCCAGCACCACCCATTACAGGCACAAATTGCGCTACATATTTTTCCACACGTAATGCAAATATTTGTGCAAAAGTTTCGATTTCATTTCATAATGGCGCGCGAGTCTACACGGTGCCTTGATTAGTGTATCGCCCACTGGAAATATGAACTAAACTTGAAAACAAAACCTCTTTGGGGGCTACTCAAAAAAGATATTTGCATTTTGGCTTCTTGTTTCGTTAATTTGAATTTGAATTTGAAATTCATCAAACGTTGTTTTGTTTGCCTAACATTTAAGTTTAATTTTCGTTGCTTTATCTTTTTCTTTCTCTTATAGCTGGGCACTTTGGTGCCAATTGCAACGCCAGCGCCGCCAACGACAGTGGCGCCATCTGTGCGCTTCGATTTGCAATCGAAGAACCTATTAAATAGTCCCCCGCCTCTAATCAACACCCCAACGGTAAGTAATTAGCATTCAATTTTTCGTATTAATTATTACAATATTCAAATGAAGCAGGCTTAGGGGTTTTGAGCAACGCTTGCTCAGTTTACTTTTAAGTTACAAGGAATTTTCGCGCATTTTCGCTTTAGCAACTAAAGTTTCTCCAGGCGTTTCCGGACAGTTCAAGGATGCTATAATACTATAATACAATTTATACAGTATTTCTAATAAGTCAATTTTCGTAGAAGAAGGTGCTATATGTAGGCGGAATATAGAAAATAGGCGTAGTTGAAAATTTGTGTAGGGGATTGGTTACTTGCAGGTCTGTTTTTATACAAAGTGGCATATTTTAACAAGTTAAAGTGTTTTAAGTGTGTTTTATTCTGCAAGCATCCTCACATTAATTGAACCAAGAGAAAGCTGCAGAAATGGCGAAAATTTTGCAATATTTTTGTTTTCAGCTTCGTTTGAATCGAAGCTTAATATGCTTAAATAAAAAGATTTCATACATTTGTTCTGCATAATATGCATTTTTTGTTTAAGTCAGCCATTTTACTACGGAAATGGGCTACAAAATTTTGAATAAGTTTTCAATATATAATTGTAGTAGTACAGTAAACGAAGGCTCAAGAAAGACGTCTATTGGAAAAAAATACTTAATGGATAAAACTTTCAGGGATCGTTAGGGACCTTGTTGTAAGTCTAAAACCGAGGTTTCGTATTTGTGGGTAGAGGTCGTGGCACCGCCCCCTGACAATATAGGCTTTTGCATGATATCTTTTTTTCTATCAAACTTAGAGTTATTAGAGCCGATATTGTTGCAAATAAAATTATCTATCAAACAAGATTTAAATCAAGGTTATAGGTTAATTGGTTCAAACACAACGCCAATTTTCATCATTTTTACATAGAGCAGCTAAGCGTAAAGCAGGGGCCAAAGCAGAGGACTGCTTGCTTTGCCGACTGCTTGCTTTGGTGTCGTGCACGTCGGCAGCGTAGTACAAAAGTGGCGCTTATGAGCCACTTTTTTGATCCGTTATTCGGAAAAATCATAAAAAAGTAAGCGATGGAGGATTCATTTTGTATATATTTTTATTGACTTTAACAAAATACATGGATAAAATTTCCGAAAAAACCTACCAGTTTTGAGATATTTTTGCAAATTATTCGAAAAACACCAAACACGATTTCAAACTTTTAACTTTGAACAGGCATTGTGCTTGAACCAATTAACATATAACCTTGATTTAAGTCTTGTTTGATAGATAATTTTATTGGAAACAATTTCGAGCTATAAATCATGACTTTAAGTTTGATAGAAAAAAATATATATTGCAAAAACCGTACCCACAAATACGAAAACCCGGTTTTAGACTTAGAACAAGGTCCCTAACGATCCCTGAAAGTTTCATCCATTAAGTATTTTTTTCCAGATGAAACTCTTTGTTTACTGTACTATAGTGTAAACAATCGAAATAGTTTACACATTTCGAGAAATATGTGTATTAGGGTGGCCGCCGCTGTTATGGAGGATTTTTAAACCGTCGATATCAAAACCGCCACCCCTTAAAAAGTTTTCTTTTTACCTGCATATAGCACCTGTAAAATTAAAAAAACGATCCAAATGTATTTGATGATCGCGGGAATAGGTCAAAGGTCATAACTTGCACTTTTTCCGTTTTTGACTGTATTGTTCTACATAAACTTTAAAATCTTATGGTTCAAAAGGTCTCATATCTATCAGAACATAATTTTAAAAAAATATAGTGTCGCCCCTAATAAATTTGGTAAGCTCTAAAATTGATTAAATTGATTTTGACTATTTACACCAATTTACAAAAAAAAAAAAAAAAATTTTGCTATACTTAACATGTTTTAGTTGTTTCTGTAGTAAAATGACATGCTAAAACCGAAAATGCAGTAAACATTTTTTTTCATGAAACAGGTTTCGAGATATTTTGAAAAAAACATTTTTCGAAATTAGAAAAAAAAAAAAGTGCCTCTACCTAACAGCAAATATCTCTGGTTATGCTAAAGAGATTTCGATCATTTTTTTACTGGACTGTAGATAATTGCATTACCCATTGATTGTATTTGGAACATGTTTCTGTCAAACTTACGGTTTGGTCGCTATTTATGCATTCATATGAAAATTTTTTATGACCTTTGAACTACAAATACATTCGGATCGCCTTTAAATTTTACAGGCGCTATATGCTGGTAAAGAGGAAACTTTTTAGGGGGCTGTGTTATTAAAATCGTGAGATGTTGCAAAAATGGCCACCCTAATGTGTATTTTAGTAATTTATAAATATGCTTCTCACTCTTAACTAAAAGACTTAAGGAACTCTGTATGCAGAAAATGACAGATGACAGAAAAATTTATATAAAGAATTTTTCAAAACCGTTGCCTAGTTAGGTATCGTATAAGATCTTCAACGAAGGAAGCATTTGTTGTTAAAAGTTAGTCAAAACATAAACATTTAAAGTTACAAGACTGCTTCATTTGAATATTGTATAATTTGTAACTAAATTTGTAAGAATTGTAACTAATCTTCTACATCTTTCAAAATGGCTTTTTTGCAAGATTAAACATTTTTTGACAAGTCTAAATGTCAAAGCAAAATGATTTAATTGCTTTATATTGCCATGTCGAAACTGTTGACCTGTTTAGCAGTTCTCGATTTGGCAATATGTTATTGCAATATGAAACCAGTTGCAAAAAGGCCATTATCACACATTGTACATATTGACACTTGGATTGACAAACGCTTTAATTGAAATGCTCTCAATGTACAGTCAAATTTTCATTGTTCACACAAAACGAAATAAATAATTTGACAGCTGCCCAAAAACAGCACAGACAACATATACACAATTGTTATTAATACTATAATTATATGCAAAAATAAAAAAAAAAATAAAAAAACCAAATGCACTCAAGTTAATAATATTATTAAAATTCATTTATAATTAATTTGTTATTAAATGCAGTTTACAACCGCGCCCGAATACGAAACGGTAATTAAAAAATACAAAATATCGTATTTAGTCAACTAAAAAAATAAAAGCAATTTAAAATATAGCAAAAACACAAAACGAGTCAACTTAACTCGTTTTTGGCTTGTAATTTTTTAATTTAAATTGACTTATTGATTTATGGAAAATATTTTGTAATTAGTGCAAATAGAATTGTAAAATCTTTTGCTTTTTATTTTCATTTTAATTGCCAAAAGGCATATACATATAAATATAAACTTTTGGGATTTTGCGTTTTAGGTTTTGTATTTTGATTGAAAAGTTTTTGATTACAAAAAGTCTTTCTAGTTCACTGTGCGTATGTGTTTTTTTTGTAAAATAATTTGCTATTTTTGTATGTTTACTGTTCAATTTTCATGTTGAATTCAACTTTTTGCATACATATGTGTAAGTGTAATCAGTTTCCATTTTGTAATTTCTAATTTGTGTTTTGTGTCTGTGCTCAACTGAAAACTAGTTGATATGACCAAATGAATGGTTGAGCATTTTAGTTGTATTTTCTTTAAAATATTTGCACATATAAAGTTTAAATGAAAATATTTTTCAACTTTTAATGCTTGCTGCCACGCGGAAAATACATGGAAAATGCAAATCAACATGATGATATAATTTAAAAATAAAATGTATAATAATAATAAAATGCTTAAACAGTGGTATCCGCGCATGGTGAGTGCTCCGCAAAATTCATTAAATTACAGTATATACATTAGGGTGGGTCAATTTTTTTCGAAACTATGGGTCTAAAATGAATTTCGAGTCGCCCACTTTTTCAAAATTTTTGAAGAAAAAAAACCGAAAAAAATCAAAAACCAACACTAAAGCGCCCTCTGGCGGCACCCAAAATTGAAAATAGATGTCAAAAATGAATTCCTCGACCCCAAAAACCCCCAAATTCACATTTGGCTAGAGAAAAAATATCGATTTTTGGCCTTTTCAATGAATTTCTAAGTCGATTTTTGAATATGTCGAAAAAAACCTATTTTGAAAAAGTGGGCGACTCGAAATTCATTTTAGACCCATAGTTTCTTGGGCAAATTTGCTTAGAATTATCCAAAGAATCAAAATCCGAGTGAGCCCCATAAGGTTTTTTCGGCCCCATACAAATTGACCCGCCCTAATATACATATATAAATACAGAAAATATCCTAGCCAATTACTTTAGAGTTGTTATTTTGTTTTTCCTATCATTATGTTTGCAAACATTTTTGTCATGTTTGCTCATATTAAAATTGTACGCTTTGTTTAAGTAATTTCTTTGAAATGTAGCCTCTGATAAGCTGCCCTTTATTATCATTTTCATTATCATAAATGCCCAGCCATCATATCTTTTTAATAACTTGCCATTTAAACAAAATTTTTCGGCCATCTTTTCATACTTATTATGCAAACAATTTGCAGCCCCAAAATCCTGTATTAATTAAATCTTAAAATGTTTGAAATAAATTCCAAAATTAATTGTATGCCATCTTTTCATGCTGTTCCATCCAACTTCTGTACTGACCACCAAATAGCTACGCGTGGCTGCGCTAAATGAGCCTTATGTTGGGGACTTACAGGGCATAAGAGGCGCAGACTTTGCTTGCTATCGCCAAGGACGCCGAGCCGGACTGCTGGGCACCTTCAAAGCGTTCCTGTCGTCCAGGTAAGTCTAATCTTTTTTGGCATGAGCGGTGGCTATTAGTGCTCCGAAACAGAGGACCGTGTGAAGTGTGTCTTATCTGTCTTAAGATTTTTTATGGCTCTTAAGCAAGTTTTGTGGGTATGTGTATGTGGCATTGGATGGCTATTGCCATAAGCTTCTTGCGAGTTTTGTGTAATAAATGGCTAAAGATGTGCAGCAAGTTGAGCACATTGCTCATACGCAGCGTGTGCTGGCGCAGTAGCTATAGCTAAGCTTTTATGCCGCACTCATTAGCTGGCATTTAATCTTGATATTTGAAACGTAAAAAAAGAGCGAAAAGAAAAGCAGAAAATATGAAAACAAAAGCTTTTGAAAACAATTTCATGCAATTTATTTACACAGCGTGTGCAATTGTATAAGTGTAGGTGAGTCTGTTTGTGTGTGTATCTGTGTGTGCTTGAAATAGGCGCACAAAACGTTGTATGAATAAAATGAATGCTAAGGCTGCAAGAAAACAAAAAAAAAACCAAAATAAATACAAATAAAAAGAATTTGCAGATACGCACGTAGCACCTGCCACATACATATATACATATCTATATGCCACCCAGCACACGCAACCACAAAGACACATATATCGCACATTTATGGAAGTTTGTTTGCTGCTGGAATTGGACACACACAAACTCTTAGACTTGGCCAAATACACTTCGCTTTATGACTTCAAAAAGCTCTTTAGCACACAAACTGAATGCCGCTTGCTTTTATTTTTTTACAGAGTACAAAATCTGGACTCCATTGTGCGTCCTGCAGACCGTGATCTGCCCGTCGTAAATACACGCGGTGATGTGCTCTTCAATACCTGGAAGGGTGTATTCAATGGACAAGGCGGCTTCTTCTCACAAGCGCCGCGCATCTACAGCTTCAGCGGCAAGAACGTGCTCACAGATCCGCTTTGGTAAGCTTTAAAGTAAAAGTGCTTACAAGAGCGTTTACAAATGCGTCTCTTGCTTGCAGGCCGCTCAAAATGGTGTGGCATGGCTCACTGCCCAACGGTGAGCGTTCCATGGACACCTACTGTGATGCTTGGCATTCCAGTGCGCGTGAAAAGTTTGGTTACGCCAGCAATCTGCTGGGCAATAAGCTGCTCGATCAGGAGCGGCAGTCCTGCGATGGCAAACTGATTGTGCTCTGTGTAGAAGCCTTGTCGCAGGATCGGCGAAAAAAACGTGACATAGTACACAGGTAAATAAATGCCTATTGATTTGGCATTAACATTTTATGGCTCTTAACACACACTCACACACAAACACAACCAAAAAACTTTGCTCATTATAGCCACATGGAATTCAGGACGGCCGAGGAGTATGCTGCATATTTAGACAATTTACTGCTGTAAGCGCGGCAAAGAACTGGAATGAGCACGGAAACGAGAACGAGAACGAGAACGAGAACAATACCAACAATCACAGTCATCTAAACATACTCGATACATAGTAGAAAACATATGTACTATACTATATGTGAGCATGCATACATTTAATGTAAACGTAAATCATGGCCATGCATAAAATGAGCGAATTCCAAACATAAAACCAAAAACAATACTCAAGTAGAATCGCAAATAAAAATTGCATAAAAACATATAAATTTACATATATACATATATAGATATATATATATAATAAAAACAAACTAATAACTAGGCAGATATGTAACTTAAATTGTAATATGTAATTTTTTATGTTTAACGAAAAACAACAACTTTTGTACTAGTGAAAAATCGGTATTTGTAATATGTAACTTAATGTAATTTTTATAATTAAGCCATAGTTACAATTGCATTGCAACAACAAAAAACAAAAAAAACATCGTCAACAGCAGCTAGCATAATTTATAGACAAAAAAGTATTTCCAAAAGAAAAAAATATTTTCCATTTGCATTCAAAAGGCGCTTGGAATACTGCGTCTGGCCAAATTAGTCTCCTACTTAGCAGCAAAACAAAAAAAAAAAACAAAAACTTCAAAAAAATACTAAAAAAAAACTCCACTGAAAAATACATTGCACTTGTGGCTGTATATAAATGTATTTTTGTCAAAAGACTTCTAAATGTGTAAATTTATACAATTAACTACGAAAGCTAACGATTTTTTAAACCAAACGTTTTTAACTATCGAATCAAAGCGCTAGCTCCTAAGTACACTACCGCACTATCATTTTAAGTTCCATCAGAGATACAAAACTTAACTCATATATCAGTCAGTTTTTGGACAAAGTACTGCAAAGAAATACTTCAAGTTATAAATACGAACTCGTACATATTTATGCATAACTAAACATTTTTATATGCAGCGTTATATAAAAAAAAAAAAAAAACAAAAGGAGGCAGTAAATGCAAAATTATATACATACATATTACAAATTGTAACTTATCCATATTGAAACTAACTTATACATAATACAATTAGGTAGTTACATAATTTCGTTTGCATTTATTTAATGCATTTCCAGCTAAAAATTGTAATGTAATTAATTGTAATTAAGCTAACAAATTAAAAATACAAGAGCAAAAATGAAATCAGTCACAAAAAAAAAAAAAATAAGTACATACATATAAAAATAATGAAAATAAAAAGCGTAATTATAAATAATGAAGTTAATTAAATTAAGTGAAATCAATATGACAACAAAAAAAAACACCCTCTAGTCGTAAGCTTAAAATATTAAAATAAAAAAAGAGAAATAATAAAGAAAATAAATTAACAAGAACAAATGATCAATTATCACATTAAAAGCGGTATCAATAAAAAAAAAAAAGCTGCGTCTTAATGCATTCTCATATTTCATGGCGTTAAAAACGCCATATTTTTTTTTAACTCTTCGTTTCGTTGACTTTAATAATATTTCAATGAAAGTACATCAGTTATGCTCCGACTAAAGTTATGCCCGATATTAATTCCGAATGTCAATACATCGATGTTGTTTGGATGTTGCCAGACGGCAGCATAAATTCATGAGAAGCATTAAAAAAATTTCAAAACTTTATTAATATTTGATGTCGGGGGCAGAGCTTAGCAGCTGGCAATCCAAATTTTTCTATAGATAGTTAAATAATGAGGGCATTCACGGTTGCTGTTGAGTTGATGCGAAATGCACTGCTGTAAGTATCAACTCAAAAATAAACTTTTCTTCAATTCACATCCTATACTAGTTTCTGTTAAATTGGTTAAAGAGTGTTGCAAAATACGCCCACTGCAATATTTTCAATACTCCAATATTTTTGATTTTTTAGCCATTTTGTGATGCTGCAATAAAAAAATGTATCAAAGTGTTATTAAATATTCACAGTAGAGTTTATGCTCAAAAGTAATCGTGAATACCTCAAATATTTAAAAGTAAATCGATTTTATCAATAATAGTACAAACGACATTTTTTCAGCTCGCTAAAACGCAACTTGTACAATGGACAGTGGGCCCAGATTGTCATATTTTGACCAAAAATCTGGCATTACCATAATAATATTTTTAGAGTGATGAAATTTTAAACACATGTTCGTTAAAGTTGACAAAAAAAGAAAAATTTGAAAAAAAAATCGGTCAATCGGAATTGAATCAGAGGTAAGCTCCACATAGATGGAAAAAATAGTTTGTGCCCAAGGTATTGAATGGTTTTGGAGTTAGAGCCCCAAACAGTTTCAGCTTTCCAAGCCAATTACAATAAGACGAAACCATTAATCCATCTGATTTTGAAAAGTTATTATTTTTTTGGACTACTCTTCGAATTTCCCAAAAAAAAAAATGTGAAAAATCCATATTCCATTTTTACATTTTTTCGCACAACTTCTGCTGTACGACGAATTAAAATTTTTATTTTTTTTCCATTTCTTCATTTATTTATTGTATCTCCGCTTTTTCCTAAGAGACTAACAATAATTAATCAAATCTTATTCTAATTTAATATACAATTATTTATTAAATTGCATTTGTATAAACGGCCCTAAAAAGGTTGGCGCTGGGCCGGATGGTCGTTGCGCTGCAGTCGACTATGGCTGCAAACTCGGATCAAAGATCTGGCAAGTGGGTTTGTATGTGAGGCGAGCTTGATTTGATGTTTTTGCTGTTTTTCTGAGATCGCATCTTTTACGAGACTGATACGCAGGTCTCTGTGAATATCCTCGTTCCGGAGATACAACAGTGCCCCTGTGATTAAGCTTAGAATTTTGGACTGTGCCCGCTGTATAATATCAATGTTGGATCTGCTTGCGTTGCCCCATAATTCGGAACCATATGTCCAAATTGGTTTCAGCACGGAGTTATACAGAAGGTCTTTTTAGTCTAGGCTAAGGGGAAATTAAAATGTTCAAATTTTTGTGATAAGCAATCATTAATATTTAATTTTTCATGTTTCGTTCTTCGAGTGCGATTTAGGTAACGTATCAACTTGAATACAATTTTGTGAGTCCAAGCCTCATTTAGGCTGACTTAGTGACTTAATTTAATCAGTGTTTTAAAGAACATGTTCTTAAGTTGTAAAAAAAAACTCAGTGATACAAGAACTCTTTCATCCGCCACAAAAAATGAAGAAAAGCTACTCACTGAAGCATTTATATTTAGCAATCGTTCTCTTAAATCGTTTTGTCAAAAAATTCGAGTTTAACTGGATCATTACACGATAACTGAACTACTGATGTGCCTCATATCCATCCCTTCTTATCAAAACGTGCTCGCCTCTTCACTCTTCACAATTTTACTGCATAACATGACTTTTGTTTTCCTCATGCCCAAAGTTCTTTAATTTCTGTTTAATTTTTTTGGACCACTTAATTTGGTAAAAACGCTTTGTTCAAAAAATGTGAAAAATATTCTTAAAATATGAACCACAAAACCATAATAAAAAGCATAATTAAAAAAATATTTTTGTTTTTTTCATTTTCAAATAATAAATATAATTTAAAAGCTATGCCTTTATTCAATTAACAATGTCATCGCAATCCCGATTTAAAACAAAAACAAATGCGCCATGTTTGTTTAAAATTATTTGAGGTTCGCTTGCATGCATCAAAGTGAACCAGAACAGAAAAATTATTGCAAGTGGATTTTTGCAAGCAACTAAAAGTATGCTACACTAATTTGGTGGTGCGCTTTTTCAAATGGAACTAAAAGTATGCTACACTTTATTTTTTATGTACATTTTAGCAAATAATTTGATTAAATGCGCAGCTACATATATGGAAAATTCCAGTTTATTGTAAATAAACCAACAACATATGCTTTAATATTACTTAGAAATAGGTTGTAACTATTTATTTAAAGTTGAATTTAATTTAGATAGTTATGCAATCTCTATTTGTTTATTTTTTGTTTGAGCCAAAGACTTTTACCACAACAGTCACAGAAGTTTAATTTCATTTAGAAATATTTTATTTGCAATAGATGGCAAAAGTATTGATTGCTGGCTGTCAGTATTTATTGAAAAATGCTCTCGTTTATGCTTGAATTCACACCTGAACATTTATTTATTATTATTACATATTACATGCTTATATTTATCAGCAAACACTATAAAAGCCAAGGAATTACTTTGATAAATATTTTTCATTTTGAACTTTGAATCAATTTTCATTAAAATATAAAAGTACAACAGAAATATTTGCTGCTTTAAAAAAACGAAATAAAACGAAACACAAGCACAAGACATAAAACAAAGTCAAATCTTTATTTCAGTGCTTCAAAAACAGAAACTACCTCTGATAACCAATTTAAATAATTTTTCACTTGAATTAAATCAAATGGTTTCAAACAAAAACGAAACGTAGCTACAAACTCATTTGGTGGATATTGATGCTTTATGAATATCAATGTTGAAGCAATATCTACATAGCTCTGTATAAATTTAGGAATTGGGGAAACGGAAATATTGATAGAGCTCGGACAGAGACATCAGTCAGTTAGTCAGTCAGTCAGTCAAATAAACAAACCCAGAAGCCAATAAACAATTGGGATTGCTGTGCAAGCCACTTAGGCACAAAGCAATCAAAGCAGATGAGCAAGATGAAATTTTAATTTAATGAATGAATACGAAATGTATTGTATTAGTTGATTAGGCACAAAGTTAAAGTTGAGGTAGCAACAAGCCAGGTACCTACTGCTGCTATTTATACAACACATATATGTATACTGTAACTTGTACATTTTTGCTATATGTATTTATAATTTTCAATTATAGAACTTGTGGCAAACTGTCTGTGTATGAAAAGTTTTAAATTCCGTGTGCGCTTGACAATGTCATTCATCATAACAAATTTAGCCGTAAGCTTATTAGATTTCACTTTTGTTTTTGCGGATGAAACATTTGTAAGTTTCTTTGTGTATGTGTGTATGAAGTGTGTGCTACAGAAATATAAGCAAAACTTGTGTACAAAAATATGTTGCCTATTTATGTGCGCAGCGGCAATAAAGTAGTGTGAGTAAGCGCGTGTGTTCTATGTGTATTGTGTGCGCGCACACACACTCACACACACTCATGCTCGCATATGTCACGAATAAAAACAATTTATCATTTAGCTTATCAAGCTCGGCCTAACGTCCATTATTTTGCCAACGCAATGCACAGAATTGTTTTTTGATGATAGCACCAATATGACCTAGAGAGACAGGCAACAGACACCGAGTAAAACAAATAACAAAAGAAATGGGCACAATATTATTATTATGTGGCAAGCCACAACATTTTTGTAAGCATTATTTTTGTCTCTGATTTTGATTACAATTCAGTTCAAATGATTGAAGTCGCGTCGCCTTTATCTGAAAACAATAGAGCGCTAACTGATGTTAGATTGTAGAATGCAACAAATGTTGCCAACAACTGTTGTCAGTTGATGGCTGGCTGGCTGGCTGTTGTTTAAGCCAGACCTTTTAATAAACAACCTGATCTGCCTATCGTGTCAGCCTGTAACTAAAAACCAACAATTATGCATGCTGAACCGCAAAAACTCAGCGACGTGGCTGTCATATCAAAATTTGCATAACTTTGTATGATTTTTCAACAGCGCAACGCCACAAAATCATTTATACATGCATAAATCCACACACACACACACACACGCACACATTGTCAGTGAGCCGTCAACATTTCAACTTGTCATGCAAGCAGACACAGATACACACACATGCACTATACCATTGCACACACACACACACGCAAGCATAGCATTAGAATCCAGCCGAAGACGCCATTGCTACTGTGGGCCTGGCTCTTACGTATGGTGTGATACCTGAACTACCTTCAATTTGTCGAGCTTCAGGTATTTGATATAACAGCGGTTATTTGAAGCGCTCGTTGTTGTTGGTTGTTGTTGGTTGTTGCATAGCTTGCGGCATTGTGGCACTGTTGTCGGCAAGGTATTATTTCTGTTACGTATTGCGGAAATGCAACTGAAAACTTGCAATTTGTTTGACGTTTTGGCATTTTTTTTTTTTTCTATGTATATTGCATATGCATATACTATACTATATACGACTTGAGACTTCAACACCTGCGGTTTTTTTTTACTACGCTGTTGATTTGCTGATTTATAATGTCAGACCGCATATGGTTTATTGATACGCACACTTATGTACATATGATTAGACATAAAGCCACAAGGTTAAAGCCAATGCACACACGCTCACATACACACCATCTATGTATATGCTGTATATTTATGTAATGCCACCGCAGTAACACAAAAAGGTAGCAACTTTTAATTGAAAAACTTGAGCACTTACAACTTGCCAGTAGACAGGGCACCCACACACACACACACATACAGCTGTAAGCTGTGTGTTAGGTGTATGTGTTTGTTGCATATTATATTTCCGCGCTACTCGCTCATACACATAAACAAATACAAACATAGCCAGATCTACTTTCTATTAGCAATTGTAGCTGGCTAAGAGTGTAAAAGTGTGGCAGTGGCAGTGGCAGTGGCAACGGCAACGGCAACAGCGCCGTGCCGCATTGTCGCCGGCATTACTCAAGTTGTTAGCAATGTTTACAAACACAATAAGCAAATACGAGTACAACAGCAAAAGTTGGCTACGTTGGGTACCACGATAGCGACAGCTACTGTTAACTCGTCTGCAACCCCGCACAGGTGTAAGAAACTTAAAAACCCCGCCAACTGCTACCTATAGTAATACCTCTAGCACTACATGCAAAGTTTTTTATGCGAATTTAAGCAGATATAGTGGCAGTGGGATATGCATAGTTTGCTGCTAAGTAAAGTCTAGCTACAAAACTTGCCTGAAAGTTGCCACTGAGCTATGTAAAAAATACGCTTTCAAGAAAAATTATATGAGAAGATTTCAATCGTAACTTTTTGTATTGTTGTGTTGGAATAAAAATGGTTCCAATTAATTGGAAAAACCGCAAAATGGTGGTACAACTAAACTAAAAAAAAAAGCGCAAGCTTACCTTGCTTGTGTGCAGGAAACAGTTTAGCGCCACCTGCCTTCGGGATGACCATGGAAAATTGTACCTACACTAACAGACGACCAGGATTTGTATAATGATACGTGTGCTTATAGTCTGAAGTCATCACGTCTTCAGTCGTTGGCACTGAAAAAATGAAATCCTTTAAAACAAAGCTACACAGGAAAAAATAAAAAAAAACTTACTTAATTTTGAATTCACGTCAGGCCACATTTCAAAGCATTTGTATGGCGGCCCCTTAGGGTATGCAATGATTTTTGCAAAATCTATACTGCATTGTAAATGCCATTATAATGACGCAATGGAGTAATTGTTAAGAGTAAATGCGAATATAGGGAAGGGGTTTTTAAGGTTAAAACGAAATATGTGTCTTACCTTCAAGAAAAAGCTACATGGATTTAAACATATTTTGATGTTTTTAACAGCCTGACGTTATGTTAACTAAAGGAAAAATCATAATTTTAATTTGGGCTTTGATTAAAAAAGAACGTCAGCGTATGTATCTTGTATACTTTAGGTTTCGGTTAAGTTTTAGTTCCAGCTTTCTTCCAAGATATTTATGACAATTTTTTGTTTCTATTTGCAATTCGAAGCCTTTAATTTTGTTACATCCAGCTCATCATCATCATCATCAGTGGTTTTTACAGCCCAGGTCGGGAACCAGAACCGCCTCAAGTTTATGTCTCCAATGATCACGGTCTTTGGCTACTGTTCTCCAGATACGAACTCCTGTCTTCGTAACGTCCTCGTCGACTCCATCTATCCACCGTAACCGCGGAAGTCCTCGTGCTCGTTTTCCAAAAGGTTCCGCTCTTAGGTCGCGCGTAGACAGAGCGCTGTCAGCATCAGCTTATGCACGCTGAGTACGCGCTCTCATAGACCACAGTGTGTTTGACTTTTTTGCGCTGATAATTTCATGTCATGTAAGCTCATGTCAGCGCTCTGTGTACGCGCGGCCTTCGTATTCTTCTGAGCGGATTATCTTCGTTCCTTCGGACAATATGCCCAGCCCATCTTAAGCGTGTTAGTTTCATGAAGGATACTACATTATGGTCGTTGTACTGCTGGTACAGTTCACGGTTATATCGTATACGCCAACTTTCTTGTTCGAATATAGGGCCAAATATATTTCGTAAAATTTTCCTCTCAAACCACATTTTCATTCGTTCTTGACATCGTCCATGTTTCCGAAGCATAAGTCAGCACGTGTCTTACCAGTGTTTTGTAAATTTTAATCTTTGTTTTTCGGGTAAGTAGTTTACTCTTAAAATGAGGCATTAATCCATAGTAAGCGCTCTGGGCAGCTAATATCCGTGCATTTATTTATTCCTTTATATAATTTTCGCTATTAACAATTACACCAAGCTACTTAAAGCTTTTAAAAATTTTAAACGGCTTACAAACACAGCGTGGGACCCATTAATTGGATTCTCCTTTCAGAGGCAATAGGCAGTATTTTATTTTTATCAATATTTACTTCCATTCCCAGCTTTAGGGCTGCGTTTTCCAAATCAGTAGGTATATTTTCTTTTTATAAAGCTCATATAATTAGTTATTGTGTTAATTGTAGAAAAAATATAGGTGCAATATTAAACTTACAAAAAAAAAATTAAGGTTCAACAGTTTTTTCCATTTTATGCGAATAAATAACATTAAGCTAAATATAGCGTAAGGTGGGGCAAACCCGACAGTGTGGGTAAACCCAACCTTCCACTGGTTCTTAAAAACGGCAATACTGAGTGAGCTCATATTACTGCTGTCGTGTAGAGCATTAAAAATAACCAAAATGGTAGCATGACAGTTGTCTGTCAGCCTCCATTTAGATGATTGGATTTTAATTTTTGTGCATATTTGATAACAAATTTTTTCTTGCTAAATAAAGTGAAGGAAAAAGAACTGCAAGTGGCATAAATACTATAAACATAGACCTATGTAGCGCATGTATAGTATTGGTTGGAAATTGACATTGACCTCTAAACTATGTGGCCATACAGACCTCCAGCTGGAAACCAAAATACGCCAGCAAGTCGGACAGCAAATCAAATAACTTTGATTAATTACTTTGCTATTCAAGCCAACTACCATTTATAAACATTCATTCAAATTTTAAAGATTACGATATTTTTTAAATAAATACATTCAGTTTTGTAAAGTAATAACTTTTATAATCGAAAAACCATTAAATTTAAATCATATCTGTGCCAAATCTGCCAAAAAAAATAGGCGGTCGGGCTTACCCCACTATTTTTGTAAATTACCAAAATTTACTTTTTTGAAAAATGGTCATATCTCAAAAATTAACAATGTTCAGAAAAAATTAGTAGTTCTCGAAAGTTGCAAAAGCGTTAGCTTTAATTTGTTATATCGGATCAGATGATGCGATGTCAAATAAGCATTTTTTAGCCAAAACCAATTAGTAGGTCCGCTTTGCCCCAACTTACCCATATATATTTTTATAATACAAAATAAAAATGGACAAAATGCCAAATATAATTGTCTAAATCTTGTAGAATTGAAAAAAAAAAAATTTTTCCATCGCGAGTTTTATTTAAAACTCAAGATTCATGAGGTCTTGAGAACGGATCGGTTGTACTGACAAACGCACAGAGTGCTTTAGATTTAACCTTGTATTCGTGTTCTCATGTTTCAACACATTTCCGTGTTCTAGGGTCCAGAGGACCCATAATATATTTCTTATGGAGAATATAAAAATAGCTATTCTCCATAAGAAATATATTATGGGTCCTCTGGACATATTCATTTAAAAGACCGAAGTATTTCGCAAAATAGTGACTTTATTTTTCATTAAAAAATAGGTGGAGACAGGTCAACAAGGTAAAAAAAATAATAACGATAGTTTGATATGCTCTGAATACGACGCAATACTAACTGACTTGCAGAGCTCGCAAAAAACGGTCAACACTTTCAGAGTTTCCGAAAAAAGCCGTTAACGTACTCTCAGTAAGAGTATAGAAATAATATAAAGCTCATTCTCAAGCTGCACTCAATGCATTTTGTGTTAGCTTTGAGATATGTAAGTTTATGCTCAAAGCTTGGAGAAGCTTTGAACTATATTTAGAGTTGGAAAGCTTGGATTAGGGTTAGTACAGTTACGTTTAGTCATAATTTGGATCGAAAATGAAAAGAACATAAAAATATGTTCTCTCTTGTCCTTTTGACTCTTTTGTCTCTCACACACATTACAAAAATAAAGACACTTTTCGCGGCCGCTTTTTGCAACGCGGTGTTTTGCTGAGAGCCTTTTAGTGAGCGATCGCTCAAAGTGTCTTAACATAAGTGTAATTGTGTGAGAGACACATTTGTTTTGCTCAGCCGAAAACACTGACCAGAACCGAAAAGCGAAACGAAAAAAGTGTTCGGCTCAGTGAGAGACCGTTTTTGTTCTATTTTTTCTGTTTTCTACCAATATAGCATACATATGTACATACGTGAAAAAGAGACGGGTCCTATGGACCCGAGAACACGTACGCGGCATGTGTGCGTTTCGCTTCTCTCATTCACACATTTTCCAGACAAACACATTAAAACTCACACAGTAGGTAGATTTTAAGTCCGCTTACATGAATAAATTTACTTTATAGGAAAATATTACATACAAACATCAGTATTTAGTTTCAAAATTTTCTCCGGGTCCAATGGACCCAGAACACGAATACAAGGTTAAGATTAATTGCAATTACAAAATAAGTGAGTTGTTACTCAAACTAAGAACCTTTAAGTGATGTTCATTAATTTTTACCTAAATACCTAAGTTAACAATTATTCACAGCAGCTACATTAAGGTTAGGGTTACATGACTAAAATTTTAGTATACTGTATATTGTCACCGCGCATTTTGTACTAATTAATATGAGTTATTTGTTAAGTTAATTTTGGTCAAAGTCAATTAGAAATATATATGATATTAGGGACTCTGCCGCACAGTTGCAATATATCGTAGGTATATAAATAAATAAAATCAAATTGCAAAACGCTTAACTATTAATTAGTTAGTGGCACACACAAAATTTGCACAAAAGCCAAACAGCGAAATTTAAATTATTATTATTGGGATTTAGAATGAAATCTATTTTGGCTCGTAATGCATGCGTAATGCAATTGTATAGTAACAACAGCAACAACAACAACCATAACAGCTAAAATCATGCTCAGGGGCATATGCAAATTGCAGGACCAAGCCACACACACCAACTAACCTATTTACAAATACATAGCCATATTACCTACATGTATAGATAGATACAAAGCCACCATAGTGATTATCAAGTGCCAAACTCACACCAGCCAAGTGCCATAAACCAATGACAGCTAATGCATAAAAGCCACACAATTTAGTGTATATATAACTAGTACATACATATAAGCTATATATACATATATACCATTTTACACTGTAGTTTATCATATAAACCATAAGCCTATTAATAGCCCCTGTCTGCGATCAGACAAACAATTAAAATTGACTGCACTTTTTAACGTATGGGTACAAGCGCTGCTCGAGTCACTATGGCCTCCCGTACCACATTATCCTGCTCAATGGGGCGTAAATGTGTGGCCATCATCGGTTTTCATGTGGCAGTAAACGGAGGTATGCAGCGCTGGTTCACGTAGCACCAAGCGACATTCTGCTAACTGGCAATTATTTTGGCCACATTGCGCGTCTGTAAAGCATAAATTTCTAGTCCTTGTAATTTATATGTATGTAGAGAGACCTGGAGCAGGTTGTTGGGCACATGACTGCACAGCATCTATGTGTGTGTGTGTGTGTGTCACATAGCTTTGATTTGTATTCCCACAGACATTATAAAGCTACTCCTAAGTGCAATTATTAAGCATACGCCAGGTGTCACTGGCAGCTGCAAGCCATTTTTGAACATTTGTTTGTTCGATTTGTCAATTATTTTGATATTGTTGTTATTGATGTGTCTAAATGACAAATTAATTGAGCAGCAGACGTTTTAAATTACTCATATGTTGAGCAAGGATTTATGTAGTGGCTTATCGTACGGTCGATAAAGCTTTTAAACCAAAAGTAAGTACTTACTTATTGAAGTTGTAGAACATACGTTATTAACGTTTGCTAGCATTTAAAATATGGCAACTAATATCTAAGACTTACAAAAGCTTGCTCAGAGCTTTTATGCATAGACTGGTTTTGAGTTTGGAAAAGTTAACAAGGCAGCAGCTTTGGGACAAGTTTTATGAGCTTTTGGTTCAGGAAACTGCAAGCCGTAGCTTTTTTTTACGAAAGCTAATTTTTAAGCTTGAATGTCTTTTTGTTAATTTAAAAATTTCTACTTATGTTCGTTTCGCTTGGGACGAAATTTCAAGAACATCAGCAACAATAAGGCGTAGGTACGGCCAGAACATCAGTTTTGGGGACTACAATTTTGAAGTAGCCGAAAATTTTCAATACCTCGGTGTCAACATAAATATAGACAATAATATAACGCGTAAAATAGACCAAAGAATAACGTCAGCGTACAAATGATATTTTGGACTACAAAGACACTTAAAAAGTAATCTCTTAGACAGAGGGACGAAAACACTCCTGTAGCGCACACAAATTGTACCAGTTCTCACCTACGCGAACGAAACATGGGTGTTAAACAGAGCAAATAAAAACAAACTTCTAATATTTGAACGTAAGATACTGCGAAAAGTCTTTGGATGAGTACAAGAGCGACGACGATATAACAATGAGTTATATAATCTATACGGCCACCCCAACATAATAACATTCATTAAAACAAACCGATTACGATGGGCTGGCCACCTAATTAGAGCAAACGAAAGCTATCCTACAAAACGAATAATGATTGGACGGTGTGTAGGTAATCGAAGAAGATGTCGACCGAAGTTGAGATGGATGTATGGGGTCGTTCAAGATGCAGAGGACTTAGGACTGAGGTGTTGAAGAACACAAGCCCCTGATCGTGACGAATGGAGGCGAAAACTACAACAGACAATGACCCAACCAGGGTTGATGAAAATTGTTTCTGATGTTGGCCTACTCTTCCAACAGAGAATGAAATGGGCATGCAATAGAGAGAGTTCTTTAGAAAACAAAAAGCAAGCAGATAGACAAATATTTACACTAATTTTTAAATTAAGTATCCGTTTTACGTTTAGTCTTGTTGAAGTTCATTTACGCACAGATCTCATTTGTAATAATTTGAAAATTTGGTATGTGGATTAGAGTGCAATAAGTCCCAAATTTAGATTTTATTTTTTCAAATATTTTTCCAAACCTGCACTTTAAATATTTTAGGATTTTTAATTGTTCTTAAAACACAAAACTTTTGCATTTCTTGATATAAAAATGGTTTTATAGCAGCAAGAACATCCTATTAGCAGAGACACAAACCCAAAAGCTTTTGCAACATATAAGCAAAGAACAAATTATAATTTCTTTGAATATAACGCATTGAATAATTTTATTAATTCTAAAGGCAGTTGTTTTGGTTTTAAATTTTATTCAATTATATAATAAATAATCTCAATTTCATTTAATAGTTATATTTAAAACAATGCAAATCCAAAGCATCAAATATTTAATATAATTTCGGACTTAACGTATACTTATTTGATATTATATGCAAATTCCTGTTCGTTTAATTTATACGATATATATATTTTCAAACATTATGAATAATTAAATATAATGCTTGACTTCAAGAGCCAGAAATGCTGCGTCTAAATCTGACCGAGAATTATTTTGCTGCACTTGGCCCAAATTGGAAAATTGTAAATACTCGTATTTGCACTTGCTTTGAGTAATTCTTTTTAATTATTAACGCATGCTTAAATTTAACAATAATAATTTAAGTTTTGCAATACGCTGGTGTATAATAATAGTTACAATAATTTGGTCTTTGTTTTATTTAATATGTAAGTTTATTTAATAAATGTTATTGTATTTTACTTTACTTCAGCGAAAAAAACGCATATCTATATTTTTGTTTTTTTTTTTTTATACATAATAACTTTAATAATAAACGCGCAAAAATGTTATATTATTTATTTTAAGCTTAACTTAGCTTAAATTGAAACGCGAATTTACCATACATAAATTCGGTTTAACTCTATGTATATGTATATGTATATGTATATGTATATGTATATGTATATGTATATGTATATGTATATGTATATGTATATGTATATGTATATGTATATGTATATGTATATGTATATGTATATGTATATGTATATGTATATGTATATGTATATGTATATGTATATGTATATGTATATGTATATGTATATGTATATGTATATGTATATGTATATGTATATGTATATGTATATGTATATGTATATGTATATGTATATGTATATGTATATGTATATGTATATGTATATGTATATGTATATGTATATGTATATGTATATGTATATGTATATGTATATGTATATGTATATGTATATGTATATGTATATGTATATGTATATGTATATGTATATGTATATGTATATGTATATGTATATGTATATGTATATGTATATGTATATGTATATGTATATGTATATGTATATGTATATGTATATGTATATGTATATGTATATGTATATGTATATGTATATGTATATGTATATGTATATGTATATGTATATGTATATGTATATGTATATGTATATGTATATGTATATGTATATGTATATGTATATGTATGTATATGTATTGTGTATTGAGAATAAATATGTTGTGGTTCAGCTTGGTACATAGTTTTAAACATAATATGTTTTGTACATAGTAGTAGTAAGTTTGGTTTAGTTTTGTTCGGTGTACGAGTTATACAATATAAGCATTGTAGCAGAAAAATTGTTAAAAATTGTTTTTTTTTTTTTTTTGGGCCCCTTAGGTTAAATATTTTTGGTTAGTTTTTTAGTTTTAGTTTTGGTTTATTTTTTTAAGTTTTTGGTTTTTAGCTCAGTTTAGTTTGCAGCTGATATGCAAGTGTTTAGTCACGTATTTATGTTTGTTTGTATTTTGTGTATAAAATATGTTTCTATGGCAAAACATAAAATTTAATTTCAATAACAATTAACAATAACAATAAAAAGAACTATACAATATCAATGCATACAATTTATTATGGCTACAAATTTTCAAATTAAATTTAATAACAACAATACCAACAGTTATCATATGTCCAAACATTATTGTCGACTGCTTTACTTTTTCCTCCTATCTCTTTAAATATTCATTTTGCTATGTAAATATAAAAGTTGAAATCATATTGACATAATTGTTTAGTTTGTTGTGTGCATATTTAAAAAGAGTTATTTGTGCATTGGACAGCGAGAGTTTCGAATGAATAAACACATAAATTTATGGTAGGTATCATTTGAAGGGAATTTTTTTTTTGCAGTATATAACGCTAGAAAGTTATGCTAGCTGGATGACCTTTAAGGCCTTTATAGACGAACTTTTAAACTTCTTAAAATTTTCTGCGAATTCCGTTGTTACAATTTGCTAAGAACTCATTAATAATTTTGTTTCATTCTACGAATGCTGCGTAAACAAAAATTTATTAAATTGTATAATTCCATTTGACATTTTCGCCATAGCATTAAAAATACATTTCTAAAATTAATAAGTTAAGAGACAAGTTGTAAACGCAAACGAATACAATGGCATCATATAATGGAATTTAACTCAATTTAATTACTTTGAGATGCGCTATAACCTCACTATATGCACAACATTACATATCCATACGTATACGTAACTTTTTAATTTTTATTAAGATAGCTTTAGAACAAAGAATCGGCTAACCCAGTTCGGAATTGCATAAAAACGAAAACAAATCGAATGAAGTTTTTATATTATGCATTTAACTTTGAAATTGTAGAAAAAATATATGAAAATATAGGGTGGGCCATCTGTTGGTTTGTTTGTTAATTGCATTTTATTCATATATGCGTGTGCGAACATCTTAATTTTCGATGACTTTTTTTTAACGAAAACGTTGATAATGATCGGTGGGCTTCAATTGTTACGTCATTTGAATCTTGTAAGCATGTTAATGCAGATACGTATGCAAAATTTGACGCAAAGTGGTCCTAGCAAGGTGTAATTCGTGCGAACGATGGTGCATCGATGTTCCCGGCGACTCAACTATAATTTTCTTCATAGAACGACCATTTTAATAGCACGCCTGTACTACTTTTACGCGTTGTTCGGTTGTTAAACGATCTAGTTTTGAACTTGACATATGTCGAAGAGCATCCACTTTGTACGGGTATGTTTCGAATTATAAGTGTTTAGCCACCTAACCAACAGATGACCCACCCTATATTATGGAATTTAAACTTGATCTGAATGCACATCTCAAGTTTCGCTTACCTAGCTCTTTATAATCTCAAAAACTTAGTCATTCATAAATGCAGGGCGACAGACAGACGTACAGCGGACATACAGAAACTTATTTTGTCCTCCTGGCCTTCCCTATGTTACATACACTTGCGCAAACTGAATAAACCCCTTACCTTAAAGTACAGGGCATAAATATTTTATACAATTTTCGCCAAAGTTTTTCTAAAAATAAAATATTCCTTTAAAGCTGCTTTGTAGCATTAACTTTTGACAACATGCCAGCGCATAGAGCGCAGTTGGTTTTAGTGCCAGAATTCGAGATTTGCTGCAGCGGTTGCATTCCAGAATTTTTAACCATTCTTTGAAGGCACCTAAAATTCACTGCATGCTGCCAGACTCTATTACTGAAGGAAGCATAATGAACTAAGCTACAAGTTCTAGTAAAATATTGTAATAGGGTCGGCAGACCGCTGCAGCCTTTGTAATCGCTCTGTCTGCTTAACAAGTCTGATGGTAGTCATAGAATTGTAGATTGCCGCCTACTTAAAAGATGCGCAAAAAGCACCTGGCTCATGATGGGAGCTTTTGGTTCCGCATAAAAAAACTTGTAGGCACTATAATCTGTCTGTTTCCTTAAGAAGCTATGCGGAGTGAGATCGGCTTGGGCGACTTGGCCGACAAAGCAGGCGGATGGTGGCATTAGGTTGGCACTTTACTAAAATGGTTCTAGGCACAGCATTTTTAAGCGAGATGTTGACAAACTTGGTAAATGTATTCATCGGAAATGTATTCATTACATACGTATACGTATTAGAGAGCTGCAGAAAATGTTCTAAACGTCGCACTTCACTACTGCACAATACTTCCAAGCACTGTATTTCACTGCAGAGCTCGCAACAGAACAAAATGTTTTGATGTTCTGTTTGCTTCAAAACAAAACCTTCAGTGCTTGAACTGCCTTTGATTCAGTGCTTGACAGTGGCTGAATATTTCAAAACATAAGAACATCACACAAACTGCTTGAGTGAAGCAAATTTTGGGCAAGCATAGCGAGTGCACTAGAATGTTTTGATTTTTTATGCAGCAGACAAAATATTAAGCCACACACAAACACAGGCAGATTGTCAAAAAAAAACCACCACCAAAATCATTGCAACAACAAAAACGTTCTACTATGCTTGGAATGTTCTATTTCAGTTTGGTTCTACTTCAGTTTGGTTCTACATCCATTTTGTTCTACTTCAGTTTTGTTTTGATGTTCTATTGCTTGTTGTTAACCAAGCACTTTTGACACTGAAATATATGTTTTGTTTTGTTCGAGCCAATGACATGAAGTGCTTGAAATAACAGCTGATGGCTTACAGGACATTTGTGCAGTGCTTGCGCAGCTCTCTAATATGTATTTGTTATGAGAAGTCCGCTTTTGTTTGAATGTGTGTTATGATCCAATATTGATTAATAACTTTAACCTAACCTAACCTTGTTGCTTCTTATGGACTGAAAAATATAACTGGTTATTCCTTAATGTAAGTATCTATCCCCAAATTAATAGGCTTTTTTTTCTGGAATTAATTAATTAATTACAGATCCGCTTTACCATAATCATGCATTCGTTGCGGAAATTATTTTTTGCTAAAGCGTATCGGATTTTCGTTAAACTGCCCTTTTATAAAATACATGCAGCTTTGAAGCCTGTCACAGTACCAACAAAAGTCCTTTAAAATTAATGCAATTAATTCCCTACCAAAAGAGTTTACTTTCCAGCGTTATATACCGCACAGTAAATCCGCTTTGAATGTTTTTTACACAATAGATATATATTTAAGTGCGAAAATGCGGGATCTAGTCATGTTTAATTTATGTTAAGCTTACACGCCTCTATATATATTTATACATTATCATATATCAAAATCACCCAAACGCTGCATTTAAAATTAAGCCCGCCTGCCACCAAACCCATTCCAGCCGGATTACACTCTTGTCCGCTTTTCTGTTTACTACTATCACATGGCTGCTAAATGTCTAACCGGCTGCCTAATGGCGGGTGGCTCCATACCCAACGAAACAACAAAAAAAAAGAAGGTAACAAATTACATATATGGCATGCTTACAGGCGTTACTCCTTATTGCCTACGCCAGCTCACATCAGGGTGCAGCGATTCCAACGTGATGTGGTACGCACTCCCTCACCCTCATTCAGAGCCATTGTCTTTGAGCGCATCAGATTGAGGTCCGTGCGAATGCTGGGTCGACGCGCATTGGGCGTAACCACACCGCAGGCATCGCTGAAGCGCCGTTTGATGGACAGAGCGTTCTTTTTGGTGGTGCCAGTGTTTGAGCCATGCGGTGGTAGCGGTGAGGGCGCGCCAAATACGGATACCAAGCGCCTGTGATGGTTTGGTGTCATTTCTAGTGGCAAATTGGAGACCATGAAGAGGGCATAAAAGAGATCATCGATGCGGTAATTCTGACGTGCGGAGCACTCAACAAAGGTGCAGCAGTTATCCTGACCGGCTATATAGCCCATGACTTCATCCAGTTGTACGGTTCTAGTAAAACGCAATAAAGACAGATGATTTTGATTTTATAGAGTATATTAGGTTAGGTTGCACCGGTTGACCCCTGGGGGGGAGTCACACATAGACTAGATAGTCCTTAGTGGTAAGAGTATATTAAGGTAGTACAAAAATTTGATTTTTGACACTCCGATAGAGTAGGAACCCACATTTTTAACACCAAAATGATAAAGCTGGCAAAAGGATACCAAAAGACCTAAGTGTTAATAAAATCGGTTGGGAACTTCGGGAGTTTAAAGTAAATATAACCATTAACCCAAAGTAAAGTAATAACAATAATTAATTAATTAATTAATTTCAAAAAACACATAAACAATTCCTACTGAAACTCAGCCCTAAAACATATTCGTCGTAAAAAAAAATATTAAATTAAAAAATAAAAAAAAATTCCAAAATAAGTCAGTTAATTATCTTTTCTTATTTCTAGAACTTAAGAGCTTAAGCTTCTAAATTAAATTAATCACAACCTTACTTTACTTACTTGAAATCGCGATCACATTTATTGCCCGCTAATATCATAGGTATTTTGGGCAGACTTTTCTTTTTGAAACCAGAGCCGGGATTCAGTGCAGCCCATTTTGTTTCGAGTATATTCTCGCGCAGACGCACTACCTCCTCAAAGGATTCACGTGAGTCCATGCTAAAGACCAATATGAAGAGATCTCCTACAAATAACACAAAATAGTAAATCAAGTACAAATTTTAAGCATAAAATTTACATTAATCGTTTCTTGATTTAACTAATGCAAATTTATTGCTTTTTTATGCCAATTTACAGTCACTTAATAAAGTATACGCATACATATACACGATGTCTCTATATTTAATACGGGTTGTGTGTGTCTGTCTATGTGTGTGTGCTTGTTTATGAATAGGTTTGTGGGTGACATTGGAATGCCAGCAACAAATGGCAAAGAGCAAACAAATGGAAGCTGAAGAACAGCTGAGTCTGATTTTTATGATAATTTATAGCACATTAAATAGCGGCAGGCACTTGGGAACTTAAGTGATGATACGTGCGTTTGATATGATTGCGGCAACAGCGTTAGCCAACCCCTAAAAGTCACAAACTCACACATGATTAACTATGTACACTGAGAGAAAAACCGCAGAGAAACGTTTACATTGAACGCATGAGTGCACAAGCTGCAGGGGTCCAAACGAAATAGTGTCAGTCATGTAAGATTACGACAAAGTTGTGGCAACTGTAAGAATAGTTGTGAGACAAACTGTTGATCAAATACTCTCACAAAAAATAGCCTTTAATAGACTAAAGAATAAAAAAAGCTTGTGCTAAAATATTTATCTAGTTAGCTGTTAGTTTCTCTAAGTGCATGCGTATACGTTATGGCGGTACTCACCCGTTAGAAACGACAAGCGACGCATTGCGGGAAACGGATGATAGCCAGAAGTATCTAAAATATCCAATTGAAAGACCTCATTTCGTATGCGATACAATTTACGATGAAACTCCTCAATGGTTGGCGTATAGGCCTCCTCAAAGCGATTGCCCAAAAAACGTGCCACAATCGATGACTTGCCGGCACGTGAGGACCTATACACAAATAGACGCACACAAATACAAATACAAAAACAAATACAAAGCAGCATTCAATAGCTATTACATGGGCATATTGTGAGTGAGTTTGCTTGTTACATACCCCAGCATGACCAAACGATAGCAGTTCTTGGCCGAGGGCAAACTATCGTCGCAAAGTGAGAGCCCGGCACCAGGGCCATAAATGAAATCATCGGCCGGCTCAATGGCATCCAAATTGGAGTGATGTTCAAGCATGTGTGCCTGATGTAACTCAGCGGTGGTCACCAGTCGACTACTTGTTATGCTGCCACTTGGTGCATCATCCAGAAAGGTAACCACATGTGCGCCTGTACCTGCTACTGCTCCACTGCCTGTTGCTGCTGTTGGCATTGTTGCTGTTGCTGTTGCTGTTGCTGCGGTCGGTGTGTGTATGTTATGCGTTGGTTCATCTTCGGTGGAACGGTTTGCCGTGTTGGACTGTTGATTGCTTTTGTTGCGAACGCTATTGATGTGATTAGATGACGTCACAGTGTCATTTAGTGCCACATCGACATAGTTGTTGTTATTGCTGCGCGCGCAAAACCAATTTTTGCAACGATACATTTTGATTGTGTCATTGCCAGCCGTTTAATGGTCGGCAGTTTGCATATTACGCATACGCAGCGTACCCCATCAAAGATCGTCGCTTCGTTGCTACTGTAATCGCAATGTTCGTGCACTTGATTGCTTCTGTTTTTGTGGTATTTTTTTTCAGTAGTGTTGTTGTGCGTGCCCCGCTGTTGGCAACATTTTGTTTGTTTTTCCGATTTTGTTGCCTCGCGCCCTGCGCCAAGTCTGGCAGTTACTGCGGTTACTGTAGCAGTCGGTTGCACTGCAATGCAATTTGCATTTTCAATCATTCAGCTTCAACTTTGTTGTTGGCCTTGCTTTCTTTGTTGTTAGTTGCTCTTAACTAAGCTTATATTTACATATGTTGTACGATTTCTTTCACTATAATGATATAAGTTTTTCTATTTGTATTTTTTTTTTGTTCTTCCTCTTCTCTTAACTTCTGTGTGTGGTTAAGTTCACAGCATTGCCTTTTGCTTGTGGTAAAAGCAGCCAGCTGCGTGCCACATTTGCATTTTGTTCAGGTAGATGCATTAACTTCGCTTAACTGCAATATAAAGTAGAAAAAAATCTTAAATGTAGTTATAAAAAATGCATTAAAACAAAGGCAAAAGAAAGTAGAAAAGGTTACTTTGCTGCTCGAAGGTTTGTATGCTCTTAAGCCAACAATCGTGATAATAATAGAGTAGTTAAACTTCAAAGTACTCGGAACCAATATAATTTCCTTATTATTGTGTTTTAAGAGTCTATACGCTAGTTTAAAACTGTTCTTAGATGTTTTAACTGAATAATTTTAGAGTCTCTAAGATAATTTCTCTGAGAATCCATTACAAGCAATTGTTAGCTTTCTTTACTGGCCAAAAGTTGTAGTTTTTGCTTTTCACGAATTAACTCGATAAGAGAACTCAAAACATTGAAGAAACCTCGAAAAAACGCGTTTATTTTTAATATATTAAAAATTTTTTTGAAAAACGCAATCGTCACCCAATTTTTTTAAGAAGTTCGTGATTCGATTTGATAAAATTTTTGAACCCAGATTTTAGCTTGAATCTAGGCTATTCAAAATTATGCAATGTTTTTTAGATTGTTATTTTATGTATGATATAAGCACATAAAAGAAAACAACAAAAAAAAATCGTTTCGGCTGTGCATGCTATTTTTTGGGTTGAGTCAGAAAAAAAAAAATAATTAAAAATAATTGTCAGTAAATATCTAACTTAAAGTTGGCTTAAATATAATCTAAAAATATCAAAGAATATTTAAAAAATTATTTTAGTATAAAATTTGTACTTTTTTAAACCTATTTTGCCAATTCGTTTTAATTCCTCTTGCAATAAAACATTTGGTTTCAAACCGCATAAAAAATTAGTTTTTGTGAAATTGGCAGCACCAGCCATTCGGTTTCAAAACGAAATCGAATAAAATGTTCAGTTTCGTTTTCCGGAGCATCTCCAAAAAAAAAAAAAAATATACAACTATTTTTGGGAAAGAAAGAATGAGCCTTTGGGACCCTGGAAAGCAGCTACTTTTTTTTGGAGGCCTGCAAACACTATCCAAGAAAATAGGCAGCTTGAATTAAATTTTGTATTTTATTCTTATAAAAATTTTAACTTGTGCAAATTTATATTTATTCTAATATATTTTATATATTATATGTTCTCTTAAAACAAAACGTTTTAATTTCCGACGTTTACTGTAGGCATTTTTGATAAGTAAGTCCAATACTGTAGTCAACTCCATTTATTATTAATGATTTATTTATGCACATAAATTACATAGCTATTATGCATAAAATATCATAAAATAATAAAAAAAATAAAAAAGAGTCGTGATTTAGCCAAGCTCAGAGACAAAATCTATGTGCTTTCTTGTATAATAAATTTTTAAGGGTAAATAAAAAAGTTTCGTTTCTCCATTTTGGCTACATGGCGTAGCTTTACGTGGCATGAACATACTATTTTGGCGCACTTTACTACCGTAATTGAGAGTATATGAGCGAGGGCAGAGAGCAGGCCATTCCATGCGAATAAACCGCAACAAAATGGCGCATACAAATTTCAAAGTGCACCCACAATTTACATCACTCCGTAACGCCGCCACCCTAGCACGTACTACAAAAACCAACGGATTAGCAGACGACTACAATAAATTTGCACACAAGGCAGCTGGAGCTAGAGCTAAGGCAGTTTCTACAGCAACAGGAGCAGCGACCCGGCAGCCATTTGGCTTCAATAATGGCCATCTTGCCACAAATCTAATTAACTTTGTTTTAGCTTGCTACGTGACGGTTGTGCATCAGCTAGTCAATGCTGGAAAGAGCATCCCGTGGTGTAGCATTCGGCCAAAGTAAACGTGCTGAATGCAGGCTGCTGGCCAACAAAATCAAACCGGAAAGTGCCTGTAATCGAGTGCACAAAGTACTCAAGCTTAGATTTTGCCATTTTGCTGATTTTTGTGCACATTTTTATGTTGCAGTTGTTGTTGTGGCCGGACTGTGAGCATTTAAATGCCAGCTCTTCACAGCATGGGGCGGGCTATACTGGCTATATGAATGAAAAGAACTGGAGTGGAAAATTTGCAAGCGAAAAAAAAAATGCCAGGGAGCAAAGAAATTCGCTATATAATATTACGTACATATACAATACATACAAATGTGGTTGAGCTAACAAAGCTCGGCACTAAGATTCCATTGCCCAGGCTAAGGGCCGACCTTCAGCGGCGTTGACTTTGTCTTTGGCGTTGGCGTCAACGTCGACGTTGGCGTAAGCGTTAGCATAAAAGCCATTTAGTACTACTGCTCGTAATGTTTTCATAATTGATTTCGGGGTTTTATTTTAGTTTTTTTTTTTGGGTGTTTTTTTTTTTTTTGTTTTTGGGCGTGCTGTGCGTTTGTTTAAGGAGCTTAACCGGAGCATTCTGCTGCATGTGCATGTTCATGCATATGTGTGTGGGTGTTCGTGTGTGTGTGTGTGTGTGTATACTATGGGAAAACACACAAATGGCTTTTCCTGCACACGCACTGTAGAACTTAATGAAAGTGGCTGCCAAGTCATGCCGAGTTAAGAAACATGCAAAAAACGCCATCAAAGAACAAGCCCGAATTTAGGACACACTGATTCGCAAGTTTTTCACCATTTCTGGTAAGTGGATCAGATGCTAAAGCTGTGAGGGCATTACGAAGTTCTAGCAGGTGTTGAGTTTTTTTTAAAGTTTGCTAAATTTCCTAAGCCTTGGAGTATGTATGTGTACTTTGGGTACCATAGAATAGCCCAAGAAATTTTATAGCCAGAAGGCGGCATCTCTTTGATGGTATTGATTGTGTCATTTACGACTATCCGGGCGTACGTCTAAACGCCTAGATCTCTGCGAGCAGAAAAGCTAAACACATAAAATACTACACTGCTGT
Organism: Chymomyza fuscimana; assembly: GCA_949987675.1. Lineage (NCBI taxonomy): Eukaryota > Metazoa > Arthropoda > Insecta > Diptera > Drosophilidae > Chymomyza > Chymomyza fuscimana. The sequence continues at coordinate 7,509,586 of OX465089.1, forward strand.
ACAAACTATTAAAATTGGTTCACTAATTGTAACACATGTATTGGCTTAAATTTTAATAAACAATATTCCCAACATTAATTAGAATTTCATTTACTTTCATTTTGCTTAATTTATAAATAAACTGTAACAGGGTGTTCACAAGTTTGTTTGCAACACATGTTTAATACGAAACCCGCAAAAGTTAATACTCAGTATTTAATTAAAAAAGCCACAAGTGTTATTAACTTTCATTGAGAGTTCCACGAACTAGCAAACAATATTGATTTTTGATATTTTCAGTGTAGGAAGTGGGAAGTTACTTTATAGTCGGGTGGCGTAAAAAATTTCACTTCTTGCTATAATAGATACTACGAGTATATGACAAACCAGTTTAAAGCTATTTTTAAGTTTTTTTCAAATATTGTAACATTTTTGTAGGCACGAAGCAAAACTTGCTTTTGTATTCAAATTTTTATTCAAATAAGTTGGCTTTGATATTTAAGTTTAAAACAATCTGTTGATGGTTTGTGCTGTGCACTAATACTCTTTTTATAGAATTTTTACACACAAGGTTTCCATTTAGTTATTGCCTCTCCGAAACCTAAGTATATTTATAGAGTAACATAAAGCAAAATAATCAACAAAAAGGCCTTATGTTGCCTAGGTTAGTTTTGCACCTGGACAAATTGTAAGCCATTGCAAGGTAAGGCTTGCAATTCCTTTTGACACTTTTGGCACAGTTGGGACCTGAAAATCTTTGACAAGCGTATTTATGGAACTGAATGACAGCTGGTCGTAAAAAGAAATAACATTTTGCTCTGTAAAGCGCTCTATAAGCCATGTCTTGCCGAGATGGTAATGACTATGATTCGCACTCATGCTGTTGTCGCTGTCATTTCCTTTTTATCACATACTATAATATTTGTTTACTAAACACGCTGCTGCTAGTGCCGTCTGTTACAAATTGTATGTGCGTGTGTGCGTGTGTGCGTGTGTGCGAGTGTGTGTCAGGGACGGATGCAGGCTTGGAATACCGGGCGTCCGTAGAAATCCGAAATATTAAATATTTGTGTTTCATAATATCAATAAGTTGTCCTTAACAAAAAGCCGTCTAAATTAAATAAGAACTTTTAGGTCCAAGTTGTTGATTAATACATCCTCAACAAAGCAATAGAAAGACACTTCAGTGTAACTATGTCATCAAGAAGCAAGCAACATATTTTGCTTGTAAAAGTTTCCCAAATATTCCAACAACCTGACAGCAAAGCTTATAAGAAAAGCTTAATTTGTACTAACTTACTCTCATTGAGCCACCAGCTATATTAACAAATTTATTAAAGAGCTTTAAAAGTCTTATATACATCAAACCTTACATTAGATCAGTGGTGGGGCAGTCTCTCAATTTACATAACTCGCGAGTATAGGGCACCAAAATCTGCCGCAGCGCAGTCGGCTCATGCACGATCCAAGTGTGCGAAATCTCTCTCTCGTTTTCGCTTGATTGCGGTTCTTGCTCTCACGCGCGCTTTTGCTCACTGCGCTGCTTACTCACACAAAGAAATGTTTGTTTGTATGAGTTTTGCCCACCACTGCTCTAGATGCTGGTATAGTTTCAATACTAAAATATTTTGCATTAGTTCTTCCAAAGATATGATAGATTATAGGTACAGCCAAATTTCTTGAACCGAACAATTCTTATCCAAAAACAAAAAGGCCTCAGGTTGTACGATTCATTCTGCAATCCAATTTGACAAATTTCTTATTTGAGAATCATCATACTTATACGGTCTAACTTTGTACATTTTTTTATATAAATAGCTAACTTTAATTGTACCTTTTGAAATTTAAGTAATGAACTTTATAAACAGAACAGATAAAAAAAAAAAAAAAAAAAATGTAAGCATTCTGTACAGAAATTTGCGTGCCCCCTTAAAACTTTTATTGAATCCGCTCCTGTTGTGTATGCTTATATGGAGAGAGCACTGCAATCGAAGCTAACATCGCGAGCACAACTGTATTTTATGTGCGGAGCGTGCAAATGCCAAACAAATGGCAAAATTTTTCAAAACAAAAACTGAAACTCAAAACTACAAGAGATAAGCCCTTGAGCATAAAGAAACAGAGAGACAGAGTGAGCAGCAAGCAGAGAGCAAATAAAGCTGCTACCACAAACAACAAGCATCAATTACAACAACAACCATAACAAAACCAACAACAACAGCAACAACAAAGCCGAGATAATCAATGAGAGGTTATCACCCAAATACGTGTAAAATAGTCGCCTAGTAGAAGCAAAATAAAAATATCTTAGCTCAGTTGCTTACAAGCAAGCTGCAAATTAAGTCGCTTAAGTTACAGTCACTTGGCTCGCAACGTGGTCTCACTCTTCACTGCATGGATGCGGATGGAAAATTGTCAAGAGCTGCAAACAACAGTTCATTAGAGATTGAGCTTGAGCAAGTGCCTGCTCCACAAGAAGAAACCAAAAAAAAAGCATGTCGCCTGAGTCGCTGCATAAGCATAGCAGCCATCATCTTGGCTTTGCTGCTTGTCCTAGCCGCCATTTGGATGCACTTGAGACAAAAATCTCATCTTGGCCGTTTACATATTAAGCCAGCTAAGATACAGAAGCTGCAAGCCACGGAGCTGTTTGAGCTGGTCACTATTGCGGCAGTAGGTAGGTTATCTAAGAAAGCTGCAACAAACGATTTGGTTGCATTTAATGTGCCTGACTACAACTATTTGCAGCTGCATATAATGAAGAGCAGCCGCAACAGCAGCCCCCAAAGCTGCTCAGTGCCGAGTGCCTGCAGTGCATAGCCAAGACCACAACGAATCTAAAGCCGGCCATATGCAGTGGAGGAGTTGCATGTGGCTATTATCGCATCTCGCAAATGTATTGGCAGGATGCACAAAAAGCAGCAAACCAGACTTATGGGCCAGGCATGCAGGGTAAGGACTTAATTAATAAACTGTCCGTTAAAAGTCACTTCGAATAATAACTCCGATAATTTCAATGCTTTATAGACTATGCAAGCTGTGTAGCGTCGCCAGAGTGTGCTGACCAAGTAGTGCGCAGCTATATGGATAAATATATGCGAGATTGCAATGATGATGGCTTAATAGACTGTCGGGATTTCATTCTTCTGCATCTACGTGGTCCCAACGGCTGCTTTAAGGCTGAACTGCAGCCGGTGTTTATGTTTCGCATGAACGAGTGCCTGAGATACAACAAATTATTATGAGACTGCATATATTCATAATTTAGCTGGAGGTTAAGCTTAAGAGTTCATTTTTGGGGTAAATAAATTCATAAAAAAAAAAATAGTTCCATGCAAAAATTTTACGATAAGAAAACAGTTTTTAAAGCATTTTAAGCAAAATTAACTTAATTAATTTGGCGTGACAAAAAAGATTTGCACGGGTTTTTATGGTGTTGTCACAAATCTCTCCATATTTATTTTTATAAAAATAACTGAATGCTCTCGCAATGCTTTTGAATTAAAACTTGTTTAAATACGAGAGATATTTGGCATATCACTGATTGGCTACATAATTGAACTAAAATATCTGATAAACCAGTCCAAATTTGGGTTGGACATAATAATGTCGTAAAATATACTATATAGAGTATAGTTGATTATTACCTATCCCAACTGTAGCTAAATACTGTAAAGGGGCAATTATGTACACTTGATTTATAAATAGAGAATAATGCGTGAAATTTGTGTGGACCCAAGGTCACATTTAAAAAAGGTTTGGTCTTACTGCTCTTAAGTGGTGCATTTGTTTGAAGAGCAAATATGAACCAGGAAACTGATAATTTTCGGGTCGTTCACACAGATACGCTACTAAGCTTTTGATTGTATCGCAAAACATTAACGCAGCTCACGAATACATATATAAATTGAGAGGCTCTGACTGCGCTCTCACAGATTACACTGTCAGAAAGTACCCTGGCCTAGCCCAAAATCTACCAAAGAATAACGTCAACTATCGGAAACATAGCAAAAAAAAACTTATCGAAGGTGCTTCTGGCGCTGTCGCTCTCTTTTTTTATATAGGCTACAATCTGCCCCGAACAGATTTTGCAGATTAAAACTGTAGTAAGATATCAAGGTAAATAAAAGTTGGTATATGCCCACTGTAGCCGGCGCATTTGTAAAATTTTACCTGGGCTTCTATATAAAACAAAAGTTATTTTAAATTCTTGATGCCTTTTTCTTAATCTTTAATACCAGAAATGGATTAGAAACTAGGGGGCTCCGACCCCTGCGTACTTTGCAAGCCAACCCACGTACGGTCTTCTTTATTCAATTTAGATCATCCAATAATGCTATGGTCGGTGCTGCCCGACTGTACTAACGCATTTATGACTTTATCATAGCTAGAACTTGAACTAGAGTCTATGTATTGTTTCTTATATTGATCAATTCAAATTTCCTATAATTGAAAAACAATTTATCTATTCTACATCCTCTTCTCTCAAAGTTTCTTAACTCTGACCTATACCTGGTTTTACATATATCTTTTAAACTTTTCACTCGATTTTAAAAATTGTTGCGGCATACTATTTGAAACTGGAAAAGATATCGGAAAAAGATATCGAGTAAATCAAAAAACTTGATCTGCCAGATTATTAAGCGCCTCTTTTGGTAAAATTGCAGCTTCATAGCACTTATAGTCTCTAAGATCCTTTCTATAATACGGACAGTTAGACAGACAGACAGACAGACTGACAGGGCTATATCGACTAAGCTGTTGACCACGCCTCCTGCTGCCCATTACATACATTTGCACGAACTAATTATACCTTTTGTACTTTTTAGTACAGCACACAACGGGCCCGCGTCGCCAGATTTTGGCCAAAAGTCCCCCATAAGAAGGTCAAAATTAGCACAAAATGATATTTGAATATGATTTAACACATATTAAGGTATCCTGTGCAAAAAAAATTATTAATTTATAATAAGTGGTTTTTAAGTAATTGGCAATCAAAGTTAACATTTTGTAATTTTTGAGCTTTCGCGATAATTTACAGAAAAAAAACCCTGCATATACTGTTTACATGTAGCTACGAAATTTTAGTTCACTTTATTATTTATAAATATTACTTCAGTGAAAAAATAAATTGAGCTTTAAAATTGTTTTGTTTTAAATTAATTCGACTAGTTATAAAGATTTTATTGGTTTTTTCATCATTTGGCTACTTTGCTTTAAGGGTACCTCCGACTACCACTTTATATTTGATCGAAAAAAATGTTATAAATAAATATATAAAATTTAAAAATTTTTTTATACATTTTACAAGAAAATGTAATGCTTCACGATTTTCGGAAATAAAATTTTCAACTAAAAGTTGAATTTTAAAAATTGACAGTGCAGCCAGCGTATAAAAACTCCTAAGAACGTTCCAGAATTAGCCGACCAAAAATGCTAGTGTTGGTAAATGTTAATCAAAATTTAAAAGGGGAAGTAGTGCATTTTAAAAACTTAAGTTCATTATTATTATATTATTTAGTTTGTTTTCGGACGCTATTACTAGAGAACGCGCTCAGTGATTGCGGCAGCATGGAAAATATACCACTTTCTTCCAAACTATAATGAATTAAATCACCGTTTTTGAAACTCATCTTAATATCTTAAACAACTTCTTCGACATGACTCTTGAAGCATGGACGTTTGGATAGAGTAAATTTTGTCGCTCGACACTACACACCGTTTAAAGTTCAACCCATAGCTGGGAAGTTTATGGCACTTCGTTTTAAAATCATTTATTATACATATTTCAATTCAATGCCATTTTAAAGATTTAATTTAAGATATATTTCTTGCAATGCTTTTATTTACTATCCTTCAACTCTGGTCGCACAAAAAAGGTTAACATAAATAAGGCCAGAAAGTCGTAAAACAATACGACCGAGGCGAGCAACGCATCCTGAATGTTGGTTTGCATACTGTTGCCACCCACAATGCACTGCACATGATAGAGGAAGAACTGCAAATGACATGCATGCAGATTACAAGTGCTGGAAAAGTCAAGAGATGCGACTGATGACATGAGCTTACAGACATTATCACGATGGCAAGCAGTACGATAAACACAGAGCCGGCAGCAATAAATTTATAGAAAATAAAAAACAAGATGACATAGATGCTTAATGAGACAAGAAAAGTGCCCAATAGGTATCCGACATAAATTTTGCTTGTAAAGTCGTACTAAAAGAAATTAATTTATTTATAAAAAAAAAAAGTAGCATATAAATTGTTTAGTTGACTTACGGGAGTAAAAACGGCTGTAAGCACTAAAAGCACCAATAGAATTGTAACTATTAGAAAACTTAAAAAAAAATACAATAAATTTGTATGGAGCACCAGTAATCCCAAGCTGCAAATCATGCCCTCAACCTGCAATTGTCAAGCAACTAAAATTGAAAGATATTGTGCAACACTTACAATAAGGCAGACGAGCAGCCAATTTAAACAGGCTGTGTGACGTAACTGACTGCTAATCGTAAAGAGTGCGAACAGCAGCATGGAAAAAAAGAACGTCACCAGTACCGTCGACACATGGTTCAGGTATAGCAGCAACATTTCCAAGCTACATAAGCCAAACTTAAATATAAAAAAAAAGCACAACACTTTAGCATTAAGCATTTACCGAAAGATGGCCAATACAAGCACCCATTGAATCAGTGCCACAATTATAAAGATTATAAACTGAATAAGTACGCGTGTGGTAAATCCACCACGATCCTCAACAATTTCCGTTGTAAAAAATCTCCAAAAATTTGTCTTGCGCGGCTCAAACATAATTAACTCGGAATTTTTATTTATTTTATTTTCGAAACTAAATCAGAGGCAACTGCGTCTTAATGAAAAGTCAATACGTTAGACTGATTGCTAGCCAGAGCAGTCGCTTGGACTGCAAACAAAGAAACTTTGAACTGCAAATTAGTGTTAAAAAACAATGGAGACATACTAGGACGACTCTAACAATACATAATTGAACTCGAAAAACTTTATAATTTGCAACAACGCGAACAAATTGAACATCACAAGTACGCAATAATTAAAAGTTTTGTTCGAAATTTCCAGCCTTCCAGACGTTGATGATCAACTTCATGAGTACACGGAGGGATGACAGCTGTAAAATGGCAAGCGAAGTACAAAACTAAAGTTTGGCACAAGTTTTAAATTATTTAGCAGGCTGATTGGACAATGCAATAACATTTTGTACTCTTTGGGACCTTTTCATTATTTAACACTGAATTGCAGCTATAAAGATAAGTTTTTACATAAAATGTGCTTAAAAGGTTAACAGAAGTTACCAAAATGTGTGTGAAGACAGTGCGTATGCGTAATATGCATGTCTAGCGCCTAAATCGTTATAATTAAAATAAATTACTTTTGAATTTGATTAAAAGTTTAGTTTACTCTAGTGCATATACAGTGCGTATGCGTAATGTCACTCAAAGCTGAAATTGAAATAAACAGTGGCAACTAGTGATGAGCAATATTTACGTACCTGTGATTTGTCACAAGTATTTTAATGTAACGAGTCGTATCAGTGACAAGTATTTTGTCACGGTGACAAAACTGATACGAGAGTATTTTGTCATTGCGCGAGTATTTTGTCACAGTCACAACCTAAGGTGACAAAATACTCGTGGATATATAAGTTCGTATGAACTGCGACAAAATATTCGTAAGTACAAGATTCTATGAACTGTTACAAAATACGCGCCAAGTATTTCGGTACCAATAGTAACAAAATATTGCAAGAGTAAATACTGCAGGTAAATACTTGGCGCGTATTTTGCATTTGTATATTATTTTATGAACGGTTACACAATAGGTGGCTAGTAGTGCTGGAGAAACATCGATGTTGGCCAACATCGATGTTTTCGATATTTTTTAACTTTGATACATCGATGTTTCGATACATCGAAGTACATGTGGCGGTCATTTTTTGAAGGCTTAAATTAATACAGAGTGGGCCATCTGTTGGTTTGGTTATATAAGTATTTTCAAATAATAACAAACAAACCAAGAGATAACTATAATATACATTTCAAAATTAATTACATTTCATAGAAAAACAAGCAAGAAATTAATAAATAACAATCCAAAAGGTTATACATACAACGAAAGCAAAAGATAATACAGGCCACAAAAAAAAGTGGTGTAAACTTAACAGGTGACAGAGTCATCCCTTATGGATTTTGAGCAGCCGAATCCGAAGTCCAAAAAACTCCTTCATACGTGGGTTATGGATAACCACCAAAAAATCCCATAAATCGAGATAATTTGGCTATTATCTAAGAACCCTTGGATCGGGGTTTTTTGGACTTCGGTTTCAGCTGCCCAAAGTCCAGAAGGGGTGCCTCTGTCACATGTAAAGTTTACACCACTTTATTCTGTGAGCCTGTGAGTTATAACAAAAAAATGTTCTGTTCCAGCCAGAATCGTAGTCTCATAATCTTTAAACTAATTTGAGATCGATTCATTATGGTTGTAAAATAAAATCATGTCAACGTTTTTTGATTTAAGCGAACTCCGCTTGTCGCTCACTAGATTGCCAGCCTTGCAAAACTTTAAAAGGTATTGCCTTTCAGTCATTCAACGGGCACATGCTTGAATCTAAGATTTCGACATTAAAATATTGTCGAAGTGCCAAAATTGAGTCTTTTGAGATCTGCGACGTGCCGTTGATTGCCCATATTTTGTCCGTAATAGGATTTGGTCGATAATCGAAAATCGAAATAAAAATATCGATGATAGGAAAAAAATAAAAAACATCGATGCATCGATATAACATCGATGTTACTTCCAGCACTAGTGGCTAGTATTAATGAATACAATATTTTTGAGATATTTGTTGCAATATGAAGAAGCATCACATGCAAAGTAAGTGAAATTTGGAAATTATTGAGTGTTTTAGATGATAATTTTGCCTTGCAAATATTGCAAGATCCAATTGGTACGGAAATACTTGGCGCGTATTTTGTAACAGTTCATAGGATCTTCAACAATCAATTTATCAAAACATATTCAGAGGAAACATCATACGTGTGAATTACCCAAAGCTGTAAGAAATTTTATAATTTTTTTGTTTTTAAAAGCATAATAAAAATCCGCGATATTCTTTCGTAAACATTTTATTATGTGCTCGGTTTCACTGTCACGACCTTTTGTCACTGATATTTTTTTGTCACAGACACAGTTGTCGCTGTGACTGCAAATTCACAGTATCGCTCATCCCTAGTGGCAACCCACAAGATAATGAAATAACGAAAATCTTAGCTTCAGCAATTTTTAATTAAAAAAAATTTGACCTAAATGTGTTTTTAAATGGTTTTTTAATTGATTTTTAATTTTTATGCCATAAAAGCTAATAGTAATTTTTTTCAAATTAAATCTATATAATCTATTGAATAATAGATTTAGTCAATGTAGTGTACATTACTTAAGCTTAAAAATTTGTAATTGTATTTTATTTAAAATTTTTAATTTCATTAATTTTGGTTTTATTTGCGATCTGTCAGCAAATTTTATAAATGAAACAGAAATGTCACTGTTAATTGTGTTCCAATGATAAATGATAAAAGGAACCATTTATTTTTTGTTTTTGCTGTTGAGATCTTCTGATTTAAAGAAGAGTATAATATAATAAACGAAAAATTTTATTCGGATTCGGTTTTGCGTGATTCCGAAAACGAATTTTTTTGTCGATATTTCCCTTTTTATTTTCGATAAATTCGAATACTACCCTTATAGTACAGTAAATCTATAGTTTCAATTTTTTTTGCCAATATCTCAAAACCAAATTTTATCGAAACATTTGAAGAAATTTTTTGAAACTCTAATGTTTTCAAGTTATTTTTTGTGCCGTAAGAAAGTATGGTAGATTTATAACTTTTTCGTTTCAAAAATAAGTATAGAAAATTATGAAACGCTGCTAGCCGCAAGTCCATATTTATCCAATCTTAGGTGTGTTTTTTATATTTTTGTTACATTCCGACACTGCAATAAGCTTCACGCCACATTTTAGCCCTTTTAAATTGAATATGTTTTGCAAAAGTTTGCTGTCGGACTAAGCTAATCATTCTATTGCATGACAACTATAAATATATATAAAAGTTTATACAATCTAACGTGCAAATAAAGCATAATGCAAATAGTAAAAAAAAAAAAAAACGCTTAGACCAAAACTGTTGGCTAAGGAACGAACTGCTGCCAAAGTATCTATCTATCTATCTGTCTATCTATCCCTAACGTTGTTCTGGGTAAACATTCATTCTTTATATGTGGCTGTTATTATTGAATTGAAATGAATTTATTTAGTGTAGTCACTGCTACAGATAAATATTGATTGATTGATGGCTCGATGAATTGCTTCCATGGTTGGTTTTGCTGCTTGTCGGGCCAAAGAGTTTCAGTTATGAACAATTACAATTGGGCCAGCTCGTAGCTTAAAGCACTTGTTATGTTTGTTATTCCAACGTTGTTACTTTTGTTTTTGTTATCTTAGTGGCCCTTGTCAAAGGTGTCCAAAAGCAGAGCTTAGTGTCCAAGGGGCGTTTGGAGGTTGGGTTAGTTGTCTGTTAGTTGTGCGAACAAATTGATTGCTTTATTGTGGCTAGCGTAGTGCAAAATTGATGGAATGCATTGCAAGTTTTGATAAGAATTTTTTGCGCTTTCCCTTTTTTTTTTTTGCAGCTCAATTTTGGACAACTTGCTGTAAGTTGCTCTTACTGCTGCACAGATTTAGCCCATAAAAAACTTTTGATAGGTTGCGGCGTTGTGCGAAAGTGGGATACCCTGCAGCCATTTTGACAAAAAGAAAAGAATGTTTGAGTGGTTTGAAATGGGAAACTATTTGAAAAAAAAATCGTATATCATTAGTGTATATTTATAAGTAAGTATGCCGCGAAATATAAAGCAAAATTTGAAATATTTGCTCTCCTCACAAACAAATACACACTCCGCACAGTGGGAGAAACGGTCGATTTAGCGAAACAAAATGAATACTTTCTAAAATTATAAAAATATATTCAAAAGAATAGTTTTCTCAAAATATTAAAGGTAAAAGGAACAAGATAGGGGGAATTTTAAATTTTAAAAATAAAGTATAAAAGTTAAATTTATACCGAAAAAAAATACTTCCATCCATCACCTTAGTCAAGGTCACATTTTTCACCCAATACGACGTAGCTTCTCTTGCTTTTTCTCCATTGTTCGGTCATATTTTACAGAAATCTCTCTAAACAGTGTTAATTTCCTTTAACTAGTCCTCAAACCATTTATTTTTATCAACAGCAGTTGAAAAACCAGACGACTGTTCAGCTGAAAGTTTCATTTCAGGGTTTTTCTTGGCATGCCATACCAAAAATGCAAAGTTTTTGTTTTCCAGCGAACCGAACATATGTTCGGTTTGAAAGCTCACAGCTGACCAAATATCCTGAACAAAGCTTAAGGGCTTTTATCGATCACCTCAGTAAGATTTTATTAATTGGCGGGTAATAAAAAAATTTAACAATTTTAAGAGATGAAATTTAACGGCCAGATTGGACGTTTCTCCCACTGTGCGCCGGTGCATGGTTAGACAGTCTTTAGTAATATATTGTTAGAAGTCAAATTTCGATCTGAAAGTTTTGCTTAATGATTGGACAAACAACACGTGAAACTATGACACAAGCGATATATTGGTACAATCTACAATATGATCTGTCTACATGCATTGGCCAAATCTATAATAGCCTTGTCCCAATGACTACAGGGTATAAAAAGTTGTTGGCAAACTTTTAGTTGGATTTTGTCCTGACTTGTAGCCTTAACGTATGCATTTTAAGAGTTTGTTTGCATTTGCTGGCAGCGACGTCAAGACAACTTTAGAACGTTGCACAAATAAAAAAGTCATGATAATATAGTACTACAATTTGTTCTACACTGGGGTGCTGCCATATGTTTATATAAAATTTATATGCTACTTGCGATTCAACAGTAGCTAAAGTTACTCTCTAGTTTGTATCTTATATACATATGTATATATGTACTAAGATACTTTTGCTGCCTGGGCAATCAATAAGTTTACTGCATAATTAAGTGTGTATCAGAGATTAGCTGAACAGCAACAAAAGTTGCGCAGCAAATGGCCCATGGGGCAACATTGTTGTTTTTGCCTCGCGCATATTCAAATAGACATTTGGCTACAAATGTTTTGCTTACCACCAACAAGAACAACAACAACAGCAACAACAACAACAAAAGCGGTAACAACAATGGGGCACAATGACAATGCTCTGACGACTTTAATGTCTCTATAATGGGTAGGCGTCTAAAAGCTGCGGCGCTTCATTAATTTTATTGCCACAGCCGGGGGCGGCTAACCAAACCGCTGTTTGGGTTTCTAGTCCTAACAGATCGCTTAGCAATTTACTTGGATTTCGTTGTTGTTGTTGTTGTTGTTGTTATAGGTAGGCTCCAGTGCGGTAGGATACCCTGCACGGGGCGTACTACGTGGCATGCCTTTTGCGGTTGTTGTCTTTACTTTGAAGTTTTGCGGGGCTTGGCAGCTCTGCAAAAGTTTTGATTGTCTGTGCACACAAACACAGCCCACATTCATGACATGACAAACACATACACCCACACACACACACACACACATTAACAACACACACGCCAACAATCACACATGTAAGTAAGCGTGTGTGTGTGTGTGTGTTAGTGTTGCTGTCTGTATTAAACCTAAGTGGTTAAACGTAAAACTTTTTTAATTAGAGTTGTTGTGGCTAGTCACGCTGCCATTGAAAAAGCAAGACATTTTTTATACCCTTTACTAAGTAGATAATGTTGTAAACTTGTTATGCAGTTGGTAACACCCAAGCATTGATTGTAGTTTCCTGTATATGCAACGAGATTAGTAAGCAAAAATTTCGATTTATTTATGTCTGTATTTTCGTTTTAGCTATCTATGTACAACAGTTGAACTTTTGAGAAATGTGTTCTTCTAATCGATTCTTTCTTTTTTTTTGCCAGTTTGTAAAAACTGCATAGCTGTGATACATTTGCAACATTTTTTACTTTCATCATATAGTCACGTACTCTTAGTTCAGAATTTTTTATTCACAACAAATTTTTTTTTAAACCCTATGTAGTAAATAACTTTTAGTTGAAACTGGTTGGTGAAACTTTTGTTTTTATTAGTACAGAACAAATATATTGCAATCGAAGTCTCAAACACGCGAAGACTAACTTATAAACAAACATCGTGTAAAACAAAATTATTGAAAAGTGTGAAAAATTTTGTACCGCCTATGCGATTTTTAAAATAGTTGTTCATATAAAAAAAAAACTTCATAAAATGTCACTTTTAATGAAAATAATGTTTGTAATTGATTGATTGATTTTTAAACAAACTATACTACAATAAAAGCAATATTTTTTATCAGAACCGCAACTTTGCTCTTCGGATAACTTTATAATGTTAAAATTAAGTAGATCTGCCGTCTTTTAAATAAAAAATTAAATGCAGAACTATTTTTATGACAATAGCAGCTGTCGAAATTTACTGGAAGTAAATTACATTAATACGATAAGAATTGGAATCTAGAAGTTAAGTGAAAAGCAGTTCTCATAAACCCATAAATCTACGTTGAAGTTAAGATATAGTGTTCTATGACAATCTGAAATTTCTGTTTTGTTGAAAGTTAGTAATGTCATTCCAAAAAAAAATTATAAAGAAACGTATCTTTAAAGTTCATGATAATCAGGGACTGCAAATCTTATAATTTTTTAAATAAAAATCATCAAATAATTATTATTTTTCAATTTTTTTTACTGAAATTGCATAATAACTCATATTTTTTGATATTAAAAATAAAAATAAGATAATAAGAGTTATTACACAATTTTTAAATAAAAATTGGCATTTAAATATTATTTCATAATTTTTAATTTCAAAGTCAAAAAGTAAGAGTTACGCTGGATTTTTTGATAAAAATTAAAAATAAAAGTTTATCCTTAATCCGGATAGTCCATTCAAAAATTTGATACGCCGTGGCTTGCACTTTCATCCCAAGCACTTTTTTCGCTTTGATTTTTGTCAACGCCATAACTCTTATTTGCGATCCCTGCGAATAATAATAGCAGGTACATTTGAAATAACACAAAAAAAGACTAATTACGATACAGAGTAAAAATACATTTTTTAAAAGATTAAGTTTTTTAAAGTTAATTCCGAAACCAAATAAATTCTGTATCAAAATCGGGCAGTTACTAATGAAGTTACTAAAGGAAAAACCACGTCATGGTGGAAAATGGCGTATAATATTCAAAACTGATTAAGCTCTGTTTTTTTAGTTATAACAGACTCTAATAGCTCAAAGATACTTAAGGTAGTATTTATAAATGAAAGCTCCAGCTTTCCATTTCGCGCTTGCATTTAGAACCTCCAAATTTGACGAATAGGGCATATCAGCACCAAACTCATTTTTTGCTAACGATATCGTTCGCAAAAAGAGTATTCAAATTTCGCTACTGTCAAAAAACAAGTTTCTACTGCTTGTTCTTACTCTTTTCATTACTTTTTTTTTGGCAACAGTAATCTTGGCCACATAGTTTTGCTTTCTGCTCTTGTGACCATAAAAATTTCAATTTTTTGTTAAAGCAGCACTGCCTTAAAAAAAAGTTGCAAAACATTAAAGTATAAGTAGAAAATAATTCATAAGCTTTTCTAATAAAATTGTCGCAGAGCCTCAACACACGCTCTGTCGCTCTCTCTTTACTGCTCTTTGTTGCTATTTATACTCACACACACACTCAAATACGCTCACACAGAGAGAGGCAGCCGCAGCGGCATCAGCTTGTGCTTCATTCATAGCATACAAATCGGCTGACAGCTTCGCTGACAATGGGACCCTAGAGAGAGCATAAATTCCGAGGCTCCAGCGAAAAGTTTTGCATTTATTTTAATTTTACTATTAGCGAAAAAACAACAAGGGAAAAGTATAAGAGAATTTATAAAAGGGCTTTGCACTTGATTAAGTTATATTTTTGGTCTGCTCTTTTTTTTTAATATTATTTTTTGTTGCGAGAGAAGGCTCAATATGATATAAAATTAAATTAAAATTAAATATGTTTCAAGGCATAGCACGCACTGTGCATCGATTGCGGAGCATGCAAATCTAATTTGGAGTAACAGCAGACAACAACAATAACAACAATCGAACAACAACAATCACAACAAAAGACTTGTCAGGCAGGCAAATATTTTTTCATCGTTTTATTATAATGAAAATGTTTTGGCGCACGTCAAAGTGGCATGGCCCAGCTTTTATGTTTTGGAGTGAGATGAATAAAGATGACATTTCATTCATAGCGTCGAAGATGACATACTCTTGCAGTAGACACTTGAAGCTTTGTGTTAAATGGTAATGAATAAAGTTTCTTGCATTCACAATATTCCCAAAGTTTATGCATTTTTAATAGGCAAACAATATGCATTAGCTTTGCTGTACTGGATTTGTTTGCAAACTTCAAATAATGCATAGTCAGGCTCTTACAGAATGAGAAAAGCAATCCGTACTTATTTTAAGTGACTTTCGCATTTATCATAATTTATTAAAAAAAAAAAAGCGAAAGCGAAAGCAACTGACATTCCACGAAAATCAATATCAGCAAATGCTACAGAGCCTTATAAATTATTTCATGCTGTCAAAATCTATTGGACATAAGATGGATGCAAATGGATCAGCATAAAAAGCTTATTGTAAAAGCATAAAAGTATTTTTCCTGATCTATAAATATATTTGATGAAGCGCCATTTATAAAATCCACTCTTATTGTATGGGATACTCTACAAAAAAATAAACTTTTTCTTCTCTGTCCAATGCAGGCCGTTCACTTATTCTATTCTATTTGGCCATTACAACCTGTTGTCGGACTTGGCCGCGGAAATTATCCCCCGCCAGCGGTTCCCATCTTGAACCTGCCGAAGCCAATTGGTGATCCTAAGGCTACGAAAATTCTCCAATGTCTGGTCTTCCCATCGCAGAGGCGCGTGTCCCTGTGGTCGACGACCTTCCAGTGACTTTCGTTGCAAACCTTTTTAGCTGGAGCATTCTCATCCATGCGTTGTAATTGTATGCGTCTGACTAGGTCAGTGTCACCGTCAAGCTCATACAGCTCGTGGTTCATTCGAATACGGAAATCACCATCCACATTTGTCGGCCCGAAGACAATATGTCTCCTAATGTTGACAACATCCATGCCTCAGCGCCATAAAGAAGCACGGGTATGATAAGGGATCTGTATAGGGTTATTTTTGTATGTCAAGAGAGGGCTCACTAATTAGGGCCTTGTAAAGAACGTAACGCCAGATGCCTACGTAAGAGCAAAGTTAGCTGCTGCTTTGTAAGGTCAATCTTCCTACTACAGAAGCTTCTTTTTTCCAGACCGAGACAACGAAGCCAATGGATGTTGTCTTTCATAAAATGGGTAAGATAACCTGATATCAAAAGTATATTTTTAACCGCAAGCTAAGAGTCTTCCCCCTACTTGAAGAGAGCATGACTTGCTGATGAAGTTTAAGCACCTGCAAGAAACTCGTCAAACATTCGTTTAAGCTTGGCTTTTAAAAACTTATGACGTCAATTATCAATTATGCACCACGTCAACCCAATACCGCAAAACAAATTTAAAAAAGATTGGGCTACATAGCATGCTGCCACGCCTTTTTCAATAAATAACAGACTAAAATGCATAAAAGTCCTAAAGGGTATAAAAAGTAGAGCAAAGGAAGTGGGGTTTTGGTTTGTTCTGGCATTATTTCATTGCGACAGTGCCAGGCTGCAAATATCCGCAGGATGTCTAGATGCCGGCTGCCAATGCGATTTTGTCAACGCATACTTATACAAAGACACAAACACACACACACACACATAAACACTGACATAAAAGCGTAAGGCACAAATGCAAAATACGTTTTCATGTTGTTTTTAGGCTTTTGGTGCCAGTTTTGGACTGTCTTTCAATTTTGATATTTTTTGCCTATTTCTGTTCCTTTTTTTTTTTTAGCTTACGCATCCTTATCAAAAACATCGAAAATACATATATAAGCATGTGTGTATGTGTATTTGCATGTGTGAGTATCAGTGCGCCCGTGTTTGGCAATAAAGAAATCGCTTTTATTGCACACATGTGCGGCGTATACGTAATGCCACAAGCCCGCACAAATACACCCACAGGCACTCACACACACACGCACCCATACGTATTCACACGTTTACATGCATACACGTACAGATTTTGGTGGCTTTTGGTAGCACAGTTTTTGGTATTTCGCAATTCGCAATTCTGGTTTCGTCTCTCTCGTATTTCGATCACATTTATGTTGGTTGTATACAATAATTATGGCTATTTACTTTGGCGTTCCTACTGCCAATTATGTGCACAAAATGGCTTAATATTGATGTACACACACAGACACACATACAAATAATAAGTACATATACAAACACATTTATATATATGTATGTCTGCATGTACATTGAAAGCATGAAATATGTTTATGTTTTTCTTTTTATGATATGCATGTACTTTTTGTTGCTATTGTAGTTATATGTAAATAGCACGTGCATAATTTTTTTTCTTTTTTCTTTTTTTTTTGTTGTTGGGTTTTTGGTCAACATTTGGTCAAATCAGCAGGCAACAGCAAACTTTCATTTAACGCGACATCTTGGCCAACAAAAATATTTCTTGTTGACTTAACGAGTCGATGTCCTTCATCTTGTTTTTCTTAGACTAGTAGTTGTTGCTGTTGTTTTTGTTCGGCTAACCGTTGTCAAGCCTAAATGGCCCAAGATGATGGATGTGATTATATAAGTATACTGCAAAGTATGCAGGGGTCAGCTAAGCCGTCGCCTGCCAGTCGCCCGTTCATGTATTTATGAGTGTTATCCAACAATTCCATTGACATTTGAACCAATCCAGCTATATAAATTATAGAAATGGTGTCGCAACTGGTATCAAATTCGACGCCTGCTTATTGATCCATTAACTTCCGCTATAGCCTAAGTCGCTAATAATTTCGCTTCCTATCTGCTTACAAATTATGCGTTGCTTAGGGAATATTATTCTCTTTGGAGGGGGTGTGAGGGTGCTGCCGTCGCTCAAGTTTGAGAAGTCTGGCAGTTTTTACCTTTTAGCCTCGTGTCAAAATTTTGTTTCAACTCACTGTGGGCCCAGATTTTCATATTTTAGCCAAAACCCTGTCATTTCCATAATCATTTTTTTAAAGTGATGAAATTTTACACATCTTTTCCTAAGTCAATTTCCGAAAATCGAGAGGAATTACATTTTGTTGTAAAACATGTGAAGAAATTTATAACATTTTTTTCGATCAAATATCGAGTGGTAGTCGGAGGTACCCTTAAAGCAAAGTAGCCAAATGATAAAAAAAACCAACAAAATCTTTATAACTACTCGAATATATTTAAAACCAAAAAGTTTTTAAGCTCACTTTTATTTTTTCTCTGATGTAATATTTATAAATAATAAAGTGAATAAAGTTTTAAATGCAGGTTCTTTTCTCTGTAAACTATCGCAAAAGCTCAAAAAATACAAAATGTCAACTTTGATTGCCAATTACTTAAAAACCATTAAATATACTTGAATAATTTTTTTTCACAGGATACCTTAATATGTGTAAAATCATATTAAATTGTCATTTTGTCTAAATTTTGACTTTCTTCTGGGGGACTTTTGGCCAAAATCTGGCTACGCGGGTCCATTGTGCAACGTAAAAACTAGGGCTCGTAATGATTATAAATTTTTTAAATCGAGGTCATGGAATAGCATTTATTAATTAAATTAGATTTTGTTCTTAATTAAAAAAAAAAAATTTTGTTTTGACCAATTTTCATTTAAAATTTACGAATGGCTTTTATTATTTAGTTTTAGTAAATGGGAAATTACCAATATTTTGCTTATTTTTTTATTTGTAAATTATGATTGATCCACATGTTGCCACATTTATATAATATGATACACATTTGTATATGTTTTTAAGTCATTGAAAAATCATTATTAGGGATCCCACAAAATAAAGATTAATTCTAAATATCTTTTGAACCAAGGATCTATATGACACCTATGGCAACATCTTCTATATTCCCAACTGTGCACTGATTTTGGGAAT
The DNA here is from genome assembly GCA_949987675.1 of Chymomyza fuscimana. NCBI lineage: Eukaryota > Metazoa > Arthropoda > Insecta > Diptera > Drosophilidae > Chymomyza > Chymomyza fuscimana. Next base: position 7,528,766 of record OX465089.1, read on the forward strand.
CAGTTCCTTCTTTAGGAGCCTGTGTACCCATGATCATAAGGCAATGAATACTAAGCACAAATGTCGTATAGACAAGACATTTGACAGAGAAAAACTTTCAAAATAAACCCTTTAAAACAAAATGAAAAATATAAACCGTGCTACTTTTAATATTGCCCTAATTTGTATTAGTTATAATATTGTTATTGTATTATAATTAATATTTAAATAAAATAAAATAAAATAAATATTTAGAATTTTTATTGCCAAACATTTTACAGATTCCACCAATCGAGTATTCAACTTTTTTGAACTTTTCAAATATTTCAAGATTTATCCGCGACTTTACAACCCTATATTCAGCATATCCGCATTTATCATCTTCTTGATTTAGGCTACCAACAACTTTACTTCTTTGTATATTCCTAGAAGTATTCTTAATTTTAGTCCCGTTATCATCCTACTATCATCTTTTTAACCCTTGTGTAGAACAGGTAAGCATTAAGATAATTAAAAAGTGACAAAATAATATCAGACTAGCCAAGAGACCATCCGTGGTCCTTAATTCCGCATAACGCCAGCCTCTGATCAATTGTGCATGGTACATAACCAACTGTAAGGAAGAAACTCTTCAGATTCTGATTTCTCGAAAGATTAAACAAGCAAACAAACCATTAGCACAATAATAATAACGAGCAGCGCAAACTCATAAAACAAGAAAAGCTTACAACCCATATTAAAATACCAGTAGATTCCATAACCTCTAGGTAGATGCACCACAAAAAGCATTATAAAGAAAACGCTCAAAAAATGCAGAATGACGCTAAGCAAAATCAAAACGGCTAGGTCAGCTGTCAGGTCATAGCCAATAAATGAGCCAAAGAGCAAAAATAGAGCAACCAACAACAAAACTATGACAAAATTGAGCAACAAGTTCAAGGGCCTGAGACGTGAAACCAGAGTAGCAGTGCCAATAATGAAGAGTTCTACCTATGAAGAATTAGAACTTGGTAATATAGTTTGAAAAAAAAACAGACAGACATTTGAATACCTACAGTTAGTAGCGTTATAAGCCAATTAAGCACCTTCGTATAGCGTATCTTTTGTATGAATATAAAGACAGTTAGCAGCACTACGGCTATGGCAAAGAAGATAGTCCCAATGAAACAGTGATGAATTAAAAAATGTGCTATCGATGCTCTGTTTGTTTGGGACTTATTTAGTGGGATTTACTAGTAAAGCGCATTATTTGTCTTACTTAAGAACTACAAGCTCCCATTGCAGTAAGGCTAGTAAGATGAAGACTAAGGTCAAACAATATACGGTTATCATATAGGTTGAACGGGAAAAGCGGGATGTCCTATGGGGCGCATAATCCAATGGAATGGAACTCCATAATTTAGGCCTAACGTTTTCAGCAGGTGTATCCTGCATTTTATAGATTTCTTAAATTTAGGCACAAAACAAAAAAAAAAACTTAAAATTTGACATATAATGCCCTGTTTATATGATTTTTTAACTTTTGACTTTTTGTAGGAATTTGCAGAACAAAGATGTTTGCCCCTTACGAGTAACAGCTTTGAATAATTTTTAATTATTGCCTTGAAATTCTGCTAAGTGGTAAAGACAAGATTTCGATGTCAATCAATATACTTGGCCTACTGGGAATCCTGCGTAGCTTTAGCTACAATTTGGGTCTATTCATTTGGCTACCAGGCGAGGAAATATAATATTTATTGCGAGTCATTAGGTTAGCATATCCTCAAGCTAGCCCTATTCCATAATTTATGCAAGCCAACTGGTGTTACTTTTTGTAAGTAATAAAAGCGCTAATTGTATCCAACTTGACCATCTAGACATCTCATGAAGAAGCGTAATGAGTTGGGGAGATTTTTTTTTTTTACTTTAATGTAAATAATCAAAAATATATATATTGTATTTATATGAATCACAATTTTCAAGTTTTTGATCGTCAATTCAGCCTGATTAGCTGGAAATATCATAAAAGGGACCCATCTTTAGGTGGAGATTTTGAAACTTGGGGAGCTATGTAAATAAAATACAATAATTCGTGTCTGCATTTTTGTTTTTTTTTTTGCAATATTTTAGAAATTTACCTTGCCATCTTTAGCAATGTTCCAATTCACAGCGTTCCAAATGGGTACATTATGGATTGGCACAAAATTACAGTTTTACTGTTAGTGCGTCTCACAAAAAGAAGGAACGACAGCATATTTAATTTGTTCCAAAATGTTCAAAAAACTTGATTTTTAAGCTTAGAAATAAATTTATATAGCTCAAAAAAAAGGTGAAGTGCTAATCTAATAATGTAAGCTTTATTGCATTTCTTTTAGGAAAAATAATTTTTTTTAATATTTGAATATTTTTTTTGGTTTAATTGCAATTATGCCGAAACCTCTATCGATAAGGAGGTGTGTTAGCCTGATGACTCGCAGTATTGTAACGACTTCCGGTTTTGTCCGGAAGAACGGCTGGGATAGTTCAGCGCTGTCCAGGTTAAATGTCACAACAAACATATACGCAGATACGCTCACCCAGATGTTAAATCCTAGTAGTAAAACTTGGCGTGGCTCATTCACGAAAAACGTATCAACTCCGACTCGGTCGCACCCGGTGCGCTACTAATTAATTATATTCTTATTCCCATTCTTTGCGACAATTCTTTATTTAATTACAAGAAACGCCATTAAAGTTGCCGGACTGACTCACTAAGACTCATCACTTATTTCACTAGACTCTCTCCTTGTTACTGCCTTCCTCGTACTGTCCAGATTTAGCTGCTGATCCGCCTTATATTGGCCTCGATCGCCGCCTAAACGTATACTAATAAATCCTACACGGCACTCTGCTTATCTATCTATCTATCCTAATAGAAACGAAAGAGTCCGCCGTACCTAACACTATCTCTATCACCTACTCTACACTTACACCTAAGCACTAATATATTTCTCTACTCACTAATACAAAACAATAATTAGCGCGCCAAGCTTAAAGACCGCTATACCTAAACTAGTGTTGGTGAGAGTAGGCGCGCTTTCACCGCTACTCTCACCAAGCAGTTCAAGCAGTTTAGCTATTGCCCTATTGGCAAAATAGGAAAACTGTTGTGTGGTGGCAAATTGCCTCCTCACAGTATATATTTTTTATAGGTCAAAGTTGACTATAACTTCAGTAGAGGGTATAAAAACCAATCTTTCAGAATCATAATTGAACGTTTTCAGTTACACTTAAAGTCTTATTTTTCATTTTTGCGTATTGCTAGTTTATTACCAAATTATTTGATTTGTTGAAAGAAATGTGCTGACGTACGTTTTTTGTTGCATAAACAAAGTCGAAAGATTCTATAAACATTCATTGTACGTTTGTTCAAACAATGCTTTTTCTAAACAAACAAAAAATTGGTATTTTGCTATACAAAAAAAAACACCGTAAATGTGATCATGTAAACAAAGCCTCTGACGTCACTGGAGCAACAGATTTGGATTAGTTGGCAGAGCAACAAGCAAGACGGCAAGTTGCTTGACATTTACCACAAAAAATTTAAAGCATGCCTTTAGGTGCTGCCTTAAAAATAACAACAATAAGTATATAATTGAAATTTTGCAAGCGAATTCGAAAGAAAACAAAACGCATAAGCGCATATCTATATGTAAATGTATGTGCGCCATGTTTGTGGGAGTGTATAAAAATAAAATGGTTTCACTGTAGCAACACATGTCATACGTATTACAATCAACAGCAGCAAGGGGACAGAAGCAGCAACAAAATACTTTATCAGTAAACATTTCTAAAATGTTCAAGTGATTTGCAAGGCGACACGCACACACATTTTTCAAAGAGACTCTCTCCATGCAAAAAAAAAAAAAGAAAGTAAAAAAACAACGTCAACAATCGAAGTAGGGTAAAACTTTAGACGAAAGCGTCAAAGGATGTGTGAGCGTCGCTAAAATGGCGGCTGTGGCTATGTTCGCGGCAACAATGGCGGCAACAGCGTTGGCAGAACGGAAATAAAGGCTTGCGTAAAAGGTTAAGCTACGCATCAAATTACTTTAGGCTCTCAAAGCTCATGCTCACTCACGCTCTCATACAATCATATAAGCACACAGCTGCTGTAACGGATTCTAAAGCACAGTCGACAGTGCTTACTGATTTTAAGTTTTGATTAATGTGTGCCGCGTGTAGCTGTGTGTGTGCGTGCGAATATATAAGTGTGTGTGCTCTGGTGGCAACATTTGATTTGACAGTGCTCACCACTTAATATGAGAGTTTTGCTGTCATAGCAGACACACGCACGTTCTAAAAGATGCAGCTACGCTCAGCATGGCGCATAACTTTGGTTTTTGTATTTGGCAGCAACTTCAAAGCATACAATTAGGCGCAGGAGGCATAAAATTTGAACTAATTGATTAATAGCTGATGTAAATTTGTGCTGCCTACCAATGACATTGAAATATTGTCGCCAAATATATACATATGTACATATATGCACATGTGTTCTGCTTCATATGGCGTTGGCACATATTTGCAGCCGGATGGCAAGAAAAACAATTTAGATAAGCAGCATGTTAAGTATACGCCATATATAACGCAAGTAACAAGTAAGTAAAGTGTATGCAAGCACGTCACACATTTATTGCGCACATTTTGCTGAGCATGCTCAATTTTTATGTACCAAAAATAATGGAACAAGTAGCTGAACAACAAAAATTTGCAACTTAATCGGCCAAGATTTATGTGTGCCCAAGATAGACTAGGTGGACCAAATGTTGCAATTTAAAGTGCTACAAAGACCTTAAAGCCAAAGACAAACTTAGCGTAAATAAATAAAAATAAATAAAAGAAACTTAGACCAAAGACAAAGAATAAGCAGAAAAGAGCTACAAAAGCCAAAAGCCAAACATTTGTGCACTTAAAAGGTGCGCCATAAAAAAATTGACTGTTTTACCAGACCGCAATATCACTTGGGGTTTTATGAGCTGAAGCACCACAATGACTGTGACAAACAGTCCTTCTGCAGCGCACTATCCAAACACACGCATACACACACACACACACACACAGATACACACTAACACACCTACGCATAGATAATAAATTTGGCTGTGTGAATGAAAGCCATTGTCAAAGGCAAGCTACACTTTTTTTTTATGTTTTAGCAGAGGGTATTTTTATTTTACACTCTTATTTGTTACGCTCAGGAGAAGGTGAGGCAAAAAACACTGCCAAACATAAAACATGATTATTAGCAGTAGTAAACGCGCAGATTTAGAGATTTCCAAGCTAGTTGAACCCTTTTTTAGTTAATAAAGTCATCTTTCGGCAGCATTTTTAAGAGTTACTCGAAATGCATGTTGCAAATAAAAATCATTTTTAGATACAAAATACAGCAAAAAAATAGTAGATGTGCTTTTACTAGAGCATCTTCTGGCCAAAGGCTTCTTAAGCCAGCTGCTGGATACAAGAGAAAAAAGTGCAAAAAAAAGTACGCAGAACAAATCAAATTTTGACTTCGGCAGCTTAAGTAAGAAGTTTTTTTCAAAAAAGTGCGTCTTCAATACAGTTGCGGATTTGGTTTTGTGGGGTGGCTCTTCACTTCGAAGTGTATATATATCAGAGCTCGCAAAAGACTTTCAACACATTTTTCCAACTTTTGGGGGTCTGGACCCGAAAAGTCCCCAGTGGATCCGCCACTGGCTTGAAGGCTATTTTTGATCTAAATAAACTTTTGGCGGAGGGTCCGGTCCCGAAAACCCACCGTGAATCCGCCACTGCTTTAACACTATTTCTACAGTGGTGTGTCAAAAGACTTAACTTAAAATTATACTCTTTGTTTAATCATTTGTCCAAAAGAATTTTTTTTTTTCTTTTCGTACAACTATATACATATAAGTATGTATATAGTACCAAAAGACAAAAAAAAATTTTTTTATTTTAAATGTTTAAACTAAGATAATAATGTTACATCAAAATTTGGCAGGTGTCTTTTGACACCTCTTGGTAGCAATAGTGTTAATATAAACACTACACCAGCCAGCTGCTTAAAAAAATGTGTGCTTTGTATTAAAGTTAAACAAAATATTTTCATTAATAAGTTAAGTTAGATCGAATGTTATTAAATGTGTCAAAACTCATCTGAATACTCAGATCGTGACTCAATTAGTAAAAAAAGGCTTTAATAAAATCGAGCACAATATTTACGTAATGTTTGACGTTGATTTCTAAATCATTATCAATTCTATTTAGAAATAGAGACAAATCAAATATTTGCTTGTGACTTAAAGATTGGTTCTCGTTTACTACTTTTGTTAAGATTTAAGAAAACCAAAGCTGTTAAAGTAACATTGCATGAGTTAATCGAAACAGAAGAGCTCAAATAATTAATTTCCCTGTAATCAACAGAGTTTTTAACCCTAATGACTACTAACGTGCCAGCATGAAAGAGTTCTTATATATTAAGCATTTCACTGGTCTAGGATTAAAACGCTCTTGGTTGTGCATTATTTAAAAAAAAAAAAGTTTTGGAAGTCCGGGATTAAAAGCATAAGATTAGATTAAATTGTAGCCCTAAGTGACTGAACCATTTGCACAATTTTAATCGTTTTTTTCAATGGACTGGATTTGATATAGTTTGCGTAGCGTGGGATGAAACTGCTGACTTTTTAACTTTGTTGAAACAATTGCAGGAACCTTAGTGGTTATCCGTGGAGCACTATATGCAGAGAAGAAAACAATAGAGCAAGATTCAGGTTGATTGTTGAGGTCCTATGCTCCACTGGGAGAAGAGGATAGCAAAAAGAAATCTTAAAGCAAAAAATTACCATTTACTTCAAAATCAAACCTTTTTAAAGTAAGCTTTTATCGACAGCATATAATTACATATTGGCTTCAAGCGCTACCAAATATGCATATTATTTTTTTAAAAAGCTATTAAAAATATACAAAAAATGTTTTACCCCAAAACATATTCGATACCCAAAAGAGAAATAGTCTTATTAACACTTTAAGTGACAATTGATGCACTATTAAGAAACAACACTTTTTTTATGCATTTTTTCATAGCAAAATATTTGACGAACCCATAGCACTTTTCACATTTGGTTTAAAAATTTGATATAGGCCTGACATTCAAAGCCGTAACTTTACTATTTTGGGACGCAAAAATTTGGCAGTTAAATTGAATTAGGCGCTATCGCTATTATATACATAAATATCAAATTCACTTAAACTTTACAAAAATTCTATGAATTTTAAGCAACACTTGACAAGTTGAGCAGATGAAAATAATAAGCCGTTGTTGTCTGAATTAAAAACGGAAATACGCCGCCTGTATACTAAACAGCTGCTACATAATAAATTGCCCAAAAGACCAATTTCCATAATAAAACAAGCATTTAAAGATATCAGCTCATAAGTTTTTGGCCAACGTCTAGTGTGTGCCAAGTTCGCAACTTTTCTCACACTTTTTTTTCGTTATGCTGGTGTCAGTTTTGATTGGAGGAAAAAGTTCAGATACTTAAGTGTCCACTCCTGTACAATGTCCAACAGGAAGTTACTATAACAAAATGTTACAAATCAAATAAAATGCCATAGACCGCAAATTGCATGAGCTAAAATCACAGCAAGTTAGCAAATGGCCGAACAAATTTTAATGGCGCTAGATAACAATACAATCAAACTTATATATGATGTGTGTGTATGTGTGTAGTAACTGTGTGTGTGTATTCTATTATTTGCGCACACAGCTAACAATTTATTTGTGGCTCACCTGTCTGGCTGTCTTTGTCATTTGGGCCGGGTTCGTGTTGCTTTCAAGCCAAAAGCACATCAACTAAATTACTTGGCCTCTGCAATTATTACAATATAGTATTTTGGCACAAGTTGTGTAGGTTGTTATTGTTGGCACTTTTCATCAATTTCCGACACACACACACACACACACACACACACATACACAAACACATACAAACTCATATACATTAACAGCAATTCCCAGCTAGGCCTTGCCATAAACAGTTCAACGCATCATTTTCTAACATTTCCGTTTCGAGAGTATGAGTTTGTTTTGCTTTTTCGTAAATTTACACGCCTTTTATGTTCTGAATTTTAATTTTGATAAAGTTTTTACTTTTTACAACTGCCGCAGCGTCCAACTCGTATGCCGACGTACGCTTATCTGAAACTTATTGTGACCGTGCCAAAGGAAATTACATTCAAATTCAATTGACGAACACATTTTACGCAGACGCAGCACTTAACAGCGCCAAAGAGCGACTAAATGTTAACTTAACAGTCTGTTTAATGTGTCTGTAATGTAGATTGAGAAAACAGTAAAAGTAAAACAAACAAAACAAAAGTCAAGCCATATCATAAATACTGTGAGGGTAATGAAAAGTTTTGCAGCCAGCAGGACAAGAACAGCAACAAGCGGCTTCCTTCAATGCTTATAAGCAAATGTCAACATTTAGTTGTATGTGTGTGTGAGAGAGAGTAACGCTGTGTGTGTGTGTGTGTTTGAGTGGATCTGCGCGGGTGTGAGTGTATAGATGTACACATAATTAACAAATCGTTCGTACTTATGCATGAGCAAAAGCCAACTAAAGTTGTTGCCCATTACATATAGAGTAAGCAGCGTATGCTTAGTTCATCTAAAAGTATGTAACAGTCGGAGGAAAGCATGTTCGAACCTATCAGCCACATGACAAATTATTAAAGATAAAAAATAAAAAATTCAAAAATATACCTAAATTTCAAAATTTGTAGCTAGCATTTGGAACTACCAGCAGACCAAATATGTCATTTTTCGTAAATGCTCGTTCCATAAACTCGTTAAGTTCTCTTGCATACTGCCTATATGCCACATACCTCTGAGTGGCCATAGGAATCTATTTGGTCCAAAATTTCGATTTTAGTTGTGGTCTTGATCAAAAACTAAATTGTCGCCATATTAACATAAGGATGTACAACCAAAATTTTGGTCAAATAATAAGATCAGCAAAAATTTGAGGTCGTTGTAGGTTAGGTTAGGTTAGGTTAAATAGGCAGCTCAGATTAAATGAGATCACCCAGAGACCATGAGGTCCATTGTGTTGCCCAATTTGAAAGAAGGAAGAAAGGAGTTGGAAAGGGGCGAGGGGGGGGGGGGGGGGTGGAGGTTCAAAACTGTACTACATCACTAATCCCCTAAGACTCTCCTATTACAAAACCATTTTGAGGATTCGACAAACGCACCCAGATCCGCAATTGGCACAAAAGCCAGACTACCCAGATCCTCAAAGAACGGTTTTCCCAGAAACTGGGTTCGTCTTCTTAGAAGCGCCGGGCAGTCACAAAGCAGGTGTTGGATGCTTTCTGTCTCCTCCTCGTCTCCGCAGCTTCGGCAGAAATCGTGGTGGGGAACATGCAGCCTCTCAGCCATGTGGCCAATAGTGCAGTGCCCCGTTACGACTCCTACCACCATCCTGGTCCTGCTTTTATGAAATCGCAGGAGTTCAGATGTGCGCTTTGGGTTATACCTGGGCCAGAGTGCTCTGGAGATGCGACAACCGGACACCGTGTCCCATTCTCTTTCCGCCAGAGCTCTGGCCGTCTCCCTGATTTGCGATAAAACATCCTGTAATGGTCTTTCTATGTCTGTAACCACAAGGTTAGCAGCCAGCGCTGATCCGTTCCTGGCGCACTCGTCAGCCTCCTCGTTACCAGGGACGCCTGAGTGTCCCGGTACCCAGCAGAGGGTGATAGAGTGACATTGGATACGGTTGAGCGCAAGCGCCTTCTTACGGATCAGTTTGCTCTTTATGGTATGCGATGACAGAGCCTTGATTGCAGCCTGACTATCGACTAGAATTACAACGTTCCTTGGACTTCCGTCCAAGGTATCAATAAGTCTAGCCGCTTGCCAGATTGCATAAATCTCGGCTTGAAAAACGCTACACCAGTCGGGAAGACGGAATGAGAGCTTCGTTGAAAGCTCTTCAGAGAAGATGCCTGCTCCTGTGCCCTCATCCATCTTCGAGCCGTCAGTATAAATTGTCAGCTCGTTCCCTTTCAAAGGGGTTTTTTGCCCCCAATCTGTCCTCTCCGGGAAAACTGCGACAAAATTGTCGTTCCATTTCTGAACCGTGGAGCAGCAATCACTATCCCCGGGCCCCCAAGTAGGTACGCCTAACTCAAGTAGGATACTACTGTGAACACAAGCTGATAACGTGAGAAGATTAAGTGCCCGGAGTCTCGCTGCGCTTCTCGCTACCGACTTCAGGAAAATGCCCACTGGATCCAGGTTCAGAATAATATCCAGGGCTGCCTGAGGTGTGGATCGCATGGACCCGGTGATACCTAAGCAGGCTGCCCTTTGAGGTCGTTGTAACAAATAGCTAAATGTGACTGTGATTATTTTGTAGCAGTAGAAAAAGCCAGGGATCGCCAATAAGAGAGAAAGCGAAAAAAGTGCTTTGAATAAAAGTGCGAGCCAATATAAACCATATTTTTTAAGAGACTATACAAAATAAAAATTATTTTATTTTTAATTTTTATGAAAAAAAAAAATCTAATTTAACTATTATTTTTCAATTTTAAAATAATAATTAACATTTAAATATTATTTCATAATTTTTATTTTTACAAGTTTAACAATTTGCTTTATTTTTATAATATGAGTTTTGCTTAAAGCTAGCCATTAAAAATTACTGACATAGGAATATTTTTTTAAAGTCAAAAAATAAGAGTTTTAATGCGACTTTGATGAAAAAAAAAAAAAATTATCATTATTTTATGATTTTTATTCACAAAACTATAAGAGTTGCAGTTCCTGAAAAAAACAGTAACTTATTCAACCGATCATTTTTGTTTCTTTTTTTGATTTTTTGCAAGCACAAAAAACAAAAAAAAAATTATACGAGTTATTTTTTTTATTTTTTTTTTCAACTAAATTTACTTATTCTCTTAAGACAGATTGTAAATAAAAATATTAAGAAAAAAAAGAGTTATTTTTTTAATTAGGTGCATAAACTTGAAAAAAGAAAAAATTAAATTAATCTTCACAAAAAAATTTTTTTTTTAAATTATTTTATTTACAATCTATTACTCAGACACTAGGCCCTATGCTCCGCAAGCAGATAAAGGAACTAACAATTTAGACACTAAGTAAATGTATTGCAAATTATAATTTAACAGAAAATATGCTTAAACTTCACTGAGTAGTAACAATTTTTTGAAATACTATAAACTCAATTTGAAAATGGTAAGTCTAGAACAAAATTGCGTTTTAACCTTCTTTTTGTAGCGCTGTTATCCCTGAGGCCTATTGCCATTGGAACAACATTTCTGATGCATTTATTCTACAGTCTATTCCATCTTCATGCACAGCTTTTAGTAAAGGGTATTTCGAAGTCGGTCTCGCCCAACATTAAGTACGCAACTTTTTTTTTTTTGTTCTAGTTACATTGCGTTTGAAATACTGAAATATCTTGGGCATGACAAATAAGCCAAGGCTGTTGACATTTCATTTTTCTATGTTTATCAAGTTCAATACAATTATATACATACATATTTATGGACTTTATGAAATCTTTTTCTTCTGATTAGTTAAATAAGTAAAGATTATGCTTAATGAATCTTGGCGCACTTGTCATCGCACATTTAGTGCAAATAGAAGTTGGCTTCAATATAAAGGGTCATCAATCTTGGGGGTTTTTTTCAATAGGGTTTTTTTGATAAATCACTCGTGGGTACTGTCAAGTTGCCATGTGTTTTTTATTCAGTTTTCATTGCCATTTCAAGACTTACACCCGGACAACGTTTTCAAATCGTACAATTATATTACGAAAATTCGCGTTTTCTAAAGAATGTTTTTCGCGCGCTTAGGCCATTTTATGGAACCAATTCGGTGCACAATTAATTTTACGCTCCGGACCGGTGAATTGGCCACCAAGATCGTGTGGCTGTTTGACTTTTTCCTTTGGGGCTGCGTGAAGTCTAAAGTGTTTGTGGATAAGCCAGCTACGATTGAAGCATTACCCGTGTTAGTCGCGAGATACCGCCGATTGTGCTCGAATGCCTCATCGAAATTGAAACCTCCGCATGTACGAGCTACGGCGCAGCTGCGGCCAACATTTGAAAGGGATTATCTTTAAAAGGTGAATGGCAAGAATGGTTCTTTCTATTGATAATAAAGATTTGGCGATTTTTATGGTTTTGGCATTTTAAAAAAAACCTCAAGATTGATGACCCTTTAGAACGCTTAATTTGTAGCACAGCAACATAAATTTGTATTGGTAGATGAGAATAATCCGAAATATTTTGTAAAAGGTTATCATAAATACCCACTACTATAATCTTACAAGCTTAAAATATAGACATACTTTTTTGAGATATTTGGCAGCCCTGGTACCACTTCTGAGCATAATCTAGCATTCAAATAATATTCAATTACATTAAAATTGGTTTTTCGATTTACTTAATTTACTTCGATCAATTAAAAAGTTACTTAATGATTATAATTTTAAATTTTTGTAACTGATTTTGCTAAAATTGTTAGGATAATTACGTTGTTATGGTAATATGGTATCAGAAAACTAGAACAGAGCTCTAGGCAACAGCATAATTTTTTTTGCAAATAGCTTCGAATAGATCATGCAATACTATTTTATAATACACATTATAACCATTTAAGAATAAATTTAAATTGTTTTAAAATGCAAACTTTTAAAATAATTGTCTAACAGTAATTATAAATATTTCTAAACTACATTCTAGTCAAACAAGAGCTCAGTAGAAATAATTATTAATAACTGAATTGGTTAGCACTGCGGAAAAGCTGGATAACTTATGAAGCCCATACTTGGAATTTTTTTAGTGCTGCTTGCATTTAGTAACATGGTAAATAAAATTCCAAAATCTTACAAACACATCAATTTGTATATTTTGTTCGATTTTTTTTTAGAATGCAACTGTGGTTAAGCTAACAAATGCCGTTTGCGAGTCGTACAATAAGTCCTTAATACAATTCAATTACTGTCGTCTGCGTGCTATTAGACGCAACATTGCATCCTTTAATCTAAATGCAACTCTCTTTCATTCGATCAATGAAGTCACTGTTGACGGCCAGATAATGAAAAAAGCAAATGGATACAAGCCATGGCTGTATAAGGTATCTTTTAATGGCTGTGCATTTCTAAAGAAAATGGGACATCCCGTAGTAAAAATAATTTATGAGCTTTTCAAAGAGTATTCAAACATAAATCATACGTGTCCTTATAAGGTGAGTTAGCCTTACGTTTATAGCTCTTTAAATATAGTTTTTGTTTTACAGAATGACGTTTTGATAAAAGATTTTTATCCTAAAGCTGAAAATGCGCCAATAATTATGCCTTCTGGTGAGTATGGAATATTTATAGAATGGAAAGAACGAGGAAAAAAATTTGCCAAAACAAATGTTTACTTTGAGTTTAAGGAAGATTTATAACAAACAACCAAGCCTGTTCCGGATTTCGAGTTTTATTTGTATGCTTGACAACTTAACAATAAAATCCCAATTTTTCGACCAATAAAAACTGCTAAAATACATCTTTAATAAAGTTTCAAAGGGTCTAGCTGGATAAGGTACTGGAAGCGATTTTTGCAAAGTAATTATGCAGTTCGATGCATATGGTAAAATAAAAATTGTTCGCAAGATTTCAGTTTTTATACCCTGTACCTATAGGTACAAAGGGTATACTAGATTGGTGCAATGTATGTAACGGACAGAAGGAGGCGTGGCAGACCCCAAGTCCTTTATACCAAAATGCTTATCATAACCTCGGGTAGCGATTGAGCCATGTCCGTCCGTCCGTCTGTCCGTCTGTCCGTCCGTATGAACGCCTAGATCTCGGAGACTATAAGAGCTAGAGACACGGAACTTTTCCTGCTAGTGCGCATATTTCCTAAGCAGATGAAGTTTGTTGAATCATGCCCGTTCCCCCGCTGTAGATTTTCGCGGTTTTTAGCCACACCGTTTAATATTTTCATTTGAAATTTAACAGAGCGATGCGTTGTGGATACATGCATCTATGTATAACAAATGAACAAAATCGGACAAATACAACAGAAGTTATAGTCAAAAATGTGCAAATTTCATCTCCCCTTGCCAATAAACTGCGTCAATATTTGACTCTACGCATTTATGGCTACAAGTGACCTAGAATCACAATTTTTGGTAAGCTCATTCATGTGGCTCTAATGAACAAATCCACATCCAAAATTTATCGATGCGGTCCCCCCACCCCCCGCAATCGATTTACCGTGTTTTCTCCCACACCCCTCAACATATCAACTTGAAACTTACCCCATATACTTTAAATAACTTCTTTGACGTAGCTTTCGGTTTTCATCAAAATCGGTACAAATTTACGGAACTTATAAATATCGTTTTGCACCAAAAAAAAAATAAATTCCAATTGGAAAGTTCTTAGATGGAATATGCAGGAAACATTTTTTTGACACAAAAGGTACAGGGTATTCCACTGTCGGGCACCGCCTCGACTGTACCACATTTTTCAATTCAATTCAATTTATTGCATTTTCATATTGTTTTATAAGGCTTATGCTATTAATATACATATTTCTTAAGAGCTGAAGACCCCAGTCTTTTTCTACTTTGTTATAAAAATGGAAATTATTATTGTTCTAAAACTACGTGCTTATTATTACATTTTAGGGAAAAATTTAGAAAGGAGTTAAAAAACCCATACTTTTTAGAACAAAAACTTAAAACTAAAGAAAAAAGAAAAAAAAGAACTTAAAACTAAAACTACTTATATCTATGTTAACATAACAATTGGTTAATGTGATTATAGTTTGAGTATCTACATATATCATTAAAGTTAAGGGTCAGTCGGGCTAGTCTATCTGAAATCATTTCGACAATTGCTTTATAGTGCTAAACTACTGAACATTTTTGAACCAATTTTTTTTTAATCTAAGTTGGCAATAGAGCTATTTAAAAAATATATTACATTTTTTTTCAACTAACACATTTTCTTAAAAAAAAAAATTAAATTTTCTTATTTTTTTTTAAGTATGTTCCTTAAATATGTCGATCACCATTTTTTTTTTAAACACGTGTTTTTATACGTTCTTTATTTGGTGTGAATATGAATTAAATCAAATTAGTGCAACAATGTTAAAAAAAAAGAACGTAAATTTTTAAGTTTTTTTTTAAAAATCTATGAAAAAAAATTTTTTTTTGGTGTCAAAATATGTTAAAAAATATAATAAATTTTTGTAATATTTTATAGAGTCCATACTTCTTGTTTTTATGATGACACTGATTTATTTTGTAGGTAAATATAAAAATATTAACATTGCTTAACAAAAGATTTTTTAATAATTTTGTTTTAAAGTTCTGTAGTTGGAATAAGAAAATCAACCGATGAGCTCGTATCTGCGGCCAGTATCAGCTTGTATAATTCTGGCAAGCGAAATGCATCTAGGATGGTATCGTTATTAAACTCAGATGAAAGTTTGCCCCAAAAACTTAAATTAGCAATTCACTCCGATTCTAAGCAAACCCATCAAATACACTGCAGAGGAAGCCTTAGCTTTATATATTGATGGCGGCTATACAAAAAAGGTTTACATGGACTTGCTATCAAAAGGTTCAGTTCCCTCTTCCAAAAAAGACGAACTGCTAGATAAAGACGTTATTAGTCTTATTTTAAATAAAGATGTGGAGGAAGCATTATCAGATTATTCCTCATCAGATACAGAGTAGAGATGAAAATGTGGAAACAAGAAAAACTAAATAAATAAAATGGTTTTTTAAAAAAAACATTAATTTTATATTAGTCTTTATTTGTATAATATTAATCTATAAAATAAATTTATTTTTTCAGAAAAAAAATTTTTTTTTTAAAAGCTATAAATAAATTTCTGCTAGATTGACCATTTCTCTAACAAGTGCATACGCGGGCAAAAGGGATTTCAGGTCTCTATTTTGAAATTATGTAGTTGTCCGATTCATACCAAATTTTATGAAGATGTATTTATACATTTCTTAAACATTTTTAAAGAATAAATTTTATGAAAATTTGTGAAACAATGTCTTAGATTCGGGCGAAACCGGCCAGGTAACAGTTTTAACAGAAATTTAAAAAAAATAAAAATAAATATTTAAAAAAAAACTAAAAATTATTTCTATATTAATTTTGATTTGTGGCATATTTATCTACAAAATAAAATTATCCGGACAAAAATAGCAACATTTTTTCAGAAGTTATTAATTAATCGCCGCTAAATCAGCCATTTCTCCCACTGTGCGATGTTCCAAAATTTGACAAAAAAAAAATAATATAATTTTGCTTTATGTCTTATAAATACTTTGATTCTTATAAGAAACAATTATGAATATATTTTTTTTTAACTAACAATACCGAGCTACGGCCTGCTGCAGAGTAGGCCTACGCTGCCATGATGAAAATTTATAGCAAAGTCTACCTGTTATTTGTAAAAAAGACACGATTTTTTATTCTCCGTCGTTCTACAGCAACCAACACGAACGATGTCCATTTGCTTGAGTGTATCAGTGACGTCACATAGCATAAAAACTGTCAGACGTTTAAAGTTAAAAACAAATTTTGCTTGTATAATTATGGATATCTATTTAAATGAATCAGTTAACTTTTGTGGCAATGTGTATTTTACATGTTGGCCAACCAGAACTTTTTAATCACTTTATAATTGCAATACTAAATAGAACAAACAAAAAATGGCGTTGAATGGTGTCAGTCAATCCATAGCAGTTATTCAAAAACGATAGCTCCAAAAAAGAATTTCTCATGCAGCTTGTTCTAGGCATATCGATTCTTTTGCTAACATTTAACAACATGGTAAAAATAATCTAAGATAAAGATACAATTTTCAACTGTGCTTTTTTTTCACTTAGAATGCCGTTATGGTTAAATTGACAAACTTAGTTTGCGAATCCTACAACAAAACCATTTTGGAATTCAACACGTGTCGTCTGCGTGCAGTTGAACGTAACAAAGCCACCCTAAATATAAATGCCACTCTACATCATGCTGTAAATAATGTTACAATTAATTTCCAAGCAATGAAAAAATCCAACGGTTATAAGCCATGGCTTTACAAAGTGAACTTTAACGGTTGTAAGTTTTTGATGAAAAAAAGGGGAAATCCTGTTATTAATATACTTTATGGACTTCTTAAGGACTATACAAACTTAAATCATACGTGCCCTTATGTGGTAAGCTATTATCAATGTTTTTTGTTTGTTTTAAATACTTTTTCAGACAAGTTCTTTTATAGGGTGACATTTTGATTAAAGGTTATTATCCCAAGCATGAGCAGATACCATTGATATTGCCTACTGCAGATTATATGTTTCACACAACTTGGAATGAAGTTGGCATAAAATTAGCTGATGTAGATATTTATTTTAGATTTACAGACGATGAGTAATAAAATACTCAATTGAAGGCCTATACGCAGAATGCAAAAAATTTCGCACGGAATGTCAAAACCATATAAAAAAAATTTTTAATTTCGTGCGAAATTTTTTTGCATTCTGCGTAGACCCCTTTACAATAAAAATTTTAATCAAAAAAAATTTGGAAAAAAAATGGCTCATTTCGAAGATTTTGTTAAAAGTAGATTTTCGAGATTTTTTCGAAAAATATTATATGCTTTTGGGCACTTTTTTCTGTTATTCGTCAATATCTCGTGAACAAAATTTTGTATCGACATGAAAGACAATTAGACCGAAAGGTATTGATGCACTCTTTACGATATATACGATATGTACAGATTAAGTAAAAATTATTGAAGTTACAACAAACCAAAGTGGAAAAAATGTGTTATTTTCGTCCATTTTTCAAAATTACAAATTTTCGGTTTGCTTTTTATTAACGAGAAAAAATGTTTAACAACTATCTTAAGCTTTAAGCTGATAGATAATTCTTTTATGAACATTACGAGTCTAAGATCTTTAAAATCGGGTAAGAACTGTAGATGCTATGGAACCATGTACGGAAGTTCCAGTCTTCACTCAATCACATTTTTTGTATGAACAAAAAACTTTTCACTCAAAGTTTTTCGTTTGCGTTTAGTTACGTCTTCACAAATTTGTATGCAGCAGTAGTCGTGATAAGATCTTAAAAATCGGACGGGAACTGTAGATGTTATGGAACCATGAACGAAAAATCACGTACATCGTATATCACCGTAAAGAGTGAATCAATACCTTTCGATCTAATCGTCTGTCATGTCAATACAATTTTGTTCACGAGATATTTAGGAATAACTGAAAAAAGTGCCCAAAAACATGCCCTTAAATTTGTAAACTAGTGTTGTCGATGCCAAATACACTGGTTTAGGACCAACAAAACTCAAAAACTTGAATTTTAAACTAAATGTTAACAAAAGATTTGGGTTCCATGATGAAGTCATTTTGAAGTTGTTGAATTCTTCTGAACTTGTTTTACAAACAAGAAGAAGCACGGCCAAGTTTCCAGTCGATTTGATGAAATATTTTTTTCCATGCAAACATTGACCTGCCATTTTCTCAACATAAGGAAAAAAAATCCTGCCCTATTGCTCACATTAGAGGTGGGATACTATCGATAGTGCCACTAATCGATAGTTGAAACTATCGATACTATCTATCGAACAAAGTGAAATATGGCACACAAAAAGGGCACATTCTTTAAATAAGTACCATAGAGCAAGTGGGAAAATTCTAATACTTACAAAAAGAGTATTTACAAATTTTTAACAGAAACGTTAAACGTAAAAGAGATCTTTATCTTTATTACATCTTAAAAAACCAAAAACTGTCCATTCAACAATTAATTAATCTTTTACTGAACATCCATCCTCTCACTTTCAGTAGAAGTGGCAGTAGTGCATAAAAATGGATTTGCATTTTGGAATGTGAAATATTCCTGCTACCTATTTTTTAGAGATCTTTTATTCTGTTTTTCGCAACACGAATTTTATGCAATTTGAAATTTCGGAAGCCAAAGTCGTCTACTATCCGGAAATGCCGAACTTCTATAGAAATTTTACTTACTAAAATAATTTTTTAAGGTCGGATTTGACGACTCTAAAAGCGTCGGATGGTCAAAAAGGTTCGACGTGTTACCACTATCGATAGTGCCATCGATAGTATCCCACCTCTGGCTCACATACACCAAGCACTACCTATAGTATTTACGCATTCAGCAGCAAAAAGCAAATGAAACATATATCACTCCAATTCCCGCTCTTTGGAGCTGAATGCTCCAAAGGCATCAAGACCCGTTTAGTTATATACCTGATTCCAGTGCCCATACAAATGACAATCGAGTATCGAGTGCTTAGCTGTGGGCGTAATCGATATCGATATACAATAAACTGATCGTCATAATTATATTAACATACTATCATCTTATTGTATTGTTTACTTTGTATTTTTTATCTATGCTAGGATACATAGGTGCTTCGCAGCCCGACTGTACTATACCCTGTACTTTCCTTTGAAGGCGCATGGGTTTTAAAGCATATCAACATACATATGATAATGAGTCTGAGTAAATGAGTCTTTTTTTGTGGGGCTAGTTCATTTTTGACTATAGCTATCGAAGTTTCTAACCGATATAAAAAAAAAATTGATTTGTGGGATGGGTTATGTTAATTGAAAGGAATTGGGGCTGGATTCTTCAATATATAAACAAATTTTCTATATTATAGCCCACACATTTACGAATTTATTTATGTTCAAAAAGGTTCCAATCGATTTGAAATCTGTTGTTATTCTCCATTTTTTTAGAAAAACTGCTTTTGGTGTTCAGTTGCATTAAGTTATTATTGGTATAAAGTTATTACTTTAATACGTTTCTACATAGTATTATTATTTACTTATTAACTAAAGATTATACACATTTAATAGCTTTAATATTTTAGCTTAAAATTTTAAATTTCCAACTTTTGCTGTTTAGTAGCACAAGGAATATCAGTGAATTGGTTACCATTAAAAAGTTGCAGCTTTTCAATGAAGCGTTTATATGGAATTTTAATTTTGATGCTGACATTCAGCCATATTGTAAACATATATAAACCGTACATATACAGACCGTAAAAGTTTTCCTTTTTAGAATGCAGCTGCAATGAAATTGACAAATATGGTTTGCGAGTCCCATAATAAGACATTATTAGAATTTCACTGCTGTCGCCTTCGAGCTGTCCAGCGTAACAGAGCTGTTTTAAATGTTAACCTAACATTACATCATCCTGCTAATGACATCCGAATTGATGCTCAATTCATGAAAAAAGCAAATGGATACAAGCCTTTTCTCTATAAAGTGTCCTTTAATATGTGCAAATTTTTAGTTGGCAAGCGCCCCATACTCGCTTCGATTGTCTACGATCTTTTGAAGGACTATACAAACTTTAATCATTCATGTCCTTTTGAAGTAAGTTGAACATTTTTTTTTTTTGCGGCTTATGAAGATTTTAACCAGTTCTTTTGAAGGGTACATTATTGTTGAGGAATTTCTATCCAAATTATGAGCGGATACCGGTAGTATTGCCAACTGGCGAGTATTTAATCGCCATAACATGGTACGAACTTGGAAAACGAGTCGCCACATCTAATGTATATTTCTCGTTTGAAGAAGATATCTTGAAATCCTAATTTTAATGACGAAAGTGCTTCTAAAAATCTGACCAAAAAAAATGGACGAGTGGATTGTGTCAGCAGTTGGAGAACAGTATTTTATTTCTGAGTTTAATGTTGTTGTCAATATTTTTGTTATTTTCTCTCTCTCTTTTTCTAAATGGTTAATAAAACAAAATGGACAAATACGTGCAAGAAGTGACCAATATTTTTTTTATTATTATAATTATTAATCAAGACATTAGACCAAAATAAAAGTAAGTAGAAGACCCAAAAATGTTAAGAATTTTTGGTATGCCCGGTCAGTGCCTATTAAAATTTGTATTCTTTTGTAACTTGGGTGAGTAGATATAAAGATAAAAATATAATAGTAGTGGGGAGCCTTGCAAAGAGACCGATATATTTTCTAGTCGCCTGATGGCAAGCGCAGCCTAAGAACGTCGATTTCTGTGAACCTCTGTTAAGTACCGTCGTCGGTATCCAAGATGGAGAATAATCTTAAGCCAAGCCATTACATGCTGCATCAAACTTGGAAAAACCGCGACGGGTAGCCTTAGAGTAATTAAGGACGCCGACGGGGATGCTGCCATGAGCCGCACGATAGTGTTCGAGTGACATAAACATTGATAAAAATCTGGCCAAAGTGAAGGCGCTCCTGGACTCTGGCTGACGCACAAAGCCGTGACGGCCTCTCTGAGAGGAATTCCGGCAAGTGAGTTTCAGAACAAGTACACGCAGTGGAAATCGCGTCATCTGCTGCGCACAAGGGTGCCATTTCGCGGACTACTAAGGATTTGTACCAATTAGTTCAATAAAAAAATTATAATTATACTACTTTTTAAACCTTACCTGTATTATCATATCATATCAGAAATACTGTTTAAAATTATTAAAAATGATTTTTTTTTTCCTCTAGACATAGCGCAATTTTTTCTAATTTGTCATATAAATGTTTCATAATCACGAAATCATTTGATCAATATTTAATATCGGCAATTATAAAATAAAAAATAAATATTAAAATGCCTGAAATATTATGGCAATTTAAAAATTTATAAGCTTGTATATAAAGGGTCATCAATCTTGAGGGTTTTTTTCAATAAGGTTTTTTTGATAAGCCACGCGTGAGTACTGTCAAGTTGCCAAGTATTTTTTATTCAGTTTTCATTGTCATTTCATTATAGAAAAACTTAAACCCGAACAACGTTTACAAATCGTATAATTATATTACGAAAATTCGCGTTCTGTAAGGAATGTTTTTCGCGCGCTTAGGCCATTTTATGGTCGCCATAATCGACCTACTGAGACCACTATTCGCCATACCATCAACAAATTTTAGAGCCAATATTCATTATTGGATGACACTCGACCGAATAGACCTCGTCCAGCGCGTAGTTTATGGGCCCGTGGAATCATCGGTCCATATTTCTTCAAAAATGACGCTGGTCAGACCGTAACCGTCAATGGCGACCGTTATCGCACCATGATAACGAATTTATGCAACCTGAAATTCAAGCCCGAGATCTCGACGACATTTGGTATCAACAAGACGGCGCTACTTGCCACACAGACCCTGTGAAACAATGGACATATTTAGAAACAAATTCGGTGAACAATAAATTTCACGCTCCGGAACGGTGAATTGGCCTCCAAGATCGTGTGATATCACACCGTTAGACTTTTTCCTTTGGGGCTACGTGAAGTCTTAATTGTTTGTGGATAATCCAACTACTATTGAAGCATTAGAGGCCAACATTACCCGCGTTATTCGCGAGAAACCGCCAATCATGCTCGAACGCGTCATCGAAAATTGGAACCTCCGCTTGGATGAGCTACGGCGCAGTTGCGGCCAACATTTGAAAGGGATTATTTTTAAAAAGTGAATGGTAAGAACGGTTCTTTCTATTGACAGTAAAGATTTTCCGATTCATTTGAAATTTTTGTGTTTTTTTTATTTAAAAAAAAAAAACCTCAAGATTGATGACCCTTTACTACGTCGAACTACGAGAAAAATAAAAAAAAAAAATGTGTGCTGCTTTAAAGTAAGAATAGGTCTAAGCCAGTCCACGATATGGCATTGCTTGCGAAGTGTATTTCGAATTCGCAAAACTTTACTGATTTTTCAGCAAATTTTTTGCACAGAACGTTGAATTTCTTAAGACACCTCTATACAATGCGCAATCAACAATCGCTTCGATTGACTTACCAACTAAGCATTAAGTATTGTGTATGTTATCACTTGGCTTCGTTTTTTTTTTTTTCTTTTTTGACTCTGAAATACATCAGGCTTATAGTTGTTGTTCTTGTGTATTGTTGTATCTACTTGGAAAAGATTTATCAACAGGCACTGTAGCAGCATCGCCAACTGCATCATTGTGCAAGTCAGTCAATGAACGAGGCCATGTTGAATGCAATTGTAGCATGTGAAAGTGTTCAAAGTGTTGCATGCTACTTACACACTGACAGAAACACACATAGCAACTGCAGTACTGAGTGCTACACAATTGGCATACAAATAGACAAACAATCAAACAGACAAACATACAAACAAGCAGTCAAACATTGTAACAGGCTGCAACCGCACGGGGCTGGGTGCAGCTTGTTGGCTTTGGTGGCATCGCTCGACAATTCAATGAAACGCTCAATGAAAGGGAAACAAATACATAGGGAGTAAGTACATAGAAGCTACAAAGGCACAGTGGTCGCAATGTCAAATTAAAATGGGAAAAATTACAATTTGGAAACAGGTTTTTTTCAGTGTGCAGCAAATACTTATAAAATTTAATTGAGATTTTTTAAACCATTTTTATTTGTTACTAGCTATACCCGTCACGCCTTGCTGTGCCGTTTACAAAATTTAAAGAAATAGTAATGTCGTTACAACAATATTCATTTTTTTATTGGATCATTGTGTATTTTAAAATTTTTTTATCGAGAAAAGTCTGACAATTCAAGTTATCAATTGAATGCTATTTATTGAAGTGCATTTGGATATACAATGTTTTGAGTTGTTCCATCTGGTGCATATACGTATAAGTCAGATGGTTTTCCAACATGTGAGCAGGCTTCATATAATTGTCCATGGGAGAAGCATGGATTCTCTAAGATGTCTTACCATAAATCAAAATCAAATCACTTGAAATTAACCTACTAGACAATAGTAAGAACGTTAGATGCTTGAAAAGATCTCATATCTTGGACCTTCCAAATCGATTTGAATAATATCAACTTTTAGGAAATAGTATTGTTGTATATTGATAGGACTCACTGGAGCACAATCAATCCTGGCACTTTTATTTTATTTATGAAAGTTTTTGGTTGTTATCTGATTGCATATAAAAATATATTTATAAAAAAATAAATAAAAATTTTTCAATGCTATTAAGGGGTAAGACCTGTAGGGAATCTTCAGAAAATTTTTTTAGCTTAATTACTAGACAATTATATTAGAAATAATGTCCCAAAGTGCTTTTGGTCCATAGATGAAAAAAAAACATTTTTTTTATGTTTTTTTGAAAAAATTTTTTTAGCTCAAAATATGTAAAATGTTGTAACCTATTTGGATTTTGAATATAAAAAATAATTCTTTGAAAAAAAGTCGAAAAATTATCTTAAAAAACCATGCTCCAGGCAGGTGTTACTCCTTAAAAGAATATCTTAGTTTAGCAAAACGGGACAGGTTTCTATCTTAGAATTCGGTTCGAAACTTTCCACACCTAAATAATTTTTATTTTTTGTTCTTGCAAAACTTTGCGCATTACTGCTATGAAAATTTAAAAATAAACTATTCTTATTTTCATTACTACGAACGAAACGAGAAAATTTTTCGCAGTTTGACATATCAAAGCTTAAATTTTTTCGGGCTACATTTCTTATGTTGACCACTGTGAAACGGTTTGAATGACTGGCCAACTGAGTGACGTGACATTTGTTTAATGGAACGAAGGCCAAATAGACACATGTGGTGCACAATAATACCCGATCCTAGCACTTAGACGCTGTCAGTGCTTAAAGTCAGTCAATCAGCGCTTAAATGTAGCCAAACACTTTTCGCTTCCGCTAACTGATAATGTGTAGTGTAGGTATGCCCTAATTAAATAAAGGCCGACGCACAAGAAAATGGCAACTATTAATAAGCCCAAACAATTTCACTTTCATTAAAAGCCAATAAAAATGAAAATGAAAATGATAATGAATATTAAGAGAGCATAAAAGGCTGCGCGCGCCCAGTTCCAGGTAAATAAAGAGGGGAAGCACTTCACTTCATTAATAGCGCAGGATGCGCACTGCCTGGGCACGTAAGCAAAGCTAATGAAATAATAATTAATTGAAAAGAAAGCAGAAAAAAAAAATCAGTCAAGCTGGAGCAGCACACGGCCAGCCGGCTGGCCCACAGAGAGTATAAGGCAGCTGCTAGCTTAAGGTTAAACTCAATTTGTTTTAATTAATTGAAACCAAAATAGCTAGAAATACGCATCAAAACCCACAAGTATTTTGCACAAGCCTCACTGACTTAGATAAATTGTAAGTGCAAAGATTTGATGGCACTTGGTTGTAAGAGGCACTGCCAAGTGCCACCATCATGTTAATAGCTGCCAAATGGCGCTTACGTGGTGGGACCAGGCCTACGTGTAATGTTAGCTGAGGAAACTGAAATCAAGCGTAAAATGATTGACAGTTAATGGCGGACGGAGAAAACCACAAAAACACAAAGTTGCTATAAATGGCTGCGCATAAGAGCATGAAATATAGTTGACCCACAATTAATATCGATTAAAGTGCAGAGCTAAGCTAATAACAAAAGCTAAGTATCGCATTATTAACACTTAGTTGCAGCTTAAGTATAGCTAAGTGTACTATATATATATATAAATATATGCGTGTTTATATGCAAATTTTATTTTTGGGCACGCAAAACTTGACACTAACTTGCAAGCAACCACACACGCACGCACACTACATTGAAAACACTTGAGGACATTTGTTTGGCAGCAAGTGAACATTATGTATACGCTTGTGTGTGAACCGCAACATGTGTCGCCAAGCGTGTAAGAAAAAAAGACAAACTTGCAAAACTTGAGCAAAAAAAAAAAAACAGCTTTGAAAATTACATTATAACACATGCACACAATCCTGATACCTTAATGCACTTAAGTTTGCTGTAAGTCGTCGAGCTTTCAACTAATTTGCCAGCAGAGAGTGCGAGCGAGCAGCGGCTGCTAGAGTAGATTGCTTGCGTTGCTTTATTTTTTTTTTTAACTCGAGGCTGTCAGGTGCAAAGACGCAAAGAATCCAAGCAATCTACTTAAAGCGGCCTTAAAAATCGGAAGTTACTTTATGCATAACCGCACACACGCACATAGACGCACACACACAATGAAGCTGTTGATTTTTAATGGAAATTTTTAAATAAGCAAGCGCGTATGCTCATATGAATGTGTGCACGGGCGTAACGCGTCTCCGGGGCGCTTTACTTCAAGCATTCATGCGTCCTTATGCTAAAATTCCAACTACAACAACAATAACAAAAAATTGAGTTTAACTTTTTTTTTTTACAATTTGCTTAAAATATATATATATATACACACACACACATGCACGACGCACGCAATTTTTGGCGCGCTCTGCTTGCCAAACAAAATCTTCGCCAATATATTGCTGCACGTATATAATGCAATTTACGTCTATGTATAAATATGCGCTTGTACATATGTATTGTAGGTGTGAACTTTTTTCAACTTTTTATATATACTTTGATACACACTTGCACACACAATGACACACTTTGTTAAACATATGCAGGCAGTCAGGGCAGCATGTTCTGGCCGTTGCCCTGCGGTCGTTAGTGCGCGTGTTTTTGCTATTACTTTTTTTATTAACAGCAATTTTTACGTACAATACACAGCGTATGATAATATTATGCGACAGCACTGTAATCAACACGGAAGTTGAGCCGCCATTTTACGTACAACTGAAAGACAGCGCGCCATGTTGAACGCTTAAATGGCGCGCCTTAACAGTCGCTGTTATGCTCTCGCTCTCTCGTTAACAGCGCACTGCTAAGTCCATGACGCCATGTTAATGTCTTAACAGCTTTATTGTATTCTGTATTGTTTGTATTATTTTATGCATAAAATGTGCAAATGTCTGTTGATAACTACAAAATACAACAACAAAAAAAAAAGAAAATGCTTAGCATACTTTTAGGCGGGCGTTTGCATATTAATTTGACACATTGATTGGCAGGCAGGCCAAAAAATCACACAAAATACAAAAATATGAAAATGACCGTCGCACACACACACACACACACACACAGATGTCCCTACATTTGCATGAAAGCAGAAGAAACAAAAAACGAAAATATGTATAAATATGTACAAATGTGTTTGTGTGTGTGTGTGTGTGTGTTTTGAAGCCCCTTGGCACATGGTCATGCTCGATTGAAGTGCTGTGACCAATTAAAGAGAAAATTGTTGTGCCGGCATTTTGTCAACTTATTGAATTTGATGTCCCAAAGTGTGTTTTGTGTGTGTGCAGCCAAGCGTTGTCGGCTCGGCTTTATCAAATGCGCACTTGACTGACTTTTCGTTGCTAATAGACTCACACACACACACACAAAAACACACACATGAGCACAGAATCATCTACTATCTTGTGCATACACCCAGAGAAAATCGGCAATCTATAAACTAGCAATAGCATACTGCGCTTTTTGGCACATTATTTTGCCTTTTTTTTTGCAATTCTCGATAAATTGAAAGTTCAATGACTTTCATGGAAGTTCAATTTGCAAGTCCGTTTAATTTAATTTGATTTTTTCAAGTATTTCAATTTTTTTTTGTCTCTCATGAAATAAAATTGCAAGAGTTTACAGCAGGGAATTTCAATAATATTTGCTTTTGGCCTTTTTTAATAAAATAATCGTTAAAAAGTGAATGTTTTTTTTTTAACCAAAAGTAATTAACCATTAGAGTGAAAAGTCAAATTTTTTAATTTTAAGTGAAACAAAAATTTATATTTATTCGTTGCTATGTTTAAGGTATACTTAGTTCATATTAGTCATATTTGGCAGTGTTGCAAAAAAAAAAGATTTAAATGGACAGGAATCTAAAAACAAAAGCAGTTTTAATATTGCCGCTTCTTAGGTACTATTTGCAATAAAGAAATCTTTTACAAAACTAACAAAAACAACAATAACCTTCCAATACAACAAATTGACAGCAGAATAAGCTAAATGCTGCCACTCTTGGCACCAATGGCTTCTTAATCAAGAAGAGAAACAACAATAATCTGTACAAATGAATACAAATCTACAAAAAGTAATTTCCAAGATTATTTTCATTTTCACACACATTTCACATTTTTTAAAGAGTTTTTCTTTGCTCTTAATGAAAATTTTCTTTTTATTTTATGTTTCACTTGCAACAAAATATTTTCTATTTATTTGAAAACTCGTAAACTTACGCTTTGGAATTTTACGATTTTGGTTGTTAAAGGGCTTGCTTTTGCACGAATTTCTTTCTTTGGCATTTTAGATATATCTGTGCAAGTTTCTCGAGAAATCCACTTACTTTTAAATCTACTTCAATCAAGAGTGCAAAAACGAAACTAAATGAATAAATAAATAATAATAAACTTCAAGCATTCTTAGCACAAGTGCAAGCGACCTAAAAAATCGAACATGGAAAAAAGGTGGAAGAAAATCTATTTTGAAGTAACTTCATAGATATTCGCATGTATTTTTATAACTTTAAACCTTATGCTTAAAGGAGGAAGGCGAGGAAGGCCACAACTGCCAGTTGGTCCTTAAGAGCTATCAAGAGCTGCGCAAGAGATTTCCAGTGATGCCAGAAATTGGGAGACAAAATAAGGTTTTTTTTTTATTTTTTTTATTTTATATATTTATTTATTGGCAATCAACCGATAAGTACAAGGTTATAATATAATATTGACACAAAAAAAAATCGCCACACACTAAACATAATTTAGTTTTTTTAGTAGATTTAAAAAAAAAAGTTGCTAAAAGAAGCTAAAAATCAAAAAAAAAATGTGGTACAGTCGAGGCGGTGCCCGACAGTGGAATACCCTGTACCTTTTGTGTAAAAAAAATGTTTCCTGCATATTCCATCTAAGAACTTTCCAATTGGAATTTATTTTTTTTTTGGTGCAAAACGATATTTATACCTATAAGTTCCGTAAATTTGTACCGATTTTGATGAAAATCGAAAGTTACGTCAAAGAAGCTATTTTAATTATATTGGGTAAGTTTCAAGTTGATATGTTGAGGGGTGTGGGAGAAAACACGGTAAATCGATTGCGGGTGGTGGGGGGACCGCATCGATAAAATTTGGATGTGGATTTGTTCATTAGAGCCTTACCAAAAGTTGTGATTCTAGGTCACTTGTAGCCATAATTGCGTAGAGTCAAATATTGACGCAGTTTATTGGCAAGGGGAGGTGAAATTTGCACATTTTTGACTATAACTTCTGTTGTATTTGTCCGATTTTGTTCATTTTTTACACATAGATTCATGTATCCACAACGCATAGCTTTGTTAATTTTCAAATGAAAATATTAAACGGTGTGGCTAAAAACCGAAAATCTACAGCGGGGGAACGGGGAAAGATATTGACATGATTCAACAAACGTCATCTGCTTAGGAAATATGCGCACCAGCAGGTAAAGTTCCGTGTCTCTAGCTCTTATAGTCTCCGAGATCTAGGCGTTCATACGGACGGACAGACGGACAGACGGACGGACGGACATGGTTCAATCGCTACCCGAGGTTATGATAAGCATTTTGGTATAAAGGACTTGGGGTCTGCCACGCCTCCTTCTGTCCGTTACATACATTGCACAAATCTAGTATACCCTTTGTACCTATAGGTACAGGGTATAAATATGTTAAAAAAAAGAAGATATTTTCAAGATTTTTTTTCTAATTGTTAAAGTTGAAAGATATTTTATTAAATTTTCAATGCTTTATCTGCAATCTAGAAACAATTTTTTTACTAAATGTGACGATAGAAAGCACAAAAAGTTATGTTTATTGGAAGCTTTTACGGGGTTTTATGTACTTATAATATTACGCTATTTTCCCAACAAAATCTCTATTAATTCAAGACACCGCCTTTCGGATTCGGCTATAAACTGTAGGAACTTGTTCTCTTCGAACAGTTATTAACAGAGATCCATCTTAGGGGCGATTGACAAAAAATTTGTTTTTCAATTTTGAAAAATGCTAAATCTAGCGACAAACTAGCAACTGGCAAATGGCAACACTGGAGCAGTTCCATGAATCACGTTTATTATTAACGCCGTTTCCTTACTCACTGTTGTTTGAACGAGGGCAGTTTGATAAGTCTTTGAATGCCACACAGATCCTTAAGGGATGGATAACTATGGAAAGCAGACAACAAAAATGGGAAACATCGAACTTCAAGTGCTGATTTAGGAAGGTGTCACGCCAGAATTCATTGATATAATCATGGAGCGTTTGGTGAATAAAATTCCTGAGGTGGCTGAAATGTAAGCATCCAAACTGAGCGGATATGGCTGCCCCAATCACCATACTTTTCAGATCTGGTTGAAATTTTCAAAAGATAGAGGCAGTAATGTGTTATTTTTAGATATTTTTCTTATTAACTCGAAAAATAATACACTTTTGTAAATACAGCGTAACTTTGCTATACCGAGCTCCTCCAAAATGATTTTTTGTATTTAATTAATTTTTTAAGTTCACTTCTATTTTTCTGTATAGAAAACCAATTCTTTTTCATAATGTTAAACTCACTTAGGTCTTAGCTCTCCGCAGGCCCGTCGAGAGGGGGGTGAAAGGGGGGTGGATTCCCCCCGGGCCCGGAGTAATCTCAGGGGCCCGGTGTAATTATTGTCGTACTAACAGAACAAAATGATTCAAGCTAAAGGTGTAATAGTGGGGCCGGTACTTTTTCCCCTCCGGGCACGGATTTTCTCTCTACGGCCCTGGCTCACCGTATTAAACATTGCCTATGTAGAAAAAATTTTAATTACTGGTATTGAATTTCATTACGAGAAAAAGTTGAGAATTGAGAAGAAAGAATAAAGTCGCTTTATTACCATTTTAACAGTGGGTTCTATTGTTCAGTGAAAATGTCAAAGAGAACAAGTATAGGTTGAAAAAAGAGTAGTACAAAAAAGATATTGCTAAGCAATTTGGAGTGTCTCGTACACAGCGAGAAATGAAGCACAAAACGGATAGATTTCGAAACTGTCTCTTTGATGAGGCAATGCTGCTATGGCTAATAGCCGCAGATGCAGATGACAAAAATCTACCCAAAAATCTGGGCCACAAATACGTCAAAAAGCAATTGTTAGCAGACGAGGAGTTGAAAGCAAGATGGTTGGACAAATTAAAAAAAAAAAACATTCACGGTATTGTTCGAAAATCTCATTGGAGAAAGCGCTGATGTGAAAAACTGGGATATCCCATTTGGGATTTTTTTTTTATATGATTTTGTCATTCCTTGAGAAAATTTTCGATCTGCGTATGGGCCGGGCCTTAAACAAGAGCGAAATGATGATGCTGAAAAGGTGGTGCTTACACTAGGACGGGGTTTTTTTTATGAATTGTTATGACTTGTCCTAATCACCGATGGTTTGAAATTTTGCTGAGAAAGTAGGAAAGAGAATTGGAAGTAAACGTATAACGAAATTTTTTTTATGAAAAACTAGTTTCTTGCGAAGATTGATATATGGTATATTATGTGAGCCTAACAACAAGCAAATGTTAGACTGTTACTCCAAGTCACCCTAGGCCTCCAAACGCACAAGCCTATTCCCTATTGATACGGAACTGGGGGCAGGTAAACATTTTTTGAGTAAAGGGACTGCCAAACTTTTTTCGCTCAGTGTATTTGTATTCAATATCAACAAAACCATAAACTTTGAGCCAAATGCAATTTGTGCGTCATAAAACGAATGAAAATTTAAAACAAATGGCACACTAATTTATGGCCTCTCCGCAGGAGAAGCTAAATAGAATGAGAATGTTTAGCTCGCTTATTGTTGTTGTGTTTCATAGCATGTCAAATGCATATTTTACCATTAACTTGTTGTGTATCTGTATGTGTCTGCCGCTCTTGCTCTCTATGTGTGCGTGTTTGTCATCTACAGTTGTTAACGAAAAAGCATTTCGTTGACTGTCTGACCGGCGCGGCGGACCTTTTGACCATCTGTACAGACGGACGGACGGACAACAAGCAAACAAACGAAACGAAACGAAATGAAAACGCCAACACGTTTTGGCTTGCTATCTTTAAGAGAACGCGCACATGTTGATGGGCATAGTCCTAGACACACACACACACTTGGACACGCCTCTCAGCAGCAGCACACATATATAATATAAAAATTTTTGTCGCCCCACTTGAGGGCGAGTGTTAGTTGGCCATCCGTCGCCATTTCTTTTCTATTGATTTTTACTTCGAAATAAATTGGTTTCGTTTGTCTGCCTCTCTACAACTGTACGAGTAAGTACTATATAGCGCATAGTTTATTTTTTCTCAATAGCTCTTCATGTTATTTGGCGTTTTTTTTTTTTGTGTGTCCTAAACCTAAACGCATTCCTACCTTCCCTTCTTTTGCTTTCTGGGTTTTTTATTTTTTCGGCATTCATTAGTTGAAATTATTTTCCCATTCTCAAATGACCAAAAGTCGTAGTATAGCATATAGCGCTATTATTATTAATGCTCTAGCTGCATTCTACTGACGGGCTAGTAAAGAATTGCACGCCCAATGAAAAGTGAAAGCTATAAAATACAAACGAGTTCTTTACGAATCCCAAACTATATTTCAAGAAATTTCATTTCGAATGCCAGCCTGTAAATTACACAAACCATTACAAAGCGTAGTAGTTTGTTGCTTTTTTTTTTTTTTTTTTTGGTATTTTGTGCTGCCTTTTTTTGTTTTTGTGTTTTTTGTGGCATAATTCTTTTACCATTATACTTTCAGCTTAATTGAAATGTGCGTTTTGTAGTTATGTAGTTGTTGCACGTTGTTGTTGCTGTTTTTGTTATTGCTGCCCCTGCTGTTTCTGGCTACTTAAAGTTGGTCAGCCATGCAGAACATGCCAGCTATGTTAGCCATGTCACATTCGAGCATTTGCTCGCATATTTGCCGGCTACGTGACCGTGTCCCAAGCTGCAAACAAAGTCATTTTTTTTCAGCTATTTAAATATGTACATATGGGGTTTGAGTCAAACACAAAACACATTCAAGCAAACACAAAAAAGGCAGAAAACCTCAAACTTTGAACGTCAAAGTTTTCATACCCTTGCAACCCAAAAGATCATATCATTGAGAATTACATGAAAGCGCACCCCAATTGTGAAAAAAAAAAAAAATTATATGTAATCAGACTTATGCCCAGTTCCGGTTCTAATTTGTCAAACTAACACAATTGCTTACACTACAGGCTACAACCGACCTGGACATACATATAATTTTATAAAATTTGTTCCGCAATTAACAGAGTTTGATAAACGAACGAAAAATAATTTTTAAATAAATTTACAATAATTAAAAAACTATTACATAAATAGACTAATCAGGGTGCTCAGTGCACTAACAAATCTACTTAGAGAAACCATACTGTGTTTGGTAAATGGTCCATACGGGTCAGAAACTGAATGACGATTGGTTCATAAATTTTGCGGGTCAGCTTTGTTATTCGGCCGTGCTCCGGAAAACGAATCCAAACAGTTTATTCGGATTCGTTTTGACACCGAATGTTTGATGCTGCCAATTTCAACAAAACGAATATTTTATGTGGTTTCAAACCGAATGTTTTGTTGCAAGAGGAATTAAAACGATTTGGCAAAATAGGTTTAAAAGCGTAAGCATTTCAAACTGAAGCAATTTTTTAAATATTCTTTAATATTCTTGCATTTCAAGTTAGATAGTTATTGAAACAAATTTTTTATTAATTTTTCAGAATTAACCTCAAAAATAGCATGCACAACTCAAAACGAGTTTTCATATGGTCCATGTCTTGCATAAAAAAATGTTAATGTCGTGCTTACATTTCCCTTGTAATCGGAATAGCATAGTCATGGATAATTTCCCTCAAAAGGTGTAAAGCTGTGCTAACAATGAGCAAGGGATATATGAGTAGATTGGGATTTGGAAGCACGCAAAAACGAATCCGAATAAAATTGTTCGTTTTGTTTTTTTCGTTTTCCGCAGCACATCCGATTATGTTCTTAAAATGTTCCAAAAAAATAAATTTTTCAAATGATATGTGATTAAAAAAAATTATTTATGGTATATTTTTGATATTTGACATGGATGGATCAAAAAAAAAGAAAACATTAATAAAATGTTTATCTTTTGTAAAAGTTTCGAAAGAATCGAAGATCATGTACATTTTTAAAATACAATCAATATCTAAGTTTCTACTTAGAAAATAAATTATTTATTTCTTTAAGATTTTTGGCGCCTTTATTTAAACTTCATTATTTGTTTTTATGGTAAGTAATAAATTCGACCCTGCACCACGACCTACATCTGGATACTCTGGACCTACAAATAAACAAGCAAGTTAGCCGATATAATGAGCGTCTAGCCAGACACAAAAACAGGCTGTCGAAAAACTTATTGAATGAAAGCCCAATTAAAAGATTAAAAAGACGATCGTTAAAAAATTTAATTCCCTAACATTAACATTAATATAACGTCTTGATTTAGCCTTATGGCATAACCAATGACCCTGTATTGGCGACAATAACACGTGATAAATGCAACAATATAAAAAAATTTATGAATTTCTGAGTTTTTGCAATAAATGAAATAAAAAAAAAAATTATTTGTTTTTCTTCAGTAGGTTTTTGTATATTTTTCTACAATCTTTTATATTATAATCCTAGAATTCTGAATTTCCT
Organism: Chymomyza fuscimana; assembly: GCA_949987675.1. NCBI lineage: Eukaryota > Metazoa > Arthropoda > Insecta > Diptera > Drosophilidae > Chymomyza > Chymomyza fuscimana. Next base: position 7,563,332 of record OX465089.1, read on the forward strand.
GAAGTCATATAATATTATAATTAAGTAGAAAAGATAATTAGAATCTGAACTCTTTAATTTACTATTTTTGAATTCACGTACACTGTAAATATTATAAATTTAAACCGTGAAATAATTTTAATTGAATTGAATTATTTGTTTTTTAATTTAATATTTTTTTTTCTGAAGTATTTGGCATAGTAATACATACTACATGCAAAATTTAGAGTTAAATTTATCTTTATTTTTTTTTTTTTTTAAACCTAGTTTATTTTAAAAAAGTTTTGAAACGTGCATGATTTTTGGAAATAGAAAAAAATTAAATTAAAATGAAGTAATTGCATAAGTTTTCCATGTGAAATTTAATTTCCATCGAAGTATTTTTGAAAAAGTTTTATGGGGATTAAAACTCTGACGTCGAATTTTTTTTGATTTACGCAAAACACATTTGTTAATTAAATAAATATTAATTAAAAAGCTACAGTGTTCGATACCAACAAGGCATCTACCTATAGCTTTCATAAACAAGTATGTTCAATATTTAACGAAAGTCCCTTTTTTTTCAGAACTGTCCTGAACACCATAACTCAACGCCTGATAAAATATTGTAAGCAAGATCTTTATTTGTATGCAGATATTTAAGCCAAAATTTTTCTGTGTAATATAGGTTAACATAACAAAAGATGGCGAACGTTAAAGTCGGGCGCGTACGACTTTGGAAAACCCTGTACCACCTCATTGCAATCAAATCCAATATGTTGCTTAAGATTTAAAAAAAAAAAAAAATGGTTGCCTCATTTAGCTACGATATTTTTATAAACAAAGAAAATACAATCGAATTTTGACCCAAAAACGTTTTTTTGACCGATCACTCCTATGGGGACTGGGACTATAGGATATAGTCAACCGAATTTGATAAAATCTAGTACAATGCTGGGGAACTCTAAAATAAGGTATCTTGTATTTTTATTATCCACCGAGTAATGCCCTAAAAACATTTGTTTGGCTATCGGTCCCATGGGGGCTATATGATATAGTCAACCGATTTGGTTCAAAATCGGTACAGTGCTGAGGAGCTCTAAAAAACAATCAAATACCAAAATTAGTTACGATATTTTCATAAACAAATATTTTTCAAAAATATTTTTTTTCTTAAATCCAGTAAGATCTGAAACTGAATAAAAAAATGGCTTGCCAAATACCATTGCCTCCTCTTCACAAACTCATCAGAAACATATTGTATTACCTTCGATACGAGACAAACGTTGCTATAAAGCTAATACACTCTGCTATCCTTACACAAATCTAGAGGAAAAGGTTGCTCCAACAACTTGCAGCTTTACAGTACTATTTACATTTGAATGCTAACAAAAGGGATATATGTATGTGTATATATATATATTAGTTATGTTGATGTGTGTATGATTGTGTTGGCAAATGGACTGGCTTCCCTAGGCATACATATAGTGTCAGGTTACGTGTTCTAAATTTGGTTAAATTGTGGGAAATGAAAAAAAAATTACTATAACAAAGTTTGTGGGTTTATTTTACGTTCAATTTCAAGTTAATTTAGCCTCGATGGTGTAAATGTTTCTAGACAATAAAATATATAATTTGTGTACATAATACACTTATATGCGTCTAAGCTTACATGTGTTTGTACTTGACCTAGTTTCTACATTTAGAATAACTCCAAAAGGTTGTTGTTTTTTTTTGTTTAAATTTCCAGACCGTGCCAGAAAAATACTCCTCAACATAAAGCTACACAACGTGTAGAGAAGAATGCTCAGCATAATGGAACCACATTTGCACAGCGCATTCATAATTAGATTTTAAACAAAATGTTAAATAAAAGTTTTTGATTACACAGCAAAGCTTTGTTTTGTCAACGACAACAAGAGATTGTCAGCACCCAGCTCCATGTCAACGCCCACGCCCACGCTCGGGTTCGGGTTCGGCTCCGGGACCGGAAAAATGCCAAAGTGGCAGCAGCAGCAGCAGCGCAGGGCACGGGGCATAACCGAAACGGCAGTTTACGGTACCTGTAGCGGTTGAAACTGTGAACGTGGCTATAACTGTGGCCGCACCACAGACCAAAACGCTTAAAACTGTGGCAACAATTTATGCTAAAATTATTTTATTTGGTATACGGATATAGTTTGTTAAGTGGCGCCTGCTGTTAGCAGATTTGCACAAGTGCTGACTGACTATGCAGATTAGGGGCGCCAACAAATTAAATTTCAAATTTCGTCTAAATAGTGGATGGATAACAAATTATTTCCAGGTTAATGATTTAATTGTATAATTGCATTAATTAAAAGTTTGTTTAAAGCAATGCGTTGACGGTTTAAGTTTCAGTAGTGAAATAAATTTTTAGTTTAAACTAGAAATCCAGAATTTTAGATTAAGTAATTCCATTGACTATAAAATAAACATGATATACTGGGGTGACTGGGGTACAGAAAAAAATTGCTTTTCAATTTCTTGACAATTCCAAATCTTGATGCCGCAGACATGATGACGGTTTTAAAATCTTTGACAAAATAATTTGAGATTTGATTAAATTCGATAATAAAACCTATTTTATTCAAAGAAACTATTACTTATTTGGAAAGGTTATTCAATTTCTGAATTATCTGTATCTTTATGTTTCGATAAATCTAATGTTTTAATTCATGGTTTTCATTTTTACACAAACATTATTAAAATCTTTTGTAAATATGCCATTCTGTGTCAACGTGCAAAATCTTTTCAAGCTAAGGAGTTGCCACCTAGTTACTTATTCTACCATATTAAAGGTTCCTACGCAGACACGAAAAATAAACAAAATTTCATATAAAAAAACGCTGACAAACGTTTGGTCACAAACTGTTCTTGCAGGTGGTATGTAGACCAGTGTTGCTTGTTTTTTTGTTTTTTGATGCCAGTAGTAAACCATAGATGGCGCACTCAGTAAAAACAGCTGTTCGGTTTTGCCGCCATAAACAAAATTTATGTGCAGCTAGTTATCTTGTACGCGAAATTTATGGCTGGTCGACAAAATCGTTGCGGATCGTTGGGAAAGGATGAAAAAATAACTATAATAATAAAATAATTCATTTGTAACATTAATGTAAGTTTAAATACGTCTATGCAATTCGTCCACACTCAGCTCTGCGCATTAAATATGGGGTCACCCAAACACTGCTTTTTCCTGGGTTTTGCCTCCTCTCGTCGCTTTTTTTCCTCATCCAACATTTCAATGGCAATGCCTGTCATTATTATAGCATTGTTTACACAAAATAGCATAAGTACTTAGCGTTGACGATAATTCATGTTTTTATGTTTAACTTCGCGCCTTTTAAAAATTTGCTATTTGTAAACAAAAAGCAGCTGGTTATCGATAATAATTGCGATAAATTGCACATTTTGTTACTAGAGACACACTGTTCCTTTCGTGACCAAAATAAGTCTGTCTTTTTGCTAGGTGGCTGTTTTCGTGTCTGCGTAGGGGCCTTAATAGATGTTTTTGCTGTTAAATGAAAGTTAAAAAATTGCTTGTTTTATTTTAACTAAGTTGTCATTATGAAATCGCGACGAATTTAATGCACAGTTAATAAATAAGTGCTGTGTTTTCTTCGAGTGTGGTAACGTACGATGTGTTTGTGATAAATGTGAATGTCAATAATTAAATTTACAGTTCATTTTTCTTTTTTCTTCTCTGAAAATACATAAGCATATTAAGAATTAATTGATTTAATTTCGTTTTTACTTACCTATATTTGCTCGTCATGTTATCAATCTTGGTCCGCACGTCGGACCAAGTGCCTTTGAAACCACTAGCCTTGAGGGTTTCCGCCATCACCGAATAAACATGCGAATTCTTTCGCACACCTCTTAGCTGTGCTACCTTCTCCAGCCACATATCTCCATCTCATTGCTCCAATGAGTTCTTTGTGCGGTTGCTTTTCTGCAAGCTGCTGCTACATTTAAAAAACATTTTATTAAAATGTAAATTAAACAAACAATTTATATTTTTACTTACAATTACTTGGCGGTTCCATTTTGTATTTGTATTTAAAAGTTGCCACTCTTTTTCGTTGACATTTTCCCAGCGAATGACAAAAACCAGAGGTGCACAGAAAAATAATCGAGTAATTTGTCATCGGGATGCAATAAGATAGGAACATTTCCACAAGATGTTGGAATGATGTGGAAATTTTCGGAACGGGTAATTCATACGCAACATCTTCGACTAAAGATGTTAGATGTTAAATGTGCCCCAGTGTGAATAGCCTATAACGTGTCGTTTTTTTTAAGGCATCAATGGCTAATAATATTGGAATTGTCATTTTGAAAATAATTTTCTCTTTGCCTGTAAATATTCAAATGTAATCAAACGAATTTTGCCATTCACAACGCTGGGTTGTCATAGAAACTCATTTAGGGAGTATTATTCAAATTTCATGCATATCTGCTGAAAATTATCGCTTAATTTAATAAAGAATTAACATTCTTGGATCACTGTTAAAAAGATTTATTTAAGTAAGTGTCTAAAAGTTTTAAAATAATTGTAGAAAAGTGGCAGCCCTTTGCTGCCATTCTTGCAAAAGCGAAAACATTCGGAATTAATCGGAAATCTTTGAGATTCCTATGGCAGCTACGGTTTTTTTAAAAGATTTCTTTTCAAACCGTTGCCAAAATCTTTAAAGATTTCTGTGGCGCCCCCGATAAAGTAAGCTAACCGGGGATAACTTTTTAATTTTAAAGTTCAAGAAAGTTTTTAAACATTTTTTATAATCTAATCTTTTTCATTTACCGACAAATTAATGATTTTTTAGCTTTTCGGCGGACATCTTTCGTGCGCCATTTTGATATTTTGCAAAATTAATAAGGTTTATTTATTTATTTACAAACAGCTATCTTATAATTACAAATTATAAACTAGCTTAAGGATTAAGAGCGGTGGCTGCGATGGCCTTCTGCCCGTCAGAGTAGGATAAATATATGTTATGTAAAATTTTAAATTAGGTGGTATATATTTGCTGATTTAAAGAATTCAATTAGTGTTAGTGTAGTTTTATGTGTTGGGTTGTTTAGGATGTCGATGGGATTAATGTTATTGAGGATTTGGTTTCGAATGTGTCTGAGCCTTGTGCAATGTAAAAGGATGTGTTCAACGGTTATAGCAGTCGCTTGATTGCAAATGGGACATGAGTCTGGTGTGGTTCTGTCGATAAGGTGTAGGTGAGTTAATTTTGTGTGTCCCAATCTAAGTCTTGTGAATTTGATTTGGTCAATTCTGTTCAAAGATGTGGTTTCAAAGAAATCATGTGAAGTTAGTTTGCTCAAATTTATTGATTGGTACCAGTTGGACGTATGTTGTAAAGTGTTTTGGACGGATATTTGGTGGATATTTTTAAAAAAGCGTTTAATGTCAGACGTGTTTCAGTTTTGTGTTGTCATAAGCGGATATCGTGAAGTATTTTTAGCTGCGGAATCTGCAAGATCGTTGCCTTTGATTCCTGAGTGTCCGGGGATCCACATTACTGTGAATTTTGGATGAAATTTGATTAAGATGTTGCGGGCGATAGAAGGGTAGTGGTCAGTATTATTGATGTTAGCTATTGCTTCAATGGATGAAAGCGAATCGGAACATATTAAAAATTTTCCAGGTTTATTTTTATAAATGTTTAGTGCTTCTGTAATTGCTATTAATTCGGATGAGAGTACAGATGAATAAAAAGATAGGAGTCCAGTTTTTACTATTTCATTTTCGGTTGTTATTGCAAAAGTAGTGATAGAGTTTTAATGCGAACCATCAGTGTAGATGGCTTTATAATTAGGGTGTGTGTTGAGATAGTCGGTAAATATTTTGCGGTATATTTGAGGGTGGGTTTCTGTTTTAGAGTAAGATTTCATAGATGTGTTTATGCATGACAAAGGCAAGCGCCACGGAGGTAGTATTTGTGAAAATGATCTTATTTGAGGGATGGAATGGAAAGGGTGGAGCACTTATGTATAATCTGATCAATGGTGGACTGGTATTTGGTTTTGTTATGTGGTTTGTAATTTTTTATTATGTTAAAGATTGGGGAGTTGTGGGAGTTTAAAATGGTTTTAAGGAGTTGAGCTGTTTTTTAAGTTGAATATTTGGGATATTGGCTTCGAAATGCATATTATTTGTAGGAGTAGTTCTAAACGCTCCGAGGGAAAGTCTTATCGCTGTGTTTAGCGAAGTGTTGATGGGGCGCATGATAGATGGTGGACATGAAGCGAAAACAGGTAGACAATACTCTAATTTTGAGACTATTATTGATTTTGTTATATTGAGTAACGTGACTGTGTTACAATTAAATTTAGCGCTAGTTAAACATTTCAAAATATTTATTTTGTTGTTTAATGCAGGTTTTAACTGTTGAATGTGGGTGTTCCAACGATACCTGTTGTTGAAATGGATTCCAAGGATTTTGAGGTTGGACACATTTTGTAGGTTTAGATGATCAGTAATGATGGTACATGTGCAGTTTTGTTTACGGCAGATGTGAAGGTGCTTACATTTTGTTGGAGAAAGTTTAGCTCCTGAATATTCGCACCAATTGATAATAGATGTGAATACTGCGCCTAAGTTTATTTGAATATTTTTTTGATTTTGGAGCTTAACAATTATATTGAAATCGTCAGCATATGAGCATAGATAAATATTTTTGTGGAGAGCTATTTTAGTGGAGAGTTTGTTGAAGGCAATTAGAAAGAGAACAACTAAGAGTGGTGACCCTTGTGGGATTCCATTGTGTAGAGGGCGGGAACAGGAGTAGTTGTTTCCAACTCTCGTTATTATTTTCCGGTTGGTTGAGAAATTTTTGACATAATTGAATAATCTTGGTCCTATTTTCCATTCTGCAAGTTGATCTAAAATGGCGTGAATCCCAATCCTATCAAAAGCTTTGGCAAAATCGAGTGAAACTATTGATGTGTGGTTTTTTCTTGACAGGTTCCTATTTATAATGTGGTCAATGAACAAAAGGTTATCTATAACAGACTTACCATTTTTGAAACCGGTCTGGCTGTAATGTAGAAGTTTGTAATTGGTGACAAACCACCACAGCCTCTTTGCAACGATTTTGTCCAAGACTTTGGACATACATGGGTTGAGAGAGATTGGGCGATAGGAATTAAGATCCGTTTTATTGGATGATGGTTTAGAGATTGGAATTATAATACTGGTTTTGTACGTTTGTGGGATAATGTGTTGTAATATGGTGTTATATAAATCAATAATTCGTAGTTTAGTGCAAGTGTCGGTATTTTTAATCATAGCATTGTTAACTCTGTCTAGACCTGGCGTATGGCCTTTTAGGTAATTAACTGCTGCGGTAAATTCTATTGTTGAGACATCAGTTTCTATGGCCTGAGCGCCAGTGCAAGCTGTCAGGTTGTAGGGAGTTGAAAGAGCTGTTAGTTTTGCTAAAGTGCATGATGCAGGGAAATTATTGTCACTTGAAGCATCTGACCAGTGTTGACAAAAGAGGTTTGCTATATCTGTTTTTTCTGTGACGTTCAGGGATGTGTATGGATTAATTATACAATGAATATCTTTGTTGGGATTAATGCCGCAAAAGCGTCTAATATTTTGCCAAATTTTGGGAGATGGTGTAACGGGGTTTATCTTAGACGTAAATGCAAGAGTGCTTTCACGTTTAGAAATCTTTAATGTTCGTCGGAAAAGGGCATTGGCTTTTTTATAATTAATTAAGTTAAGAGTATTGATATTATGCTTTAGGTCCTGCCAGGCTTTGAATTTTGCTTTACGAAGCCGATTCAGATCAACATTCCACCAAGGGACATTGCGGTTATGTTTGTGTGGGAAGGATTGTGGGATGGAGTAATGTGCTGAGGAGATGATTATTTTGCGTAGGCTTGCAGCTTCTTTGTTAATGTTACTACTTTTTGGAAAATTCAATGACAATTTTTTTGTTAAGGTTGAAAATAGGTTCCAGTCAGCTTTATCAGTTAAGAAATGTGGCCGAGTTATTGCCTTAATGGGTGATATTGTATTGAAGAGTGTTGTGATTGTCGGGTTGTGATCGCTTCCATGAAGATCGTCAATCGTCTCCCAAGAGCAATCAAGGCTAAGGCTCTGGAGAGCAAAATGTGAGATCTAAGTGTGTAAAGGTGTTGTGGGTACTAAAGTCGGTGGGAGAGCCATTATTGAGTAAAATGTAACTTGATGATGTGAGAAAGGCTTCGAGGATTCTTCCTTTCCTGTTATTTGAGCTTGATCCCCAGGCTTGGTGCCAGCTGTTAAAGTCTCCCGTGATGATAGTTGGCGCATTGAAAACGAAGGCTTGCTGTAGGTTTTCTGCCGAAAATTGTTGATGTGGAGGTATGTACGATGATATAACATTAAATTTGCATTTTGAGGTTATTTCTACGCCAACTGAGTCGAAGACTGAGTCAACTACTAGTTCCTTGTGTTGCAATGAGATATGAATGAGTAGAGCAACACCTCTTGCTGAGTTGGTGGCGAGGTTTTTTGAATAGCACTTGTAGTTTATTGGTATTGGAATACCTGTTATTGAGTGAAAGTGGGTTTTTTGTAGAGATATGATGTGTGGGGTAAACTGTTTTATGAGATGTTGTAACTGAACGTAATTGTTAACGTAACCGTGGCAATTCCATTGAAGAAGCTAGACCCATAGGGATTAATAGGGAAATGGTAAGATGATCTTATGATGACGATGTGTACGTAGGTTCAGATTAAGCAGGCTTCTCTGCTTAAGTGACACAATCTTCGAATACCATTTCGTTGTCTTCGTTGTTTGCAGAAAATCTTTCGTTGTACGTGTTGGTAGTTGGTTTAGCTTTTGTATCATGTTTGGCTTTCATTTGTGTTTTAAGGGAAGGATTAGTTTTTTGAAATAATCTAATTTTGTTTTCGTTGATAGTTTAAGAGTTGGAAACATTGAGATGAGCAGAATTGTTGTCCTTGGGGCTTTTGGATTTTGAAGTTGACGGCAGAGTGCACAGGTCGTCATATGAAGTAGTAGTATGGTAGTCTGCTGTGAACTCCTTTAGTATCTACTTGTTTTTTTGAGTTTTGTTGACTTTGCTTTTTTGATAGGACTTAATTTGTGTCAATTTTGGGTGTATCTGTAGAAGGGTTGACTGTTGGTGAGTTGAGTTTGGCGGAGTATAAGGTCGATGGATGTCTGTGACGGTCGTTGTAGATTTTGACAGCTTCTTTCATATTGGTTTTTTCAATTACACGTATGGCTTGTAATTCTTTGTTTTTAATAAACGTGGGACAACCGCGATCAAAAATACTGAGATTATAGTCTGGTATATTACTTTCCTTACAGTATTTGGAGTTAGAACACTGATCTTCCTCGTTAGTGGAGTGATATAGATTGCCACAGTCAAGACAGAGTTGTTCTCTTTTGCAGGCTTTCGTTGGGTGTCCAATGCGTCCACAATTACGGCATCGCATAGGAAGAGGTATGTAAGCACGTGTGTTTACATTCTGATATCCAATTTTTATGTTTGTTGGCAGATCAAGTGCAGCAAAAGTTAATATAATTAGACCAGTTTCTTGTAGAGTGTTTTGGTGTTTTTTGAGAATTTTTTTAACTTCGATAACGTTTTGGGATTTAAGCTCATCTAGGATTTCTTCTTCTTTGATATCGCGAAGATTGTTACAATAAATAACACCTTTGCTAAAATTTCGTGAAGTGATTTAAGTAGTAGATTTAATTAATTTTATTTTAATTAATTTGTTTTGTACACGAAAACTTTTGCGACCGTACTTGTCAGCGCTGCCAACTCGAGTGAAATTAATAAGGTACTTTAAAAACTTTGAAGGAAACTTCAATCGCCGTAGAAAATATTGTCATTTTGACAGGAAAAAATTAAAGTAGATGTACTCATCAACGAAAAAATTAATTTTATTATTTAGTGAATCGCGCGCAAATAAAGTTAAACACTACAGCGGCAAGTGGCAAGTTTTGGTTGCAAAGACCAGTTTAGAGTATTGCAAATTGTTGGTTGATTTGTTACTTAGTTGCAGCTGGCACGTGGAAAAGTTTTTATCATATTGCACAATACAGTCTGGGGAAAGTTGTTGCGGTGCCGCTTGGCCACAGCCACAGCAAGGAGTTAGGCTGCTTTTCGGTTTAGATTAACAAATGCTTAAAGCATACGCTTAGAATATGGATCCGCCACATATCAGACACAACGATTTGGCAAAGAATGAACAGCTCGACTGGACTTCTATAGCGCCTATACTTTATCCAACATCGAATTTGGGTAAGCAACTTGTGCGCATTTTGATTAGGCTTGGTAACTATATAATTTTTACGCTAGCAGAAGAAGTAAACACCGGCTCACTACCCGCTCCAGATGCAGCAACTACAGCAGATGCGGTAAACGATGTAGATACATCTACAGCAGATGCGGCGGTTGAGGAAGATGCATCTACTGCAGATGCAGCAGATGAGGCAGATGCATCATTTAAGCTTAAAAATTGTGTCGTGCGTCTTAAGCGCTTAACTCCACAGGATATAGCCGGTGGTAAGTCGTTTGTACGCTCTCCGTTTAAGACGTCGCCTCCCAAGCTTAGTAGTTCTCCAAAAGCGAAAAAAGGGGCTGCATTGGTAAAAAAATACGGACCAATCTACGGTTCACGCTGCGCTAACTGCGTTGTCAAGGTGAAGCGCATGCCTATGCCATCCAACAGTCCACGAACTCCACTCAATCAATTGATAAGACGCGCGCGCAAATCAAATATGTCGCCAAATGCAGCTGCATCTACTGCACCTAACACCAAGGCAGAGCAAAAAATGTCTGTCGACGCATTGCTGCCTGCAGAAGACAACTCCTTTAAGCTAAAAAATTGTGTCGTGCGTCTTAAGCGCTTAACTCCGCAGGATATAGCCGGTGGTATGTCGTTTGTACGCTCTCCGTTTAAGATATCGCGATCAGGAACTCCGCCTCCCAAGCTTAATAGTTCTCCAAAAGCGAAAGAAAGGGCTGCATTGGTAAAAAAATACGGACCAATCTACGGTTCAAGCTGCGCTAACTGCGTTGTCAAGGTGAAGCGCATGCCTATGCCATCCAACAGTCCACGAACTCCACTCAATCAATTGATAAGACGCGCGCGCAAATCAAATATGTCGCCAAATGCAGCTGCATCTACTGCACCTAACACCAAGGCAGAGCAAAAAATGTCTGTCGACGCATTGCTGCCTGCAGAAGACAACTCCTTTAAGCTAAAAAATTGTGTCGTGCGTCTTAAGCGCTTAACTGCGCAGGATATAGCTGTGCTACAGTCTGCAGCACGCTCACCTAAAAAACGTGGCCGACAACAGTGCAACAGTGATGCACAGAACAGCGACGTTTTACCACCCAAAAAACAGTTGTCCAAAGTGCCTATAAGTGCGCCTTGGCTGCAAAATGGCGGTAAGTCGTTTGTACGCTCTCCGTTTAAGACATCGCGATCAGGATCGCCGCCTCCAGCACGTTCATACAAACTTCAAAAAAGTCCCAAGCTTAATAGTTCTCCAAAAGCGAAAGAAAGGGCTGCATTGGTCAAAAAATACGGACCAATGTACGGTGCACGCTGCTTTAACTGCGTTGTCAAGGTGAAGCGCACGCTTATGCCATCCAACAGTCCACGAGCTCCACTCAATCAATTGATAAGACGCACGCGCAAATCAAATTTTTCGGTGTCCTTTAGTGATTCCGTAGAAATAATTGGCAGCGGCAGCAGCTCACTCGGAAGCGGCAAAAACTTAACCAAGACGCCCTTGTCGGTGCCTACACGTTTGCAGCGTGTCGATGCCGCAGGCAATGTGAGTGAGGATATTGAGCTGCCGACGGGACGTCGTGGTCGGCCAAGTAAGCTGAAGCAACCGGCTCAGCCGCTTCCAGTGACAGATTTAGTCAGCTTGCGCATAGACGAGGAGAACGAGAATGGAGAGTTCATTGGTAAGTGGCAACGTGATATATAATTAATATGATGTATATAGGTTGAAACGGTTGACCCCTGGGGGGAGTCACACTTAGACTGGGTAGTCCTTAGTGGTATGATGTATATAATAAACATTACTTTGTTGCTTGTAGTGCCCAATGATCTGCCCGAGTGTCACCCAATAAGACCGCGTCGTGCTGGTACACCCATACCCATAACCACCACCATCATAAGCGATGATGAAGTCGAAACAGAGCCTCCTGTAGAAAAGACGCCAGATTGCGTAGCGAGCATCGGATTTGATGCTGATGCTGATGATAATGATGCCAACCAAAAAGTGGTACAGCCTGGTGAACATGGGCAGCTAAAACAAGCGAACAACGTGCAAGCCACAGAAAGTGTAAAAAATAGTTGTATAGCTAATGGTTTGCCCGTTGAGGATAATAATGAGGCAGATACGGATTGCCAGGATATTGATAAATCAGATGAGAAAGAAGTGGCTGGTGCAGCTGAGGTTACAGAGCAAAATGTACATAATACTAGAAACGATACTAAGGGGGGTGACGTGTCCAACAATGAAAATTCTAACAACAAGGTGCAACAGGAAGATGCTGCGGATACAAAATCCAATGAGGCCGTTACCAAGGAATTGCCAGCTGTAGAAGAGGAATTAACCTCTGATATTTTAGAGGATGTGCGTGAGCTGCACACTCCAGTCTCGCGATACTCAACTGCACGCAAGAGACTGCGCCGTTCCTTGTCTGCAAATTCGGATGACAGCTTCAAATCAGCCATTGATGAATTGGAAACAAAAACAGAAACGGAAGCAAAAGACAAAATCAGCGACATTGAAAATGTCGGCGGATTGGTAAAAACCTCTTCAACGGAGGGAGAACTAAACGAAAGTCAAACGTACAATACGCCGCCACATTATTCATCCATTGATGCGATGCCCAACCAAGACGATGAAGACTTGGGCCAACTGGAACGTTTAGTGGGTATGCTTGATTACTCTTTTTTTTTTTTAAAAACTGTTGACGTTTTGTTAATCTACTTACTTTTTTTTTTTTTTCAACAGAGCCAGATTTTCAATTGAGTGCCAGCGTCAATACTTTGCCTTCTGGCAATTTAGACGATATTATGACCGTGCTGGAATCTTAGGCCAACAAATACAACACACCAACCAACTTTCATCCAGACACACCCACACACACACACACTTAAACAACATAAAACACAGATTCAGCTAGATTTTCATGTATCTACGTATACATGCATATGTATCCTTTGACTACACTAGTTTACAAAGAATGGGAAAAATAAAAAAATGTTTTACTTATATCTACAATCTATTTAATTTTTTATTTGGCCAGTTAAAACGTTAGTTACTTCTTGTTTGTCAAAGCAAGTGAAATGTTAAAACACTCATATCAACTTACCATAAGCTCATAACCTTATGAAGATTTATGGCACACTATAGTAAGGACATTTTTGGGCAATGTTAAAGTCCGGCACGGACGACTTTGAGATACCCTGTACCACCACATTGAAATAAAATTCGGCAAAAAAAATGTTGATGGAACGCACAACAAACGAATTTTGCATATTTGATATAGACAACCGATTTTGATAAAACAATCGGATTTTGCACCAAAAGCTTTTCTTTTTTTTTGACAAAAATAGGTGTCTCCGACGTCTTCTTCTGTAGGTTGCATACGTTTTCGGCTTGCACAAACTTAATATGAACTTTGTACCTTTTTTTTCCCGACAACTTTTTAAAAATACCCAATTGATTAAAAATTTGTATCGGCTTTTAAACATAATTAGCTTAAGTTACCCATTAACAGTTGATTTAAACATGTTTTTTAATTATAATAACGCTTCAACTCCATCGTTTAAACTTAAACCGCTTTTTAAATATGCCAGACCAACTTAAACTTTTGCAAATGATAATTTTAATTATTTAAAGCTGGTATTTATAACAGTTCTGTTGCGGTCTTTATATTATTATAACAATTATCCACGCCACTGAAAATTAAGCTCAAAATAAGATGAGAAAATTATAATTGGAAAAATTTCGAGTAATATAAAATAAAACTTCTACAAAGGATAATTGCAAAGCTTAAATTAAGCCGATAAGGGCGTGGTTAATTGTAACAAACTGTGACGATTCCTGTGGCATCTATTAAAATATAATTGATGATTTTTACATATACGATAGAGCTATTAGAGAATAGTAACCACGTAAATTTTTATTGCGAAATTTATCGAGCTATCGATAACTAAATATTGGATATTTTATTTTTAAACCTTTCACTGACAAGCCATATCCACTAAACGAATAAAGATATCGACTTAAATTTGATTTACCATGATAGATAAAATTTTGAATTTGATGGCGTAATCTTTTACAGATAACCGTTCTTAAGATATAGCTAGAAAAGTGGGAAGTGCATTGGTGCGGAAATTCCATAAAAATGCGTCTTTAGGCGTTGCACTCTGGACACTATATCTCGTGATGGGTCGGTTGTATGAGATATTGTCGTATACCGACTTTGCGATTTTTAAAAGATTTTATTTGCAAAAAACCGATTTTTGTGACCTTAGATCTTAAACAGCTGGAGACGGGATCATGGTGTTCATTATTACTTATAAAATTTATAGTAAAATGTCAAAATCAACTTTTTGTGAAGTTATTATGTTTCAATTCCGAGGAGCTTATTTTTCATTTTTCAAGGTACTTTTTGATTCCACCAATTACACAGGTCAACATGGTTTAGTTGTTGGAAAGTTTGTATTTTTTTGTGTATTTGCTGCGTAGAATCCGAATCCGGGGTCAGAATTGGCCCATCATGTCAGGATTTTGAGATATTTGAGGTTATGTACCCGAAAAACGGCGTTTTTTCACACTTTTGAGGTTATATACGAAATACATCAATTCGACGTCATTAGCATTTGCATTAAGCCTTTGAGACAATAGCACAGGTCAATATGGTTTAGTTGTTGGAAAGCTAAGGGACATTTCCGAAGGCCAATCACGTCAGGATTTTGAGATATTTGAGGTTATGTACCCGAAAAACGGCGTAACTTCGAATAGCCATAACATTGCGAAAAAAAAATAATAGTAATTGATCTCTTGAACTCTTAAATTAAAGGGTAAGAGTGGTACTAAATGATGTAGCTGGAGAGACAGACCACACCCTGTACATAACCTCAAATGTAGGAAAAAAATACGTTTTTCGGGTACATAACCTCAAACATCTCAAAATCCCGGATTTGGATTCTAAGCAGCAAATTACTTCGAAAATGATCCTTAGCTTTTCAACAACTGACATGACCCCGGTATTTGTAGACCTGTGTTATCAGAGTTACTAGCTTGGGAATTCACTTTTGAATTTTAAATTAAAAGGCCATTTGGGATTTTTTTTTTTATATAAAGTTTTGTCATTCCGTGCGAAATATTTCGAACTGCGTATAGGCCTTAATTAAAAAGTTTTTTTCAAATACAAAATTGTATCTTTCATGGAAAACAATTTGCGTCGATATCTTTATTCGTTTAGGAGAAAATTAAAAATCCGAAATTTAGTTATCGATAACTCGATAAATAATAGGAATTTTGCAATAAAAATTTACTTGGTTACTATTCTCTATTAGCCCAATCGCATATGTAGAAATCATCAGAATCGAATAGGTCGACCAAAAAAGTGGCCCGTTTCACTTATTTTCGCCGATTTACATTTTTATCCACTTAAAAATGTACAACTTTCAAGGTTTTCTGTTTATTTAATTAATATTTTTTTTGTATTATAACAGTATTTAACTCATTTGATGGTTAATGCTTGAACGCTAAAGTAGTTCGTACTACTATATATGCGCGGCTTCATTTGATTAAATCATTTTGTGGAAAGCGGTCTGGTGGTTTATGGTTTGGCTTGCGGAAAAACCATCATTTTGTTTCGGTTCACAAACGATGCTTGGAGTAAACACAATTGATTTTATTGTTTGTTCGTTTGTAAATATGTACAAGTGTGCGTTATATAAAAACATAAATTTCTTATGCGTGTTAATCTTTTTAATTAACTACATACAACTTATAGCCGCTACTAAGTGTGCCTAATTGATATGAGTATGCCTTGTGAGCGGTTTGTTTCATTGTTTATATGTAAGTACATATATGTTGAAATGTGTATAAGGTACATAAGAGTATGTATATGTATGTGTATGTGTATGTGTATGTATGTGTTGTTGTGTTTTTGCGTGCGCTGCCAAACGCTTCAATGGCGCTGAATAATACAAGAGTGTGTGTGAGTGTTTTTGTGTATGTATGTGAGTGTGTGTGCGTACAAGTGTCTTAATGAATTTCCACAAAGAGCTCGTTGAATTTCCACGCAAAAATAAAGCAGGGAAAATAACTGGCAGTTCTAGGACTTGTCTGGTGTCAAATGTTAATGAATATTTTGCCTGCCTTGCATTCTACATATTAAATATATGCGTCCCTGTGCTTTTGTATAAGCCATGTAAGGCATTGTCTGGGAGCATATCCTGCTTGGTTGGCCTAATAAAGTACACACTAATTAAGTTTTGCGAAACTTGGATTTGACTGCAAATCACTTCAATTAACAGTCGCTATTAGTAGCGGAATTTATGTATACAAGATATGTATGTATGTAGTATGTAGTATGTAGTATGTACATGTTATATGTTTGTTATACGCTAACAACTTAGTCTAAGCTTAAAGCTATATAATGGCTGTCTAAATTTGTTGTGCTCTGACTTGACGATCCGCCAGCTCCTCGGGTGTGGGATGCTCCTCGATATAGCGTAGAGATCGAAGTATAGCCTCTGGAATTGGTGGTGATGTGGGCAGTAAATCCGATTGAGGACGGAAACCATTCGCATCAGCCTCATAAGTTACGGAAACTGGCAGACCCTCCGGTGAGATATACGAGTACGAGCCATGTGCCTCCACGCCGCCCAAGCCCTGCTCGGAGAAGCTGGCGCCATTGTCTTGAGCTACCTCATAAGCATAGGAGCCATCCAGATCGGCATTGGCCAGAAAGTGTGTGATGGTGATATCTGTGGGTGCAGCCAGGACGCAGGCCAAGAGGGCAGCAAAGACCAGCTGTGTTCAAACATACCAACTTAGTTAATTAGATTGAACTAATATATAAACAACATCCAACAGATGGCTAGTTACTTACAAGTTTGTGCATGACGATGGAGCAGCTTAAGCTTAAGCGTGTGGAGTGTGTGAAGCTGGAATAAGTTGACACTAGACTGACACACTTCACGCAATGCTCCGCAACATTTATACTAATGTCAAAAAAAGCAAATCGAATGCGCTTTTGAGTATCTTTTTATAGCATATGTAAATGAAGGGTGTTAAGAGACGCGCCTAAATCTTGCCATTCGTTAACCCAATATTGAAAAGTCATGAATGCGAATAACCATTTGACCATGCCATTGACCCGATTACAAGCAAAGTTTGGATACAAGTTGAAGAGACTTCCAACACTTCCATTGTGAATTTAAGCATTTACATACCATATGGCGATTCGTACATACTCTTACCCAAGTTGTTTTTAGACAAAAATAAAATGAAACTATACATGTATAAATAAAATTAATTAAAAATAAATAACATTAAATTAAATAAAATTTATTTGTTTATTTATTTATATAATTATAAAATAGAAGTTAATTCTAAGTTATAAAAGGTTTGTAGCCAGAGCAACGTAGGCCTTCAGGCTGTAAATAAAATAAAATTCAATAAAATTCAATGAAATTAAATAAACTTAAAAAAATTAAATAAAATTCAATGAAATTAAATAAACTTAAAAAAATTAAATAAAATTAAATAAACTTTAATATAATTAAATAAAATTAAATAAAATTAAATAAAATTAAATAAAATTAAATAAAATTAAATAAAATTAAATAAAATTAAATAAAGTTAAATAAAATTAAAACAACTTAAAAAAATAATTATATGATTATAAAGTAGAAGTTAATTCTTAGTTATAAAAGGTTTGTATCCAGAGCAATGTAGGCCTTCAGGCTGTAAATAAAATAAAATTCAATAAAATTCAGTGAAATTAAATAAAATTAAATAAACTTAAAAAAATTAAATAAAATTAAATAAACTTTAATATAATTAAAAAAATTAAATAAAATTTAACAAATTACATAAAGTCAAATAAAATTAAGTAAAATTAAATGAAATTAAATAAAATTAAATAAAATTAAATAAAGTTTAATAAAATTAAAACAACTTAAAAAAATAATTATATGATTATAAAGTAGAAGTTAATTCTTAGTTATAAAAGGTTTGTATCCAGAGCAATGTAGGCCTTCAGGCTGTAAATAAAATAAAATTCAATAAAATTTAGTGAAATTAAATAAAATTAAATAAACTTTAATATAATTAAATAAAATTAAATTAAATAAAATTAAATAAAATTAAATAAAAAAAAAAAAAATTAAACTAAATAAAATTAAATAAAATTAAATAAACTTAAAAAAATTAAATAAAATTAAATAAACTTTAATATAATAAAATAAAATTCAATAAAATTCAATGAAATTAAATAAAATTAAATAAACTTAAAAAAATTTAATAAAATTATATAAACTTTAATATAATAAAATAAAACTCAATAAAATTCAATGAAATTAAATAAAATTAAATACACTTAAAAAAATAATTATACAATTATAAAGTAGAAGTTAATTCTTAGTTAAAAAAGGTTTGTATCCAGAGCAATGTAGGCCTTCAGGCTGTAAATAAAATAAAATTCAATAAAATTCAGTGAAATTAAATAAAATTAAATAAACTTAAAAAAATTAAATAAAATTAAATAAACTTTAATATAATTAAAAAAATTAAATAAAATTTAACAAATTACATAAAGTCAAATAAAATTAAGTAAAATTAAATGATATTAAATAAATTAAATAAAATGTAAAAACAAAAAAAAATTAAAATTTTAAAAAGAAATGTTAAAAAAATTAATTTGTATAATTATAAATATTAAGTAAATAAAATAAAATAACGTCATATATAAAGCTAAATTATAAAAATTGGAAAATAAATTAAATTCAATCATTTTTCTAAACATGATTAGTAAATTTATTTTTTGCAAAGATATTTGCATTAAAATTGTGATTAATTGTTAACAATTCGGCTAAAAAAAAGCGTCTGACTATGAGCAATTATTTTTAAAATCAAACATCAATTATGACTTCCAAATTGTGATTCGGATGAAACTTTTGTTACAAATTTTGTGACGGAATAAAATTTGTAAATTTAAAAACATTTTTTTTTAGTGCAAATTCGGTCGAATTGTACAACATTCTTCAAATTGAAAAACCTCAAACTTAATGTAGAATTAATTAAATAAATTTTAGACGATACAACCTGATCTATATGCTCAAGTCAAAAAGCGCCAGCTTTTAATAAATTTTAAATTTTATTTAAAAACTAAAAATATATATTAACTTTTTTTTAAAAACTAGGCTAAATCCGTCTAGGGATTTTAGATGCTTTTACCTAAGTATACCATAAAAATTGAGTTTTTTGTTTATTTAATTATTCGGAAAGTTATTTAGGCTTCAACGGAAATAAAAGAAGAAAATCTTTCTGTATATTTCAATAAAAAATATTTAAACAAAATTAAAAAAAAACTACCAATCGAATCGGCAACTGAATTTAAAGTTTATATTTCATAGCTTTTTTTGTAACTACTGCATTATATTATACATAAAAAAAAATATAAATATTTAAGTTGTTCCTAATCAAAATTATAATTCTTTCTTTTATTTATTAGTGGCTTAGTTACTGAAAAGAAAATATTATTACAAACTTTGCCCTTCAGTACACATACTCTAATGGCCCAATGTAAAATATTTAAAATATTATGCCTAAAGTTTAAATTTCAAATTGCAAGTTGCAACATTAATGACTAATTTGTTAATGAAGCAAACTAATGAAATTTATGCACAATAAGTTTAAAAAAAAGTTGTTTTGGGCATATTTTTTGTCAAGCCCTAAATTTACATAAAACCAACAAACAAACAAAACACAAGACAAACAAAAAAAAGAAAAACACATATTAAACATTTATTAGTTTTTAATTTAATTTGACGAAAAAAAAATTGTCACACATATGCAAGCTCTTAAACATTTATGTACACGTACATATGTATGTATGTGTGAGTTGGCAACTTGGAGCCCCATGCGAAATTGGAGCAGCTGTAAAGTCTGTGCAAAAATTTATGGCCCAGCAGCAAGAGGAGCAGGCAGGCGGAGGAGCAGCCATATGGCCGTGGGCAGTGGAGCACGCTATTGTGGATGTGACTGTGGATGCAGTATGGGTAAAAGCGGCATTTATAGTAGTATAAACAACAATATTAAATTGTACTTTTTTTCTTTTTATTATTACATTATTATTATTATTATTATCTCTGGCAATAAATGTCAACGTCAGCGAGCCGACAAAGGACACAGCAGCATTGTACTACGAGTATCTCTAGTATATGGAGAGTTGTGAAGTGTGTTTATATGTACATATGTATATATGTGTGTGTGTTTGTGTTTGTGTGTGTGTGTGAGTGTGTGGGTGTTACAGTCAATTGTTGTTGTTGCGTTTGTACTTCCTTGTTGTTTTTGCTGCTGATTGTTTGCTGTCTTTTGCTTTAGCTATGCAAACAACATGCAGACACTGGTACACTGGGGCACATGTACATAAATACTTATATACATATACATATACATATACATATATACTACACATACGCATCGAAGCATATGGCGAACATGACGATAAATGTACAAAGAAGACAAGAAGGCAAATGATAAAGCTGCAGCATAAAGCGCAAGATGTATGGAATGAACATGTTTCCACATTGTAACACAATTGCAACAACAACAACAATATGTAGCAACAACAGCAACATGTTGCAATTATTTAAATTTTCTTGGCATAGGGTCCAGCAGCAGCTCCAGCTGACCCCTGGAACGCCTCAGGCGCCAAGTACTGTTTGTTGGGCTGCAAGGGCTGTTGCTGTTGCTGTTGCTGTTGCTGATCCTGATGATGATGATGCTGCTGCTGATGTTGGTCATAGCCTTCATTCTCCTCCTCAGGATGATTACGATTCCACTCGAGCGATTTTAAAATCTCCTCGGGAATGGGATGCGGTGTGGGCAAGTGCTCACCCTGCGGCTGAAATCCATTTTCATCGGCCGTATAAGTCAACTGTATGAGCTGACCTTCGGGTGTATAGTACTGTGATGAGCCCGAGGCATAATAGCCACCCACGCCCTGCTCCTGTGCTGCTATGCCATTGGAGGTCTCGAACTGGTAATTGTAGCTGCCATCCTCGGCTTTTTGTTCGTTGGTCAGACTGCGTATTTCGGCATGCGCATCGGGATTACTAAAGCTATTGAAGCCACTGCCACTATTTGCTCCATTTGCTCCATTTGCATTACTATCCGGATATAACTCGGCGCCTACAGCAGCGGCCACTACAACAAATACCAGCAGTTGCTATAAAAGTTACAAAAATTGTTAGCACTAAACCCTTTTATATTGTTTATGGCCAAAAACTTACCAAGTTGTACATTTTGCCTGACTTGGGGTTTTGGGAGTTTTTTGGTAAGTTAGTGTTTTTTTTTGGTTGTGATAACCCTAAGAGCTAAGCTGTGTTTGATGTTCGCCAATGTCGCGTTTGACGTTTTATATATTGTCCGACACTCACAAATTGACCAATGAAAGTGGCAGGGGAAATTCATATGTGAAATCATATAACAGATAGGTCGACCCACTGATGGCTCCATGATGATGCTGGCCCCAACAACCAAAACAGTTGCCACTCCAATTATCTGCGCTATTGTCTGCTTAAGTTGGTTAAGTTCAGTTTTTGAGTTAATCAACAAACATTTTCATTAATATATTGCCACTGTATTTGTTGTTGGCCACCTTCTTTTCTTTCTGAAACTGAACAACTAACCAACTGACCTGACAAGAGACCATTTACCATTTGATAACCAACAGTTTTTACTGGAATTAAGCAAAGCGCCCGAGGTTCAAGAAACTCTTTCAACGCTTTTTAGCTTGCGCTCTGTAATTAAATATATGTGTTAATTCATTAATTATATACATACGCGTGTGATGCGCATACACAACTATATACTTATGTATATAGATAGTATGTATATACTTAAGTTTGCATATATTTCATAATTTCTTTTTGACCATTTGTCAAGTTACAGGCGCCCCTTTAATTATTTTACAAAGTCTCTGACAGACCTATACCTATATATAGCATTTACATATTGTTCAATCCCCAGTAAGCTAACTTTATGTACCATTGTAGTGGCTTAAACACCTTTTATTGATTTAAATTGGCTGTTGAACAATGCCAAATCGCCAGCTCTTACAAATTGAAAATTGATGACAGAAAATCTTCATTTATTTTAATTGATGTAAAAGATACATAAATTAGTCTCAACGTAAATCTTTAAGATACTTGTCTAGGTAATTTGTTGACAGATGAATTTCCATCCATTTGTTTGCTAATATTTGGACTATTTTTAATAAATATAAGAACATGATTCGGTCAATTACAATAAGTGATTTTAAAAATACGCATATTATGCATTAGGTAAAAAGAAACAAAAGTTAAGTGATTATATTCTAAGCAAAAGTAGCATCTAATATCACCACCTACTATAAAGCCATTTGATATAGGAAATCTAATTTATCAACTCGAAGTGATAAAGAAAAGCGTTAAGACTAATTCGTTTGTGTAATCCCTGACCCAAGCAAATATTCTATACTGGTATAACTGATATAATTCATACTTATGGATGACAGAAATAAGCACTTAATCGTATCTGCACCCCGAGTGTTTGACTCCAAGCGCAAAGTTGGCCACTACAAACTATTTGCTGAATCCTTTAAGTCTGAGTCGTGAAATTCTGCAAGCAGCTGTAGTAAATGCGAAAGTCGATACTCCAGGACTCGATAGATGTCGATAGATGCCACACTTTGGTTCCGAGTACAAGATTTTTGTATAATTTTTTTCAAAAGTCAGTGTTGGGCTCAAGGCTTAAAAAGGCGGTACCCTGTCTAAGTACATTTTTAATTTTTTTTTGGTTTCTTGTTAAGTGTTGTTTTTATGCAATAGTTAGATTTAGGGTATTCACGCTTGCTGCTGAGCTGAGGAATTGAAAAGTTGAGGACTTTTGCAAAAACAAAACTCAACTTTTCCTCAACCCAGACCGTATGCTACTTTTTAGCTGTTAAGTTGTCGAGAGAGTATTGCAATATTGCTGTTTTTGGAATTTTGGGATTTTTTTGCAACATTCTGTATTTTTTTGACACTTTTTGATGTAAAAGTTATCGTACGCACGTTGGCAAAGTATGGCCAATAAAATATTTTTTTTATTTATTTTCAAAAATATAGGTATATATATTTATCATGTGCAGTTTTCTTATTTTGAAATTACCAATCCAGCCTATTGAGCGGAGATATCTTAGATGGGACACGACGGGGTACTTAACAGAAGATTTGACTATCATCTTCAAAGAGCGTCTCAATTCAGCACAAAAAAAAATAAGCAAAAATAATTTGGAAGGCAACTATGCTAACCTTTACACCCAATGAGAATCCCATAAAAAGGATAAAAAAAAAAAGTTTTAAAAACCTGATTCAACGTGATATGAACTGAATCTCCACCATAAGATGCCCGGTTATGTTAACCAAGTCTTGGCCTTCTGATGGGTACATCGCAGTGGCCCCTTTTATGATATCTCCATCAGGCTGTATTGGCGATCAAAAATTAGAAAACTGCGATTCTTATACAAATGTAAGTATTATATTTTTGATTATTTGCATATATTCACAAATTTAAATTATTAAATTATTTACAATTCACAAAATTAGAAAAGCTATAAGGAATTAGCAATATTAACAAATTAACTCATTATCTAACCAATCATCATGCATTGGCCTGTTGAGTTTTTGCGCAACTTTCCAATTTCTCAACTAAACAGCAAGCGTGAATACCCCAAATTTTTTTTTTTTTTATTTTTTTTTTTTATTTTGCAAAATTGTCAAAAATACATATATTTTTATGAATTGCAGGTTTCTTATTTTATTATCGCCAATCCAGCTTGTTTAGCTAGAGATGTCTTAGGAGTGTTAAGGAGTCCTGTCAATCAGAGGCCATTACTTCGTCCGCTTTTCTTTCGGTCTTCTTTTCGTTTTCTTTTAGTTCGGCGCTTGTTGGAGCAGATTTTTAAAACTTCTTTTTTTAAGCCTTTTTATAGGATTATCATTTGGGAGCCCTTTTGCCAGCCTATTACGGTGTCTTTTTAGAATACCCCAAATACCATTATGATATGATATTACAGGGTACCTCAAGGCCGGCTGTGCCCGAATGGAAAATAAGTCATATTTTGAATTAATCGGACTGGTGCCCAACAGTGGGTTACTCTATACCCACTTTTTGAAATCTAGCCCTAATGTTTTGTTGATACCTTCGAGATTGAAGGCGCATTTAAGGACAATGGTTTGCGGGCTATAGAGTTCAAAAATTCGTTGTTTATTAGGCTCACATGATACGTCCTACCATCAGCTTAAATATTAATGCACGAAATTGAAATATTATTGCAGTTTATAGCGTAAATTTAGAACCGTGACCAGTTGGTTTTTATAGTATGGATGCTAACCGATAAATTTAAATACGATGTATTGGCTTCAGATATCAACAAAACTTGGTATCTCTAGCTCTTATGAGCCCTGAAATCTAAACGTACATACAGACAGAGAGACGGAGGCTCAGACAAAAGGACGAACAAACAAAGAACTTGTGGTGTTATGGTCATTTATACCATAACAGTGCAGTTAATAAATATGTTGTTAAGAAAAGTTGGTGCAGAGAATCCGTAAGCTGATTAAAATAGTTTTTGAGTGAATAGTTCTACCACAAACTGTATTTAAAATCTTCTAGCTTAAGAACTTACTACACAAATTTGTAGTTCCCATGGGAACTAATAACTAAAAACTAACCCCAAGTTAGCTGTTGTGGCTTTAAATAAGTGCGAACAGCTAAAATTTGCAACTAAACTTTTCTCACTCACTATAAGCCATAAAAAACTTCCCACCAAATCATGTACAATATATATCCACTGATAAATTCATCTCATCTGCTGCTGTTATCTACAACAAATCAAAAGGTCATGTCAATATTTAAAGCTTCTTGTTTTTACACATTTTTCAAACGCTCTTCATTTATTAAATTGCTTAGGCGTTGCCTGGACCAGTTTAAAGTCTCTGGCCAAAAACGTGATTTATAGCTGGTTGGTTCATAAAAACTAAAACAGATGTTATTTATGTATCTTTTTGTGCCAAAAACATAAAACAATGTGTTGAGTTTTATAGCCTGTATTTTGTTTTTGTATTTGGTTTTTCAAGAGCAGTCAACGAATAAACGAATCAATCTATGTTAGTAGCTCAGAATTTGGCCAACTGAACAGAGAGAAAAAAAACAACAGTGTTGTATTTTTAAGGGCATTTGAGTGTTAAAACAAAATAAAACATGCAAATAAAAAGCATTTTATTTTTAATGTATTTTGTGGTCCTAAAACTAATTAAAAACCCATCAACGTCTATAGCAACAACAAGCAAAATGTAAAACCAAAAAAAAAACAAGAAAAACCTCAAAAAATATTTACAAAAAAATTTAAATAACAAAAAGTAGAGAATTTACTAATTGAATTGTTAAGCTGATGCGTTTAACTGAGAGTTATTTTTAAAACGAAAAGTACTTGAAAAATGTTTCACTTTAAAAAATGAATAAATGTTTAACAATCAAAAGCAAAATATGAATGCAAATTTCAATGACCTTTTGTAAATGGCAAATAATACTTACAATTAGTATTGAATTTCGTTTATTAGATGAAGGTCAGCGACGCAAACTCACACACTTTCATACAATCCCTTTACGAACCCATTTCGAAAGTCGTTGACATTGTTTGTCTCGCTGGCTGTCCGTAGCAATAAACTTTATGGGATTACAGACATCCAGACATTCAGTGGGTGCCAACAAGCTAGTTGGGAGAGCTGGCAACGTGCCACAGCCGTCTAAAATACTTGCAACTGAGCTCCGTTGAATGTTGCAGATGCGTCTGCAGATATGCATATAAATTGGCTGTTAATGGAAAACTCGTCCATATGGGAACTGCTCAATGCATATTAGGGTGGGTCAATTTTTTTCGGTATAAGGGCTCACTCGGATTTTGATTCTTTGGGTAATTCTAAGCAAATTTGCCCAAGAAACTATGGGTCTAAAATGAATTTCGAGTCGAAAAAAAACCGAAAAAAATCAAAAACCAACACTAAAGCGCCCTCTGGCGGCACCCAAAATTAAAAATAGATGTCAATAATGAATTCCTCGACCCCAAAAACCCCCAAATTCACATTTGGCTAGAGAAAAAATATCGATTTTAGGCCTTTTCAATGAATTTCTAAGTCGATTTTTGAATATGTCGAAAAAAACCTATTTTGAAAAAGTGGGCGACTCGAAATTCATTTTAGACCCATAGTTTCTTGAGCAAATTTGCTTAGAATTATCCAAAGAATCAAAATCCGAGTGAGCCCCATAAGGTTTTTTCGGCCCCATACAAATTGACCCGCCCTAATGCATATGCTCCAAAATGAGTCGTTAAATTGCCAAAAGAGCAATCAGATACAATGCTTAACAAAGAGCAAATGAGACAACTTAATGAATAAATGCATAAATAAACTCATCATAAATATGGTCAGAATAAAAAACAAGAGCAAACATTTATATATACGATATAAACAAAATGGTTTAAAGTTGGATTTGTGGCTGTCCAAGTTCGGTCAATGATGGCCAAAGACAAGTGCATTGGAATCAAAGTCAAATTAATAAAGCTTACGCATAATAAATTAATTAATTTAATTATGGCAAATAGATCAAATAACCAATTGACTAAATATGGATTGAGGAGCACATAAAAAAATAAATAGTCAAATATTGACAGCTAAAATATAAATATAAAAAAGACAATGGATTTTATGCTTTATACTAGCTTCGACGTCTAAATACTCTTTATAAGTTGGCCTGGTAAGAACCATATCATAGTAAGCCTTATGGCAAGAAACTGTGCTCAAAATTATAAGCTTTACTCGTGTGCTATTTTTAACAAGTTTTCAAAAAAATAAAAATAAAAATGAAATTACGCCTAGGAAAAGCAGCTTAGTATCGATATTTCGGTCAACTTTTAAACTTTACTCATTACGGCTTAATTTGATTTTTTTAATTTTTATTTAATTGTGACTCAACTTTTTTTTAAATTTCGTCTTCAAAAAGGGTTTTCAAAAAATAGTTCTTTAAATTTTTCATTTGTTTAAATTAAAATATGAAACTTTCTTGTTTTTTTTTTAAGTATTTTCCTCAAATATGTGAATTACCCCGTTTTATTTAAAGGGTCATCAATCTTGAGGTTTTTTTAAATAAAAAAAAAAACAAAAAGTTCAAGTGAACCGGAAAATCTTTATTATCTACTGAACCGTTTTTGCCATTCACTTTTTAAAAATAATCCATTTCAAATGTTGGCCGAGCGTAGGTTCCAATTTTCGATGACGAGTTCGAGCATAATCGGCGGTATCTCGTGAATAACACGGGTAATGTTGGCCTATAATGCTTCAATCGTAGCTGGCTTATCCACAAACACCCGTGTGATATCACACGATCTTGGTGGCCAATTCGCCGGTCCGGAGCGTGAAATTAATTGTTCACCGAATTGGTTCCTCAATATGTACATTTTTTCACGGGCTATGTGGCAAGTAGCGCCGTCTTGTTGATCTCGGGCTTCAATTTCAGGCAGCAAATAATTCGTTATCATGGTGCGATAACGGTAGCCATTGACGGTTACGGCATCTGACAGCGTCATTTTTGAAGAAATATGAACCGCTGATTCCACCGGCACACTTCTTCTATCTTAAGTCAAGGTGGCCACTTCGAGCATCCTTGACCAATCCTATATTATGAGTCACCCACTTGGTCAACGGTGATCCATTGGCTCTTTTTGTAATATAATGTTTAATTTTTATCTTTTTTCAACTATTATATTGTAAATCCAAGTGTCTGGCCAGTTCTTGATGTGAGTTGGTGCATATCATTAAAAAGTTCACCCATCGGGCTAGAGTCGCGGATTAGTTCATATCAATTCCCTCGCTCTATTTTTTTTTCTAAATAAATTATACTATTTTTTATAATATAAGGTCAACTGAACTTAGTTGTACCCCTCAAATAAAATAAATAAAAAAATAAATAAAATGGCCTAAGCGCGCGAAAATCGTTCTTTACAGAACGCGAATTTTCGTAATATAATTGTACGATTTGTAAACGTTGTTCGGGTGTAGTTTTTTCCATGATGAAATGGGAATGAAAACTGAATAAAAAACACATGGCAACTTGACCAACTTGAAACCTTATTGAAAAAAAACCTCAAGATTGATGACCCTTTATAAATTTGAATCAAATCGATTCCATGCTACCATATGGAAAAAAAAGGGCGTTTTTGTTTTAAACTTCAAAAATTATAATATAGGATGGGCCATCTGTTGGTTTGGTTGTTAAACACTAATAATTCGGAACAAACCCGTCTAAAGTGGATAGTATAAACGAGTAGTTTCAAACCTGCATATGATATATACATTTGCGCAGTTTTGTTGGAAAATATACGAATAAAAGGCAATTAACAAACAAACCAACAGATGGCCCACCCTATATATTTTCGTAATACACGTATTATATAGAAAAAGCAACCAATTGAACAAAATGTTTAATTTTGTAGGTAAATATTAAAAAGAAAAATTACTCAACAAAATCCTATTTATATATATCTGTCTACATCATATCCATCTTATCATACCTTTTATATAAGCATTTAAACAAAATATTAGTAGCAAAATAAAAAGTTTTAATTTTTTCCAGCCTAAATTGTTGTGAGGATCGCCTGGATAGAGAGTGCTACGATTTTATTTATTTATTTTTTTTATTTTATTTTATTTATTTACAGAGAAGAAATTAATTCTATATTATGAAAATTATTGTAGCCAAAATTAATATTGATGTTTTTGAAATAATTAAAAACATTTTTTTTTTTTAATCTTTAGTTTGAATATTATAATATACGGCAATTTTCGGCTCTAATTAATTGAGCTTAAAGGCCCATTGTATAAAAAAAGTTTTGTCATTACGTGCGAAAATTTTCGAACTGCGTATGGGCCTTAAAGCTAAAATTATTATTAGGAAGTTATAAATGAAAAATTATAAAAATGCTAATGGCATCGAAAGTAAGCATAAATTAATAAATAAGTATTCTGTTTTTATGCTCTTAAAAAAAAATATATTTCTTTAAATAAAAACAAGGGAACAAGGTTCAGTAAAATTCTCAGTCTTTAAAATTATATTTAAATTCATCTAGCTCAAAAGTTATATTATGGAAGTTAAAAGCAAGCACTAAAAATTCCCCTATCCAAAATTTAGCTAACTTTTAGCAAGCCACAAAATTCTTGTATAAAAAATTCATTTCAAGATTTTAAAGCTCTTTTTAGATTTTACGTTTGATTTTCCACTTCTACACTATATATTGCATCTTTGGTTTATTACAAACTGCTTAAGAAACTCAAAGCACTTCATGTGCAGGGCATAAAACTAAAACTTGAAGACAGAACGAAATAAAAAAAAATATAAAAAAATGCGCTTAAATTGAAAGTGCTCTGCTTTGTTCACCAACAAAAAACCAAATTGAAATTGAAAAGCAAATAAAATATACAGACACTGATACGCCCGAACTACCTTGAGACGGAACTTGTCGCAGATCTTGAATTTGGGTCAATTATTGTGGGGCAGGTTAGCAACAAGAAACAACGAAAGGCCAAGTGAAGCATGTGCAACATGTACCCTTTAGTTGGATTTCTTTTTTTTTGCAGTTTCCCTTTTCTTTAAAAGCTTAATACGCGTTAAGATGGATTGCTGCCTTAATGGAGAACAGCAACAACAACAACAACACGAACAGTAACGGGTATACTAGTTAGCCATCAATGGAGACTGCAACGAGCCAACGCAATGTCAGTCAACTGTACGAATTTACAACAACGGAAGCAGTACACCGCCTGCTGGCTGGACCAACCCATTCAACCTGTCTTCCTGTCGTCTTCCCAGGGCCTTAAGCTATCAATGCACAATGCACAAGTGGAAGCAGAGAAGCGGAGAAGCGTCTACGAGCCGTAGCCAAAAGGAAATGCCAACAAAACGTAACAACTTTTGTTTTATTCAAAGATGAATCGGCGGGGCGCCTGGCAACGCTCGTTTTCGGGCATAAAATCATTTAAAAATACGTATCATAAAGAGCTAAGTAAAACCAAAAAAATAAAAAAAAAAAAAGCCAACAAAAGAAACCAGAAGATGAAGCATACAATAAAGAAGAAACAGCAAATGTTGCTGGCTGTCTTTAACACATTCACTTTAGTTAGACTCCGGCTACGGCTACGGCTCTGGCTCCGACTTGGCTTGGATACGTCTGTTGTTGCCAAGCTATTTATAAAAATTAAACAAAAATCTTACAAGGGCTAAAGCTGTATAGTATATAAGTATTTTATGTTATTGTTGTTGTTACTTTTTTTCTTCTTTTTTTTGGCATTAGTGATGCGCATTTCATTCACTTAAAAAGCAGCCCAAGTTTATGATTTCAGCTATGTACATACCTACAGTGAGACCAGAAATTATTCGAATAGCTTTCAATTTTAAATTGTATCTTTATTGCATTGTTAAACAAGCTACTATCAGATAAGACTAATATAGCCATGGGGCAGCTGAAATTAAAGCCAAAGTGGCCTTACTAAACATTCAATATCCAGCAAAGATGAGATCAGTTTTAAAAATAAAATTTAAAAAAAAAATGGTTCAAAAATTATGAAAAAATATGTTTTTTAATTCAAAAATTTATTCAAATATCTTTATTCGCTTAAGGACCATACGCAGTTCGAAAATTTCCATATGGAAATTATTACATATTATTTCAGATGGAACCACTACACCTAGTAAAGTAGTGGCGCCATCTAACGTTAAGCATTTTCAAAATTAAAAGACAACACTGCGTCCACTTGTCATACATTTTTAATCGGAATTTTTCGCGACAATTTTTTTTATATGAAGTTTTTCATTCGATAAGTCGAGAAATAATCGAAACTTTGCTCAAAAAATGTGCAAGATAAATTATAGCCTATTTATAAGTTCTATTGCATATTTTCTAATCAGAAAAGTTTAATTAACCTATTATAAATATTAAGATCTGAAACATTTTAATATCGAATGAAAAAAAAATTGAAACATATCATCAAAATCAGACAATTCACCTATTTTTCTCGTTGTATATTACACCTTAATTTTTTCAAAAAGTTTCCAACAATACGTTGTTCATCCTTAAGGCCCATACGCGGCATGCAAAAATTTCGCACGGAATGACAAAAGTTCATATGAAAAAAAAAATCCCAAAAATAGGTGTGACCAAAGATGTACATAAGAAAATACTATCTAATAAAAACACCAAAAAGCCGAACCCAAAAGTTCTTATACACCAATTTTGTTTTTAAAAGGTCTTTTCTTACAAACAAAAAAGCTAGTTGATTAAAATTTTAAAAAATTAATTAATTAAAATTAAAATCTAATCTCTGTTTTTTTTATTTTTGTAAATGCTAGCTTTAAGCAAATCTTTACTTTATTGGCAAATAAAGGAAAACTTGGAAATTTATTAACTTAATCTTTTCGAAAAGGGCATTTCCCTTTCTAATTTCTAATTACAGCTTAAGGACGTACTTCATGTCTTTTTGACATGATTTCTCTTAAATGGATTTTTCTGAAACTTATCTACCGTGTGGCCGTCGTTAGCGTAGTGGTAGGGAAATTATACAGTCAGGGAAATTTTTTATATCTACCGTGTAAAAATAGAATAAGATGTACTATAATTACTATCATTTAGTATTGGAATCATCCACCCACTTTTTGGGATATTGCACTGTGCTTAGCTATAGAGATTTAAACTTAAAAGTCAAAGGTGTTCGAATAATTTTAGGTCTCACTGTATATGCTACGTTATATATGACGTATCAAAATGATTTGGCTCTGTGCTCTTTGAAAAGCAAATTGCTTAATCATTTTCATCCATTTGCGATAACTTCATTTTCAGACGAATTAAGAAAAACGGCAAGCAAAAGAGAGCATAGAACTCACTTAAGAAAAATGAAGATAAACAGAATAGGAAAGTAAAACTGTCAATAGACAATTTAAAATCATTGCTAGGAAATTACTAAATGTTAAAACTTTTTATTCTCAAATTCTCATGCATATATTTGTCTATTTTTTATTGCTTTTGATTATAAAGTTCTACCATTATAGACAAACGGAATAGAGTAATTAGTAATCAAATTAATTAATTTTACCCACAAAAAACTTTATTCTACCAGTTTTGATATTTTAAATAGTTGCAGTTTTTATGCTTTTGGAGAAGTCTACTGACAAAA
This sequence comes from Chymomyza fuscimana, assembly GCA_949987675.1. Classification (NCBI taxonomy): domain Eukaryota; kingdom Metazoa; phylum Arthropoda; class Insecta; order Diptera; family Drosophilidae; genus Chymomyza; species Chymomyza fuscimana. Next base: position 7,595,877 of record OX465089.1, read on the forward strand.
TAGTAGACAAACTTCTCTAACCAAAATAAAAAATTTAATTATATTTTAAATGATGTTCCTTTTGACATTTATATTATAATTTTTCTATGATTTCTAGTTATTAAATTTAGCACCACAAGCTAAAAACATAAGCTTCAAAGACTTTTATTTTAATTTTTGGTGAAATGTGCTTGCTTTTTAAGTTTTTTATTTAATTACTTTTGTGTATAAAAATAGTTTTTAATTGAATTTTTTTTTTTGGCTAACAACCCAAAAATTGGCACAACTTTACGAATTTATACTAATTTGTTATAAACATTCAAGTTGTGTTATATTTGATGTTCCTTAAAAAACAAGCGGAATAATAAAATAATTAATAATCAAATTATTAATTTCCCAAAATAGCTAAATGTTACCAATTTTGATTTTTTAATTAGTTGCAGTTTTTATTCTTTTGGTAAAGTCTAATCTTGTGTCATTTATTTATTTAATTTTAATTTAATGAGCACCAGATACTATTATTAATTACATCATTAATTTTAATATAGAAAATACGTATGAATTTTATTTTTTTTTTTTTTTTAATAAATTTAATTTTAAGGCCCATACGCAGCAATCAAAATTTTCCCACGAAATGTCAAAACTTCATATAAATGAAGTATGGCCTTAAGGGGTCTACCCAGAATGCAAAAAAATTACGCACGGAGTGATAAAACCATATAAAAAAAAAATCCCATTTGGGATATTTCATTAGGGATTTTTTTTTTATATGACTTTGTCATTTCGTGCGAAATTTTTTTGCATTCTGCGTATAGGCCTTTAAACTAGAACTTTTTAATTTGAAATCACATTTGCTCAAAATGTAATCATATTTTATCTACTGATTCAAATGAAATCAAATTAATAACAAATCGTTAACTTTTGTGATTGTAGAAGTTAGGAAACAAAGTATTGAAAAATTGTCGTACATTATTTTACAATATCGCTCTAAATTTCATTAAATATTTATAGTTTTATTAATTATCATTTTAAGCAGCTACCCTTTTAACTTATACGAAACAACGGTCTAAAAAATATTAAATTACAACTTTTTAATATAATATTCATTATTTTTTAATTTATTTTTCAAAGTACATACCCTTTTTAAATTATAGCAAGCAATGTCTCATAAATTTTAAATCTTAACTTGTTAAAAATTAATTATATGCTTAAACATATGCGTGTCCTACTCCCAAGTTGCTTGCGTGAGTCACGCCACTTGCTGTGGCACATCGCAATCACAACGTTTTCTTATCAGAATACTGGAATACAAGTTTTTACGCCACACATTTACACTACATGCGTTGTGTTTTTTTTTTCTTTTATATACAATTTTTTTTTTGCTGTCTTGAGTTATTTTTGGCGGACAAAAACCGCTGTGGCAAGGTCGTTTATTTGCAACAAAGTTGTGTTGCAGGTTATGCGCTTTTATTTTTATCTTATTTCTTCTTTTTTTTTTGTTTTTAGGCCACTCTCGCGGACATGATAATAAATGAATGCGTTGACCTAGTGTACACGAAATTCTTAATCGATGTTGCGCTTCCTTTACTTGTTTCATTTCTTAAACGATTTATTATAAAGTTTTACAGACAATTTGTACAAAAGTTATTTAAATTCGTCGGAATTGTAGAGAGTACCTTAATAAATTGCCCATAACACTTGAATGCAAATGCACCGAAATGATGAGCTGTAACACTTAAGTGTCTTTATAAATTTGAAATTAATGCAAATTAAGTTTCACCCCACAAAAAGCTAATTTCCTGTAGGAATTCCCACAGTTTGTCGAATTGCAAAATGACTAAGGTTGAAAAATTAATTTGCTCGCTTCAGAAAGCATAACAAGCAACTTATGTCAGACCTTAACCAAATGAAATGAAGAGTTGGATAACAATTTAAGCCATTCATAACGCTAAAGAAGGTGCTAATGAAAAATTATCAAGAGAATACAATCAAATTATAAACTTCGCAGCTCAATAAGCTAAGCAGTCAGCCATAAAGCCGGCAAAAATATAAATGCGTGAAGAGCATAATTTAAATAGCGACATTTGTAGACACTATAAAATAATTCTGAAATCGAACTCGATTTTTTACTTTCAAAACTTTCAATCTAGATCATTGATCAATTTGAAAATTTAAAAATTTTTAGAAAAATTTATAGTTTATAAAGATTTAAAAGACCATAAAGGCCCATTTTCGCAGGGAATGACAAAACTTAAAAAAAAAAATCCCATTTGGGATATCCCATTTGGGAATTTTTGCATGTTGCGTATAGGCCTTTAAGGCCTATATAAGGCCATTTCGCACGGAATGACAAAACTTCCCTTTTTTGGTATTTTTTTTTTATATGAAGTTTTGACATTTCGTGCGAAATTTTTGCGTGCTGCGTATGGGCCTTAAGCAAAGAAATTCGAGAACAAAAAAAAAGGAAATATTAATGAGTTCTAATAGACCAATTTCGATATTTCAATTTTTTAGATAAAGAAATTTATGTATAACATATAAAGAAAAAAAGGTGACCAGTGCCACTAAGATCTCTTGAAATTTAATTTTTGTAAGCACATAGGTCCTCATTGGAGTGTTTTTAAAGATCTCGGAACTACCACATTAATAAATGTCACCCATTAAAATATAATATTCATTGATTTGTATTATTTTTATCAATATAAGTCTCATGGCTTTCCAAGTTAAAGGGGTCTACGCAGAATGCAAAAAAATTTCGCACGGAATGACAAAACCATATAAAAAAATCCCATTTGGGATATTCCATTTGGGATATTTTTTTTTTATATGAAGTTTTTGGCCTTAAGGCCCATACGCAGTTCGAAGAATATCCCAAAAATGGGATATCCCAAATGGGAATTTTTTTTTTTATATGACGTTTTGTCAATCAGTGAGAAAATTTTCGAACTGCGTATGGGCCTTTATGAGATAAAAACTTTATTTCTGCAAACAAGTTTTATGGGCGGTTCAGTACAAGAAGACGAAAACCCATTTCGAAAGAGGCAATTTTTTTTTTGCTACAGGACCAGTAGCGCTAGTTCTGGGCCCGAAATTTCTACCGGGATGGGCTACAATGCACATTCTTCAATTTAAGGCCTGTCACACACTCAATTTTTTTGTATAGCGAACAACTTTCATCAATATTGGATCATAACCTAATTTGTATTGTTAAATATATCAAAAAAAAAAAAAACACAATTTAAGGATTGTTTTTATTTTTATGAAAATTTTGCAAAAGTTGATTCTTATTTTCTTTAAATTCTTTAAAACTTTTTTTAAAGATAAAACACTATAAATTAATTATTTCAAGAAAACGTTGCGCAATCAAGCAATTTAACGACAAAGATATTCGGCAAGATATTCAGATTAGTTTTGAAACCGAATGTTTGGTGCTACCAATTTTACCAAAACGTATTTTTTATGTGGTTTGAAACCGAATATCTTGTTGCAAGAGGAATAAAATGAAATTGGCAAAATAGTTTGAAAAGTGTACGCATTTTAAACTTAAATAATTTTTTAAACATTCTTTGATATTCTTAGATTTTATTTATTATATAATTAATAAGAATAATTAATTAATAATTATTGATAAATATTTTTAATTATTTTTTTTCTGAATCAACCCAAAAAATAATATGCACAACTCAAACCGAGATTTTATATGGTCCATGTCTTGCATAAAAAAATTTCCCTTGTAATAGGAATAGCATAGTCGTGGATAATTTCCCTAAAAAGGTGTAAAGCTGTGCTAACAATGAGCAAGGAAAATATGAGTAGATGGCGACAGCAAAAATTCGGATTTGGCAGCACGCAAAAACGAATAGGATTCGATTGGTTTTGTTCGTTTACCGATTAGTGCATTTCTCATGGCAAAGTTCATGTACCCTTCTGGTTGGTAACTAAAACAAAAAAGAGTAACAGGTAAACCTTAAATTGCAGAATATGGGGAACCGGCAAAAAAAAAAAAAAAAAAAACCGAAACCAACATTAAATTTATGAGCGCCGACTTGCCAAAAACTGGGCAACAAACAGGCCAGCAGCATTTGCGTGAGGCTCTGGCTGAGATCAAAGTCTTGGGCTGGCTGTGTCTTTGCGTCCGGTCCAGCATGTAGTAAGTATTTATGTGTATGTAAAGTGCACAGCAGGGGCGGGGACGGTGACGGTGACGGAGACGATACATTTCAAGATCAGTTCAATGTTCAATGCTGCAAATTATAAAAGTTGCTGTTGTTGGAGTTGTTGTAGATTGGCAGTTGCCAAAAAATTTACTGATGCTGCAAATTGCTATAAATGCGTCGACATAACATTTTGGCCGTATTCATTCTCATTGCGAGTTCAAAGTGACAACAACAGCACACTATGTACAAGTTTGTAAGTACAAAGAATCCAAGAAAAACCAATCTGGCTAAAGTTATAAGCTCAAATCTTTGCAGTTCATTTTGACGGCAGCCACAATTTTGGCCAGTGCTCAAGCACGTCCGGATGCTTACGATGCTGCGGCCGAAATACGCGATTACAAGAGTGATGTTAAGGAAGACGGCAGCTACAACTATCAGTATCAGACCTCCAATGGCATTGCAGCACAGGAAACGGGCGTTGGTGGTTACTATGCCAGCGGTTCCTCGGCCTACTATGCGCCCGATGGTCAGCTAATACAGCTGACCTATACGGCCGATGAGAATGGCTATCATCCCAGCGGTGAGCACTTGCCCACGCCGCCACCCATTCCGGCTGCCATACTCAAGGCCTTGGAGTACATACGCACACATCCGCATCAGGAGGAACGTCAGGGTGCATACCAGCAATCCCAGCAGCGTGTGCAGCATGTGCAGCAGCCCCAATATCAGCAGCAGCAGCAGCAGCAGCAACAACAACAACGATATCGTCCTTTGAAATTTTAAAGGAATTTTAATTTAAATCTGTTTTGCTGTGCATACATAAAGCTCATTTTAAACATTCCTAGCAGTCTATTGTATCATATACAGTATCAACAAAAAAAACACACACACACACACACAGGCAGCTAATTTAAGCCAATCTAAAGAAATAATAATAACAGCTTTTCAAAAAAAAAAAAAAAAACTCATAAAAACTGTGCCAGCAATGTTTCATATGTCCGCGCCCGGAAGCTCAACGAGCTGTGAGATTCCCTACATAAGCTGCACCAGTTTGCTCAAATGTCAAGAGTCGTCGCATGTCCCACACATCTCTTTTATATAAATCGAACTAACCCTGCCATTTATATCTACTACAAGTTTTGATTTCGATTTTGTTTGGGGGCTTAGTTTATTCATATTCATATAACTCTTTTGTATAATTATGCTCATTGGCAAGACATTTGTTTGGCTTTATTGGATTTGGATTTTGTGCAGTCTCGTGTGAATATTCACGCCATTCCCAAGCACCAAGTATCATCATAAATGTTCAATATGCTAATGGAGCAACCCCCAGAACTAGTGTGAATTATTTTAACCATCAAAATGCTGACGCATTTGATCATGCGAAACAAATTCGCCTATTGTGACTTGCTTTATTATTATTAAGCCTTGTTTGGCGTCGAAAGATTCCAAACTGCCTCTAAGTTGGGCATAGGCTATCCACAAGTAGTCTCCATTGTCTTCTTCGTAGAGCGGTTTCCCTGAGCTCGATGATATTAGTATATCGCCTGCTGCCACGTTCCACGCTGGTGTTGATCTCGTTCAGGACAGATCGTCTCCAGGTAATTTTCGGGCGGCCTCTTCGTCTATTGCCTTGCGGGTTGTATTGCAAGGACATATATGCGATGTCGTTCGGTGGTTTTCGCAATGTATGGCCGATCCAGCCAAGCTTCCTTCTTCGAATTTCTATATTGACGTCCAGCATACCAGTTCTGGACCACAGTTCTTCATTTGATATTCGACTTGCTTAACATTTCAAAAAAAAACAAATAAAAAAAATACAATATTAATACATAAAAGTACAAAAAATAAAAGAAAATAATTTATAGCTTTTTTTTCTTTTTGGTTTGTTTCCTTTTAATTCGGAAACTTGTTTGCAAGCTTATAATATTTGCATTAACATAAGACGCGTCTGAGCCACATTTCTGAATATCGTCAAGTTGCATATTTGATCTATATGAGCGCCTAATGAGCAGCCCCTATTAAGCACGCTGACAAATTTGACTCAATTTTTAACAACATTTTAAATACATCATGATTAATGGCACTTGTTCTCAGGGCCTCGAAAACAGGTCAAATATCAAATATGATCAAAGTTCTGTCAAGGTGAAATTGGGTACGATACACGCAATTGAAATTGATTTCTAGCATAAATAAGTTCAGTAAAAGATCTGGTTACCATTTCTTAAGTTCTATATCCGATTTCTTGAAGTTTTGAGCTGGGTTTTTATATCTTGTTTTAGAACTTAATTGCGTTTAATCCTTGACGCTTGTGCAGAGCACTGCCAAGTCAAAAAAATCGGACCCAAATGGAGTAAAGATCGAGAAGTGTTGTACTGATTGATTTTTATTGATGGGTGCAAACCACTTTAAAATTAAGTATCCGCCTAGGTATACCCTCTGCATAAATGGTAGGCGGTAGAAAGTACGTATGGGTAGAAGAAATCATCTCAGACCCCATAAAGTATCTCCGTGTGTTCGTATGAACATAGGGATATGAGACTAGACCATTAAGAGCTTTGGAGCACAAATTTTACCAAAAGACGAGAGTAATCAGGGATATTTTTTATACGCTGTACCGTATGGTACAAAGGGTATATTGTGTTTGTGCAAGCCCAAAATGTTTGTAACGTACAGAAGGAGAAGTCGGAGACCCCCCAAAGTTACCTAAAGTATGATCAGAGTGACTAGAGAAGTCGATATACCCATGTCCGTCTGTCCGTCTGTCCGTCTGTCCGTATGAACGCCTAGATCTCAGAGATGGTAAGAGCTAGAGCAACCAAACTTTCAGATAAGATCCCTTATTAATCTATAGGAGACAAGTTTATTTTATTTTTTTGATATCGGGGCTACATTATATAGCTCCCATAGGGTGTTTCAGAGGACCTCGAAAAAAAGCAAAAGTTTTCGATGGATAATTCGTTTGCTTATGAAGATATCATAACCAAATTTGGCAATCGGAAGTTTTTTAGAAACCCCCAGCTCTGTACCAAATTTGATCAAAATCGGTTGACTATATCATATAGCTCCCATAGGACCAATCGGTCAAAAAATCGTGTTTTGTACAAAATTCGTTGTGTTTCGTTTATTTGTGAACATACCGTAACCACATTTGGCATTAAGAAGTTTTTTAGAGTTCCCAAGCACTGTACCAAATTTGATCAAAATCGGTTGACTATATCATATAGCTCCCATAGGGCCGATCGGTCGAAAAAAAGTTTTTGATTAAAAATTCGTCTGTTTTTGGTTGTTTATGAACGTATCATAATCTAATTTGGCAAATGTCTTTTGGTGTTCTTAAGCAATTTACCGGATTTGATTGCAAGCAGTGGTACAGGGTATCCCAAAGTCGTCCGCCCCCGACTTTAACGTACGCCATCTTTTTTATATGAAGTTTTGCGATTCCGTGCGAAATATTTCGTGCTGCGTATAGGCCTTTAAGAAAAAAAAATTACCGATTCGGTATATGCGCGCAGTTTAAATCCACCAGTCCGACTCAATATCAATCGGTAGGTAGGTTCTTTCAAAATGTATTTATATATTTATAACTTTTATACATAATTATGTTATTACCTGCTTGTTACCACATTAAATTCTCACCAATTTTTGGAGAACCTTAAAATAAAGAAACGGCTGTGCTCCGGAAAACGAAAAAATCAAAACGAACAATTTTATTCGGATTCGTTTTTGCGTGCTCCCAAATCAAAATTTTTTGCTATCGCCATTTTCTCATATTTCCCTTGCTCATTGTTAGTACAGCTTTACACATTTCGAGGGAAATTTTCCACGACTATGCTATTACTCTTAAAAGGGAAATTTTTTTATGCAAGTCATGAACCATTTAAACAATACACGAGCATATAACAATTCGGTTTGATTTGTGCTTGCTATATTTTTGGTTGATTCAGAATAAAAAAAATTAAAAATATTTATTAATAACTATTTAAATTGAAATTGGCATAAATTGAATTTAATAATATTAAAGAATATTTAAAAAATCATTGCAGTATAAAATGCGTACTTTTAAAACCTATTTTGCAAATTCGTTTCAATTCCTTTTGGAACAAAATATTCGGTTTCAAACCATATAAAAAATTTGGGACAACCAAACATTCGGCTTTAAATCGAATCCAAATCAAATGTTCGGATTTGTTTTTCGGAGCATGACCGAATATATAGAAAGCTAGAGAAGTTGCTGATTTTTCTACTCTAAAATTTCTGTACACGTTGCTCTCGAGTTTCGAGTTTACAAGGATTTACAACCTCAAGATCACAGATTTTTGTGTCTCTGTCATATTAAAACGTAAACTTAATTTGATTAAACTGCATCCCTGGCGTATGTTTGCTACTTTAGCACTTTATTTTAATGTCTCCCATTAAACATATTTTTACTTTCACAGCAACCAGAAATTCTCAAGGTCATGATCAGATAAAATCGATTCTACTTATTTAAACGAAAGACAAGCAATTAGAAACCCCGCGTACCTAAAACGTGGTATTAAATTTCAGATCTGTACCCGTATGTATTTAGCTTAAAGAGGCGTCAGTGAAGCGTGTCAGATTTCTCACTTGGCAACAAGTCAATCCTGTTTCGATGCGTTCGAACTGTTTTTAACTCAATTTTATGAGCAATTTGTTCAACAAATCAATTTCAACGCACAACTATAACAAAAACAAAAGAACTCAAACTCATTTAATTTAACCGCAAGTTAAATCAATTAATCATCAAAAAAAAAACATAAAGCCTAAAGAGCGGCTACGAAACTAAAAAAATAAAAGTGTATCAAAGCGAGTGAGACCATAAATTATGCGAAATTAGTGCTATGTGATATATATTTAAAATGCATTTAATCATATTCATTGTTTTTTTTTTTTTTGGGTGTGCCTCTTCTCTAGTGTTGTATTCCGTCCAGGGACTGGCTCGACATTGACATTGCCGCATGTGGTGATGCTTTTAACTTTTGCTCTTTTACTGACTCTGGGCCAAAGCCCACACAAGATAAAAACTAATGCACTGAGAGAAACAACTTAGTGAATCGCGAATTTTTTTATTTTTTTTTCGTTTTGGTCAAATATTTATAAGTGAAGCGGGTCACTTTTTTGGTCGACCTCTTCGAATTTGATAATTTTAACATATGTGGTAGAGCTACTAGAGAATAGTAAACACGTAAATTTTTGTTGCAAAACTCCGATTATTTATCGAGTTATCGATAACTGAATAATGCATTTTACAATTTTAGACTTTTCTTTGACAAGCCATATCTTCCAAACGAAGAAAGATATTGACGGAATTTTATTCACCTGATGAATAAAATATTAAATTAAAAATAAATTTCTATATAAAAAACAAATTTTTTTTTTTAAATCAATTTTCATTTCATTTTTAAAATTCAAAACTGATCTCCCAATTTAAAAAAAAAAATCAAAATCGAAGAGGTCGACCAAAAAAATGGCCCGCTTCACTAAATTTCGTCTATATGCAATTTTATGAGTTTTCTACAAAAATCTGCTTTTTTGCCCAGACCCTTTTTTAAAAATGTTTCTGTTATTACTAAGTGTCTGTAGGCCCATACGCAGTTCGAAAAATTTCGCACGGAATGACAAAACTTCATATAAAAAAAAATACCAAATGGCACTTTTTTTCGAACTGCGTATGGGCCTTTTAGTGTTATAGCTGATTATTATCCGTCTGGCACTTCTGCATTTTTGCCCTACAAGTGAACACTCCAACTGTGTTATAAAAATGTAGCTTGAATTTGGTAGAAATTTAACTTTAAAATAAAGATTTAATTTCTTGTTAATTTTTATAAAAAAAAAGAAAGTTATTTTGATCAAAAAAAGGTAACAAAAAAAAAAATCTTGCCTAATCAAAAAAAAAAATTTCAGTCCAGCGCTCGATTCTAATTTTTTAAAAATTCAATTCGAAATCCTAATTGTTTTTAACCTATGTGCAATAAATGTAGTAGCTCAGAACTTAAACAAACCTGGTAGTCGCTTCCTAAGATGTCCTAGCTTCATCTAGTAAGTTATTTTTCTCAGTGTAGCAATCTACATATATTTCGCTTGAGTGACTGACAGATTGAGTGAAGTTAATGAACGAGTGAGTTAAACGCACGCGTCGCTCTGGTTTAAACAAACTGACTATTTTTGGTAGACTTTGTTTGGATATTGTTATTTAGATTAATTTCCTTCAGTTTGACGTAAAAGTTGTTTGACCAAGCGCGGTTAACAATTTTGAGAATAAAATTTTGGTATAAAATAGTTGGCGAACTGCAGCAAAGTTATCAAACACCATTTGGTATTACAGTTCAATACACAACAATCTCAAACGCCCAAAGATGTTCCGCTTTGTAAGTTTGCTTTTGATGCCAAGCAACTCAAAGGATATATATATTAATTGATATTGTTTTTTTTTTTTGTTTTCTAAAGCTGCTCGTTGCCACTCTTGCCTTTGCCTGCGCCCAGGCTCGCAGCAATCCCGGCGATGCTCATGCCGAGACTGTGAAGTATGCCAATGATATTCACGAGGATGGCAGTTATCAGTGGGATTTGCAGACCAGCAATGGCATCTCTGCTCAAGAATCTGGCGTTGGTGGACATCACAGCACTGGCGGCTATGCTTACTACTCTCCAGAAGGTCAACTTATTCAGGTCAGCTACTTGGCTGATGAGAATGGTTTCCAGCCTTCCGGCGCACATTTGCCAACTCCACCACCAATTCCAGCTGCCATTCTGCGCTCTTTGGAATACATTCGCACTCATCCACAATACGAGGAGCGACAGGGTGCCGCTCATCAACAGTCATACCGTGCTCCCGCTAGCCAGCATCGTTTCCAGTCATTCCGCGGTTAAACCAAATTAACTACCATTTTATATTGTTAGCCATAGTTGGAACCAAACAGCTTATGGAGTCCAGAAAAAATGTATTATTGTTTGGAGCTTTTTCTGTAATAAACCAATTGTGATGATAATAATGAAATGAAAAAGTCTTTTAATGTTTAAGCCAGTCTAAAGTAGAACTTTGACACTAAACAGATTTGATAATAATAATGAAATGAAAAAGTCTTCTCATTTCTACAAGTAGTTCAAAAGCAGCACTTTGTTTTGCTTAATTTCTGTCTTTTCCTGCACTTATCAAAAATTTGACATCTACTCAAAACGGCAGCAAAATTTACACTAAAAGTTTGTGCATTGATTTGGCCAAGTCTTAAAACAAAACCAATATCATAATTAAATTCGCAACGCGCTGTCAACTACACAAAAGATGCGACTTAGCACTGTCATAGAGTCATGGAGACAACAAGCTGGGGGTCTCGCCAGGTCTCAGAGGTCTCTCAGCTGGACAGTGGAAACAATTTGCGTACTAATCAGCAGCACTTTAGAAAAATTTACGATGACACGCTAATATGTTTCATGTTCAAAATCTTGGCCAGACTTGTGCGCATTTCATTAAGCGCCAACAACAACAGCAACAAGCTTTGACGGCAACAACAACAACAACAACAATAACAGCTGTAACAACAAATGCCGGTAGCTGAGCGCATACGAGCAATAAACAGTGCGTATACATAATTTGTATAATAACTATTCATGAATTTAAGTCAAGATTCGTTAAGAAACAATGCTATTTGGCTTATTGTTGTTGCATTTATGCGCAGCTTATATAGAAGAATGTAACTTTTACGACTTCTATTGAGCAGTTTGTTTTTCTTTTTTTATGGCGGCTACATAATGCGCATTCATCATAAACTATAATGCGTGAACATTGGCCAGGTCAGGCACAGGTATTGTCTATAGAAACTTTGGTTCATAAAACGCGGTCAATTTTATACTTGAAATGTGCAAATTAATAATTTTAAGCTATTAAAAAGGCTGTTTTGAAATTCATATTTATTTGTATGTTGTAGGTGTAGGTCATACTGTGCAGCTACTATAAAAGCAACCAATTTGTAGTTTTCAAATTAGTTACCACTGCAAAGGCAAAGCAAATTAACACGCTTCAAGATTCTAAAAAAACTTACAAAAATGTTCAAAACGGTAAGAGTGTAATTTATAAAAAAAAAAAAAAATGAATAATCTTTACTAAGGATTTACTTTACTGCATTTAGGCACTCATTTTAGTCGCTTTTGGTTTTTTGGCGCACTGCCAAGCCGCTGATGAATCCCAGGCTGTAATTACCAAGTACGAGAACGAAATTAAGACTGATGGCAGTTACAACTATGAATACGAGACCTCTAACAACATACAGGCCAAGGAGAGTGGTGTAGGTAGTGCCTATGCAGCAGGTTCTTATCACTATGTTGCGCCCGATGGACAGCCTATACAGCTGGAGTATACTGCTGATGAGCATGGGTATCAACCAAAAGGTGACCATTTGCCAACACCTCCACCAATTCCGGATTATATACTAAGATCGTTGAGATACATTGAAGAGCATCCATTTACCAGAATACAGTTAAAGAAATAAGCACATCATAGATTTGTCTTTTTAGAAAATTGTATATATATAGACTTTTAGCAGTAATTTAGCACAAATTTTTTGCAAACATTATGCGTAAATAAATGCATTTTTACAAACTTTCCATAAAATTTGAAATAGTTCAAACTATAAACAAAAGATGATGCCACAAAATTTAATACGCTAGATGGCGTTTTGGCAGTGCTATCGTTTTTGTTATCGCAATAATTTGATATAGACTTTATATCGATAACTTGCATGCATTGCTGTTTACTTCCCCATCCCTCTGCGCAGATCCAAGATGTAAGAATTGCTATAATTTTTAATTAATTTTCGCATAAACAAAACGCATGCAAACTATGCAAAAAGTGTAAATAACAGTGCTACAAAGTGTAATAAATCATAATATAATCGAATATCATGTGTTAACATTGTTTTTTGCAGCATTTGCAAAACGAACAATTTTGTGGAAGCGCGCGCCATTTTGTTTTTGGACTGACTACAGCCGTGTTTTCTTTTGTGCAAAATAATAAGTCTTAGCACAGCAAAACAAAAAAAAAAAAAACATAAAACTTTTAATCGCTAAATACGCAAAATAATTAAATGTGAAAACATAGGCAGGCATGTGCCTCGCTGCTGGCTAGCAAGACATAAATTTTATATAGAAAAAATAAAGCGCGACATCATAAAAATAAATGCTACTGAAAATATCGATACGATGAATAAACGAGGCAACGATTAGTACGTCGTCGGTTGGTTTTTTTTGGTCGTGGCAGCAGCAGCGAAACGGCAGTGACGGAGGGTCAGACGCGCTAATTACGTCATAAGAATCAAAGAAAAATTCAAGGTCTCGCTAGCGCACAACA